>CM060191.1:10495843-12895843 GCA_030549335.1 Pontederia crassipes | reverse complement strand
ACATCCCAAAATTTTGTATTTAACTTTTTAAAATTTAAAAAGACGTCCTCAAATTCTTTAGACATAGTTCATAGTTGAACAAGATAACTTTTATATCAACAACAAAAATGGCAGTGTAAACTAACAATATAATAAAAAAATCACGATGTATCGAGTGGGACCGAAAATAGTTGATAAAGTCGTTCTCTAAATTTTAATCATACTCGTAATTTTTGTTTTTATATTCGATTTCTTTTTTTTTTGGTTTCGTGGGGAAATTTTTGGTAGACGTCAATCTGCATACTTTAAAATTTCCAAAATAAAGAAAGTAAATATTCCTTGAACGGCTGAACTAGGGGTGACAACATTCCCGCCCCCAAACGGTCCCACGGGGAATTTCCATTCGGAGCCCCCATTCGGAGATTTTTTTCTCCGCGAGGACGGGGAAGGGGGGCAAACTGCCCCCGACCCCTCATTCGGGGATCGGGGTGGGGTGGGTTGCCCCCGCCTCGTCGGGTCTCCGTCTCCCCGTCATAATATTTAATTAATAAATTATTTTAATTATCACTCATCAAATTAAATCTTAGCCGTCCATTCATCATATATAAAATAAAAAAATCCTAACTCCTTTCAATATCCTCTTTTTCTCCCACCCCAACCCTAATTTCCCCTTTCGTCACGTGCTGCTTCAGGAGCGGATTGCGGAGATCGTTGGTAGCTGCAGCCCCGGGAAACCGACCAGGCGTCCAGCGACGTCCGGCTCGCCCTCAGCTCAAGAGACGACCTTTTCGTGTCCCTCAGCGTCCACCACCATGTCCTCGTGGCGCAAAGTCGCTTCTTCGTGGCTAAGCTCTCAGACCGCTGGTCCAAGCAGCAGGGCGTCCTCCCCCATCTCGTCGAGATCTCCGACTGCGATGACGTCGAGGCCTACGCCGAAACCATTCGCCTCATGTACTGTCGCGACCTTCGGCAGTGCCTCATGCGCGAGGACATCAGCAAGGTGCTCGGTGTCCTGAAGGTCTTGACAGCATTAATGTTCGACGTCGGAGTTTTGTCGTGCCTCGAGTGCTTGGAAGCCGCAGAGCGAAATCGCCACCACGCGGAGGCGAAATCGCCGCCGCGCGCAGCGACGATTTTGCCTCGGCGCGAAATCGTCGCCGCGGGCAGCGGCGATTTCGCAGTGCGCAGAGGTGAGCACTATTTTTTTATTTGTGATTTTTTTCACACTTTTTAATAAAAAATTCGAAAAATCGGATTCCCCGCGGGGATCGGAGCGGGGGATAAAATTTTCTCCGAATCGGGAATTCGGGGCAGGGTCGGGGGCGGGGGCGGATCATCAGAGTCGGGGCAAGAGTAGTGTCCTCCGCCCCGAACAGCGACGGGTGCCATCCCTAGGCTGAATTGGCAATAAAAAATATCTTTTTTATTAGAAAATCAATTAATCACAAGAAAAAGTATGTATATGTTATATCACAAGAATATAATTCCTAATCATCTCACAACTATATAAATAGTAAATTTATCAACTTTTAAGAGTATTTCAAAAAAGCGAGTGTTAGGAACATATTAAAATTCATTTTTCATACGTAAATTCAAGAAGCTGGAGGGTCAAAAAGGTCAGAGAAGGTCAACGTACGACGACGACGGAGCGTGGGCCTGCCCGCAGTCAAACGGACACGTGACGGATATCACATGCAAAAAGAACGCCGCGGATCTTCGACATGTGCCCGGCGACGTCCGTCGCCTTCTCCCTTTGCGTCGGGCGCCGGCGCCGGCAAGATGGGCGAAAGACGACGCTACTGGCGGCCGCCGGCGACTTCGGAGAAAAATAGCAACCCCCTTCCCCCTTCTTTCCACCATTCACCAGCGACAACAAAGGAATCACTCTAATAAAAACTGACGGCAGCAGAAAAGATAGAATTCTTGTTCTTAAAGAACATTTAAGGAGGCAGTTGCAGATGCCGTCACCAAGCGCACCAGGGAGATGAGGGGGAATAAAATTCAGTGCACTTGATTCATAGAACTCGGACGGCTCGACAAAGGCAGTGACGACGGCGGCGGCGGCGGGTTTTATGACTTTTATTGGTTGATTGGCTCCTCCCCCCGTGACCGCGAGAGGAGGGGCGATGGCCGATGGGTGTGACCCCGCCGTCTCTTCACACCCGTCGTGGGGCCCGGCGCTGGTGGAGTGGCGCTGCGCTGGAATCGGATCCCGCACTCGACTCTGTGCGCCCGAGACATCCGCCGGGCCCCAGCGCTCGTGCGTGGGGATAGCCAGCGTGGGTTCGGGCTCCCCCGCTCACCAAGATTTTTTTGTTACCTTTATTTAGTACTTCGACGTGGATTTATTATTACCCCCACCTTCTGATGCATGCAATTACAATCGAAAGATTCGAAACAAGTAGAGGGTGCTTGGTTTGTAAATAAATTTTATGGGAATAAAATGACAGAATACATAAATTATGGTTGGACTAAATAAAAAAAAGTAAAATAATTGTATTTTCTTGCTACCAAACAAGAAATCATTTTTTATCGCAACGATTGGCAAAAAAATAAATTTGCTAATTTTGATGTGATTTTAAAAAGGATTAATTTAATGTTATTTTAATTTATGTTAGACATTTTTTTTGAATAATTAATTATTCATCTATCAGACACTTGCACAGAGTAGAGAGCATTCAAAATATAAGAATACTTTCTAGAATTAGAAAGTTTTAATAAATCACAATTTCGACTAATTTATACTCCCCGAAAATTTATAAAATTCCTGGATTCATTTAGTCATAACCTTTTCATTTGCACAATAATTCTGCATTTTCATGATATATGAAATCACACTTGAATCAAATATATTTAAATTCAAATATATTGTATTCTACTATTTAAAACATATTATTAGTATTAAGTAGAGGGCTTGAAGAAATTTTTAAGAAAGTGATTGGATTATTTTTCTTTCTCTTATTATATAAGGGAAAAATATTTAATATATATATTTTTTCGGATTGCGAAATCGAGCCGGCAAAATAAAAGGGATTTCTGTATATACGTGGCAGCTATCCGCGAGGTTGCGGATAAACATCCGGTTTAATAGCTGGACGTCAATATTCGCGCTCGAGCGTATCGGATGGCCTGCACGGACTCAAAGCCCAGCTGTCGACTCCACGCAAATTTCGCCGTCGCCCGAACCGAACACAAATAATAAACAGTATAAAAGAAAATTAGAATATGCTTCGTTTCTGTCGTCCTATCATGTCCCTCTCTTTTACACTAATCTTCCCGTGGGTAGAAGTACAAAATTTCAAAATATAAAGATAGTAAAACATCAAATTATGATAATCTAATTAATTATAAATAAAATTTTAATCATGATCAAAATACTTTATTAACCTAATTACCGTAAATGTACTAATAACGAAGTAAATTATAAATAATTAGTATATTTTAATCTCTTTTATATAAAAAACCATAATTGTTATCTTTGCTAGAGTTCCGTACATAAATAACAGTTTCTTTTTACCATATGGTATTTTTTTTCTTATTTTCTTAAAACGTAGATAAGTGAGGGCAAGAGGGAGAGGGACCGATTGGAGAATAAAACCTCATTCCTTTACCTCATACCGTCCCCAGCTCCTTTTCCATTGCTTTGCTTTGCTTCCCTGCCCTGTTCCCGTTCTATGCTATTTCTGGAACTGGTCGTCGGACGCCTCGTCTATCACCGACAGCAACAAGAACAAAGCGCGATTCAATCGCGATTCGAAGATCTGGAGGGGCGATTTTTGCAATTAGTACCGAGGATTAGTTGTTGTAGTCGTTGGGAAGGATGAAGTCAGAGCATCCGGGCGCTCCTGGCGGCGGCGCTGGCTTCCCGGCGACGGATAAGAGGAAATCGGGGGCGATGTTTGGGATGCCGGAGGAGGAGGACGGCGGCGTCGACGAGCTGCTGGCGGCGCTCGGATACAAGGTTCGGGCGTCTGACATGGCGGACGTCGCGCAGAAGCTTGAGCAGCTGGAGATGGTCATGGGCGGGACTGCTGCGGCCGCTGCCAACGACGACGCGTCCATCTTCTGCCACCTCGCATCTGACACCGTCCACTACAATCCCTCCGACCTGTCGACGTGGCTCGATAGCATGCTGTCGGAGATTAACGCGCCTCTGCCGCCTCCGGCCGGGACGGCCTCTCAGAGCCATCATTTTCAGCAGCCGAGAACCCGTCAGGAGGCGCCGCGCCAACTCGAGCTCCCTCAGTTGCCGCCTCAGGCGACGGGGGAATCGTCCGTCGTCACAACCGTCGGGGGCTTCCCCGCCGCGACCTCCATGGGGATGAGCGAAGGCATGTACGACCTGAAGCCCATCCCCCCTGCTCTTCCCTCGCCCACCGGGCCGGGTAGGGTCTCCTACGGAGTAACGGATCCCCAGCCGGACATCGTTTCCCCCCGGGATCGAAAACGGATGCGGATGTCTGCTACGTCGACGGCGACGACGACCTGTTCTTCGTCGTCCTCTTCGTCCAGAGGTGGAGTCACTGGCAGAATGATGGGATCGTCGACGACGGCAGAGGTGGCATCGATCTCCAAGACGTCGTCTCCTCCGTCGGCGATGCCGGTTGTGGTAGTGGACTCGCAGGAGGCTGGAATCCGGCTTGTTCACGCGCTTATGGCCTGCGCCGAGGCAGTGCAACAAGAGAACGTGAAGGCGGCGGACGCCCTTGTAAAGCAGATAACGGTTCTGGCCGCTTCGCAGGGCGGTGCCATGCGTAAGGTCGCGGGCTACTTTGCCGAGGCGCTCGCCCGTCGGATCTACCGCCCTCGCCCAGCCGATGACCTACTAGACTCGTCGGCCTTCGCCGACCTCCTCCACATGCACTTCTATGAGAGTTGTCCTTACCTCAAATTTGCTCATTTCACCGCCAATCAGGCCATTCTCGAGGCTTTTGCTGGCTGCCGGCGAGTTCATGTTATCGACTTCGGCATGAAGCAGGGGATGCAGTGGCCGGCGCTCCTGCAGGCGCTCGCCCTCCGTCCCGGCGGTCCCCCATCGTTCCGCCTCACCGGCATCGGCCCTCCGCAGCCGGACCACTCCGATGCGCTGCAGCAGGTCGGTTGGAAGTTAGCCCACCTCGCGGAGACCATCCACGTCGACTTCAGGTACAGGGGCTTCGTCGCCTCGAGCCTCGCAGACCTCGAGCCATACATGCTGCTGGAATCGCCAGATAGCGGCAGCAAGGGTGCCGGTGATGATGGCGATAAGGAGCCCGAGGTGGTGGCCGTGAATTCCGTGTTCGAGCTGCACCGTCTGCTGGCGCGGCCGGCGGCAGTTGAGAAGGTGCTTGCCACCGTCCGAGCGCTCCGCCCGCGGATCGTGACAGTGGTCGAGCAGGAGGCGAACCACAACGCCGCCTCTTTTGTGGATCGGTTCACGGAGGCTCTTCACTACTACTCCACCATGTTCGACTCTCTGGAGGGCGGCGCCTCCGGTGCTGATGCGGCTGCCGGCGACATCTCATCCCCCGGCGCCGCCCAACAGGATCAGGTGATGTCGGAGGTGTACTTGGGGCGGCAGATCTGCAACGTGGTGGCCTGCGAGGGGGCGGACCGGACGGAGCGGCACGAGCGACTAGACCAATGGGCGTCTCGAATGAACCGAGCCGGCTTCGAGCCGGTTCACTTGGGCTCGAACGCGTACAAGCAGGCAAGCATGCTGCTGGCCCTCTACGCCGGCGGCGATGGCTACCGTGTCGAGGAGAAGGACGGCTGCCTCACCCTCGGCTGGCACACGCGCCCCCTCATCGCTACCTCCGCCTGGCGCGTCTCCGGCGGAAACCCTCCGGCGGTCGCCGCGGTCGCCGGCCGGTGAGGTGCAGATTTTTCTGATCCTTTTTTTAAATATTCCGAAAGGAATCTTTTACCGGCGTGGGACCCATCCGTCCGTGGGTGGAGAGTAGATGTGATGATTGGTTGGTGCGTGGGACGGCGTTTAATGCGCCGGAGTACACGCCGGAGAGCAGTAGCGGAGCCGCCGGCAGCGGCAGCTCATCTGATCAGTTCTTCCCTTTTGCCGGATTGTTTTTACCTTTTTTTTTCCCCTCCCGTGGGGGTTAGAAATGTTAAATGTTATTTATCTTTCTTAATTAACGCCTTTTGATCGTAATTAGCTGCCACATATGTATATGTAATGTAAACTTAATGTATCTGCCGAGCTCACCATCTATTATTACTATTAAATAAGTCTCTTTTAATCGTAGCCGTTCTAAAGTTACCTGCCCCAACTTTTTACCATTTTGCCGTACTACAATAAATAATGCGTCCGACTTTAGTAAAAGTTTCTGCTCTTTGTGGACGGAAGGCCAAATATGTGTATTCCATTATTGCCCGTTGTGGAGTGTTTTACCAGAGAGCGTACCAGTAAGTGTGTATTAATTACCACTGCAATTTGCTTGGATAATTATGGCATGATATGGGAAGGGAAAAGGACTCGGGGACCCAGAAAAGTGGAGGAATCAGCAACCACAGCAGTCTAATCAAAGGTCAGGTGGCCACTAGAGCTGTGGGACCTTCCTGTGATAAGAATGGAGGAGAGAGAGAGAGACAGAGACGCCCGGCAGCTCTGGATGTGGCGTCAAATCGAAATTGAATCCAACTGTAACTGGAGCAGCAGCGACCGCTGCCCATCCCCCTCTCTCTCTCTCTCACGCTCACAGGCTCCCTGATTCAACATGCACTCACACACATGACATCTCTCTCTCTCTCTCTCTCTCTCTCTCTCTCTCTCTCAGGCACACACACGTACAGGAAGAGAGAGAGAGGAATCTGTATTCTCCTGATCTCTTGGCGGAGTGATAAAAATAAAACTAATCCCAGATCATTGGCGAGAGTAATCAATTGGGCATGGGTAAAGCTCAAATGCATGTGTCTGGATGACCCATATCCCCATACCCTGTAATTTCCATCTGAGGCCTTGTAGGAGACTGCAGTGCCATCATCAAGCCAAGGCTGCTTGCTGTCCTCTGCGCTCATGTTCCCCTGATTTGATTCCATGTGCATGAAACAACTATAATATGTAAATCTCTGAAACCATACTTTTTATAGAAATACAATTGAGGGCGCAAATACTTCGGAGGCAGCTCTCTGGTCTACCACTGCAATTATTGCTGGATGAGAAAGGAGAGAGAGGGTGAGAGAATTATGTGATGAGAGAGGGAGGATGGCAATTTGGTCTGCTCTGCTCAATGCCGTGGTGGTGAATGGTGATGGTGGTGGTGGGGTTCAAATGATGTACCATTGTCTCCAATGGATGTGAGGAGCGAGGGACATGGATCGTCTAGGTGAACTGCATCCATGTGAGAACATCCTCCAGCTGGCTGCAGAGTCCATCTGCCACTCCAAATCGGACTCAGATGCTGCACAGTGTTTTGCTTTTGCCTATCGATCCCCTCCTCCACTCCACTTCGAATGCCTACCTACGAGATAAGATGACATGTAGTGATGCTGGTGGCATGTTGTGATCGCATCGGCCAGGAGCAGCATGAGCAGCAGCAGATGTCAATAGTACGACCGTGGCTCAGGAACACCGGCTGTGTGTGCTGGCCGTGATTTTTTTTTTACCATTGGATTGTTACTGTAACCCCTTGTAAATAGTTTTACAAGTTGCAAAAGAGAAAAAAAAAAGTTACATGATTTCACGTGGAAGGGATTTTGCAGCTTCAATCAAAGTGTAGGAGCTGCAAGTTTTACTTGGATGGTTGTAAGTATCAAGCTGATATCGATGTCTATGATCATTGACATCCTCTGTTGAAAGCCTGAAACAGAGTACCTCGACAAGCTAAAGAAAATGCAAACAGGACCATCTGGGTCAGGTTACTGTAAGGTTTACAGCAGCTTCAGACAGCCTGTGTCCATCCATTCAAACCGAAAAATCTGAAAAGAAATGAAAAAGGAGCATATCATTCTGAATTGCATAGTGATTCAACAGCGTTTTTGTTCCAGTGTTAACTTGTTTTTGGGTGAGAGTTATTTTCCCCTTGCTTACTTTAGTTAAAAAATTACAACTATTGATACTTGATACTTGAACCACCCTTTTGCAGGAATTCAACAATTTCAAGTAAACAATTTGAGACGCCAACACTCGATTTCTCCTAGTTTATTGATGGGTTTGATTTTGTTCAGCTAAGGATTGCAATGTTCTTGACAGCCCTTGATTCAAGAAATAAGAAATTTCCACTTTCATAAATTTTTATCTCTTCATCTTAATGCATCTTTCTTTACAAAAAAAAAAAAACGTCAATAAAACAGATATTATGTTCTCCTGAAACACTGGTGCCACTACTGGTACTCAAATAAGAGGGCCAGAGATGTTGGTACCGATAATGAAACCATAGAACTGCAACATCATATTTTCCTGTTCTGCTATGTAAATTCCTATTTATCTTGCAGACAGCTTATCTTTTTACCAAATAAAATGACTTAAATATAAGAGAGAGAGAAACAGATGCAAGAATTCTCTAGTTCAAGTGTTAATGGTTTGTGCATGATAAGGGGACATTGCATTGCTAATGTTTGAAATCCGAAAATTTATACGTACGTATTAACTTTATTTGTTACGGCTCCTTGGTCCATTTTTCTTTTTTTTTATGGAGTGTTTAGCTAGTGGAATTAGTCCTAGTCCTGATTCTAGCTAGTTCTTCAAACATTTCAAGGAAGTTTGATTTTCGAAATGGAACTAAACTCTCTTTTCATTGTTGTAACGAGAGTGTTCCACTTGTTCCTTTTTTTTTTTTTTGCTTTACTTTTTTTTCTAAATTTGACCTTTCTTTTTTTATTTTCCTTTCAACTTTTCTATTTTCTCTTTCTTTATATTTTTTATAAAAAATAATTTATTTATTATATATAAAATATTAATTATAAATGATTAATATAATATTATTTATTACTTATTATTTTATTTAAAATTTTCATAATTCATTAAACATAAATTATTAAAAAATGATTTTTTTGTATTTAAATAATATATTTTAAATAATATTTTTAAAAATATATATATCTTTATTTTTTAACAAATTTATATTTAAATTCAAACACTGGCTAAAATCAATTTATCACGTTTACTTTTTCTTATCACATCAATTATTTAATTCTTCATCATTAAATTTTATTTCATCCAACCATACATAGGATTAATTTATCAATTCAAATATTTACCTAAAAATCGAAAGAACTACGGTTCAGTTCAGCATCCAAAGGGCGTCCACTGTTCTTCATTTTATTCTATGTAACATATCTGATTAGACACGTCTGCAAGTTTGTTTTTGTCATTGACTTGCACAGCTTTATAAAGTGCGTTATAACTAATGATATTTATGCGCTTTAGTGTCCATGAATAATTTTCGAAAAATGATACATTCTCTTAAAATTTTAACCTAATAATCTTCCTAACACTCACATTTTTTAAATACTCCTAAAAATTAATTAATTTATCATATATGTCATTGTGAGATGATTAGGAGGATATAACATTACTCATAATCTCTATCTTGCACAATGAGTTAGTATTTGGGATGGGACTGCCCTCCTTTTGCCTTTCCCATTTTTTTTATTTCTTTAGAAAACTTTAGTTTAATTGTTTAATTTATCCTGCAATGATTTGTTACTTTATAAAGGAAATAGAAAATAAAGATCCCCCCCCCCCCCCCCCCCCCCCCTTGTGCACTTTGTTCCGAGAGATCTGACAGCAAATTAACACGTGGCTAATTATTTTATCTGTTTATCTTTTTTTTTTTGAATGACATCCTCAGATTGCTGTTCGACTGCAGAGCCATGGGACTTGCTTCGGCTTGGCCTCGTTTTAAATATAAGGGTTTTGCTATATCCTCTTAATTTAGGAGGATTTAGTCTCGTAAGTGAGTCACAATGGAACACTCGTAGATTAGTCAACTTTTGGGGGGTAATTAAAAAATGTGAGTATGGAGGATTTTTAGGTTGAAGTTTTAGGAGGATTTAATATTTTTCTAAATTTAATAATGTTTGTTTCTAATTGCTCAACTTTTATATTGATAATAATTCTATTATCATTATTTGCAGTACATATTTTCCTCGCTCAAAGATGCCGGAGGCTGTGCAGAGATGTAATGCCTGTACGAACGGGGTATCATACCTTTTCTTGTTACTTCTTTATTATTATTGACAAGATGCATGAATCCACCTACTAATCACAATTTAAATATTCTGAGTGGGAGCTCCAACAAGCAACAGCAATTCCTGCCACTTGTGTCCATGGGGGCTATGATAATCCCCATTCCTGGAGGAAGAAGAAGAAAAAAGAAAAAATAGATCTCTTGACCATTCATACCCGGTGAATCCAGTCATTCGATCAGACCCGAACTAATTGAATTAGATCGGACAAAATTCGACCATGAGTTCGGATCGATTCGATCAACTTGAAAATTTAATTTTTTATTTTTATATAGTTTTCAACTTATATTTTATATAAAAACAAAATATTTTAAATATGTAAAATAATATTTAAATAGTATTTTATATTTTTAAATAAGTATTATATAATATTTATTATATTAAATAATAAAACAAGTAAGAGAAAAAAGACGCTTGATCTGTTTCAACTCGACTCGAACCATGAACACTTCTAATCTCTCTCTCAAGGTTATGGTTAGTTTAATTTAATAAAAGAGGTCAAGTAGTTAAATTTTCTAAAAAAATCTTTTATTGAAAACAATAAAGTATTTATGTTGCATTTTTTCCTGAACGCATTGACTTCTCAATTCTAAGACACAATACATGTGTGCGTTAAGGTGGTGTTTTTTTTCTTTATATTAATATCTTAGTAATTCCCTTTTTCTGTTTAACACTTTCGAGTTTCCTATTTTTATTCCCCTCTTATTGAATTACGATTAAGATTATAAAATTAAAAAGGTTGGTCGATTTATTTTTTTTAAAAAAATTAATCAGGACAACTAACTTTACATCGTAGCGGAGTAGGTTAGGTTGGAAATCCTGAATTCAAATCCTAATGATGCTCAGTTAAAATGTACTTTTCTCTTTTAATTATTCACGTGCTACACCGAATTAGATAAATAAAATAAAATTAACAGTCAAGCATGAGAGAAAATATTAAAATTATAAAATCAAATATGTTGTTATTCATAATGATTTAATTTTTTTAAAAAAAAGATTAATCACCACATTTAATTTCTCTGTTATACGCATTATATTTTCCAAACTCTAAAAAAAATGTCAATGAAACATATGAGCAATTAGATGCATAGAGGAGAGCCAAGCGAGCAAATTCTAACTAAATTAGAAACTCCAAAAATCAAACATATCATCATTAACTTTTTATCAATTTATATTCACACACTATCAATACAAGTCAACCAACTTTGGTCCACACTACAACGTATACACACAATATCTCATGTCAGCATAGAGTGCATTTAAAGTCGTGCATATACTATGTGTACACGCATGGTTTATTTAACGCTGCAAAATACATCTGTATTGATTGTTGAAACCCTGATAAATGGAGATCATGAGATCAAAGTCTTCCAGATTAAAAATATTTATCATCGTTTTTTTTCCCCGTGAGGCCCGTGATGTCTAGAAGATAATTACACAGCTAGCTAAGAAGGATCTTATGATTTTCAATTGAAAGAGATCTTATGATTTTTTTTTCCTTCATCGGAGAAACTAAGACACTGCCACTTGACTCCTCGGTTCCTTTCTCTTTCGTGGGGAGAGAGAGAGAAAGCAACCCTTCTCCATTTAATCAAAGCCAAGTCAAACTAGGATTCCCAACATCTTTTTTTCCCCCTTTCTCTCGCCTAAAGAACTTAATTGTAACATTCGACGGTTTAATTGATTCCCACGGAGGAAGGGCCTCTCGAGAACTTTGATGTTCTACTTTTCTTTTTTTAACCCAACATCTATCTAATTAATTAATCAATTAAATGCGAATGCTACTAAAGTAAAGAAAAGGAAATGTGTTTCTACCCTTTCCTTTTGGACATGGTCCTTGTCAAAGGACAGCGGAGATCCCAAATCAGTCCACATCCGAGAGCGATGGACCAATCGATCTCCACCCAAATCAACACCGCCCCCTCCCTCCCACACTCGACGGGGCCTTTGGGCGTAAAAGCAAACTTGCAATGTCAACAACAAATTCCGGTTCCTTTCTTCCATGGAACACAAATATTTCAAAGGCTATGAGCACAGCAAAACTAATCCGGAATCGGACTCCGATGATAAGAACGTTTGTGTGGGAGATCGAAGTAAAAAAGCACGATAGCTTCACCACCAATTGAGCCAAGTAAATTCAAGAAAATGACGGCAGTTGGCTGTGAAAGGAAGAACTATTGAGGTCTCAAACTTCAAAGGCGTCGTCGTCACGAATTCAAGGTAGATTTGTTGATTCCAGGATCATCGGATCAACTATCCGCGGATCAAGTTGTGGCATTGATGGCAGAAACGAGTCTGCTGCTTGGTCCCCCGGGAAGATAAATTGTACAGAAACTACTAGTAAACATGATGCAATAATTTGCAAGGACACCAACATGTGCAAAGGAAACATAATCAATCAATCACCTTCGGGGTCATGCAGTGGTCACCCAGAAAAATATGGTCCTGCATGCAAGCACCACTCAGCAAAATGATTGAAGGTGTCAGAAAGAATAAGAAAAAAAAATTACTTGCATTACACTGTTCGAACTGATGCCTTCCTCTTTTCCTAACAAGCTTATTTGTCACAGCACTGATGCTAGAGAAATGAATTACCATAAACTCAAAAGAGGGATGGCCTTCCCAATGCCTATATGAACTGTGCACAAAATTGAACTTCCCTTACCATCACTCTAATTTCAGTGTGGCAGGACATCCAAATTCCAGATGCCTTCAAATTATCTCTTTGTTCCATTGCAAGACTGGTAAGATTAGCATCCATTTGTTCAAAATCCACAGTATTACAAGTTCCAGGAAATGCTGCATTTGCACCAAGGGCGGAGCTACGTGGGTCCACGTGCCTGCAAGTGCGGGCACTGAAATCGTAGATTAGTAATATTTAGTTATTTATGTATTCACATGTTCACTATTGTCATGTTGGTCAGCTGTGTTAAAACAATACCAGATGACTCAAGTTTGAAACCCCTTTCGCTCTTTGTCATTTACACTGTTTTTCCAATATTTTTATTTGTTTTTTTATTTATATATTGCTTTTAATCAATTATTTTTCTTAATTAAGTGGTCCAAGTGCATCATTTTTACCATTTATTTTTATAGTTGGTCTTCCAAATTTTATAATTTTATTATAGAATTTTTCCTCTATTTTCATCCGATCAATTCATTCTCTCTTTAAACATTATGCTTTACTTACCTTTAATCATTGTATAATTAGGTAATTATGATGTTATATATGTTCATTTGATTTATAATTATTATATATAATTGATATACATAAATAATAATGCAATATTTTTTGTTAATATATTAATATAGTTAAATATTTATCTTTACTATCTTATATTACACTTATTATTTGTTAAGTGTTAAAGTTATTTTTAATAAATCAAAAGAAATTGTATCCATGATCTTTTTTTAATTGTAGTGTTATAAATAATATTACAAATTATTATTATGTTTTAATATCATAATATAAACATTTTAATTAATTTTGGATTCTAATATATATATATATATATATATGTAAAAATTTTAAAATTTACAAAGGCGAATAATGTAAACCCACTAGCTCCGCCACTGATTTGCACCACAACATATAGTCCTGTCTACTTAAATAACTTCCTTAATCTATTCAGAGCAAGGTTTGCTGTCTTGTTAGTTGGCTCCAAAATTAGTGCGTACTTGAGATCTGCAGATAAACAACAGAGTTTGGATATGACCATATTTAACGTTCACGCTCTAGAAGTATTTGAGTAAACTGTATTTCATCAATAACTAAATAGTTTTTCTCATAGCACTTTTTAAAGCATAGGTTTAAATATATGGACTGAAAAGTTGCAAAGCAATATAATCAGAGATACAAGTCCAATTATCCACAAGGTAAAAATATTTCAAGCATCAGATCAACTGAATGTGCCGCTTATTTTAATATCTGCAAGACCAAAAGCATCAGCCAAAAATGTCATTTTATTTTGAGAGAAAGATGATGACAACTCTTTATGCAGGCTTCAGTAATTATGAAGGTACCAAAATAACATAGAAGAGAGACTAGATACAAGATCAACAATGAACTTTCCTTAATACCCTGATCATAAATTCTGAAACCGCCACCAGATATATGCAGGTTAGACTCAAAGTACCACCATACAGAAAATGTACAACAGCACAAAGGAACCTCAGGACTCAGTTGATCACAACATTTCACTAAATTAACTTCACAGTTTCTCAAGTTAAACTCATCCACATATCCATGAGGAATTCTCAATATCAAAAGCAATCTTTGACCTGCAATTGTTAAATTTCTGATTTGATGATTGAGAGGTCACTGACTCATAATCAAAGCAGCCTCCCTGGATCCCTGCAAAATTTCCCTTAATCCCACTAACCAAGGAGCACTTAGCATGTGAAAATTTCCCTTCTGTGAATTTTTTTCTTAAATATGTACATAGCATGCTACACCATCTTCCAAATGTGTTGCCAATGCACATTGTGTGCAAACCATGCACTTAAGAAAAACACTCCATATATACTGTTAAGGTTAGCAAGTATGATAATGGGAATTGTAGAATATACACATAAAATCAGCAAGCATAATGATTTTAAGACAAATAAAGAAGGATAATAAGAAACCTTCGGTTGCCTCCTTGTAGTTACCCAGCGTCTCTCTTGCTGTTCCTCTCCACAAACAAGCTTTCACATCCTGAGAATAAGAGGAAGCATAAGGCAAGGTCTGCTTGAGGGAAGAAAAGATATTATACTTGGACAATAATCAGTGGATATATATATTGCCAAGACTTAGGTGTTAAAGCCAATATTTTCTCTTCATTTTTTTCAGGGGTATTTTTCCAATTTAGTTAACATAAAATAAGACAACTAACCAAATCATATATAAAACAAATGTCATGATAATATGACATCATTTACATATGGATAAAAAACAAAAGAGAACAAGGACCTTAATTGCAACCAATCAGAAAGAGATGGAAGGTGTTAGAAGAAATATTCTCACACACATCTTCTTTATTATATATTGCATGATTGTATAAGACGATGACTTGGTAATAAGAACACTAACCTCTGTATCAAGGTTGATAGCTGCAGTACAGTCAACTTCGGCTTGAAGGTAACTGATAATAACAAAAATGTCAAACAAGTGCCAATGACATTAGTAAATAATGACTAAGGAGACCAAAAAGATAAATGATACCTTCCCAATTCCAAATATGCTGCAGCTCTACGATATGTTGCATTCTTTCCATTTAGTTTTATTGCTTGTGTAGAAATTGATGGCTTCGTGCCACTGTTTTCATTTGAAAGCCATGTTACCCTGCCAGTAGTAAAACGATACCTTATCAGAAAAAAACATGAAGCTAATTGAGTAGATTGAACAAGTGGTGGATAGGAAATTTGCACTAGAAATTAAGTTGGCGATCCAATAACGATCGTCGTAAAGCTTAGGTATACAAAGGGAAAGATTACAAAGAAACCCATCTATGATATCTTAATCGTGAAATGAAGTGCTAGGAAGGGAAATATTATAAAAATATCCCTAGCGAAAAAAGGAATACCTATAGTTATACACAAAAGGTGAGAGATCAAAAGTTTCAAGAACTAACTTTCTCATTGGCAATTTCTGCAGATTCTTCCTTGCTAACGCTCTTGCTTGAAAGGTTGGACTTGGAAACAATCTCAGCTTGTTCTTGAAGAGTAGCATATAAATTATGGGTAGAATCTAACAAGAAACGATCACCCCATGCTTTGCAACAAATGAAACTGGGACAGGATTATTTTCATGAACTCCAATTGCTAGAGTGATCTGCAATATGAATTTGGATTTTAAAAAGCTACAATTAACCTCTAAAATAGAGGCTAGAATACAAAGAAAAAAACAAATAGGAGTCGCAATCAGCTTTTTGAAAAAGTTAATACCTGACATGCTGGCGATAAATGACACACAACAAATGATTCAGATAATCCTCTGATGACGATTCCTTTCCATTAAGATTTAGGGGAGGCCATAATACTGTTGGAAGAACAAGTATTCCATCATTCTGCATTATGTGGATAAATTGAGAAGTTCCATCATCCAACAGCATACTTAAAACAGCATATCCATAACCAGTTTTATAAATCCAATTGTCAAGGAAAAAGGTTTCCTTTTTACAGATTGGAGAAAAAGATTATTTCAGCCAACAAAAAATCATACAACTGAAGCAGTGCCTTTTGTTTGAGAAGTAAAAAAGGATGACAGCCTTCGAAAGTGTCTGGAATAAACCATGGTATCACAAAAGCAAAAACAAGTGTGCTTTTATGTGTTCTCAACAAGCACTGCATGGTGTCCACATTTTTTCGGTGACATCTCTCCTCTCCCCCTCCTAATACATTTAAAGCCAAAATCTAATGATCAGTTTCGAAAACAAGTGTGGCTTATACATGTCTCAACAAGTACTGTATGGTGGTCAATGTTCTTTGCATGACATCTCTTCCCTCCTAATACATTTTAGATAAAAAATAATGTTCAGATTTGATCAGTGTTTAGTAAATGTGTTCTTCCAAATAAGTTTTGATATCATAGAATATAGATAACTAACACTGTGACACTTCACACACAAGTCACTTCTTTGTAATTTGGATAGGTCTAAGATTTCAAAGCTAGTAAAGTAGTTTTTTTTAGGAGAGCTAGTAAAGTAGTTGATGGGTAATTATACAAGTGAGACAACAACAACAACAAAGCCTTATCCCACTAGGTGGGGTTGGCTACATGGATCATACGACGCTTCGTTGATCCATGTTCATGAGATTCGACAGGGTTTTACGCTGGCTGTCGGGGCCTAACACAACCCTCCTCCTTTATCCGGGCTTGGGACCGGCTATAAAACATAGGCGGAGTTATTTGAATTATACAAGTGAGAATAATGAAAATATTCTCAATGTCAAATTTCTGGTGTAAGAGTGGATCAGCCATTACTCAACATCTTTTGTTCTCTGTTAAATTAAGAAAAGACAATATTTGTCGATCAAATATCAGAATGGGAGAAGATAGGCTTTCAAACTAACAAGAATCTATTAAAGACAAACCAAACGAAATATCTATCCATCAAGGCTAAAGTAGCTATATATTTATACCTTTGGAGCTGTCAATATTCAACTAGCCTACAGGGCTTTAGAACATAGACTCAAGTCAGGCATATATTGCAGCAACAACAACAACAACAACAACAAAGCCTTATCCCACTAGGTGGGGTCGGCTACATGGATCATACGACGCCATTCCGCTCTATTAGTAATAATATATTCGTTGATCCATGTTCATGAGATTCGACAGGGTTTTACGCTGGCTGTCGGGGCCTAACACAACCCTCCTTCTTTATCCGGGCTTGGGACCGGCTATAAAACATAGGCGGAGTTTCAGGCATATATTGCAATTCATAAAAATACCTTCTAGCACTTAAATTTCGATGCCACATGAATTTTAGACCAAACTTTTCTACCACGCCACAAATTTTTTATTTGAAGACTAAAAACTTCCAAACCAAAATATCTTCCATGAAGACAGTATTCAGTACATATTATTGCATCACAATGTGTTACAAGATCAGAGACTAAATTACTCTTCAAGAAACAACCAATGACCAAAATGCACATATAAAACAAAAAAGAAAATACAAAAGAAATGCATGAATCAAGCAAGACAGGTTTAATATGAGATATATATAGAGAAGATAAAATCTGAGACAAAGCCAAGTCTCCCCTCTAGTGAACATACATCACAAGCACGTAGAAAGATCCAATCTCTTTGGAATTCAAAATGGTACTCCATGCCACAAGTTCTATAGACCATTGGTTTTGGTAATTGGTACAAAGGAAGATACCCATTAAGAGCTTGTACGATTGATATCCTCAAGAGAGATTGTTGTTAAAAGGATGTTATAAAGTCAACACGGAAAATTATGTTTGTTGATCAAGGAACAAGAAGAAATGGTCAAATCAAATGAGTTGTTATTTGGAGAAACAAATTAGACAATGAAGATACTCAAGAAAGACAAAAGAGAGGCGACTAAATCGAAGACCTTGTGACTAAATGACAGCATTGTTGCATAATGATGTGGCAACAAAAAATGCTCAAGACACCTACTGGCATGTTATTTAAAGAAGCACCATCAAAGCATATAAAGTACCACATAACTACCTTTAGAAGGCCATTCAAGGCCATGCGTGCTTCGTTCCTAGCAGACTGACAAAAGTCAATGGGCATACGACTATCACCTGACAGTTTGATTTCTGCTGATATAGCCGAACTGAGAACATGCTTACTCAATCTGATCCATTCCTCATGGCAACATTTGAATTCATGCCTATAATGAAAAATGACCGACAAGTTATAGTTAAACATATTGACTACATTGTGTTTTTATTGAACTATGACAGAAATAATACATGTGCTTTTATAGACTAAGTACATACAAGGTGGTTACAACAGATGAGGACCATGAGGTAATCGTGTAGTAGAACTTGGCATGAATTGTGGATCTATGTTGATCGTGTATGGTGGATGATATATGACTTGTTCCATTACACCCCCTCAAGCGAAATGCTCACTGCAGAGTAATTGAAGTTTGTAATTTGGATGCATAATCTTCAGCAATACCTATTGCAGCTGGTTGTTTTGCCTCTGTCCCATTTCTGATATGCCCGTCAAATGCAACTTCCACATGGTTGAAAATGACCCTTGATCCATATTGCAGTAATTGAATAATCCTTGTGTTCCTTGAATTGCTGAAGACAAAGCTGATGAAGCAACAAATGAAGCTGTTGAACCCTGGCTGGGAGGCAGTAGCACAATTAATGTGTGGAGGTGAAGGCAGCTCCTTTATTGTGATACTCTTGGAATAGTACGTCAACAGGAATATAAGAATGAAAATAATGAGAGAAAAATAGAGGGCAAGAAATAAAGAAAAAGGAGCTTGCAAATAGTAGAAAATGATGTCTGTCCCATGAAGGAGAAGAATGGATTTCGTGAACTCAGAGTCAGGCTGCACTCTATAACCATATCCTATAAGAACGAGGTTGGAAGCAAGTTGCACTCTACGATAAAAGGAAAAAAAGAGAAAGATTAGGAGATGAGGGAGGTTGACGGAGCCAACTCAACCAGGAGAGGTTCGATTTGAGCAGCAACAAAGAAGTAGTTTTAGATGCCTCCAAGAGCAGTTGTAAGCTAGAATATGTAATAAAAACTTCAACCTTAATAATGTGTACATGCTATCAGGAGCAAGAATACGGAGGTGTCCCTAATTTTTAAGAAAGAAGGATATGTTGGGGAGCTTTAAATCTCAATTCACAATGTAAATGTGAGGAGCTTTATAAACTGTTACATTGGAGGCCGGAGACAATTAAGTTGCTATCTAAGAAGTAAGGTTGGAGGCAATTACACTGCTCTCTATGACGTGAAGCGAGGGTGGATGCAATTAAGTTGCTCTCTACAATCCACTAACAAAAATAAAAAAGGATAGGATCCATATTCAAATAGAACAAGAAAAATAAAAAAAAATCAATGGGACTAAAGCCAGAGAAAGAACCGCATACACCGAGCTTTCTTTTTTGTTGGAGAAGAAAAAAAAAGAAGACAAGAAGAGGTAGGATGGAAGTCACTAGTGCAGCAATATTTTCTCTATTTTTCGCTGGGGAAAAAGAGAAGAAAGAAAAAGAAAACAGAATCCACTGCCCTTAGGATAGCAAAGGTAAGGAGGAAGTTTGAGGCTACGTTGTCACTGCTATTAGAGATTTCTTTCCATCTATCCCTCTCTTTTTTTGGTGGGGAAGCTGTAGCCTTAAGATCGAATATGTCTGTTAGACAAAAGATGCTCTGATACCATATTGACTACATTGTGTTTTTATTGAACTATGATAGAAATAATACATTTTCTTATATAGACTAAGTACATACAAGGTGATTACGACAGATGAAGTAATTGTGTAGTAGAACTTGGCATGAATTGTGGATCTATGTTGACAATATGGTGGATGATATGTGACTTGTTCCAAAGATTTCTGGTAAAGAAAAGAAATATAAGACAGTGCCACATATTTCTAAAATTTGTGCATTATCAGAGCCGACCCCACCTAGTGGGATAAGGCTTTGTTGTTGTTGTTGTTGTTGTGCATTATCAGATGCCTCTGTTTCATTATTACTTATGGTATGTCGGACAATAAAAAAAATCATGTTACATCAACCATGTTGATTCTCTCGGTTAATATATTTGACTTCTTCCTTGGAATAGAAAATAAGAAACACTTTTCACAACCAAAGAATCTCACCCAGGGAGAAGTCTACCAAGCCAGTAGCAACTGCTACAGATGAAGTAATCGTGTAGTAGAACTTGGCATGAATTGTGGATCTATGTTGACAGTATGGTGGATGATATGTGACTTGTTCCACGGATTTCTGGTAAAGAAAAGAAATATAAGACAGTGCCACATATTTCTAAAATTTGTGCATTATCAGATGCCTCTGTTTCATTATTACTTATGGTATGTCGGACAATAAAAAAAATCATGTTACATCAACCATGTTGATTCTCTCGGTTAATATATTTGACTTCTTCCTTGGAATGGAAAATAAGAAACACTTTTCACAACCAAGGAATCTCACCCAGGGAGAAGTCTACCAAGCCAGTAGCAACTGCTACAGATGATCCACTTGAGCACCCTCCAGGTATACAATCAGGAGCTGCAGGGTTTTGTTGGTGTATCAAAATGTTTGTTTTCATCACTTGTGCTGAAAGTATAAAATCAATAAGTTTAAATGTTTGTTTAAGTTAGACGTATTGTGGCGAATAGAACAAACACAAGTACAGAGAAAACAACAACAACAACAACCACAACAAAGCCTTATCCCACTAGGTGGGGTCGGCTACATGGATCATACGACGCCATTCGTTGATCCATGTTCATGAGATTCGACAGGACAAGTACAGAGAAAACGTGTAGGAAAATAAATTGGAGGAAAGTTGTGTCGCCGAAGAAAGGTAAATATCATTTTTTTTCCAATGGAGAATAAAATGCCGGGTTATTTTCTTAGACCTCCCCCAAACTATCACGATTTTTCGCATCTAACTCTAATATATGAACTCACTGAAGCGCCTTCTTGAATTATTCTGCAATTTTCACTTTAGTCCATCTATCTAGTGTTGTTAACTTTTTCGTTATTTTCGATTTATTAAATGACTAAACTACCCTTCTCTCATCTCTTCTAATATTTAAAAGTTTAAAATAATATATAATAAATATTAAAAAGGGAGGGGGCGCTCCCCCCCCCCCTCCCTCTGTGATCTCATCGACGCTGGTGAGATCATAGAGGGGGGCAACGCGAAGAAAAAAAGGGAGGATGCGATGCTGCCCCTTCGTTTTCAGCATCGGAGGGGGGGACCCCCTCCTTTTTTTAATATTTATTATATATTATTTTAAACTTTTAATTATTAGAAGAGATGAGAGAATGGTAGTTTAGTATTTAACAAATAAAAAATAACGGAAAATTTAACCGAACTAGACGGATGGGCTAAAGTAGAAATGGCAGAGTAATTTAGGGTGGCGCTATGTTGAGTTCATATATTAGGGTTAGATATAAAAAATAGTGATATTAGGGGAGGTCTAAGGAATCATAAAATGCCAAATTCATATAAATGCAGAACTGAGAAAGATGATTTGATGGACTAGGTGCTCTTATCCATATGCAAACTCATCGATGGCAGTTTTGATGGGATCCGGTCCATTCTTACTGCAATCTCATGGGTAATTACTCAATCTGGATGGGTTTTTTCCTCAAACCCTCTGAACTATGATTGTTTTCTACGTCTACCCATGACTATCGTATTTACTGCAGAGCTCCTCTGAACTATGCTGCATTTTCCACTTAGGCCTATCCATCAAGATCTGTTAACTTTCCCGTTGTTTTCCATCGAATTATTGAATGACTAAGCTGTCATAGCTCTCAAGAAAATCGTCGGGGACAGTGGGGCGCCCCCTGTGCGAGCTCACGCGCCAGCGAGCTTGCGAGGGGGGCCGGCGCCCCTGTGGATGGGTGCCCCCTTTTTTCTTCCTCGCCAGCCACGAGAAATAAAATGGGGGACGCCGCCCCCCCTTTTCTTCCTCGCTGGCGTGCGACACCCCCCGTTTTCTTTCTCACGGCCAGCGAGGAAGAAAAAGGGGGGCGCCGGGCCCCCCTTGAGAGCCTGCCGGTGCCCAAGCACACACAGGGGCACCGGCACCCCCCTTTTCTGCCAGCCCCCTGTACGAGCTCGCGCAACGGCGAGCTCGCACAGGGGGGTGGCACCCCCCTGCGAACTCGCACGCCCCTGTGCCACGTTCTCGCCCTGGCGCAACTGGACAACGGAAAAGTCACAGTCCTGGTCGGCGAAGAGGTTCTCGGAGAGGTCACTCATGTCGAGGGAAGGGTACAAGGAGGAGGGCAGTTTAGTCATTCAATAATTTGAAACAATAGAAAATAACGAGAAAGTTAACAAATCTTGATGGATGGACCTAAGTGAAAAATGCGGCATAGTTCAGGGGAGCTCTACGGTAAATTCGATAGTCATGGGTAAACGCGGAAAACAATTTCAGAGGAGGTTTGAGGAAAAAACCCATCAGGATATCCAAAACCAGTGAGATATCCGACAATATCGAATCTGTTTAACCAGACAAACAGGTAAGTGGAAAGTGATAACAGGAAAAAGAATTGACAATGTGAGCAACTGAGCACGACAAGACACTTGGAAGTAGATCCTCTAGGCCGATGGAAAGATCTATCTTCAAAGAACTCATCCCAAAGATAATATGTGCAAAAGCAATTCCAGAAGCTACCATCAATAGATTCACAACATAATAATTGTAGAAATCAATCGACATATCAGTATGTCAGTTTTCAAACTTATTTATCTTAAATAAGATTCAAGTTTTCGAAATAGATAGTAATCATTATGCACATGAAACAATCAAACAAATGAAGTGTCAGACACGACAGCTTCAGTGAGGTATGACCAAGCTGCTTTATGTCACCTCAACTGATATATAGACTGAATAGGCTACCGCTAGAACCATACCTTATTAGCAATACTTCATACCCCCTTGGCAAAGAGCTCGATCTCATATAGAAAGAAACAAAAACCGTTTCTTCATTGCATAGGACATGATTTGATAAAGTAGAATTACCATACCAAGTCTAATCAAGTACAAGTAGCAGAGCAAATTATTCAAGGACACAAGCACAAGAAGGGCAATATGATCCAGATACAGTTATTAAGCTGATGCCAATCAACTTCCCTGGTCTCCCTACACCTTCAAACAACACTCAGAAATATTTCCATACTGCTTAACAACGATGGGGTTCAAATCCTTCCAAGCAAATATTGTGTGAAGTGCCTAATTAGGCAACCTAAATTTTCATCTCTTAGCTATGACTGCCTATCGAGAGCACAAGAACATAACACGGAATCAAAATGAACAAAAGTAAACGGAAAAGAAGGGAAAACGGAAGCGGGGAAACAGGATTCGCGTATGCATACAGGTCGGCGACCGCGAAGGTGAGACTTGTGAGAGGGAGGGGGGCCTTGGGAGGGGCCGGTTGTGGGGGCAGCAGCAGCTCCAAGCGCTCGACGAAGGCGCCAAAGTCGGCCTTCACCGCGCGCCGGAGGCGGCGGCCCATCGTGATTATGCCGGGATGCCGAGGCCGAGAAGAACCCACAAGTTGGACGACGAATCGAAGGCCGTACCCTTCCTCCTCCGCCTGCTGCTGAAGACACTATTAAAAAAGATTAGTCTTTATGTGATTTCTACTTTTTTAAAATACTTGAATCGATAAAATAATTTTGTTATGTTTAAATACTAATATTTAATATGTACCAAATTAAATTGACAATAGACAGAAGTATTAATTATTCATGCATAAAATTTTGGGTCAACTTTTCTCTATTGTACCATGGGAAATATGGACATAATAGAAAGAACAATTTATTGAAATATATTGGTTGACGTTAAGGAGAATGCCTTGACAAAAGTCTCACATGACTAAACATATGACTAGACAACGATTTGGATGAGTGTCCCTTTTAAATCAAATAGATCAGATCAAATAACAATAAAATATTATTTTAATTATATACATATTTATATGATGTCAAAATTTAATTATATAAAAGAAAATAACAATAATAAATTATAAATTTATAAAAAAAATAATTCTTACGTGAAATGATACACTAAAAGAATATATTTTATATTAAATTAGTAATGTACATATAGCAAATTCACAACTATTACAATCAAAATTATATATACACTTGATAAATTAAATTCTTATTAAAATTGCTTTTTGTTAAATATATTCTTGTTAATTTTTTGTGTGTTTCATATATTTGTTTTTTATGTTAAAATTAATTTAAACTTATTACACATTATATTAAAAGAAATTAAATTTTTTGTATAATATGGTACTATTTGTATATTATACAAGTTTCACCTCTCCATCCTTAACCAATTATCTAATATGATAAATATTATATATAATATAGTAAATATAATATTAATTTATATTATATACACATATGACATTGAAAGTTTTAAATAAAATCATAATCTAATACGTAAGAGAAAATTTAAAGTTTAACAAATTCTAAACTACATAAAGGAAAAAGAATAGACAAATATATTAGTATACACACATAATTCAACATCGATAATAGTAGAAAGATGGAAGTAAATGAATAATTATAATTGAGGATGAAATTAATTGGTCAATATGTTGAAGTTCTAGTTCAACTTAAAAAAAATCTAAATTTTAAATAAAAACTTTATCAAATAAAATCTTAAAAAAGTTGTGCAGTTTGGAAAAAAATATTCTACTTGATTCTATCGGTTTTGACATATTTATCGATTTTGCTAATTTTGACCGGTCCAATCCGATTTGACTGCAGGCATGATTTTGGAACTTGTTATAGATCATTTTTGGATTCGGCTGATGGACCGGACCGGGGCCAGTCCAGCTGGTCTTGACAACCATGGACTAAACACTATGTTAGTCCATGATGTGTCCATTTAATCTTAATGATTGTTTTATAATGAACAATGGTAAAACTATTTTTTTTGCACTATTTCAAAAAAAGTTTTTTTTACACCCTCAATTTTAGTTGATTTTTTTTATTGTGGAATGATATTTGGTTCTCCCATTACTTTTTTCTTTCATTAATCTGTTTCCCCTCCCTTCCATTCACTTACTCTAGTCGAAGCAAGCAATTAGGAAAGCTGAAGGAAACATAACTTTGATGGTTTAACGATAGAAAATAAAGGTCTAAGAATGGCTTGGTTCTTGTTCGAAAATTTGAATTAATTCATATTTGGAGATGTTGTGTTGTGAACTAGAGGTTTACTAGGCTTCAATTAATCGGGTCTGAGGTCATACCGAGGGACCAGCATGCATTGCGATTTGTCGGGCTAGTGCTAATGGATGTATTTGTTTTTTTTTACAAAGAAAGGTCCCTGAAGGCGTGAAGCTAATGAAAAAAAATCAAGATTAAAATAAAAAGCATATACGTATTATTGATGAAATTCAAATTCATGACTTTAATTTTTTTAATAAAGATGTTCGTTATTATTTTACACTACACATGCGCTCTTAACAGACACGCTCACTTTTCTTCACAAAACTCATCACTAAGATCGTGTTTGGTTGCGGTTAGCTTTGCATTGGGTTAAAACATATAACACATCTGATTAGACAATTTTTGAAGTTTGCACCAAATTATCTATATTTCATATGTTTTAAAGAATACGAACTTTCAAAATTTCACTATTTACAAGGTTAACTTTTTTTTAAAAAAAATAATTTTCTCCATTGTACTTTTTGTAGAATAACAAGTGCCTTTGACTATAATCCGGAAAATATCTATGTATTCCATTGATTAATCCCCAACCAAACGCCATCTAAGTACTCATTATGCCACCAATAGGAATTGAGGTGAACTAGTAAGTGGATTCTTCCTCACTTAAGAAATGTTTAGTTTAAATTTCATGAGGAAGAGAAAGAAAGAGGATGTGAGTGAACTATTCATCTTATTTGGATAAAGCAACTAAAGTGAAGGAAAGAATATAAAAATTAGTAATATTTTTGTATAGACAATTATGTTCTTAGTATATGTAATTATATTTAATTGTGTATGATCATAATATATTATCATTAGTTCTTTTTCATTATTTCCATCTCATTTTAAAGGGGAAAATTTTGAATATTTGAGAAAAAAGGAGTTTAGGAGTTTTTACAAATTGGATTAGTCCTTTTCAAGGACTTCGACCCGATCCAACATGATCCCAATGGGTCAAGTTCGGGGTGGTCGGGACCATTTTCATTTCTTCCATTATTTTCTTATAATTTTCCATTATTTAATATAAAAATATTAATAAATATTTATTTTAAAGTTAAGTACTCAATATTATTTTTTGCATGTAAAATAGTTTATCTTAATATTTTTCCATTTTATAATATATAAGATTAAAATTAAATAAAAATAGTAAAAAAAAATAAAACAATCAGATTGTTGGATGAAAATTTTTAACCCATAATCGAATCATGATCGGATCGAATTTGCCTCAAATCATCGATCGGATGGAAGGGTCTTTTCATTTTTATTCCAACTTAAACTTAATCAAAGAGAATATACATTCTCCTCCTTTACTATCCTTTGATATCTTATATAAGTAAACGAGTAGCAAACATTGACTCATATAGTTAAAATACATCATAGACCCAAAAGTTAGTAATCTCTTAAAAAAAGTTAGTAATCTCCATTTAAATTTTGAAAATACACCACTTGGGAAAAAATACATGATATTAGAGATACTATATTTACACACATCGCATATACAAACGAACCTCTCAATTTTTTTAAAATATGTTAATTATATGACCACAGTTATGTGCGCCATACATTTAATTCATGTTTGCTCCTTCAAAGACATGCGTCAAGATTTTGGTGCAATTTATACTATATTTTGTTACTCAATTGATTTCACTGACATCGGGCTGTTAAGCAATTAATAGAATTTGAATCTTTCACTTAAAAAAATGCACTTGTTACTTAAAATACAAATAAAGTGCAGTTGATTAATTATTTGATGTGCCATCGAGAACATAAATTATTTGCTTTTCAAAATTAATTGATTGGAAGAGCCGATGAATTATGAGGATGGTCCTAATTAGAAGGAAAGCGTGCACGTTTTGAATTATTATCTGTGGACTGTTTAAATTAATTCTAATTGATTAAATCGTATTTATGGGATTAATTATAATATTCCCTCCCAGATAATAATAATACTTTAATATTACCCTCACTTACCTACAAATTTTCAAACACTTTCATTTAATTTCAATAGGCTAGGATCATTAACGTTTCTTTTAAATTTATTTTTTATTGATATATGTATTTATTTGTTCCTACGTAATTAAAAAAAGTAATAACAAATGGATCCGTGAAGATAAAATGAGGTGAGGCTGGATCCCACCCATCCATTTAATTTTTCAGAATATATTTTAAATAAAAAATCATTAAAAAGTCATATTTTTATTATTAAAATAAATAAAATGAAATAGAAAATTTAATGGTGTTCGAGATTCGAGATTAAGTTAGGGTGCTTAAAAAATAAAGGGAAGATAAATAATTAGTACTCATATTAAAAAAAACAAAGTGAAAAAGTATACTTTAAGGAAAGAGAAATGACAACAAAATATCATTACGATTAAGATAGAGAAATTCAACCCAAACGTTGTGAGAATAAGACTGTGATGATATTTTTCGTATGAATCACATTGGTATAAATTAAAATTTTTTACCGTTCTAAAAATAACTTAGTTACGATCAAGTGTTTGTTCTCGTGGGTCCGAACCGAACTCCAGTTATTAATTAAGTAATAGTCATGTTATGGACTTACGGTGCTTTAATGATTAAGGTGGTTGGAATATAACCCTATTTTGAAATTTATTAACTTTTGTTTTTCTCATAATATAAGTGTTAGGCTCATTGTCCTCAAATGCTTCAATCATTTTTTATTTGAATTATTCTGTCAACATAAGTAATTTTGTAGTTACGGTCTTTGGTGAAATAAATACAAATATCTATGTGATTACTCATACCTTAAGGGTTTTCTAATTTATTATAATTTTGCAACAACAAAGTCGTTGTAGTATAGTGGTGAGTATTCCCGCCTGTCACGCGGGTGACCCGGGTTCGATCCCCGGCAACGGCGTTTTTTATTAAATTTTGTCTGATGCCTGCAGAAAGAACTGAAGAAAGAGATAAAATGATAAACGTGACATCTCACCTAATGACCCAACCATCTTCAATTTTTTGTTTGGTCTCCATGTATATTATAACGCCTATCATCTACACACAATTACAATATACAATCAACATGTAGGCTGGTAGGATCATTAGGGTCCTCAGCACTGCAAGCAGCGAATCATGGCAATTGGCAATTAACAACTTCAGACTATATATAAATATATAGATTTTTCATACAACCTACAATCATTTCAGAAAAGCAATTGCCAGTATGTCTGCAACCTTACAAACACCGTAATCGACAACGCCAAGTCCCAAACTCCACTTGTTCTTCGTCATCATTCATCTTCTTTCTCCTCCTCTGAATCTATGGTTTGTGAAGAACCCGTCCGGCCAGCAGCGCAGCCTCTATGACCACTGTGATCACATCCATCACCTCCTCAACCATGCACTTGTTCCCCCTGAAGGTACCCTTCCCGGATTCCCTGACAGCGGCCATGCAGTTGAGGAAGTTCTCATTGCATTCCTGGCTCAAGTAGTCATCTGCATCCCACCATCAAAAAAAGACGTATGTAGAATGAAACAAGAGGTACTGTTGTGGAGGCTGTATTGCTGACCGTTTTTCTTTTCTTTTCTCAATCAGAATTCATACTTTCCTCAAAGAAAAAGGAGAAGTGATCAGAAGCACATACTGTTTTTGGCTCGGATGCAGGCGTCATGGACCATGCAGCAGGCATCAAGCGCGTCACAGGGCTTTTCCCCGGGGCATCCGCTGTAGAGGATGCCGCAGTACTTGCCATACCTCAAGAATGGAGGCACTGGAGAGCAGAAGGAAGGAATCTAAAATGGCTGGATAAGCTAATGATGTGTTAAGGGTGAACAGAATCTTTAGTTACCAGTGCAATGCTGGGATTCGCATCTTCTGCTGCATTGCTGCTTGCTCTGTGTGGAACACAATTCATGCCACACTTGAATCAGGAAAAAAAATACAAGCTAAAGAGTACAGGAGGAAATGGGTGTTTGTGTCATCTTCAGACTGCTTACAGCTCTTATGCCGGAGTTGACGGATTGGACGCCGATGTTTAGTGCAGCGGCAGGAGTTGCCGACAGGGAAACTGCGCAAACGAAGCAGAAGACTGCTGCTGCCAACTTCACTGACGACTGCGTCATTTCGTCGAGCTCTCCTGTTTCTGCTAATTGGCCCAAGAGCAAGCACCCAATGATTGCAGAATGGAGAGCTCTCAGGACAAGAATTCACAGGAGCTTGAATAGGCCAAGGCACGGCTTTATACTATAGAGCGTGGGACTGAACAATTGAAGGAGGAGGCAATGTGATTTCGGGAAGGGGAGAACTGAGTCTCTCTCTCTCTCTCTCTCTCTCTCGCCCCCCTCGCCCCCCCAGGGCTGCTTTTACTTTTGTCGGTGTGCCGCCTCTCGTGATAAACATTTGTAATATAGCGTAGCTCATGGGTTGCCATCAGCATATCTTTGCTTTCTTTACAGCAATCAATCAGACAAAGTCCAATGCTCGAAGTCTTAGATAATGTTGAGGACCGAGATAAAATATAATATCGCCATGTGGTTAACTCATCCAGATATTTCGGTGCATAAGATCGAGTATCATAAAATATTTCACATATATTAAGAAATAATTTAATATATAAAATTATGTAAAATAAATTGAAAATAAATTGTAATGATTTAGATGGTAGAAAATGTTAACTTTATTAGTATCCTATTAAGACTTTCTATAAGCGCATACTATTACTTATATAATATTTTTTTTCAATATGAATTAACAAAAAATAATATGATTAATAAGGAGGGCCATTATATAAATAACTTTGTTAAACTTATTCCGTGAAGAAAATATTTTTAACATTTTAATTATAACCAATCATTTTGTCCTTAATCACGTGGTGAAATTTTGAAAATTGAAAAATAAATTGAAAAGAATTGAAAAAATTGGATTGGGTACGATCTTAACGATCCCACTATTTTTACTAATCCTACAAAAATAATTTCAAATTTGACATTAGCATCCTACGTACGATTGGATTCTGATAACCTAAGTATTCTTTACATGTTCACTTACGCTGCACTTGACAATTGAAATTGGGATTCTTCCGATTTTTAATATATTAGTTAGGAGTGTGTTTAGATGGTAGGAATAATATGATAGGAAAAAGTAAATATAATAAATTAATTTTAGTGAGTGTTTAAATTAAAAATAAGTATTTATGAAATATAATTTCATTTAAAAATAAATTTAAAAATATAAATTAAAATTTTTTATTACAACTATTTAGTCAAAAATATATTATTTAAATATAAAAATCATTTTAAATAAATTATATTTAATGAAATATATTTTTAATGAAATAATAGTAATAAATAATATTATACTAATCTTTTATAATAAATATTTTATATTTTGTAAACAAATTTAATAAATAGTGCCACGAATGCACTGTAACACGGATATACAGTGCACACGGCACTGTAACACAACACCTTTTTCCTTTTTTTAACAGTTCATTTTTTAAAAAAAATAGGAAAGATAATTAGAAATTAGTTGTATGAAAATGACAACGAAAATTATTTATGATCTTTGATACAAATTGAAGGAATTAATTATAATAAAAGGCATAAAAATTACATAGTCCAAAAATTAAAACGACAAAGTCGTTTTGACTTTGATACAAATTGAAGGAATTAGTTATAATAAAATAAAAATATTATCGGAATATCTCACAGCGGAAGATCATCAGAAACTTTTATATGTTATTTCGGACTAGTTGCCGAGATCTTAATCACATACGAAAAGAATCAAAAGTTCACAATCTAAATACTTTTTTTAAGACGTCAAAAATGTTTTCAGGGTCGTCTGATCTGAGATGGATAGCCCTGATGTATGTGCACCGGTTCGAATGTGTTTGGAGCGATTCAATGCCAATTTGGATGAGGGATTGGAGCGGTTCAATGCCAGTTCGACTGTTCAGCGTTGGTTCGGCCATTCAGCGTTGAGGCGATGTGGGTGGGGGAGCAGCGGGAGTTTGGCGGTGCGGCGGCGTCAGCTTTCGATGTCGAGGCGGTGAGTGGCTTCTCCGGCCGCTAGCGTTGATGGATCTATGCATCATTCCTCCTCCCTCATTGAATGCTGCAGCAGCGAAGAAGGGGCAGTGCAGCATGCGAGCGTCGGCCTTGGTGTTTCACTGATCGTCGAAGCTCAGGGATCGCTTCGGCACCAGCCACGTCCTTGCGCCCTCATCGTCGGGTGGGATCAAAGCAAATCGAAGGTGACAGAGGAGTGCCGGTGAAGATCCCTCGTTTGATCAACGATGGTGGCACACAGAGACGATGAAGGAGGGATTGGAGTGGTTCAGCGTGCAAATCCATTGATGCCGAAAGTTGGAAGCCGACGCTAGAAGTGGCCCTCCACATTAGATGTCCTCACCAACCCCGCAGCAGCGAAAAAGGGGGGCGCCGACCCTCGGAGGGTGGCCAACGCCCCACTTTTTGCTGCCATGTTGGCACGCAGTCGAGCGAAGGAGATTCGACACACAGATCCCTCCTTTGTCCGCCACCAAACCATCGTCGCCTGCGGGAGGAGGAGACGTGCACACAGTCGCGTCGCCAATGCTGAAGGAGACGCACAGATCCGACGGTTGAAATGCCAATGACTTCAAAAAAGGGGGCATCCCCCTCGAGCTCGGAGGGGGCCTGATGCCCCTCGATCGGGTGAGGAAGGAGGAATGACGTGCAGATCCGTCCATTGCGTAGATTCATCGTGTCGCCGCCCTCCGTCGTCTCATCTGAAGCCCTCGCCTCGCTCGCATCTAACCGTACTTGCTTGCAGCTCACCGTCGAACCACTCGCAGGTCGCTAGATCAAGATTCGCTCCATCGTCATGCGGGTGGAGAAGCTCCATCATCGCACAGGTCCCCGATGCCTGTCACGCCTGTCGGTCGTTGCCTTGCACCGCCGTCGCCCGAAGGAGAGAATGGCTAGCCTGACTGTGTGGTCAATTGAACTGCCTCCGAACCAAGTATTGAACTGCCACTATCAAGATTGAACCAGCACGCCTCCATCTCGTCCGTTCATATCAGATCGGACAGCTTTGAAGGTGTGAATGTTGGTGTGTGTGGTAGCACCCTAATATTCCTCTATGCTACCACATAGCACCGTGCGCCCATGTTTTTGATCTGATGGATGGCCCTAATATTCCTCGTGTATATATATATATATATATATATATATATATATATATATATAATTCAATTAGCTTTGGAAGGTGGAGGGTAAACACATGGTTATTAAAATCGGATCGGACCGGCCGGTTCAACTACGAACCGCCTACTGGTTCGGTCCGAATTAATATAAAAAACGGAATTGAAATTCAACCGGTAAAAACCGGTTCAACCATTAAATCGGAAAAATCCGGTTCAACATTTAAAGTGAAAAAAATAGGAAATAAAAAGTTAGAAAGGAAGGTAAAAATGAAAAAGTATTTGAATTAGACTTGGTAAAAATTAAAAAGGAAATAAATGTGGGAAAATCAGTATGGGATATGAGTTAATGGTAATAAAAAAGGAAAGTATTAAAATGAAAATAGAGAAGAAAATAAAAGGAAGTAAGTGTGATGTATGAGAAATTAAATTAAATTAATTTATTATCATCACAAAATAGTATCAAAGAATAAAATAAAAGATCAATATAGTATATCAATGATAATAATTTAAACTTTTTTATGAATATTAAAATTTCTAATATCTTTTTATTATAAAAAAGTAAATAAATATGGGAATTAATGGGGAGAGAGAAATTAATGGAAATTAAAAAAATAGAAATATTAAAATGAAAGTAAAGAAATAAAATAAATACGAGAGTGATATATGTCAAAATTAATTAATATATTATCACCTTAAAATAGTATAGAAAAATAAAATAAAATAATTAATATACTATATTAATAATAAAAAATCACTCTTTTTATGAATATTAATATTTAATTAAATATTTTTTTATTATATTTTATTATGAATTATAAGCATTATGTAATATTTATTATATATATAATTATTTTAAAAATTATTAATTTAATAAAATCCGATTGAACCTGATTGAATCCGATCAAATTGATCCAACCACGACCCGATTAGTCGTCCGATCGGATGGCCGATCTAATTTTAATAACATTGGGTAAACATGAAGCATTGTGAGGACCAAGTTCATAAGAATCAGCCACCCGCCACGGGGATAGGGCTCCAGCAGCTGTTGGAACTTCCGCCCCTAATGGGCCACGTCAGTTTGGTAAACAACTCCACACTCTATATATATATATATATATATATGAACTTGGTCCTCACAATGCTTCATGTTTACCCTCCGCCTTCCAAAGCTAATTGAATTACGCACAAGCTTTGTCGATTCTTTTTCTGGCTTGGCCCTAAACCCTCCCGGAAGTAGGAGTTTTGATTTGGTGGCTTGGTCCTGTATTTGTAAGCCTAAACTTGAAGGTGGTCTTGGAGTTCTGGCTCTTTGACCTTCTAATGATGCTTTGTTCTTCAAATGGTGTCTTCAACTATTAACAAGAGAAAGAAATGTTAGATGGGACAGACCCACAGTGCAGACTTGAAACATTGTTGCCACCAACAAGAAAAAGAAATGGATTTCTTAACGTCCAAATATATTTGCGCTCTGACTGCAAATCCAACCGTTGTTACCATCTTTGAAGAACTGTTCATGCAGACTGCAAATCTGAACTTCTCAAATAAATGCTGTTTGCGATTGACACGAACATATAACACTATAAATTTTCACAGTATGCAGGAAATTATACAACTTGGTCATTTCAGAATCTTGAATGAAGGATATCTCATTGCCTGATCAAATCATGTCATCTGCTATTTGCTAATAATAAGAAAGACATTATTCAACTAGAAAATTTCCTTGATACATTACTAATAGAACGAAATGACGTCATATGATCCATGTAGCCGACCCCACCTAGTGGGATAAGGCTTTGTTGTTATTGTTATATTTATATTTACCATAATAAAGACATGCTGACAACCTTCCTATTGTTGGCTACAAAATATATTAAATGTTAGAATAGATGAAAAGGCCAAAGTTCAAAATATATTATTAGTTATTTGAAAGCCCAAAGTTCAAGATGAAAGTAACCATAATTGGTGTATGAAGTATGCCTTAGATGTTGAGTATAATTGGGTATATATATGAAAATATGCCTTTGATCAATTGTCACATGTTTTGAGAAAATCGTATAGGTCAAAATTTAGAGCGGACAATATCACACACTCATTATATCTACTCCATTTGAGCTTTTTGAAAAAAATCATGCGGATCATCTACTCCATTTGAAGAATGTTATATATGACATCAAAACTTTTTTGAAAAAATCATGCAGACCAAGATCCATCATCTAGTATTTTATGCTTCATTTTTTACCTGCAGTTTTATAACCCTGGTGAGCAATAATCCTATGAGAAGTGTGTACCAAAAATACCCATCATCTAGGAAAAAAAAGAATAATTAGATGGATCACAACCTTATGATTAGTCTTCTCATGCATATCTCGATAGTTAAACAAATCATTAAGACATTTATTATTTTATTCAAAAAATAGTCCTTATCCTCATTTTTAAAAAAAAAATACAGCTAATATTTTATTCTTTCTTCGCCCTTTAATTTTGCGATCATCATCATCTTTCCTATTTTATTATATTTGGAAAATTATGTATTGAATATTATTTTCTTTCTTTCTTAGTCTAATATATGATTGGTGGAACTTTAATATATACATACACGACAGAGAATTACAACGCATTTTCACAGTAACTAAATAGAACAAGTGGATGGGGGCAACTATAACAATATTGAACTATCATATATAAGTACTAATAAATTATTATCTACTAAGAAATTAGATTGGCTCCCCAGAAATTGCAAGATCAATCAGGTTACCTTTTGGTATTAATGAGACTTTGAAACAAAGGAATTATATATTGCGGATGATAATATACAAAACCACAAAATACATTCCAACATATACTGTGGATATCTGATGAGTTTACTTCTTTTTTTTTCAAAAGTCAACATAAAATTGCAAGTAATTTTCAGATGTGTTTCCAACAGATACTGTGGATATCTGATGAAGTTCACTTCTTTTTTTTTCAAAAGTCAATATAAAAGTGCGAGCAATTTTCGGATGTGTATAGAAAGTCCAGGCAAAGCCAAAAGAAAAGACAGCCAAAACAGAAATGACGTGGATGAATGATCCTCTTAAAAAAACTATCCTTCTCCTCATTGTCATAAAATTGTATGATATAAAATATTTTATCCACCTAGCATTGTTTGCCAGATGAAGTCTTACTTCTGAAAGTTCTGATAATCCAACGATGATTCCAATCAGTTACCCGTACATCATCCCTAAACTGCAATGGCCAATTAAATATAAAACAATATGCACTGTATTTATTACGATTTATGATGCTATATATGGAATAGGAAAAGTTGCTCCTTGTATGCCAGTTATTTGGGCACTTGCTATGGTTGAAGCAAATATATGTAACCATCTACCTATGTGCAGTGAGTTAATTTTGCTAATTGTTCCGAAGGATACAATGCAGATGGACGATTATTCATATGGTGCAAGCTTTCTTCCTTTATAGTACTGGCATTGTGAGTTGATTTTGCAATCCTTCCGAAGGATACAATGCAGATGGATCATTATTCATATGGTGCAATTTTTTTTTTTTTCCTTCTTAGTACTGGGAAGTCTATTGTTTTTCATAATTCGAAGGATTATGTTAAGAGGATACATGATGAGGATGATGACTTTGATGAAGAAGTAATCAGTTTTTCATCAGGTTTGGTAGAGAGTTCAAAGAACAACTTAAAGGTGCTGTATATGTTAAGTACATGCTGCATGCGATATCTATTACTTTATAGTGTTCAATTTGCAGTTTTCTATCACCTCTATGGTGTTCTTTCATCTTTATTGTGATGTATTTAACAGTTCTATTTTTTATTCATAACTTGAAACCCTCTAGGGGCATTTATGCCAATGTGTTTGTCCATGGTTGTCTGTGTCCCCTTTCAGTTGTTACTTTACTGTCATATTATAGATTCTACTTGTCTTCTTCCATGTTTCAGTTGTCCTTTCTTTTATAGCATCGTACAGTCTCATAAGGATGGATATAGTTCTATTTCAAATGGTGTCATCTGACTCCATATGCATCATTTAATCTTTACAGGGTAAAACAAATATTAGATTTTTTTTCTTGAAAAAGAACTACGACTCCATCTTTCATAAACAAATGCAAGAATTGCCTTCATATATGATTTGGAGGATATCCACCTACAACACATTCACCACCCTCACACCAATAACAATACAAAATGCCTGAAGTCACTTATTTTCATTGTGGTGGAGCTTTAGTTGATACAACCTAATGGGTTAGTAGTTTTCATCATGATAGGAAAAGTTAGCAATATAGTTTTTAAGGTACTCTTGTATTTTTCTAATAATTTTCACTCCTTTCATTTTGGTCAACAACTAGTTCTCTATGTCAAAGCACTTCTTTTCATAATTCTACTTCAGTAATCTGATCTGGATTTGTGGATTATTGCTGTCTTCTGATTCAGGTCTTAGTTTTATGTGTTCTTTCATTTTTTTGATAAAGGAGGAGGGTTGTGTTAGGCCCCGACAGCCAGCGTAAAACCATGTCGAATCGCATGAACATGGATCAACGAATGCGGAATGGCGTCGTATGATCCATGTAGCCGACCCCACCTAGTGGGATAAGGCTTTGTTGTTGTTGTTGTCTTAGTACTGGGATTGTAAGATCCATTGACCGATCACTGTTGAGAGCAATGAGAGAATATGACCAAGTTTAAGTTCGAACGATCTTAAACTATACAAGCTTGAACCAATGTATCACATTCATTATGAACAGTATCATACTACTACTGTACTGTCAACATGCTAGGAAGGAACAACAGATTGTCACTTTGGCTCCCTCTCCAGTCCCAAGTGTTGACTGTATAGAGGCAGCTCAAAAAGGAAAGCTTCCTTGAACCACGCGGGTAACTTTCCATATACCAAGGGTGGAAGTGGAACAAGTGGACTGAGGAAGAAATACATGCAGATTTAGTTATCCCTTCATTCCATGTTGTAACTTGTAACACCAAATCTGAACGAAAGCTTACACTAATGGAAGGGCACTGACCTTGTAGTCTTCTTGTACACTCTGTATTCTGATACCCTGCTGTGACGCTTATCAGCTGATTTCTGTGAGTTAGCCATATGAATATTAGAAAAATAACTGTTGATGTAGCATTTTTCAGGGAAAATCCATAGGATACAGTAAGAATTGCAAACCTCAAGAATTGGGATGCCACTGACAAAAAGGAGCAGAAGGGTCAGAAATATGGGTCCGAACACAACAAGCCATTGGAAACCCTTCACCACCGGAGTAGCAGCAACAAATACACCCCACCAAAGAAGGATCTGGTGTCATATCAAAGAATGACACTCATTATGTCAACGCTTTGTTATCAAAATGCTTTGACACCCAAACATATACAAAAGAACACTCAAACAACTGTTCGAGTTAGACTAGAGAAAATAGAAAAGCCACTATATCTCAAGTGGCAAGCTAACATGGCCAACAGATGAAAGAGATATTTTTATCCTAAAGGTGAAACATCTTTGTCTCAGTTATCATTGTAACCCTAAGCATCAAGTCATACACAAAACAAAAGGTTAGAAACATTGCAAGTTTGCAAACTTCACACATTAACATAACAAGAGATGAGGTACCATAGAATATTTTGACAACAAACCTCGCCAAAGTAATTTGGATGCCGAGAATATTTCCAGACCCCTATGTTACACCACTTTCCCTCATTGACAGGAGAGTTCTTGAATGCCAACTTTTGTTGATCAGCAACTGTTTCAATAGATAAGCCCACTAACCACATAGCCCATCCAATGATATCGCGAAGTTCTATCGATGGATTACTATCACTAGAATTTACAACTGTGAGAGGCAAGCTTACAGTCCACACCCACAAAGTCTGCATTGTTAATGAATGGTTACTTCACTGTTTCTCAGTTTTTTACTAGTTTCCACATGCTAGACACGTATGCAGTGGTGTATAACTGTATAAGATTTTAGATACCTGGAATATCCAGAAAATAGCCAATCTTCCCAAGTTATTTCGCATCTTATCAAGACGATGGTCCTCCCCCCACTGCAAAATCCTGGAGCAGGAAACAGAATTTGGATAAAGCAGTGCATATGTTAGCACTTAGCATAATTCTAAATTTTTCAGCATGTAATTCACCATAAAATAATTTGTTCAGTTTCATTTGTTTGAGAAATCTTGGAGCAGGAAACAGGATTGCAAAAAAAAACAGGGCACGTGTCAGCATAATCTAAACTTTTCAGTATGCAATAGGAACAGTTCAGCATAAAATAGTTCGTCCATTTCATGTTTTTTTTTCCTTTCTGAAATCCTGTCGAGTCTAGAGAAGGGGAATATTAAGATATTAATTATTAGGAAGAATGTGTACAATGCAGATGCTACAAACTAACATAAATGTAGAGAACAGTTTGAGATAAACATACCTCATCAACAAAAACACACCTAGTCGAAGTCCCCATATTACAACAAGAGTTGTCAAAATAATCTGGTGATAGAGTTATAGTTAGAGAGTGAAGCTAATGTGTCATATGTTCTTCAGCAATGAGAACCATGGAATTGAATAAACTGAGCCAATGTTAAACAGGTTAGAAAAAACAATAAAGAAAGAAAGCACAAAGTGAATGAAGTTCAAATGTCAAACTCGATATTCAAATCTATAAGCAACGAGACCTCTGATGTCAATAAGTGGTTACCTGTCGGAAGTGCAATGCTCCTTTGATGGCAAGAGTTAGTATGGCAAGAATCACAAAGTTGGTGCTACCTGTAGATATACATGAAAAACTAAATAATTAATATATGTGGCACGCAGGAAATGACAAAAGCATTGCTGGAACATCTGACTATATAAAGTTTTTCAAGGATGGACCCATTCTTCTTAAAATAGAGAAAGGGGAACCAACGAGATTATTGTGATGGCATAATAGTTAGAAGTGATTTCTCTCTCTCAAAGGAGACTCCAGTCGTTAATTTGATATCACTTGTGAGTAGCTTTTTCACAAACAGGATAGCTACGATTCTGACATGGCTACGGCATTGCCACTGCAAACATATTCGTACATGCATAACTACTACTACTACTACTACATCTCGCCATCCCTAAAATTATGTCATCCGTAGCATAAATGACCCAATGGCAAAGGACAATGATCATACACAAATCCCCGAAATAAGAGCGAAATTCCTCCATAAAGGCTGCTCACAATAACGCACAATTTTGGCGTACAATTGCAAGGCGAACTGTAGTAGCAGCCACAGCACATAAAGAGAATTGAAAGAAAAAAAAAAAGAGACCGAGCAGGCACACTTCTCTGATAAAAGGAAATGGACAGAAATAACATCAAAGAAAGGGGCAGGACGCATTACCAGCAAAATCTGTGACTTTGTCGAATTTTAGGAGCGCGGTGATGATGAAGAACACCAACTGGTACCCGACCTGAGACGATTGCGAGCGCCCAAAAGCTACAAATGCATTAAACAAACAAACCAAAAAGACTAAATTTTGAAACAACAGAGAACCGCTTACGGTGACGATGGCAGTGAGGGCCAAGAGATGGGTGTCGAGAACAGTCCCCATGATGCTGTGACTGCGCAGGGAGGAGAGTTTCCCGTTGGGCAGGAAGAAGCCGAAAGGTTCAGGCAAGAATCCTGCCATGGTTGCGCATTGGTTGAGCTCTTGGAGTTAGAGTCCAAGGCGACGGGATCAGATTTAGGGCCATGAGACAGCGTGTTGTGTTGGTCTTGATCTCCACTTCGTCGATTGCTTACTCACCACAAGATTTAGTCAGCTAAAAGCCGTTGCTCGACGAGCCAATATCTAAATAATTAATTCGATCCGAAACGATACAAATGGGAGCTAATATCGGAACAATCCAAATTAACGAAATGTTACGAAAAAAATAATAAGACGATGGTGAAAAAAAAAAAAAAGAACTAATTGTGAACTTTGCTACGGAACAGTTGTTATGGAACATTAAAGTATTATAGATATCTTACATGATGATCCCTTATATGCATTGTCTTGGAACATGATTATTTCGTTCCAGAACCGTAATGATGAAAATTTTGTTGTTTGCAGTCGCACTTATCAAAATTTCAGATTCAGTTTATACATGTTACCCTCTCATTACTAAAAAACTTGCACATAAATGATTAAAGAAATAACAGGATTAAGAGCAATGCATAGATCGATAAGGAGTTAAAGAGACGTATCGAACTACAAATTTGAGCACAACCCATTTTTTTCAGACACAAAAAGATTCCATGCATGTGTTGAGCACAAGTCAACGAAAAAATTATTGACAACACAACCAATGAACCAAACCTCGGATGAAGGGTTGAAAACAAAGATGATACGTTCTCAATTATGAATTTTGTAGAACACGCATAATAGCAACTAGTGACCTCACAAAGGCGGCGGAAATGTTCCCAGCTCTCTATCGTTCCAAGTTTGGATCTGCACGCAAAGAAAGGGCCAATCTCTCAGATAGGAGAAAGACAAGGAATAACCTAAGACAAAAACTTCATCAATTTGCGGCAGCTTACCCATTCTGTTGGACAAAGATATTGGTAGCAGCGAGCAAACTTCTCAGGCCGCCGCATTAAAATTAGTTTATTAGGTGGAACCGACTTTTAGTTTCGTCAAATGATGTATCAGAAACTCAAGGTGTGAACAGACGATCATGTGAGGCCGATTGTGGAATAAGATATTGCAATGTTTTACCTTTTTTTTTTCTTTGATCAAGAGATCTTTTTTAAATCACTTTTTTTCTTTTTTTTCCTTTTTTTATTTTCTCTCTCTTATATTTCTCTCATAAAATAATATATTTATTATAAAATGATTAATTTAATGCTATTTATTACTTGTCATTTCATAAAAAAAATAATTTGTTAAAAATATTATTGTATTTAAATAATATAATTTTAATAGTTTTATAATTTTTATAATTAACAAAATTATATTTTATATTTAAATAGGATTATTTTCCTTAAATCTCTCCTAAATTATTACAATTTTTCACATCTAACACAAAAACTATCGTGTTCGTGTTCGTGTTCGTGTTTTTTTTAAATACATAAACTATCGTAACTTTTCTACTTTAATCCTCCATCTACTTCTTTTACATTTTCTATTACTTTCGTTTTTTTCGATTTATGAAAAGATTACATTACCCTTCTTCATGTAATACATCAAATAATAATTATAAAAAATAAAAATAAGAACAAAATTTTGATAAAGGTTGATCTGCGTCATCGAAAAGATTGGAGGGAAAGCTTTCCCTGCGTCCCGATAGTTTTTTTCTTTTATTTATATTTATTATTTCACGTGCTATGAAGGAAGGTGTAATTTAGTTTTTCCATAAACGAAAAAATAAAACTAATAGAAAATATAATAAAAGTGGATGGGAGGATAAAAGTGAAAAAAATCACGATAATTTTAAAATAAATAATAAGTTTATAATTTGAGATTAGATGTGACAAAATTACGCTAATTTAAAGATGATTTATAAAAATAGCTCATTTCAATACTTATATTTCACTCAAACATCAATTAAAATTAATTTATCACATTAACTTTTTCTAGTCATTACATTTGACTCCATACAAATACATTTCGAATTAATTTATCAAATAATTATTTACTCAAAAGAATTATGACTTCTACTATCCAAATGCTCCTCAAGAGTTTCTGCAATAAGTTTCAAGTATAGATATCACAATAACAGTGCTGGGAACTAGTAAGAATGAAGAAGACAGTCTCTCTCGATCATCAGGATTTCCGCATATGTTGGAGAGGATCACTGAAGCACGAACATTTGGGCAGCAGTGGAGATCAAACCCTAGAATGTACCATATATGGAAATTGCCGAAGGAAGCCAAGAGGAATGGATCATATACAGAAGTTGTGTTCTCGCACACTTTCTCAGTTTCACAAGTTCTCCAAAAAGTTGGAAGCATCGGCAGCCGCAGCAAGGTGTGGGATAAATTATACGAGTTCCAAATCGATTCCCTAATTTTTATTAATTTTAATTTATAATTAGAACGCCTCTACACTACACACGAGTAATCTCATTGATCTATAATAATAAATTTCTCAATCCCATTGACCGCTAATAATAAATTTCTCAATTTTTTTGAATTAATCCCATTGATCGCTGGTAATGAATTTCTCGATTGTCACCCATACACAATCCCCACATAAAATTTTCTTTCATCCACATGATGTAAAAAATAATAAAATAATATAGATATATAATAAAATAATATTAAAAATAAAAAATGAAAACGGTGCTGAAAGCTGGCGCCGTTCCTCTCTCGCCCGCGCGGGAAGGTATCTTACTATTTAATTTTCATTCACAGAGCACAACCCTTTTCTTCAATTTTTTTCAGACACACAAAAGATATCTGGATTCTCGATAATACCTGAAAGATTTTCATTTTACTGATTTAAATCTCGACTTGTTTTGTTTAATCAATTGTCACCAACAAATCATTTTTGTTCTTTTTACACTGATTTATCGTGACTTATTATCTGTATTTTTATTCTTATAATTTATAAATTTAAATATTAAATTAATAATATTCATCTTTCGACGCCCTTTATTTTTTTTACTATATTACTCTTTTTACTATTTTTCTACTCCATTTTACGCATCACATAATAATATAACTATATAATAAAATAAAAATAAAAAATAAAAAATGCTCGCTCGTGGCGCCCTCTTTCTCCCTCTCACGCGCCCCCTTTCTCCGTCCTTTCTCCGTTCTCGCCGGCGTCCCGCACCGACGCCCCCCTTTCCTCTTGGGCTCTCGTCGGCTACGAATAAATTGATAATGATTTGATTGCATATATAATGAGTTGATTGTATAAATGAATTTAAGGAGACGTATCTTACTATTTAATTTTCATTCACAGCACAACCCATTTTTTTCAATTTTTTCAGACACAAAAGATTTCCATACATGTGATGCCGTTACACAAGTGACAAGTCTATATTTCTTTACACGAGTCCTTCTCAGCGATATTTCTTCTCTACGTTGAGCGAAGTTACTGATAACACTACTACTGTTGAAAACAAAGATAGTACGGCTTTATGAATTTTGTAGTACACGCACAGTAGCAACACTTATTACAAGAGAAAAAAAGGTGATCTGATCACAAGGGCCCCGGAAATGTTCCCAGCTCTCTCTGGTCGTTCCAAGCTTGAATCTGCACGCAAACAAAAGACCAATCCTCATTTAAGTTAGAAGAAAGACGCGAGATAACTAAGAGAAAACCTTCATCAATTTGCAGCATCTTACCCATTCCGTTGGACAAAGAGATCGATAGTAGCGAGCAAACTTCTCGCACTCCGGTGCATTTTCTCCCTTTTCCTTTCGACACCTATGAAACAAAGCAATCAAGAATATTCACATCAATACATGCAGCCTCTTTGATCCTTTTCGCTCTGGTGATTGCATGTTCAGACAGATGAGATTGTGACGTATCGTATATATGCATGAGATATAATTTTTTACAGGTGGTATTCGATGTAGCGTGTGTAGCAGTGACGAGTCTGGTTGGCGAAGGGGAAACGAGCATCCATCGGCGCCGTGCGGATTTCCAGCTGCACGTCGCCTTCTCCGGCGCCTTCCTGCGGAGGAGGCGGAGGCGGAGCGTCGGAGATGCTCCCGGGCTCGTGCGCCGGTCGCGGAGCTTGCTCGCCGCGGGCGACTCGCTCCACGTCCCTCGCCCTCATCTTGCCGTGTGGATCAATAGCTGTGTCGGCCATGACATGCAAGCACAATAATCTGGTTGCAGTAGTATACTTCCCTTTCTTTCAAAGTTTCTTCCCTGCGTAAAAAAGTATGCATGGAGGCAGCCCTCTTATTCAGCTCGCAGCTCAACTTGATTTTATCATCGCAACTCGGTGGAGCTAGAAGAGATCAGATCACCAGGCGGCTGGATTCCATAGCATGCATTTGTCGCTTGCAAGAAAGGACAGGTGTAAACGAAAGAACACGAACACGAAGAAAAAGTAGACGCAAAGTATTGCCATTTTTTTTCTCAACAAAGAAATTTACTCTTTTCAGTTCATATCTGGGAGTAACATCTGTAAATGAAAATTATAAAAAAATCATTGTGTAACATCTGTAAATGAAAATTATAAACAAGCACATAATTGTTCAGTGTTAAGTATGCTGACCTTGAAGATTACATATGTTAATTTACACACTCACGCTCCACTACTAATTGAGTTAAAGAAATAATTTACTTTTAATAATTGTGTTGCATTATTATAAAAGGCCTCTATCCTAGTTCAGGTTATGTAACATCATCTGACCCATTATTTTATTTTGAGTCATTGATCCGTACGAATTTAAAAAATATCTTGGTAGATAAATAAGATAGCTACATATAAGTTCATGATCATCTTCAAGATGAGACGATTTTGATCCTTAGACCTCAAGTCATTTCTTTTATAAAGAGTTCAACATCCTCGTTAAGCGGATCCATGTTGACCCGTGGCTCGTGTTTTCCACATGGCTCGAATGAGCACGCGAGGTCGACTCTGAATACAAGAAATTATCATTTTGGATCATTCCCGTACGAATTTAAAATACGTCTATAAAAGGGTAGCTACATTAAACTCACGATCACATCCGTATTTTGCTCATATGAGACTATTCAACGAGACCACCTCATATCATTACAAGTCCTTTTGCTGTTCATTATGACTGCGTTTGGCACGGGAAATATTTTAAAATATTTATTCTCGAGAACTAATTGATGTAATAGAAAAGTTTGGGTTGGTGTTTGGATGAAAAAATGTAATGATGAAGATTTTAAAAGTTGATGTGATGGAAAAGTTTTAGTGGGTGTTTGGATAAAAAGTAAGAACTAAGAATATAATTTATTATTTTATGAGGTATAAAATTATAGTAAATAAGAATATATTATTAATATTATAATTTACGTAAATTATTATATTGTTAATATTATTTTTATTTATGTGTATAATACATTTTAAATATTATTAATAGTATAATTTACGCACATTTTAAAATTCAAATATAATTTATTTTTTAAAAAAATAATTGAATAGTTTAATTAATAAAATATTTATTAATTATTAGAATTAATTATTTTATAGTTTTTAATTAATAACATTTAATAAATTATTTTATAATATCCTTAATAATGTATTATAAATTATATATACATATAAACCAAAATAATTAAAAAAATAGATGAAATAAAAAAAAAGTTGGTGGTTCAAAAATAAAAAAAGGCAAATGTTCTCGCCTCTCGCCGAAGGCGAGAGCTCACATTTATATTTCCGTCACGGGATGCGTTTTATGCTCCGATTGTTCTGGGTTGCCAAACGCACCCTATGAAATACTTGCCTTATTATTATAAAATTCACATTAGGGGGAACGGGAACAATTATAGTTCAACATTGTCATTTAGTCAAAGTGAGATATGTGTTAAAATGGAAAATTCTGGTGGTGCCATCAATCATCATGATAATACTTTATCAATGCAAATAGTTAAGTTTAAATTCAACAATAACTCCCACATGTAGAAAACAATTTAACGTCCACTAATAACATTTTGCATTTTTCAACACCGCCAAAAGATTTATATTTATATTTATATTTTATTGAATAATTTAATTTACACCTTTATTAGCATTTAAAATGAAAAGGTTTAAACACTTTTTTTCTAAAAAAGAGTGATTTAAGATTTTCATTTGTTTTAACAGTGAGATTAGTGATAAGTTAAAATTAATAACCCTATTAAGAGAACTGAAATTTTCAGTAATTCATGGGAAATTTTTTTATTTTTTTTAATATTCTTGTGATGAAAGTTAATAAAATAATGCAATGAAAACAAAGTTCATAAAACATTCCCCATCCATAGAAATTATAATAAAAGTCACATAAAAAAACAATGCAACTCCTTTAAAGCGGGCCGTAAAAAATGTGTACTGGACTAACTACCAAAAAACAAACAGCATGTGCAATGGGCTGCTGCGTCTGTAATCCTTCTCGTGCCAGTTCCGCTTTGGGGTTCGGCGTTGTTAATCCACCCACCGGAGTCGAGTGAACGGGTAACGGGGGCAAAAGAATGGTGTCGCATCGGTGGGCGTACATTCGGATCATCGCCGGCACGATCGCCGGCGGAATCTTCGGATTCTACGTCATGCATCGACTTGAGACCAGCTACAAGGTTGGCGTCATCTCCCTCTCTCGAGTCTCTAGTCGCGTTGTTGGTTCTATGTGAGTAACCTTGGAAGAAAATCGTTATGTCCAGGAGAAGATGAAGGAAAGATTGATCAAGTACGAGCAAGAGAAGAAGAGAAGAGAAGAAGCTCTCCAAAAGGGAAGCGACAACTCCGAGCTCCTTTCCGATTCTTGAATCAAATTACATCGAGGTGGAATTGACCGTATTCTGGAGGGCATGATATTGTTTTTAGGTTCTTGATTTGGAACTGGCATTAGAGGTTGCGTACGTTTGTAATTGATGTGATTTTAAGTATTCAAGATGAGATGGCGAGCATTGTAAGAGTAATTTAAATGTACCCCTCTTGGTGTGCATTGGCTTCGCACAACACCTACTCTTGCTTGTGCGGTAGCTTAATGTCGAGCAGTTGATGGGCAATCTCGAGTTCGTTTTTAACATTGCATTGTAGTATTATCTTATCTTTTCGCATCATGTCTTTCATGTCAAACTGCAATAAAAAGTTTTGGGATACATTAGTTAAATAGTAACTCATAGTCTTCTTTTCATAATGTACCATTTGATGCCCATCGTTCTGCATCATGATGTCTTCGTCAGATAGACAAGGAAGCACGCAGTGAACAACTTCGATGGGTTCACTTGCATCAACTTGAAAGGAAAGAAACACAACAAGAGAGCATCTCACCACAATCCAACCAGGTTCTATCCACAGGTATTTGCATGCTATTATTATTCATATAGTTCATCACAATGTTACTAAAAATGTTGGGTTATCGGACATATTAAAAAAAATCTGTTGGCATAGATCAACAATTTAATTATAGACTCAGTTTGCTGATTTTTTGCATGCTTGTATGGTGGGCTACTTGATTATTTGATCTTTCACACTCACACAATTGCTTAATTTAAACTAGCAAAGTTAGAATATCACAGCTATGAACATCAAGACAGAAAGAATTGTTGTTTCCTCTTTTCACCCGGTAATGTAGAAGTACAATGCTTGTTGGTTCTTCAAGGCATCTATACATTTATTCACAGGAGTTGTATGACTATGAAACAGCTAATGACATAGGTATCTCTAATGCTTCGCCGGGTGTAGGTTCCAAGACGAGCGCATCTGGCAGCTCTTTTAACAGCAATGCCTGTCAAAGTATGGTTCAGACCAATTTTTAGTAATGAAAATACCATTTAGGAAGAGCTGGTAATTGAGTTTTCTTGTGTTAACATGAAATGATGCTCTCTACATTTATCTGTTCCATAAATCCGATGTTTTATTGCTTGTGCAAATATATATCTTTTCTGCTTTTTAGGCTCTTTTTTGTTTGTTTATTTGGACCTACATATTTTCGAAGTGTTTCCGGTTTGGCAACCAGGAAAATCTTCAAGGCATCTATACATTTATTCACAGGAGTTGTATGACTATGAAACAGCTAATGACATAGGTATCTCTAATGCTTCGCCGGGTGTAGGTTCCAAGACGAGCGCATCTGGCAGCTCTTTTAACAGCAATGCCTGTGAAAGTATGGTTCGGACCAATTTTTAGTAATGAAAATACCATTTAGAAAGAGCTGGTAATTGTGTTTTCTTGTTAACATGAAATGATGTTCTCTACATTTATCTGTTCCATAAATCCGATGTTTTATTGCTTGTGCAAATATATATCTTTTCTGCTTTTTAGGCTATTTTTTGTTTGTTTATTTGGACCTACATATTTTCGAAGTGTTTCCTGTTTGGCAACCAGGAAAATTTATCAATGGAAAATATTTTTTGACTAATCAATAAGTTGTATGCATCTTTAGAGAAGCATTTTTTTTGCTTTTGAACAGGTAAATATATTTATTCCTTTCCGTCTTCATATTTTATAAAGCATAATTAATGTGTCAATTTTTATTTAATTTTTATTATAGAATCAAGCCCGGATAAAGAAGGAGGGTTGTGTTAGGTCCCGACAGCCAACGTAAAACCCTGTCGAATCTCATGAACATGGATAGGCATCGTATGATCCACGTAGCCGACCTCACCTAGTGGGATAAGGTTTTGTTGTTGTTGTTGTTTATTATAGAATCAAAACTTGACAACTTTTTCTTCAACACATATTTTTCCATGCAATTTATTTTCAGTGAAACAAAAAGAATCCTACTATCTTTCTTATTGATGGCAAAAAGGGGAGGAGATATTCTGCTGATTGTTTTGCATCACTTCGAAGTCTACTATCACCTTGCAGGCTTGCACCCTTCACTGTGGTCTGTCGAGGATTGTGTTTGTGCAGAAATTTTAAAAGTTTGTAGGTCAGCAAAAAGATAGACACGTAAGGAATAGAAGTGATTCTTGAACCATTATACCGCAAACAGTTCAGTGTATGCGATATTTTCATGTGAGTTTAGACTTGAAGTTACTATGGACCAGCAAAGGAAGGATCATTATCCATACTAAAATCTAGGCAAAGTTGACTGTTACTATTTAGTTTAGAAGGTCCTCTTTTGGAGAATTACCTTAAATGACTCTGTTGTACCCTCCTGGGTAAGGAGACTTTTAAGCAGTCCTTTGACATCCAGGTCACCATTTTTCATAGTAACCACATACCTGTATAAAACAGTGTTATATCAGTCGTGAAAAGATAAACATCTGGTGAACAAAACATAAGAGTTCTCCTTACTTAGCATTCAATAACTTTGCCAACTGAACTGCCTCTTCCTGACCAGACACCAAGGTGAAAGAAGGAAGCAATTGTTTGATAACGGGTGTGATGACTACATCAGCCTGATAACCTTGGAGGAAGGAATTGTTATACACACAATGCGGCTCATAGTACAGAGATGGGTTGCTTTGCCCAGATTTGATTATATACCTGTTCATACAGATCAAATTATATTGCACTCTGTTCATGGAATCATAGAGCAGAGAAGATATTACAAACTAAAGGATTGTAGATGTTGTAATGATTTGGGGCATTTACATTGTCTTACCCATTTTCTGGTCTCTGCCAAGGAGGCCCTAATACTGGACCTGCAGTTGCACGAACATTGACCTTAGCGCCATTCTTTCCTTCTACATCAGACTCTTGACCAGGTTCCAAGTATTTAACCTGCTCAGTCCCCAACATTTAGAACCTCTGCTAGCTTGTTCATTAATACATGACTATGCTCTCTAATTAATTTCCTACGTAATACTTCGTTTGACCAGAAGCTGAATTCTCCAAAAGCAGAGAGCAAACTTACATTCTTAAAGAACGTAGTCAAGATGGACTCCGCATTGGGGGTTGCAATCACTGGCAAGTCCGGAAGCATTCTGGACAACTCTGTCAGCGTCCTCACATGGCAGTGGTCGTCGAGGCTCTGAGTGATGAGCAGGCAATCGAGCTCCGGTAGGTCCTCCAGCTGCCCTCGTGAAACAAAACCACCAAGGCACACCTCCTTCCGTCAGTCCTGTAATCTTTTTAATGCACAGGAGCGAGCTAGCGAGCAAAACAAGCTTGCCTTGAAGGTTCTGAGCAACTTCTTGGCTCCATCATAGAGCCATGGCAGGCCAAAATCCAAGTTGCCCACGAGCACCGGATCCACCAGGAGTTTTACTCCACCCACATCCCACAGCCAGCTGTTCCCCTGCAGCGAGTCGATGGGATACCGTTCAGTGTCACTATTCACAGGGCCTGTGGATCTGCGAGGAACTAAACAAGAAGTAAAATGATAAGGACCTCGAGAAAGGTGAGGTTGATGGACTTGGGAGTATCGGAGACTGCCGAAGAGATGGAAGGAGAAGCGTTTGGTGCGCGGATGGAGTTCCTTTTGTAGCTTGATTGGCGGCGTGAGAGTTTGAGATACCCTCGGGATGCAGGGCGGAAGAAGACGGCGGCGGAGGCGGAGGCGACCGCGGCCGCGGCCGCGGCGGCGACTTTGGTGCGGGTGTTGGTGCCATGGACGAGGGAGGGAGACGATGAGAGAGTTAGACCGTGGAGCGCCATGGGCGGAGGCTTCGTCTCGTCTGGCCATTTGTTTTTACGCGTATTTGGAGGTCTCAGAGTCTGCCAGCTTTGTGCGACGTTCCTGGCCACAAACGACGACCAAACCAAACTACCAAACATTTGTGGGCCTCCTATTTTTTTGAGCCCAATATATTGTTAGCCTTTCAGCCGAAATTATTAAATAAAATAATGGCCCTGAATGCAAATATTTGAAATAAGGAGAGTTCAGGTCATCCAAGTTTTGTAAAATTAATGTTTATCTAGATTGCTCATTTTTTGAGAAATCAATACCTACATAGCAGGCACATCGATTAAAAACCTTCTCAATTCTTGTCACATCCTTCATTCTCTAGCACTTATCACATGAGGGAAGTGGCACCTCGATTAAAAAAAATATTACACAAATATAAGTCAAGCTGCAACTATAAGATCTTTGGAGATAACCTCACGACATCACAACCATAACAAGATATAAAAATAGAAAACAATCTAATGGCTATCAAGGATAGAAAAGAAGGGACATAGAAAAGGGAGGAACAATGAACCTGAGGGGGGAAGAATCGTAGTAGAGAAAAATAATGCATTTTCATAAGGAAGACACTATAAGAAAATAAGGAGTCATTTGGTATGAGATAATTTACATAGATTATTCGTTATCTTATTTAAATTTTTTAGGATTCATCACATTATTTCGTTCACGATTTATTACTAATAATTTTAATTGCATTAGTAATTTTAATTATCACCTCATTGATAATTCAGATAGTAGATATGGGAGATGACTTTCCAGATTACTAATTACTTCATATGCATAACAAAAAATGTCCATTCAATAAAAAAATTATTTTAAATATTTTTATTAATAAATAAGTATCATTCAATCTCATCTTCTCTATTATTTAAATTTTTTTACAAATAACTCTTAATCTCGTCTCATCTCATTTTACTACATTCATTTTTTCTAATTTTTGCTTTGTTTATTTATAATACAATATGATGGAAATCTAAAATAATGTTTGAGGTAATTTTGGTAATTTGTTATCTAGCTATTTCAATCATAACTTATATTATTAATAGTTATTAAACACTATAATGTGATATTATCGATAATTTAAATAGTGATAATCTATCTAAGTGGTGATCTAAATTATTGATTAATTTAATTAAATTGGTAATATGCCAAACAGTTCTTAGGATATGATGGATAATTCTATCACAATAATTCTGTGACTGAGAGGTTCCGAAGCTTTTAAAAAAATTCTACGATTTTGTTGCTATCTTTTAAAGGCTTCTACAATTACAGAGTAAAAAACTTTTATGATCCGCGTGATAAGAAATTCTGTAACTGTTAAACTGATTTTTTAAATGGGATTCAGTGGTAAACTTTTAAGTTCTAGAAGGGTTGTAGCATGAGATTACTACTTTGCATTAGACTATTGATGATATATGATAGTTGTATCCTTTCTTTTATGTGATGATATTTCTTACTTGACACTTCTTATATATTTTACGTGGACTGATGATGAACGTTGTCTAAAAGGTTTCATTCTTGATGAATATTATCTAAAAGATATCATTTCTACCCTAATTTCTTTCTCGGAGATTATTTCTCTTGAGAGTGGACATTCACTGATGTGAACTGTGAGGTTAAACACAACTAGGGAATACAATGGATTGAGTAATACATTGCAATACCTGAAAGCTAGTAACCTTTTTATGTGCTAAGGATTAAGAAAAGTTCCTTATGTTATGAGAACAACATAAAAACAGCATAGCTGATAGATCAATGAGGAATCACACTACAAAAGTTGTAACGCCCCCAAAATCGCCCCTCCTACCACGTAGACAATTAGGTTGATCCCGAGAGCGCTACACTGCCTACTACACTATTGACTACGATCATTCAATAAAATGACATACATGACATTAATATAATAATAATTATAATAAAATTTTAATGTGAAAGTTTAAATATCAGGATGTCAAAAGACACCGAGAGTTAATGCAATCTATAACAAAGTGAAGACGAAGTCACAACTAAACCAAGTTCATCAAAAGAAAAGTTCATTATGAAGCGGAATGACATGATGTCTCTGAATAAGCCCTAATAATTAAACTAGATGCAATGATGAAGACTTGAAGAAAATATCAATCATGTGCAGCACTCTCCAAGCCCTGCGCCCTTCAGCACCTCGTCAATTTGCATTCTCACCTGCAAAATCCCAATGCAGGGGAATCGAATACCCATGAGCAAAAATGCTCAGTACAATAAAAATATAGACGATGAGATAAGAATCCATGATGAACAATATATCAGTGATGAATAATTATATACCATGACCATAATGTGTCACACATCATACTTCAACCTTATCAATATCTGTACTATGTTCTTTATTATAGCTATACTATGTCTTTACCATACTTTGCATTATTTTACTATACCATATTCCATACTTTACTATACCATATTTCATGCCATACTATACAATACTTTACTTTGCATTTGCTTTACTGTGGATTGCACTACGTCTTTTACATTACTATGATATCCTTAAAGTTAGTTGTCCTATGCGAGTTTGACTTTATTAAATTGGGATGTCAGGAGTGCCTCTCTGAATCTGTAAAGCTAATAAGCCCTCAGGGGGATGGAGTGTGACAATGCATCACCCATTTCGAAATGTAGGTGGGAGATGACCTACACCCCAGGAACAGTGGTCATTTAAGAACCTGTACATTCACTGTCTCCTCATTTAGCTACCTGTCCCTCTAGCTCAATACTATATTCTCTGGGGGAAGGAGTGTGACCATTGCAGCACCATTCTTCGAGATACAAGTGGGAGATGACCTGAAATTTCAAGAACAGTGGTCACTGAAGACCAGTATGTTCGTTGTCTCCTTAGCTAACTACATGCCACTCTCTATAAAATATCATGATCTTTGTTTCATACATTGGGGCGACACATAGAAATCCCACATCTTTATCTTTAATTTATTTGTCTTCGATCATTTTTAATATTACGTAAAAAACAAAAGAGAAATGGATTCATCTTTCTCAAAAGGGTTGGTTCTCTGTATCTTTAGTGTTCTGAATGAGATTTCACCTAATTCTGTCGAGGACAGGGCCCAACTTCCGAAGGATTGAACTTAACGAAAAGGGTCCATCTTTCTATCTGATTGAACCCGGCCAGGCCGAGTTCTATTCGGGAGTTGATATGTGTATGGCCCGAGCCAAATCAGGAGGACTCGGGTCGGGTCCTATTCGGGGCATTGATGCACACCACCTGCCGAGTCGAGGTTAACTCCGGCCGGGTTGACGACTGTACACCGGTCGTCATCTCGGTCGAGCTCACGCTCGGTCCGATCGATGATGCGGCGCGACCCGGCCGAGTTGAACTCTAACTCGGTCGGGTTGTAGTACGATAATCGTGTGATGTCGTCAGCAAATAAACTCGGGTCGGGCTTAATTGCTTCTAGGCCGTGTCCTGGTATAACTCGGGCCGAGTCGACAATTACTCGGGCCGGGTCCTATCGCGCAGAAACTGTGCCGGTCATCTTCTCCATCTCCGGCGACCCTCCGACCGTCGGATTGGAAAGTCACAACATGAAAAATAATTCTATAGTACTCAGGATCAAAATGATATCCTAGTATGCATCGATAGATCTTTAATTCGTCGTCTAGGGGGATTTAAATCTAAGGTACCTCTATTTTCGACGGTTGGAGTTCGTTGGCAGTCTGCGGTCGTTCGTTGGTTGTTCTTGGGCGACGAGAGGTTGCACTCGGTCCTTACGAACGCCGAAGGAGGTCGCTGAGGGTCGAAGGCACGTCGGGTCGTTCGCGGTTTGCCGTCGTCGTGCTCTGCCTTGCTGTGCGCCTGCCGTCGGAGTTGAATGAGGAGGAACGGCGGCCGGCTAGGGTGTCGAAGGGGTCGCAGGGCGCTCCTCTTCGCCCTCTTTATAGCATCGGCCGGCCAGAGGGTCGGCCGATCATGGGGCGTGATCAGGGGAGGGAGTCGGCCGTTTCCTCTTTCTTCCTTTCTTTTTATTTTTTTTGAATTCATTTCAAATTCTGATTTCTTCATTAATTGCATTGATTTCCAAATTCTTTAATGTGATTTCCTTACGTTGAACTTGCAGACGTTACAAAAGTACCCAAGATCCAAACCCAACACGGTGAGGATTCTTGTTTCACCATTCGAGTATATTTCTTCAACATAACTTTAACTATTTTAACCGTCTCGATTATTAAAAAAAAAGATTGGTTCCACATTGAACCACTGCTTTCGCCTCTTCTCAATTTATATATCTTTGCTATCACATCTGTCTTTGCAACTAATTTCTTATTTGTAAACTTATTACTAATTAGTCAACCACTAATTCTCGTGGATTCAAGACATAAAGTACAACATCTAAGTTTGCTATCTAAATTTGTGTTCTTGATACTGATTTATACATCAGAAGACTTGGGAGCATTAGAGCAATATTTGCATAGGCTTGTCCAATGGATTCATATTGTCATTTCCATTTATTATCACTAATGTTTACGTGTATTGTGTAGACAGATGCAAGTACTAAGCACTAGTAATAATAAGGTTATGCATGGTTTAATATTTTTTTACCATAAAAAATAAATTTTCATTTTATTCCGTATGGATTAGCTAAATGTAATTTGATGTTTATACAATCAGTTAAAGTTCTCTATTTATATTTAAAATTATGGTTAAATTTGATTATTTCATAGAATAAGCCATGATGATGTTTTTTTAGGCAACTACGACCAAAATTGCAATTAAAGAATCAATGTTTGATCATGATTCATGATCAATAAACTAATTTTGTAGTTATGATAAAATTTAGAATGATTAATCAATTACAAGATAATAAAAATGTGAAATGTTTGACTATATGCACGATAATTGGGTGGTGTGAAATATCAATTTAATAATATGAAAATAATAATAATAATAATAATAATTTTATTCGCATTACATATGTTTTAATTGTAATGTTTTTATTTAAAAAAAATGTTTTTCTCCCATTTAAATCGTGGCATCTCGGTCCTGGTCCGAATTAAAATTTGTCATAATTAATTTCGGAAAGAAAAATGGAACAGGACGGGACATTCTGCGCCCCAGCATGTCAATAAAGTTGAGAAAACCCTCATTTTTAATGAAAAATAATAACTACAAAAATTGATAACTGTCACATCGTCGTGTTCTTCGTAACTTCGTCCACGTCCATGGCCGATGGCCACGAAGAGCGGGAGGTTGAGCGCCGTCCGCTCAACGGGTCCCACGAGTATCCGCAGCCGAGCTCGGATTGGCCCACGCCGCCTACTCTCCGGATAAGGCGGTCAGCCGCACGCTGTCACTTCCCCTTTCGGGAGTCCCAAATCTCTCGCTACGGCGCAAGAAAAGGAAACCCCAGAAGACTGATCCGTGTCCATGCGAGAGAAACCAGTCGACCCGCAGTAGCCAAGTAATTACAGATACGTGTTCTCAGATAGAATACGGGGAAAAGGCAGGTTCTTGATTCCTTTCGCTCTTCAGTTTGAATTGGTTATATCTAAGACGCAGCTCCGATAATAAGCTAGAGTTTGTGCTTTATTGTTTAGTATTAAGGCAACAGAGAGTGCAAATTATTGCTCAGTTCCCTGGGTTTTGCGTTTTATTTGTTGGACGAATGACGAGCCAATACGAGAAATGTGCGATTTTTGATGTAGTAGCTGGAGAAAAAAGGGGAAAAAGATAGCAGCTTGGTGGCTAGACGTGTTGCTCGATTCCAGACCAGGGTTTATCCATGCCCCGAACCGACGGGCGCTAGGTGCCCGGTGGGTCTCGACCGAAAAAAACAATTGTAGAAGTGTATCTTTTGAATTTATTAATGCAGAAACACTAAAACAGTAATCCTCTTCAATGCTAATGCTGGTGCAGTTGTGATTAATCATGCCAAGTCATGGAAACATTAATCATGCAGTTACTGATGTTTTTCCTCTTGCCTTATTTTGTTGTTTTCTCAAACTTTGTTGCAGGTTGAGGTTTCCATTGGCCATATGGCAGGAAAACATCTTAGATGGACAAATCAGAATTCAATTACTTAGTCTGTGCTTTCTCTTCATATTTGCTGGCTCAGGCTTATGATGGCTTTGGTTTCTGTTTGCTGTTGTAAAGCCCAAGTTCAGGCCATCCCAAATTTAGCAAGGCATATTGAAAAGTCTCAGAGAGACTCTTGTCCTTCACCTCATAAGATAAGCAGATGTCTTTTATCTTCTCCAGCTGGTGGCTGTAGCCATAGATGGCACAATATTCATGGTCATCAGCAATCAATTTTGAAAAGAAAGTGCATGGAAAAATTACCGCGCTTCAAGGTTTACAGTCTAGAACAACCTGAGAAGCCTATTCCAAGAAATGGAGTTAGCAGGGGTCAACTTGGTTCTGATTATTCTATATCTTCAGAACGCAAAATAGATACACAACTCAAAACCCTGGATTCTTATTTCATGAAACTTGACAGTAGGACAACTGTGCCACATGATTCTTCCGTATCCAAAAATTGTTTAGAAAAAGAAGAGAAGCAGTTGATGGACTGTTCCTCGCAAGTTAAAGTTGGAGAAAGAGATGTAAGTGATGTTAATGGTACTGAGGAAACAAGTATCAGGCTAGTTTCACTGGATGACTACTTCAACAAATTAAATTCTGGTAGCTACTTTTATTTCCTTGAAGAAAATATGACAGACCTTAAAAATTTAATGTGTTATCTTTCCAGAGTGAAAATATGTGCCATCTGTATCATCATCAAGAATGTTCAATTTTTTTAATATTCTTATTTTGACTTCAATTCTTCTTTTAGAGGTCAAGAGTTCGAACTGCTCAAGGGACATCTTATATTTCTCTATCATTACAATAGATTCATGTTCCTCCCCCATTTGCCAAAAAAAAAAAAAGAAAAAATGAAACGAGTTCCTTCTTTCATTCTTCTCTATCATGTGCTGTAAAGTTCTAATAAACACAATAGAAAATTGTGCCTTGTGGTCAAATTTTGGGTTTGCATTTTTTTCTATCCTGAGTCCTGTAGTACATGACCTATTTCATATTTGACTCAACTAACTTGTCATAAGAGGTGTAGTATTGCAGAACAATAGGTGAACCCTAAATTTTATGTTCATTTTTTAAATTGTTAAATTATGCTTTATGTATCTACACAATGTGCGACTGGCTATGAAAGGAAAAGGTTCTTGTCCTATGAAGTCAGATCTTGATATCACCTTTGAGGATTGAATTAACATTTGAAAGAAAAAACATTATAAATCTCGTCCACTTTCTTTATATGGTAGTATTCATCACCCATTTTCTTTTGCATATAACTAAATTTCTTTCAATGTAGAACAGAACTTCATTGATTACATTATCTTGTATCTCTTTTTCTTAGACATGTTAATTGTATTAAAAATAACAATCATATTTCTTTGCCTTTTCACCAGGGAAGGTGAAGGAAAATAGTAATTCATCTACTTCAGTTGATTCTCAAAGAAATGTAACACTAATACCAAATGCAACCATTGAGGAATATGATGGAAAAGAAGACTTGATAGCCGAACCAGTTAGTAACAAGAATTCAGGAAGCATGCAAAATCCAGTTCTTTTTGCAGAAAAGAGCATCCAAACATTGCAAACAGATGATGAAACTTCTGAACTTTATTTAGTGTAAGTTGGTCTTTTAGTGGTTTCTCCCTGATAAACCAGCCATGGAATGAGTACAGCATGAGGCCTGGATTTTGGAATTCATATTAATTTATAAAAGAAATGCATGCAAGTATGGATCATAGAATGGTTTTTGTTTCTGTTTTATGTTTTTCATTAATGTAAGGTATTTTTTTCCATATTTCTTGGAAGCTAACTGTGGTTTTCTTTTTAATGAAAACAGAAGCTTCTTGGCTGCTATAAATATTGCAGTGTTCTTATTTGAAATAGCAACTCCTGTCAGAAGTTCTGATGTCGAACAACTGTCTCTGCCTCTAATTTATGGCGCAAAAATAAATAAGTTAATTCTTCTTGGGGAATGGTGGAGGTTGTTGACACCTATGTTTCTGGTAGTTTACTTGGCATTGTTTATGTTTTCATCCTTAACCAATGAATCCTGAAATTCAAAAACCTCTTTGACACGCATAATAAATATGCTTATACACTGTTGTAAAGAATTTCTATTCTTGCCTATAAAATACATCAATATGTTGTCTTGTTAATTGATCTTTGCTCTTGGGCTTTCGTTTGTTTTCTGATATTTTTCTTCTGTGCTTTTGTCATCTGGACTTTGAGCTTGAAATGCTTTTAAGGACTTGTTGCCTTCAGACATGTAACATGTCCTATTATACATGATTTTCCAAGGGTGAAAATTTTTGTCAAGAGCAGTATATTTAGTCAACATGAAGGAGAGTAGGTATAACCTTGGCATAGTTAAAGAATACTTTGCTCCCTTGAGAAAATTAAGAAATTTACTTTGCTCCCAAGCATATGCTATCAGTTACATTTCATAGGCTTCAAACAAGTTTGATACCTTTAAATTCTTCTACCTTCAAAGAACAATAAGTTACTCCTCAGAGATAAGTCATCTTTTCTTTTCTTAATGTCTTTTCTTGTTTTCAGTGGAAATGTGGAAAGTGTAAAAAGGATAAAAACTCTTCTTAGTTCTCACTCTATCTTTGACAGCATTCAGGATTCCTCCATATAGCCCTTGGCAGTTGGGTGCTTCTTACTTTTGGTCCTCAAGTATGTAGAAGTTATGGTGTGTTCACCTTTCTCCTAATTTATATACTTGGTGGAATTTGCGGCAATTTGACAAGTGTCATTCACACCCCTGAGTTAACTGTTTGTGGTACGGTAAGTTCCACAAATCCTCATCATGCTTATGGTTCCGTTCTTCGAATTAATTAATACAATGTCAACGAGTTACACAATTGTCAAGGCAATAACTTTGTTTAGTTAGAAAGGCAGGGATGTTCTTATTAAGATGAGGTTCTGACGACACGATTCTTTACTTGGTAAACAGCAATTTTGCTCTGTAGTAAATGACATGTTTTTCTGGTTGCTTCCCAACCATGTCTTTCTTATTTGCCTACATCCTGAAACATTGTAGTCCTTGAAATTGATGATAACATCTTCAGTGCAAGTGTCATCTTTTTTTCTACATGACTGCTCATGGGTGGTTTAATATATGTGCCTCTATACACCTGAAATGCATCTGTTTCACCAGGGTCCGGATTTTGCCTTGATTGGAGCTTGGCTTATTTATCAGTACCAAAACAAAGATATTACAGCAAAAGAAATCTCAGAAGGTCTGTTCTATAAGGCACTGATCGCCACAGCTCTGAGCTTCATCTTATGTATCTTTGGTAGAGTTGATAACTGGTGAGTTCTTCCTACCCATGGGTTATTTCAGCTGTTTCTTCACTTTTGTATGGATGTACAAAGATGTTATCTCACTTCACTCATCCTCTGGTGCAGGACACATCTTGGAGCAGTTGCATCAGGTCTTATCTTTGGCTTTCTCACATGCCCGAGTCTCCAACTCGATCATACATCCTCAAAGAATGGTCAGAAACAGAGCGTTGCTATTGTCCGGCGGCAGGCTAATCCGTGCAAGTCGCTTGCCACTTTCACTGTCTCCATACTTATACTGGCCTCATTTGCTCTGGTTTATGCACCATATCTCGAAATTTTGGAATGGGATGGTTTTCTGTAAACGCTATTTGACCGTGTGGCCAAGTCCAGGGAGTGGAGTAGCACTTTTTCTATGATATACATATAAGCCAACGAGGAACATGAAGATTACTGATTTGAGCTGGCGAAATGCATTAATCTCCTTTGTTCCTAATTGTTCACGTGGCCGGGGCATCTGACTGCCTCTGTTCACATCTTTCTTTCCTGTATACGTTGAATGGCCATCTCAAGAGCTCCATTCATGTAGTGGATTACTGGTACGAGGTTAAAGAAGTCGAAGAGATCAGGCTTGTGTGGTATATATAAACGTATTTGCCTCTTTACACCTAAAGCTGGGAACACGACATACTGTAAAGTAACTAGAACGTTTCGGTCTCAGCCCAGTTCAACCATGGCCAAGAACCTGCTCGGTGAGTCAGTTGGGATCAGTGTGCCCGCTTAAAGCCTCCTTACTCACCAGTTACTGTCCAATACAATAAATGTATACATATATTGTAAAATTAAAAATGCATTCAATACGGTGTACATGTACAACTTGTAAAATCGAAAGCATCAAGAGGAGAAGGGAGAAGTGAATTAGTGTGTGTATAAAAATTGAAATCAAGAAATGTAAAAACTGATTTTAGAAAACGTTCGCAAGTATGTAATTATCTATATATATAAAAGCAAAGGTAAAAGTATGAGAGTTGAGAGTTTGACAAATGGCATAATATTATGATGACATGTGTCATCTAATAAAATTTAATATCTAATATATTTTAAAAAAAACTATCTAACTTATAGATGAATATAATTTAACCAACTAAGTCTTGATGAAAAGCAAAAGTTTAGATTTAATACAATATATAATCCTAATACGTGGCAATCTATATTTTTAATCCTAATCCTAATTCAACTAATATTAGCACTTTGTATTGATTACAATAAATAGTCTTTCCTTTAAAATATATATTATTTTGCATTTTGAAAAAACTGTATTATAAGATAATAAAAGTTAATTATATAAGATGACAATATATGCAAAATATATAAAATTAATAACAATAAAGTTACGTATCCTAACCTATATTACATAATTAATCCTAAAAACATAATAATGTATTATTTTTTTACTTTTTCAACAAACAAGAAATATCATAAAATGGAGTTAGCTATTACATAAGGTAATAATATCATATAATGGACTGCAATTAATCCTAATCAAATTAAATTTATCCTTCATATTTAATCTTTCCTTATTACGAGTCCTACAAATATTACGGATATACTAAAAGCTAATAATTGAATCCTAATCCTAATCAAATTAAATTTATCCTTCATATATTTTTTTTTCTTATTTCGAGTCCTACAAATATTACGGATACACTAAAAGCTAATAATTGAATCCTAATCCTATGTAAATTAATTAACTGTTTTTCTTTTCTAAAAGACAAATTCAATTATATATTAAAGTTTATTTGTAGGATTTGAATATGATTAAAATAAATATTGTTTCCTTTTAAAGATAATGTAAAAATATAATACGATTTTTTTATTCAAACAAAAGTAAATTAAATTTATGTATGATTTTAAAAAATAATATTTTTATTTCCCATAATATTGTTATCTTGCTTCTGCGATTCATCTTTTTTTCCAAGTTAATTTCTTTCTTGATTTCCTCTCTGATCCATGAATGCTAACTTTTTGTGATTTATTTGAATAAAATTATGTTTATACGATATATTATATTACTTCAAAATCTAACCTAAGATATAATATATGTATCATAATATCTAATATTAAATTAGTTAAGATCCCATATTAAATATAAAATTTTAAAATATAATATTTTAGCTAAAATATTTTATTATAAATTGTTTATGTTTAATATTATAATAACAATAATAATATTAATATAAAATCATAAAATAATAAAAAAATAAAAAAAGATTCAAAAAATAAAAAATGAGAATATCTTTATTCTTCTTATTTTGAAGAATATTTTTATTCTTCTCATGGGAATGAACATAGCGATTTCAACAATTTTTAGGTGCTTTCACGATTTTCGACTTTTGATCAGAATAATCTTAAACTAGCTGATGTTTGTCAATATTTCAGGAATAACGTCATAGATAAATAAACTATAGTAACTAACTATTTTTTTGAGATTATAATAAAAAATTGAGTTAAGAAATCTAATAAAGCACAAATAACCCAAAATAATTATTCTTGGAATTTATTTATCAATAAGAATATTAATCAAACAAAAAAATATAATAAGATTTTTTATTCGAACAAAAGTAAATTAACTTTGTAAATTAATCCCTTTCTTGATTTCCTCTCTAATCCATGAATGCTAACTTTTTATGCTTTATTAGAAGAAAAATCAATTACAATATATATTATATTATTTCAAAATCTAATCCTAATATATTATATTATAATATCCGTATCCTAATATCTAATATAGTATAAAATTATCTTATAATAAAAATTTGTTATATATGATAATAGTATTCATAATATGTGTATGTAATATTTATTATTTAGTATATGGTAAATACTTTTATAATAAAATATTTTTATAAAATATAATAATATTTATAAGCCTGAAATAAAGAAAGATTAAATCTAAAAAATTAAAATTAATTTGATTACAAGTTGGACAGTTTGCTTAATTAAAATATTATAAAATAGAAAAATAGATGATTAAATTCAAAGATAAGTCTAACTGGATTACAAATAAGGTTCTACTGATTAAACAAAATTATTATTATTATTATTATTATTATTATTATTATTATTATTATTATTATTATTATTATTATTATTATTATTATTATTATTATTATTATTATTATTATTCTCAGTTGTTTTTCAAAAAATAGAGCGATCTTATAATAAAAGATTATTATATAAGGAAATAGTATTCATAATATTTGTATATAATATTTATTATTAAATATAAAAAAAATATGCAAGTGAAAATTTAAAAGATAAAGTTAAATGACTAGGAATAGGATTTTTTGTATGATTAAATTAAGAAAAGAAATGAAGAAATCAGATGAAAATTAAAATCTTGAAAATTACTGAAAATTGTTTGGTACGATTAAATCCAATTATGATATATGTATGTATAACTGAAAATTAAATGAAAGTAAATAATAAAGGTAATTTTTTCTTTTTTTCTAAAGAAAATATTGCATTAAGTAGTGAAAAGACTCATGGAATCATGATACAAAATTCTGTCAAGGCCAAGAGGAGGACCGTCGACCCAAAAATACTCGTCATTTTGGCGACAAAAAAGTTCTAAAAAGTTCGCAATCGAGTTACAACTTCTATGGCAAAAAAGAAGAATAGATGGCGAGAGGTTGTCAATGGTGCTCCGAATGTCAAGGATGATGCTGCGAATCTGCCAAGGACAAGCACGAGTGTTCCTGATGATGTGAATCAGGGTCTCCGAGTCCGAGTAAATTTTGATGTGAGTGATCCTACGGGAAGCACATGCGCGGATAGCAAGAAGCAGCGCCCATGCCTCAACACGGAGGGCGAAAATAGTAGAGACAGTACCAACACATGCAAAAATAAAATTACCCGTATTAGTCCAAAGTAGAAAGTCGTAGCCCCCACCAGAGCTGGCACCACAGAAGGAGCCATCCGAATTAAAGATAACCCAATTTGAAGGGGGGTCTCCCACTGAACCTGCAATGGATTCAGGGGGTGAGGGAAGGGGGGGGGGGGAGAGGAGCCTCAGGAGCGTGGGCGACAGAGGAGATAAATTTGTAAGAACCGGCAACAGTCCTTTCCCATACCATACTAGCGGTTGCATGTCTTGATCTGAAATAAATGTCATTCCTTAGGTTCTAAATACCCCACAAGCATAAAGAGAGAGTAGAGAGGAGAAATTGTCTAGAGGGTAGATCCAAAGTGGCGCCCTCCTGAGTCCAAGAATCCGAATCCCAAGAGGGAAAGAACTGAAAGGTGATCAGTAATTTTTGTTAGCAAGTGGCCCAGACCTGAAGCACGAAGGGGCAGGAGAAAAACAAGTGGGAGACAGTTTTCGTGGCAAGGCCACAAAGGGAGCAACGAGAATCGTTCATCGACGAAAAGTGTTGAAAATAAGATTTGGTTGGAAGGCGGTTGTGAAAAAGTTTCCAGAGGAAAAACTGAACTTTGGGGGGTACCCGGAACTTCCATATATCAGATCAAGACTGTCATCCAGCCAGCACGGTCAGCACAGCTTGCCGGTAAATGAAATTATACACCGCACTAGCACTGGGAATCCCATGATCATTCGTCGACCAGACCCACGCGTCATCACAGACAGTAGTAGGAATGTAAATATTGCAAATGGCCTCACAGGTAGGAGTAGTAAAAAGTTGAGCAAGCAGAGTGATATTCCAGATATGATCGATGATGAGATCAGAGACAAGAAGAGAGGAGATGTCGATATCCATGTTAATAAAGGTGGGCAACCTGCTAAGCGGGATGGAGGAGATCCATGGATCGTGTAATACCAAAGTGTTAGAGCCAAAGCCAATAACCTTGAGAAAACCAAGGCGGATACGAGGGACAATGCCAAGAATGAGCTTCCAAGACTGAGCAACTCGAAGGTAATTACAGGTCTCAGAGACCGAATCGATCGTACTTAGCTTGTATAAGTGTGGACCAGGTCGATAAAGAGTTATTGAGGAGACTGAGGACACGATGCGCCAAGAGAGAGGTTCTGATGAGATGGACATTCCGGATGCCGAGACCTCTCATAGAGCGGGAAGACTAGACGGTGCGCCAGTTAATGAGATGGGCCGCCCTATGACCATTACCAGAGTCCCAGATGAAGGACCTACTAAGCTTCTCGAGAGAATTGAGAGTACCCATGGATAAATGGGTCGTACCCAAAAGGTAAGTGAGCATGGATGATAGGGTGGATTTGATGAGGGTGGCACGACCGGCCTGAGAAAGCAGACGACGACGTCAACCAAAAAGCCTAGTGGAGATTTTATTAAGAAGGGGGACTTGCCGAGAAGCCGGGATATATTTAGGAGAGATGGGGGCCCCAAGATAAGTAAAAGGGAATTCACCAAACTGGATGCCCAGAGCACGAGTAATGGAAAGCCTACGACGGGGGTTAAGTTTGGCAGGAAAGTATACAACAAATTTGAGGGGATTGAGTTTTTTACCAGTGAGATCCTTGTAGGAGTTGAGGATACCGAGGATGAGATGACAATTAGGCAGGGAGGCACGAATACAGATGAGAAGGTCGTCAGCAAAGAGCAAGTGACTTAAGGAAAAACTATTTAAAGTGAAGGGCTTGATATGACCAGCAGCAATACTGGGCTCAAGCAGAGAGGTAAAGAATTGCGAAATGATAATGAACAAGTAAGGAGACAAGGGATCCCCCTAGCGAATACCCATACGCGACCGGAAGTAAGGCGAGGGGGACCCATTGATCATACATGAGAAGGAGGGTGAGTGATACAAAGGTCAATCCAGAAGACGAAGGATGTGGGATAATTCATGAGAGTAAGAGCCTTGGTAATAGCAGTCCATGAGACACGATCAAACGCCTTCTCTATGTCGGCTTTGATAAGCATGTGCTTAACGCGGCCGGTGGAGAGAGAGTGAGAAAGCTCTTGTGCAATAAGGATGTTATATTGAATGCTGTGACCAAGGATAAATGCAGATTGCATGGGACTGATAAGGGTGCTCAATGTTGGCCTAAGCCTATTCGCGATGATTTTAGAAAATACTCTATACAGAACATTACACAAGGAAATAGGCCGATAGTCACGGATGGTCGAAGGGTTGGATTTTTTAGGGATGAAAATAAGAGAGATCTTGCCCCAGTCGTCAGGGAGTTGGAGGGTGAGGAAAGCTTGTTGAATAGTAGAGATGATGCGTGGACCTACAATATCCCAGTGGGTATGATAGAAATCGATGGTGAAGCCATCAGGATCAGGGGCACGGCCCGAAGGCATGCTCCAGACCACGGAAGTGATCTCGGCCGGAGTGATAGGATGGGTGAGGGTGGGAATGAAGGAGGGATCACAGGAAGGAAGGATAGGTCAAGCAGCAAGTGGTGGGTCATTCACGCGGGGGGATGCCCAGAGAGATTGATAGTGATCCACGAAACTCTGGGAGATGTGCTCAGGGCGAGTGAGCAAAGAACCAAACTCGGATAGAACAGAGCGAATAAAGTTGTTCGTGTGTCTAACAGTATTTTGAAGGTGGAAAAATTTGGTGTTACTGTCCCCATGCTGGAGCCAGGAGGTGCGAGCCTTGCCCCACCACTTAAAGCAGATTTGGCGGAGAAGAACAGTGTGAAGATGATAGGAGGCGCGGAGACGCCCGAGATCCTCCGCGGAGAGGCCCACGGAGGACTCGCGGTGCTCCAGGAGAGATATGATAGCTAGGATTTCGCTAGCATGAGTTTCTAGCCTACCAAGAACATCACGATTCCAACGGAAAGTGTCGATGCGGATACGTTTGAAGGCCATGGAGATGGGAAGGTGATCGGAATGGGGGGGTCAATGGCGCGAAACAATAGCTTTGGCATCCGGGTGGGGGAGCAAAAAATGTTCGTATTTAAAGGTGCGAGATCGAGGGATTCTGATGTCTGATTGGAACAAAAGAGGGGCGTGATCCGAAGCACACCGTGGAAGAGCAGAGAGATCGAGGTTGGGGAAAACAAAAAGCTAGTGGTGACTAACTAGCATACGGTCCATAAGACAAAGAATCCTAGCATGGCCAGTCCGATTATTCGTCCAAGTAAAGGGGTTGTCAGAAAGATTAAGGTCAATGAGGCCGTGGTTCTGAATGAAATTACTAAGGAGTGTAGAAGAGCGATTGAGGGCAAAGGGATTGCCCCCATGCTTATCAACAGAAGATAGAATACAATTAAAATCTCCAATTAATGCCCAGGAAAAGTCGTTAGAGTTAACTAGGTTTAGCGAGTTCCACAAAAGATTGCGTTCAGAGGGAAGAGGACTAGCATAAATACAAGATAATAAGAAATGGAAATTATCAAAAGAAACATCTGCATGCAAGATATGAACGAAGGTGAGTAAAGGGGTAACCTGCGTATCTTGCCCGCGCCAGGCGAGGATAATACCTTTAGCAGCACCTGTGCCAGCACAAAAAGTACCGGACCAGGAAGGCCCGAGATGACGCAGCACATGTTTAGATTTTACAGACCCGACATGGCACTCTAATAAAATTACAAAGTCAGGAGAATAAGAAAAAAATAAGATTTTTAATCATGTCGCGGGCCTTCAATCGGAACGCGTTGCGACAATTCCAAGTGAGAATCTTCATGATAACAGAGGGAGGGCGCTCGCTGGACCCTGCACAACATCAACAGAAGAGAGTGAGTCCTCAGTGAAAGAAATAGGCTTCTTCTTACCTTTCCCCCAAATCGGAGCAAGAGATGGACGCGGGTAGGGCTGAGCACGGTCCGGGCCGACCCGGTCGGCCGGACCGCACCGACCCAAAAAGAGAGGCAAATAACCCGGCCCGGATCAAATCTGGGCCGGGACCGGGTTCAAATGACCGGGTTCAAAAGAGGGTCAGGACCGGGTTTGCCATCCCAATACCCGACCCGGGCCCGACCCGAATTACCACTTCACTATATAAACCCCAATCCACACTATTTCCTCATTTCACCCTCTCATTTTCTCTCTCATATCTCTCTCTCCGTCTCACTCTCGGACTCTCACACCCTTTCCCTCCCATCTCTCTCTCCATCTCTCGCCCTCTCCCTCCCATCTCTCTCGCCATCTCTTTCTCTGTCTCCCGGCGATGGCGGCAGCGAGCTAGCGACGATGACTCCGACCGACCTCCCTCTCTCTCTACTCGATCGCCACGAGCTTCGCGATCCGGCCCCTGGCGGCGCCGGATCTGGCGCAGTGGCACCTGGCGGCCGGATCCGACCGTCAGGCGTCGGATCTGGCGTTTGGCGGCCGGATTGACCGTCAGGCGCCGGATCTGGCACCTGACGGCCTATCCGGCCGCCATTGACCAGATCCGGCCGCAGGTGTCGGATCTGGCCACTGGGGTCGATCTTCCGCGTTTGCCCTGTAATTCCCGACCTCAAACCAGGTGGCATTCCCGGATTGTCGGGTCTGACACGGAACTGGATCCGGCCGGGTTCGAGTCCGGGACCGGGTCGAAAATTTTTTGACCCGACATAATCCGGGTCGGGACCTGGTCCGTTTAAACTCGGACCCGATACCGGGTTTGCTCAGCCCTAGACGCGGGCGAAGAGTGGGGGTAGGGGCCATAGGCTTAAGGAGCCGGGACTTCTTTCGCTCTAGACGCGGGGCCGGAAGCAAGTCGGAATCTGGCTCCTCCTGGGAAGTGTCGCCATCCAACACCTTCGTGGTAGGAGCAGGCCTGCAGAAACACAAGAAACAAGAGCCTCATGGGAAGGGGGAGGGTCACTCGGAGGTCCGCCCGCCCCGACGACGACAAGGGAGGGATGAGCACAAGAGCAGACAAAAGGAGAGGGGGAAGGCGGAACGACAGAGTCGAGCCGGGAAGAGGAGAGAGTAGGTTGAGAGGGATTAGGGGAGAGAGTGAGTATTAAGTTCGGATCGTGAGGCGAGGGGACACGTGGACGACCGAGATGTGATGACGAAGGATCAACGGTAGCCGAAGGTGTGTTAGTTCCTATCAAATCAGAGGAAACACAAATAGTGTTAGGCGAAAGAGAGCCGTTGGATACTAGCGATAAGAGGCGCGGGATAGGAGGCCCATGGCTTAGTGACGTGGCGGGAGAACCAGGTGGTCTCACAAGCGCCACGTACGTGACAGGCAGGCCACCCCGAGCTTCCACATTAGTGGACGCGTCAGCAATGGCCGGTGCGCTGCCAACCGTTGGGCGAGCACCAGTGGTACGGGATATCGTACCACCTCCGCTACCAGCCGCACGGCGAGCGTCCGACGAGTGCAGACCCGAAGGGCAATTGAGATCCAGCGCCGGGGGGCGGGGGGAGACGACTGTGAGAGCAGAGGGCCGGTTGCAGGGTGAGAAGCACGCATCCAGAGTCCAAAGAGCAGAGCAGCCGACCGGGACTCTCCCGTTGCGTTGGCCTGAGGACAAGCTTCCAGACGGTGACCAATGGTACCACAGCGATAACAAAAAGTTGGGAGGTTCTCGTACGCGGCTTGCTGAAGGTACCGGTCACCATTCGGAAGGGAGATCCAAATGGCCTGCTGGAGAGGAGAAGCGAGGTTAATCTCCACGCAGGCGCGGGCGCATGGCGCGTCCATGGAGCTGAGAGCATTTTCATCAATGCAGAGAATAGAGCCAAAAGCAGAAGCAATACGTTTGAGGAAAGTTGGATTATGGAGTTCGAGAGGCAAACCAGGGAACTGAAGCCAGATGGGAAGATCCAGGGAAGAGGCCGAATCGAGACGGAGGAACGGCGAGAGCGAGGCCAGCCGCAGAAGATGGCCACCAAACTCCCATGGCCCACCGGTCAACACCTGCATGCGAGCATCCTCAGACTCAAATGCGAAAAGAAACAGAGAGTTACCGAGCGACGAGATGATCTGGGGAAGAGCAGCGCCCCACAATGACCGCAGACCCTCCCAGAGCGCATCCACGGTACCAACGAATCGTCTCACGAGGCACCTGCACCTGTAGTCGGAGAAGGTGGAGATGTCAGACTCAGGGATAACCACCTCCACAGAGGTGGCGGCCTGGAGTTCCCAGAGTTGACGAGGCAAAATGGTAGAAGGGGTCTGCGAAGCCGGTCGGTTACCTCGAGCCACATTGAGCCACGATTTAGCCGGGCGGTGAGGGACTGGGGGGGGAGAAGAGGAAGAATGCCTTGGTAAGAGGGAGACAAAGGAAGGGAAGTATTACAGGGAAGCGGAGGGAAAGGGCCGACCACAGGCCCGGGGGCACCTTCGAGGGGGAGGAGCCCACCCCAGGCGAAGCCATGGAAGAGGCAGAGATAGCAATGCATTTTTTGGCTGGCGCCTCCGGCGGGGATCGCCGGATATGAGAGAGGGAGGAGGCACGCGGGCGAAGGCGGCGCGAGAGGGCTAGGGTTTTTTCTCTTCGGAGCTTTTTTTCTTCCTTACGGGCGGGTCTATAGTAATGCTCTGTTTGTTTTTTTTTCTTTTTGAGTAGGAGTAGGTTTTTTAAATCAAGAAAAGAATCAAGGCATAACTGAAAATGAAGTTGGAATAAATTTAGAGGTAGGAAAAATGATTCATCCGTCTAAAACTTTATCCTAATAATCCTTCTAACATTCAATAAAATACCTTTACAAATTTAAAAAATACCACACATTCCATTATGAACCAATTAAAAGGCTTATCCTCCTAATTTAGGAGGATGTAGTATTACCCTTCAAAGAAGTAATTGAGCCAGAAAAGGTAAGAATTTTGACATTTTTTTCATTTTTCAGATATATTTAAATTTTAAAATATTTACATAAAGGATTTATTATATAACATTTTATATCCTAAAGATAGTTCATAGTATAACAATAAAATTCTAATCCCAAACATAATCCCAATACAAATCTATGAATATGTAATATCTGATTAAAATAGTAATATAATTTATTATTACTTTTGAATTTATTTGCAAAAATAAAAAATGCTATAATAAAGTTTAAGTAGTAACATTCGTAATTATGTTAATAGTTCCCTTTGAAAAAAATAAGTACCTTTGAAATTTTAATTTAATAATTCCAATCTAATATTTTTATATAAGGAAAAAATATTTATAAGCATTAAAATACAATAAAATTAAATGAAAAAACAAACTAATTTATTTGGAAATAGATTCTTTGTTTACTTAAAATATTTATATTCACGATAAAATAAAATTATAGTTTGATTAGAAGTATGATTCTTTTAATTAAAAAATGAATATATTATTTCACTAAATTCATTGCATAATAAAATTTATTCATCAGAAAAACTATAAGAAAACGTCATTGAATAAGATAATAATATTTACAATGTTAGAAATAAAAGAATATTAGATCTAAAATTTACAACAATTTTATTAGAGTATGATTCTTTGTTTGATTAAAATATTTATAAGCCTCAAAATAAAATTCTAATTTGATTCGATGTAGGACTTTTTTTAAAATTAAATGACGGAATATGTTATTTTCCCAAAAGTTCTTTTTTTATATTATTTAATACAAAATTTATTGTTTAATACTTATTTTAAAAGATAAAATAGGCTTTATAAAAATTAGAATATTATTTCCATAGTTAAAATGCTTGATTTTGACATTTTTAAAATTGTAGATCAAACATAGGACTAAAAATAAAAATAAAAATGCTAGGTGATTGGGTCGGGGCGGATAAACTGGAATTGAAAAATCTCAACACATATCTAACCTGAACTTCCATTAGATTAAGGGAGAGTCGAATCGGGTGAACACTCTAGATATAATGATAAAAATATTATTCTTATATAATTAAACGAGGAACTCCGCCTATGTTTTATAGCCGGTCCTAAGCCAGGATAAAGGAGGAGGATTGTGTTAGGCCCCGACAGTCAACGTAAAACCATGTCGAATTTCATGAACATGAATCAACGAAGTCGTATGATCCATGTAGCCGACCCCACATAATGGGATAAGGCTTTGTTGTTGTTGTATAATTAAATGAGGATCAATATAATTACACAATTGTATTTTAAATTTATTTTTCATATTATGTTAATATCTTCTTAGCAGAGTATGTGACTCGATTAATGCTTTTGCATGTAAAAAATGATTTTGATAATTCTTAAAATTATAATATCATAATTATAAAATGATTTTTTAATCATGTCCCTGCATCACACGGGACTTAGCACTAGTAACTTTGTAAAAAGTAAGTAAAAAAGATCACACTAAGAAGAGATCTCCTCTGGACTTAAATCTATCCAAAGTAATTAGAGGATGATGTTGAAGGAGTTAATAACTCATATAACAATCGATTTGACTTAGATACGAAAATAAATAGGGGATTAAAACTGATAATAGCAAGAGAATAATGTATAAATATGTGTATTGAATATTATATAATTCTTTTTCTTCACTTTCATAAAAATCATGTTTATTGTATAAAATCTTTCGCTTATGAAAACATAAATATTAATTAGTTAATTTTCTTTTTTAAAAAGTTAAGTCATAAAAATAAATAGTCTTTTTTTTTCATTTCGAGTTTACGCGAGACCTCCACTATTTAGTGCTATTAAGAATGACGATGATTTATTTTCTTATCATGACTTTAAGATTGAATTAGAACTTTTAGCACGCTCGATTCCTAAATTATTTTTTTTCCTTTTCCAAAATTAGTCTTCCACATAATTTTGGGATGTTGGATGTTTTTGCGTGCATGTGAATCGATCGTCATATTAGCTTTTCCAAGCCTATATGACATGTTGATTTTACACTCTTTACGAGGTTCAATTATTTGTCTTCGACAGGCAAAACCATTCATGCAACATTACAGAGACGCATGAGCTTTGTCGATCCAAGATCAGGGCCTGGCTCGTACTGCTGCGGCATGTTTGAACGGTGAATTGAACCAGAGAGGCCAGGCCGCATCAGTGAAGTGTTGGAGAGGTTTCACTGAGGAAGGGCAGTCGTCTTTCAGGTTATAATAGCTCACAATATAGGCATGAATCATTCAGTAACCTTATGTTTGAGGTGAACGAAGGGCAAAGATAAAGAGGGAAAGGAAAAAAAAATTCTTTTTATTTGAATAAAATTTTAAAAAAGAGGAACGAAAAAAAATTTTATTTTTTTCTCTTCATTTTATTTCAACCTTAAATTACGATGTAAAAGCTCTCCTTAGTTTTCTCCCATTCTCTTATATTTTTTTTAATGAGTGTTCATCCCAAAGATAGTGTAAGAGCAACAGCATGAAAGGTCATCAAAGCTTTGGCCGTGCTTGCTTGCATGTTTCGGGCGACGAAGACGACAATGTGTACAGTTGTTGAATCACTTCAGCAGTTTCTCTTGGACCCCCACTCAATGTACCATCTTTTCAATCATCACTTTCTGTAGCCCACTGCTGCAGTCTGGTGTTTTGCAGACCACGCAGGAACCGAGTTTTTTTTTCTTTTGGTCTTGTATGGCACACCATGTTCATCATGTAACCGACAGAGAATACATTAGAAACATGAAGCCACACATCTTTTTTTGTGTTCTGATTCAAGAGTGTGCAACCAGGTGGTATGATTTCATGTACTTGGTGAAGTTTATACAAGAACATTATTAATTCAACCGATTTATTCAGGCTAATTCAACAAGTGATACATATATTTTCGTTTGCCTCAACTTATAAGTCATTTATAGATCAGTTTAAGGGTCTGTTTGATTTAACTGGTACAAAATAACTGATAAGTTGAAGTGCTGATAAGTATTTTATTAACTGAAATTTATTTTTAAAAATAAGCAGTTACAGTTTGGATAAAATTACTTATATTAATAACAACTTATTTTTTTGAAAAAAATAAGCACCCTTCCCACTGTTTATTTTTTTTTACTTATAAGTAAATTTGATATCTCCTTATCAGTCAAAATTTTATGTTACCAAACGCTGAGATTTTTTTAAACTAACTTATAAGTGACTTATAAGCTTAGCCAAATAGCCCCTAAGAAAATCTTAACATTTGATATGACTGATATCAAATATACTTATAAGTTAAAAAAATAAATTAGAATAGAGTTACTTATTTTTTTCTAGACAATAAGTCGATTGTTATATCATGACCAACTAATTATTATTGATATAAGTAATTTTATTCAAACATAAAATTACTTATTTTTTAAGCAATAAAATACTTGTAGCACTTTAATTTATCAATTATTTTATATCAGTTAAATCAAATGGGCCATAATCTTATGTACATACTCGAGGTGTTATTAACCCTTCTGGCTAATTCAACCGATTTCTTCCATGCTTCCTGGATTCGAACTTGGAGTTGTTTGACCCCATTACTTAATTTTTTACCCAAATTTTTCATCAATTTCATGATCGTAAATTACAATATTTTTAGAATCGGATCAACGATCGGATCGAATTTTTTATTTGGTCAGCGCCGTTCTAATCGGGTTCAATCGGATTGAACCAAATTTTATTAAAATAATATTATTTATAATAATTATAATGATATAATATAAGTTATATAATATAGTATATTAATATTATACTAATAACTTATTAATAATATTAAAAAATTAATATAACATAATTTTTTATTTGTTAAAAGTTTTAACAATGATTAACATATAAATAGATTATTATTAATTTAATATCTACTATTTAATGATGATAGATGTTATATTAATAAACTTTATCTTAAATTATTGTTATTTCTTTTTTTTCTTTAGCACTTTTCTTTTTATTTCCTTTATTTATGCCCTTTGATAATTTTCCATTTTAATGTTATTTAATTTTATATACTTACCTTTTTATTTTAATTCCTATTTAATTTTATACATATCATATTCCCTCCTTTTTTTACCTTCATTATATTATTTTCTCTTTTTTCTTTTTTAACTCTCTTATTTTTGTCATTTTTTTTATTTTTTTTCAAAATTTGAATTATAATGAGTTGAACCGGTTCAACTGAATCCAATCGAATCGAATCATCAATCGATTCGATTGAATCGAACAGTCCGATTCGATTTTAAAAATATTGATAAATTAGCCTTATTTCCGACCGATACAAAATATTATAAAAACAGTTGTAAAAAAATAATCAATATTAAGAAGTCATGTGTTTGATCTTTAACAATGAAATTGATGTAACCTTTATTTATTAATTGTATTTTCTTGTATTAAGTACGTGAACTCATTGCAGTCGAACCCAAAAAAATAAAAGAATTGTCATAAACTAATAGTCCAAAAAGAATTATCGTAACTAGATCATATGACTGTAACGGCCGTCAATTGCAATCCAACCGTAGAGCGGCTGTTTCCGACTCCGACTCATAAACCTCATCGCGGGCTTTTCTAAAACGGTCCTAGATGAGCCGAAGGCATCAAATTTCTGTACGATTTCCGTCATATTTCCCCTCCTGCGACCAACCAAGCGACTCTTCTCTGCCGTCCATCGCCGGCGCCATGAAACGCTCTGCTGATGACCGCGACAAGAAGCTCCCGACGTCGTCCGCCGCCGACTTGAAGCCCGTTTTCGTCCCCAAAGCGGAGCGCCAGCGGCTTGCCATTCAGCGCCGCGCGGACGCCGTTGCCGAACAGCGCCGCGCCGCCCTCGACCTCCTCCACCAAAACTGCTCATCCGCTTCGAATCACGCCTTCAACGACGAGGAGGTCCTCCCGCCGCCGCCGCCTCCTCAACTCTCGTCCAATGGTGACTCAAGTCATCGTCAGGACTCCAAACGCGCTCGTGAACGTCGCCGCGATCGTGAGCGAGATCGGGATCATCGGGAACGAGAGCGGGAGCGTGAACGCGACCGTGACCGTACTCGTAATAGAGACAGAGACAAAGACCGAGACCGAGACCCACATCGGGAGCGCGAGGAACGGGAGGACGCGCGCACCGCAAAACTGGTAGAGCGCGAGCGAGAGAAAGAGCTTGAATCTATCAAGGAGCAGTTCTTGGGATCCAAGAAGCCCAAAAAGAGGGTTATCAGGCCTAGTGAGAAGTTCAGGTTCTCGTTCGAATGGGAAAACACTGAGGACACATCCCGTAACATGAACGCGCTATATCAAAACCCTCACGAGGTGCGCCTGCTCTTCGGTCGGGGTTTCATCGCTGGTGTTGACCGTCGCGAGCAGAAGAAGCAGGCTGTTCGGCAAGAAAAGGAGACCCGCGAGGAGATCCGCCGGAAGGAGGGTCTAGAGGAGCGGCCTGAGGAGGCTGCTGCACATCGACAGAAGCAAGCTGCTGCGAACTTTTATGACACTTTCGATATGCGGGTGGATCGACATTGGAAGGACAAGAGTCTTGAGGAGATGACTGAGCGTGATTGGCGCATCTTTCGTGAGGATCACAACATTTCCTATAAGGGTTCACGAATTCCCCGCCCCATGAGGAACTGGATTGAGAGCAAGCTTAGCCCTGAGCTCCTCAAGGCTGTTGAGAGAGTTGGTTACAAGACTCCATCGCCCATTCAGATGGCAGCAATTCGCCTTGGCTTGCAGCAGCGTGAAGTTATCGGTATTGCTGAGACTGGGTCTGGAAAGACTGCTGCTTTCATCCTTCCCCTGCTTTCCTACATTACAAGGCTTCCACCAATGACCGAGGAAAATGCAGCCAAAGGACCATATGCTGTTGTATTGGCACCTATTCGAAAACTTGCTCAACAGATTGAGGATGAAACTATGAAATTCGCCCATTATCTTGGAATCAAGATCGTTTCTATTGTTGGTGGACAGTCAATTGAAGAGCAGGGTTTCAGAATAAGACAGGGGTGTGAGGTTGTTATTGTAACACCTGGCCGTCTACTTGATTTCTTGGAGCGGCGTTATGCTGTTCTAAACCAGTGCAATTATGTCGTTCTTGACGAGGCTGATCGCATGATTAATATGGGTTTTGAGCTGCAAGTGATGGGCATCCTGGATGCAATGCCTTCGAGCAATTTGAAGCCTGAGAATGAGGATGAGGAACTGGATGAGAAGAGGATATATAGGACCACATATATGTTCAGTGCTACCATGCCTCCTGCTGTGGAGAGACTTGCTAGAAAATATCTGCGGTGACAATAGGTACAGCTGGTAAGACCACAGATCTCATCACTCAGCATGTCATTGTGATGAAGGAAAATGAGAAGCTGCCTAGACTGCAGAAGCTGCTCAATGAGCTTGGTGATAAGACAGCTATTGTCTTCTGTAATACAAAGAAGTCTGCAGATCAACGGGCTAAGGACTTGGAGAAGTTAGGTTTTCGTGTGACTACATTGCGTGGAGGGAAGACACAGGAGCAAAGGGAAATTAGCCTTGAAGGGTTCAGAATAAGAGGTTTAATGTTCTTGTAGCAATGGATGTTGCAGGACGTGGCATTGATATTCCTGATGTCGCTCACGTCATCAATTATGATATGCCAGGCCAGGTTGATGCATACACTCATCGTATTGGCCGTACAGGTTGTGCTGGGAAGACAGGTGTGGCAACTACATTTTTAACTTTGGCAGACAGTGACACATTCTTTGATTTGAAAAATATGCTTATACAAAGCAATGGCCTTGTGCCACCAGAGCTGGCTAGACATGAGGCTTCGAAGTTTAAACCAGGATCAATTCCTGATCGGCCTCCTAGAAGGAATGATACTGTTTTTGCTCACTGAAAGAAATCAGATTCTGCCTTGCCTGAAAATTTTGTTGTCTTCAAATTTTGATCTTATGATATGTAATGAATTTGGTTCAAGTTCTTCACATACTTTTCCCCTGGTTATCATTTTTTTGCGGGGATAATATATGAACTTGTATTTTTTTTGAGACTAAATTGAAGGATGCTGCTATACTCATACCAATGCTGTCTTCTCTTTCGAAAGACGAGGTTTTGCCTATTTTTCCACGTCTTGTGGATCTTCCTATGGAGAAGTTCCAAGCAGCACTGGCTCGAATTTTACAGGTATGGTTGTCTGGCTGTTTCATTTAAAGAACAATTTTATTCACCAGTCATTACTTGCTTGCAGCAACTTTTATAATTGGATATTATTTGTATATACATATATTAGATTTGTATTGAAATGGTAGCATGATTTTGTATTATGTATCTTCTCCATACTAATTGTCCTTTGAGTTTCGTTTCAAAAAAAAAAAAATTGTCCTTTTGAGTTACCATCACGAGCTTACAACTTTTACACTAAAACAACACTTACAACTTTTCATCATCTTATGGGTTATTTGAGATTAGATTTCATAGTCCTTTCCTACTTCCAAACGTCCTTGTAGTTTGCTCATACTATTTTTAATATGAACAACATATATACATGAATGAGCAACCTAATTTAGTCATCTTTTTGTCCCTAAGAACAAACACTATCCTCTGATATTTTTAGACCACGTGACCAAAACTCCAACAATCAATGCTACTACAGTTAATGACTAGATGATACCTCCTAGACATAAAAACATAGATGATAGCCTTGTTCTTAAACTCATCAATTTCATTCGTAAAGGTGTTTTTCTTGACCAAGGTTTTAAATATCAGCAAATCAACCCATGCTAGGGGTTCACTGTAGTGATATTGTATGGGTCAGTACCACTCTAGCAGAATTTATAGCTCTTGCTCGTTTTTTACTTCAGCTTAAATTGGAAGTATGGATTTTTTACCTGTATATTTTGGATTATTGCTGCCTGATATGCACCAAATAGTCCTGGTGAACTGCTGTTTGAAACCAAACGTGGAACTGGTATGAACTTCCTGGGATGGATGGTTCAGTAGGATATAGAAATTCTTTTTCTTCCTTATCCAATAACAAGCCATTGTTTTTACCTTTCTGTAGCATTGTTTTATTAAGCTATTATAAAAATTACTTATTAGATTTGTTGATCAATTTTACATGGTTTGTTAGATTCGAATGGAAATACTTTGTCAAATTTGGGTTATAAGTGACATAGAATACTAATCTTGTTAGTAAGAATCTTCAGGGTTCAGCTCATAGTGGCCCTGCATTGACTCCTGCTGAAGTTTTGATTGCAATTCATGATATTAAACCTGAGAGAGATGGTGTTCCTCTTAAGAAGGTATACTATGTTAACATTAACATTAGCATTTGTTCATTATAACTCCGCCTATGTTTTATAGCCGGTCCCAAGCCCGGATAAAGGAGGAGGGTTGTGTTAGGCTCCGACAGTCAGCGTAAAATCCTGTCGAATCTCATGAACATGGATCAACGAATGGCGTCGTATGATCCATGTAGCCGACCTCACCTAATGGGATAAGGCTTTGTTGTTGTTGTTGTTGTAATATATGAACTTGTATTTCCAAGGTAATGTTGTCACTTACATGATAAATAGGGTACTAAGTCTTAACTAAATTTTGTGTGCTATTTGATGATTTACTGGGTCCGTATCGTTTCTGTAGAATGTTTTCTAGTTTATCCTAATGCTGGCACTGATGAGAGCTTTTCATTGTTTTTTTCCCTCATAGTTGCATAACAATTTCCTGATCCCTGTGAATATTTAGCACTCTTTTTGGTAGGCTAGGAATAGGACACATTTGCTTACCAATATTAATATTAAATACTAATTATTTTGTTCTCCCCCTAAAAAATGTATTGCTCATTACATTGTCTGCCTTGTAAGAATTTATGTAACAAATTTCCTATTAGCCATGACTATTCTTTTGTGCATTACACAACTCCTTGTTCGTGTCAGATTAAGTTTGGCTTACCATTATGTGAATTATCTATAATAAGATATTGAGTTGTTGGTTATTAAAATCTATCAGATATTTGTTTCCGTGTTGTCACAAATTAACCATCTATAGAGCTTCTTGTGTCTGATGATATTCTCTGAGGTAGTCTGAGTCATGTTGTAGGAATTTGCCTTGATGATTAGTCATGTTCTTAAGGTTTTTCTCCAGTGGACAGTCATTTGTTCAGGAAGTCTCGAGGCATGTGTTTGTTTGATTCGATTTTGTTCTTTATATAATTCTTTCTCATGCTAGAAAATCTGAGGCTAGCTATGAAGTTCATTGATTTCATGAATGCAAATTGTTTTGCCCTCATAAATATCTTCATTTTATGATTTAAATGTAGAGATGTGTGCTCTTAAAATTATTGATCATTGCATAAACTCGTGTCTATCATGATTGCTTGTTTCCATGTAGATATGTTCAACTTTATTGAAAAATGCTTTCAGTATTTTCTTTTTGCGGAACTTGAAGTTTGAGAAACTTGGTGCCGTGAGAATACTGAAAGATGTTTCTTTTGTAAGAATGATCAATAAATTACGATATCATAGCAGATGCATTTTACTTTCTATTTCACATGATGATAGTACATGGTGAATGTGGTCTCGGGATAAAAGTCGGTGGCAAAAAACTGAAACTGGTCGATTGTGTTAGCTCGTCTGCATTCAGCTCTCACGGCAGGCAGATGATTTGTGAGTTAGATTGGTATCATTCTTTCAAAGACAGTAGTGTGCGGGGCAGGCTAATTATCAAGTGTGAATTGTATGTCTATGCGAGTTACATTTCCTGCGATTTTGAAGTTCCAAGTTTATGTTTAGCATTTAATTGATGAAATATATAACCAGTCTAATGATCCTATGTCATAACCAGCTCGAAGGTAAGGTTTTTATCCAATTATTTTACACCAGCATATATGCCCCAACGAATGCCATTATCGTTCCTTGAAGCTCGTCAACCCTCACTCATTCTACTCGTATTTGTTATTCGCCGTCCAAACAGTCTAAGGGTGAGTTTGTTACCTAATCTTCGTTTAATCAAAATTTCGAATTCGACTCAAAATTTTCGGTTGAAAATCCACCCGCAACCTTACACATGAGCGTTACCTTGTAAAACATAAGTGGCATTACTACATTTTGAACATTTTTTCTTTCCCGTTCTTAGACAAGGGGGGGGGGGGGGGGGGGGGGGGGGGGGGGGGGTTGCTCAAAACAGTTGGAGTTGTAATCCCTACACGGGCAAGATATGTAGTGACCACACAATACAGCTGGTGACGCGAGAAGAAGACCGGTAGCTCGATATAAAGACTTCGAGTGTGTCAGAAAAGAACGATAACCGAATAAAATTGAGGTATAAGTGGAAATGACGAACGAAAAGGGGGAAAAGTGCATTGACAACTATTTGTGTCTGGTCATTTTGCTTGAAACGCTTGCAATGACAGAAAAGAGGGAAGGAAGATCCTCCTAGAGATCATCCAATTCGAACAAAAGATAGGGCCAATTTTTTATCAAGTCACGGTAGGCAGCTTGGTTCCCCTGAACACAAGGAGAAAGAAAGACCTTGTGGCAGAGGTCGAGCAAAACTTTAGAACTTATAGCAAATCTGTGGCAGTGGAAGCCATGTCGCATTGGATATGCATAGTTCCACCAAATACATTACACCTGAATATGGGATTATGGGTAGTACTTAATAGCAGACGAGCTTGTTCCATCCCAAGATTGGAGTATCAGGTACCCAAGCCATCTGCCGAGAGAGTAGAATGACACCATATACATGTAATGGACGTGAATGAAAAATAATTAGCCCTCCTCTCCAAACTCCTTGGTGAATCTCTCATGGACTTCAAGGTCAGATTTGCTAACTGTCGGCCTTTGTCGAGCAAGTACCTTCTCAAAATCTGACCTTGCAATTGGCGGTGGAAGAATCTGTTGCACTCGAACACGTATCAGCGAACAGAAGGATGAAGAGACCGAAAACAGAGAACTCAAAAATACATATGCACGCATACCTTAGCAGCAAGGCCTTTGGCTGCAAGGTCTTGCATTGTGGTCTGAACAGCTCCACTTTGTTTTGGGCCACATGGCACCCACATACCATCTGCTGTTTTATGGAAGAACATCGCATCTTGAGTTTTGCGAACTGGTTCGAACAGAACGTCCTTTACCTGTGGTGCATGATGCAAGAAACACAGATACTTATTACATTGAACTAATCCTTTTGTCTAAACAACATATACTGAAAATCACGTACACAAACAGAGATATCTGAACCCGAAAAGCCTTCCGTCCTACAAGCTAAATACTCGAAGTCACTTTCGGTCAAATTGTTAGGAGTATCACCCAAATGTACCTGTAAAATAAGATGCCAACAAAGATTAAGTGGCTTATATAATTTGTTATTGTACTACATAGGCTTGTCATCAGAAAGCAGTTAACTCTAGCATGGTACATCAAAGTTTTTTTTTAAAGAAATGGGACATTGAAGTTAGAAGATTAATCTACTTTAATACCTTGAACATATGTTGCCTAGCCTTTAGGTCGGGAAGAGGAATGTAAATTCTTTTGTCAAAACGTCGTCGGATGGCCTGGAGTTTGTAATGGATCAAATATAATAATACATCAATAGCATAGCAACAATCAGAACGTCAAATGTATTGATTAAAAACCTGATCTAAAGCATACGGAGTATTTGTCGCAGCTAGAACAAGAACTTTCTGATCATTGTTCCCAACGCCCTGGAATAGGAAACAACAGTTCCTCATAAGGAACAATCCTCTTCTTTTTGTAAGAAAAGATAACATAGCTACATGGAATAGCTGTCGGACTAACAAGTGAACACAATCCTTTCTCAAAAAAAAGTATGAACACAACAGAAGGAAAAAATATAATCTAGCATCCCAGCATTATCCAACTCTTAATCAGAAAAGCAGTTGCAGTGTAGGACATTATATTCTTTAAACAAACTGAGAGCAAGTATTTCCATGCACTATTTACTAACTTGATCCTACATTCAAAACGGAGAGTATAGAAACCATAAGAATAATATATGAAAACCGACCTGCATTTGCACAAGAAGTTCTGTCTTTATTCTTCGAGAAGCTTCGCTTTCATTGCCTTCTCCACGTTGGCCACATAGAGAATCAATTTCATCAATAAAGATAATTGAGGGTGCATTTTCACGAGCCATTTGGAAAAGATTTGCAACTAACTTTTCACTTTCACCCATCCATTTTGACACTAGATCCGATGAAGATATACTGCGGTATTTGTTAATATGTATTTAGAAAAACAAATACCCTGTATAAAATACCAGTTATCTAACCAATGATAATCCAAAATTAAAACACATTGAGGATTAATTCTTGTCCCATGCAAAGTAGAAAAAAAAATGAGAGATGGAAGTTATACCATCCCCTATGTTAATTATGCGGCAGAAATTTAGGCCAAGTTTTACAGTTTTTTGGCAAAAAAAGCATCCAATATCAAACATGATTAGCAACATCTCCAAAGATCCAAATCAGTGCAGTGGCTGTTAGACAACAGAGCCTTTCACATCGATACAGGAAAAGAGATCCAGGTAAAATCTAGACTAAATCCACAAAGGAGTCCACGTGCACTGCTACGGGATTATAAGGGAAAGTTTGTGGAATCTGATTCCTTATATGGCTTGAAGCTTTAGCTCATAACAATTGCTTAAAGAAAACTATCTGTAACTTTTGAAGTAGGAAATCATAGTTTCATATGCACAAGAAATAATATTTTAGATAGAAAGATGAAAATATGATACAAAATCCGCCTGTGCAACATAATGTAATGCAGGAAACCTTACATATGTGAACAACAAAAAAGAGTTTTTGTTCTATTAGGGAGGCACTCAATTCTCTCAAGGGAACAGTTTTACTATAAAATCAAATATATAAATTATTTCCATGTAATCAATATGTATGCATAAAGTTAAAAAAAATATAAACTATTGACATAACAAATAAGTACACTTAGCTTCAATGCTTAGAAAAGAACTCACCTAAAAAAAGTCGATTCGGCCTCAGTTGCAACAGCCTTTGCCAAGTATGACTTTCCGGTTCCGGGTGGACCATACAAAAGAAATGCCCTCCATGGCCTTCGCTTGCCTATCACAGGCAAAACATAAAGATGGAAAATAAAGGTTGAACAAGTTGGAGCATGGCTAAAACAAGCTACAAATAAGGAATATATATCTGGAGCTATCCGCAGAAGTAAGCATCAAAAGTGTAATATATACTATGAAATGGCACACAAGAAAATCTACAACAGGATGAAATAAAATCAGATATCTCTACCACCTATCATCATTAAGTACCAGAAAAGGAGGAACTCCGAACATCCTAGCATCAACCAAGTCAATAACAAGCTCATTTTTCTGCCTGTAACTAAATGCCCTCAATACGTTAAAAAATGACAAACAACAAGGTCAATTTTATTAATGCACAGAATTTGCATTGACAAGGACTTCAATGGTCAATGGCTTTACTACTTTCCTTCAGTACGCAAACTGATCCAAATTTAAGACAATGTGGCATATTAGATAATCACAGTGTGATTGCAAGTCGACCAATCGTACAACAACTGAATCATTTGTATGCAATTTAAACCTCAGTAAACATAACAATCCTTGACGCACTAGATTAATCATGCCAAAAGTACCAAAGGTACACCAAAATGAGCTATTAAATTATTTCATTCCGCAGACACTGACCATGAAACTAAAGAGGGCACTAGCTGATACCAGTTTTTCCACACCGTCAACCAAAGGAACAACATGGAATCATCATCCGTATCCACAAAGAAGTGTCCGTTCCATTTATTTTTCAACCATATTATGATTATATTACACAATTTAGTTCGGAAATATGATGTGTAAGTCAGGAAAGACAAAAGCACAAACCAGTAAAGAACTGCGGGAACTTGACGGGAAGGATGACAGCCTCCTGCAAAGACTGTTTGGCGCTCTCCAGCCCTGCCACATCATTCCATTTGATGTCAGGTTTCTCCCTAATAATGGCAGAGTGAAGCCCAGCCCGCAGCTTTGCCTGATCAGGATCCTCTCCGCCGCCTTCGCCGTCTCCATCCTTGGGCTTCGTCTTGGTTCTCGTTTTCAATGCGGAGTCACCGTTCGCGGCAGGCCCCGAGCCGCCATCGTCGAGCACTGCACGGATCTCCTCTGCGCGGCGGAGATACTCGGTAAACTTCTGGGTGATAGCCTCCTTGATCTTAGGGTTCTTCTCGTACTTGAGGTGGGTGCGAAAGTACTCCAAGGCGTTCATGTAGAGGGGGAAGGCCTTCACGTAGTTCCCGGCATTGTCCTCTTGCACAGCCTGCTTCACGTACTCGATTGCTTGCTCCTTGAAGTTGCTATACATCTCATACGGCCCAAGTCAGATCCCAATTCCACCGATCGACAGGGCGAAGCTAGCCAAATCACCACAAGAATCCCTACAAATCCTTCACATTCCCAACAGACAACGATTCAAATAAAAAACCCCAAGTCCCTCAAAAAACAGTTTTGATCAATTTGCAGGGATGACGTTCGCAGATCGAATCAGAGACCGATCGGAATCGGAGACAAGAACTTGTGAGCAAATTACGCGATTAGAATTGAGGCGAATCGTTGACGATTTAGGGGTGGGATGACGAGGACGACGACGAGACGGAGAGGAAAAGAGAAGAAAAGCGAGGCCGCGGAGTCGGAAAGTGGAAACACTCGCTCGCGTTCGCCTTCGCCCCCGTCACGACAGCACTCACAACGCTAAATTATATTCAAGATTAGAAAGAACATTTAGGACTTTAAATTTTTTTTTTAAAAAGTAGAATTTAAAACTAAAGGATAGACATTGTGTGCAGCGTTCGCAAACATATAAAAATTAATCATAGTTTATGTAATATATGTTGTAAAACTTAAAATTATTTAATTATCTTATTCATTTCTAATCTTTCACATCTCTATTTTTCTTGACAAAAGTTATTGTCTTTATTTGCAGTGACTAAATAGTCTTTTATAAAATTATCAATATTATTCTAAAAACGAATAAATAAATGAATTAGTATGTTATAACAAATAATAATTTTGTTTGATGCATATAAACATCCAATTATGTCTTCATATTTTTTAACGTGATTTTATAGATATCAATTAGTTTGATTACTATATATCAATTTTTTATTAAATTAGTCTAACTAATCCGATATGGTCATCTCAGGTGTGTGCTTAACAATGACAAGTGAGAGTCATAATAAGAATTTTCTGTAAAAAAAAAATTTCTGCATTCACATAAATTCGAACTCGAGACTTTTATTTAAGCGAGAAGGAACTGTTACTACTCTATCTCAACTCTTATTGGTATCCTCCATATTTATAATAATGCAATTGCTATTGCTATTCAACTTTTCAAGCTGAAGTTATCCGCTAGATCTAACCGCTCGTTAAATGTCTGATGTAATTCGACGTTTGATATTTGCGTATCTCAGATGAGGCATCAGCTATTTGAAAAGTGGGTGTGTCAACTGTTATCGTTACCAAAACTGGCCAGTTGTGGAACTTGGAAGAAGTAATATCCTCTCGTGCTTGTGCAGTTTTCATTTTTTGCCGCTCTCTTTGAATTGTTTTTTCGTTGGAATGTTGATTTGTAGGGTTAGATATTGTACAGTCCCAAAATTAATCTATTTAAACCAATAATGGGCAGTATGGGATTGTGTTATGAGATTACTATATGCTAATAATCTATACTCAATTTAATTTTTAGCGTTATGGTGAGAGTTTATTTATATCATTTTTATTCGAATATTGAATTAATCGTATGCTAATAAGATGTGTTGGATTGAAAAAATTAATCTCTCTACATTCAAAAGGTTTTTTCGTCTCAAAAAACATTTCAAATGCACTAATTAATCAAAATACTTGATAAGGCTCGCAACTAAAATGAGTTTTAGCATAATATGTCCAAAATTAGGAGCTAGGATTATGTAGACATCTATTGCCAATATGCACTAGTTGATAAGGCTCACTACTAATTGAGGTAGGAAAGATAAAGTAGGAGAAAAAAAAGAAAAGATGAAAGAGAAAAAAGAAGAAAATTAACCTTGTTCATCATTATGATCTAACTTTGGGAGTCATCATATCATTTATGATAAAAAAACATGCGTCTCATGGCAAAACAAATACAAATGACAACAAAAGTTTTATAGAAGATTACAATGACAACTGTCGATAATCACACTGAAGATACCATTCAAATTTGAAGAATTACATTTACTCAAAAAAAAAATTTCAAGAATTACAAATAATCCTTCACGCCTGGATTAAGATTTTCTGTTTGATCACATGCTCCCATTCTCTAGAGCACTGTGTTCCAAATTAACAAAAGAAATTATGACCCTATTTTTTTTTTCATCCTGCGTGATGGGAATCACATGAACATAAACATGGATCAACGAATATGAGCGGAATGACGTCGTATGATCCATGTAGCCGACCTCACCTAGTGGGATAAGGTTTTGTTGTTGTTGTTATTGTATTCATAAGATTAGTAAGTATTATTTTTTGAGTTGATAAAGAATAGCATATTTTTATTCGTCATTTAGATGTTACATATTAATATATTTAGTCAATCGAGCAACTTTATGTATATTATATAAAAGATGGGGCTGGCTACACAAAAAAATTACTATAAATATGTAAAAAAGAATTAAATGTAATGTTTTGATATTGAATGTTTTTCATACAATTTGATATTGACGGCAAACATTGGTACACAAAACTGCAGATAAAAATTGTTGAGAATTGATTGAATTTAGAAAGTTAATTTATATACAAGGTTCAACGTTAAAGAAGATAACCTGCAACTAATGTACTTTCAATTCAACTTCTACAACAAACGAACGACGAATTCAATGTATCTGGCAAGCCTTCAAATTTAAACAGAGCAACATCTGAATTGTGCACCGCATCTTAAAACTCGATCCAATTTTCTATCAGGGGGAATGTCGTCCAAGGCTGCATAATCGAAACAATTAAGGCCGGTGCCATCATCTTCTGACACTTCTGGGTTCCGGCACAAAGATACCTTCAATGGAGCCGCTGTTAAGCCATGAGCGCACCAGATCATGATCTATATTAGACTGTTCGCCAGGTAATGAGTGCAGAAATGACTCATTGGATGTATCCTGCCCTTTTGATTCGAAAGAGTGATCTGCTTCAGCTTCAGCTGCCGATGGTGATGCCACCATCGATGATGATGAGAATGAAGAAGGTGCAGCAAGGGTTTCTTTGTGGATCAAGAACGGTTCATGATCTGTTGATGCTTGTCCTGTCTGTGTTGACGTCTCAACTGCTTCACTACATGAGAAGGAGAAGGTCGTATTTGGAGTGCTCTTGCTGCTCCACCTGCTTGGCATGTTAGAAGATCTCTCGGTCCAGGAAACCCAGGAGACCATCTATGCTGATCATAAGCCTCTCATCTTCACAGCAGATGATCCCATCTTGTTCCATAGCATAACTTGACGCTGGAAGAAATCGGGTGTGAGTTGTCCCAGCAATAAATCGGCTGAGTTTTCTCCCAATGATAGAATTCAGAGATATGCAACTTTGTGTTAATTCAAAGTTTGAGCATACAAAAAAAAACTTGTAAATACAAGTCGGTTTCGTTGAAATGATGTAGAGTGGTACGATTCCAGCTGTAAGAATTTTATACAAGACCATGTATGGAAGAAAACTTAAGCAATAAGAGTAACATCTCAAAATAAAAAAGTATATGGCAGAAGAAGCCGTTCTCACATTGAATTTACATATTTCATCAATATGATCAAACACATAATACCCCGATGACAATACATAATAGCATAAGAGCTTCTTCCAGCACAAAGATAAAAGAGTAAAACCCTCCACACCGTGGGGGTAAAGCCCAAGCAATCCCCCTAGGGAGGTGAAGTGAGGCAATATACATGGAAAATGCTCCAGTAACAAAGTTGAGTGGCATAAGTAATCAGCCCTCCTCTCCAAACTCCTTGGTAAATCTCTCATGGACTTCAAGGTCAGATTTGCTTACAGTCGGCCTCTGCCTAGCAAGTACCTTCTCAAAGTCTGATTTTGCAATTGGAGGCGGAAGAATCTGTTGCAGCCAAAAACAAAGGACATGAACATCAATCAATCATGTTGTTAAAGTCCGAACATTGGAAAAATTCACGAATATGTGTGAATGTGCACCTTCGCAGCGAGGCCTTTCGCTGCAAGTTCTTGCATTGTGGTTTGAACAGCACCTCTTTGTTTCGGGCCACATGGCACCCACATACCATCTGCGGTTTTATGGAAGAACATTGCATCTTGAGTTTTCCGGACTGGTTCGAACAGGACGTCCTTTACCTGTGGTGTATGATATTGTAAACAGAGATACCTGGAACTTATTTGGTTAAACCCCTATTGAACATATACTGAAAATCACGTACACAAACAGAAATATCTGAACCCGAAAAGCCTTCAGTCCTACGAGCTAAATACTCGAAATCACTTTCAGTCAAATTGTTGGGAGTGTCACCCAGATGTACCTGTATAACAATTAAAACATGCCAGCAAAGAGAGTCCTAGGTCAAGCTCGCTTGTAATTGTAAACAATTGAACATGGTAGGGCAAATATTACCTTGAACATATGCTGTCTAGCTTTTAAGTCAGGGAGAGGGATGTAGATCCTCTTATCAAAACGCCGTCGGATGGCCTGAAGTTTGCAACAATAATTGACATATTGAATAGTATATCGCTCAGGAATCAATTGAACAGTAACAACTCTTGAAAGTCGAGGCTTTGGTTAAAAACCTGATCTAAAGCATATGGAGTATTAGTCGCAGCTAGCACAAGCACTTTCTGATCATTGTTTCCAACACCCTGGAATTAGAAACAAGATTTGGTTGTAAGTATTATATTTTTCTTGCCTCTATAAGAAAAATAATAAGTATTCCATTTTCACCTAAAATTCAATGCTCAAAAGACATCCATGTAAAGAAAATATTACGCAGCATGATTTGGATTTGGATTGACCAAAATGATATTACAATTAATCATTTTAATGTATATAATAAATAAGGTTTTCAGATATCCCCCTAAAAAAGTATTTTCAAATATCACATACATGAGTTTCGATTTTGTGGTAGCTTTACTTGGTTCTTATGTCTCTACCCAATTTTAAATTTCGTTGACGGCTGGCTGAGCCAGAATTGTGCCATGCTGGCCCAAAGGACTTGCTGGCATAAACCGTGCCGGCATGGTCCGGCCCAGGGGTACATTCAAGCCTGCTTTGACTGGCCTGGATGCCCAGCTTTGGGAGGATGACCACCAATAGTTGAGGTCATCCATTATGGCTAAATGAAAAAAAGGAATATTGACATCCTCTCAAAGAAAAGAAACATTTACATCATTAAAGATTTGTCAAGGGCAATAATATCCAACTTCATATGTTCTTGTACATAGCAATTCTCTCCCCGTAAAGCATGCATTTTGTTGTGTCCTATAGCCCAAAGAAAAGGCAAAGACATTTCCCTCCTTCCTCGCCTAAAGTAAACCTCTGAAGATATATGCAAGTAAATGCTTATATTTTTTTTTAGGAGAAGTAAATGCTCATATAAATTCAATATATTAATGCCCAATTAATTAGTCTCTCAACTTAGCCAATATTTGTCAGCAAGTCAAACCTTTGAGGGACACCTAAGCGGATATAGTCAAGAAGCATAATCAACTCATGAAAGAACAACGAAATTTGGAGAAAAAGAATGTTTGGATCATTTTAACTAAGATCCACATATGTAGGTCCACCATTGGAATTTAATAGTGAGTTTACATATAAAAAAACACAATTTTTTATGATGTCCTCTCTCGTGATGCCTACATTAAGGTAATACAAGATATGTACGATGGGGCATTGACTAGGGTTAGGACACCCGGAGGTGAGACAAATGAATTTCCTATAGGAATTGGCCTACATCAAGGATCAGCTTTAAGCCCGTATCTATTTAACTTAGTTATCGATGCTATAATCGAGAGTACCACAGAGGAGGTACCTAAGTGCATGCTATTTGCGGATGATATAGTACTTTTAGCGGATTCAAGAGAAGAGATTAATACAAAATTGGAAATATGGAGAAATACGTTGGAGTCAAAGGGTTTTCGTTTAAGTAGGAATAAAACAGAATATATGCATAGCAATTTCACAAATAAACAACTTAGAGACGATTTGAAAGTTAAGCTAGGGGAGGATATAATTCCTCAAGTGACAAAGTTTAAATATTTAGGATCAATTGTAAGACAAGATGGTGAGATTGATGACGATGTTAATCATAGAATTCAAGCTGGTTGGTGTAAGTGGAGGAAAGCCACTGGAGTTCTTTGTGATAGAAAAGTACCTAATAAAGTTAAAGGAAAATTCTATCGTACTGCTATAAGGCCAGCAGTGTTATATGGTAGTGAATGTTGGGCTATGAAGGGACAACATGAACGTAAAGTGGGGGTAGCCGAAATGAGGATGTTGAGATGGATGTGTGGTCATACAAGATTAGATAAGATTAGGAATGACCATATACATGAACGAGTCGGAGTGGCTCCTATTAGTGAGAAAATGGTAGAGAATCGTTTGAGATGGTTTGGTCATGTTCAGAGAAGACCATTAGATGCGCCAGTAAGAAGAGTAGATCAAATAATCTGGAGTCCGATTAAAAGAGGGAGAGGGAGGCCAAGGCGGACACTTGGCGAACTAATAGAGCAAGATCTATTGGTGAATAATATATTGAAAGGTTTGGTTACTAATAGAGCGGAATGGCGTCGTATGATCCATGTAGCCGACCCCACCTAGTGGGATAAGGCTTTGTTGTTGTTGTTGTTGTTGTCCTCTCTCGTGACCTCACAATGACATCATAAATCGAAACCAGCAACCAGATTTTTATTCAAATGTGGATCCACAAGTGAGTCGCTAAATCACTAATTCCATGGAAAGTCTACTATCTTATGCACCACATTTTCAAGCAATATTTGCAATGCGTATCCAAACTCCGCCTATGTTTTATAGCCGGTCCCAAGCCCGGATAAAGGAGGGTTGTGTTAGGCCCCGACAGCCAGCGTGAAACCCTGTCGAATCTCATGAACATGGATCAACGAATGAGCGGAATGGCGTCGTATGATCCATGTAGCCGACCCCACCTAGTAGGATAAGGCTTTGTTGTTGTTGTTGTTGTTGTATTTGCAATGCGTATCCACTAGACTTTATGAAACATAAAAAATAAATTTTCTAAGACGAACATAAAATATAATTGTTTGATTATTATCCCTTTCTTTTGTAGGAGATAATCAATTCCTAATCTGTTTCTTTTCAGAATGTTAAGAACTTTTTTTTTTTTTTGAAATAAGAATGTTAAGAACTTGAGCTTTTCAAGCTTCTCGTACACTTTTAGCTTGTCATGACTTGATGACTGGCATCCACCCATAATGATTTGATTATTAATTAAATTAACTCTTGCAGCAAAATTCCAACCTTTCCTACCTATCTTCTAGTTGTTTGGTTGTGTTCAACAGGGCATTACAGTCAAATTATATTCCTTATCAGATGTCAACTTATTGTGGATCTTAAATTCACAACCCTGTTGTTATATCTATACTAAGTATTGTGGATCTTAAATTCACAACCCTGACATTAGATCGATACTACATATCATTATTTGGTAGTCATGTTTTTAGACTATAATAAATCATCTTCATAAAAGAATCCTAATTTGCTTTCTTACAAAAAACATGTTTCATTTGATAATGTATGATCCAAATATTATAAATGATTTTTCTTCCAATGAGATAAGTCCTATTCCTAAATAGCTACACCGAACCAAGATAGTCAAGATCGGGATATGATTGAAAGGGGTCTGTAAGATTGAAGTTCGTAAGATTGGATTAAGGACCGTAAGATCTTACCTATATATTAAAAATTTAACTTAATATATAATAAAAATTAATTTTTGAAATAAAGTTGTAATGGTTTAGATTATAAATAATGTTAACTTGACTACAATCCTATTAAGATTTCCTACAAATGCACATATATTACTTATATAATAGTAATTTAATATGAATTGATAGAAAATGTCAATAGTACGATTAATATGCAATAACTTTTAATATACATTGATATTAAAGTTATTTTGTGTATAAAATATTTTTAAATTTTAATTGTAACCAAACATCTTTCTCTTAATTTTATTTCTCCAAAAGTCATGTTGCACTTGGTGAAATGTAAAAAGCAGTTGAAAAAATTTGAGAAAAGTTCGGTAGGATCGGTAGAATCTCACTATTTTAACGATCTTGCTACTACGATCCTACCGATCCTACAAAAAATGATCCCAAATTTGAGATTGGAATCGTGGATCCTAGGTGGGTACGATCTTACGAACAAGATCGGGATCTTGATAACCTTGCATAGAACAATATCAAACATATAACAAGTCACAAGACAATAGGCAAAAAAAGGTTTTACCATTCGAACATAAATGTCCAACTCTTCATCCAATAAGAGGTTGCAGGACAAGTCAGGTTATTCTTTTAAGGAATAGACTTCTTTTAAAGAATAGAAAATATATGCTTGCATGCACCGCATATTAAGCTAACAGTGCATTCAAAATGGAGACCATGAAATATCATAATATTTATTTAGAAAGGCAACTCAGAAGAATAACATGTGAAAGATACCTGCATTTGCACAAGAAGTTCTGTCTTTATTCTTCGAGAAGCTTCGCTTTCATTACCTTCTCCACGTTGGCCACACAAAGAATCAATTTCGTCAATAAAGATAATTGAGGGTGCATTTTCACGAGCCATTTGGAAAAGATTTGCAACTAACTTTTCACTTTCACCCATCCATTTTGAGACTAGATCTGATGAAGATATGCTGCAATATTTTTTTAATATGTATTTTGAGAAAACAAAATACCCGGTAGAAAAATAACACAACTTAACAAACATTGTTCCATGTTGAATCGAAATAAAGTATTCTCAGAAATGATTACATGTGGTACTTGTTTATACTGATCCAGGAATTTGAGTTGTTCATCATTTTCTACAACAACAACAACAACAAAGCCTTATCCCACTAGGTGGGGTCGGCTACATGGATCATACGACGCCATTCCGCTCTATTAGTAACCAAATCTTTCGGTATATTATTCACCAATAGATCTTGCTCTATTAGTTCGCCAAGTGTCCGCCTTGGCCTCCCTCTCCCTCTTTTAATCGGACTCCAAATTATTTGATCTACTCTTCTTACTGGCGCATCTAATGGTCTTCTCTGAACATGACCAAACCATCTCAAACGATTCTCTACCATTTTCTCACTAATAGGAGCCACTCCGACTCGTTCACGTATATGGTCATTCCTAATCTTATCTAATCTTGTATGACCACACATCCATCTCAACATCCTCATTTCGGCTACCCCCACTTTACGTTCATGTCGTCCCTTTATAGCCCAACATTCACTATCATATAACACTGCTGGTCTTATAGCAGTACGATAGAATTTTTCTTTAACTTTATTGGGTACTTTTCTATCACAAAGAACTCCAGTGACTTTCCTCCACTTACACCAACCAGCTTGAATTCTATGATTAACATCGTCATCAATCTCACCATCTTGTCTTACAATTAATCCTAAATATTTAAACTTTGTCACTTGAGGAATTATATCCTCCCCTAGCCTAATTTTCAAATCGTCTCTAAGTTGTTTATTTGTGAAGAAATTGCTATGCATATATTCTGCTTTATTCCTACTTAAACGAAAACCCTTTGACTCCAACGTATTTCTCCATATTTCCAATTTTGTATTAATCTCTTCTCTTGAATCCGCTAAAAGTACTATATCATCCACAAATAGCATGCACTTAGGTACTTCCTCTGTGAAACTCTCGATTATAACATCGATAACTAAGTTAAATAGATACGGGCTTAAAGCTGATCCTTGATGTAGGCCAATTCCTATAGGAAATTCATTTGTCTCACCTCCGGGTGTCCTAACCCTAGTTAATGCCCCATCGTACATATCTTGTATTATCTTAATGTAGGCAACACTCACCCTCTTCTTTTGCAAGGCTTTCCAAAGTACATCCCTTGGTACCCAATCATACGCCTTCTCTAAGTCAATGAAAGTCATATGTAAGTCTCTTCTCCTACTTAGATACTTCTCCATCATCCCCCTTAGTAAATAAATCGCCTATGTAGTGGATCTTTCTGGCATGAACCCAAATTGTCTCTTAGAAATACTAGTCTCCATTCTCAATCTATGCTCAATCACTTTTTCCCATAATTTCATTGTATGACTCATAAGTTTAATCCCTCTATAATTTGCACAATTCTGAATATCCCCTTTATTTTTGTAAATAGGAACTAATGTACTTAATCTCCAATCATCAGGCATCTTTTTCGACCGTAAAATCTCATTAAATAGTTTATATAACCACAACACACCTTTTTCTCCTAAACATTTCCAAACTTCAATCGGTATACCATCCGATCCAACGGCTTTACCATTCTCCATTTTCTTAAGAGCTTCGCTAACCTCCGAGACTCTAATTCTACGATAAAATGACCTATTAAGCTCACATTCGCTAACTGTCAAGTCCTCCAAATCACAACGGGAACTTTCACATCCATCATTAAATAGCTTATAGAAATACTCTTCCCATCTGTTCTTAATATCTCCTTCAGTAACTAAAACCTTGCCAACTTCATTTTTTATGCATCTTACTTGATCCAAATCTCTCGACTCCTCTTTATTCCTTGCAATCTTGTAAATCCTTTGTTCACCAGCCTTTGTCCCTAATTCCTTATAAAACTCACATAAAATATCCTAGACATCATGCTCAAACCCAATGTGCCTGTAAGAGAAAGGAACTATCTTTTGCAGGTATTGTCATTCAAATCAATGCAAACAAATCCTGATCATGCTAGAGAAACAAACAGGCTTTAACCTACTAAGATTCTCATTCCCTTCTATACTATCAATCTAGACAGTTTTATGGTGTTCCAAAACAATATTCGAGATTTGAAATAGGACTTAGCAAAGTCTTCCAAGCCAGATCCACATTGGCTTGCAACACAATATATCCTATAGAATTGATACGTAATAAAAATTCAAGGAATATAGAGCCAAGTTCAGAGAGTGGGGGAGGGGACAGAGTATGATTTCATGAAAATATTATCTATAACTTTTGTAGCTGGTCTGGCACAATGAAGAAAAAAAAGAGTATGACACCACAACATACATACATACATACATGCATATATATGTATGCATATATATTGCAGTAGATAAATAGACTATAATATGATACAAAATTCATTTGTTTAACATCGTGACCATGCAATGAAAGAAAACCGGAAGATATGACTTACAAAGAAAAAACTTTTCATTTAGGAAGGCACCCAAGTCTTCTTGAGTGGTCACCTTACTACATTAAATATATCAATTTATTCAATGCGGGCATATAATTTGTCCAAACTTATCAATTATTTATATTGATATGCCTGATGACTACAATTAGCATCAATGATCAAAACAAAATTTCTTATTCAAAAGCACCTAAAGAAAGTTGATTCTGCCTCAGTTGCAACAGCCTTGGCCAAATATGACTTTCCAGTTCCAGGTGGACCATACAAAAGAAATGCCCTCCATGGCCTTCGCTTCCCTATTAAAGTATACAAGAATGTAAAGGAAAATAAAAGAAAACAAGTTGTGTGTGACTGAAACAAAAAACAACTGGTATATATAGCGACATCATCATACAATATTGAAATGGGGTACATGAAAATAATCTCCTGCAACTCAACTCTGATCTTAGAAACATTCTTTCATTACTATCAAGTCAATAATAATTGAGCTCAGCAAACGATGTAGCTCTCTCGATTGTCAGTTGAAATAGAATGTGGCTTGGATGGTTAATAAGTTGTTAATCACCCTTTTTACCTCTAAAAAAAAAGTTGAACTCAGCATCAAAGTATTCACAAAATTCTCAAGAAAAAGCATTAAGGATTCACAAAATAGAGTCATTTTTTTTTTCAATTCATGATTATGCATTACTGTCAAATTAAAAAAGTTGAGAACAAGGATCAGCTTTTCCAATTGACAGTGAACTTAATGATCAGTGACTTTAATATTTTCCTTTTGCAATAGCGAAGAGATGGAAATATTTTTCCTACCCAAGAAAACAAAATTCAGTATAGTGCAATTGCAACAGCTCAATGATACAACAACTGATGCCTTTGTGACTGACTTAATCCTCGGTAAAACATGGCAATCCGAAGGAACTAGATCAATCATGTCAGAACTACTAAAGGTACAAGAATCTGGTATTCAATTATTTCATTCTGTAAGGACTGCGCAGCGGCAACCTAAAGAGGACAATATCATCTGATCAGTTCTTCACACCATCATAGGAAGGACTTACACAAAGGGAAAATCATCTATAATTCGAATTATAAAAGGATGATCGCTATTGGATTCAATTTGCATAATATGATGCGCCAGGAAAGAAATGAACCACAAACCAGTGAAGAACTGCGGAAACTTGACAGGAAGGATGACAGCCTCCTGCAAGGCCTGTTTGGCGCTCTCCAGTCCTGCCACATCATTCCATTTGATGTCTGGTTTCTCCCTAATAATGGCAGAGTGAAGCCCAGCCCGCAGCTTTGCCTGATCAGGGTCCTCCCCACCGCCTTCGTCATCTCCATCCTTGGGCTTCGTCTTGGGTCTCGTTTTCAATGCGGAGTCACCGTTCGCGGCAGGTCCCGAGCCGCCATCGTCGAGCACTGCTCGGATCTCCTCAGCGCGACGGAGGTACTCGGTAAACTTCTGGGTGATGGCCTCCTTGATCTTGGGGTTCTTCTCGTACTTGAGGTGGGTACGGAAGTACTCCAAGGCGTTCATGTAGAGGGGGAAGGCCTTGACGTAGTTCCCGGCATTGTCCTCTTGCACCGCCTGCTTCACGTATTCGATCGCCTGCTCCTTGAAGTTGCTATACATCTCATACGACCCCAAATTATATCCCGATTCCACCGATCGATTGGTCGAACAAAAGACGGATCACCACAAAATCCCTAGAACTCCTTCAGATTCCCAACATGCGGCAATAGAATCAAATCCCCCGAAAGCCAGCTCCGATCAATTGATCGACCGACCCCGGAACGAGCAAGAGGTTTTTCGCAGATGAAGTCAGAAAGAAAATAAAGATCGGCCGATGTTTGAGACCACAATTTTTACGATATCACAAGATTCGAACAGTATCGAAATTGCTTGGCGACTTGGGGACCGGAGGAAAACGAGATGGAGAGAGAAAAACAGAGAGAGGTCATGGCAGGACAACAGCGTCGTCGTGGACTGGGAATGCCAATTGCCTTCGATCTTGGCGGTGCCACATCTGATGAAAAATGATCCAACCGTTTACTAGACGTGGAAAATGATCCAACGGTTTCCATGATGAGGGCGTTCAGATGGGCTTTTTTCCATTTCAAAGTAGCGTCATATTTTCCAATACCGGCCCAATTATCACGGCCTAGACGCCCGCCCATGTACTCCCTTGTGTTCTCTAATTTTTCGATAAAAATAATAATTTGTTGAAACTTGAAAGCATTTTATTAGAACAAAACGAATATATATATATATATATATATATATATATATATATATGTATATATTTTTTATTTATTTAGTCCTCGGGTAAACCCATCACCCTCGCATAATTCCTTGGGTCCATATGACATTGAAGTATGATGGTATATCTTATCTTTTAATAAATAAATATATGTACACATAAATTTATAATTGTTTGTCCTAACGAACGATTAATAGAATTAGGATTGTTTTCTGGCGATTTCATTCTCATCAATATAAAAAATTAATTGAACTTTAGAATTTACAGCATTCATTTGAATTAGTGACATGGCGATAGATAATAAACTTAGGCTCTGTTAACAAAGCTAACGATTTTATTAGAGAATAGTAGTTCGATTAGATGATAGTAATTTGATTAGAGTACAGTGATTAGTTATTAGCGGATAATGATTTATTTATAAATTTAATAAAAATTGTTTGATAAATATAGTGGTTAAATTAGCGTATTGTATAAAATGACAAAAATAGACATAAAATATAATTTATGATCATTTTTATATGCATCATATTAATAAAATTTAATTTAAAATATTTTATCCTAAATATTAATATTTTTTAGAGTATTATTTTAATATAAAAATATTGATTACTCTAAAATAAAAATTTTATTTGGGTTGTAAGTAAAATTAAAGATGTGATATATAAATTTTAAAAATATATGAAGTTTAATAATTAAATTATTTTTATTTTAAAAAGGAGGGTATATGTTACCTTTATACTTTATAAATTAGTAAGAATAACTTATAGCATTTTGTATTCAAACATTTAAACATTATACAGAAAAAATATTTATCAAACACCTAAGCATTTTGACTTTAACAAAATGCTATATGTTACTGAATAGTTTATTTTTTGACATGCCAAAAAGTGCCTTAATACTAAAATTGTTATGAGAGCCTAAGAAAGATGACTGACCACTCTAACTTCTTTCAGTAAACAGAGAAATTAACGAGTTAAAATTCAAAAATCATTAGTGTAATTTACTTCTATTTTTCAACTTATTATATCGATAAAAACCAAATGGTAGACAGAGTGGAGCTTACCAAAATTATTATGTCATGCCAAAACTGGCATCACCCACGAGAAGGACAATTATTTTACTAGAAAGATTCGGAACCACACATCAACGGTTTTATCCGTCACCTCTAAGCCTTTATCCGCCTGAGAGAACTGAAAAAAAATGTGAAAGAAAACAAAAGTCCCAATCGATAATTTTATATTGCTTACTGCACTCCATTTATTTCTCCGACAAATAATTGCAAAATAGATTTCCAAAAGAAACATTTTTTTAAAAAACATATATTATATTTTTTTATTTGAGTAGATTTTCGTTTCTGGGATTCTTATGTTCTCTAAATTCATTCGGCAAAGAAAAATTTGGAATTTATTTTCTTTCAAAGCATTTTATCGTTTTTTATTCGACGACAGAAAATGTTATCCGAGAAAAAGATGGGCACAAGGGCGGAGGTTTGTGATTTATATTTAAATCCGTATGCGCACTCATTTGAACTGGGACCCAATAGTCTGAGTGGCTCAGGATGGTGCAACACCATTCATATTTGTCGCCCACACAGATTTGGCACCATGCTGGGACCGCAGGCTTCGCATGTGGCTGTGGCTCCCTCCAAACCTCTTCAATCTCTCTCTCTCTCATTCTCTCTCCCCGTTCCCTCCCTCCCCTCAGTCTTCTTGCTCTCAGCGCACGAACGCACTGCTGAGCTCCCGCAGTTGACATTTCCGAGAGATCTCTCGCTTGGTAAGCTTCCAATCTCTCTCAGATATGCGATACATCAACCCGAGTGTCCGCTGAGTGGTGAACCTTGTCTTCCGATGTCTTCGTTTTAGTACTCCGTGCATTGATTGATTTTGCATGTGTTTGAACTAGAAAGCCAGGAATGAGATGAATCATCATTTGGTTTGGAATTGTGATTCTTGATCGATTTGGCTGCAGCCACCCTGAACTGGACTTAGAAATTGGAAAGATCCGGGCTTTATCGGGTTGTCATTGCTCAAATTGGGGGATCTTGCTGTGCTAGGTGATCTTGCAAGCTTGAAATCGGGATTGCGTCGCCGTCAAAGTTATTCACGTTTTTTAAGTATTCAGAAACCAGAACAGCTGAACAGACACACAATTTTGGAGAAGTGAACTTCACACCTTTCATTTACTTTTCTGTCGTATATCTTCTACATATAAAAACAGTCTTAAGAAGAACCCGTAAAACTGAAAGATAAGTAAACCAGATGATTTACGTCTTTCCTTTTTTGTGACCGGAGAAAAAAAATAACAACAATAATAGCTCAATATGCTATTTGATTTCGTTTCCACAACAACAACTCAATTTTTTATTTGATTTTGGGGCGTTTGATTGTGATCAATTCTCTCAGTTCAGATCTTTTTAGTCCAGAAATGTCTTAATTTCGTTTCAGAGAAAAAATCTACACTTTTCTGCAGTTTTTCTAGTTTTTTTTGACGAAGCAGTTTCTCTAGTTGCCAAGCTGTGAAGATAAATCAATAAGTATATTTCCAAGTGTCAATTGATATTGCCCGAGAAGATTGTGCTTGGCTCTACACTGAAGACAGATTCTACATGGATTATTTATCAACACAACAAATTTTAGTTCTTCACGGATAATCATTTACCTGTTGAGCAGTTATTCTACTATTCAACTATGGAGATACGATTCTTATCTGAATGTTATCATTTTGTTCATGTATAGCTATATATAGTATTGTATTCCACACCACAAATAATCATTAATACAGAGAAGAGAGAACTTGTTTATCTCTCTATAATGTAGTATCAAAGCGGTAAAGTCTCACCACATTCTGAACACTTCTAATACTCTGTTTGCTTCCTCAAACAATATCTCTATTAGCCATGATCTTTCCATCACAATGTCTCAATGGTGGGACTACGCATCGCTACCTCTCCCTCTCAAGTTGTCCTCCGCCAACTATCTTTTACTGAAGACACATTCATTGGTGGCTTTGGTCTTGAAGCAATACTCAATTACACTTTGTCATCTCCTGCTGTAATCATTCGTCAATACAGAGAATTGTTTCATCGGGTACCATTGTCCTTATCTCTCTGCTATACTCATTGTAGTTGTAATAATATAAACTTTGCTACCGTTTGTGTGTTGATGTATGGATACGGTCAAGGAAGCAGTCATTTTGAATTGTTTTATGTTGTCTTGTTTTAGTCAAAAAAGCAGTAATATCTGGAATCTCTATTTGCATAGTTTCTACCATGTTGTTCTTTCTTACATTGTTCCGATTTTTTGAAAATATATCCTCACAGGTTACATCGCTTGTCAATTATCATCTGTGGAAAATTAGGCATGCTATCTGCACAGTTCAACTATTGGTAGCATTTATCCCGAAAAGACCTGTGAATGCTTGATTTCTTTGGTAGTTGAATCTCAGAACATTTGGACATGTCTAGCAAGATTTCTAGCTTGATGGTCATGGAGAGTGTTGGTACTTCAGAGAAACATGGATTTCTATACTCATTCTCTAAATCAACATACCATACAGGATCAGTTCCTATGAGCCAAAAGCTTGAGTATAGGAAGTTATACCAGAAACATTTTCCAAATGCAAGAATTTGTTATGAAGGATTTTCACAGACAAGCATCTACTCTTGTACATTCTCCAAGGACCGCAGAATCTTATGTCAATCTAGTGGCACCCATAATACTGACGGACAGGTATGCATGAGAAGTTCTGAAAATGCTGAAGATGTTTTAAGGTATGAATATTATCATCTTGGTATTTCCAATTTTGCGTATCTTAAATTGGGATTGCTTACCATGTTTTGAGATGGTGCAAGATAAGAGGCCTCAACATGAAGTTTTTCGCCACAAAAAGTCTATTTGATTGTATTGTTTCCATGATACAAACCGAAAATACAACTACATATATGACTGGAAATAAAAATAGGATAACTACTATTAGAGTAGAAGTGCAAGATTCTTAAACACAAGTACTACTAATAACTTGTCTATTCGAGATGACAAATTTTCATAATAAAATAGTCGGTATGGAGTGGACCAAACTCCAATTATATAACTGATAAACACATTTTAAAAGGCTACCCTAAATAAAACCCATGCATGTGTTTATAACATGCAAAGGTATTTAATATAACTATAACTAAACTACTAATAAAACTACCCACTATTTTTTCATTAACTTACTAACTAATACAAAGTGATATCTTATTAGTACGCCCCCTCCTAAAGGTGAAGAAAAGAAAATTAGTAATAATATTTTGCAGGTTGAATTGAACCCACCAAACTTGTTTAACTCCATCTTTTGGCCAAGAGAGAAATTTTGAATCAATATGAATATAAAAAAATGAACTTTTAGCTTTTCTTCTTATAAACTGTTTTTTTTCCCTTGTGATGTGTATAGTTGATTTTTTCAAAAATGAATGCTACTTCTTTATGCTTTGATATTAGGATCTTTGGGGTTCTCATATACAAATTGAAAATACAATTACATATATGACAGGAAATAAAAATAGGATAATTATTAGTAATAGTAAAAGTGCAAGATTCTTAAACACAAGTACTACTAATAATTTGTCTATTCGGGATGACAATTCTTCATAATAAAATAGTCTCTTTGGAGTGGACCAAACTCCAATTACATTACTAAATAAAACCCATGCATGTATTTATAACATGCAAATGTAGTTACTATAACTATAACTGAACTACTAATAAAACTACCTAGTTTTTTTTAACTAACTCACTAACTAATACAAAGTGGTATCTTATCAGTGCACCTCTCCTAAAATTTCACCTTATCCTCAAGGTGAAGAGAAATTTTTAAATCAATATGAACCTTCAGCTTTTTTTCTTATAAAATGAATTTTCCCTTGTGATGTGTAAAGTTGATTTCTTCTGAATGAATGCTGCTTCTTTACGCTTTGCTATTAGGATCTTTAAGGTTTTGATAACAATTGATACGATACAAACTGAAAATACAACTACATATATGATTGTTAATAAAAATAGGATAACTATTATTAGTAGTAAAAGTGCAAGACTCATAGACACAAGTGTTACTAATAACTTTTATATTCAAGATGACAAATCTCCATAATAAAATAGTCCATATGGAGTGGGCCAAAATTCAATTACATAACTGATAAACACATATTTAAAAGGCTGTCCTAAATAAAACTCATGCATGTATTTATCACATGCAAAGGTAGTTACTATCATGGTTGTCAGGATCCAATCTGGGTAATAAGATTTTACGATCCTTCGAAATCCTAATTCTACCCAGAGAATTTTAAACGTAGAATCTATAGCCAGGTCTTAAGATCAATAGGATCTTACGATTCTACCAATCTTATGATATTGGTATAAATTTATTTATTCGAATAAAAAATTAAAAGTAAATATAAAGGACATTGAGAAATTTTGATTTAACTGTTTTATGTTTATATATTGTACATGATATTCTCACTTATGTGAACTTTAATATCTTAACATTCAAAATTAAATTTCATTATTGCATGTACACTAAGAAATATGTCGCATTCTAATAAACTATTATACTTCATTTAGATCAAGTATTATATACTATTATTTTACTACTTTTTTAAGAATATATCATATTGTATTTCACATGATATAAAAATATATATTAGATTTTTAAAATATGAATGAAATATTGATGGTCAATGTTTTAATTAACTTATATATAAACATAACATCTGTGAATAAATATATTATTTTATATTAAAATATATTTTTTATTCATGAGGTAGGATCAGACAATTCTCGATTCGACCCTATGATCCTCGAAGTCCCTTACAATCCTACATGGGAACAACCTTTGGTTACTATAACTATAACTTAACTACTAATAAAAGTACCCACTATTTTTTTAACTAACTCACTAATTAATGCAAAATGGTACCTTATCATTTCACCTTTTTGTGTTGAAGTGTTTCAAAAGGTTGACATTGCTGATCTGTTATTTAAGCCTTCTGACAAATGTTAACAATTTTCAGCATGCTAAATCTTCAACGATTGAGCATCATTTGTTGCTAAATGTTTTTCATCCTTATTTACACATCCCCTGGGAGAGGATAATATTTACATGACATATACTCATGTCCACCTAGTGGGATAAGGCTTTGTTGTTGTTTGTTGTTGTATACTCATGTCCACATTGCGTAGATACATACCTAACTGTTTGACCATGATTATCTGCTTTCTATATGGTTCAATCTTACTTGTATGTCGTTACATATTTCTTACAGATATTTTGTCTTTGTTGTTCATGTCATGTCTGAATATGGTTTCTTATGTAATGGTGGTGTTATTTATGAATGTATCTTACAACAGCTTACCTGTTACCCTTCTGCAGAGATAAAGATGGACAGAATGCAAATAAGTATGCTCATTTTTCTGATAATAAGGAGGCTTCGGGATGCAATGCTACTTATTCTAGACAAGGCTTGGCTGAAGCTTGTAGATTTGCTTATAATGATGCAAAGTTTGTGAATGAGAGGGCACGCAATGACATTATTTTGCTTTCACGGTAATATTTCAACCATACTTGCAGTGAGATTTGGTAAATGAAGTTCTATCCTCTCAAAGGGCGCAAAAATATTCAGTTCAAAATCCAGATCATAATGTATTGAACAAAAGATGGCCCCTTTGATACTTGAAAGAAGATTCCAAAAAGTTCAATGTGAATTCTTATTTTTATCCTTATTGGTGTGCCAGTTTTACTATTGAATGTAGAAGTTGTCCTGTGCGAAGCTTTATTTCATCTTGCCTATTTACTTATTGTCCAGCATCCTTTTGCCTTCCTTTTTGCCGCTCTCCACTGGAGAGTGTTTCACTTGTATATGACATTTTCTCTCGATGATATATATATACAAGGATGACAACCAAACTGGTGGTCATCCTTTCCCTTCTCAAAAAAAATTTACTATGCTTGTATTGTTGTAGCATGGTTTCCTATATAGTAGTATTATGATAGTTGCTATATTCCACCAAAGGTTGGACTGACATTTGAGCCACTGAATTTTCTATTGTTCTTTTTATGGGCGTAGAGGCATAACAAGGCTAAACAATCGTGCACGCCAAGATGTTGCAGTTCTCGGGCTTGGATTCCTTAAGCTTGATGGTATAGCCTTTTCCACTTATATCTTATACCTTCTGTCTTACTTGAACTGTTAACATAATGTTTTCTTGAAGCTCGTGCAAGAGAGGATACCGAGAAGATTGACCTTGGCGTGAAGAGAAAAGCTGCTCGCTTGAACCACATAGCCACAGTATGTATTTTAGTTTTCAGATGGAAAATATATTTTTGTCTTCGTATCATTTTTGTTATATTTCATGTACAGATATTAAAGGATAAAGCTCAATCAGACTTGAAGAAAGCTGCAGATAAGCATTGGAGTGATGGAGCGCTAGAGGTACTGAATTAAGATGGAAAATATTTTCCCTGATAGTTATAATTTCTTGATGTTCTCCTAATATTTTCATCATTTCTATCGAATAAAAAATTACGTACATCGTGATGAAAGGATTTATCTTAGCAATCAAGAAAACTTTGCAGCTTGTAAATTGTTGTGCATTTCCCTCTCCAATTTTAGTTATCAATGCCTCGTAACCCAATGTCTTTGTCTATTTTATCAGGCTGACTTGCGACGAGCTGACTTCGTTGTCAAACGTCGAGCCATGGAAGATGCTTATATGGCATTAAAGGTAGAACTTTTTGATATGCATCTTCTTATGGAAAGCTAAATGTCTCCATATCATGTTAATTTCATCTCACTTATGATCAATCCAATTTCCGCATGTGGTGGGAGTTCCATTTGGCACTATTAAATGTTTGAGAGACCTTTGCTCTAAAAAGATGTTTAGATTCACATAGTAGGTTTGTACGATCACAAGGCACCAAGAGGGGGGTGAATTGGTGTTAAATTAAAAATATCGATTTTACGAAAATCATCGTGGAAGCTTAAATTCGATTTGTTACTATTTAAACCAACACAATAGCAATCAAATCAACTGCATATAGAAAGGAAAGGGAGAGAGAAAGATAAACACAAGATGCACGATGGTTTGTTGACGATGGTCGGACACACCTTGGCATCCCCTCTCCGACTTTTCGACCTCAAGACCGCCGGAGATTCCACTAACACCCTTCCTTCGTTCCAAATGGGGCAAGGAAGAAATCCTTTACAACTCGTGTCTTTTCTCCGTTTCAAGAGGTAAGGCACACATCTTTCACTCGTAAGCTTTCATCCGTATTTTCTTCACTCAAGAGGTAAGACACAATCTCTTTTCACTCATGAGTTAAACAATTATTACAATATCACAAGAACACTCCACAATCTCTCTTTTACAATTTGAAACCTCACACAAGAGTAAGAGAGAAAGAAATGAAAGATTTGCAACTTGGAGCTCAAATGGACTTCACAAATGTTTTTCCCACTTTTCCTTAGAAGTCTTTATGATTCCTACATCTTTGGGTCCTCTTTTATGGCATTTTTAACTCCATTTAGCCGTTGGGGCTTGTATCCCACTTTTTACACCAAAATATGATCGTTATATTGCATTCCACGCTCTAGCCGATCGACCGGTGCTTTGACCGACACTATCTTGACATTCTGCCAGCTTAAAACGGTTGATTTCTGCATTTTCTAGACTGACCGGTCGATCGGTGTGCCTGATCGGTCGATCGGTGCTTCAACCGCTAGATCGATCACCCTGTACTATTTTGAACATAATTTTTTTCACAGTTATCCAAATAAGATAATTTTTTATTCTATGAAAAGCTAACATAATTCTCTACAACTTTGATACTCATCATCCATCCAAAATCTAATAAGATCACAGAAAAATATTAATTCAAAGTTCAGTACACAGAGTTGTCCATTTCAAATAAAACATTTTAGACTTTTACTTTTCATATCAGTATTCAAATGAGATGATATTTAATTCTATGAAAATCTAACAACATTATCTATAATTTCTATATTAATCTCTTGACCCAAATCTCTTGATAGAATGCTTAAATATTAAATGTAAGTTTAGCACATAAAAATATCAATTTTAAATTGAACTTTTCACTTGTTTAAACATTAACTTTTTATGTGGTTGTCCAAATGAGGTGATTCTTGATTCTCTACAAAGATAAGAGAGTTATATGTAACTTTTATATTCACATCTTAATGTAAATCTCGTGGGCCATAGACAAATATTAATCAAAAGTTAAGTACATCAAGTAATTCGTTTCTATGTAAATTTTTCATTTTAAATATAACTAATATTTCGAGGTTTGTATCATCAAAATATAATTATATAGGCATAAAAACTTTGCTTCAACAGGGTTCAGCTAGCACGTGGGGAAAATCATGTCATAAACTTATTGATATAATCACATATGCTTTTGAATCCATTATAAATTTTCAGTTGAGTTTGTTACAATTTGCACAGTATTACACTTTCTCTCAAACATATAATAACAAATATGTTCTCGTTGCTTTGTTGTTGCAGTTTATTCAAGACATCCATGACATGATGGCAAACAGGATAAACCAGCAGTAAACTATTAATGCCTTCATATTCCTTTTTCATGTTTCGTGAGAATTTCATAATATGCAGTTGACTAAACTATTCTAAACTTCTAGGAAGCAATGGATTGTGCTATTTCCTTCATCCTTTGTAGCATTGACATCTGATATTTTCTTTAGGGAAACTACTCTATATTGAAGTGTTAATGAAACTCATTGTAGGCCTCCCAAAGAAGGTTCATTCTCCATTGAAGATATGATGGGGCTCATTACACTGGAAAAGAATGGGAAATCTCTTGACCTTTTTTCAGGAAAAATCTCCGCTGATCGAATTTCTGCCATTCAGGTGCTTTCTAGAGCATTGTTGTCCTCCTCCATCATGTTATAGTCTTCACCTCATTTGATTTTTTTGGTTCAGGAGGCATATCAGAGTATGGCATCTGCTTTATCTGAGGCTGATGGAATAGATTATACTGATCCAGAGGAGGTGATATCTTTGGATATTTCCTGCCACAAAATATAGTCATTTTTTGGTTGAACTATATGAATATTAATAATTTCCTTCCTTTATGTGAAGCTTGAACTCTTGGTTGCAACACTTATCGATCTCGATGCAATGGATGGTAAAAGTAGTGCTTCATTGTTGGCCGAATGTTCAAGCTCCCCTGATGTGAATACAAGGTAGGTTTCTTTCTGTTATAGTTTGTCTTGGGTTAATCTGATAATCAGATTTGGGGTTATTTGGTGTTAAGTGTCTAGATGTTCTTATCATGCTTGGGAGAGGCATCATATAATTACTAAAATCCATTGAAACTCACAGTGTAGACCATCATGTTCAGATTTTGCGTCCTTGAAAATAGATTTTGTAAGAAAGTTGCAGTGATCATATTAATGAGGATAATAGGTATGGGGAGCTACATTGCGTGTAGAGTGTTGTTTTCCTAGAATTACCTGTAATTCTGGACTACAGAATACACTACTAAATATGCATGATCGTTTCTAACAAAAATTAAACTCCGCCTATATTTTATAGCCGGTCCCAAGTCTGGATAAAGGAGGAGGGTTGTGTTAGGCCCCGACAGCCAACATAAAATCATGTCGAATCTTATGAACATGGATCAACGAAGGAATGGCGTCGTATGATCCATGTAGCCGACCCCACCTAGTGGGATAAGGCTTTGTTGTTGTTGTTGTTGTTTCTAACAAAAATTACTTGTCTATACTAAAAAAATGGTATACACTAGCTCTACATATTTAATTCTCTTTATTAATCAAGATATCAATTTCTATCACCAAAAGGTTCATTTGTATTGCTTGATATTCATTTGCATCGTGTCTATAGGAAAGCTCTTGCTAATGCCTTGGCAACAGCTCCATCAATGTGGACACTCGGGAACGCTGGCATGGGAGCGCTACAAGTAAATGTTCCATTTGTTTTTTTCAACTTTATCTAGGACATTTGATGAGATTTGTTTTTATATATACAGAGATTGGCCCAAGATAGCAACCCTGCTGTTGCAGCAGCTGCATCCAAAGCCATTAATGAACTGAAGAAGCAATGGGAACTGGAAGAAGGCGATAGTTTAACGTTTGTTATGAACAAGTATACTGTGGAGGAAGATAGAAATGATTCCGACACCAATACTAAAAATACATAAAACTCACAAGAATAGCATGCTGCTGTGGAGGACAAGCTCACCACTTTCGCCTGTATGATGTACTATAAACTCTGGAACTACTAAATGGTATTAACAAAAGATAACACAGTTGTAAAGTTTTGGTCAGGACTGGACATGAATCATCCAAATTCAAGTGTTCTACAAAATTGTAATGGCTTCGTATTTGCTTTGACTGGATTACGCGGTGACATGACGCAAAGAGGGAATCTTATTCTACATAAAAGTCTGATGTACTAAATTGTTCCTCTCACACGAGCCATTCATGTTATTGACTTGAATTAAATACATGACAGTGATAATGTATAGAGATCACAATCAAGTTAGAAATTATAACTCTGTTCCTGTCGTTTCTGATTGCATAACGCCACAAGGCATCAATTCGCACGCTTCTGTGTGAATCACATCGCCGTCTTCTAAATGTCATATGATCATAGTGTGTGATCAGGAGAGGCAACTTCACATATTGAATTTCTCATTTATTCTTATATATATATATATATATATATATATATATATAAGAAATTCATAAGATTAATCACTTAATTGGCCCAAACTGGATGCTATACAATTATAATGATACTTCAATATTATCCAAATAAATTTTAATATGTAAACTTTAATATTATGCACTTATATATCTGACGTTAACTTTTTCAACACATTCATTTAATCTCAAATATTTTCACGCCAATAACTTTTTATGACAAACTTATAATTTAATTATGTTTTTTTATCATCTTAAAGAATTCTTTCAGCTATAAAAAGAATATCATGAGCCCAATGTAAGAATAACTTAAGAAGATAAATTTAAAAAAGAGGAAAATGTGTAGGTAGAACATTCAACATAGAACGGATGTAAAGAACACTAATTTTATTTATCTATTTTACATATACTTTAAATTAATATGCAACTATTTTTTATTTTAATAGTAAATGTGATTATTAATATCAAGATCATTAGATTATCTAATGATCGTGTTCAACTCATATTAATAAATAATTCAACAGTTATAATTTATTTAATCTTAAATGATATATTTTTATTATTTAATTACCACAATAAATATATTACTTCGTCGAAGAAGTACATAAGCAATTTAATTATAAGTTATATATATTAAATTAAATAAATGATAAGAAATAAGCGCAATAGAGATGTAGAGCGGTGTGCTTTATATAATTAAATTTTAGGACGGAATCTAATATAATTTCTTTTTACGACGTTCATCTTCAAACTCATGCTCATGCACTTGCACCATAAAATAACTTTGTAAACTAAAGTTCATGTATAATCCAGACTTTACATCTTAAAATCTTATAAGATGTTATCAAGAAGAAACTAGGTAGCCAGCACGAGGCATACTAATCATTTACGTAGAGGGTAAGCTCGTAAATATTAATTTATTGTTAGTACGTACTTTTAATTAATATTATTTGGTATTGAGTTTGTTGTCTTATATTCTTTGTTCACTTCTTTGTATTCTTATTTTGATCCATCCCGGCCGGATTTTTTTTTTTTTTTTGTGCAGCTTGAACTCCATGAGCCGCCTACGTCACTTTGGCAATTTTACTTAGTTTGGTGGATTAATTAGCACATTTTGAGGGGCAAATGAGTCATTTGGCAAGATATTGATATATGTACCTGATAATAATGTCAAGTGGAACTTGGTCCTCAAATATTTCCATTAATATTGATGTCACGCACCCACAAAATCCCACGGTCAAGCAAAACCGGACCTCTTGTTTATTGCCATTTGACGTATATGATTGATTACGAGACAACGAGGGCCCTTGGTGGATAAGGATCTTTAAATTATTCATAAATTGTTGTTTGTTTTTGGTGTGTGGAGAGTGAGAGAGAGAGAGAGGAGAGAGAGAATAAATTGTGATTCTCGTCTTACAATTACCATGTCAATTTAGATACATATCTTTTATTAGGGTTAAATGTATAAAAAATTCTCTTTTCAAATGTTAACTTTTATCGAATGCATTTAAGAGGTAAATAGGGTCTAGAACATGAAATATAGGTCATTTATTTTTTTTACTGTTAAATCAGATCATTTAACTAAAATCATTCCGCTTACAAAGAATATTATTTGCTTTGAATTTTAGGCTGCACAATTTATTAAAACGCATCATGCAAACTCAGAATTTTTTTACATATACGACCAATATAAAACAATGCCATAAAAAATCATTATAAGATTAAAATAATATTTTTTCTTGAATACTCACACCAAAATATGTTGAACTATTAGTGTTAACTAATTTGGAGTCTGTAAAGATATTATGATATTCTTTAATCAAGTTGACAATTCTAAAAGTCGGATTTGGGACTATCACTTCTCATCGGTCTAAACCAATAATTTTAAGTAAGTAATGCATCACATACATTGAACGATTCAATTGAGATTATTTAACTAGTTATATAAAATAAATAAATCATTATCAGAGATATATCATTGGAGATAATAAAAAGAGTATCTTGCACTCACGCGACAACCACTCCTTTGCATTCAGGATCGAACCAAAATAAAAGTGTCAATCGTATAATAATAAACAAGTAAAAGATGAGGCTCTATAATTTATCAATCGGTAGATGACCTGTTAACGTTGGCTCAACCAAAAAGAAATCGGAGTCTTTTTTTTTTTCCTTTTTTTTCCGGTAGGACAGAAATCGAAGTCCTCAATCCTTTGGATGCAATTTAAAGACCCCGCGATGGAAACAGCAACGTTGGTTGATCGATGAAGACAGTGGAATTGATTTTTGCATGCGAGTGGAGAGTCCTCAGTTTTGGTAGAGAGGGATGTATTAAAAGGGAGGGGGGTTGACTCCAGATTCTTGTGCGCCGTTCGAGGCGGATTTGGAGTATCCAAGTCGTCGCTAGAGAAATTACAAAGCAAGTTTAATAAGATACTGCAGACGGGCGCTACGTCCTGCCATGCAGACTATTCACCGGTCGTTCGACGACAAAAAGGTGATTAAAAAAAATATCCAACGAGTGCCTTAAGAAGGTGGAGGACGACGCCATGGAGTCATTAATTGATGTCCACCCGCCGCTTTTAAATTTTAATTTCCTGCTAATTTTGTTGCGTCATGGCGGCGACGGGCGGCGGCAGTGGCCTCCTCCTCCACCCGGTGGCCATTGGCGTGCCGTCTCCCACGGGCGGCCAAAGCCACGGCGGCGGCCACCACCACAGCAACAGCAACAGCCAGCACGGGGGATTCTATCGCCAGCTCTCTCCCCTGACGCCCAGCGCCGCTCCGTCTCCCTTCGCCGGAGGCACCGGCACCTTCCCTTCCCCGTTCGCGACCTCCGGCGCCGGCGTCGGGGACGACCGATGGAGCCTGAGGGACGTCGTGAGCGTGAACTGCCTGCTCAGGCTGCTCACCCTCGTGCTCTCCTTCGCTTCGGCTCTCTCCGTCGCCGCGCCGCAGCCGCGTAGAGTCCCCGGGCACCTCGCGATTTTCAATTTTCTGAATTATCCGGAATTCAGGTACTCTCTCTCTCTCTCTCTCTCTCTCTCTCTCTCTCTCTCTCTCTCTCTCTCTCTCTCTCTCTCTCTCTCTCTCGCTCTCTCTCGCTCGCTCGCTCGCTCGCTCGAGCAAGCGCGTAATTGATTGAACTGAGTTTGATTTTTGTGGTAACATGGATGAAGGTACTGCATGAGTGCAGCAATCGTAGCGTCTGTTTACTCGGCCGTTCAACTGTTCAAAGCCGTATGCGACATATCTTTCAAGGGGGCGTTCGTTGCTGAGAAGACATCTGATTACGCCTCCTTCGCCTTTGATCAGGTATAACAATCCATGGATATGCATAATATATTTTATCAGAAATTAGAGATCTTTATGCTTCTTTTTTTTCTTATCCCTTGATTCAAGAACCTTCAAGTTCTTAATCACGATGTATAATAATACGCATGTACAGGCCATGGCGTACGTGATGATGTCCTCGTCTTCTGTAAGCATTTGTGCGATCGGACGCATTCCCCTGGCGGACACGTTCCATGTTGCGGCCATCACCGCTGCTATCTTTTCCTTCGCTGCCTTTGTTTGTTTTGTTGCAACAGCTCTGCTCTCAGGGTACAGACTGTGCAAGAGGATTATTTGGTGATTCCTTGCATGGCCGATAGATTCCATCTCTCTTTTTTTTCTCCTTCTTGTTGATAGTATAGATTTCATATGATCCATTGCTGTTAATAATATACATATACCATTACGCTCGTTTGTAGTTAATTGCTAGTCAAAAAGGTTGCATGATTGCTTGCTAAGTTGTGATAGGTGATTTAACTAAGTGTGGCATCGTGGCATTAACATAATTAGATATCAAAGGAAAGAAAAAAGCTAAAACTCTCTCACGGTCAACAAAAACTACTATACTCGGGAAGTAGGACCTCACACAAAAGAAGGCGACATTTGTTTCTCTTCTCGTCCAAAGTATATAAAAAGCAGAAGGTTATCTTATCTATCACTACACCACAACCATGTTGTCAAAAGAAAAAGAGTGAGGACCGAGGACTCCGTAACCCGCAAAAATGGAAAGCGACTTAAGAAGCATAGGATCGGATAAAGACAACTTGAGAGCCATTTTAATAATATACAAATTGCGATTCTGCAGGAGTATCGCAATCATACAGAAGGCAAATTTTGGATTATTGTAAAGCTTCAAGATATGTGTTGATGAAGTTATTCTTCTCTTTTTGAATAAGTTAATATTCAAATGTTATGAGTAAAGGCAAATTTTGAACTGCACAGAGACGATGAGTAGCATTATTCTCACTACTCGTTTATGAGTTTTGACGCAACTACCATTTCACAAAGGAGAACGTAAATAACTCAGATTGAGAGTAATAGATCCTGATAGCATGGTTAAGAATGTAAGTTGCGAAATGATTAACAAATTACGGAAAGTTCTGCCAGCTTTGATCTCAAAACCGTTCAAATGTCAAATAAGAGTAGCCATCACATTATAAGAATAAACCAATAAACTTCATATACCAAGTGACCTCTGAAAGCCGTCTGGATCCTGATTGCAGCCCTCTCCTCCACGGACATGCCAATATACCTGGACGGCACCTGTGTCCTAAGGCAGACAGCTTCAGCTGCATCAGCAGCCTCTGCCGGCGCAAGGGCCTGCTTCTTCTGCTCACTCCAGGCATCTGAAAGCTTGACCTCCTCAGGCTGAGGGACTGGAGGCGGAGAAATCACTGGAACTGTGTTTACAGCGGACTCCTGCGGACATGGATCCACATTGCCAGATGCCTCAGAGCCGGATTTCTTCTTTGATTTCTTGGATTCAGGACTGAAAACATGACGTTACCACAACAACAACAACAACAACAAAGCCTTATCCCACTAGGTGGGGTCGGCTACATGGATCATACGACGCCAATTCGTTGATCCATGTTCATAAGATTCGACATGATTTTATGTTGGCTGTCGGGGCCTAACACAACCCTCCTCCTTTATCCGGGCTTGGGACCGGCTATAAAATATAGGCGGAGTTAAAACATGACGTTACCATGACATAAAAAAACATGACGTTACCATGACATAAAAAAGAACAGACAAGAACAAAAATTTCTTGTTATATGGATACAGTATAAAATGACGATGTGGAAAGACATGGATTTTGTCCAGTACAATAATATGAAAAGGGATGTAGCGCTGCTTGGTAGCACGTTTGTTTTGGGTACAAAATGTCATGGGTTCAAATTCTGTCATCCCTACCTATTACTTCTCCTATGGGAAGTAACAAGGGATTAATTGAGAACGATTCAAATTGGACATAGCCTTCCATTATTGCATACTATATGTATGCAAAATGCATTTGTTGGAGGTAGAAAAATCCTAGTCTTTACAGAGTAGTCCCAACCCATGTCATAAGAAAATGCTCTTAGTTCAGTCCGGTAGAATGCGGGCTCCAAAACCTCAAATTCTATAGGGCGTGATTCCCTCGGCATCAACCCAAAAACTCTTCTTATGTACATATTTTACCATGTTATGTCCACTGCCCGATTGTCAGATGGAAGAATACAACAACAACAAAGCCTTATCCCACAAGGTGGGGTCAGATGGAAGAATAGTTTAGGTAAAACGCAGCAGAACATGTATGGAACCATCCTACTTTAAACATGCGAATCCAATATGACTACTATATTTGTTTTCCAAATCTATGTTTTCTAGAAGAGAAACAATTGAACTTTTTCTGTAACACTTAAAAGTTTTTGTGATGGAAAAACAATTGAACTTTTTTTGTAACATGTAAAAGTTTTTGAGGTACAAGTCAAGTGGAACGGTCAAATCTAGCTTGCTGGTATTTACTATGAGGATTACAATAAACACCAATCAAGTGAACTTAAGATACTAAATGCATAGGCATTAATAGCAGAAATTAACATTATGTCGGTAAAAATATACCATGTATCAGTGTAATAGGGCTTTAATTGAAAGAAATCCCTCTCAAAAGCATCTTGATCTTCCATCTTTATGCTTAAAACTACAGCATGCTCATATATATCCCCTGAGAGTTTTCCAAATAGACATGCATTAAATAATGTATTATCAAGAATACATGATCATGATAAACAAGATCAGTGGAGGCTGTGGAAGCAAGCATAAATCAGAATAAGAGGACTGTTGACTGCAGCATATTTCCAGAAGAAATATGAAACAACAACAACAACAACAACAACAAAACCTTATCCCACTAGGTGGGGTCGGCTACATGGATCATACGATGTCATTTCGTTGATCCATGTTCATGAGATTCGACAGGGTTTTACGCTGGCTGTCGGGGCCTAACACAACCCTCCTCCTTTATCCGGGCTTGGGACCAGAAGAAATATGAAAAATCATACTTTTTTAGAGAAAGTTCGAACCCAATCACCTAGAATGGGTGAACTTATTACGTCGTTTCCCCAGTCATTTTTTCTTCTTTTTTGTAATAGGAAAGGAATGCTAAAAAATTGGGTTAGTCATTCGTTAAGTTTCCTAGTTGATTATATGGATCATACATGATTGTTATTCATAAGTTTCAAACATATCATGCTGACGAGAAAAAAATGTGGGTTAATGAACATACTAGATCAGAGTTTCTCTCCCTAATGTTCACACCTGGCTACAAAGATTAATAAAAAAAAGACTAACTCCCCAGCGGAAAGGCCAACACAAAAAATGAAGCAAGAGAGACAAAAAATCAACGATATCTTTTTTTCTGAAAGGCAGAGTTCCAGAATATCAATATCAATCGGTTTGTTTGCCTAAAAGATTAGGCTACTCAGACAGGGTATCATAGTACAATGACTTCAAAGTATTACTTGCTATTGTGAGCTCTTGAACAGCAGTAGGAGTTTTTTGAAATGATGGAGGCAAACTAGGAAAGTTTGTCAAGAGAACCTGCAAGCAGATAAGCAATAGTGTCATATGAAATTAAGTAAAAGAGCAATGAGCATGACAATCAAAAGGTACAAATTAGAAGATGCATCATTCATCAATGTGCTACTGAAGAGGGCGTTTCAGTGTTATTTAATATGTGTTTTTAAGGTATATCAAATTATCCAGAAACACAGAACGGATGAATTCAAATAACACTATTGACTCATGATATCACAATAAATGAATATTTGCTGCAGCAGAAGAAGTCGCCCACAAATTTGTCTAATTTGCTCTCTATATAAAGCTATAGGCATATTTTTTATAAATACCAATTCCACATTATTCACATTATATTTCACCGTGTTCCAACTATACTAGGGGATAAGCTGCATGCACAATTATTTGGTACACTAAACATATGAGAATCTACATGCACACCTGCAGTGGCCAAAATGCACGTCTTCCAGGAGAAGCATATGTTTTTTTTTTTTTATCTCATGATCCCGACATTAGAATTGAATTATGAGCTCTACAGTCAGAAATCATGAAATACAGGAATAGAATCTGCTTCGAAATGGTCTTGGATCCAAATATTGAGTGCACAACTCCTTCAAGGTGACGTACATCAGATTAAATTCCGTTATGGGTTTGCTGCAACTCTAGTTGCTCAAACAACTTGGACGCATATCATCAAACAGGTAACATAAATCAAAAAAGGGGAAATGGGACAAAAAGCCCTAAAAAAGAAGCGCTATGGTTTCAAAACGGACTAGAAATTCACAAAAACCATGACAAACTTGACGAAATATGATGGAAACACACGGGTTACGGGAATCTGAGCATACTTTGAGTTGGGAGAGGAGACTAGTAGAGGTGGCGAAGTCGTTCCTTAGGAGCGCGGCCTTGAAGCGTTCGAAGAACTGCGTGACTTCTACCAACTGCGGATCCATCGGTGCTCCTGCCGTGCCGAGCAATCTACGTCGCCGTCTCTCTCTCTCTCTCTCCCCCCCGTCCCCCCTCTTAAATATTTTGATTTCGCTTCGAAGCTTGGGGAGGGGAGACAATGGCACGATGTGGTTTGGACACGAAAAAAATAATAATAGAGATCCTTACTTATGATTTTAATTAAAAAAAACGAAACTTAATCATATTGAAATCACATAAGTTTTGATTAGCCAATATTTTAATGCAACAAAGTAAATGTCATTTTTTGGTATTAATATGTACCACATAATTAGAGTCATTTAGTACGAAGTAATCTGTATCTATTATTTTATTTAAAATTCTTATGATATTATTTCGTTTAGTTATAATTGATTATCAGTAATTTTAATTATTTTTATAATTTTAATTATCTCCTCACTAATAATTCAAATAAAATATGATCATTTGATGCATTATCTTGATCATCACTTAAATAAATTATCACTTCTTAAATTATTAATAATATTACATTATATCGTTTGAGAGGTATTAGTAATATAAATAATGATTATAATAGTTAGAGAACAAATTATCATGATACCTCTAAAAAATATTTTCAAAATTTTTATCATTCAGTATTATAAAAAACAAAATAAAAAATAAAAAATAAATATAAATAAAATAAGATGAGATAAAACTAAGAGTTATTTGTAAAAGATTTTAAATAATAAAAAAGATAAAGTTAAAAGATATTTATTTTATAATAAAATATTTAAAATTAAAATTTTTATTGAATAAATAATTATTATCAAAATACATGTCAATGCTACTATCTTGATTATTGTGATACTTAATATTATTATAATAATTAAAATTATCGATAATCAGTTACAATCGGCAATGGGCATTGTGAATTCTAAATAAATAACTGGTAATCTATTTGTATTACTTCATGTCAACCCATCCCTTAAGAGAGAACTTTTCATACTACTACCTATTTATTTGATATACATTTTGATAAAAATATTCATTCAATCACTTTTTAAAAATTTTAAATAATTTATTAATAAATAAAACATCATTCAATTTCTTTTTCGTTATTATTTAAAATCTTTTACAAATAACTCATAGTTTCACCTCATATTTTTATTTTATATTCATTTTTTTCCTTTTTTGCTTTGTTTATTTATAATACTGTAAAATCTAAAATAATTTTTAAAGGTATTATGATAATTTGTTTTCAAACTATTTTAACAATTATTTATATTATCAATATTTTTCATATGTTATAATGTAACATTATTGATAATTTAAGTAATGATAATCTATATAAGTGAGAATTTAAAATATCGAGTAATTAAATCGATAATCTCGAAGTAAAATTAGATTGGGACGATTTATTATTCCGATTTAATTTAATTTTATATAAAAAATTTTAAAGAAATTCAAAATTATAAGTATTAATCATAATTAATTCAAAACTCGCTTTGTAAAATTTATTATCAATAGGCATCATATATTTGAAAAAGATAATTCAGTATATAATTGATATATTGTAATATAGGTATATATGAAATATTAAATAATTGGATTTTAAATTAATTCGAGTTTTTTTAAAAAAAATAGGATCCAATTCGATTTGGAATAGATCAGATTTAAAAATCAATACCCGAATATAATTTGAGTCGAGAATATTTTTAAACATCAAATCGCGTCGGGCTGAAATGATGGGATCGTCTGGAACCCTGACGACATGCATGTTAAATAAATTTTTTGGAAGGTTTCGTCAAATAATTTATTTTTGTCATTTTCTTACACGATCAAGGAATAAAAGTGGTACGAATTCAATAAATTTTTATTTTTAAAAACTAACCCCTACTATTTTTGGGATGATATTTTTAGATTAAAAGAAATTTGTTATTTTTTTATGATTGTTTCGGAATCCGATATTTTAATATATTTCATTTTTTCCCAATTAACTTCAGTTACTTATTATATCTTTTAATATTATTATTTATAACTTATATACATTTTCTACATATATAATCACATAAATAATATATTTTTAAAATATATATATATATCAATGCTATTAAAAAAGATGTCTCCACCAAATCCTCCGGTGGCTTTGTAAGAGATAAAATCATCTAATTTTTTCCCATTTAAAAAAAAACTTAAATCCCATATTTTTTGTATATTCATTTTCATTACGCCCTCTATTTTTTTAATATGTACTTTTCAACATTCCGACTTCCAAACCGTTTGGAGACTCCACCATTTCTTTGGATTTGGTTCATTTTTATTATATTTTTTCAATAATTGAAAAATAGTTTAAATATGTCATTTCCAGGCAATCTTCAAAACTTAAAAAACATTGGAAACTCATCAACTTGTCACAACTAATGAATTGCTGTGATCCAATCCTCTTCTTTTTCATTTTTTTTACCATCTTTGTACGATCCAAATACCCAAAAAAAAACAAAGAAAGTGGTTCAAAAAGTGACCATATATAAATTTAAAAAATGAAAAAAAAAATTCTGCCAACTGTTTGTGTGGACTCTTGAGGCCTTGTGCCCTTGACAACACTCCTATAATGTTAATGCTACTTCTTTTTACCCATTTTTTTAAGGAAGCTAATTATACTATGTTAAGAAACAAATTGTGATAGAACATATGAAGAAGGCCGGAGGGCGCTCTTCTAAAAGTTATTATTGGTTGAAATTTACGATTGTCGAGCATGTCCGGCCAAAAAATAATTGTAGAATTTGCGTCCCTACTAATGTGTATACAAGAAAAGAAGGAAACGCATAATGTGCTCCAGATATCTTCACAATGGATCTGATCCTCCGATGAACCGAACGTTTTCAACCTGAGGCGGCACTGGTCTTTTTACCCATAATATCTTTTACATTTTACAATATAAAATGAGAAAAAAAACTATATAAAGAAATATGATCTCCTCTCTTATTTTATTTCTTATTATTACTTTTTATTGTCAAATAATTTTATTTGACCGATGATAAACATATTTTTTGTTAGCGATAAATAGATATTTTATTGTATCAAAATTAAATTCATCATGTTTAATTTATTTTTATTAATTTGTAGATTGAATTTAATGTAAGTCATGCCATGGTCATAGATAATTTACATTTCAATACTTCATCGACAATAATAAATAAATAAATAAATAAGTAACCCCAAGATTATTTAGTTATTGAAAAAAAAAACTGAAGATTTGAAAATAGTTATAGCCTACAAAATAAGTAAAAAAAACACGTGATATATATATCGTGCTTAAAGGACAAAGATAAATTTATCCGACAAATGAAATATTTACAAAGAATAATTATATATATAAAAACAAAATATGAATGATGGAGTTAGATCCAATGGGCCTCGCCAACTATGAACTTGCTCGTCCCCCGGACTCCCCAATGTAGACTTGCATTTACAGTTTCTTTGTCTGTTCCCTGTTTTTTTTTTCTTTACAAGATACGTAATAAAATAGATGGAACGAATTACGTGGCATAGAAAAATTATTACGAATTAGGCATTCATGATGTATAGATTTCATTGATGTTATATAAAATTAATTATGGCCCAAATAAGCATTTGTGAAAAAATATGTATACAACTGGACCTTCATGGTAATCAATAATGTTATTTACAAAAAAATACAATAGGCAAAAACTAGCTGTGTTCACCAGGTCGGGTCGACCCGATGAACCCGACGACTCGACCTAGTTTGGTTCGGGTCAGGTTGGTGGTCAGGTCGGACCCTACTATGGGTCGGGTACGGGTTGAATTTTTTCAACTCGAGTCGAACCGACCCAACTCGACGACTCAATTTTTTAATTTTTTTTTCTATTTTTTATTTAAACTTAGGTCTATATTTGCTTTAATTTTTTTAAAATGGAATAAAATATTTAAAATATAGAAATAATATTTAAATAGTTAGAAAACTTATTTTGTGCTTTAAAATAAATATTAATAATATTTTTATATTAAATAAATATAAAATAATAAGAAAAATAATATAAAAAAAATTAGGTAGTCAAGTAACTCAACCCGAATAGGTTGGATCAGACTTGACCATCTAGGAGGGTTTGACCGATCCGTGAACACCCTTAGGCAAAACCTTTGCACAATAGTTTGAAAAAATTGGCGAAATTGATATTTTAAGAGGAGCTTTTCTAATATAAAATTGATTTTCAAATTTCTATTGATATTTTTCCCATCATTCATATTAAAAAAATACGAGAGATTTCATGTCACCTATGGTGAAAAGTACGCATGATCATTGAAATCACCTAAAAAAATTGTGCGTATAAAATTATGGATCAATCTTCTCTAATCACTCATCATTTTGGGATATCAGCATAATTTGAATAAAAATTTTAGTGTTCGAAATTTACATATGTTGCATTAGACTTTATAAAAGTTTTAGAGAAAAAAGTGAAGGCATTTAATTAACATTTGTATATGTTGAATTCGACTTTATATATAGAAAGGGTAAAGAGCCTCTCCTTAGCACTTTTGCTAAGGAGGCTGCTTAGATCCACCATCTAATGATTTTTTTTTTCCTCTGCCTGTTTAAATTTAAAGTCACCTTATCGCGGCCATTCATTCGATGGTCACGATCAATCCTCTGCTAAGAATATGCCCTAACTTTCCTCTTTCCTACGACGTCTGTGCTGCGCGTGCTTTATTGTCCTACCTTTTATCTGATCTGAAGTCATTCGTTGAGGGCACGTGCTCCGGCTACGATGATCACGCTTGCTCGTTCCCCTCCTCTCCTCTGCTCTAATATCGTTGGGTCGTTCACCTACTCCGGCTATGAAGATCCCGCTCGCACCTTCCCCTGCCCCAGCTACTCTGGTGTAATATCGTTGGTCCTGCTTCGACTACTTTACAAGTTGCTTTGATTTGCTCTATAGGTTTGAGCACTTAGTCTTTCTCTCTCATACGTCCATGTAGATGCTCGCTCATCCCCTTGCTTCGGCACCCTATCTCAGTTCTCGCGCTGGCCGCTTTGATCTTGCTCGCTCAGTTCACATGTTGTCTGCTTTGATCTCGCTCGCCCTTTCTCCCGATCCGACTACACTAATTTGATGTCTTTGGTTGCTCGTGCGGCTACAGGTTTGAGCCCCAAGCCTAGTGCACTTGATTTCCTTTGTCAGTTCTTATATGTAAAATCTAAGGGTAGACCATTGATACATGGACATGCTGACTTGAGCCCTCCACTCCATTCTAGTAATGTAAAATTTGACATGTTGATATCTGAGTATTTTGCTATTACATTGAATGCTTACATGTCATTCTAGTTATGTTTCAGCTATTACATTGAACACATATGTAAATGATCAGGACATGTTGACTTGCTGACTTGAGCCCTCCACTCCATTTAGTTATCCTAGTTCTTTTGTATTCCATGCAATTCAGCTACTTTTTTAAGTCATGCAACTCAGTTTTTTTTAACTCATCTTGATACGTTCAGGTTCTAGCTTTTCTATTGATAGTTTGAAATTATTTATTTTCTTACAATTGTCCAACATTCCCGCAGGTTTTTATAAGTGGAGAATTGCTAAGAAGATAGAGGCAAGAATCCTTGAGGACTTGGCAAAAGATAGAGGCATCAATGTTATTTATATGGTTCTCACGCTAAGAATGTTACAAGTATAGAATGCCATTATGTTGAAGGAATGCTGAATTTTCCCCATGGGTTGATTATAATAATTTATATTTACCTGTTTACAGCCAATCAATTGTTTGCTTATAAATAATTATATTTGTTAGTAGTGGTATTATTATAGCTTGAAGTGTCATGTTTCCTTATTTCTAAACATTTAGTCCTACATCCTTTTACCTCCATATACATCTACTCTAGACGTCTAAGAATTTTCTAGTTCCGCACAATTCCCATATCAAAGCATTAACTGATAATCCGTTTGGATGATTTGCATACTCTCCGTAAGTTCTAAAGATTTAATCAAATTCTGGATGCATCCCAGATTTAAGACCATAAATGGGCCAAAACTTGTGTTATCATCATTGTGCCTTGGTTTATGCTACATCTTGAAGGCAAAACAAATCTTGAGTCGTGCCGAGCGGCATTACTCGACAAGCAAGCACACGACAAGCAGATTGTAGCAGTCATTGCTCATGACCTTACCCTTCCGGAAAATCTTCTCAACCAGCTGGTGCCATCATGCTACTGCCAATCGTGCTCTTGTTCACCTGCAAAGTTAATTGTGTCTCTATATAAACCGATGTCTCACGAGTGGCATATGTAGTCAACTATCGCGTCTAGATGGCTTTGATGATGATACATTTTACCCGTCTTAATCAAACATCGAGCTTTAAAGGTCACCGAACATTGTCTCAATATTACAAACCAAAGTGCTCAATCAAACATGGGATCACAGCAAAGTGCTTAATCACACATCAGAACAATGTTTGAATGCATCTCTTATTTTGAACATGCTTTTAAACAAATTGCTTAATCAAACAAGTATTAAAATTACAACCATAAGAATAATGTTCATTTAAGTGATAATTTAAACATTATTTGTTGTTGTTACTTTTTTCGTTTCAAGTTCCTCCGCCAATTTATTAAATGCAACCAGCGGGCTTGCTTTCTTGCAAATACTGTCAAAGGAACCAACATGTTCTTCCCTGAAAGAAACAAATGCACAAATACAATGACTATGAAAGTCGAACAACAGACATGGAGATTAAAAAAAAAACGAATAGGAAAGCAGTATATGAAGAATGAAAATGACGACGGGGAAGGTGGGTAAAATCAAGCTCATCTTGGGGCTGAGCAGAGAGGTCGCCGAGGTGGCAGCCGCAGACTCGATGCGGGTGGATGCATTCCGAATCATGGCGAGGCTGATCTCGAGGTTGGCCTCCTCAAGGGCTTTGAACTGTGAAAAGAGTAGCAACGATAAGTCTCTGCTAGCAACGATAAGTCTCTGCTGCAGCACCGAAGTGTGGGATCTGAGTATGGTGTTTCAAGTTGCAGAGAGGTTGCAGAAGCAAAAATGATGAAGAGAGAAAGTTAGGGCATCTAATGGAGGAGGTGGTGGCTTGGGCTGTAGTTTAAATCTTAATAGAGAGCCGATCATGACCGTCGAATGAAATGGATGGCTGATAAGGTGACTGTAAGTTTAAATAGACAGAGGCAAAGAAGAAAAAAGAGAACCCTTAGATGGTGACGAACGGTGCAGATGGAAGCTAAGCAGCCTCCCTAGGAAAAGGCTCTTTACCCAAATAGAAAAGTGAAGGCATTTAATCAACTCTTGTATAGAGGGGAAAATGAATTTTACATCCAATAGGTAAAGGTTTGAAATATTGACAAAGCATAACCTGAATTAATTATTCATATGGGTGCATATTAAGAGTTAAATTCTGTAATTTTTATGTACAAATATTATTGAAGTATAGTTTATAAGAAATATATGATCTCATGAATTGAGCACGCGGTGTTGAAATCACAAGTTATTTTCAGTGTTAATCTGAGGACACAATCTTAGATTAAATTGATAAAATTATTAGAGATTACTCATTGAATTAATGATACCTACAAGATATAAGTCTCAATAAGTCTAGTTTTAAAATTTTAAATTTAGTTTAAAAGTTATAAATTATTTTCTAATAGACACTCTATCTAAGAATCTAATACGAGAGCTAGCCACTACATAGGAGAACATAGTAATATAAGTGAAATAGTATATATATCTAAATAATTGAAAGTAAATAGTAATATTAAGAATATATTACATACATATGATGCGCATTAGAACTCATATATAATGAACATTCATATTTTTATTATTTATTATAAAACCAAAATGTCATAAGGGAACAATTAAATTGTAAGTGAAAGCATGGTTGTCAGGATTCCGATCCGGATAGTAAGATCTTACGATCTTTTGGATATAAAATAATTTCGATCCTATCCGAAGGACCTTAAATATAGGATCCATATCGAATCTATAGTCGAGTGATGGGTAGGACCTTACGATCCTACTATATTAGTACACATTTATTTATTTGGATAAAAAATAAACGTAAACATAAAGATCCTTGAGAAAATTATATTTAACTATTTTATTTATATATATTGTATATGTTAGTCTCACTTTCATGAATGTTAATATGTTCTAATAATTTAATATTATGTTATGAATCTAATATTATATTATCTTACATCAAAATTATTTTTTATTATTACATGTATACAAATAATTACATTGTACTTTGTAAATATTATAGTTAATTAAGATCAAATATTATATATTATTATTTTAGTATTTTTAAGAAAATATCATATTGTCCTTCAAATGATATAAAAAAATACCTATCAGACATAAAAATGTGAATAAAGTATTAATTGTCAATGTTTAATTAACTTATATATAAACATAATATTTATGAATAAATATACTACTTTATTATTTTATATTAAAAAATTTATTCATAAGGTAGGATCTTACGATCCTCGATCCTAGATTCTCGAAGCCCCTTACGATTCTACATTAGAAATTGATCCTGATAACCTTGAGTGAAATGGCGAAAATATATTAAAAATCTTAAAAAATAAAATACATGATTGGTGAATAAATTTGACAAACATATACATGTCATTTTTTTACTTATAGTAATATTTTAATTAATCATTGTTTGTTATTAGGAAGATCTATAGTTTAGAAAGCTTTTTTAATAATATTGTTGGCATTCCATAAATAGTAATAGATATAGGAGTCATTCTTAGAAAGTCTATATAAATTTTAATTTCCCTCTCAAACCTTAATAAGGGAAGATCTTTTAAAAACACATCTATAAAACTAAATATAATTCGAATATCTTTCAATCAATGACCTTTTATTTTTTATTTTGGATATAGAAGGAAGGTAAAGAAGTAAGATTCACATGTCTTCATGATTGTTGCCATCATTGTAGAAATATAATGTAAAAAGGAAAATGTACGTTTATTATAAAATGGGCCTTAATTTTTCTGGTGACTCAAAGTATATTTTTTTTAAAAAAATTATAGTAACACCACGATGAGCTAATCATTCCATCCCAATAATGACATCAAAATTTGAAATATTTAGAAGAATACCCATTTAACAATTTTCACTTGAAATTTATTATATACTTCTACAATATTAATAGAATTTCACACAAATATATGCACCCTTCTAACACGATCAAATACTAGATTTTCTATTGATGTGCATGAAAAAGTTTTTTCATATGAATGAAGATCCAATATGCATTTTTATTAAAAGAAATAATGTACCCATCATTGTACTGAGAGTGGGCAAAGTATCATGTCTTGTCATTACAAAAACATATTCTTGAGCATGTGATTTTTCCAATTGATTTGTTGACTTAGAAACATTTGGAGCATTTTGATTACTTCTTTTCATGAGTACCTTTTATTTGATACTTTGCATGCAAAATTCAACATCCAACATATTATTGGTCTTGCATTTAATTATATTTCGATGTATTTTTTAATAGCATGCATCATTTTAGAATATTATTTGTTTTAATTTTATAAAAATAAAATCTGCCCAAGTTTTATTTTTTATTATATAGAAAACAAAAGAAAAGAGCTATGAAGCTATTGGAGAAACGATACTCAAATTAGAGTTAAAATAGAACCAAAATATGAAAATTAGTAAAAATTGTAAATGTTGAAAATTGAATATAATGGATAATGATAGAGCCGTAATGGGCATAACGGCAAGCGTGGTTAAATATTCAGTTTTGTGCAAAAAAACTTGATTGAATAACGAATCATGAATAGAATATTACGGGTCGTGTAAATAAAACTTTTACTTCAATTTGGACATTATAAGAGTCGTAAAATTTATGTTAGGGGCCGTAAAATGGTATTTCTAAACCAATTTGGATACAAAGTTGGATTTCAAAATTTCGGCGACTTTTCTCACAAATTTTAATTGCATATCAACTCCAAATTTTATCATAAGTCTAAAGGATCATTAGGAAATATAATTATTCAAAACTTATGAACTTTTGGAAAATTTTAAAGTCCAATAAGACTCAAATTTGATTTTGTTTATTTTAACATGTAAAGACTCCTAAAAAAATTGAAATTTCACGAAAATCCTCGAGACACTTGGAGGCTATAAATAGAGGTCATGTGAGGTAGGAAAAAGTGTTTGACACCTGAGAGTTGTGCCAACATATTGATGATGAATTTCAAAAATTGAAGGTCAACCGAAGGAGAAGGCTATACAGTAACTTGTCGATTGTACTATGCAACAATCCAAAGGTCCCGAAAGCTATGAGTTCTACCTAGTTTTATTTGGATGCTATTTACATAGTTTTAATAATATTTTCTGTACTAAATATTTCATATTCTATTTAAGAAGAAAATTATCTAAATCTTATTATTAGTTGAGTTAATTAAGTTTTTCGGTTTTTTTATTATGTGTGATGAGTTCAACATCTTTTGATGAGTAATTTAATTTTTTATATTAGATTACAAACATGTATATGGGGTGATTAGTTTAAGAAATTATTATTATTATTGATCTTGTACTTTTAAATTGAAGCATACATAACGCGCGTTCAGTAACTCATCGTTTGTGTCAAATTTCTTGCGGTATATTATTCTATTTAGTATTGTGGGTGAATAATAGCATAGGAGATACATAGTAATGCATTTTAATTCTTTGTATAATTGTTAATTGACTAGTTGTTTGCTATTGTTAATTTTATTAGAAGTTAAGATAGTTTGATTTACCCATATCAAAGAAGTCAATATATTAAGTACTCCTAATTTGTTATACAAATTGAATTAATTATTTAATATTATAACTCAACTATTACAGAGTATCATACATGTTTCTCTTAACATTATCATTCATAAACCTAAGGCTCAACACCATTTTATTTTTTTCTATTTTTAAATTTATTTACTATTTAGAATAGCGAAAATATCACTTCTCCTTCGACATTTTACTCTGTATTTTATTACTTGATACAACTAGTGCACTTGCTAGCATTCCGAATTTAATGCATCATACCACTATAGTTATAAGTTTCAGCTATGACAATTTAACTATCCAAATTAATAATAGACAAATATAGTTAAACAAATCAATGTTTAATCTATGAAAATTAAGATATTTTTATATGGATGCCAATATTATTAGTCAATAAAATAAATTCATTAATAATTCACAATTGATGACTTATAAACCTATGGCCAAAAATTGACTTCAACACATTAGTCTTAGTCGGGTTCAACGAAACTTGGCTCTGGGTTTTGCCTTGGTAGATAGTCCCTGTAGTGACTCGGCTTGAGTCGCAAGGTGTGGTCCGAATTAACTATGGAGCATGACTTGTCTTGATTGGATATGGCTCAGATTCTTCATTAATAGATTTTGACAAGTATTATATTGATTATCATGCACAAGATTCATATGCAGTTACTGCTAAATGATTAATAATTGACACATTTTGGCTCAAGTTGACTTTAAGCAGGTTGTGGGCATCAATATCATATTGGTCAAATATATTTAGTTATGATATAAACATAAATTTAAGTTTGTAGTCAAGTGCATGGAACTCTAAGTTATAAAATAAATTTTATAAATGGGTTAAATTTTGATATTTTTTAACAATTAAAATGCTTCATTAACTATATTGATAGAAGTTACAACATTAAATCATGAAAAGCGAATATGAAAAATATGATAGAAAGTACAAAGGTGATTTCCAAGAGTTGATTGATGTTTGTGCCTCATTCCTTAATTAACCATGTGTTCCCGAATATCATTAGAAAGTTGCGGGAATGCCTCAAGAATTCATAGTAGGAACGACAACAACTCGGTCTCTTCTCAACAGTTAGGGCACACGATTGTCAATGGTATCCTTTATGGAGCTCCGATCAGGGGAGAATGTTCCCCAAGAGTTTCACTTCATCTTTGAATTTAATTTTGTGTCGAATACATAAAAAGTCATCAATCATTAATGTTGTAATATAAAAAAAAACCGACCCAAGTTTGAAAATACCCGATAGGGTTGGCAAATTTCAACTTAGACTCACTCTCAATATTGATCAGTCCTGAGAATAAAGACAATTTGCTCTGAATATAGATACAGCTAAGCTCGAGTTCTTATATAAAATAAGCAATCGTATTCTTTTGACTCCATTTTTCATATTATTGTGATCGAACCATTGTGTTTTTATGAAATAATGATCACAAAAATAGAACAAACCAAAAGTGGATATCTTCGTACTCAAAATAATTTAAGAAGATCATTAAGAAAACATAAGCATGTGGTGATCAAATTCACAAAAAAATTAAATCAAATATAAATCATGTATAGATGTGCATGTATGATGTATTATCCATGTCTTGGAAAGCAAATATGAGGAGCAATAAGAGGAAATATGAGGACAAAATGAAAATAACATGTTATTGAGAAATATAAGAACAAAAGGAAGATTAATCTGAGTTGCATGAGAACTTTGCATTTAGTTGGTCAACATTTTTTGCTCTTATGTAGGATAAATGTTTTTGCATAAAAAATCGATTGTTGCAAAGTGAAACATCAATTGTTTGGATTATGAACACGATAGATTGGGCCATCCCAAGCGTTTAATTTTCAAACAATTATGTAACTCAGAGCAACTATGTGAGCCAAAGTCTAGAACAATTACGTGAGTCATAATTTCTACACACAATAAACTTGAGCAATTATATCTTCTTAATAAGCTACAACAATCATATTTTCGAACAAGTTATGACTTGGGATTTTTACATTGGTTGAGTGATTGGGTTTCCTTAACACATCATATTAAGCTTTCATATGTCGTATTGTGCTTGTAAGTTGTAGCCATTGGTTGCGCTAAATATTTGCCAGATTAGGAAAATGGAAAAGGTACCCATGTTTCCCCATAGCGAGCAAGATGGATAACTATTGGAATGCCCGCGATGGGGCAAAATTCCATGGGAACGTTTCACTCCATGCATATTGTGCGCGTTCATGTGCATATGAATATTCATGAATGCGAACAACTGTGATCGTATTTGTGTGCATTAAATGTATTCATAAATGTACATAGCTGGCGTGATCTCTCCTATTTTGAATTTCGCACGCCTATATAAGAGGCAATGGCTTAGCTCTATAGGCATCCTTGGATCGCATAGAGTCATAGCTTTGTTTCTCTTGTCGTGAGGCTTTTGAGTTGTGATCTTGTGTTCAGTCTCCGTCAAATTTCATTTTCCCACATAGAAGAAGGTCGACGTCATCAAACATTAGTGGAAAAGTCTTCTCCAACTTTGCCCCTTGCTTCCTAAAAAGGTATTTTATGAACATTTCCATTTAATTGAATGTGTTATAATTCTATTAATTATGATTGTTAATTAAAGAGAGTAAAAAATAGTAGTCTTTCATCATTGGGTCCAACAAGATTAAAGTTATCGATGACATATTTTAATGCTTTGATATCCAGAAGATAGATTTTAGATAATTGACTATGTGTGTAATTTCTATTTATGTGAAAGGTGTTTATTTCACTAATTCAATTTGAAGATATTTGATTAAGGTTAGAAATTAAATCATTATTAATTAAACCAACTCCCTAATCTCTATATGTCAATTTAACTAGACTAAATGTAACCAATATCTATCTTACATGAAGCGACTTATGAGAAAGATAGTCAAGATCGAGATCTAATCTTACGTAAGATCGAAAGATATTTAAATCTTAATTTTGATACGATCCTACAAAATATATCCCAATTTTGAAATTGAGATGTCGGATTTTAGTGGGATCTTAAGATCGAAAATGATACATAAGATCATTGACATCATCTTACACATGAAGGTGCTTCACCATTTAGTTAAATTCACTATTAATCTCCATGTGTTTCTTTTATAACATTGAATGTAAACACTGTAAAGCGTTTAATTATGCTAACTATATTTAGATGGATAGATCTTGAACAAAACATTAATATATGAATCAAGCGGCGCGTCCTCACGATACAACAGTGGTTGCTACTTGACCATAATTTCTTGCACTGGCTTGTTACTCCAATATTTCTTGCATATAAGATTCCAATATATAATGCATATAACATTTCCTAAAACTGCATTAGTTAGCCATAACTTTCATGGTTATATAAGTCAGCACAAGAAACATTCATTATCGAGACTTTTATATATGACCAAGAGTACAAGCCCAAATGCATTATAATGCATGACTTTTTCATCATTATCCTTTTATGACGATCATATCAACTTATTAATAATGCCATATAGGGAAATCAAACATTTAAAACAAATTGAAATATCATACAAGAATGAACGAATCCTCACTCTAACTGAGTTGACATAGGAATATTTTGATTTGTACGAACCAATATGCTCCCACAATATAGAGAGCGAGAAGTTTTTTTTTTAACAATAGATAACGAGAAGCAAGTTACCGAGAGAACTTTACTTTTAACACGGTGGTTGGTGGAATTAATTACCTTGTTCTTGTATGTAATTTATCAGAATTAATTATGTGTAGTTCTTGAGGGGCAAATAATAGGACAACAAACATAAATAGTACATGAAAAAGATGTATTAATCATATATATGATCATGCCATTTGATACTTTGATTGAGCACGAAGAACTTCAAGGACCGTTTATTGAAGGAAAAAAACAATAATAATTAAAACCATTCAGTAGCCTGCAAGTTGTCTACCGAAAGAGAAAGAAAGTTGCAAGTTGCACCATAAAGCATGTTTCCATGTTTTGTAGGAAACAGCAGAGCACATGCTACATTCCAAATTTGCTGCTTAGCCTGCCGACGTAAGCGAGGTGTCGTGGTAATACTCTCTCTCTCTCTCTCCTCGTAACTATCTTTTGTCCCAAATTGTGTACAAACACTTGTATTTAGTGGTTACAGTGGTAGATTTGTACCCAATTGTGGAACGATAAATGCTGCCAGAAAAGGAAGGAGAGAGAGAGAGGGGGAATATGATGCCATTAAACCCTTGTGTCATAGTCAGGCTAATCAGCACCTGCATCAACCAAACTCAGGGGGGATGCACTTTACCTCCTTGTGAACCCCATTGCATCCAAGTTGCCTACCCTTGGGCCCTCGTCCTCAGTAACCTCTTCTTACCTCTGCTTCCGCCTCACATTTAACACACACATAGGAGAGAGGGGGGGGGAGAGAGAGGTCATGCAGCTCCCCTTCCCTGAATCTGCTTCATACCTCATGAGTTGACCACACCACTCCCCCCATGTAAAGTAAACACATCTCCAACCCACATTATAATATATAAACTTCGGCTACTACTGCAAGAGCAACAACCTTTATATATATATAATGCAGCACTAGATCTCCTCTACCTCAACCCACCAAAACACCCCTCAACTCATATATTCTGTTCTGAACAATCTTTTACTCTTCTTGCGTGTTGTGTATCTTGCTCTATTTGCCTAATTAAGCATGGATGGCAGCTGCATCGAGGAGTCCTCAACGGACACGATCGAGAAGTGCCCTCAACCGCCGCCTCAGCCACCTTTCATGAGCACTCCCATGGCGTTGCAGCGCATGGGCAGCGGCGCCAGCGTCGTGCTCGACCCGAACCCCGATACCGGCGTCGAGGCGGAGTCCCGGAAGCTGCCCTCGTCCCAGTACAAGGGCGTGGTCCCCCAGCCCAACGGCCGCTGGGGCGCCCAGATCTACGAGCGGCACCAGCGCGTCTGGCTCGGCACGTTCGGGGACGAGGCCGAGGCCGCGAAGGCCTACGATGTCGCCGCGCAGCGATTTCGGGGCCGCGACGCGGTCACCAACTTCAAGCCGCTGTCGGAGTCCGACGACGAGGGCGCCACCGAGCTGTCGTTCCTCGCGGCGCACTCCAAGGCTGAGATCGTCGACATGCTGCGGAAGCACACGTACAAGGACGAGCTCCAGCAAAGCAAGCGGTCTCGCGTCGGGGGCCGCGTCTTCTTTGGCAAGAGGTCGACCCCGGGCTACCTTGGATCCCCTAGAGAAATCCTGATCGACAAGGTGGTGACACCGAGCGACGTGGGGAAGCTGAATCGACTGGTGATTCCAAAGCAGCAAGCGGAGAAGCACTTCCCCTTGAAGAGCGGCACCGCAGATGCAAGCAAAGGTGTTCTCCTGAACTTCGAGGACGCCAGTGGCAAAGTTTGGAGGTTTAGATACTCGTACTGGAACAGCAGCCAGAGCTACGTGCTGACCAAAGGCTGGAGCCGCTTCGTGAAGGAGAAGGGCCTCAAGGCCGGCTACGTCGTCAGCTTCTGGCGGTCCATAGGCCCCGAGAGGCAGCTGTACATCGACTGGAAGCCGGGAAACTCTGAGGGCAGTTGCACCGCGGGCCCGCAGATTATGCCCGCCGTGCAGGTTGTCAGGATATTCGGTGTGAACATTTCGGAGCCATCGCCAGCAGGCGATGCCGGCAAGAAGAGGATGGTGGAAATGGAGCTGTTCCCGCAGTATTCGGTCTCTAAGAAGCAATGCACAGGGAGCTTGGAGTAGTCAATATTTAAGCATTTCTTTTTTGCTCTTTTTCTGATTTTTGTTTCGCTTTTTTGCTTCCTTTTTTCCTTTGTCATGTCTTGTTGGGGAATGTACATTGTGTCACAAAGCAAAGGTTAATTCCCAGAATTGATCGACGATGAGAAACCCTTGATAAAGTTAATTAATTCTTATCCTTGTTCTCAATCTATGGTGCTTCTATATTTTTTGCTTCCTTGTATTTGGCTTCCTTTCCCAAGTGATGGGATCACAGCAGAAGCTTACACTTGGCTTATGGCTCGTAAGAAGACTTTGCAGGATAAACATATGCACATATGATCAGGATGCAGTGTGACCGAAGGGATTCAAGTATTAATAACGTATGACAAAATCAAAGTAGTCTTGAATCAACGTGAGCTATATATTATATAATTCAGTCAAATTTATGACAAGCACAAACATCAAGATGGACCAGGAAAAAAAAAACTAATCCTCGTCGCCTAACTTTCAACTGAATTATTGGCTATTTCTTGTATATATCCCACAGGCTTCTCTTGTCAGACTGCTCATCTGGTACCTTGAGTCTTTGAGATAAATCCAATGCATATTCCTTGTTTTGATTATGAGGACATATATATATATTCTTCTGTCAATTGTCTAAGTTCAATTAACTCCACAAGCACATAATAGTATGCAAGAGCACCGTCAAGGAACAATCTTGCTGGAACAATGGGCTAAGGATGAGAAACTTTGATATGCAGCCTCAACTTTAATCATTACTGAAATTGATATTGCAACAATCGATCACAACCATGAGATCAAAATTATGCTAATTCACCGTGTGATCACAGCTTACAATTGCACGCTAATTTAACTTATGTATATATATATTCAAATTATCAAAGTTCTGATTAAATAAATCTAGACATGAGGTATTAGATCTTGTGAACTCGTCTTATTGCTAAAGGGAGACCTTTTTTCCCTTTTTGCAGTTAGAAACAGTGGATTAGTCTGATATCTAAACACGTTTCAAACTACGGAAACATGCTTTATTTAAATAACAAATTGGCAGTCTGACCTTTTTAAGGATCAACTAATTAAGTCCTAGAAAAGTTCTAGTATTTCTGTTTTGTTGGACAGTTAATTAGAACACGCTTTGCTAGCTCCGGCGATGTGAAGACAACACTCATAGCTAGATCGTTCTGTCCAATTTTTAGTTCTTTTTTCACACTATCAGGGAATGCTCAAAGTATAGTAAAAACCAAAGAGGAGAGCTGCTTGCACTACTTTTCAACTTTTATGTCACTTTACATTCAATTCTTTATATGGCAATTGTCAATAAGGGGATTAGAATACACATATTATATATGAAGGCAACACAAATCCATAAGTTATATATACTGTTATAGTTGTGTCAAGTATAGCATCAACTTGCACCCATAACTGTGCTTGGCAGTTCATAGCTGCTAAGTAGTTGGCAGCCGTAGGTCCACCATTACATACAATTTTCTTAATTTGATCCATTCCACATATATATAGGAATAAATAAGCATGGGTGAAATATGTATATCTTATGTGCATTCTACATTAAATCGTATGATAATTGGATAGACATGCTTTAAGTGTGCATGCATTTGATAATAGGATTGCAAATATTACACCCTTTTTCTCGAAATTTGGTGCTTCATTTTCCTTATAATTCATGCAATTTGCATGACTCATATTGTCTCCGATTAAAGAGGTTTTCCTGTTTAATTGACATTAGAAACGAGAGTTTGAAAATTGCGTTCATGACCAAGTCCTCTACACATGACTTGCAGACATGAACTTTAAATAATTCCTGGAATAGCACATCTCTGGGAAGAGTAGAGCAATATGATTAATTTAACCAAAAGTAACGCCATCTTATTGGCTTCTTGGGCATGGTCAAATCTATAATATGCATGTAGAAGACTTACCAAAGCCACATTATGCATGCCATGAGAGATCACATCATAAATTAATTAACTTTGTCATCATACGATAGCCTTCTGTACGTATGTACGCATAATCTTCAAAACAACGATACGTGGAAGAAAAATAAGTACATGCCGTTCTAAAATTAATTGTCGAAAGGTTGTTGAGAAGTGTAATCGAAAAAAATATATGTTGAGAATGTGATGTGGCCGGCGCCAATGCATGGCCATATCAATCTACGTATATAATTTTGTCACGTGGAAACTTGAAGGGAAGCCTCGCTCATAATCATATTATATATATTTCAGCGTTTTTTTCCCTTAAATGGCGTTTAACAATTCCTCCAACATATATATAATATTATTGCATATGACTAAGTGTAAAGTATGTAAATTATGCGTGCACAATTAAAAACCAATTGGAACATTAAAGTTAAACCTTGTAATCCTTGTCGTAGTTTACCTTGTGACTCATAATTAGTGAAGCTATGGCATTTATTTAACCATGTAAGTTGGAAAATGTACTGTTAAACACGAATACTCTATGGAGATAAGTTGATCTTGTGCTTTTGACTAATTCAGTGATTTGTAGTAGTAGTAGTAGGCATTGAATTAATGGACTTCTCGAATCCAACTGTTCAGATGCGTTTAGCTATCAAATCCAAACAAATCCAAATGATCATTTTTGTTTGAACACACAGAGAGTCTGAATCATTTGTGTTTGAACTTTGAACAGGCAGAGAGAGAGAGAGAGATAGATGCTCTCCACTCCACCAGGGGAGGAGGCCAACCAAAGCTGATAAAATCAGCCTCCCCTGGTGGCAATTCGTACCAACTTGCGCTGCCATTTGTTGCGCTTTTGCTTGGAAACTTGCATCCGGTTTTAAGCCAACTTGCTCAAAACCAGGAGCCCCCACTATGTATGACTTCATTATCGTATTCATACGTCCGAACCACCACAAAAATGACCTAAAAAATTTAAAAAACTATCTTTCTAAATTCTTTTCCATCTAACTTTTGTTTCTGTGCCTCGTTCTTATCGCCAAGGTCCCATCTTTAGGGACAGGATTCATCATCAATTCATTCTCCATTTATCTTTCAAAAATATCTGATTTAAACGTCAAAATATCGCTTTTGGAGGGTAAATGCAGACCTGATAAACAGAAAAAAATGAGATGCAAGAAAGTCAATACGATAAGAATGGAACTCAAACTCGCTTAGTTCAAATATAACACACCTGAACATTTTAGATGAGATAAATTAATGTACACATGTTGTGATTTAATATTCTTTATCATTGTTTCTTAGATCTCGATATATTCATATCTACATCAACAATATATTTTTGTGTTATCATAAAATGTTGATAATATGACGAGAAATATACATTGTTGCTGTTCTTAATTTAAGTTATCCTTAAATTTGGCCTAAATATGATTATTAAAGTCATCTTTACATATTATTTTTACTTACTTCCATTTAAAAAAAAACAGAATGAATAAAATTTTATGTGTCATAATCAGCTATTTGTAATGGCCTAATTATATTGCATGTAATAAGAGGGTTGTTTTGAAATAGTGCAAAAATACAATTAAAACCGTTGATAAATATAAAATTATCATGAATATTCTTAATGCACTAAGTATATAAATTTTATCATTGTGTGTGTGAGATAAAGTGTAGTCATTTTTTTAACGTAAAATGTTATTGATTTTAAATTTAATTTGTTACAAGAAGTAACAATTTTTTAATTAATGATTTGTGACTATTATATTCTGAAAATAGTTTATATGTAAATTATTAATTTAAGCACTCTAAACCAGTTAACGAACATTTTTTGTGAGAAAAAAGAATATGAGATTTAGTCAAAAGGCTTAAATGCAACATGCAAAATTACCGATTGGCATTTTTATTGATTTGACAACAGACATACTTTTCAACATGTAGCCATCAGTTTTCTCTATTTTTATTCTCCCTAGCATTATGAACACATTCTTGTAGCTTTTCTCCTGTCGACTAAAATTATAAAAAAAAGGAGAATAAAAATTGCGGAACACGGATGGCTACATGTTTAATGCCGCGGGATTACTGTTTTATCCGGAGAGAGACAATATTAGGTTTAAAGTGACACAAACAAAATTTGAACTTGCATTTTCTCACCTGGAGTTTGAAAAACTTTGGGTTGATTTTTTTTCCGGTGTGATAATTATAAATTAAGAAAATATCTTAGTTCAAAGCATCATAAGTTATGGCCCTCATTAACCCACGTTTGCTAACCCAACTAACGCGATTTGATAAATCTCATAAAAGTTTTTAGTCTGGTAGCGTTTGACATTAATGTGATATAGTATATAAAAGGTCCAATTGCAACAATATTTTATGATAGATATATGACCATCCAATGCAGCAGGGACATATGACATTTTCTCATGTTATTTAACTTTGAAAATCATAATGATATATACTGTTTTTATTGGAAAGGGAGGCTATCATTTTATACTCGCGTAGACTTATATTTTATTGCTAATTAGACCTACATTCATGGCTTAGATAATTAGAAATAAAGATGTTAACAGCAATGTTTATAGTTCTTTTTTCTTGGTGGAAGATTAAGTATTTTACTATCTAATTAGTATCACATGTAAGTTCGTACGAAACGGGCAGCATACCTGTGTTATATTGTCTTGTTGCATGCTTTTGAATTTATGCCAATTCTGACCGCTGGAATTAATCACACTGACTTTGGTTCATTAGTCTTTGAGAACGATCGAAGGTTTGTGGGCGACGAAAGTTATGTTATGTCTCTTGTATATATATAGCAAATTGAGTAATGGACCACTCCTTCTCGAAGGAGGCCATGAACAGCCGAGAGAGTTTACTCTTTGCCTCTTTGGATTGTACGGTTCTCAAGCATTATATGATGAAATAAAATTTTATGGATTGTTTTCGTTTGCCTTAATTACCTGAATTATGTTGGTGTCAGGCTGAGTGTGACTGCAACTTTAATTTGAGCAAACAAATTATTTTGAGGCATGAAATAAAATTCGATTCATCGATTGTCTGTATACTTAATTTATTTTCTCCCAATTTATTTGAATGAAAAGGAGCTTCAGTAAATTTTATTATGATACTTATAATGTATTGTTTGAATCTGAATCCAATTATAATCTTATATAGTCATCTTTTTAGTCAATTGCTTCAGCAAATTTTTTCTATGGGGCCTCACTGTGTGTGATTTTATATGTGATTTGGAATTGATTTATTTCGCGGAACCTCCTAAGTGAAAATTTTTTAAGAGTATTCTATATGTGATTGAGAATTGATTTATTTTCTTATCGCGAGATATGTGTCATATTTTGAGAAATTAATTCAGAGTATCTATAATTTCTATTATATGTAAAAGAGAGTACATATATAAATTTCTTAAGAGTCTAAATAGAAAGTAATTCGATCTTCGTAATCATTTTGTTTCTTTCATTTAATAAAACTCTGCGTCACTTTAAATTTCTCAAATTTTTTTGTGGTGCATAATTTCTCTCGTGCAAAAATTTTAACATAATGCATAAAGATTAGTTTATACTAAAATTTGTTAATCATTAGACTATGACGGGTATGAAAAAAAATGAATTAGTAAATTATTTCTTCTTTCAAATTAGAAGAACTTTTCAATTTATGCAAATGAACGAAATTAGGTCACATCTTTTAATTTAAGCTTTGAAATATTCATTAGTGATTCACCAGCCATTATGAAAAACAAACATTTTCATTTAATTAAAAAATATTCAGAATTTTTAAATCGTTCAAATGAATTATAGCATCAATTCAGAGCATAAAAACTTAATAAGAATCCATCGTAGTGAATTCGATCAAAATTCCACCCATAATAAGAATTCACGCATTTGAATTCAATTATTTAATTTCTATCCTTAATTCAAAAGTTATTTTCGGGTGAGAAAATTATCATTTCTTTTGCTATAGAAAGAAGGGAAAACTCAAATGAGCAGAGTTGTAAGAGTGCAAGTTTTCATAATGATGGATTTAATCAAATTTTGAACATGATAATAAATGTTTTTTATTTGATTTATTATTTCTTAGAACAGGTCGATGATACAAAAGCTAATAATTTTGTCCCGTTTTTCATTGATTTTCTTGATACAAGATTGTTTTATATACTACACACTTCAACTCCTAAAACGATAAATTAATCATTTATCTCCCCTAGAATATCACAGTTAAATTCTTGAATTGCCTTACCGTCAAAGTTTGTCTTCTATTTCTAACTGTTGATCTATTCAATTATAATTTTATCCTTTGTTGTAATTTAAAAGATATCGTTGGATAAGCATGAAAGAAAATTAGATAAATAACATTTAATTTAAAATTTTAATAACTTCTAACCTTAGTTTAAATGTGATTTTGTGGATGTGAAAATTATCCTTTTTATTGTTATGACACAAATGATTAAAGCAAGTGGAGTACAATAGTCATTTTTCAAGTTATGAACAAGGGAGCTTTTTTTCATTTAGTGACTAATTTGAGAACAAGTGATATAAGAACTAGTGATTCTTTTTCACTTTCGTTAATTCCATCAGTTTAATTTTTGGTATGATATTTTTAAAATATTGCAAACTCTAACCATTAAACTAAGGAACTAAACCATCGAAGTGTCTTATACTCCCTCATGGTCGAAGATTTATGTTAACTTTTTCAACTTTTGATTTATCCAATTATAATTGTATCCTCTATTATTGAAAAGATCTAAATATATATATATAGTTCTCCATTTAAACGTTAAATAAAAAAATAGACAAATACGTTATATTGTTTTAAAAGGATTTTTCTTTTATTTTCAAATGCTAACTAATAAAAATGTACAAAAGATAACGAGATTAATAAAAGCAGAAAAGTATACAGAAAAGTAAAAAGGGGTGAAGTGAAGTTTTTAATAGCTCAATAATTTCTTGGTTTACAAATTAAAATACAAAATATATATTATAGTTTAAGACAAATAATTATATATATATATATATATATATATACGGAACAAGTAAATTTGAGATTTTTCATCCATATGAATGACATGTCAGCTCATCACAGGGAAACCGTTGCTCTTCTTCTTTTGTCGGTTTTAATTCTCGTGTGCAAAGGACTACATATTGAGAGTTCGAAAAAAAAATGCTTATTTTTCAGTAGGAGGCACTATACGTTAATCATCAGTACTGTTTGACTTGTTTGTTGGCTACCAGCAGTGCACCAATGCTCTTTCACCCCAGCGATCCCGATTTAAATAAAGGTCCCATCGGGTTGGTTCTATCGCCATTAAATTCCCAGCAAATCATGTCACCGAGTGAAAGCCCTAATTAAAACATACGGTACAAGAGGGACCAGGAAAAGCCATTAAAAGAGTGCCAATGGAGGCCATACGAATGCTGCTACTACCACTGCTACTTGCTCAGGCAGCTGCAAACTTAAATCCTAGTTTATAATATATGTTCTTCCTTTTTTTTATCTTTCGATCCCCACATGCAGCGCTGCAACTCCTCAGCTCCAAGAGCATCATGCACAGGAGTTTGAAGCAATTTGAGCACATGTTTTTAGTTGCCCCCCTTCCCCTCATCTGCAAGTATGTGGCCCAGAAGCTTTCATGAGCTTGGGCAAGCTGCCGATGAAAAATATATATATATTAAGCACTAATGCACCGGATCCCATCAAAACTCTGAAGTTAAGCGGTATAAAATTCTGTCGAATCTTATAAACATGAATCAACGAATATATTATTAATAGAGCGGAATGGCGTCGTATGAACCATGTAGCTGATCCCACCTAATAGGATAAGATTTTGTTGTATATATATATATTTTCGCATCACGACACAGGAACGTACAGATTGCATGGAATGTGGCCTACAGTGGTCGATGAAAGTAATGTAAGACACAGGAGATGCGGACAAAATACTCACATTAATAATACATATCATGCACGATACACAATTGTGTCTACATGCATGAACCATGCACAAACCTTAAACCCGAACCTAACGTGCAAAAATATCTCACGAGTGTGGTCACTGAAAAGAACATATCACATTTGCTCCTGGCAACTTGAAGCCTTTGCCGCCAAGTTGAGCTTATAATATAATTGGCATCCTACGAGGGGTCCCTTCTTGCGTGTTGAGCCGTGGACACGCACCACGCCGCTAAACCTGTCATCATTGAGGAATAGGTCCAAGTGGAAGAGATGGCTCAGCGTCTGATGGGGAGTGATTTTGGTGTGCCTGTGTGATCGACGCACAGGAAATCCCGGTACCTTACGTATGTGCTGAAATCATCTGCCAAGATCGATCAGCCCAAAATATAATAAATGTGTGTTACAGTATCTCCATTCTCTCACTTAGCTGCCATTAGAGCCAAAAACCTAAGAGGGGCATGAAGACAGAGAGCAACTGCTGCATTTGCTCATCAGTTCTCGGAAATGCCCATGGGGGCAAATGGCTGCGGACTTGCAGCAGTCTTGTCAAGAAATTATTACACGGCAATTACCACAGAACAAATTGCAAGCAAGGTGGTAGAATAAGAAGCTTAAGCCCCACGCTGATGAATTGCAATGGAGGAGGGCAGTGCATGCAGTTATGGAGCATCACCTTCTTGTTTACATAGATGTGATTTTTTTTTTTCTGCCACTATATTTGAGAGTAGTCAAAATAGCATGCACTACTATTCTAATTAATTTGGTGACAAGCAATTTAAACTTGAGATCCACTTATCCGACAACGATTTAATCACTTCTCTTTTGGCTCCAACTTCCTCTTGATTCGAAGTAGAAATTCGACGCCAATGGATTCAAATCAAGATGCACGAAGAGTTAAAGTCAATTTATATTCCTCTTTATCTGATTCAAGATAAAAAAAAATAAAAACAAAAGTCAATGGATAGATTAGGAGTTTAGTGCACAAATAGATTCACATTCTTTTGTACTTAAACGCGTCGAAATAAATTGTCAACTCTAATCCTTGAAGTAAACATTTTCATCAAACCTCATATACAAAAGTACAAATGATCCACGCTACCACAATGGGTTGACAATTTGTTGTCTTCTCGTATTTCATTATGGTCAATTTGAATTTAAACGACGAATTCTCCTCGTTAAAATTTTTTCCTTTCATATTTATATTCATTCGATTATATTCCGTTTATAATAGGAAGAAGGAGCATTTAATGAGTTTGGATTTGGGGACACCCACCAAACTATGTATATTATACCCGTTTAATTTTTTGTGTGATCAGGGACGAATTTTATCTACGATAATATTACATGAATAATACACATAGTTTTATTACTGTATAGCACTTCCCCGCCCACCTACCAAAAAATATAATATAAGTTATTAGAAATATTCATTTAATCATTGTAATCATTTTGTTTTATCACAAGTACTTTTTTATTTTATTTCAAATATTTTAATATGTGAACATAGTTGAGATGGTTTAATCTAAATTATTCTCTTTGTTGTAAAAAGATCAGACTTGGGTTTTGGATTATTTTTCTAATAGAAAATTAGGATGAAGACGTCCGAGTAAATTGGCCACTCCGTCATCGGTTCAATCCACTTATACGGAAAAAACAAATATATATATAGTATTATTATATTTAATATGAGTATAATATATATATTCTAGGTTAGTAGGTTATATTTATTTAAATATCATATGTGACATATTGTAACTTATTATATGATAAGATAAAATTATTAAAATAATATAGTATACCATATAATTTATTTAAATATGATAAGTTTTGGATTTTTACAGCGTAGACATAATTCAATTAATATTTTTATTGTTAAATGACGATCACTTTTTCAAGTGGAAAATTTATATCCGTATCAATATAGGCCCCTTCCAATTTTTATTTATTTATTTTGCCCCCGCGTTTTGATAGAGAAAAGAGCTAATACTTGAGTTTAAATTTCAACGGTCCTAAATACTTATCGTATCGCATCGGACAATGGAGGAGATCCGACCAAATGGGCTTTATTTCCGTGGATCGTGGGCTCAATCTTCCATTGGGTGGAGTTATTGTGGATAAATAGTACTTAGAGACCGTTCGGCTAAGCTTATAAGTCATTTATAAATTAGTTTAAAAAAATCTCAACGTTTGATAACTTAAAAATACGACTGATAAGGAGATATCAAATCTACTTATAAGTCAAAAAAATAAGCAGGGAGAGAGGTGCTTATTTTTTCTCTAAAAAATAAGTCAATTAATTGTTATTAATATAAGTAGTTTTATCCAAACGCGTAAGTGTTTATTTTTAAAAATAAATTTCAGTCAATAAAATACTTATCAATACTTTAATTTATCAGTTATTTTATATCAATTAAGCCAAACGGACTCTTAACGGGATGCTGCATCCAAAATCTCAGCCGCTTTTTTTCTGAACTACTTTTTTTTTCAAAAAGTGACTTATCTATTGCTTAAAACGCCAGTGGCATGGAAGATCCAAGTAGATCTCTATCTCATGAAAGATTTGGAGTAGTTCTTACCAAATTTGCTAAAAAGTTTGATCGTCCGCTTACATTCTCTGTTATAGTGAAGAGCTTAAAGGAATCAAAAGTATTGATTACATCCCAGATGTTTAAAATGATGTTTCTAATGGTATCTACAAGCAGCATGCACATTTGTATACCTTTTTTGCTGGCAAACTATCAAACCTTGGAGAAGCCCCCAGGCCTCCAACTCAAGTATATATTCAACTTATATGTGCATGGCTCCTGTAGGAAGGAAAAATAGAATTTGAGTCACGAATAATATATCCTACTCCCCCGGTGTGAATGAATCCACGAAGGATCCATCCGTATTGAGTTTGATCCAAGACTCGTCCGGGGGCACCTATCGGGCCCATGTTAGGCTTTGGGGGAATAATTGTCTCAGAACTGTGAAGGTTAACCGGCTCTTTCCCACACATGGTTATCGACTTGGAACTAAAATGAAGATTGTTTCACATTATCCATATACCCCAAAGATAAAAGCTGAAGAGAGAGAAAATTTTGCTTGGATGTTTGGTCCTTATCCAATCCCCTTGATGCCATGTATCTAAAAACTCAAAATGGAATCCAAGCTCCCTTTGAAATATAGGGCACTAAAAAATAAGTGCATGTTTATTTCAAGATGTAAACTAATGCATGAAAAATCATGCATAAGTTTAGGATATTTAAATTGCATATTAAGAGCATTTTCTGGTTAAGAAAGAAGAGAATTGATTTATTTTTATAAATTATCTTTAAGATTTGATTTCTACCTAAGTTTGGATAATTTCATTGCAGGAAATTAAAACAATAAGAAAATGGTCGAAAATACATGAAAATGCAGCAAAAACTAATGTCACGGCCGTGCCTTGGTTGGTCACGGCCGTTCCTTTACAAGCAAGGCATTGAGGCCACTATCATGGTCGTGCCACATTATGTCACGGCCGTACCTTTATAGGTTAGAAGAAACATTCTGTCATGATAGTGCTGGATTTCTTAACGGTCATGAACGCATTGGCAGAAATCATTCTGTCACGGCCATGCCATACTACTTGTCACGGCCGTGACAGCGGATGGTTGGGCGTTCTGAAGTCAAATGTTATCCACTTTTCGGATAATTTTGCAATTTCTTCCTTTGGAGGACGAGAAAATCTATAAAAGGAGGCAGAAGAGACCTGGAAAAACATCCCTGAGCATAGATTTGAAGCCTACAAAAATGAGAAGATCGAGAACAATAGTGAAGCTCTATCGAAAACTCGCGAGAGCATGTGCACAATGGCTGCCAGAGTTCTTCATTTTTTTCCAATCTTTTATATTAAATTTGATGTTGTTATTCTCATATTTATTTCTTTGTTAGGGTCATTCTAGTTGAACCATATTTATATTTTGAAATATTTCTTAATATTAGTTTAATTTGAATCTTTAATAGCATTACAATTTCATGTTTAATGCTTTCCTTTGATTCCATCATTTATGATTTGATTGTTATCTAAGAAAAAGTGATTATTTTTATAATAGTTTTTAGGATTGATCTTATTTATTGCATGTCACAATTAGGGAAATCAAAAGAGACCTAATTTGTGTAGTTATTAAGGTGACTTGAGAAAGTCCTTAATATTTATTCCATTTTAATGCATCTTATGATTTAATTAAGTAAATTAAAAATCGAAAGGATTGAATCCTTTGTAGGCAAATGATTGTGCATAAGCTTCCATGAGAAGACTAAAATGTTTTGTGGAACCTTTATCTTCCATAATAAGTTCCAAGTCGACCATCTAAATGCTCGTGAAGGCGGCCATCACTAATAATGAATCTATAAACCGTCTTGGCACTGGCACAACCATGTGTGTCAGTTGCCCACACCCACTTGTCCTTATAGGCACTATGAGAAGGAACAAAGATTGTCAGTATTCTCTCCACCAGAGGTATCCTAAAATAATTGCATAACAATGATAAGTTCCATGTATTATTTATCATGAGATCTGTCACATTTAAGTCCATCATGTTCTCATTTACATTTATAAAGATAGGTGTTAGCATCAAGAGGGGTGCAATGAATCCAGGGATCTTTCATAACACTTGTGGATTGCCCATTACCAATCACCTTAATGAATCCATGCCTCAGCCATTGCATGTTGAATGATTTTTCATGACCAAGCTAGAGACTTAATGTTGTTAGAAACATTTTTCCCATTGGTGTATGTCATCATATTTTGCCTTTACAAGATTGGTCCATAGGCCTTGCTCATCTCTTAGGAAAGATAGGATCTTTTTGGCTAAAAGTGAGGTGTGGATATGTGCCAAATTTCTAACCCTGAGACCTCCCTTTATTTGTGGCATTTGCACTCAATTTATCTAAGGTATACATCTTTTTCCCCATTTGAGCCCCATAAGATGCGACGATGACTCGCTTGTATCGTCGTGAAGTGTCTTGGCATAGAAAAAGTGCTTTCGCTCAAAAACTCTACTACGCCCAAGTGCACTAGTGTCATGACCCCTGATCATAGACGCCAACGAAAAATGCATGGCAAGCTTCCTCGCCACACATCAGTTGTGCCCCACAACAAGTTCTTCATACACCCATGTCGTGTTAAGGAACGTTCGTCATACATTATGATGATTAATTGATCACCCTGCCTAACCGGGTCACTCACTCGAGCAGATCATTACCTCAGGTATACAATTGAGAATCTTGAAGTGTCACGCTGCGTCAAGAAGAGTGTTATCATGCTCCGCATAATAGTCTTGTGCTATCCATACCACGAGGTCGCACTACACACCCGCTTCTCTAAAGTCTCCATAACACCTACTGGGACATGAATTGCCCTGAGGGTGTAAACTGCCATTGAATTTAGTACTGATTTAATTAATGTTGTCCTCCTAGCTTGATTAAGGTTGCAACCCTTCCATCCTACAAGTTTGGTTGAAAACTTCTCCAACAGGAACCTCTGATCTTTTACTGAGACTAGCCTGTAGGAGATTGGGACACCAAGGTAGATAAAAGAAAATTTACCAATCTTTATCTCGAGTGTTTGTCTGAGGACTCTACTTCTATTATAGTTTAATTTTGGTAGCAGATAAAGTTCCAACTTGAGTGGGTTTAATTTTTGGTTTGTGAACATTCCATATAATCTGAAGACTAGATTAATGCAAATTTTTCTAAGTGGCTGCTAAGCAAATGATCAAGTCATGTACCTATAGTAGATGAGTCATCGATGCATTTCCAATTTTGAAAGGTCTAAGTGCACCCATTTGGATTTGCTGATTCATAAGAGATGAGAATACCTAGGAGATGAGGATGAAGAGGTATGGAGACAATATATCACCTTGTCTAATACCTTTATAAATGTTGAAAGGATGGGAGGGTTCTCCATTGATACAACACCCAAACTCGGGGGATGTAACACATGCCATCACCCATCCAGAAAAATCCGGAGGAAAGTTCATCAAATTCATTACAAAGAATATTGCAACTCATGATATCCTGTCAAATGCTTTTTTTAATATATGTTTTTATTAGCATATGTTTTTTTTTCATTACCTAAGTAGTGCACGAGCTCTTGAGCTATTAGAATATTATCATGTATGAGTCGATTTATCACATATGCATATTGGGATGAGCTTTGGTTGTGGTTTCTTAGGTATAAAAATAAGGTATGTCGTTGACCAGTCTACGAACATATGTTGTGTGTAAAAAAGGATTGAATTTCCCTTGTAACCTTTGGCCCCAATATCGGCCAGAATGTCCTATAAAATTCAATTATGAAGCGAGATGGTAAAGTCCAAATGGCGTTCCTAATTTCCTCCTACTTAATAGGGGTGTTTAGCTAAGGATGCATGTGTTGTTCTAGCTTTGGTAATTGTGACCAGTGAGTTAGAGAGACATGGGGTGTTTGGGTTGTCTGCCACAAGGTCTTGTAATGATCTGTAATCCCAAAAGTTCCCCCTGCACAAAAATAAAGTGCCCTCTACCCAAACGTAGAAGGATTCCCCGTTCGTCAGCGATGGTGGATTCACGCTCTAATCATGGATGCGGATGTTTCTCTCCTTGAGATCTAAGAGAGCTCATGACTCTACCTAGGAGGTAAACAACCTTTGCTCGCTTATTCAAATATGTGATGACTGCGACTCTATCTAGAACTCCCTCAGACACCTCTACTCGTCCAACCGGTTCCACAATGTGGTGCCTCAATCCAGAATGGTTATATCCTTTATAAGTTTCTTTTTTGGTTTGTAGGCCATGGATACGTTTTGTGGTTTCATAAATTTCCAAGGGTTGCTACATTGTGAAGCTTGAGAACTGCAACTTCCTTGCAATATTGTGTGCGAAAATTTGCTGGTAAGCCATGGATTAGAACGAGAAGAATACCGACATCCATGAATGGAATGAAACCACCATCATCGAGCATGGGGACATGGGAGTCTAAAGAGAGAGCATTTCTTTTTCTATGGAAGGAGCCTTGGGTTTGTAGGTAGATGATTAGGATTTGAAATAGAAAATAAATAAATAAAAAGTGATTGGGACTTTGGGCATCTTATCCAACGTTTCACGCAGGAAGTCCGCAGGATGCTGCATCAAACTAATGCAGTACCTCCATTAAGCCCTAATAAATATGTTAAAGACTTTCGAGATGAAATCATATGAAACAGTTTTTAAAAGGAATTGAGCATTGTCTAGACTTAGAGTTCAGGATTATTGTTCATTCATTTATTAGTATTAAATTTATTTTATAAAAAAATATTTATCAAGAATTATCATTTATAAATCAACGATGAGTTCATATATGTTGATTCATTTTGAGTCCACATATTTCTTAATTTTAAAATCTTTTATAATTACAATATCTTTAGTTATGTTGAGGTAAATAACTCAAAAATATTTTTTCGATAAGAATTCGAAAAAAATAAATTCTTAATAGTAGAAGGATTCATGAAATATGTGACATAAGTAAATAACATAAGTAATATTATTAGATTAACATATCCAGTGATTTAGATTGATGATTAATTTCATGTCTAGTTATAACAAATTGTAGAACACATGGATATTGTAACAAAACTAAAGCATATAATATAATTTTATATGAAATGAAGTGAGATGAAAGAAAAATAGATGGAGAATGTATAATTCTAAAGTTTATGTTTGGATTCTAATAATATATAAATTAAACTATTATTAAAATAAAATAAAATCCCCCAATACCAATAGATATTGGAGCCTTGAAAAAATCGTTCATAACACTTAGGTTTCGTTTGGACATTGAAATCGTGATTCTAGGTTCAATGTATATTTATTAATGATGAGGAATTAAAAGGTTGATGTGATATAAACAAATATATGTGATAAATTAATTTTAGTAAGTCTTTGAATAAAAAAATTTGATTATAAATATAAAATATACTTTTATTAGTTTGTAGAAATAATAGTATAAATAAAAAAATTTGTTAGAAAATATATTATTTAAATATAATAAAATAATAACAAGTAATAAATAATATTATATTAATATTTTATAATAAATATTTTATATTTAATAGATATTTATTGTTGTGAGAGAAATATAGGAGAGAGAAAATAAGAAAAAAAGAATATAATTGAAAAAGTGATGTCACGTCAAAAACATTTGAAAAACAACTCTGCTATGTGTCGCGGTTTCCAAAAAAAGTGAAATCGGATAGTAGGAACTAACATCATGGTTAGTTCCCACTTCAGGTTCTTGTTTTGATCACATGTTGTTTCGCGGAATCGACTCTATGGTTCAGCTTGGTTCTTGATGTGAATTTTGGAAGTTCGTAATTAATTGATTGATTTATTGAACTAAGTACAAAATGCTAATGACTAAGATTTTGGCGTAGACTATGTAGAAATAAAAACTAAATAAGGTTTAGATGTATATTATGCACAATTAGAAACTAAACAAGGTCTAGGCGTAGACTATGCAAAATACATATGGAAAATAGAAATTGTAAAGAATTGAAAATGCAACAGAATGATATATGGCCTAAACTCCTCACTTCACTACATATCATAGTAGTAGATCCGAATATCGTATCCACGGTTATTTGAGATCTAAAGAATCACTAACTAATCTAAATTAACCCTAGACTAACTTAACTCTTTTTGTCGTTTTAAAGTGATTGATATAGAATGAAAACTAACTACTTAGGTGCAAGTCCTAAATTGGATTAACAATTAATGTCAGATTCTTCTAGGAATGGGGTTCATCTAATATTTTATTATGAATGAATTAGAACAATTCAACAATAAAATCATGTCAATTTCAACATATAAAAACTACTCTCACAATGCATTGAAATAAGAAATAAATATCATACTTTCATATGAATGTTAGTTAGGTTGATCTAGAAAGGGTTTTAACTGATATTATATTATCATGAAACTTAGGACGACTACTAGTATGCTAACATTTCTTTTAGACATAAGAATAACAAGTAAAGTCAGAAATCACAAGTAGCAATAATTACAAAGATAAAACAAATGATTTAGCTCATTGCACATAACACAATCATATCCAAACTAATGCTAACGCTCTTGGTTTATTTCTAAACATCAAGAAATCTAAAATCAACCTCTCGACTGCCATTGCAAAATGAGATTCACATTAACAAAAGCTAAATGAATGCGTCAAACCTCACAATAATATATTGGAATCATAAAATAATATCAACGTTCTTACTCATTTCTGAGCGAGAAAAGAATATAAAACTTCTCAGTTGCCATTATAAAATATGATTCACATCGACAAGATCATATTTCAAAACATTCAAAACTACACTAATATCAGCGATAAGATAAGTGTTTTTCTATGATCCGTCCATAACATAAATTAGACTACTACTTTATCCTAGAAGAGCTAATATTTAGCTCCTTGTAGATGTTAAAATGAATACAAAATAGAGGAGGAACTCAATCAAAAATATTATGAAATAATAAGTAGAAGAATTGGCTTGGAGTCTCCTTCTGCTTGATTCTTCCTCTCCCTTCAGCTCCAAGGTGCAGCACGTCCAGAATGGTAGAAGATGGTGGAAGACCCTTTTTACTCCTAGAATTCTCCTTTTTATATGGCATTTTCATCACCTTTGATCCCATCAGAAGTTTCTATTCCTTCTAGTTTTTTACATCTGTCATGCCCCTCTTCTTTTCAAAAAGATTCATTTCTTGCTTTTGCGAGCTTGCATTATGGTTTCCCCTTCTTTTTCAGCAAGAATGTTTGTACTAGATTAGTAAGAACAACAAGCATGAGTCCTTCAAATAAAAATCAGACAAATAAGAACTAAAACAACATATCAAATAGTTCAAATGTGCAAGTGTAAGATAATATTATGCTGAAAAAAATAAATGCAAGTATATTAATCATAATCATCGGCATATGAACATTTCAAAGCTTATATACCCATGAATTAGAGTGAAAAAGAGCATAATTATAGTATGATCAACTAATGATAAGTTTCAGATGTCAAATGCATCCTAATGTAACACTCTTAGGCCGTGTTTGACAGTGGAATTGGGATGGAACTATGTCCTAGTTCCGTCTGATTCCACCAAACGCGAGCAGCGATTCTGCCAGCCAAGGCGGAACTACAAGCTTGAATCGAGGCCTCACTTGATCCCGATTTTAGTGCTCCGGTTCCACCTTTTAGCGGAACTAAGTTTTTTTCGTTGCATGACACCACCTTTTTTTAATTTTGTTTTTATTTTTATTTCCTCTCTCTCACACATTTTTCTTATAAAATAATTTATTTATAATATTTATAATATAGTTTTATTACTTATTATTTTATTAAAAAAATTTCATGTTTGGCTAAAGATAATTAATTTAAAAAATGCTTTTTATATTTAAATACTATATTTTTAAACAAAATTTTTTCCATAAAAAATTAGATTTTTTGTTTTATTTTATTAATAATAATATTGCACTTTATGTTTATAATAACCATTTTTAATTCAAAATTCATTCATAATTAATCCATTATATTAATTTTTTCCTACCGTATCAACTCTCTGATTCCTTATATTTTACTCCATTCAAACACACCTCGAACTAATATATCATTTCAATTATTCATTGAGAACTTAGAAGAAATTATGGTTCCGTTTGCAAACGGATCCTTAAAAATTATCTCATAACATATGTCATAATTCGTAATTCCATAGACAATTTGATAAGTATAAGTCATAATTCATAATTAAACATAACTGAAGAATAATAAAAGAAGAAAGTTTTCAAGATGGAGGATTCAATAAAATAATAAATTTCAATGACACACTGTAATTCATATTATTTATCAAAGACAAACATAAAACACGTAATAACTATAAGTCCATAACTATAAGAGCATACGTTAATCATGTTCATGACGCATTAAATGGGAAGTATTCAAAGGCGCAAATATTAACACTGAGGCCATGTGCTCACCTTGGACATATCACTCTTTCGTACCTAGGCAAATCTGAATACAAGCGACGCTCATCTCTCATTAGTTATGTTATGGGGATAAACAAAAATTATAACTTACAATAAACAATGAAGCATGTCATAGTATAAGGTTTATGCATGGTGATAATTATCAATAATAATATCAATTCAATAATAAAAATTGATTACATTATTTTTAATTAATGTGCAATGTAAATATTAATCAATAGCTAGAAATAACGATTGCATTAAATATTTATAAACAATTAGATCAATAAGTTTTAGTCATTTCATGATTCAATTGAAATTATCTTTGTAACTTTCTGATTTAATAATTTTTAAATATTAAACAAACAATATTAATGAGCATTTCATACTTGGTAGTCTTACACGTCCATAATAATTGGTCAAGATGGATCGCACTAGCACTCAATTGGCAGAAGGCATGCCAATCCAATTGCCCATGTTCGGTCCAATAAATAATATAATAAATCCAATTCGTCAAGGGCCAATTGTAAACTAATAATATTCCAATTGAACATAATATCACTTTTAACCATAGAACTTAGCATAGATTTTGAATCTAATTGTGTCAAACAAATATATCATAAAATAATCATATTACAACATAACATAGTATGAACATTAAAGCAATATCAATAAGAATATAACATAATGTCCTAATTATCATCAATGACAAAGAATGAAAATCAATCAATAATTATCAATAAAATTATAAAAATAATTTAAAATAATAAAAGTCCATAATATCACACTTTTGTATGCTTGCTATGGTTCAACCATAATGGGGATGTTAGGATTTTTGGCATGAGAGAAATTATGCATCGTAAGAAAATGTAAGAAATTTAAGGCGACATAAAATTTTATTAAATGAGAAAAGAAAAAATTACAATTTAGATTATTTTCTGTTTAGACCCCTAGAAAAATTATATAAGCACTCCCTTTTACAGACGATAGAAATTTTATACCAATTGATACTCTGAATTAATCTCTGAAAAATATGACATATATTTCGTAATAAGAAAATAAAGAAATATGGAGCGAGACTTTCATAGTGCGAACTTGAGTCCAGACGAATTTCCAATTGAGATAGGATTCAAGACATTATTAATTATTAACAGAGGACATGGTCATAGTAGGTTGCTATGGCGATAGCATGATCCGCTGAGGTTACGATCTAAGAGTAATGTTATTTCAAAAATGTTACAACCTTTCAAGCCATCTGTTAGGGATAGCAATTGTATCATACCCCTCTTTCCAAAAGCTACTTTTTCATTATTTGCTACTGTCATAGCGGACGTGCCACAAACCGTGGCATCCCCCACTATGTTTTTATCGTAGTGAGCACATCGAACAGAGAATCCTCATTTTTGTTTTAGTTATCCTCTATTTTCGATGCATTCAATTCATTTAGCATAAATATATGGTTCAAATAGTAATATTCTAAGGCATTACACAACTATTTCAATGTTAAATATGAATCAAAATATCTAATATTCATAAAAACAACAATTAGGAAAAATCAATAATAACTCGTATGAACATTTCATCACATCAAACCTAATTTTATCATACTCGTTTAGCATCATTACCATGTCAAAATGGATCTTAATCCCATATTATCAATAAAAAGAACAAGCCCCGATTATAATATTAATTAAAAAGAAATACCCCTCCCATTTTCGACTTGATGTGAAGCAAAAGTTAAAAAAAAATTTATCATGGTCAATCCCAAATTCATTCATAATTGAGATTGGGACTAGGATGTCCTGGATGAACTAGGACAAAACTTGAGACGGTCAAGTTGTCTCGGTTCAGCTAACAAGTAAAAGAAAAAAAATCAAAGTATGATAATAAAAAAATATTTAATGATATAAAATAAATGTAATACACGTCAATTAAGTACAATGTAGTAATAAAATATAACATTTTGTTATATAAAAAAGTGAATAATTTGACACATTAATATAATAAATTTTGAATGCAATGAATAATTTCGAAAGATAACATAATCATACATTTTTGTTGTTAGATGAATAGATTATGCATAATGTTCAGCTTATTCTATAAGTGTTTTTAAAAGATGAACGACCAGTGCATAGATTTTGAACCATATAAGTTTGCTAAGGTGTGGCTATCCTCTTATATTCAAATCCATAGAAAGATAATACATATACTATTACACACGTAAAAAGTAAGCTAAAAGTATGTACGATGGAATGCAAAACGACAACAAAATACTTCTACAGATATTTAAATGAGCTAACCAATAAGAGATGTGAACCCACAAAGGAGAAAAAAATTATTAATTGCACCTTGTTCTTTAAATTTGATTTACCTTTATGATTAGATTTGGCACTTTAGTTGTGACTCTTTTTACGTACTAGATATGTGATAAACTCAATATTTTGGTCAGTGCATCATTTCTCTCATGTTACATATTTCCTTGTCTTAAAGTTCAGTGTCAGGGCATTGTCTATCTTATGAAATTCGATTATTATTCTTTTTATCAGTTATTACCAGAGTATTGGGAAATGGTAAGAGTTTGTTGCCGAGCAAGTGAATCTATTCTTTAAATTGCACTTCTGAAATTATCTACTATGATATGACTCTTGATTATATTTGTATCATTCTTGAAGCATAAATTTTTCTTGGAGCTTATAATTATGCTAATTAATGTTAATGAAAAGGAAGCTAGTTGAGCTCCAACAGTTAAATAAATAGTATAAAGTATCCTCTAGAACCTTAGTGTGTCCGGGTAATTAGATCCGTAGGAAATTTTTGCCTGGCGACCTAAGGACATCTGCTCTGGGATCCGTCGATCAAAAGCCCGTTACATGGACCACTTTGTGCAATATGAAGGGCTACTGAATTCTAAAAAGTAAGTGTCCGGGTAATTAGATCCGTAGAGGACTTTTTGCCTGGCGACCTAAGGGCATCTGCTCTGGGATCCGTCGATTGAAAGCCCGTTACATGGACCACTTTGCGAAATCTATTAAAAAAATTATTGCATACTGCTGAAATGCGACATGATAATAGTATGAAAATAAGCTCCCTAAAAATTTGTGGTTCAATATTGTTACTCTTATAAGATGGATGAATATTGTATGTAAATAATGCAGGGATGACGGATAAAGGTTGAGAATGTTGTAAGGCTGGGCTCGGTTTGAGGAAAGATACTCTGGTGATGGCTGTGTAAAAGAGCAATTAGATATCGCAATGGAGCGAGGGCTTGTCTGACAAAACTGCTTGAGGACAAGCAAAATTCTTGAGGGAATTTGATGCATAGAATTCACGCATGATTTTTAGGCCAAATTATTCTAACTTTAAGAGTGTTTCATGAGTTAAAGTGAAAATTTAGTATAAATATGGAGAAATTCCCAAAAGATTTACTACTATCTAAGCTTGATTGAATTTATGACAAGGAATGGAAGTACGATGGATTTTGAACGGAAAAGCCGTGGAAAATAAGTGTTTGCAGCTGTCACGGCCGTGCAGAACAATGTCACGCCCGTGCAATGAAGAGGAGAAATTCAATCGTTCTGTCAAAATAGAGTTTAAAGCTTGAAATATCGGTTAAATCAATTTGGAAAGTTTACTTTATTAATTCATTATCCTTTGTCTAAAATTCATATCTGAGTAGTGGTATGAATCAAGATAAGTCATATTCATCAAATCTATACTTTTAAACTCCATTGATCATAATCTTATATTTTTATTATTTATTCACCTTATTTCCACATTAAACAACTTTATTTATCTTTTCTCAAGTTATCAGTAAGAGGAGTTATTAATTATTGATGATCCTCGTGGAAATGATACTTTATACTCATTACTTTATTACTTGAACGATTAGTGCGCTTGCTAGTGTTTCTAAGTTCGCATCAAGTTTTTGACATCGTTGCCGGGGAATTAGTTAATATTTAATTTCTTATCTTACTTATAAATCTGAGAATTATTACCATTCATTTTCATTGGTGTGGTTGCAGGAATTGAATAATCTCTAACACGAGTGCCTTGGAACATAGGCATAATACACGAAGTTCAGGACGGCCACTAGTGTTTGATCCTGAAATAGAGAGAACTGCCAGAAGACTGAAGAAGAAAATTTTCACTATTGTTAAGATGGCAGCTCAAGAGAGACAAATTGAAAATCAACCACTTCCACCTGCATACAGAACTATGATATATTACACTATGGGTCCACTGATCGAGGAAAGATGGAGTATTACACTTCCTGAAATTGGTGCTAACAATTTCCAAATTCAACAGGGCACGATTCAAATGATATCAAATACGAATTTTGGAGAAGATCGAGATGAAGACCCATTTAGTCATATCACAAAGTTCATTCAATTATGCTCAACATTTAAATTTGAAGGAGTAACTGATGATGCAGTCTAGTTAAGACTTTTCCTTTCTCTTTGAGATGAAAAGCCTATATGTGGCTTGCCACATTACCTGTGGGCACTATAAGAACTTGGGATGATATGCGACAAGCGTTTCTTAATAAATATTGTCCCCCTCAAAAAGATGCTAGATGTTTATCTGAAGTTTCTTCTTTCTTTCAATAGGAAACTGAAACTATGCATGAAGCTTGTGACAGATTCAAAGACATAGTCAGCAAGGTTCCAAATCATAACATCCCTCTGTACCAGCAAATTCAGTACTTCTATAATGGGGTGACTGTCGAGATAAAGGATAAGATCGACACTACTGCTGGAGGGACCATTGCGGACAGATCTCCTGAAGATCTTTACAGGTTGTTTGATAAACTTGCCTTGAACAGTTGGCAAAATGCAAAAGTGAAAAAAGCTAGATTTCATCAGATAGATAATGCAAGCCATATTCAAGCTCAACTAGATGTCCTTGCAAGGAAAATGGACATGCTAATGACGCAAAAGTCTGTTAACAAAATCTCAAACGTCATTTGTGATATGTGTGGAGGAGGGCATCCTAATCATGAATGTCAAGCAGGTATGAATTTTCAACAACAGAATTTTGAGGATGCTAATTATGTCTCCAATAATGCTTTCAGAAACAATGTGGGGAGCAATTCATACAACACTGGGTTGAGGAATCCTCCGAATTATTCATGGGTGAACAATAGAGGTCCAGCACAACCTCCCGTTTATCACCCTCATCCTGAACCTAAGACTAACTTGGAGGATGTGTTGTCAAAATTTATCACAACTGTTGAGACTAAGTTCACTAATCAGGATGCATCAATCAGAAATTTGGAAACTCAAATTGGTCAACTGGCAAATATTATATCTGGGAGACAGCCAAGAAGCTTGCCTAGTAACACAGAGAAAAATCCGAGAGAGCAAGCAAATGCAATCATTCTGAGGAGTGGACTTCAGCTAGAAGGTTTGAAAATTCCTGAAGCAGTGACACCTTTGCAAGAAGAAAAAGTTGAAAAAGAAGAAATACAGAACAACACTGCACCATCTAAGAAGGATAAGCTGCAGGAAAAGACTGAAGATGAGAAAATTGTGAAACTCCCTTACTTACAGAAATATCAAAGGGAGAAATTAGGTAAAAAATTTGCTAAGATCTTGGAAATTTTGAAACAACTGCATATTAACATTCCATTTTTCTGAAGCCATTTTGCAGATGCCAACTTATGCAAAGTTCCTGAAGGACATCCTGACCAACAAGAGGAAGATAGAGGAATCTGGACTGGTGAAACTTTCATCTAGTTGTTGTGCTATAGATCAACAAGATCTTCCTCAGAAATTGAAAGATCCAGGGAGTTTCACAATTCCATGCTCAATTGGAAATTTCTTTTGTGCTAACGCTATATGTGACTTAGGTGCTAGCATCAATTTGATGCCATACTCAGTATTTTTGAAGTTAGGCACAGGTCAACTTAAAGAAACGAGAGTTCTCCTTCAACTGGCCGACCAATCAATAAAGAAACCCAAAGGATTATTAGATGATGTACTAGTTAGAGTTGACAAATTCATATTTTCTGCTGGCTTTGTCGTTCTTGATATGCGGACTAAAAAGGAGCCTCCATTAATCTTGGGCAGACCATTTCTCGTCACGGGAAGAACATTGATTGATGTTCAACAAGGAAAAATAACATTAGGAATAAATGACGAAGACTTATCATTCAATATTGGACAAGTCTTGAAATATCCAGTTGATAATTCCTCTTGTTTTGCAATTGATATTTTTTATGAACATGACAGGGACGATATTGATTGAATAGTGGAGACTCATATGAAGGATGCTAAAAATGAGGAATTGGAGGAAGAGCTAACGAATGAAGATTCTAATATTGAGAAGTTAGAAGAAGGGGATTTACCACCCCCTATTCCTGAACTCAAAACCTTACCAGAGCATCTTAAATATTATTTTTTAGCAAGTAATAAGTTCCCTGTAATTGTGTCTTCATCATTGACAGAGAAAATGGAGAACATGTTACTTGAAGTACTCCGCAAACACAGAAAGACTATAGCTTGGAGCATATCAGACATCAAGAAAATTTCCCGTTCTATCTGCATGACTATAGCATAACATAACAGACTATAGCTTGTGTTAGGCCCCGACAGCCAGCGTAAAACACTGTCGAATCTTATGAACATGGATCAACGAATATATTGTGTTAATGCTAGGTCGTTACCCGTAAGTAACGCGCTGTACAGCTCGGGTACAGTGATAAGACCCCACCTAGTGGGATAAGACTTTGTTGTTATTGTTGTTGTATTATCTGCATGCACAAGATTTTGATGGAAGAAAACAGCAAACCTATAACCCAATTTCAAAGGAGACTTAATCCAATGTTGAAGGAAGTGGTGTACAAGGAAGTTGTTAAGCTACTAGATGCAGGGATTATCTACCCTATCTCTGATAGTAGCTGGACTAGTCCGGTACAAGTGGTCCCCAAGAAAGGTGAGATGACGGTTATAATGAACGCACAAAATGAGCTTATTCCCACACACAAGTCACTGGCTGGAGGGTATGTATCGATTACAGAAAATTAAATGATGCTACGTGTAAAGATCACTTTCCACTTCCATTTATTGATCAAATGTTAAAAAGAGTTTCTGGTCATAAATATTACTATTTTTTGGATGGATATTCTGGTTATAACCAAATTGCAGTGGCTCCTGAAGATTAAGAAAAAATGACTTTTACATGTCCTTATGGCACTTATGCTTATCGCAGAATGCCATTTGGATTATGTAATGCCCTTGTAACATTCCAAAGATGCATAATGGCCATATTTTCAGATATGAATGAGAGAATTTTAGAAATCTCCATGGATGACTTTACTCTTTTTGCAGAATCATTTGATAATTGTTTGCTAAATCTATCTCAAGTACTTCAAAGATGTGAAGATACTAACCTTTCCTTGAATTGAGAAAAGTGTCATTTTATGGTGCAGGAAGGAATAGTACTCGGGCACAAAATCTCTCAACGAGGTATAGAGGTTGATTTGGCCAAGGTGAAGGTGATAGCAGATTTACCACCCCCAACTTCGGTCAAGGGTGTGAGAAGTTTCTTAGGACATGCAGAGTTTTACAGACGCTTTATAAAAGACTTCTTCAAAATAGCTAAACCTCTAACCACCTTACTTTCCAAGGATGTTAAATTCGATTTTGATGATGATTGCTTAAATGTTTTTAATATTTTGAAATAGAAGCTAATCTCTACACCTGTGGTAGTAGGATTAGACTGGAGTCTGCCGTTTGAGTTGATGTGCGATGCCAATGATGGAGCAATCGGAGCCGTGCTTGGATAAAGAAAGGAAAAAGTTTTCTATGTTATTCATTATGCAAGTAGAACACTGAATCCAGCACAAGTGAATTATGCTACAACAGAAAAGGAATTTTTAGCTATCATTTATGCTTTTGATAAATTTCGATCCTATTTAATATGTTCCAAGGTGATTGTGTATACAGACCGTGCAGCAATTCGCCATCTGATGGAAAAGAAAGAAGCCAAACCCAGACTGCTGCGTTGGATACTTTTACTACAGGAATTCGATGTTGAAGTGAAGGATAAAAAAGGATCAGAAAACTTGGTGGCTGATCACTTATCCCATTTGGAACCACCTCCAGGGGAGGAGGGTGACATCCTAGAAGAATTTTTCGATGAGAGGATTTTCACAATGGAAATATTATTCAAGGTAAAAATATTTAACCAAATCCCATGGTTTGCTGATATTGCTAATTACCTTGTAGAGAGATGGGTTCCAAAAAGTATGACAAAGCAGCAAAAAGCCAAGTTCTTTTCTGACATCAAACATTACATATGGGAGGAGCCCATACTTTTTTGAGTGTGTGCTGATAATATCATCAGAAGATGTGCACCTGGAGATGAAGTACAAAATATCCTACATCACTGTTATGACAGAGAAACGGGAGGACACTTTGGACCAAATAGGACAGCCGCCAAAGTTCTGCAATGTGGATTCTATTGGCCCACCATATTCAAAAATGCACAAGCTTACTGCAAATATGTGACAAGTGTCAACGAATGGGTAACATTTCTCGACATAACGAATTGCCTTTGAATAATATATTAATTTGTGATATTTTTTATGTTTGGAGGATAGATTTTATGGGACCATTTCCTAAGTCTATGAACAATGAGTATATCCTAGTAGCTGTAGACTTTGTATCTAAGTGGGTTGAGGCCATAGCCACCCCCACAAATGACCCAAAAGTGGTGGTCAGATTCTTAAATAAAAACATTTTCACTCGTTTTGGTACTCCGAGAACAATTATAAGTGATAACGGCACTCATTTATGCAAAAGTTGTTCTTAGGTCTTTTGCAAAAATATGGTATTACTCACAAGGTTAGCACGCCCTATCATGCCCAGACCAGTGGACAAGTAGAAGTGTCTAACAGAGAATTGAAAAGGATATTAGAGAAATATGTGAATGCATCTAGGAAAGATTGGTCCTTAAAACTAGATGATGCACTATGGGCATACAGGACAGCATTTAAAACTCCTATAGGTATGTCCCCATATAGATTAGTGTTTGGAAAAGCATGTCATCTCCCTGTAGAACTGGAACATAAAGCATATTGAGCTACTAAATTTCTTAACTTCGATATGAAATTCATTGGTGAAGACAGGTTGTTGAAGTTGAACGAACTTCAAGAAATTCGGGAAATGACTTATGAAAATGCCAAGCTATACAAAGAAAGAACCAAGAGAATTCATGATGAGAATATCCTTTCCAAAGAATTTATTCCAGGCCAACATGTTCTTTTATATAATAGCAGATTAAGGATTTTCCCAGGAAAATTGAAATCTAGATGGACAGGTCCTTTCAGAGTGGTCCAGGTATTTCCGTATGGAACCGTTGAAGTTCAACCACTATCAAGAGGCAATTCTTTTAAGGTAAACGGTCAACGTCTCAAGCACTACATAGGAGGTAAGGTTGAAAAAGAAGGTCACTAAGTGCTCTTATTGGACCCCTGAAAATAAAAAGGCAAAAGTCAAGCTAACGACTATAACTTAGAACTATATTGTCTAAAACTTTTTTTTTCTTTCACCGATTAGTTTTGAGTTGGACTATATTTGATTTAATGTTTAGTTGTATTCTGATGTTCAGGATTACTCGGTCACGGCCGTGCCCTATTCTGTCACGGCCGTGCAGCAAGAAAAATTTTTTTTGTCAAAAATAATGCTTTCTGTCACGGCCGTGCCACGCTTCCAGCCAAGATCCAACACGTGGAGTCAAAAAAAAAAGCGTACCCTAAATGCACGGCCGAATCAAATGATCGCGGCTGCCCCCATATTATCCACCAAAGCTCCTCCACCTCCTTCCTCCATAGGGTCGCCGCCGCCTCTTCACCGGCCGTCGATCATCGTCCGTCAACCCGGCTCCGACCCAGGTGCCATCGCGAGTGCCATAGCGCCACAACGCCATTCGCCGCCGCCAGCACTGTTCGCAGCCGCTGCGCCGCTGCCCGCACCGTTCGCCGCCGACTGTCATCATCAGGCAGAGCGGCCCCGATCCTGACGACCCGACGATCAGTAATCTCCACCGAAGCTCCTCCGCCTCCTTCCTCCACAGAGTCGTCACCGCCTCTTCACCGGTTGTCGACTATCGGAGGCGATCATCAGTGTGCACGGCCGTGGTTCTTCAATACGCCACTGGATTCATGCGCACGGCCGTGCTTCTCAAGTGCAGCGAGCCGTGACCACATAGCACGGCCGTGACTCTCTATTGCACGGTCGTGACAGTGTGGTTTTCCTAAGGCGCATATGTCGGCACCTGCACCTAAACGGAAACGACCGGTGAGCCGTCCGCCGCGGAGGACCCAACCTGCAATACAGGAAGAACCCCATCCTCCTGAACTGATACCACGACCTCCTCGCCTTCAGTTTTGAGATGATGAACAACGAAAAATGTTTGATACGTTAAGGACACTAGGTCTCGGTGTCACTCATTTTCTACATATGGAGTCAATGGAAGAATTTTTATTGAAGGATGATGTGCTTCTCATGTTTGACAACATTGGATTGCATCACTTTGCAACGAGCTACTGGTTTACATATGAAAGGTTAACACTTGAGTTTCTTTCCTCATTTTTGACTAACAAGGATTATTTAGTTATCACTTTCAGGATGCACAACAGTGAATTCAGATTGACAAAGGAGGAATTATGCAACAGTTATCATTTTCCCTTGGATGGCCTTAAGAAACAACGCGTCGATTTCCACTGTAAGGAGTTTTGGAAAGATATCACAAGAGAAGTTGTGTTTCCGGGGCGAACAACTAAAAGCATTTCAATCCAAAATCCTATTCTGAGATATGTACACCATTTCCTTTCATGTGGGTTGTTTCCTTGAGCTAATAGCGAAGGTGCGGTCACTCGACTCCAGTTATACATTATGTGGGCCATGTTAAATAATGTTGTGGTGGATATTGGTGATAAATTGATTAGGCATTTTCAGAAAAATGCAATATGAGTCTGTGGCATTATTACTGTAGGTGGCTTGATAACTCCTATTGCCCAACATTTTCATATTGATTTGGAGCAGGACATTCAGATTCCGGGAAGTATATTTCTGAACAGATATGCACTGAGTGCCATGCAATTAGTAGTTCATGATAGTGATCAAAAGGCAAACGTGTTCAAGTTCGATGACATTTCTATACCTATTCCTTCTATTGATATCGATCGTCTCACGGTATTTAACCATGATAATTGGTTGTTCTTTTCGGCCTTCGGGGCGACACCACAGGCCCCACCTGCTAGGACGGATGACGCCAAGGGCCAGATTACTGACTTGGCCGCCGAGCATCGAGAGACTGCACGTATGACTCGTTAGATGTACGCTTATCATCTCAGCCAGGGTCACGTTGCACCTTCCCCGCCTGCATCACCTCCAGAAGACTAGTACTTGGTCATTTCTTTTCTCTTATATTTTTCCACTTATGTATTTTCTGTTTCTTTTAGCATGTTAAGCCTTACACTGGGGCAGTGTCTGGTTCTAGCTTGGGGGAATTTCATGCACCTTTATGATTAGATTTGGCACTTTAGTTGTGACCCTTTTTGCGTACTAGATATGTGATAAACTCAATGTTTTGGTCAGTGCATCATTTCTCTCATGTTACATATTTCCTTGTCTTAAAGTTCAGTGTCAGGGCATTGCCTATCTTATGAAATTCGATTATTATTCTTTTTCTCAGTTATTACCAGAGTATTGAGAAATGGTAAGAGTTTGTTGCCGAGCAAGTGAATCTACTCTTTAAATTGCACTTCTGAAATGATCTACTATGATATGACTCCTGATTATATTTGTATCATTCTTGAAGCATAAATTTTTCTTGGAGCTTATAATTATGCTAATTAATGTTAATGAAAAGGAAGCTAGTTGAGCTCCAACAGTTAAATGAATAATATAAAGTATCCTCTAGAACCTTAATGTGTCCGGGTAATTAGATCCGTAGGGAATTTTTGCCTGGCGACCTAAGGGCATCTGCTTTGGGATCCGTCGATCAAAAGCCCGTTACATGGACCACTTTGTGCAATATGGAGGACTACTGAATTCTAAAAAGTAAGTGTCCGGGTAATTAGATCCGTATGGGATTTTTTGTCTAGCGACCTAAGGGCATCTGTTCTGGGATCCGTCGATTGGAAGCCCGTTATATGGACCACTTTGCGGAATCTATTAAAAAAAATATTGCATACTGCTGAAATGCGACATGATAATAGTATGAAAATAAGCTCCCAAAAAATTTGTGGTTCAATATTGTTACTCTTATAAGATGGATGAATATTGTATGTAAATAATGCAGGGAGGACGGTTAAATGTTGAGAATGTTGTAAGGTTGGGCTCGGTTTGAGGAAAGATACTCTGGCGATGGCTGTGTAAAAGAGCAATTAGATATCGCAATGGAGCAAGGGCTTGTTTGACAAAATTGCTTGAGGACAAACAAAATATCTAGCTTGGGGGAATTTGATGCATAGAATTCACGCATAATTTTTAGGCTAAATTATTCTAACTTTAAGAGTGTTTCATGAGTTAAAGTGAAAATTTAGTATAAATATGGAGAAATTCTCAAAAGATTTACTACTACCTAAGCTTGATTGAATTTATGACAGGGAATGGAAGTACGATGAATTTTGAACAGAAAAGCCGTGGAAAACAAGTGTTTGCAGCTGTCACGGCCGTGCAGAACAATGTCACACCCGTGCAATGAAGAGGAGAAATTCAATCGTTCTGTCACGCCCGTGCAGAAGATCATCACGGTCGTGCGAATCGGAGGCTAGAAACTACGTTCTATCACGCCCGTGCAGAAGATCATCATGGCCGTGCGAATCGGTGACTAACTGATGTTCTGTCACGGCCGTGCGGTATGTCGTCACGCCCGTGCTGTGCAAGATCAAAAACTGATGTTCTGTCACGGCCGTGCCATTGATTTGCATGACCGTGACGGTGGTTCTGTTAGACAATTTTAAGCCATTTTTAACCATCTTTTTTATAAGATTTCGGGTTGTTGAGCCATGTTTCGGGAAAACTATTTAAGGAGACCCCAAATCAATTGGAATGACATCTTTGGAGGGCATAATTCAGAGGTTGAAGGCTTGGTGAAGGAGATTCAAAGGCTACGACGAAGTTCTGCCGGAAACTCGAGAGAGGATGATAGAATTAGGAGTAGTTCTTCTTGTTCTCTTTTCTTTTCCTGAAACTTTATTTAGATTGATGTATTCTAGTTTATTAGAGTAGTTCTTTAGGATTTTCTTGATTGAACCATATTCATTATGAATTCTTCGTACATTTAGTTGATGGATCAATAGCATGTTTGATGATTTTATTAATTATTGTGAGACTTATTCCTTTGAATCTTATTATTATTTGAAAAGAAGTTCTTCGATTCTCTAGAGTTTTTCTCTGTTTTTTCCTCTTACATGTCACAATTGGGGAATCGCAAGAGACCCAATTGTGTTGTTGTTAAGGTGACTTGAGAAAACCCTTAACTTTATATTCGAGTTGAATGCAGTTTGAGATTGAGTAGATTAGATTAAAAACCGAAAGGATTGTCCTCTTCTATTGATCTCAAAACAGGGTTTAAAGCCTGAAATATTGGTTAAATCAATTTGGAAAGTTTACTTTATTAATTCATCATCCTTTGTTTAAAATTCATATGTGAGTAGTGGTATGAATCAAGATAAGTCCTATTCATCAAATCTATACTTTTAAACTTCATTGATCATAATCTTATATTTTTATTATTTATTCACCTTATTTCCACATTAAACAACTTTATTTATCTTTTCTCAAGTTACAGTAAGAGAAGTTATTAATTATTTCTGATCCTCGTGGGAACGATACTTTATACTCATTACTTTATTACTTGAACGATTAGTGCGCTTGCTAGTGTTTCTAAGTTCGCATCATTGACAATTAGAATATGATTTCCTTTGGATATTTCATCAATAATTGATAATTATAGACACGTTTGGATGAACCAAAGTTGAGTTGACTTTACGAGAATTAAGAAATTTTCCAAAAAAAAATAAATATGTGAATTTATAATTTACAAAGTTGTATAGGCTTTGGTTAGCAAAGTATTATTGCAGCTCTGAAGGTAACATTTTAATTATATTAAAAATTGGGCTAAAAAGTATGGGCTTCGCTGAAAGGTCTAATTTGTAGGCCCAATATAATTATATTTGTTTTCTCTTATGTATAATGTATTGAATTGGGATTAAAATTGGACAAAATGGGTATGGGTAGGACCGTTCTCACAATTACATGATTAGTCCCCCAACTTTGAGTCATTTTTAAATCAGTATCCCAACTTCAATTTGTAGTCAGAACGTACTCCATCTTCGATTTTTTTTGCACGGTTAGTCCTCTGATCGGTGATAGTGTGTTTCCCGATCATCTTGCATACGTGGTCGTCTTTCTCTTTCATCCATGTTATTTAAGTCATCCACGTCGGATCCTTTCCCATGAAAATATATTATAAATGTTTTTAAAAAAAGTTGAGCCACTCGAAGGGGCGGTGCCCCCCACCGACGCGCATGAGGGAGAACGAGGGGGGCGGCGGCCCCCCTCTGCATTCTCGCCGGCCGCCCCCCTCTGCGCTCTCGACGCCGTGGGTCGCCGGTGCCCTCGTTCTCCCTCACCGCGCATGAGGGAGATCAAGGGGGCGACAAGGGGTGCCGGCCCCTTCAGGCCATCTCAACTTTTTTATATATTTTTAAAATTTTTATAATATATTTTAATGAAAAAGGATCTGACGTGTATGACTTTAATAACATGGATGAGAGAGAAAGATGGCCACGTATGCAAGGTAACCGAAAAACTCACTATCACCGGTCAAGATGACTAATCGTGCAAGAAAATCGAAGATGGATGACATTCTGTTTACAAATTAAAATTGGAGGACTGATTTGAAAATGACTCAAAGTTGGAGGACCAATCATATAATTTACCCTCGCGGCACCCGTTAGCAAATCTTGCATGGCAGGTTTGGCAAGCAAAAAAGAACCAATGATTTTTGTGAATTCAATTGGTTCACCCATGCGATCCTCTCCCCCATTCGTGCATTATGTACTCTTGTGGTTCTCTCCTTGTTTTGTGGCCTAGCTCCACTCGCAAGGATCCTTTTGTCGTGGCCGCTCATCATTCGTCGGTGCCTACTTGTGATCCTCTCCTCGTTCCTACTAACCAGGACGTCGCTCTCACTATTGTTTGCTTGACAAACCACAAGGGTTGTGGTTTTCACTGCTCGCCTGTCTGCTGCTTGTCTGTCGCTTGCTTGTTAGCTAGTGTTGTAAGAACTAGACCTCACATCGACCTAGAAAAGTCTTTATTTTAGGATCGGATAAGAAAAAAAAATTATAATGTAAAAAATATATTAAATCAAGTCATATAATGTCCATAATCATATAAAATGACATCATAAGTTAAAGTTTAAAATTAATACATATTAGTTTATGATGCATGCAAAATACAACATATAATTAGCCATGCACTTAATCACATTTTAATTTATTTTCATATAGCATGCATAATTTTTTTATCTTATTTATTTTAATTTTATAAAAATAAAAAATCTATCCAAGTTTTTTATTTTATAAAAATAAAAAAAACAAGAGAATTTAATTGTGAAGTGATAGAAATAAACGACACTCAAATCGAAGTCAAAATGGAACAACAAATTAGTAGAGGCTGCCAACATTGAAATGAATATAATGGGCGTGATATATATGAAACGACTTGTGACACAGCGTCGTTACAGGCATGTTATGACTCGTTAAATGCCTAGTTTTAATTAATGTTGTACGACCCGACCAGACCTTCAACCCGAATTGTTCAACGTGTCGTGTCAGACTAGTCGGACTGAATTATAATAAATTAATACAATTAATAAAAATATGTATAAAATCAGCATATAGTATCACTAATAATAATGACATAACAATTTTTTCAATCACAACTCAACACAATTAATAATTTAAATCTAACACTAATCCATAAAATAACATAACAACATTAAAGAATTAAATGTAAAGTCATAAGATAACATAATTGAATACAAACTTACAATTTACAAAGTTCATAAAGTACCATAATAACAAATAAATGTACGTAAACACAACTTCATTTCATAAGGTAGCATAACATTTCATAATCAAACACAAATTTCAAGTGTTAACAACTTCTTGTAAACATCAAAAACATAATAATAATGGTGAAGTTCATAATTCTTCCACAAAGCATCAAAATTAAACACTTTTCTTCAACACTCTTCATCTTTGAGGAAAAGAATCCAAATTGACTTCCAAGTCCTCAACATTGTTTTTTTCCACATCATCTTAAAAAATATAAATGAAATGAGTTAAAAATCAAACTTAACAATTATAAACATCTTACAAATCAATACTTTGACTTTTGAAACAAAAATAAAATTATAGAGCATCTTCTCCAACTCATCATAATCAAGAATTGGGCTCTCTTCCTTCTCCATAATCCAAAATTCAATCTTGTCCATACTTTCATAATCAACAAGTTTAACAAGGGATCTACAAAATAATGAAACAATGATAAACATATAAGAGTTGTCAAATATAAAGTTATAAAGGAAAAAAAAAATGAACGTATAAAATTTTCATTTCACAAACTTATTTTTCAAGTCCAAATTGTAATGCACATAGACAAGATCATTCTTTGATGTTATAACTTGTTTCTTTTCTTTGAATGAATTCTTTCAAATACATTCCAATTTCTTTCACAACCAGAAGATGATGCAATTTGACTTAAAAGACAAATTGACACTAATGGAGCTCTAAATCCAAAACTACGCCATCATTATCTGTCATAAAATTTACATAAAGAAAAAATGTTAAGTAATTCTTAAATGCATAAAATTAAATGTAACAACATAATATAAAATATAAATGAATCTCACTGGGTCTCAACTCTTTAGCAATTGCAATAGCAATTTGCTTGCCAAAACTTTGCAATCTATCTTGATACAATCAACTTTGTTTTAACACTTCAATTTTTCGGCTTGTAACAATTGTATCCAATATATCAAGCCATCCTTCTTGAACTTCTGCCTTGATGCAAAAGTTATCTTTATCATAATAGAAATCGGATTCAAAAAATATGCAGCACAATAAATATGGTTGCGAAGTTGGTTATCCCATGTTCCTTGATTATTCTCGTGTAACGTTTGTACAAAATTTTTCTTATGCATGAAAGTACTCTTGATTGCCCTCTTTACTCTATATATGTCATCATACACATAACCAAGGAAAGGTCTATCATCTCCATCAATAATTTTTAACAAGCGAAGCAAAAAAGTCATAATTTGCACAATAATGCCACAATCATTTCAAAATCTACTATCTAACATAATATCAATGATAACTTTAGATTTCTTATCTTTGTAATATCTTGAATTTATAAAATTTAAACTTGTCAACAAAGCTTGCAAATCAATCGTATGATCATGGATGCTTTTCAATGCAATGAAGTTGTCGCAAATCGAGTTGGACCACAATGCAAAATTTCAGTCCACTATGGTATTTTCCTTAATCAAGCAAGCAAAAAATATGATTATAAACAAGTTTTGTTATCATTGATTCTTTTTAAGTTAAGCTGTTCACAATAGTCATTTTTTTTCAATATCTCCTAAGATTAAATTTAAACAACGTATAACACAAGGAGACGAATAAATGAATAAATACTTCTCATTCAACAATCTGTCAGCAACTTTACAATTTGAAGCATTATCTGTAACTAAATGTACAACATTAATTGGTCCAACAAATTCAACCAAATCAACAAATAAGTTATAAAGAGTTGTAACATCATTCACAATGTGAGAAGCATTAACTGATTTAACAAAGCAAATTACTTTAGGAGAATAAACAAGAAAATTGATGAGTTATCTATTCTTTTGATCCTGCTAACAATCTCCCATTATAATACATCTAGTTTCTGACCAAGCATTTCTAAATGTATCAACCAACAAACCAACTTCCTTCTTAATATCATATAGTAATTTAATTCTAATTGCATGATAATTAGGATCTTTATATCCTGGAACAATAGCTGCAATATCTATCATAGCTTGATAATAAACTAGATTTGCACAATTAAATGGAATGCAACAATCATAGAAGGTTCTTAGCAACAACTAAATCAGCTCGGTGAACCGCTTCTTTACTTGCCAAGGCACTTCTAATTGAAGGTTGTGTACCAAGAGTAATTCTTGAAGAAAAAAAAACTATTTGCACTTATTTCTTTTCCTTTCCCATTAATTTTGCTTGGATTCCTTGTGACAAGTGCAACTTGTTCTTGTAAACCTATCTTAACCTGCTCACTAATATTTGTTTCTTCATTTTTTTCATGTGCTCATTTGTAGCTACAAATTTCAAATGTTCTCCAAGTCGATACTTGACTTCATAACTAACTTTAGGACAAGACAGTGCTTCTTCTTTTTTTTTTCTAGCAAGATGTAATTTCATTCTATATATTCCTCCCCCTTTTAAAAATTTTCCACAATACAAGCATTTCAATAATCTTTTCCCTTGTGCATCAAAACAAATATGACAATGCTCACATGCAGGATCCATCTTCAATCTTACTGCTTGAGAGCTTAAGGGAGCTAATGTAATGCTATCGGTTATAGATTGTGTTTAAGATTGTCCAATAGGTGTTTGAGTTTCACCACAGCTACTCTCTTCTGATGTAATTTCTTGAAAAATAACAAATAAATATATTTATATATGTAAAACTTTAATTGATAAAAAAATAAACTTAAAAATACCCTCAACCAGCAAAAGGCGTGACCTAATCGGGCAAAGGCCACGCCCTGGCCGGCCATGGTGCCCTTTGGGCGTGCCCTCGCTAGCCAAGCGCCGCGAGGGTTTGCCCTGGCCGATCGAGGCGTGCCCTAACTAGGGCGTGCCCAAGGCCGACCAAGGGACAAAGGTCGACGATCGGCCAAGAGACAAGATCGACGATCGGCCAAGGGACAAGATCACCAAAGTCGAACTAACAATGCTTGATGAGCGAGCTAACAATCAAGAAAGGGAGAAACTCACCGGATCGAAGGCAGCAGTCGTCGGATCGTGTGCACGTCATCGGATCGAAGGCAATGGTCGAACACGGGGACTGGAGCTACATTTCTTTTTAATTTACATTATCTTGGATTCTCAACCAAAATATGTATTATCCGCAGGGGGAGCCTACGGTAGCACAGTCGAGACAGCGATGGGTTCTCTGCCCTTGCGGGGATGGAGCGACAGAAAGGATGGTTATCGGTTCAAGGAGGCAAGATGACCTTGCTTTTTCAGGGTAAGAAGGGGTAGAGAAAATGCCTCGAGCCAAGCCTCCGCTGGTACTTCTCGATTCAAAGGCACAAGAAAAGGGACACCCTACCGCGCCTGCGCGTTGGCAGATTGTACTTGTGCGTCGTCGGATTAGATCATTGGAAGCCTGGATCATGTGCATGTCATCAGATCGAAAGAAATGGTCGCCTGCGCGTCACTAGTTGCCGGATTGTACATGTGTGTGCGCGTCGCCGAGCGTCGGTTGCCGAATTGTACCTGCGGATCGAAGGTAATGGTCTCTAGAATGTCGGTCGTGGAACGTCGAAGTTCGAATGAAGGAAATGAGTGAGAATGATAAAACCCGAAGGAGTGAGCCGACCCTAACTTTAGGAATTTTTTTAAAATGTGAATTGACCCGATCATAGAAAATCGGCGAGCCTACCGATCAAACTCGAGTTTTGACTCAATTTGATTGGTTCAACGTAGGTCAAAGACCAATACGAGTCTAGACCGACCCAAGACCCTTTTTGGTGCCCGGACATCGGACTGACTGGCCGGGCCGAGCTGGGTTTCAAATCACTAGTTTTAACTCAAAAAAATTCCTGAGTTACGAGCCATGACCAGGATGTGTTAATATTTCAACTCTGATTTAGACACCGTAAGAGCCGTGAAATCAGTGTTATAGGCCATGAGAAGCCATATTCAAGCCGTTATAGAGCTATTATGGGACGTTACGAAGGCTTATCTAGAAATATCTTTTACTTTTCTTAGGATTTTTAATTGCAAATCAACTTCAATTCATACCATAAGTGGTTATTAAGAATCATATTTACTCATATTTAAATAAACTTTGGATGATTTCAAAGTCCAATTAAAGTCTATTCCAAATTTTTGTTGTTATGGCATAAAAAGACTCCCAATCAAAGCGAAACTTTATCAAATCCTTTGGGACACCTAGAGGCTATAAATAAAAACCCTATGAGACAAAAAAAATGGCGCTTGTGTTGCTTCAGTCCTGAGAATTCGTGTCTTATTGCAGAGAAAAAGTTTTGAAGCCCGAATATCACCCGAAGAAGAAAGATCGTCCAACAACTCATCCATTGGGCTGCACGATTGTCCAGAGGTTCTGAAGGCTACGAATTATTCTTCTATCTTTTAGTTAGATGCTCTTTTACCTAATTATTATATTTTATTATTTATGTAATGGATATTTTATATTCTTTTCAAGAAGGTTAAAATTGTTTGAACCCTGTTATTAGTTGAGTTAATTTATCTTTTCAATTTATTTTGATTATGCATGCTGAGTTTATTACCTTTTGATAAGTAATTTAATTTCTGAGTTTATATTACAAACCTATAAAATAAGTGATTAGTTTCATGAATCTTTTACTTTTAGTTGAAGCATACATAACATGTCTTCAATAATTTGTTGTTTGTGCCAAATTTCGTGCGGTTTATTATTTTGTCCAAATTTGTGTGTGAATAATGGTGTAGGAAATACATACTCATGCATATTAATTCTTTGTAAAATTAATAATTGAGTCATCGTTTATGATTATTAGTTTTATTAAAAATTAAGGTAGTTCGGTTTACTCATCTTGAGATGATCCTAATCCGTCATAAGAATCGATACTATTATTTTCTATTATAACTCAACTATTACAAAGGATTATATACATTTATCTTTACATTAATCATCCATAATTTCTAAGGCTCAACACCATTTTATTTTATTTTATTTTATTTACTTTTTTGCATATTCATTTTCTATATTTACACAAAACACTTTTTTTCTCCTAGTAAATTATTGACATAGATTAGATTTAATTAATTCCTTGTGGATTTGACACTCTACTCTTTACTTTATTATTTGGTATCGTTAGAAATTTTATTGTCACAATTTCACCACATCAATTTACTCTCTAATTAATTTATATTAATATCTAGTGAAATTTTTATATAAAAATGAAGTCACAATTATAGTATATGTTGAAGTAAAGTTTATGTATTATATATTAATAAGTTACAATAAGATGAAAAGAAAAATATATAGATAAAAAGTAGTTTAATATTAATAAATAAAAAGTAAAAAACAATTAATGAATAAAAATTGTACAAATGAATACTCTCACATTGATGATATGAAAAGAGCAAAGGATAAAGAATATAGTCCCACATTGGGATACTAAGAAAGTGAAGACAAGACAACTAATACAAAACACTCTTAAAAGATTATTGTGGGTCAAAATAATTACTTTTTGGTTGGTTAAAAAATTAATTTTTATCTTGGTCCATTCATCCAAATAATTTTGATTGGTTCTATTCGATTTTGACTCGTTCTCATGGTTTTGAACAATTTAAAATGGTTCAAAACGTCTCACTCTATATTATGAGGTGAGGCAAGGACCTTTTTAGTGACTAGTTGGTGGTTTGACGGGCCGGTCCCATTCGAGACGTCGCTCGTTGCTTGCTGAATCTATCATCCTTACCAGGTTTGCCTTGCAAGATTAACTTAAGTAATAATTAATTTAATCAAACTTGTAGTAATTTACACATGGTGGGAAGTAATTAGGCAACTGGCATAATAACGTAATCCTTTTGTATCTTTTAGCGTGTCATAGATGCAATTAGACAATGACACATCTTATGTGCATGTAGTAATTTAATGTAATTCCTATTGATATCACAATGATTCTATGATACATACGACTTGTGTGTAAAAGATCAAGTTATTCATTATTATTTTTAACATTCGACCTCTCGTTAATTTCTTCTTCCATATTATCATCTTAAATAGTAAGCACTGCCTGTCTGTCTCAATAAAATAACCTTTAGCTAACAAAGATCAAGTTAAGCTAAATTCTAGAGATAGTTTATGTTTGGAAATAATAACGTTTAAATATGAAAAAATAGTCAAAGAGTTTTAGAAACAAAGATAACCTAATCCTCAATCAGATTTTGGCATAAGGACATAATTACTGTTGCATAATGATACATTTTAAGTTGTATTTCTATTTTCTACACACGAAGGAACGACATCTTGCATTCCATGTAGTTTAGGATCATGCAAATCACGGTAACTTATTACTCATTTTGGAGTGCAAATAAATAGAACACAGATCCATGCACCATAATTTCTTGTAGGATAATCCAATGCATAAATTATGTTGGATCAAATAAAGATAAGCATAAATCACAGTAACTTATTTTCATTTATCGACCAGAAGAGGTTAAAGATTACTTTCCATGACCTATTCCCAGTTTGAAATGTGAGAAAAACTATTTTAAAATATATGTTCTAATATGTCATGCATTTAAATTATTTTTACACGATACCATATAGGGATGAAATATCCCCTGCCCCCTATTGGGCCCGCAGGAAATCCCCGATTGGGGTCCCGAATTTAAAAAATATTTCTCCCGCCGGGTCGGTGTAATGAACACGTGCTCTTCAAATATCATCTTTATATAATTATGCATTTAATTAACATTAAGTTAGTTTGAATGTTCATTTAGTGATATTTCTATATAGTAATTAATATTCCGATTAGAGCAAATGATTACCAAATATGAATAGACTTCATAAAGTAATTATATAAGGTTATTCATGAATAAATTATAAAATTTATAAATATTATAATATATATGTTTAAATATGATTAACTAAACTTAATTATGGTTAAAATACTTAGTTATGATAAAAAATATAATTGGTCATCACTTAAGTTTCAAGTAGTCAAAGAAGATAGGTGACAACTCCTTTATGAGATATATTTCTGAATTGCCTTATGACATCAAAAAAAATTAGAAAAAAATATAAGCAACTATCCTTATTCTTTCACTACAGAAAAATTACCAGATTTAAAACCTGAACGAAACAGACCAGGGAAAATCGGGAATGTTGACTGTTCAAGGCGAGTTCTTAATTCAAAATTGTTCTTCTAATTTAGAGGATCATTCCCTCATGGTTAGCCAACCATAAATTATAAAACATTTGGCATGGTTAATCCATTCGAAGTTAACTTTCCATGGCCCCTAAAATAACCTAAATAGGAGTTGTATAGAGAAAGTCATGAACTTAGCTTTGTTGGTCACTCATCATGTTCCTAGTCAGATACATGTTTAATTTGTAAATTTGGGCACAATTAGAATAGAGTGAATTATGATTTGAAATTTGGATATGGTTCATTAGACCTTCCAAAGATTTGGTAAGAGGTGGAATCATCCTATTTGGACATGTATCTTGGGAGAAATTAATTTTTCATTTCATAGTGATTCTTTTGTCAAGTTTCAGGACATTAATAAATCACGACCCGAATTGACTATTTTTGTTATAAGGTTATACAAGGATTTAAATTCTATAATTTTATGACAAAATAACAAGGAAGTATAGTTTCTAGGAAAATTATGATCTCATCAAATAAATAGATATCAATAAACATATAAATTAATCTTTCAGCGACATACAGTCTGTTAGAACACAAAACCCTAAGTCAAATTATCTTGGATTTTATAAGTTACTCACTTGGAATTAGTTAACGATATTTGGGGTTGAAAACTTTAGCAAGTCTAGTTTCTAATTTATTCAGAATAATAAAATTTGCACTTATGATTAAGAAATTATGAATTAATTATTGACGGATACTCAGTCTGAAATCTTAAGACAACACTTAGTTAAGTTATGGAGGATTGAGAAATTTCAATTGTGAAATAGCCTATCAATATAAATAACTGAAATTAGAAATTTGTAATATATGGAAATTTGTAATATAGGAGATTATATGCATTTTAAGACGCATAAGCATTCATCCATCATGAGCATGCATTGCATACTATTTATTTGTAATTGGAAAGTAAAAAGGCATTATTGCTTGTAGGAAATATGAAGTTACAAGTGAAAGGGAGGAAATCTAGTAAACTTAAGGGTAAGGTATCAATACGAGTAGGTAAATTTACGACATAGCAAAATGATATTTATTAATTCTTTTGTTTATGGTATTATCTCAAACAAAGATTATTAGTATTATTATTGAAACATATCTCGAGGCATGAAAAGTATTTATGATATATTTCAAGAATTTCATATGAGATGGAATAACCTCTTACATGAAAATGTTTTTAGGCAATAATGTCTGTGAAGTTAAAATAAGTTTTACTTGATAATGATATGTGATTATGACATGTATATTTTGATATTGTCAAACTCCGTGTGTTCATTAGTCATGGTAGTTGAAAAAGGTATTTAAGACTGCATTAAATATGCATGAAGTCTTTGGGGCGTATATCGAGTGTCTTTGCCCTTTGGGGACTACTCTGCATCTACGTATTCACCCATAATTTACTCTGCATATTTGAAAGTTATGATTGTGAAACTCTACTTAACTGTATGACACACAATTATCAACAAATACGTATTAACCAATGATGTGTTCTACGTTCCTGAGAGTCATGATTATGAAACTTTGCTTAACTGTATGACACATGATCACAGAGGGTACATATTGGCCCATGATATATGCAATGACACATGTTTGGAGTTTAATTATGAACATGAGTTACTTATATTGATATTAAAATTCATATGGTTTAGCAACTTATGTTATAAGAATTATGCTTTAAATATTTTCTTATATGGATAATTGATTATTTAAATGTTACATGCACTCGTATTTTTTCCCTATGTTGTATTTTTATTCCACTCATTGAGCATGATTGTTGTTGATAGTATCCATTTTAAAATTTCAGATACTTTTAATTCTCGAGTTGAGTCGACTCGAAACTTATTTTTGTTCCATATAAAAGAGGTCGAGCTATTGGAGCATTTTATTTCCCCTTTCACGTTTGTTTTTAAAGGGATGCAATATATAAACTCGAGAGTTGTAATGGAGTTTATTAAAATATTTTTATAATGTTGTATAAAACTTGATCATGTGGCGTGTTATATGTGAAATGATTTAAAAAAATATAGTGACAGAATATTATGTCTTAAGCTTTTGTTTTAAGTTTTGATGAGTTTATATACAATAAATAGTGAAACAAGACAATAGTATATAATGGTACATTAAGAGAGATAAGTAAGGGATGATGTTTTGCCAATTTTATTCTTAGAATTGCTAAACAAAGTTAAGGATTATGATAATTGGGATTAGAACTTAGTCACTGAATTGGGTGTGACATGGTTTGGTATTAGAGCTTAGGTTATAAGATTATGTAGATAGTATGACATAAGTTTAAGTTTATGTGACATTAATTTGCAATAAATTGATAGTGTATGCTTTTGACTTTATTTTTATTTTTATTTTTAAGGAATAAAAATGACACAGTGTTGGCGTCGTGGGATGGCCAATTTGCTATTGTTGGCCAAAGTCATTCTGCTCCTCCCAAGCGGTCGACCTAATAGGAGACATCAATTGCATTTCATGGATTGGTACATGATGTGCCAAGAGATGTCAATGATAACTCTCCCTTACGTGATGATGAGATCCCAACAGGTTCATCAAGACTTTTTCATGTTGTTGAGCAAGTCAATCCTATTGAAAATCAAAGTGTCATACAAATTCATGCACAAGCTTTAAGTGCTATTATGAGTGGAGTAAACCCGACCTCCCAAGTTATGCACAAAAATAGGTTCTACAACAAAATTAAAAAGCAAGGTGCAGTTGATTTTGAAGATATGGTTCACCCATAAGAGGCGGATGCATGATTAAAGCGTATGAATAGAATATTCAATTAGAAGGGGTGCTCTAATGAAGAAACATTTGATTATATTGTTTCCTTGTTGTAAAAAGATGCTTTGGATTGATGGGAGACGGTTTCTGGAAGTCAAAATTTTCCAAGTACTTTTGAATGGGAGGACATTCCTCGAGAATTTCGAAATAAGTATTTGCCCATACTGTACACTGAAGGAAGCAGAAGAAATTTCTAAATATGACACAAGGAGTAGAATATGAATTAAAGTTCACCAGACTATCAAAATATGCATCGAGGTTGGTGTCAAATGAAAACGACAAGTGTAGGAGATTCGAAGGAGGACTTCACTTGAACATTAGAGAAAATGTTGAAGTGTTTGACTTCACTGACTACTCAAAATTGGTGGCAGCAACATTAAGAGCTGAAAAAGCTTATAGAGAAAATGAATCAAGTTCGCCAGCACTTGAAAAGACCAAACTCCAATTTTACTCGGACCGGGCCAAGTAATAAAATGGCAAGATATGGTGATGGTAAATTTCAGTCTCATGATAACTTTTACAATAATAGGAGACATGAAAATGAATCTCAGTGTACACAAAACTATCATGCCAAAAAAATATAAGTACACAAGCAAGCGCAATTAGAAAAACATATCTAAAAAATCAAAATGGAGTTGGACCGAGACAAGAACAATACCGCACGAATGCATATTGTACAATTTTTGGAAGATATCATCCTGAAAAGACACTCAATATTCATGGGAGCTTGCTTTAAATGTGATCAAAGAGGACATAAGATACAAGACTGTCAATTCAGGAAAAAGAGTAAAATCATCTCTAAAATCGTAGCCTATCATTTTGTGAAGTGTCAAATTAAAGCTTACTCCTGATACAAGCGAGTAATCAAAATGTTTTAAGTACATCGAAAGCGACGAATCCATCAGGGAGACCATAAACTCAAGCACGTGTCTTTGCAATGACAGAACCCGATGCTTTGGCTACTATGACGTAGTAATGGCTACTCTATCTTTGATAACAATGCACATATTCTTATTGAGCCTGGATCCACTCATTCATTTATATCAAAAGACTTTTTATGCATGTCGATAGAAAATATAATCCTTTACAATGTTCCATGTGAGTACATACACCCGTGGGAGATTTTATTATTGTTGCACAATCATATAAAAATTATAGAGTCAAAGTTGTTGAGCAACACATGCTGACGGATTTTATTCCTTTAAATATTCAAGAATTTGATGTCATTCTTGAAATGAATCGGTTCACTCATCATCATGCCACTATAAAAAATTATTTTAAAAAATAAGTTTTCACCAGAAAAAGAGAGAGTCAAGAGTCACATTTTGTGGTAAACGATAAATTATTCCCTCTTGTATTATTTATATGGTAATTGCACAAAAATTAATCAAGAAATGATGTAAAGCTTACCTTGCTTCTGTGATTGATACTAAGGTAGAAGAATCACAGTTGAAAGATATTTCAATCATATATGAGTTTGTAGATGTTATTCTAAAGGATCTTCTTGGATTATCACCACAAAGAGATATTGAGTTCAGTATTGACATTATTTCATAAATGACTTCTATATATATTGCTTCTTATCGAATGTCACTAGTTGAATTGAAAGAGTTAAAGCTATAATTACAAGAATTGTTAGACAAGGATTTCATCCGTCCGAGTATTTCTTCTTGGGGTGCACTAGTATTATTCGTCAAAAAGAAAGATGGAACATTACGATTGTGCATTGATTACAAACAATTAAATAGAGTTACTATAAAGAATAAATATTCTTTATCGCGGATCGATGATTTTTTTTTTATCAATTGCAAGTAGCAAAAGTATTTTAAAAAATAGACTTGAGGTTAGGGTATCATCAATTGAGAATTAAAGATGTTGATATTACTAAAATTGTCTTCAGAACTCAGTATGGATACTATGAATTTCTGGTGATGTCATCTGGTTTAACAAATGCGGCTGTAGCTTTTATGGATCTCATGAATCGTGTTTTTAAACCTTAATAAGTTTGTGATTATTTTTATCGATGATATATTGATCTATTGTGGAAGAGAAGAAGATCATGAAAAATATTTAAAAATTATTTTACACATATTAGGAGAGAACAATTATTTACAAACGACAAAGAAAAGGACGAATGCTTGAAAGCACAAGGAAGAGAACGAATGCTTGGAAGCGCCGGAGATCATGATGCCGTCATTGTGATGGGGGAAGAGTAATCGGCAGAGCAGGAAAACTTTGGGGAAGATGGTACCACACAAAAATTTTCCTATTTTTTATTTAATAAGATAATTATTATTTTTAACTTCCTAAATATCTTTTTTATGCAAAAATAAAATGAGAGAATGATCCTAATTATTTTATTTGTGACTTTATGGTATGATAATTTTATTAAATTGCCCATATTGATTATATATTTGTAATATGACGTAAATTGCTAATATTGTTATTAATGTTTAATTAGGTATATTATAATTATTGCATGAATATTATATACATATTATATAAATATTGAATATTTCTATTTTTTATTTTTCAATAAAAAATCGGGGATCAAATCCCGGCGGTGGTTTGGGGCCGTGGGGATTGAGGCGGAGAATAAAATTTCCCTAGAACCGAGAATTCGGGCCGGGCTGGGGTCGAAGCGGGGGGCATAAACAGGATCGGGTGCCACTCCTAATACCATACGTCATATGACTTATTTATTTTTTAAATAAACTTACCGATGTGCAAGAATAGCATCTGAATCAATTTGAATAAAATCATGACAAAATTGACTATTCATCATAAGTTATTTCTCATATAAATATGTTGATGACCAGTGAGTGATAAATTATCATTTTTTAATTTGTTAATGTCACTATTGCCACTCAATTGTCATTTTTTGAATTTACATAGTTAATAAATTATCAAAATAAATCATTTTCGTCCAATCATAAACAAGGCAAAGACAAGTTGAGAGTGAATCCTTTAATTTTTAATTGATCAAAGGATTACACCTTCAAAATTTCTTCATTAATACACGAATTAATTGTGAATCCATAACAATTATTTGATTTATCATTCACTAGTCATTAACTATGCAAATTAATGCGTTGGATTAATTGCAAAATTATAACGGGTATTTAATTTAGTATTCCCTGATCATTAATTGTGCGATTTTTTTAATCATTAATGAGAGAATGATTAATTTTGCCAATCATTTCAAAGATTCTTGATAATAACATTTATTTCAAATAGTATTTATTTCGAATTAAGTAGTGTTTCTGCATTATACACGCATTAATTAACGTATTTATTTTGGAACATTTAAAAGATTTTGTTTAGTGCATATTCTTATACTACTTGTGTTAAAACCAAATTAATTTCCATATCTTTTTTCCCTCTTGTTTTGTGAAATAATTATATATATATTACATATACTTTTATGAAATAATTTTTCTATTTCTACGATGAAATGATTAATTTTTAAAACATATTTTTGACATAGACGATATAAGATAAATTTATAAATTTATTTTTAATTTAATTTTACACATAACCAATATTTCTAAAAATATTTTGTTAAAATTATTTACAATAAAACAAACGTAATCTTTAAGAAGAAAGCACCAATTATTTCCATACCAAAACAATTCCCCGCCCGCCACTTGAAACTTATTCCCACCGACCCCCATCTTCAAATGGCGCCACTTCAAAATTTATAAATATTCTGCACTTTGATCACTCTCTCTCCCTCTCTCTCTCTCTCTCTCTCAGTCCCCAATTGCAGACTACCCCCGATCTCATGGCCGTCGACAAGAGTTCTGCTACTACCGTCGCAGACAAGGCCGGTGCTGCCAAGAAGAAGGCGAAGATGACCCGTGAGAAGCCCCAGAACGAGCATGATCCGGTCAAACCCTCCTTGCCGGTGGCCGCCTCCGCCCCTCGGAAGCGCAACAGTTGTCCCGGTGTTCGAGTAGTCGGCGGCCGGATCTACGATTCTGAGAACGGCATAACCTGCCACCAGGTTCTCTAAGGAACCCGAATTTACTCTCGATCCCCGAGATTGGATTCTTTTGATTTGCTTAATCCATTTCTTACTTTTTTTTAATGTTTTTGGACTGTGGATTTCGCAGTGCCGGCAGAAGACGAGGGATTTCGCGGCGGCATGCAAGCAGATCAGGAAGGGGAAGCCGTGCCCCATACACTTCTGCCACAAGTGTCTCCTGAACAGGTTGGGTTTCGTCTTTGAATCATCGATTTGTTTTGTTGTTGCGCTTTGATCGTAAGAGTAACAGGGTTTTCCGATGGTGGTTTACTATGATCCAGATATGGAGAAAAGGCCGACGAGGTGTCAGCGGTGGAGAACTGGAGCTGTCCAAGATGTCGCGGCGTGTGCAATTGTAGCTTCTGCATGTAATATCTATGTTGCTATTTGGGCGGCTTCCTTGTAAAGACGATAAAAAATTGTTTGTAATATTTCCTCACTTTGTATCTGGATTTTGCTGTTTTGATGTCCAGGAAAAAGAAAGGTCATCTGCCGACCGGAATTCTCATACATGCGGCAAAGGCCACTGGTTTCTCTTCAGTTCACGACTTGTTGGATCGTAGTGGAGCTGATTTATTGGATGCTGCGAGGGGGCTTACAAGTATGAGTACACATGGATGTTCTGCCTCCGTAAAGGTATTTTCTTCGGTCCCTTCTATCTTTTGCAATTTGTCTTTCCTGTTAGCTTTTTTGTGGTTGTTACATATGTACTTATAGGTGTCAACGCCGACAAAGAGAAGCCTCTGTGCGGAGGATGCCCATGTTGGAGAGGAGGATGAAGGGGCTCCTGGTGGTGGTGCTTATGGAAATGGGGTAATGAATACATTGAAAGAGAAGAAGAGGGCTAGGAAAAATAACAAAACTGAAGAGAATTGTGTGAATATTATCAAGCCTTGTGCAAGTAAGGCAAAATTGATTACAGAGAATGTGCAAGGAAAGGAGCCACTGAGTATCCTCGCAGAATCCATTATAAAGGAGGATGAAATATCAGATGTTCGGGAAAAAATGCCAATTGCCAACACTGATAAAATTAGTGAAGCAAAGACTGTACCAATGGCACAGAAGAATTTGAAAATGGTGAAGGGCAAAAAGAATAGTCTAGATAATACCAACCAGAAGAAGACATCAGATCTAGCAGAAGGCAAAACTGCTGAAGCTGAACATCGAGGAAACTTAAAACAAATTAAGCAGAGGAAAAATGACTTTAGAAGTCCTTCTAAACATATGAAATTGGAACTTGCACTCCCTCAAGGTACACCATTAACAGAAATCACTGGCATTCAATGGTCGCCGCAAGATGTTGGAGCTGTTCTACAATTTTTAGAATTCTGCAGTGCATTTTCAAAGGTATATAATACTATCATGTATTCTTAATTTATATTTTCCATATAAAGTAATGAAATTTAATGTTAGAGTAGACCTTTTTATTATATGTATTTATGGATGAAAGACAGCTGCTACAATTTCTTGTCATATTAGCTTGTGAGACAACTTGTACAGATGCATTTGTCTCTGCTATCTTGTTGATTAAAATGTATCACAAGCCGTCATGTTTGTAATCATGGAAATGTTAAGCATTAACTGCATGCTGCAGGTTAGATCTTACAATTTTATGTCGTATCCCTTTGCTATTGTTAAAGTGGGTCCAAAGGTGTTATAACTTACTCAGTTGTGGAAATAAGATAGCCTTATGCTTGAAATAATGTTCTTTCTGTGATTAATTGTAAGTTTTGAGTACTCAAGAAAAAAGTCAATTTTGCACTTTTACTGGTTCATATGCCACACAATATGAAAACATACATGGTTCTGACAATTTGCAAGACCTGAATGATGATTATTGATTATTTCTACTAATGATGATTATCGGTAAAAAGTCTACGTCTATATATGATAATTGTGTGAGGATATTGGTCTCTTTGGTCAGCAATAAGTTTTGTTGCATCAAGATAAAATTAATCTGTCACCAACCTAGCGCCTTAATTGATTTCATACAACAAAAGTGCTTTCATTAATACTGTAAATCTTATAAAAAGGAAGGAATTGACCTCAATAGTTAATTGTATTAGTTGAAAGATCGAACCTTTTGAGTTTGTTATTCTAACATAGGAAACTCTTCAACTAAACTGGTGGTCATCCTTTTCCTTCTCATAAAAAAAACATAGGAAACTCTTCGTAAAAAAAAATAATGAGTTCAAGGGATCTCTTTACATTGGATTAGATATCAACTATGACTTGAATTCAGAAATTTGGTATATGGTAACAAGGGTGTTATGAATTGATTAGTGTCATGATGGGTTATGTCATTGCCTTCCTTTTTCCAACATCATTTGAGGTAGCAACAAGTTCCTATCAGATGACAACGAAAAAACTCAAACCTCAATAGATTGTTGATAGGCTTTTATCATCAGTTTGGTGAGTAGGAAATTAATAATGTCAGTAGAACTTGTGATGGTATGGTGAGAAAGCTACATTATTGTTGATCCCGTTGAAGGCCAGGAGTTGCATCCAATCTTTTGATGTTTTGCTTAATTTTATTTTGTCGCCTGATGGTTATGGTGCAAATGCCACTGAACCAGAATTACAAACTTGGCTATGATTGGCCATAACAAGTTTCCAAATGTAGGTTCTGTGTGTCAAATGATAAATTAGGCACACGATGAATAGTTGGAATATGAAAATGCTAGTTGCCAAATTTTGGTTTTTGATGTCAATGGTCTTATGCTAATTCACAGATGGAAAAGCTATTTTGTATAATTTTATATGAATATATTACCAAATCAACTATTAATTGATATATACAAGTCGACGAGGAGTGTTGTCAGATTTTGTGGATGTAGTTTCCTTCAGGAAAGAACTTGTTATCGATGAAGTAATATTCTAGTTGTAATGTCATTTACCAAATGGCTTGCTTCATAACATAGCATATATGGCTACAGAAAAGGAGAACCTATATCTTGTTTGTCATTCGTAATATGTGCTTGTTGAAGTTCATCTGATGCATTCATGTTATGTTGGACTTTTCTTGGCTTATTTTGGCTTATGCTACTTTACTATTGTTCCCTTGTTTCTGTATTTATAATGAGAGCTTGAAAACTAGAGATATCCGGAACAAGACAACATAATCGACACATTTATTCTTCGGTTGATTGTGAAACCAAAACCATGGTTATCAAAATCACGATCTTACGACTCTACCTAGGATCTACGATGTCATATTTGTGATCATTTTGTAAGATCGGTAGAATCTTAAGATCCTACCAACATCGTTGCGTTTTTTTTATTTTGACCAAGTGCAATTGGAGAAATAAAATTGAGAAGTTGATGATTGGTTATAATTAAAATTTTAAATTTATTTTTAACAAAATAAACATAATATCAATTGTCTATATATATATATATATTAAAAGCTGGTCCCAAGTCCGGATAAAGGAGGGTTGTGTTAGGCCCCGATAGCCAGCGTAAAATCCTGTCGAATCTCATGAACATGGATCAATGAATGCGTCGTATGATCCATGTAGCCGACCCCACCTAGTGGGATAAGGCTTTGTTGTTGTATATATTAAAAGCTATTTTATATAATTGTACTCGATATTAATCATATTGTTATCATTTTTTGTTAATTCATATTAAATTATTATTACATAAATAATATATGTATACATGTGTAGGAAACCTTAATAGGATATTAGGTAAATTAATATTATCTATAACATAAATCATTATAACTTTATTAAAAAATATTCTTAATATAATTTTATATATTAAATTATTTTTTTAATATATAAGTAAGATCTTACGATCCTTAATTTTGATTCGATGTTACGATTTTCGATCTTATGGACTCCTGATCTTACGTAACCCTTGGCCAAAACTACTTGCATCTGATCAATATTTCAAATGACTTGCCATGAGCAGGAAATGCTTTAGTCATCTTTTAATAGTAAATCTTATAAATTAGCATGGAGTAGTGGCATGCACGCCTGCAGATGAATTGAAGTGTGGTCAAAATATCTAATGCAAATGGGTGGTGTCCTATAATATTAGGAAACAAAAAATTCCATAACTGGAATTACTTCATTTGAGCTTCACTATATGTTCATTTTGTTCGACTTTCCTTCTGCCTATCATCTTTTAGGTCAAAACAATTGTGTGCATGTGTTGAAGAATGAATAAAAATTTATATATTATGCTTTCCTGTTTAGCATTTCACCTAATAGTTGTACATAACTTGTGTTTGTCTTTCATTAGTCATGTGTCTTGAATGAGTTAGTGCTGGTTCAAAAGGCCTTTTCATGCATGATTTTAGATATTATGATTTCATGTTTATAATGTGTGATGTCATGGATACTTGATCATAAATAGAAGTTATAAAATTACAATTTCCCAAGAAATGAAATATAGACCTTTATCATTGGTACATTTGGTCCTCTACCAAATACAGATTCTTTCAAAGATAACTATTTAATTGTATGGATATCAACAATTGAATTTGAAGGACCTTGTGGCAGGTTACTACCAACAATGATCAATAATTTTGCCATAACATGTCTAATGGTTAAATTTTAAGTTTTTCACCACTTGTAGGTTGGCGGCCAATGTTTGATATTTTTTCGTGGGTATCATCTAAACCTTGTAGTGGAGTTATGAAATGATCTCAAGCACCTTGCATATATGGTACTATCTCATTAATCATGTGTGTAGCTAACTGGAGCTGAAATGCTTATAAACCTCCGTAAAAGTTCATTACATGCGTCAAAATATTTCGTGTTTCACACATCTGCACATGATTACCCTATGCTACTTAGAATATTCCTTCTAAACTGTTCAATGGTAGTTATGACTCATTGTTTTGTTATGTCTTACAAGAAGTTTTTGTCTATTTTACAAGCTTTAAATATAATTTGAGGTTGCATATGTAGAGCGTACATATTTCTTACCACCTGCCCATCATTAGGTTCTTGATATCAGGAAAGGAGAGCCCGAATACATTCTTAGAGAAATAGCAAAAGGTCGTGTTGGACGTGGTGCATTTCCTCCAATTATCAAGTTTCATAAGAAGTTGCTTTCTTTTGTTGAAAAAGAAATGGGGGAAGAGTATGACAAATGATTATTGCTCAAAATTCTATCTTGCCATTTATTGTTATGTGCACTTAGCATATTTGTTGTTTTCAATATGTTAGGTATGGCGTATGCTCAACAAGCAATGCAGACCCATGGTTGCAATCACTTGTGAACTGCATTAATGGATCTAAAGAACCCTTGAAAAGATTTCCGTTGGATACTGATCTGTTAGTCTATGATGATTGCAATCTGTCAGTGAAACTCAAGCTCCTGAATCTTCTTTGTGACAAGACTCTTGATACAGAGTAAGTGAATTTGTTTTTTTTTTCTTGATTTGTTTTGTTCAAATCTAACTTGTTTTTTTCTTCAGAAAGCTGAGGAATTGGATTTATGAAGAAAATGCAAAATTCATTGAACAAAAGAAGGAAGCAAAAGAAATTATTTTGGCTGCTAAGAAAAAGGTTCTATTTGAAATTTTGTTAGCTACTTAATTGGTTGTTGCATGGACTAGTAAATAATATGCACTTATCTACAGGAGAAGGATCTTAAACAGAAGCTGAAAGATGATTTCGCAAAACGTATGCTCTCAGTAAAAGATGGTGCTCCTTTTTCACATGTTGAGCATCATAATCATATTTCACAAATAAAGGCCGAAGTTGATAAAGCTCATGCTGAGATGCTTGAGTCGATGAAGCTTTTGCCAAAGAGTATGTTTATATGCTTTCTTCTACATTATTCCTTGTGTTGTATCCTTGACGAACCATCCCCATGAACTTCATTTGCTGTTGTGAGCTAATGGTGATGGTAAGCTCCAGAATATGACTTGAAGATGTACTACCTGCAGTTGACAATGAGAACATTGGCCACTGAAGTTTAGACTTGTTTTAGTATCGATGGACTATGTAGACATCACTTGCTAGGGCAGATACATGATAGACTTCATGGGAGGGCAAAATATAAAGAGCTGAAAAACTATAATTGACAGTAATTAATGCTAAAATCACTTGTGGCCCAATTCTGTAATATATATATATATATATATATATATATATCCATATATTAGCAAAGAATACAAGTTGGGGGTTGGTGCAAGGCCCCTCTACTACACACAAATACACAATTATATATAGTTTGAACCTAGTTGCTCAATGGTGACTTTGTATTTCATATCTGCCCTAATCCTTGTCACCAACTGTTTAATACTACTTGAAATCACAGAACTAAGGCTGGTGGCGAAAAGTTAAGAAATAACTATTAGGAATGCCTAAGAGTCAGGTGTGGACTGTTTAATTTTTTCTGGTAATTTTTAAGAAGAGGAACTCATGAGCTATTTAGTTTGCATCCATGGCTTGTCACATGGCTATAAGTTAAATTTGGCTAGAGATTAAGAAATGATTTGTTTACTTTTCTTTCCTCACAAATAGGATATAATTCCTTTTGATATTAGATTATCTCTAAACGTTTATGGAATGCCACCTATTAGGATTATCAACAATCCAACTGGTTCATAAACAATGCAAATCAATGTATGGATTTTTACTATTGTCTCTTTCATCTTTTTATAAAATAACATAGGTTCTTTTTCATACCTTTTTTTTGAAAACGTTTTTTTAAATGATCTTTTTCATGCTAATTGCTCATATGTTTGAAGCAAACCACTTTCTTTTTTGTCATTTCAACACAAAAAAATACAGGAAAACACAGACGGGATGCTCTTAGAACAGAGCCCATACTCTTGAATGGTAAAGGGCATGTGTACTGGGAGCTGGAAGGTTATTCTGATAATGTGAAAATGTTGCTACAAGGCATTCATTTGCTGAACCAGTATAATTTCCGTTTGGCATTCAAGTGCTGAAAATTGACCATTACCAATTTTCTTTCAGATATTGGGGATTGGAGCTCAGTTTTACTTGAGGATAATTGGTTTGCCTATGATCAAGAGGGAGAAAGAGCGATCGATAAACATATTTCCTCCATCCGGTACAAAATGATATGATTTAATAATTCTTTAAATAACTTCTGTGTAGATGTTAATGGTTTCTTACTGATCTACATTAGATTATATTGACATTCTTTTGAGCAAAAAGGTATTAGTTTCAGTAACGTTGCCAGAAATCTTTAATATTTGGAATTGTGATGTTTGACACATTGTGGTGATGTTAATGTATGTGGTGTTTCTTGTTCTATCAGTTAGGGATTGGCATTGCAAACATGCTAATAGATTGAATTTGTTGTTGTGTCGTTTGGTTTTTTTTTAGAGTTTCTCTTGGGTCTTGCATCTTATTTTCATTCGGTGTAGTTGAAATAATTGAATTGGTAGTTGTTTTGTCAAGTAAGGAAAATTCAGTTAAATACATATTGTTCTTAATTGACTTAGTTCTTAAAATAAGTTACTCCTGCACTTACGTAAACTCATATTTTGTTCTGTAAATTCGTATCGTAGAATCGACACATGAACTCGTAGAGCTTATGTATCAACTAAGTTTAATTATTTAAGTGATTATTATGCACTTACAAATACATATCTATGTTCCATAAATCACTAACAACTAATATATTTTATTAATATCAAATAATATGAAAGTAATCAAAATAAGTACTATAACTTACAACTAATAAAATGCTAACTAGCTATCAATTATTATGTTTATTAAGATAAAAAAACTTATAAAAAATAAAAGTAAGTAAAATGATTGCTCTAAAATTTTTAATCATGATACTAATTTTTCTCTAAATCACAAATACGTTGTTAATAAAAAAATATTTAAGATTTTTTATAAACTTTTTATCGTACAAAATAAATAATTGTATATAAGTGTATAAACTTTTGTAGAATTGGATAGTCTCTATAAGAGTTTATAAGATTCTATGAAAATTTTTAAATTAATATTTATGTAAAATCTAAGATTTAAATTATTTAAGAGTTTATGTGATTTGATTTGTTTTATTTACCTAACTCGAGAGTTTAAGTATATTGGTTCAGAATTTATGTAAAGATTCGACATAGACAAAAGTGAATGTTTTGCATTTTCCTTTTTTTGCGAAATGGATTACTTTTTCTGCTCTTTTTGTTTGTGCTCTCTTGTGATATAGTGGACAATTAGATTTAGAATATCAATTTCAGGGTGATAATTCATTGTACTTATCACATTTAATGATACGTAGCAGTTTCTTTACATTTTTCAGTGCCTACATAAGCTTCTGTGCGCGAATTCATTAACAGTTTTGAATTATTTGTTCTATTTTCAGTTTATTACCCTTGTTATCAAGCTTTTAGCTGGTATGATTTTAGGGTTGGAATCATTTGGTTTCTTACATGCGTAACATGACATTGTTTAGGAAACTGAAGCAGAAGAAGTTCAAATGTTTGACTGAAAAGGAACCTGAGAATGTTCTTCAAATGAATGATCCCAACGGTAAACCAAAACAACAACAACAACAAAGCCTTATCCCACTAGGTGGGGTCGGCTAAACCATTGCATCAAAATGGTCTGGCTGAAGGGGTAATGATTCATTTTTTACTTTTCTCGTTTCTAAAATAATGTGGTGTAATTCATTGTGACATGACCTAGAAGAGCCAAACGAAACACTTGTACATGCTGAATGAAACAACAGGATGTTGATCATTTTTTTTCCTGAAACTCTCAAAAGTCTGAAGTGCAATTTGTTGCAGTCTAACCCATGGAATATCTAGAGTTAATCTCTTTAATCAAGTAGCACATTTCTTGCATGACCAATTGTTCAGCATATTGCTCATGCGTTACTTTAGCAGATTGAAGTTTTTTGCTCTGAAAACAAACTAATGAGGTCTTGTTGATCATTGTTCATTATATATATTTTAATCTTAAGAAAGAGATCAGCATAAGTTGACTCTTGTTCTACGTAGCTGCATCACTAATAATTCATTCTTCTTTGTAGATATAGTGCCATGAACATAACTATCAGAACATTGGTGGGGATCAAAGGGGGGAATGTGTACGAAATCATCATTCTCATAATCATCAGAACATTGGTGGGATTCTTTTATGGATGGCAAGTGATGCATCTACATTCAATTCGATTGGAAGTACCACTAGTTCGTTAATCTGCAAGGACCTCAGGATCACCACCATTTTTGTTTAGTAAAGTATCTTAAGCATGTACATGCGTGCTCGAGGCCTAACATCATTTTGGATATCACCATTTTGTTTTGTCAAAGCACACGGTGTTAGCTTCATTCTGATCAAATATCCATCATCCAATCATTGTATTTTCCTTCAGACAATGCAGTACTTGTGCTCAATAGCTTTTATGTGTAACTTTTAGCTGTCTTATATTGTTCATAGTGCAATTTGAAGTTTATCACGATGATTTTTATCCTGGTGGCAAAATATTTTTAGCTTGTTTATCATATGATGTGTGATGATTGTATTCTACTGAGGCTCCTGATTTCTTTGAAAATTATGGTAATTGTCCACTTCTTTGAGCGGTGCTCTTTTAAATTAGGTTCCCAAGTTCCAGTCCTAAACCCGAACCAAAATATCTTTTATCATATGGGTCAACGTGGTCGATTCTACACCTTGATATCATGCAGGTTTGGTAAGCACATTATAAACTTGCTTCATTACAAGTATTATTGGTATCACGATCGCCTTTCAGTATTATTACTAGCGGACAAAACCTAACGACATTTAAATACCCACCTGCTCCGAGTTCGAAGAATATCCAACTCGCAGGACGTAGGAAGATCCGCTGCACCTCGGTCAAGATCCTCCCCCTTGGATTCCTCTGACACTAGGCATCCATTTGAATATTCGGTTATATATTCGATTCTGGTTAGAAGAATATATCATGATCAATCGATCATCATCATTGATTTTTTTTATTAAAGGATTTAATCGGTCGTCAACAATTTGACTTTACAATATCATTATTATCGAATAATAAGTAGAATAATGCAGCTGGACAGTATCCACTCGTGAATAAAAAACAGAAATTAAGTTCAATCCTTTTATTCTTTATGTTTATCTCTTTTTCTTTTCACTAGATCCTCGAATCTTTCTTTTAAAACAAATAAAGTTCCAAGACTTCGTTCTATTTGCTATTCCCCTTGACCAAAACAGAAGGATTGTACAAAATTCAACTCCATTTATTATGGCGTCTCTTGAGCTACAAGTCTACAACTATATGTCGCCACCAAATCTCATTACATATACTGATGTTTTACTAGTACTAGCATTATTAGACCTAATCCTACACGATCCCTCTAGTGGCACCATCTTGATAGCAGCAAATTGAATCACATGTATATGGCCACGCAAAGTATTCTTCACCTTCACATCAACAACACGATCAGCTCAAAATTGACCCGTTCAAGCATGGACAATTAATGCAAATATTTAATTTATGGCTAAGTAATCTGTTCGTAAGAGAATGATCAATAGGGTTTGTTTTTTGACGGTTAGGCAAAGCTAATTAAGGAGATCAATGGTCCATATCTACCTCCTTTCTTCAACTTATTTAATTTATACGAGGAAATTGTAACTTTTTTTCACGGGTAATCAAACGCGTGATACTAATAATGAGGTTTGACCATTTCGTTTCCAAGAATAATAAGAATTTAGTTAGCAAGTTTCAATAAAGAAATGTAGAGATTGAAAGAAACCGGATCTATCAGACCAGGGACGGAACGAAGTTAGGGGGAACCAAAAATATATTAAAATTTTAATAATTATATTTAATTAAAATTTGTCTTACTAAGACACATAATTTTACAATAAAATAACAAAAAATATATGAAATAACAGATGTAAAATAAAAATGTTAACAGTGGAATAAGTATAAAAGAGAAATTATATAAAATTTTTGTTGTATTGGATTAACACAATTGTTTCACGTTTTACTTTTAGTGAACATGTATTTTATTTCTTATTTAAGTGTTGATTTAAACTAAATATTGTTGATCAAGTCATGAATATACAACAACAACAAAGCCTTATCTTACTAGGTGGGATCGGCTACATGAATCATACGACGCCATTTCGCTCTAGTAGTAACCAAATCTTTCAGTATATTATTCACCAATAGATCTTACTCTATTAGTTCACTAAGTGTCCGCCTTGGCCTCCATCTCCCTCTTTTAATCGGACTCCAGATTATTTGATCTACTCTTCTTACTGGCGCATCTAATGGTCTTCTCTGAACATGACCAAACCATCTCAAACGATTCTCTACCATTTTCTCACTAATAGGAGCCACTCCGACTCGTTCACGTATATGGTCATTCCTAATCTTATCTAATCTTGTATGATCACACACCCATCTCAACATCCTCATTTCGACTACCCCAACTTTACGTTCATGTTGTCCCTTCATAACCCCACATTTACTACCATATAACACTGCTGGCCTTATAGTAGTACGATAGAATTTTTCTTTAACTTTATTGGGTACTTTTCTATCACAAAGAACTCCAGTGACTTTCCTCCACTTACACCAACCAACTTGAATTCTATGATTAACATCGTCATCAATCTCACAATCTTGTCTTACAATTGATCCTAAATATTTAAACTTTGTCACTTGAAAAATTATATCCTCCCCTAGTCTAACTTTCAAATCGTCTTTAAGTTGTTTATTTGTGAAATTGCTATGCATATATTCTATTTTATTCCTACTTAAACGAAAACCCTTTGACTCCAACGTATTTCTCCATATTTCTAATTTTGTATTAATCTCTTCTCTTGAATCCGCTAAAAGTACTATATCATCCGCAAATAGCATGCACTTAGGTACCTCCTCTACGATACTCTCGGTTATAGCATGGATAACTAAGTTAAATAGATACGGGCTTAAAGTTGATCCTTGATGTAGGCCAATTCCTATAGGAAATTCATTTGTCTCACCTCCGGGTGTCATAACCCTAGTCAATGCTCCATCGTACATATCTTGTATTACCTTAATGTAGGCAACACTCACCATCTTCTTTTGCAAGGCTTTTCAAAGTACATCATTTGGTACCCGATCATACGTCTTCTCTAAGTCAATGAAAGTCATATGTAAGTCTCTTCTCCTACTTCGATACTTCTCCATCATCCCCCTTAGTAAATAAATCGCCTCTGTAGTAGATTTTTCTGGCATGAATCCAAATTGTCTCTCAGAAATACTAGTCTTCATTCTCAATCTATGCTCAATCACTTTTTTCTATAATTTTATTGTGTGATTCATAAGTTTAATCCCTCTGTAATTTGCACAATAGAAGGATTAAACTTATGAGTCACACAATGAAATTATGAGAAAAAGTGATCAAGTCATGAATATAAAGTCAATAATTATTTTTTCCAAAATTAAATATGAGAAAAGAGAAATTATAAGAATGTTAAAATAATAAGAAGTATAATTGAACTACAATACTATTATAACTATAAAACTCTTAACAGCATATTTGAAGTATATATATATATATATATATATATATATATATATATGAAAGTTTTAAATGCTAGCTTAATTGAATTAGTATAAATGCATTAAAATGTAAAACGAGGGTATCCGATTTTTAGTGTGTATTGGTAAACATGAGATCTTGATTATGGGGGCCATCCACTGTATAAATGCATAATTACTATTGTTAACCTCTAGAAGTTTAAAAATTTAGGGGGGGCCATGGCCCCCTCTGGACACAATGTAGTTCCGTCCCTGTATCAGACTATCACAAAACTAGTGTTTAATTTCCGTGGAAAGCATGGACGTACGTAGAAAGTTATCACAAGTTATTTAATTAGCAATTGAATTATGATTATATTTTTTTTCTGGTTCGATGACTTCTCGAGCTTGTTAAGCATGCAAAGGAGAAACAATTATATATAGAGAGACATAAAATAAGATGCAATCAGAATGATCTGCTATCGTCATATAGATAAGTTTTACTTTGGTCGCGCACAACTTAATAATAAACCATTTTTTGCTCATAGCAAGTTTACCTGATGCACCTTACTTGATATTAAGAAGAAAATCAATATATTTGATAAGATTATATGGATCCACTAGAGGTCCACATATATATGAACCCCAACGTTGAGGTATAAAAAAATTTGTTAATGTGTGCTAATCAATTTTTTTAAATACTTAAGTCGTTAAAAAAAACAACAATAATTTTATATTATTAACGTAATCGATAAAAATTGGATCCACTATGGGTATTAACCCTTAGCGAAGTTTATTTAATCAAATGCCGCCAAAGTTTCACGAGAACTAAAAGTATATGGACCCACTTGTAGAACGATGCTAAGCTGACTATTTATTTAGTACATCATCAAATAAAGTTTGATTTTTGCACAAGACATTATTAGCTTTGCAATAAAATGACATATGCGGCAATTAGATTTGAGACAAGGTGATCATTTTTTTTTGTAGTGAATCAAGGAATGCAAGATTTTATCATATAAATAAGAAAAAATGTTTTAATATAAAGTATTTAAAATATATATTTATTATATATGAATTAGTTAATCATTAAACATCTCTCTAAAAAAATTAACCATTAAATATTGATATCTATTCATAACCTTTTCAAAATCATATATATATATATATATATATATATTATGAAGCAAAATATGATATTTTCAATATAATTAACAAAAATATAATAATTTAGTAACGAACTTTAAATTATCATTGTAATATCATTTTATGTGCAAAAATAGAACTCAATTTCAATAAAAATTCTCATAACTGGAACTTGTAAGATTATATTAAGTTATTGGATGTTATTATGCATTATTTGACAATATATTTTATTAAAATATTTAATCGAGTATAGTGTTTTGTTTAAGTCAAACACTTTAATTAAGCTGATTGGTAAATTCTTATTTAAAATGAATAATAGATGTTAAAGGATAAAACAATATAACGTGTCGAGGTTAATTCTTTTATTTCTCTCTTTCCTATTAACACATTTCATATTTATTTTATTATTATTTCACACACACACTAAATTGAATGAGATATATAATTTATTTTTACTTTGAGTAATATTTTCAGTTAATGAAAAATAGTTTTTCGAAAACTAAATGAATATATTCCAGAAAGCAATAAATTACAGATTATTATGTTACACAAATAATAATATCTAACGCATTAATAATATAAATTATATGAATTATATTTTTATGCCCATTTATGTTATTTTATACTTATAAATATCCATCATTGCAACTGCTATGTAACAGTGTGCCAAACCTAACCGAATGGGAATAACATATAAAAGATAAAATTGTTAGAATATAAATTAATCCAATCAAGGTCTTTTATATTTATTTTTTATTTTGATTAAAAAATTACCCTCCTACCTATTCTAGGATTCGGTACAGATCTTATGAGAATCGACGACCGTGATGGAGTTGATTAATCACATCCTCGTTTATCCGCAATTACTTAACAAACAAATATATAAAATAAGTACGCATGCATGTTATATATATTATAAAAATAGCGTACGCCACAGTATGAGACACAAATGGATCCTACTGCACTTGATCTTAGCCAAAAGGCCGAGAAAGGTATTTTATCTGATAGTTTTAGCTTATAACAAAATGAGATATTTATCTTTACACTATAACTTATTCTCTATGCGTTTTTATTGTCATATGTATTTTAGATTGGGAGTTCCATAATTTCTGAAGGAATATTATTTGGCATCATATATACATATAATTAATTTTGGTTACTGATATAAATAATAAGCAGAAAAAAGTGTTCCTAATGATGCTACAGTTGGACAATTTCAATTAGTTCAGAAATTCTGAATCAAAACTACAGTCCAACATACATATATCACGGAAAATCTCCCGTACCAACAAATTGAAAACGTCTATACCTATTGATGGGAGAAATAAGTGAATAAAGAGATGAAGATTAAAAAAATCACACCAAAAAACACATATCTATATGGTTCGAAATTTGTCGACTATCAGGATCATCTAACAACATTTCACCATCTTCATATATTTAAATGCATCGTCCATAATCCTCTCAATAGAACCATATATGAGCCTTGAGCAATATCAATCTTAAATCTTTATAACTTTATATTTAAAATAATTATGATATATTTCAATCTCTCCATTATGATTATAAGTAATAAGTTATAATCTTTGATATTCTACTTACCATAACTAACAACTTATTTAGGTCACATATCATACTCTATTAACTTACTCTAACAATCTTCCACTTGAAAATTGATTCTCTTGAGATTGACTTTCATCTGTTAGTATCCGAACTCTAGACGCTTGCAACTAACTTTGGAGGAAAATTGATGTTGCGTAAAATCTCAATTTTTTTGTGACCGCTAGCAAGATCAACATGTCAGCTCAATTCTCTAAACATCGAATATTCTCAAGCACCAATGTCCTTTCTTTCTAAAGACCTCCAATAAAATGGTATTTCAGTATGATTTGCTTCGTCCTGACGTGATACAATGGATTCTTTGCCAAATAAATTATACATTGACTGTCATTGTACAGACTCGAATTCAGTTGCACTTTGCCCAACTATTTAAGAAAATTCTTGAGCCAAATCATCTCTTTATATGTGATGCATGCAAAATATAATATATTTTAGATTGTTATTTTAGTTAACTTTTCTGTAATTTAATCATGACATGCATCATTTTAGATAACTTTTAGTCATAATTTCGGATTTATTGATTTTAATTATGCATGAATTAATTAAATTTTAATAATTATTTTACAGGAAAAGTCGAGTATATGATTATATGGGGATTCTCGGCCGAGATACAATTAGGGATGCAAGTTCGTCGGTCGATATATCGGCCGAGATACAAATAAGAACCTTTATCTTAGGGGCAAAACGTTATCATCAATCAAGATTATCGGCTGTAAAAGTCCAACCGTAATGAAGATGAAGATGTATCATTGGGTGATAAAGCATTGAGAAGCTTTGATTAGGGGTGTAAAACACATCATGCATTGAGTTATCGGCCGCAAATCAAACATGAATTTGTATCCTTAACCAACGATGTAGCTTTGCGGCCGAGAACTCTAATCATTAGGCAACTTTGGCGGCCGAGATTTAAAAGTTTAAAATTTATCTCAAGGTTAAAATTTATCGGCCGTAAAACTTTTATCATCAAAGAGGATAAAGTCATAGTTTTATCTAACGAAATTTAAATTCGGCCGTATGATATCACGACCGTGATCAAATTGAAGGCCGTTCGCACCCTATAAATAGAAGAGAGAAGTCGTCGTCCCAACTGGTGCCTTGAAGTTCGGTTTTCTTCCACAGCAAGTCGAGACTCTGCGTAGACTTCAACCAGAGAGAGAGATTTGATCGGACGGCTGTTCCAAACGCTCCGACGACATCCGAGGGCCCCATTTTATTCTTGGTGTAATTCTTCTAATTATTATTGTTATTTTATTATTATATCTCTATAATTCTAGTATGAACTCCATGTTCTTAGTTATTTTATTTTTAGGAGATTATTATTGAAGGGAAATTCTGTGAACCCTTGCTTTATTTGTTATTAAATTTCTTTTGATCAATTTTTAATTGTGTTTAGTACTTTTGATTTAATTATTTAAAATTCTGAGTTAAGTAATTACTAGTTTGTGGACTACTTAATTCCAGATTTTATTTAGTTAAATTAAATGATTTATTGAGAAATAAAAAATTGACATAGGTCTAATAACTAGTGTATGGAGAATTAGATCTGTGTGGTTTGTTAATCTATACCAGTTTGTGAAATGATTAATAATTTAGGATTTTCATATTAATGCATTTTAATTTTAATCTCATCTGACGAATACCAGTTTGTGGGACTTCAGGCCTGGTTAAATTTAAGATAGTTTAATTTGCCAGATTAAATAGCAGAATTATCAGTTTGTGGACTCTGTGATGTTAATCTTGTAAATTAATAACTTGGGAAAATTCTTAATCCATCTTAAGATTTTTAATTTATCTTTTCTGGTTCACATGTTTATCTTTAATTTATTATCATCCTAAGACCAACTTCAACACCATTATCTTATCTTTATCTTATTTTCTTTATTTTTTACAAAACCTATTTCCAAAATCCATGTTTTTTTTCTCTTATTAATTTATAAGTTCAGATATTTTATTAATAATATTCCTCGTGAGTTTGACACTCTTACTCCTATTCTATAGTACTTGAGCGACTAGTGCACTTGCTAGCGATTTTATTTTGCTACATCATTTTACGCATCAATATGTCTTTGTCATAGCAATGTATTATCATTATGTAGTAGAGAGAGTAACAACCTTCTACAATTAAGACATTCAACTTATTGTCGTGTCACCTAAGATGTACACAAATCCGTGATGCTTCTGCAATATCAATGTGACCACTTAATTTTGCATTAACATAACTTTTCATATCCAAATCATTTTTACTGAAACACAAGCATCTACCCTTGATTCTTTCCAAATACCGAAGGATCCGCTTCATTGCTTCTCAGTGTTTCTTTCCTACATTTGTCATGTATTTGTCTACAACCCCGAGCAATAGCTCGACTGATTTTTCATAGCATACATGAGACCGTTAATTACTAATACATATGAAATCTTCCGCATGCATGCACGTTCCATGTTTGTCTTGGACGATTGTTCCTTCTAATAATCTTTCCAACACTTTTTCCACATAAGCTTCTTGTGTCAACTTCAATGTACCCGCTTTCTTGTCCCGGACAATTTCCATCCCAAATATTTTCTTAGTAGCTCACATTCGTTCATCTCAAATACACTTGATAATTGTTCTTGAACCTTTTAACTTCCATCATATCCGAATCTGTCGTGAGCATATTATCAACATTCAATAATGATATGATGTAGCAATTATCAAATTTTTTTATGAAACAACAGTGATAAGGAAAATATTTAGCATATCCCTTGCTAGTCATGAAGTTGTCGAACTTCATATACCAATGTGTCCTATTTTAGTCTATACAAGCTTTTAGTTAGGTTGCATACCTGATTCTCTTTACTAAGAATCTGAAAATCTTATGGTTGCTTCATGTAGATATCCTCCTTTAAATAATCAATTTTACATCTAATTGGTCAAGATGTAAATTCTCACCTACAACTATACTCAAAACCAATATAATAATTGTTAGCTTCACAATTGGTGCAAATATTTCGGTATAGTCAATACTTTCCTTTTGCACAAAGTCTTTCACAACCAGCCTTGTTTGTACAATCACTTATTATGCAATGCTTTTTTACCTTTAGACAATTTCACTAGCATCAAGGTTTTATTCTTGGACAACGAATTCATTTCATCCTACATTGCTAGCTCCCACTTGAAGGAATGATCAACCTTCAAGGCTTCACTAAAATATTATGTTTCACGAGCATCAATTAGCAATATGAAATCCAAAGAAGGAGAATATGATTTTATCTCTCGAGTAGATTTCCTAAAAGTAGGTGGAGCACTCAACTTAGCCTATATCAACTCAAGCTTTTAGTGAATAATATTTTTGACTTCATATGATGTACCATCAAGTTCCACTCAAGTCTTGTCTTCTTTACTTGCATTATTAGATTTTACAACACATATGGTTTTATACATGATTTTTTCATAGAATACCACAATTTTTTTGAATAAATTTTCTATTTTCATCATTCTAATATGATAGGGAACCAAAAATCTTCATATAATAAACATCTACCTCCTTACCACTCCATACTTCCTCTAATAGTTTGTTCTTCAATGGCACAAATGGCTTATGGTTGATTAGATATGTCGTTGTGTTTACTGCATCTGTCCAAAATAATTTTAGTAGACCTACATGATCCTCATGCTGGCATGCTCATTTAGCATCCTATTCATTCGTTAATCAATCTTTTTCTATCGTGACATCCTCGGTATGGTCATATCTATCCTCATGTCATGTTCCTTGCAAAGCTCCTTGAACTCATTCATTCACATACTCACGGTTCATTGTCTGATTGTAAACACCTGATCTTGATGTTAGTTTCATTCTTTACTTGTGCTTTCTATTTATTAAAAGTAGAGAATACGTCAAATCTATTTTTTAAAAATAAACTCATACCTTTATGAGGTAATCGGCGATGAATGTCACATAATATTGTGACCACCGAGATGGTACAAGAGATGATCCCCACACATTCGTGCACAAACTCCAACTTCTACTCTTCAACATTCTTGACACTTTGTTGAAGGTGATTTTCTTTTACTTTATCAGGACACAACCTCCACAAAGTCCACCATCAACAAACTTCAGATTCGGTAGTCAACTCATTCTGTGCAGACCCTTTAGTATATCTCCAGATTGAACAACTTTCACATCAAATACACTTTCTATCAAACTCGTTGTGGTGTTCTCGTTCACAATGTTAAAGCTTAGGTTCCGTACCAACATTAGCCTAAATACTGAGCGCCTGCCGGTCGAGGAACGCTCAATTCGGATCGCTCATCATATCCAACTTTTTCTCAGAGAGATGCTCGTGCAATTTATATGAATAGTTTTCAACCTCCATATTTTAGAAGTCAAAATTTCTACCATCGAACTCCTCGATCTTTACCTTTTCGTCATCTCTTGTCATCGCTCCTACTGCCCACGAACTCCTTGTCATAGCTCTAATACCAGTTATTGTGGAAAATCTTCGATACCAACAAATCGCCGATACTGATAAGTGGGAGAAAATCGATGAGCATATAGAGGAAGAATAATAAGAACCAGACACAGAAAAAGACTCATAAATTTACATGGTTCAGAAGAACAACCCTCTCATCAAATACACCTTATTTGATGTAGACGACTTCTCGAACATGTTTGATGATGCCTCTATCAAATTCGTCGTAGTGTTCTCGTTCACCATGTTAAAGCTTATGTTCTGCGCCAACGTTAGTCTGAACATCGAGTGATTGCCGGTCGAGCGCCTAGTCTGTGTCACTCGTCGCCTCAACATTTCCTCAGAGAGATGCTCGTGCAATTTTTTTGATATAGATAGTCCTCGGTCTTCATCTTTTAGAAATCAAAACGTCTACCATAAAATTTCTCGATCTTTATCTTTTCGTCATCTATTGTCATCACTTCCACTGCCCATGAACTCCTTGACGTAGCCATGAACTCCTTGATGTAGCTCTAACTATTGTTGTGGAAAATCCCCAATAACAACAAATTGCCAAACTCGATAGGTGGGAGAAATCAATGAACATATGGAGGAAGAATAACAAGAAATCACACAGAGAAAGACACATAGATTTAACTGGTTCGAAAGAACAATCTTCTCATCAAATACATCTTATTTGATGCAGATAACATCTCGTACATATTTGATAACGCCTCTATGAAACCCGTCATGTTGTTCTTGTTCACCATGTTAAAGCTTACGTTCCGCGTCAATGTAAGCCTGAACAAGCGCCTGCTGGGCGAGGAGCACCCAGTCCGCGTCGCTCATCATATCCGGTCCGTCTTTTCCTCAAAGAGAGAGGGTCGTGCAATTTTTTTTATATAGATAATCCTTGATCTCCATATTCCAGAAGTCAAAATATCTACTATTGAACTTTTCGATTTTGACTTTTTCGTCATATGTTGTCATCGCTCCTACTGCCCACGAACTTTTTGTCGTAGCTTTAATACTAGTTGTTGCGAATAATCTCTCATACCAACAAACTGTTAATACCGATAGGTGGGAGAAATCAATGAACATATAGATGAAGAATAACAAGACATAACACAAAGAAAAACACATAAATTTATATAATTAAAAAATTATCTCCTACGTCCACGATCGTCTTTTCATTATATTTTTTCATCTTACATGCATTCGTTCAAAATATCTTAATATATGGTGCAGATATGAGCTTTACAATATCTATTTTACTTCTTCATAACTTTGTAACTAATAAATAAGGGTAGGTATAAATTCCTCAATTTGCTCATTATGATAAATTACAATATCTGAGATTTATCCTATCATAATTAAGAAATTAATTAGATCACAAATCATACTTCTCCTACTAACTCCAACATATATAGCATTATTTCTGGATAACAGTCATGGAACGATTCAAGTCTAAAAGGTCAAGAACTCATTAAAATAACTGGATCAACAAATCAGTAGTCAAAGCAAAGCCAAGTTTGAGACTTTCATGAATGATATGACGTTTAATATTTATGCTAATTTCTAATGTGTATCAATTATTGTTTTAGAAACTTTTGCAGAATTTTCTTAGATAACTTTATACTGCGTCGACTCGTTCTGTAGTATTATTCGGTCTTTCTTATTATATATATATATATATATATATATAGGTATATATTTTTTAAGTTGGCATGAATTATTTTAAATAAAAATTTTAAAAAATATATATGAATTTAAAATGGGTATATATTTGTATTATTTGTAAATTCATATTTTATTTATAAATCAATCATAGTTCGTGATAAGTATTTTTTTTTTAAAATGAATTTATAATAAATTTAAGATTATCATTATGTGTGAACACAATCTTCAATTCCTTTAAATAATTTTAAAATCTTGTATTGAACAAACTATAAGCTTTCTTAATAATTAGAAAAATGAATAATTTTACTTTTAAAAAGTGAATTTTACTGTTTATTATTGTTTATCACTCTTATTACATTCAAAATTGTTCATACTTTTTCTAGCTAAAAAAATTGTTCATACTTTCCATGTTATTTACACGTTTAGATGAATTCCTCGAGATCATATTGAACCGTGTATACTTTGCACAGTACGTAGATGAACGACAGATTTTATAAGAGCAAGTTGACGTCCCATTCTTATCCATTGGCATTAATTGCCAAATTATTATCCATTTCTCAATCTCTTCTAGTTGTATATACACACAAGAAATGCAAACAATTAAAGACCACGCCAGATCATTAAGGGATTGCCTGTCAAAATTTTACAAATACGTAAACAACCAGTTGGCATCACGTACAAAGATCAGTGAGGGATCAAAACACTCTACAATTTCTGTTTAATTACCTATCTATCGCCATCAGAACAAACAAGGTGGTGAAACTCTCACGTATCAGCAAGTGATCTCGCTCTCGTTACAAACACGGAAGGACCATGCGATAAAATTGAGTCAGAAGTGAGGTGGCGGCGAGGCTGTCGTCGTCTCCGAAGACGAAGAGGTGGAATGAGAAGCGGAGTGAGTCACATCATCATCATCATTATCATCTCCGACGCTGTTATCGTCCCCGGCGCTGCATTTACCTTCTGACTCCAGCGGCCCGGTGGGGGATCTGTGTGATTGCTTCTTGTTCTTTTGCAGCACTACTCTTGTCCTCTCCGACGGAAGTGATGCCACAGGAGCATAGATTTCACTCGGCGGAGCAGAAAACGCATCTCCAGTCTGAGCTGCAGCTGCCACTGCTGCTGGGTAATCCGACGGCGGAGGCATCCATATCCCACCGACCACCACAAACTGCGGAGCCGGAGTGTTGCCGGTGCTGTTGCTTTGAGTTGCCGGGCTTGGTCTTCTGGTGTGCAAGCGATATTTCTGAAAACACAGAAATCAGAGGAGGATGATAACTAAATGAGAGACCCATAATTGAAATGAAACATGGCAGTTCATAAAACATCATTCTAGCATGACTGCAAAACAAATAATCTCAGAAGTTTTCCCATGTAAACAAGTTTATAAGCTAAAATGGTGAAGGCATTAAGATTAAGGCATGTTTGGACAACTGTGTTCTTCCAATAGGGGAACTTTGCAATCCAATCATGTCATTTTCCTCTTCTATACAAACCCAATTTTAACTTGTCTTCCTGTATCCAGGAAGGATATTGGTAGATCCATGCAGCTTGCCAGTGTGGTTCATGCAACTCACGCATGCAGAACCCAATTTTTTATTACTAAACTGTAAACACGCCACACCAAAGCCTATTGGACTCCGTAGCAATCTAATCCAAATTTGTAATATTCTATTGGATTGCAGAGCTAAGAAACAGTTACCCAGCCAATCACATCGACCTTGCGGTGCCACCTACTATTCATATATTGCAACCCTGGCACTCAACATCTCTTATCTAATTAAGCACAGATTCTTCAATAATATCCAGGATCAGTAGTTGGCAAAGGTACAATTATTGCTCACAAGACAAGGATTACAGGTTAGGAATGCATGAAGGAGGATGGCCCAATTAAGTAGAATAATAAAATGACAACAGGAATCGATTAGCCAGAAGAATATGCCGTGGGAGATTCGTAGAGAACTGTGTAAATGAATAAATGACTCGGGAATCTTATGCGTTGCGACTTAAAAATTGTTTCCTTGCTTTGGATCGAGATTTAATGTCACTGCAATGACTTCGGGAGCACACAAATTCCAGTTTAACTCTGAGTATGAGTCGAACGATAAGATGAGATCAGGAAATTATGGAATAAGATTTGGCAAGATCTGGTATAACTTGTTTTTGTTGCTAATTCAGCAAGATCGAAACTTTACTCTTAAATGGTAAAATCGACTAGAAAATATCAACTCAAGTTTTGATGGAGATTTGGCGAACCTGCAAGTGACTCTTGACCTCGTCGTTGGTGAGACCGTCCACCTTCATCAGCTCCCTGATCTGTTTCGGCGTCGCCACTGCGGGAAAAAAAGAACAAAAACGTGAGCTTTTAGAAACAAGTCTTGCCATGAGCATACGATGAGCCGCACTATTAACTTTTAAGGATTCAATTGTAATAATGGTTGCTCTAGAATTTGGCTCACCATGGGAGCCGCCAAGCTGCTGGAGGGCGTGCAGGAATCGGCGGTGCAGCTCCGGCGACCAGCACCGTCTTGCCTTCCGGTTGGCTTGAGAGTGGCCGTCCTTGTCCTTGTCGTCCTTATCTTTCTCCTTTTCTACCTTGTCCTTCTCCTTCTTGTCATCCGATCCAACACAGCCGCTGCTTCCGCTGCGGGCACAGCCGCTCCCGCTCGTAGTGGAGCTCGTCGCTGCCGCGGTCGACGCCACCGGCGCGGCCGCGTATTTTTGGCCTTTGAACGGCTGGAACGCTCCTCCGGCGTTCTTAACGATCACGGCCACGGGCTTCTTCGGCTGCTCCTGAACGATTTAAAACACAACAAGAATTAGCACACACATCATTTCTGCGAGGAGAAGAAGGAGAAGAAACATGGCGGTCCTCACCACATCGGCAGCTGTCTCCGGGTTCTGGTTCCACAGTTGTACGGACTTGAGCCAGTCCGGTTTCTTACCTCCCGAAGCGGCCGCCACCGGACTACTCTTCCGGTGTCGGCTGCTCCCGTCGTCCTCCTCCTCCGACGAGGAGCTCGGCTTCAACGGAATGAACTCCTCCAGCACCGGTCGGCCGGCGCTCGCGGCCACCTGCCCGGCGCCCATCTGGTGCCTGACGCTCTCTATCGCTGCAAAAGTGAAAATAGAAATGAAATCACACCTTCGGCGCTAGATATCGATCGAGAATGGGAAGCAAAACGCCGACGATCGATCGACGGACGCGTACCGGACGTGACGAGCTGCAGGCACAGCGGGAGCTCTCTCTGGAACACCTGAATCTTCTTGCGCTCCTCCTCCAGCGCGCGGATGTAGTCTCGACATCTCTGCTCCGTCGTCGTCTGAGACGAATCCATGGTGCCGCCGTTTCACGAACCTGTGAATCCAACGACTGCAACGCGCGACGTACGCAAGACGATCTACGCCTCTCCGGACAGGAGAACCTTGAACAGATTTCTGCGAACCTTACTTATCGCGATGGGCAAAGATCCGAAAATGGAATCGTGGTCGGGGCGTCGCGTACGCAAGGCAAAGGGAGATGAATCTTATGATAAGGGCTGTGGAAGGGTGGATTTTTAAGGCACAGGAATTTATATATTCCACATTTCCACACACGCAAATATATTATTACGATCGGAAAAAAAAAGAGTTAGAAATAAAAAAGAAATAAAAAGGAATGGGAAGGAGTTTGAATATTCTGCGATTAGATTCCGCGAGGCAGCTGGCGCTAACGTCAGCGGTGGGACGAGGGGATAAGATCGAGCGTGTACGACGGCTGACCCGCGACCGGATCGCCGCGACAGACGGTGCAGGATGCTCCCAGGTGGCGGGACGGACGGCCGAGATCTAGAATGGATTTGGTGGTGTTGGATTTTGCGGTGTGGAGGGGTGGAGGTATTGGGGGGGTTAAGATTGTAAGAATCTTCCACCTGCCACACGGCGTTTGGAGTTGTCGGAAGGTATCCCAAGCGAGAATGGCTGTAGGCTGCTATTTTATGCCCCCCTCCCCCAATTTTTGTTTTCATTATCTCATGTTTTTTTCTTTGAAAAAAATTGTTTTGTTATATTTGTATGATGATTCTTACTGATGATGAATTTAGAAGGAAACAAAGATTTATCCCTTTTTATTAGATTAATTTATATTTAATCTGAAAAAAATTGTAAAAAAATGGGTGAAATAATGATGACAGAATGGCTTATCCTAGAATAAGTTTTAAAATTAATTCATAAGTTCAATTTGTAAATCCAAAGAAAAATAATAGCAACATTTTTTTTCTATAAAATGATAATTTTTTACATATTCTTTTGCACATTACAAGTTATTTAAAGATTTATCACTTCTTAAGCTATTAGATTAATTATTATTACTGTAACATTAAATCTGATCAAAATTCTTATGAAACGAATCCATATTATGAGCAAAAGAATAAATGAAAGGATCACACAAATTTATAGTTAATTTTCTGAATCCAAAGCAAAATCTTTTCTTTCTTTCCATAACATAATAACTTTTTTTTTAAAAAAATGGCAAGTTTTAACTAAACTTATTCTCGAAAAAATCGTTTTGACTGGAAACTGATATTTATCTTTTCGTTTTTTCGGTATTTCTTTTTGCACACCGCTAATTATTTGAATCAAATAGCATTGTTTGTTTGGTTGGTTGCCCTGAACATATATGTTTGCATGCATGATGCATGGGGCTCTAAGCATGTTTTGGTTGTTTGTTGTGTGTGTGACCCAGGGAGGATAAGGCGGTGGGGGCAGCAAGTATTTATGTTGTGACTCTTTGGAGAGCTCAAAGGGCAAGGCATCCCATCAAAGACTGTGTTTGGCAAAGGTTGGTTTCGTGATAGGGCATGGAATTAACTATTGAAAGTTCAATGTTGATATAATTATTATATATATGGATTCCTGAAATGGATATGCTCATTGACGAGGTGGAATACGTCTTTAGATCGACTTAGGACTATGGCAAAATCATTTGCTTGTGGATCGGTTTCACTTATCCCCATGTTTTTTTTAAAAAAAATATATCAAATTGTCAAACCATGTCTCGTATAAGCTTTTGTTGTGAGATATCATGGTGGCGAGGCAGCTAATTGATCACATTTATCTTCCAATGTTTACAACACATAAGATTGTGTGGGCCTTCACTGCGATTTGTTCCGTGAGCTCTCAAGCAAAGCTGGTTGTGCAGATCAATAAATATATTAATTTGTTAATCGGATCAGAGTTAAATGTTAAGAGAGAGAAATAGAGAGACCCCAAAATTAAATGTTTAAACGTGAAAAAGTTAATTATATATATGATTTTTGTTTTTCTTACCTTATTTTTTTTCTCATACGAAATATTTGGCCCTTCAGGAAAAAAAAAAGTTAAATTTAATCATATCGACGAAGAGTATTCAAGAATGATACAATAGAATTATCTAGTGGCGGAATTAAATTTGACTGAAAAACAATCGAAATATCGCCATCATGATATAATTGACTAACGAATTAAATGTGTTGAACTAAGCTAAGTCCGGAATCTTCATTATTATACATTTATAAAATCTTTAAGTTTCTTATACTCCTCGTATTGAATTACATAAAAATGTTAATAGCTCTTGTAATTGATGTTAATATCGAAAAAACATTAAAGGATAATATATACATGATGGCAGCTAAATTTAAAGTTTTCTGATGCATAAGCGAAATTAATAGGGCAAAAAGTTGAGCAACTAAAATTGTGAAAATCTTAGCTGAAGTGTAAATATATTTTATTAAAAGGTTCAATATTGATTTAGATATATATGTGTAAATAAACTTTTTTAGGTCAGTTGAACTTGAAGGGTACTGACAGCTTTTTTTTTTGTACATAACTTTATTAATAAAATATAATAACTTACCTAAAGAAAATATACACCTCCATTAAATTCTTTATTAAAATATTAACATGCATAGCATAGCACATGTACTCTTTGAACTCTAGCTAGGACAAAAATTAGAATATACCAGTAGTTTGATTATTTTAGGATAATTGGAATATTCGGAAACATAGATCCTGTAGAACAAAAAAGGTTTATTCTGTATATAAATATTTGTTCTGACTCAAACTACTACTTTATATATGTTTAATAATATGCACGTCCTTAGCATCTATATATCAACTATATCTTGATAGCATACTATGTGATGTGGATGGTGACATGATTTGTGCTTTAACATGCATGATGGAGGATAAATATCGCAAAATTTCGCATGGATTTCTTGCTCAAGTGACATATAGCTATAGGAAAAACAAATTATATATTTGACTCGTTATAATTATCTATAAAAAATTACAATAATTAATGTCGTCTCAGAGTTGTCTTAACAAATTCAAATTATATATTTTTTCCTATCTTAACTTGAGCAAATGTCAAATAATATAAAGCACGCATGCCTCATTAATCCAACGTTTGTATTTGATGATATTTTGAATCGTTCGGAACTTGAAAGTTTGCCATGTTATTAATCTAAAAAAAAAGTCCATGTCAAATATTTAAACTACATAGTTAATATACCAATAATTAACCATGAAACAAATAAACAAACAATGGCTACAAAAGTCAAATGATACATAAAACATACATGTCAACGCAATAATATATGTATATATCTTTGTTAATTCATTCCAAACTAAGATATAGAGAACAATAGTATATGTATAGATCCTATGCTCATGTTCACTAAACAAGAAGAGGTAAACGAAAGATATATAAACTGTTCAAAAGTTGGATATGCTGGAACGTGATAACTCATGCAAATGCCAGCAGGTTAACGTAATGAAACATTTAATACGAAGTTGTGCAAAAATGGTGCTCCTCAACATTGGCATATTCCCGAATGATACGAAGGCTAAAGTTTGTATATATAGATGACAATTGTCTGATATGGTTGTACCAGCTTATATCAGTCGGTTTATATGATTTTAATTTGAATTTATTAATCGGAATCAAGGAACATGCATGAAATCACCCACAGAAATTATTATAGGAAGGCAGACCAGTTTTCGAAAGGGTTCATTACAGACATTTAGAAACGCTTACGTATGAGATTATGAATGCACGACGTACGTCTCAGGGCTTTTGTTAATGCGAGATTATACAAAAGGATAAGTGTGTACCTAACACCTCCAAAATTCGTCCTCCCGCCACGCTGATAGTCATATTGATCAAGAGAGCGCTACACTGCCTACGTCTACTCTAACTTTGACTTTGACTTTGATCGGTCAACGAACCCACGTGGCAATAGAAATGATGAAAAAATAATAATGACATGAAAATGCGAAAGAGATATCATTAGAAATCAAAAGATGTCACATGATATGAGATAATTCAAGAAAATAAGAAAACACAGATAGTTCGAATAGTTCTAGGAATATCAACATAAGCAAGGCTAACAAGAGAAATTCAAGTATCTCATATATATACAAAGTCGAATAATTCAAATGCAGAATTAAAATGCGGAAAGTTGTGGTCTTGTTGCAAGTTATGTGCTGCCATCCCGAAGCTCTGCATATTCTAAAACCTCATTATGCAGGGTTCTTATCTGCAAAATTCTAAAGCAGGGGCATGAAATGTCTGTGAGCTAATGTCCAATACACATAGAGTTATAGATGATGAAATGATAATCAATTATCAGTTACTTTATACATTAGTTTCAATACTTTGATCTCTATAGGTCATAGACCATGCATATATAGTTATGTACTTTATCCTTTACCTTAACAATACTTTATACAATATCATACTTTGCAATACTTTACTCTGTCCATTATCATACTTTGTTATTCAATATTATATTCTGTTATTCAATACTATACTCTGTTATACTCTATGTAGTACTACGTCTTTTACATTATTATAAGGTCCTTGTTATTCGTTATCCTATGTGAGCTCGACTTCAATTAGTTGGAAAGCTAGATGTGTCTCTACACTATATGTTGACAGGGTGCCCATGAAAGAAAATGTGTATGCTCAGGCATAACCTTTTCGAAATACAGGTGGAAGAGGATCTGCATTTCAGGAACAGTGATCGTTACGAATCTGTAGGTTCACTGTCTCTTCAGCTAAGCTACCTGTCCCTCTGGCATAAAGTAATATAATCCATATATGCCCCCGGGGGAAGAGTGTGTTCGATGCGTCACCCTTATTCGGAGCACATGTGGGAGAGAGCCTATGGTCCAGGAGTAGTGGTAGTTAATACCAGTAGGTACACTGTCTTTTTAGTGCAGCTATCTGCCCCTCCACTATACAATAATTTAATCTATACTCTGAACAACACATAGCTATCCCATTCTTTTATCTTTACTTTATTTGTCTTATTTATCTTCTTTGAACATCATAGCTAGAAAAAGAGTAAGGTCACGGCCCTTTTCCTGAGGGAGGAAAGTCTCATCCATTCTTTACTTTGTTAGATATGGCCTCAAGTGGACCTATCGGATGTGGGGCTCAATTATGGAGGATCAGGGCCCAAACAACGACAATGCATCATTCTGCCCGACAGGACCCGGGCCGGGTTAACGATGACTCGGGTTGAATTGCTGTCGAGCGAACTAGGATGCCGGGCCCGATCCGAGTCGGCATTTGACTCGGGCCGAATTACGACTGTTGTTCCGTGCATTATCTTGATTAAGCTATTATGTCTATCCTTTGCATTCCATAATTAATTTGTCTGATACAATCAATTAAAGTATCATACAGTAAAGAGGCAAGCATTTAGGCGAATAATGATTATCAAACAATTTATATAATTACATAATAATTACCGTTCAAGCATAAATAACAAATGTAAAATAATTTAATAATGCAATTTTAAAGAAAGAATATCCGTTCACACATAAATAAAATATTAATCATATCTTAAGGCAAGAGGAAGCCCTTGTCATGGCATAACTCCGCCTCGCACATGTTGTAGTTGGGTATGATGTCAATAGTCAAACTAGGTATATGTACATATAAATTATGCCTTGACATTATGTATACGATCTAAACTACAATATAAGGTTGTACTACATAGTAACTAAATACATATAATCTAAATTCCTCAGGGGTCGCGTGAAAAGACATGAAGCTAACATATTTAGATATGGCAATTAGCTACTGGGATTCATAAATGTGACGTAAACATTTATACAAACATATGGATTTTGTCTTCTAGCACTTAGAATAATTATTTTCTTTTAATCCATGTCCTAGTCGAGAGTCATAACATGAATAAATTAATTAACATGCCTAAATAATGCATAGTTCGGCATATCAGTAATAAACATCTATTAATTATAAGTAGTTAGCATTACATCCTTAGTGAAAAACCAGAACATACATTAATGCATATATGACAAGACCGCCTAAAGCATAGCTTGGATACACTAAATAACATGTCGACTAAGCAAGATGAAATATAATTTAATATTTGTAGACTAGCACGACCTCATGATATATAGTTCAGACACGTCTTTAAACATCCATTAAAATTAGTAATCGACATTGCACTAAGAATAAAAACTAAAGCATAATTTATTATATCCTACCATTCACGTCATCAATTGATTTACCAAGGTTAGTAATATAGAATAATCTGAGACACCAAGAAAAATCTTGCCAATGAAGATAAATTTCGATCCGCATGCATCACGTGGGTTTTTCTTAGCACGAGCTTTATCTACATCCTAACCGATATTAATCCATGTGTAATTAATTATCATACCTTCTAAAATCAAAGAGGTCTAAGACGTAGTAATGAGATTGCGTATTAAAAATATGGAAAATAATAGGATTCAGACTTAATTGGTGTTGTGATTTCCTTTAAAAAATTAATTCGACATCTTAGCTCCAAAATAAAATCTTGGATCCCCTTTACATACACTATGAAAGATGTTTTTTATGGTTCTCTAGATCATAATAGATTCGAAACGCGTCACAAATGATCTACATTTCTTCATTTAAGGATTTTATACGTCTACGGTACCTCTTTTGGTCGTCCTACGTTCGCTCGTGTGCTCTACGTCCGCTGGTTCGTGCACTGGTCGCTATTCGTCCGTCGGTCGTAGTTCGCCGGAGACGAAAAACAGAAAGAGAGGAATAATGGTGGCAGAGGAGAGTTCAAAGAGGTGCAATGGAGTCCTCCTCACTTTCCTTTATAGCTCTGTGACCTCTTGTGAGAAGGAGTTGTGGGAGAGGAGTGAGGGGAGAGTGAGGGAGAGTCTCGTGGGGAGAGGGGGTTGAGGGGAGAGAGATGACCGATTCTCTCATTTTTTTAATTCCATTTTTTTCTTTTGGAATTTAAATTGTAGAGAAGCCAATCATTACAATGTCAGTGGCACATTGAACTAGTAAAGATAGCCAACTTTTTTTTTTACTCCGGGCGGGAAGTGGTAAAAGGATATATCCTGACTAATATGACGACTCTGAGGATCGAATTTGGGACTATTAACACCTAATAATCTCAGGACATAACTCTGTTGTTCAGCTGTGCCAACCACTCTTGGTTAAAGATAGCCAACCTTTGATTAATCAGTTCAATTAGTTTTTAAGTCATTAAATTAAGATGAAAGAAATAAGGATAAAAACTTTGGGGACATTTTGTATTTGAAAATTTCTTTAATGATTGTCACTTATTTAATTATTGGTAATTTGCAGTATTTTATTTAGTATAATAACCACTCTTGGTTAAAGATAGACAACCTTTGATTAATCAGTTCGATTAGTTTTTAAGTCATTAAATTAAGATGAAAGAAATAAGGATAAAAACTTTGGGGACATTTTGTATTTGAAAATTTCTTTAATGATTGTCACTTATTTAATTATTGGTAATTTGCATTATTTTATTTAGTATACTTAAATAATTTATTTTCAATCCATATTAGTTATTTATAATGTAATATATATTTACTAACTAATATGTTTTTTTACAAATATACATTGTTCAAAATAATTAAGTTTAAATATTTATATAATTTATTTTAAATTTCATAAACCTAAATTATAAAGACATATTCTAGGCCCATAAAATTTAAATTTTTTGTATAGTTTATAAAAAAAGATGATAATGATGTATTAATAATTATTCTTATGAATTGTTATATTATACTACAACAAATAATAATAAAATAATTAGTGTTTATAATTTATTAATAGAATAATTAACTCTAATAATAATATATACCAATTGAAAAATGAAAAAAAAAACTCCAAATATGAATCGTGAATGCAATTTATATATTAACAGTAGCAATGCATTGTGTAAATAATACTCATTAAACCATTTTAAGAGTTTATTGTTGTTTAAACCCTGAGATTTATATAAACTGAAAAGCAACGAGCGAATCGTGGCCAACGATATGCTAAATTTCATTGTTTATATGTACTATCGTATTATTTATTTTGCTAAGTTTTCACCTAAGGCCAACACAGTTGGTTGTAAGAATCCAAGGAATTGTCACATGCACATGAAGAACAATATATATATTAAATATTCGAAATAAAGGGTACGATAGTCTTTAACAAGAAACTGCTGCCATAAATTAATGGCTTCATTGCAATGTAAATAAAGTAGTCATTATTTTATCAATTAGACAGCCTCAAACTAAAGTTATTAAATTCGAATTTGAGAGTTTAGATAAACAGAATGAATTAAAATCAATGTTTAATCTTGTATAACTTAAATTGATATTAATATGATTCTATGCCAATACGTCAGAAGAGTTGGAGACTATTATAGATATTAATTAATTAAGATTTAAAAGCGAAAATAAAAAGAAGGTGCGCCTCTTTTGAGAGAGGGACATCGGTTTTTTCTATCTTTTTAATTATTAAATTAAAATTTTATGGATGATGTTTGTTTTATTTTCATTTAATAATTTTTAATTTGAACCATGTATTTTTCATATGATGCATAAAAAGGTAAGGGGCAAGTGTCCGTCCTTTAAAAGAGGGAAGTCATTATTAAACGATCATAAGAACAATTTTATCACCACCTTTTTTTAGATCTCTTATTCGTTTCTAAGTTAAGGTCAATATTGCGGTATATGTTTTTAGTCCTTACTAAAATATAAATTTATGTATTTTATGTACATACATACCATGTCTTATGTTATGTTTTTTTTTAAGTCAAAATTCATGGTCTTCAATTTTTTGAAGTCATGATTGCAATTCAAAGTATTGATATAATACTTGACGAATTTGGAGCTTACGTAACACCCCTGCCCAGTTCGCCTTGCATTTATTGATCCGCATGAATTTAAAATATGTCTAAATATGATAGCTACATCTTCGTGTTTTACTCATACAAGACTATTCAATGAGACTTATTTTTAGACCTCAGATCATTATAATCTTTCCCTCATAAAGAGCCCAACATCCTCCGAGCGGAGTTGTGTTGGTCCATGATCCGTGTTTTCCAAATGACTCAAATGAGCACGTGAGGTCGACTCTGATCTGTAACACCTCCGCTCAATCAAGATATTGTTCGTTTTGAACTTATTGATCCACACGAATTTAAAATGTGTCTTCAAAGGTAAAAGAGTTGAATACATATAAGCTGATGACCACCTCCGTGTTTTGCTCATGTGAGACTATTCAATGAGATCATCTTAATCCTTAAACTTTAAGTCGTTATAGTTTACGTGTAGTTAAAAAAATTGATATATAAATGGCAATAGTTCAAATCATAGAAAATGCATGGAGTATTATTTTGTTCAACATAAAATTTCTAACATTGTGCAGGGCATATCACATATGGTCGATGTTGAAGAAAACAAATTAACAAATTGAATAATGTAAAATAAGAACTTGAACACTTATGACTTTGATATTGATCAATGTTTGATCGGAAATAAACTTTCAAAATAGCATTCAAAAAGTTATTTCTCCTCTTCCGATTAGTAAAAGAAGAAGACATCATTTCAACGTTTCATTAATCATATTATGGAGATCATGATTGTATTTATAATAAGCATAATGTGATTTAAAATATAATCGGCTATAAAATGTTCATGCACAATATAGTTCCTACACAATTATTTATCATTGTATTTAGATTAATTTGCTCATAAAAAAATTGAACAGTTTTCTTTGGTGCTTTAATATTTTTCACATTAGACCTAATGTTAGCTTAATGCTCCAATAGAGTCCTGTTTTCACTTGCAAAATGGGACAATTCCTGACAATAAAAAAATACTTCAGTGATGAGTGTGGATTTTCAACTGAAGTCAAATAATTAGCCCCATAAATATACTCGGTAATTAATTAGCATGCGCTTCCCTTAAATTGGATTAGTGTTTCGAAAAGAGGGAGAGAGGGATCTCACAAAATACAGAAGAACATGAAGAGAAAAAATGGCGGCGGCTCTTTGTTATGAAATAACGATGATTACAAGGATGGGTCTCTGTCTAGACCCCTAGGGAGTTTATATAGGCACTCCCTTTGACAGCTGACAGAAATTACATACGGACTGGGACTCTAAATAAATCGCATAAAAATAGGACATATCTCGTGATAAGAAAATAAATCAAATCCGAATCACATACAGAATACTCCTAAAAATTTTTCGCTCAAAGGGCTCCGCCCCCTTGCAACCCCCGGAGGCTTGGCCGAATTGAACTTCAATATGGACTTTGAAGGGGGCTGGATTCTTCAGGGATTTCAGGAAGTCAGATTTTTACTCCTACTCCAAGGAAGTTTTCTAGAGAAGGGGCTTGCATGCCTAGTAAGATTAGGTCCTTTAAGTTAGAGTATGAGTTGTTTCTCCAATGTCCTATAAAAGAATTTGTAATCAAGGCTTGTAAGACCATCCTGGATAATTCTGAATTAATCTGATTTTGTAATCCTCTTCTGTTTCTTCCATCTAATATAATTCTGCGTCACCGTAAATTTTTCAAATTTTCTCGCAGTGTATAATTTCTCTCGTGCATAAATCCTAACAATTAGTGTTACTGGTTGTTACTGAAAATTGATTTGAGATAATTAAATTGGGAAATACAACAAGACAATCCTCAATTCTATGGGGTTGGTTGGATGAGAGCAAAAATATTTCGTGAGGAGGTAAGAACATTTTTTTCTATGTTTTGTTTATTCTTTCAATAATTGCAAGCGAGTTCCATATAATATTTAGATGAAAAATTAAGAACAAAGAACTAGTTCCTCTACCAAGAAACTAGACATTTTGATCGATGAGTTCCCAGGTTTTGTGTCAACTTTCTTATATTTATCATAGGATTTTAATCTAATGGGTGCAATTGTATATTTCAAAAATTGCAACAATAATTAGTAGTTATTGTAATAATGATTGGATACTCAAATGATGGATACAATAATTTATATTGTTCTATATTTTCATGAATTTAGGAACTTCGGCTTTCATTGTATCATTTCGTCTAAATATTACATTTTTTTTAAACAAGCACAAGAACAAGGAGAATTGAGTTGGTCCCCTTTTTCTAACATCCATTTTATTTCTCTTTTTCAGAATTGTCCTTAAATTATTGAAATATTCATATATATCTTCCAGACTACTCAGTTAACATTTGCACTTTATCCTGAAATCAATTTTATAGTTTTCTAATATTTTTATGGGTTCAATGTTTGTGGTCAGAAGTTCATTCATTACCGTTATATTCCTGATGGATGGTAAATTTATTAATTAAATTTTTTTCCGAATTCATCATTCATCATGAATTGAACGGTAATAGAGTATACTACTGATAGTGTTATCACTTAAGAGAGGTAGTATAATTATTTTTTTCTATTTTTTTATAACCAACTTATATATTAACGTTTGTTATGATTTTAAAAATAATAGAGATAAAAGAAAACAAAAATTCAATTTTTTTTATAAAGGGTACATTCATAATTAAATAAAAAGAGCGCGCTAATTTTTTTTATCAAAAGTGATGGTGGAAAATGTTATTTAAACTCTTATAGCTACTGATATTTAATTTTATTTATTTTGAAAATCCTAACTCAAACATTTAAATCAATCTACTTATTAGAAGAGTTATCCAGTTGGTAATCGAATCTCCATTTTGATTCTCACGTCCCCTTCACTACAATTACAAAGCAGTGAATTATTGTCCATGATGTGCCTAAGCCGAGGAGAAAGTGACACATGGTCCAAGAAGTGTGCCCATCATTATGGAGTCTTGTGAATTTTGTCATAACAGAAAATAATTTTCAATTAATTAAATTTGATTGCACAACTAGTTAATAGAATTATGTCTCAAATTATTTAGAACTAGTAGTTTCATATTTGATGACTAAAATTAGTACTTGGCTAAGAAAATGCCATTATGCTAATTCATCCCAAGAAATAAAATTCGATTAATTGTGAAAATTAAATAGAACTTGAAAACCTTTCAATAAGCCATTTTGGGATAGAATGTTAGAAAAAGAATGATAGCTTTGTAATTGATAATTGCGATATTGTGAAATTCTTTATCAAATTCAGCATGCGAAATGCCTGAATTCACAAACTAATATAGAATAAGGCGCTAATGCATAAAGAAAAAAAAAAAGGAACGCTCTTTTAAAAATAGCAAATTATACCTATTTAAAATTGAGGAAAATACTTTTATTAATATAAAATCGCACATCTTTTTGCATATCTTACTGTTGTTAAAAAATATTAATATCTTATTAGTTTATTTAGTTCAAAATGAAGAGTGTAACTAATGGCTAATAAACCGACCAACAATTGATAGTGTACGATTCGATGTCATCGAATAATCAGGAGAAAGTAATTACTTATAATCAAATTTCTGAAGCTGAAAGATATCATGGAGATCAGATTGAACGAATTACATGGACGTTTATATTTAGTTACATTTTCATTATTATTATTTTTTTTACTTTCTTTTATTTCAATACCATTTGGCTTCTTCAGTAATAACAGTGGAAAAGAGAGAGGAAAAAAAACGCCATTTGTAATTCATGTGCGAAGACTGTTGGCCCAACCCACATTCGAATATTGGACCGAAGCCCACTACTATTTGCGTGCTTTCAGCAAACCAACAAAAAGGTTTCGTATTGTATTTTAAATCGAGTTCTCAACCCAATTTTAATATTTTTTATTTGATTTTGTCATGTTCTTATTTTTCTATAGAAAACTCTTTAATATATATATATATATATATATATTAATAATGCATCGAATCTGAACCCAGTTGATCCCCTACATAGTTAGACGCTTCAGTAGAATTTCCCTACTGGGGTCTCGCTGCTCGGTCAGCGAGCCTGGAGGAGGTCAAGGGAGGATCCAGGGGGATCCCCCTACGGGGGTTGCAAGGGGGCGGAGCCTCAACGAAAATTTTTAGGGGTATTATGTATTTGATTCGGATTTGATTTACTTTCTTATCACGAGATATGTGTCCTATTTTCAGGAGATTTATTTAGAGCCCCAGTCCGTATGTAATTCGTATCATCTGTCAAAGGAGTGTCTATATAAACTCTCTAGAAGTCTAGATAGAGACTCATTCTTATAATCATCGTTATTCCATAACAAAGAGTCGTCGCCGTTTTTCTTTCGTGTTCTTCTGTGTTTCGCGTAATTCCTCTCTCCCTCTTTTCGTAATAATATATATATATATATATATAATATCTAATTATTTTTAAAATGCATGATAAGAAAATCACATCGAACATCACAATAATGCGTAGGGAATGACACGAGTATAATAATACCCATTGAATTTACATTTTGAAATTTTAATATTTTATAGATTGAATTTTAATATATTTTGAAAAGTTCAAATAATTTTTGCATCGTTATATAAAATAATAATGTTAATAAAATTATTTTTATTATTTAATTATATATTACGTTATAATGTGCATCCGTTCATGATAATTTTTTGTTCCCGGCATGATATATTGATAAACTTGTCATGCATAGACCGTTTTAACACGCCAAAATATAAATTCGAATAGGGCAAGATCGCATGATGTTGACTATTTTTCTTGAAAATGATGTGCCAATAATGACCATCTGCATGGCAAAGGAACTCCTGTATTTTTCAAACTCGAAATTAAAACAGCACCTAATTATAATGTCTGCATTTGGCACAGGGCCATGCATGGTGGCATGGCATGGTCCATGCCTTCTCCTCCTCCTCCTCCTCCTCTGCGTGCTCGTGAGGGAAGTGAAGTAGGTGGCAAAAGACAGATGGAGCATTAAATTGTCACGCACCACACAAATTAAAAGTGGGACTGCATGAATGCTTAATGTTGTTCATTCTTTTTTAAGTCAGGTGTGGTGTCCACCGTTTAATTTATGCGTACGATTCGCAAATTAAAAATTGTTTTCATCATCGAATGCTGTTAATAAGTGAAATTCTCAATATAAATTTTATAATTTTTTTATGCCAACCTAAATTTACAAGAAGTCTTTGATGTTCAAAATTATTAACACCTAATTAATTCGAAGTCAGAAGGATTGAGTAAAAAAATTTTATTTTCTAATCAATGTGATTGATTCTAAGATTCGAATATGATGCTATTACTATTTAGCGAACGTTTGAAACTCAATCCTATTATCAATTTAACCAATTAAAATTTGTTAAGGATTTTACATTTTTGTCCGTTAAAGCTTCCAACTTTGAGGCGTTCTGCAAGTTACAATGACCCGTTTCCATCTTCGATATATCTTTTCCTTCATGTAAGTAGCTGTTTAATTAATTGAAGTTTGAAGAGGAACTTGTCAGAAAGTGATGGATGTGCTCATCCAAAATTATACATACACGTATGAAGAGTCTGGAATGAAAATGATATAAATTTATAAATTGAATTCAAATATTCAATGCTTGTGTAAATTGAGTAGTTATTGATATCGCATAAATGGTTAATTGATTCGTCTATTTGTGATTCGTCATTAACATAATTGATATATAGATTCGATGAATTAGAATCATATTTAGACTTGAAAACTTGTTATCAAAATTAACTCCTCTTGTACGCATCAAATTAGTTCATCAACCTGAGGAGAATCTCAACTCGACTTAACTCGTTAACCTACTTTTTTTATTTTAAATAATTTTTTACTTAGTTTAAATGTTTTATAACATTTAATTTTTTTAAAAAATAAAATAAAGTATTTAAAATAATATTTTATATTTGAAACCAAATATTAATGCATTTCATTTAAAAATATATCATAATTTTAAAACAAAATACTAGTCGAATAATTCAATTGGATTCGACTCAAATCAGATCAAATTAAAATCCGACCTACTGAATCTTCCGACCTAATTTGTTCATAAATCGAATTTAACCCTACATCAAATCTCAACACCTTGACATAAACAGAATCCATCAAATTAAGTTGGATCTTTATTACTTTACAACTTTATACAGTTATCCGTTACGCAACCTACTAGTGATGTTAACCCAACGGGAAAGAACATCACATTAATTGTTCTTGTCATGGATGTATTAATATCCGATAAATGGGAAGAAAAGAAAAAAGGGGCGGAAAGTTTATACATTCAATGCGAGGAGTATGTGACTAATTTAATGTAGCATCAAGATGTAAACTTATAAAACGACGTTTCGTAGTTGAAGGGAAAAAAATTAACTTTTTCATTATATAAAATTTCAACTAAACAACGATGACTATTTAATTTAACCATCTAATAAATTAAGCTCAGAAAGGGAGTCGTTAATATTTAATGGAGTATAACTATTTATTCTTTTTATTTATAACGACATTAGTTACAAAATGGTTATTGATGTAAATTTATTTAAGAAAAATAGTCTGTTTTCGCTCGTGTTTCTCATGTGCAAAGATTTTAGTTTTAAATGGATGTATTTTCTCTATGTTCTCAAACTCTAAACAAAAGAGAATACATAAAACATGCATTGACGATTTTAAATTACATAAAAGACTATAGACAAAAATGGTATTGCAGTGTTAGGACCTATTAAACATGTAATTTGCTAATGAATCATTTTGACATTGCAGTAGTTGAATTTTCGCTAATAACATTTCGTCTTTATAAACTCGTGTAATGCGACCCTATGATTTTTCCGTATTATGAACAAATATCGTTTATATTTTAATATAATAACGAATTAGCTTGCGTAGTTTTTTATATGCTTCTTTTTGTTCCAACAATAAGGTCAAAGAATGATGCAAAAATTCGATTTTTTTTATATATATGGAGAAGATAATAAGTTTAATAAAGTATCTTTTGTCTTTGAGTTGTCAATACTTGAAAGATGCTCGCGGTTTAATTTGTGCGGCACTTAACAATTATGCGTGCTATTTATAAATTAAAAATCAATTTAAAGTGTGAGACTTTTAATAAAAATATTCTACGTTTAGAAATTTTAAGCGAAGAGGAATCGTGTACGACGTATCACTCCATCCCACCCGTTGGTATATCTAATAAAGTATCATGAATACATTATTAAGAAATATCGTTGATACCTTCACATATTTTCAGTTTATACTTGCATTTTATCTTAACCATAAAATGTTAAAAAGTAGCTTAAGGTCTCGGTAATTGGTAACGTTAAATGTATATATATTGTTTAAATTTGTTGTTTTTGTTTATCTGATACTAATACATTCATGGCAAAAACAATCAATGTGATGTCCTTAGTATTCTTTTGAGCCGTAGGGTTATCATCAGTAGATGCTTAACGTATAATGTATAAAGTTATAAATTAATTCATGCCCAACTTAATTCGACGAAAACAGATTATTGATACTAACTGGCTTGGTTTACGTTATTTTACACTTAAGTAAATACTCAGTTTTAGTTTTTTTTATTGGAATGATCAATATGATGCACTACTTTCTTTATTTTATTTTTTTGAGTCAATGTTTTATTTTCAATGTTAAATGAAGTTTCTTTCACTCTTATATTTTAATATTTATATGCAATATATTTTATTAATATTTTCATTTTAATGATATGTTATATACTCTATAATATTTTATTTCCCTCTAAAGCTTTGTTCGACATTATTAAGAGTTATAGGTAATAGTATGATTAACGGTTAGATATTTATTTGAGACATTAATAAATACTTGTTTGATACAATTAGCTATAGAAATAATTGATAATAAAAAATGAAATATTAGACATATGATAAATTATTTAATTAAACTCTATACAAATTTTATTACAATGTAATAAATCAATCATTTTAAATCTAAAGCGACTCACAACTAAATTTTGTATTGAGATACGTAAATAATTATATTATATTAATTTTCATATGGTGCATGCATGATATTAAAATATTAATTATTAAATAAAATTTTTATTTATTGTTAGTAAATAAATTTTGCAACACTACAACAAACTGCGTATTTTCGATGAGCTAAAATCCTTATAATGTATCCATCGATAATTTAGCATATGAATACAATTATCGCTTATAAAATTTGTTGATAATTTTTAAAGTTAGATCCATTTATAATTGTATTTATAATAATATATACAAATATAATATAAGCATATGATTGATATTTAATGTTATTATTTTCGACGAATTTGGCCTTTGGTATTACCGTTGATAATTAGAATGAGAGAGAAGGAGGTGAAATAAAGAGAGAGCGTGTACGAGAGGAAAAGAAATAGGTGGAAAATTAGGTAATAAAAAAATTAATATTAAAATTTTCGATGGTCCAATCTTTCAAAATTATCGGCATACAAAAAATTTAATGGTAACAAAAATATATAAAATCGATCGTCACTCTCTTCCTCTCCCTCTATCTATCTCTCTCACTCTGTCGGCTCTAACGACCACCTCTCTTTCCGACGAAGGCATAGCGCTCCGGCCTCCCTCTCCCTCTCCTTCTCTCTCGACTCCTAGGCACTCTATCCCCCTTCCCCTCTCTCCAGCGAAGGTGCAGCCAGCTCTGCCCTCCACCTTCGGGGTTGGAACTTTCGACGGGTGTTTCCCGCTAGAATTTTCGAAGGATGTCTTTGTGACGATGGTATTCGTTAGAAATATCGACGATTTTATGTATCCGTAGAAAAATTATTACAGATGAGCATTTATCCGACGATTGTCTTTCCGTCAAAAAATTTGTCGGAAATAAATTTTTTCGACGGATTTTATTATATTTTCGATGGAGTTGATCGTCGAAAATAATTAAAAATAGTATTGTATAATTAATTAAGCTCAAATATAAAAGAAATATAGTTGAATGGTGATAAAATAAAAAAAAATAATAAGGGAAGTTGTGAAGACAATGCATTTGAATAAGGAAGTTTGATAAAAATTATAAACATCCAACCTATAATAAAAATATGATTTTCTATTATTGCAGCGCAACCTTAAACTAATAAACTAAAATAAAATAATCTTTCAAACATAGCGAAAGACTTAATCAAAATATCTAAAGTAGTGTTATAGAATGAAAAATCATAACTAGTATCCAATCTTCATAAATATATCTAAAATTCATAGTCTAATGGATTCCATGACATCATGACATAAATTAAGCATAGGCCATGTGCAATCTTTTCGTCATGAACTGAGCTGTCATTATCATTCATACACGGATTCAGAGTGCAGAATTTCTTAGTTAGAGTATGTAAATATCATGCAACGTGATGCCATGATCCTAAACAGGATACTACATGATTTGGCGTACTCATTTTCATATAATAGAAAAATAGACATATGCATGCTATGTACTTAACATGTGATTCTACATGCCAATCAATAACAATAATCTATAATCATGCATATAATATGAAAGCATGGTAAAACATATAAAATTAACTATCATCGTACTTTTAGTATGGGAACTTTCATAACAATCATACAATTTAATAGGGACATCAAGTGACTTACATTTATCTTTACCATTGTCTCATTACTTTCTTCAGTGTTGCTTCATAATCTTTTCGAACTTTCACTTTCGTGAACATCAATCTATCGATTCTATCATTGGCCATTATAATGTTATATCTTTCGATAATTGGGATTTATGTCGTTGCCCTCATAATAGACTAGTTAAGCCTTGAAGACAATGCTCTCCTTTCACCTGAAGGTGACAACAAAATGCATACACCATTGGCGATGTGTGTAACAATCATTTCGAAAACTCTCGCCCGAAGGTGACATAGGAATGACACGTCGTTACTGATGTGTATAATGATCATTTGTGAAAATTCGATAAATGGTCGTTGAGGGTCGACATGTAATATCATCCACAATTGGGTTCATTATGCTTTGCAATCAATAAATGTTTACTTTACTCAATCTTCATATTTTAACCTAGTTAGGTGTAAATATGCAATATGTATATCTAGATTCACATATAATCAACAATCATTAATACATACTATTACTATGCGGAAAATAACGTTTAAATACTATATAGTTCAATACCGGTTGGTCACGATCGTGACATGGTTGTCACACCCATAACAAACCTGAAGCCTTCACGATCGTGCCTGCGGTGTCATGACCATGCCATATCACGGCCATGCATGCGCACGGTTGAGCCGTCGTATCTCATTCACGATCATGACCAGGGTGGTCATGGTGGTGGTATATACCGTCACGATTATCACGGAGCAATGTTGGCACGTTCCTTGCTTGGTCATGAACAAAATGGTCACGGCCGTGGCAGCCATTTCACAGTCTTGACAGTGACTGCCATGGGCGTGAGCAGTCCTTTTTCTCTGTTGGATTTTGTGGCTCAATCATGACTATTTCGAAGGTCATCACGGCCGTGCCACAACCCAAAATTTTGTCATCCAACCTGATTTTTATATGCTTTTGCCCTGAAACTCTTGGATAAATAATACAAATCATCAAGAACGATACATGCATGTTCTCTAGGCATTAGAAATCATAAGAACATAAAAAAATATGAAAAATTATGCAATTTCTATGATTTAGGGTTCATCCCTTTCAACATGAAGAACATAATCATGGATACACAAACCCTAGCAATTTCTATTTATAAAATTCTAGGCATGAAACCTAAATCAGATTTATAGAAGCACATGAAGTCTCTCGATCATAATTCCTAATAAGAACTATAGTGTTCTTGAATCTCTCAATCCAATCATACAATTATTGAAAAGGAAGAGAGAGATTTGAATTCTCTTTATGTACCTTTCAATCCTTGTTTACTCTACTCTTTCTTTCTTTTCTTCCGTTCCTTCTTAAGCTTTAGCCGTCACGTGCACAATTAGAGAAAAATGAATTAATAATTTGGAATACAAATATCAATAGGGGGGGGGGGGGGGGGGGGGGGGGGGGATGGAGTTAAAAGGTGTCAAACACGGCCATAACATTCAAGGAATTTAGACTAAGAACAGTAAAGACTAAGGAACACGGTAGGTAATATTTCCATGATCTTATCTAGCATGGGTCCCCGGAAAGGAATCATTTTGTTGAAGTTAATCAATGCATTCACCTAGCTTTGGGTTTTTTTTTTCAAACACTTTTTCGTGCTGTGTCATTTCTTCTTTGACCTCATGCCCTTGTTAATGTCACTGAATGAGCGAAAGGAGGAAGGAACGAAACAAAGAGACTCCGACTTTGATATTTGTTTCCTCGGATATTACATAGAAAGTGTATTAACTATATAATGGCATCATACAGATAAAAATGTTATTACAGTTGTATTCTTGTAGGAGCTAATAGAGATGTAATTTGCTAATGAACATTTTGACATTGCATTATTGGTAGTTTGCCATAAAATTTTATTTGCCTAGACTACACTTTTTTTTTAATCAGGAACATGTACAATTGGCATCTGTAGTTTGTTTTGAGAATAAAAGATAGAATAGCACATTATCCAATATTATTCTGCCGAACAGATATATTATTTCTTAAGAATCATTTTTAAGAATCATTTTAAAAAGTATATCTATGAACATTAATATTTTAGAAATAAATGATTCTGATTTTCAGCTAGAATTGATTATTCTTTACTCATATTTCAAAAAAAAATATTATGTTAGAATAAATATCCTTATTCATAGAATAATTATTTCCAAACTAATCAGCACCTTTGAGTTTATAATTTTCTCATTCCATCTAATGAGGTCAAGCCTCAATTTATCTCAGAAAATATTAGTATATTTCGATGCCACTAGCGCTATATTAGTATATTTCATTATAACAAAAAATAAATAAATACAATATTTCGTTATCTAACAAAAATATTTATTTCTCGAACGTTGTCAATAACTAAATTATTAACCCCCAACTTCCCCTCTTCCAAATCCCCTTAATTTAACTCACGTTCTCCGTCACTCGCCTTTTTTACCCTCCTTTGCACACATTCCCACGCTCTCACGCGACTTTGCCCCTTAAATTCTCCTCTGCCGTTACCAGTCCTCTCCTCTCCTTCCTATAGATTGTCAATAGTAGTGCTCCCATAACCAGCATAACAATGGCGGAGGCTTCTCGCTGCCTCCTCCACCTCCTCCTCTCCTCGCTACTACTCTCTCTCTCCATCTCTCCCTCTCTCTCAGCTCACCACCACCACCCATCTCGGTCCTCCTCCCCCGCGGTCACCACCAACCTCGACGTCGCCGCCTCGCTCTCCCGAGCTCGTCGCGCCGCGTCATTCGATCCGGCCTCTCGCCGGCATGACACTGTCGACCAAGAAGCGCTCTCCACCTCCAAGGATCCTAAAACTCTCAGTCTCCGCCTCCAATCTCGCGACTTCCTTCCTTCCTTCGCGGCCGCAGCCGGCGCCGCTCGCAGCCACCCGAACTACAAATCGCTCACGCTCGCGCGCCTGCGCCGCGACGAAGCTCGCGTCCGGTCCATCACTGTTCGTCTCTCCCTTGCGCTCAGCGGCATGACCACCTCGAATCTGGAACCCGTCGCCGTAGACGACAATGCAGCGGCCGCCGCCTTGGCGGCATCCGAGGCGTCGGAGTCCATCCGCGGTCCCGTAGTGTCCGGAACCAGCCAAGGCAGTGGCGAGTACTTCTCACGCGTCGGCGTCGGCAGCCCCGCCAAGCCGATGTACATGGTGCTTGACACAGGGAGCGACGTGACCTGGCTGCAGTGTCAGCCCTGCGCAGACTGCTACCAGCAATCCGACCCGGTGTTCGACCCGGCTGCGTCCTCTTCTTACGCGTCGCTCCCCTGCAATGCACAGCCCTGCCATTCTCTCGAAGTCTCCGCCTGCCGGAACAGCTCAGACAGCTGCCTCTACCAAGTTTCCTACGGCGATGGCTCCTACACCGTCGGCGACTTCGCTACCGAGACCCTCACCCTCGGCGCATCCTCCCCCGTCCACGGCGTCGCCCTCGGCTGCGGCCACGACAACGAGGGCCTCTTCGTCGGCGCCGCGGGCCTCCTCGCACTCGGCGGCGGCCCCCTCTCTTTCCCCTCCCAGATCGCCGCTCGTTCCTTCTCCTATTGTCTGGTCGACCGTGACTCCCAGTCCTCCTCCACCCTCGACCTCGGCATCGCCAACTCGTCCTCCGACGCCTCCGACATCGCCGTGACGGCCCCGATGCTGCGGAACAGCAAGGTGTCCACGTTCTACTACGTGAGCATGACCGGCATCAGCGTGGGCGGAGAGATGCTAGCGATACCACCGACCACGTTCGCAGTGGACGAGGGCGGCGCCGGCGGGGTGATCGTGGACTCCGGCACGGCGGTGACGCGCCTCCAGTCGGAAGCCTACAGCACACTGCGCGACGCGTTCAAAAGGGGCACTTCATCGCTCCCGTCGACGTCGGGGGTGTCTCTGTTCGACACCTGCTACGACCTCTCGTCCCGGACCAGCGTCGAGGTGCCCACGGTGGCTCTCCACTTCCCCGGTGGAAAGGAGCTCCGGCTTCCGGCGAAGAACTACTTGATACCGGTGGACGAAGACGGGACGTACTGCCTCGCCTTCGCGGGGACGTCGGCGCCGCTCTCCATCATCGGCAACATCCAGCAACAGGGAACGCGGGTCACTTTCGACCTCCGCGACTCCGTGGTGGGGTTCACCCCTAATAAGTGCTAAAACCACGCCACCCGTTCCTTTGTTACCCCCTGGACGGCTCTTTTTTAACTCGTTTGACTCCCCCTTCTTTTCACTGTGGCGTTTTCTATATAAAGTGTTGGGCTTATTTAGTGTTCACCGCCGTGGGTCCCATTGTTTTTTTTATGTACTGTAATAATTTATGTGGATATGTTGTACATAAACTTTATGCGGGCGTAGGATCCATCGACGTTTAGACGTCGCTGGAAGCGATCGTGGCCGTTGGAAGGGTGTTTTAGTCGGGAGTCGCGCGGTGAAAGTTCAAAAGTTATCTCAGTACATTTATAGGGTCATTGTGTTTGTGTCAAGTGTCAACCAATGTGAAAGACGAGTTTAATTGATGGGTTTAAATCGGGTCAGAATGGTCAGTGCAAATAGCTGGCGCTCCAAAGTACGTGCATGCTTATTATTATTTTTACAGTATTAAATTGTGTGCTCACGAGATGCAAATAGCTTATGATGGTATTTCTTTAATACTATTTATTTTAATATATATATATATAATATAATTTCCATTAGCGCGTGTCCATCGAATTTCCAAATCATCCATAGATAAAATTTTATTATATTTCGAAAAAAACATTTTTCTTAATTTTTCAATAAATGACGACACAACAACCACCGGTCAATTGCTAATGGGCATGGGAAAATCGAAAGCAATGCTTGGAGTTTATAAAAAAAAGTGACCCTGCGATGAAGCTGGTGGAGGCTGTAGAGAATTAAATAATATTTGCAATGTAAAAATGCAAAAAGGAAAAATAATGGTCCCCCATGTTTTGCCTGGGATGGTATGGTCTCACAAAAGAGACTAATGGGTCCTCATTAGACCAGTTTTACTGTTTCAGCAATAAAATGTAGACCTGGTTGTTTCTTTCTGAATCTCCTGCCACTACAATTTAATCAGGAACAGCATTCTTTTTTGAAATGTGCCATCCAATTAACATGTACAATCTTCAGTTACATATTTGACTTGTTATGCTTGGTAATGTTGTGGATAGAGCCTTCAGCAGTTAAAAGGTTAATTTTATTAGTTGAGTTTTACTTAAAAATTTTATTGGTTAATTTTATTAGTTATGATTGCATATAATGAATACACTATATAAATTATATTACAATATAATTTGGATGTCCTCAATGCCACTCTTCAAATGTGTAACCTCATTTCAAACTCTTTTTTTTTTTTCTTTTTCGTTGTTATTTCTTTAAGCCTCCTCCATTTCCACTCAAATGTCCTTTTATCATTTATATTGTTTTATTTTATTTTTTGTTATTTCTCTCTTCAAGCCTCCTCCATTTCCACTCAATTTTTCTTATTAAATCATCCCACACTCACTAACTGTCTCGATCATCTCTCTTCATGCTATTAGTTATTTTGATAATAGTATAAATTATATTACTGGACAAGCATATTAATTTAATTTTCCAATATTATTTCACTCTTCTTATTTCCATTTATTTAATATAACCCTAAATTAATTTTAGATGTTTAATAACGTTGTAGTTTCTATATCAATTAAATTCATACGTGTATTTAATAAAGCAAATTATATTATTATCATGAAGAGACAGGTTAATGAATGTGAGATGATTTAATAAGGAGATTTTAGTGGAAATGGAGGACAACAAAAAAAAGAGAAAATGGGAAAAAAATGAAAAATAACATGATAATAAATGTTTGAGAAAGTAACAATAGGATCACTCTAAACTTTATACCGTGCTTGAATTAAATTATATTATTCATTTGATTATGAATTTTTTTTGGTTGCAAAGCCATCGATATCTCAGAAGTAATATTTATGATTTTATTCGCAAGACGTTAATTATTATTAATGATTATCATTGTTCACATATTAAAAATTAATATGCATAAGTCTAGTTAATATGATGAAATTATCTCATATCACATAATTAATAGTGGCATATAAAAATTTTAATAGAAATTTGTTATATGTAAAAAACTTAAATGCGAAATATTAATTAAGTGAGGAGCCATTTACCATATTACTCAAACCCAATCCCGCTGATCGAGTATTTGAGTTGTGTTGGGGATTCGAGCCGCGCAGCGTCGTCTCCGCCAGTTCATGTGGGTTGGGTCCACCACGTGGATGTTATATCGCTATCTGCATCATCACACGCATACTCCCACCTTTTCGTCTCACTCTCTCTCTCTCCCCTCTCTCTCTCCTTTGATTTCGTTTGTCATCAAAATAAATGATGATGTCTTTGTTTGCCCCGTTTTTCTCCTCCAAGTCCGGCGGTGTCTCTCTCCGCAACTCCCAGAATGATAATGACGAGGATGTCATATTTTTCTGTTCAAATATAATTTGATACTTCTTTTATAAATCATATCCCGCTTATTGTTTTTTAAGTTCAAACAATACTCAATTCTTAAATTCATATTGTATTTTTTTTATTTACTAGTATTAGTTTAGTATATAAACTTAGATTACCAAGAATATTAAGGATTGTTTGGTATGAGGTCCCTAAAAAAAGTACAAACTTTGTTCTTTTTTGTTCCATCTCAAAGTAAAAACATTAGGTTCTCACTTTTTTTAAATTACGAAACAAAAACAATTGACAGATTTTTTTTACCTCTTTAAATATTCTTACTCTTGCGACGTTTGAATAAAATTACAAAAACAACTTTATTCTCACTATGTTCGGATATCAAACAACGCCTAAATGTGCTTCTGGTCTTAGTCTGCGCTTCCACTATTCTCTTTTTATCTTTATTCGTTCAATTTTATTATGAATTAAAAGGTTAACGTGTGAAAGAAAAAATGATGAAAAATATTTGAGGATTATTTGAATGTAACTTCGTGCTTGCTCAATCGAGAGCATATTGATGTGTGCGTCCATTACTATCCATCCATCTATCACGCTCTTCTATAGCTCATGGTCCTTTGTGGCATAAAAATATTAATCATATTTGTTATCCACATAAATATATTATACTATATATTGACTAATTATATAGAAATAGTAATTTTCTCATTCCCAACTCTTTGACAAAAAAATTTATAAGTAAATTCACATAATTAATTTTCATATTCTTCCACGTAGTTAAATGCATATTCAGCTTCTATTGTCCCTAATCTTATTTGATTTCTCTCTTGCTATCTTATATTTTTTTCTCTTTGGAAATCATTTCTCTTTTTCGTGACAAAAATTTAAAGTTAAAAATAGGTATTGGACTATAAAATTATCGTTCACTAAAAGAAATTTTATTGTTCCTATTATATTTTAGTTATTTCCATTATTGTCTATGGTATTTAATAGGTATATTTTTTAAAAATATTATCATTAATTTATTATTACTTTTTAGTGATATGAAACACAATTCAAGCTAACTTTTTTTTATGATTTGTGAATAATCACACAATTGCTTGATTAATTAGTTAATTAAATTCGAAAAATAATTTATAAGTACACGAAGAATATGTATTAATTACTGACATTTGTTTATTTTAAAATGAAGTAATTTATTGGTTTTCAATGTCTCATAATTATTTTATTTTAATTGTCTATATTTGGTTATTTAACTCCGCCTATGTTTTATAGCCGGTCCCAAGCCCGGATAAAGGAGGAGGGTTGTGTTAGGTCCCGACAGCCAGCGTAAAACCCTGTCGAATCTCATGAATATTAGTCGACCCCACCTAGTGGGATAAGACTTTGTTGTTGTTGTTGTCTATATTTGGTTATTTATAGTTTGGTTTAGATTGTTACTTTTAGAAAAGTAATTAATTTTAGTTTGCACTCATATGTTGTAGTGTCCTAGCCTCCTAGGTTTGCCACTGAGCAATCAAGTGCATTTGTTATTATGATTATAAATGACATCGTGACGACTACATGTAGCGTTAATTAAAGATGTAACTAATATCCAACTCTCTCATTCTACATGTAGCGTTAATTAAAGATGTTAAAAATTTTAGACCAAATCCGTAACGACTCGAATTTTCAGAAAATAAATAAAATATATTTATTTTAATTTAATGGATATGAAAATTCCTATGATAATATTATGAAATTAATTAATTCTGAAATTAAAGAAAAAATGAAAAAAGATGGTTAAAGAGATAAAGAGGGAATTTGAAAGGGATTTGATTTGATTTGATTGGGATGTTATGATAAGAAAATAATTAATCACAAATTTAATTAAATATGAGAAATTTTGGAGTGACTAATTATTTATGAATGGTCAATATTGATTCTAAAAGAGTTTAAGGCCCTATAGAATTAAAAATCTTAGCCTACTCTATAAATATGAACAGATTTTCTGCATCACGAGCACTTTTTTCCTCTCATTTTCATGAAAATCGAGGCATTTCCAAGAGCATGCGATGGCTAGTTTCGAAATCAACATATAGGAGAAGATCTTTCAAGTGGTGATCGCGAGTTTTGAAACGTGGACAGAGAATAATCGTTGGCCAAAGATCGGCGTTGGCCAAAGATCGACGTTCGTGCAGTTTTCTAGAAAAGGAATTATAATTGATTTTTTAGCCAACTTTCTCCCTACGTCATTAGTTTTTCGCGACATGGAACTCTATTTTCTTCTTTTTTTAACCGAGAATTCATTGATATATGTTATGCATAATTTTGACATTGTATGACATGGTTATGATGGTCGAAAAGTCGTGTCGAAATGAGTTTCTCCGTCGGCGACAAAACTCGGCTCGGGTTCTGTTGTGCTTGGCCCGGATTTCATAGAATTCGGACTGAGTTAGACTCGAAATCAGATCGGGTTGTGAGATCCGGCCCGGGTGCCTATTGGTCTCGCCCATCCTGTGCTTTGGCGCGGCGGTGCGATCATGATTGAAGGTGAACCAGCCGACTCGGCTCGGGTTCACCATACACCCGTCCAGGTTTACCCTGGATGAGAGGATTTTTTACTATTTCAAACACGGTCTGGGTTCTACCCGACGCGAGCTGGATTCTGGGGCAGAAAACCTATTTTTGAATATATTATTATGGATAATTTAATAGTTAATATGATTAATTATTCCTGATCATTTAAGATCGTATTGTTAACAAATATGACCTCATCATATTTATTATCTTTGATTTGAGATTATTATTATTGTTATTCTATCATATCATGTGATCCGTTATAATACTAATCCAGTAGTTTGCTCTAAATTGAGTAGTTTGCTCTAAATTGAGTCCTTGTTTAATCTAAATTAAATTGTTAAAAATATGTCCATTGAGTAAACAAGATAAAAGATATAAACTATTGGATCTCCATGTTCTCCAATTGTCTCTAAGCCCCTTGATCATTATTGTTATCGTATTGTATGGGGCAGATCATGTACCTAGAGGTTTGAGACGTCATCCTTTAAGAAAGCTATGACTATCCTATGATGGCCATGGTCCCCCGCCATCAAGAAGTTTATTGTTTAGTGCTATTATTAGAAGGTGGTTTGTTGTGGCTTGATCCCTCACTTGCCTACATAAAAGAGACATGAAGTTTTTCTTAATTCACCGAACGCTCCATATTGAATTGGATAACTCTGAATATTGAATTAAAATTGAATTGAATTGAATTGAATCGAATCGAATTGAATGAAATGAATTGAGTCATTGGTCATTCGGATATTGACGTTGATTGACATTGCCTCTGCCCATTGAATAGAATGAAAATCGTTATTGGTCGATGACCATTGATATTAATATTGAATTGGATAATGTCATAGTGATCAAGCATTATTGAATATTGTTAATTGCTAATTGTCTTTTGACCTCTTTCCTAATCCTCTTCATTGATTTATAGCTTCATTGATATATTGATTATTGAGCCCCTGTCCTATTGATTCATTCAGTGATATATTACTTATTATTTCATATTATTATTGATTCATTAAGCACCGTTGATTATTAATTATTATTATGGTTAGACTGAGTTTTTTTATACTCATGGATTTTTTTTATGTATTTAGATTCATGCAGGTGAGGTGATGATAGATGATGATGATGCAGGTGGTTAGACTCAGTGATAGAGATGTTGCACATGGTGTAGTATTGTGTCATACTAGATTTATATATTAGTGATCACTTTTTCGCATTTTTAGTATTGTAGAGTTATGGACGTTCCAACTTCTTTGATATTATGGATTCTTAGACATTGCTAATATTAATTTCGCATTTTATAGTTTATATTTTCGTAAAATTACTTTATATAAAATTGTGTAGCATCTTTGGGATGATTTTGAATACGTAAAAGTCACGTGGCTCTCGGGGCGTTACAAAGATAATTAAATGTCACAATTGTGACTTCTTTACGAGTCAATCATTATGTTAACATTCTCGCCATGCAGCCATGTGGTACTAACTATGAATGTTCTACCAAGTTCACTTTCAGCTCCAATTCGATATTTTTTTAATGTCGTCAAATTAACATGTCTCATTAATGTCTTTGCTCTAATCCTCTTATGTAAAACATAATTAATATGTTATCGCTAGACATAAATCATTGTCAGTTTTGTTCACTATATCGTCGATATAATGATATTTTATCATAATATTTTTTAACTATTGGCTCTATCATCTATGAAGTTTATAACAACTTGATCATCATCATATTAGGCTCAGGATCATATCGAGCCCTTATTCTATAAAAGAACACCTAAACTAGACATTTCATGTATTTGTTTATTATAGACAATATACTCAATATCTGATGCAAGTCTCGACACACATTTTATTTCATATAACTTTAGAAAATTAATGATTATACCACTCAATGAAAATGAGTGGCCTCATATGAAATTTTGATTGTATATATAATCTTCAAAATTAACATTCATAATTCTTATAGTTTCAAGAAATATGCTTTGTATGCTACTCTTGGTTGTAAAATTTCTCTTTGGCATAGAAATAATCCACAAATACTTCATATAGTATTATAATAATTATTATTATTTTGATATTTGGTAATCAAACTTATTGCATAAACTAATATAAATCATGTACAGTACATCACATACATTAAGCTTTCAATCACTTGTACATAGGCTTCTTGATCATGAATGCTCCATAACATATTTTAGCATCTTATCCATATGTTGTATTCGATCTAAACTCAATGTTCTTAATTTTTTTCAAAAACAATTTAAATTCATAAGATATTCCTCTTATTTTTCCCGGTTCAAAATTTTAGCTTAATTTGAGAATTGTGATATAATTCAACTTTGCTATACACACAACCGCACTATTTCAACTTTGCTTTTACTATTCATGATGTACATTCAATATGTTTATAAAAGTAAATTGGACTATCATCATCATATAACATTCTATCATTATATGTTTCTTTTAAACCGCTAACAACTTTATAGTCTTCCTTTTTATTTCCCGCACCATGTTCATAAATAAATACATACTTAATTATTCATCGAGTAAGATGTTATGTACTTATAACAATTATTAAGGTCATTTTGATTGACGTCTGCTTAGTGAGTAAACAATAAATTCTCTGATAGTTTATCCGACTAGTTGAGTATAATAATTCACAATCAATTCAGTATAATTATTGACAACCAATCTCTTAAATTATCGTTAGTATCATGTTTACATAGATTACTTATCATTAAGTCACGTAGTATAAAAATTTCATTGAAATCAATTGAATCTATTTTACATCTTACTGTGACCATCCACATTACATGAAATGGGTTATTTCTTTAAACCTCTCGTAAACTATAGCGATCTTCTGGATTTAATTATGAATTATAAACTTACCATATGACGTCCTAAATTTTATTGTGATTTTCATTTTAGCCATTATGTTTGGTTTTATTAACCTTTCAGTTATTTTTTATTTTTCTAATTGTTAAAAATTTAAAATGTCATTCCATGAATTCTTCTTTCTTTTATGTTTAAAATAAAATATTTTTACAAATCAATAATGTCAAAGATCCTTTTTATATTTTCATTTTAAAATTTTTTATTATAATACTATTTTTAAACGTTAACCTAGAGAATAGTTTGTGGAAGGGTATTTTAGTATTTTCATAAATAAAAAAAATAATAGAAAAGTTAACAAAATTATATGAAAGGATTGAATTGGAAATTATGATAAAATTACGGTAAATTCATAGTTAAGTGTTAGATGCAAAAAATCATTATAATAGATGGAAGGTTCAAGAAAATAACTTTACATAAATTTAATTATTTTTAAAATTCAAAATTAATATCAGAAGATAATTTTTTTTAACCAAACAAAATTTAAATGGACTATGAGTATGTCTCTCACCGCATCATTACCATTCCATCTCTTTTTTTTTAAATCAGACATTTCATTTGGCCGATACAAAGCAAATTATTGTTCCCTGCTTCCTCATATGTGATTCGCCTACTAGTCTTCATGAATGACCTCTAAATGCAACACCCAATCTATGATATTTTATCATTTGATGTCATCATTTTTCTCGTACTACTGTACATTTTTTTTAATGTCAGCCCCTGTATATGGAAACGATGCCAACGACTCAACCCAACTCGAGACCTCTGTTTAAGTAAGGAGGAGCGCCATCCACTCCACCTCAAATTTTTATTGGTTATTATTGTACATTTGAATGAGCCTTATATGGGTGTTTTTCTTCATATGGTAACATTGACATTATGAAATGGAAGGATTGGCCGATTTAAGATAAAAAATATATATTTGTAAGGAAATAATATCTCATGAGATTAATAAGACATTACTATTACATTTATTGAATGTGATGTGAAGAATTATGGTCTATATTTTCACTATTATTTCACATGCATACAACACTTATAGCACAATTATTATTCTACGTAAACACATGCATGGCACCAATTTAGCACATTTCAAATATTATCCACATCCAGTCCATTCACGCATCACTCTTATTTTGTTAGTAAAGAAAGCTCATTTGGGCAAGTGTCCTTTACAGGAAGTCGACGAGCTTTGGGAGATGAGGTAGAGCGGCCGATGCACCACACACTGTTCTCTGCAAGAATGAAGGATGGACTATTTTTAAGCGACAAAAAAGGCCAAAGCAACGAACAGCAGACCCCTTCTGCAATTGGGGACCAGCTAACTCCCTCACCTCCCTAATGAAAGGAAGCTTCCTGAACGGTGGACCAAAAAAAACTACAGACGACAAGAAAGTTGCAAAAAGACAGAGCATACAGGAAGAGAGAGGACGTATAAAAAAAAAGTGGAGGAGGCCGAAATAGGGGTGAGACTGATTTCATAATAACATTCCATCAGGAGAAGAATGGGGAGCGTAGGAAATGTGCGCTCCCCACATGAACTGTAACTAACTGGCTCTTTAAGCCCGAGAGGTGCAATATGTTTTTGGACTCTTGTTCTTTAGTTGCATTTTCATCTTCTGTTTTCCATGATTTGAATGAAATGTCAAGCTTGCTTGTGGTTTTAATGACATCAGTTTTGATCCATATTTCATTGTATAACTCTTGACCTTTAGATCTACACTTGGATTTGAGTTCGTGAATCGTCTTTATCTTGAACACCCGATCATAGGGATGCTATAGGCTCTGCGCGACCGAACGCAGAGAAATCGAGTTTTGATGAAGACGACTCCCTGCGCGGTTTCCCTTGTTTTGCTCATAATTGTATGATAGGGAAGTTTTTGGATCATTGTCATCTCGCACCCCCGATCGTAGGGAGACTATAGGCTTTATGTGATTGAACGTAGATAAATCAAGCTTTGGCAATAGTGGTTTGTGTTTGGATATTCTTTTAGAGCAAGCAATGGTGGTTTTTCGATGTTTGGTTTAGACGTCGTTCATCTTTCAATCCGAGACCTGAGAGGGCTATGCATATTTTGAGTTTCTGGCAATAGGCGACCGCATTGAGTCGGGACTCGGATCATCCTAGATGGATTCGAAGGGTGTTTGTGTGTTCTTCCTATTCCACTAAGGCGAGCGCGAGCCGACCGTAGTCATTTCTCCTTGAGTGCATTTTTCTTGAATGCTCGTTACTCAGTGGACACGAAACCTTAACTCAAATCCAATGAGAAAGAAAGCTGGATCTATAACTTGGGACAACATACGCGAGAGCGACGATCACTCCCATCTTATGAACTCCTTTCACATGTGCAATGTAGACTTACCGCCAACACGATAGTGCTTTAGTGGGTCGAGTGTATACGCACGAAAAAGGGGCATTTGGTTGTTTTACCCATATCATTTTGAATTAAAGAACCTTGCGTCCTATAGCAGAAGCACCTCCCTTAAAGTCCTTAGCACGCGTTTCTAACTGGTTATCTCGCACTTGTCTAGGATTAAATATCGTCTCCATGTTATTTATCTTTACATTTCGAAAATAACAAAAATAATTAATTTCTTTACATTATATTGTTGTTTTTCTTTCTCTGTTTTTAGCATTTATTTGGCTCGTCGAGTTTTGTTCTGAAGAGTCTTTTCGAGAATATCGCAAACACCGTTCCTGTGGATCAATCCTCAAACACTACGATGATGCACCGTACGCTTGCGGATCACATTTTGATAGTATAGAGAGATTATAAATTATAAAATCTCATTCGACACTTTTTTCTGTATTCAAGAGTAACATGCCAGAGTAAAGGTAGACTTATGTCTTATTTATATTCTATACACACTTTATGTGAGTTGCGTATTCTAACTTTCTTCCAAAATTGTAATATTTTATCAAGCGGCCTTAAAAATATCTTCCATATGACTAGTTCTCAATTTCATCATCGGAACTGATTTTCTTCCCGGAGTGCATGGTTTTCGTCATTCAAAAGTTCAATGCAACTTGGATAATTCAATTCCTCCTGATATATATGATGGGAAAATCCGAGAACAAGGAGAGAAGATCGCAGAGAGATTGCAGAAAAATAGATGAGACACACGAAATTTACCCAAGTTCACCCTTGAGATGAGGGCTACGTCCTGCAAAGAGGTTCCACTATATGTTTTCGGTTTACAGCCGCCGCACCAAATTACATCAGAAATTAGGCTATTAATAGCCTCTCCAAACCGGGTTTAAAACCCAAACAAACAGAGAAAAAAAATCTAATCCGAACCACACGGGCCGGCTAAACAAAAGCCCAAAACCCGTCTAGGTTTCGGGGGCGCTGCCCCCGAACCCCCGCCCGCTCACCGGCGAGCGGGACCGCCGTCGGGGGGCGGGGCCCCCCGAACCCCCCCTTTCGTTCGTACGCCAGCAATACTGTTAATTGGGTAATACTCAGATTCCCCTAAGCTCACGTGGGCGAACCCGGTGTGAGAAACAAGGGGCCCTGAAGTATTCACCAACTCTAACATTCTCCCACTTGGTGGATACTTCACACCAATGAGAGCCTTGCCAGCAACATTCTTCTTCAATCCGACAGCAGTAGAGCACCACTCAAACTTTACACCTGTAACTGCTTTTGTCAGAAAATCAGAACTATTCTCTGTTGTATCAACCTTTTCAAGCTGAACCTCTTTCTTTTCCACCTTTTCCCGAATAAAGTGGTATTGGATGTCAATATGCTTTGTGCGTGAGTGAAATGCGGGATTCTTAGCTAACTGAATAGCACCTTGATTATCACATCTCACCTCTATAGCACCTTGCTCAAATCCGAGCTCCAAGCACAACCGTCGTAGCCATATGGCCTCTTTTGCAGCATGAGTAAGAGCCATATATTCTGCTTCTGTAGAAGAAAGTGCCACCACGCTTTGTCTCTTGCTCATCCAACTTAGTGCAGCCCCAAATAATGTAAAAACATATCCGCTAGTGGACCGTCTACTATCAATGTCTCCACCCCAATCAGCATCTACATGGCCCACAATATCAAGCATCTTTCCTTTTCCCGCACCTTCAAAGCACAACGAAAAATTTGAAGTTCCACGAAGATACCTGAAAACTCTCTTGATAGCATTCCAATGTTCCCTGCCTGGGTTAGACATATATCGACTCAAAACTCCCACTGCTTGGGCTATATCTGGACGCGTGCACACCATGGCATACATCAAGCTGCCAACTGCACTTGCATATGGCACACGATCCATCTCTTCAGCTTCTTCATCCGTCTTCGGGCATTGCTCTGCAGAAAGTTTGGTTCCTAGAGACATAGGAGTACCCACTGGCTTGCAGTCCGACATGTTAAATTTCTTCAACACTTCATTTATGTACTTCTCCTGTCCTAGCCACAACTTTCGCTTCTGACGATCCCTTCTAATCTGCATACCCAAAATAAAATTCGCTGGCCCTAAGTCTTTCATCTCAAACTTCTTGGCCAACAAACCCTTCACTGAATTCACCATCTTCATACTGTTTCCAATCAGCAACATGTCATCCACATACAATGTAAGAATGACAAACTGATCTCCAACTCTCTTCACATAAACACAATGATCTGAATCTGAACGTACAAACTTGAGTTCGAGCATGTACGTATCAAACTTCTGGTACCACATCCTTGGCGACTGCTTCAATCCATACAAAGACTTCTTCAATTTACACACCAGCTTTTCTTTACCTTGAACTTCAAAGCCTTCTGGTTGCCTCATATATATCTCTTCCTCCAAGTCCCCATGAAGGAATGCCGTCTTCACATCCATCTGCTCTACCTCAAGATTATATGCTGCTGCCAGAGATAGAACAAATCTGATTGAAGTCATTTTCGCCACGGGAGAAAAAATTTCATCATAGTCGACTCCCTCAACCTGAGAGTACCCTTTAGCTACCAGTCTCGCCTTGTACTTCTCTACAGACCCATCCGGTTTCAGCTTTCGCTTGAACACCCATTTGCAACCAATTGCCTTTCTATCCTTAGGCAATTTACACAAACTTCATGTTTCATTCTTATCCAGTGACTGCATCTCATCTGCCATAGCAAGCTCCCACTGATTTGCATCATCCATAGACCTTGCATCTTTTACAGAACTAGGTTCTTCTCCGATGATGCTCAAAGCATGAAACGAACTCAGAGCACTAAGAGAGTATCTCAAAGGTGCTCTTCTTTCTCGTGTCGATCTCCTGAGAACTGGTATGGTAGTACCAATATCTGGGTCTTCATCTGAATCTGCATCTTCAACTTCATTAACCGAGTCCTCTTGATCCGGTTCTATAACAGACTCAACTGAAGTATCTTGTGCATCCACCTCTGAAGTTTCAGAATCAGAATCTTCTTCAAGCACTACCACTTTCTTAGGTTCATCACCTTTTTGAACTTCAACTTGGGAACGTGATTCACGGAAAACAACATCCCTGCTGTAAACAATAGTCCTTGACTTTGGATTCCACAGTTTGTAGCCCTTGATCCCTTCCTTGTATCCGACAAATATGTTCTTTTCAGATTTACTATCAAGCTTACCCCGCTTTTCCTTGGGTATATGAACATACGCGTCACATCCGAACACCCGAACATGAGATAAATTTGGCTTCTTCCCAAACATTGCCTCATAAGGTGTCTGATCCTTCACTGATGAGGTCGGTGAGCGGTTCTTCAGGTAGTTTGCTGTGGCTACAGCTTCTGCCCAAAATTCTTGCCCCAATTCAGCCCAACTCAGCATACATCTGGCCTTCTCTATGAGTGACCGATTTAACCTTTCAGCTACTCCATTCTGCTCAGGTGTATATGGAGTTGTCTTCTGCCTAGCAATACCATTGTCCACGCAGAACTGCTCAAACTTATCTGAACAAAATTCACCTCCATTATCTGTACGAAGAACCTTGATCTTGCAGCTCAATTGATTTTCTACCAAAACTTTGAATTCTCGAAACTTATCGAATACATCTGATTTATTCTTGATAAAATAAATCCAACTGTATCTCGAAAAATCATCTATAAAAGAAACATAGTACCTGGACCCTCCAATAGATGGAGTCGGAGTTGGTCCAAAGACATCACTATGAATCAGTTCGAGAATTTTCGTTGCTCTTGAACCTGTGTGTTGAAAACTGACTCGGTTCTGTTTTCCATGGAGGCAATGTTCACAGAACCCGAAGCCCACAGAACAATCCGGAACTCCTTCTACCATCTGACTTGATGCTATAATGGAGAGTCCTTTTTCACTGATATGGCCTAATCTCCGATGCCACAACATAGATTTGCTGTCTTCATCTTCTTTGGCCTCTTCAGAAATAAATCCGCAGCCCACAGATATTGTCTCTCCGAGCAACTTGTACAACGTGCCATAGCGAACCCCTCGTGCAATTACAATCGACCCTCTGATCATCTTGCACGAATCCTTATCGCAACTGAATATAACGCCCGAGTCAGCCATTGTACCAACAGATAATAAACTTCTGCTCATAAGTGGTATATGCATCACATCTGGTAGAGTCTTCACCGTGCCATCATTCATCCTCAACTTCACCCTGCCACGTCCAACAATCTGAACCGCAGTGTCATCTCCGAGCATGACATCCCCACCATTATACTCCTCATATTCACAGAACCAGTGTTTATGAGGCGTCATGTGGTACGAAGCACCAGTGTCGATAAGCCATACATCTTTATCTGACTGTGCCGTACATGCAGAAGCCACATACATATCTCCTGCCTCAGCCTCCTTTTTGTCCGAGGTTGACTCAGCTTCTTTCTTATGAACCGGCTTGTTTTTGCAATCTCGCTTCAGATGGCCCCACTCTTGACATCTCCAGCATTGCACCTTCTTATCCTTACTCTTCGAACGCCCACGAGATTTGGATCTCCCTCTCTGATTTTGATTCCTTTCTGGTTGCCTTCCTCTGGCCGCCAGCGCCTCTTTACCAGAACTTGCTGATCCCTTTCTCCGTATTTCCTCTGATAACAAGGCAGCACATACACTTTCATACGAAAGTTCTTTATCCCCGCCACCAATCACAACAATTAGATTGTCCCATGAATCCGGCAGCGAACAGAGCAATGTTATTGCCTTATCATCATCTTGAAACTTAACACCGATTGATACAAGTTGACTGATCACCGTGTTAAAGTTATAAAGATGAGTAGAAAATGAATCACCCTCCTGCATCCGAAGATTGTACAATTTCTTCCTCAGAAATAACTTGTTAACCAACGACTTACTTTGATATAGGGATTCCAACTTCCTCCACAGATCTCTGGCAGTAGGTTCGCCCATCACATTCGTAAGAATTGAATCCGCGAGACACAGCCGAATCAAACCCTTCGCCTTTCTATCAATTCGATCCCACTCTTCGATCGCCTTTGGATCTGCCTGACTGGAGGAGGCCTCGTCCGCGACCTTCGCCGCCTCCATGCCTGGTCTCTCCTTCTCTATTGCCGTCCAAAGATCTCGATCACAGAGAAGATCCTCCATCTTCATCTTCCAGAGATCAAATCGCGTTCCATCAAATTTTTCTATCTCAATCCGCGATCCTCCTGACATCTCGAATAAACCCTAATTCCTCGAACCACCTGTGCTCTGATACCAATTGATGGGAAAATCCGAGAACAAGGAGAGAAGATCGCAGAGAGATTGCAGAAAAATAGATGAGACACACGAAATTTACCCAAGTTCACCCTTGAGATGAGGGCTACGTCCTGCAAAGAGGTTCCACTATATGTTTTCGGTTTACAGCCGCCGCACCAAATTACATCAGAAATTAGGCTATTAATAGCCTCTCCAAACCGGGTTTAAAACCCAAACAAACAGAGAAAAAAAATCTAATCCGAACCACACGGGCCGGCTAAACAAAAGCCCAAAACCCGTCTAGGTTTCGGGGGCGCTGCCCCCGAACCCCCGCCCGCTCACCGGCGAGCGGGACCGCCGTCGGGGGGCGGGGCCCCCCGAACCCCCCCTTTCGTTCGTACGCCAGCAATACTGTTAATTGGGTAATACTCAGATTCCCCTAAGCTCACGTGGGCGAACCCGGTGTGAGAAACAAGGGGCCCTGAAGTATTCACCAACTCTAACAATATAAGCATCACTTAAATTTTTTTCTCATTGCCATCTACGGTTGGAAAGCTTGCTTTTCACTAATTCGATTTATTTTGAATCGGACATTTGATAAATTTTAAATCCAAATATTTTGTATTCAAGCGAGCTTTTCAAACCTAACCTAATAAGCTTATATGCATCATGAGACTTGATCACAGTTAGAACTGATATTGTTGTAGCGAGAGAAATTTTTTAGTTAAAACAAAGACATATTTGAAACTATGAATATTGGAGCAGTTCGATGTTTGGTTATCGCACTATGATTAATTTGACGGTAAAAAATCATATGAACTTTTTGCTTGTGAAAGCTCTCGTCCAGGAACTTTCTAATAGGTGATGCCCAAACTGTCCCTGGGGTCAATGATGAGCCTCTTTATTCTTTGATTCTCTTCGTCGTTTGATTCAATTGGTTTGCTCCAACTTCAACGACCAATAAATAAATAATTAATTAATGGTCAATAAGGTAATTAGGAAGGAGAACTAACTTTGCACCAAAGGCTTCTTTGACTTATTTGACAAAAAAAAGTAGTGACGAGTTAAGGTATTAATAAGCAATATTTTAATAAATGGACCAGCTAGCGATCGGACCAAATGATTAACTGTGTGGTGGTTGAATTTATTGGATTGGATTCGAACCGATTCAATCAAATTTTATTAAAATAATAATCAAAATTATTATATAATAAATAGAAAAAACTAATAATAACTTATAACTTATAATAAAATCAATATTATAAGACTCGGCTCGACCATCGATTCAGATTGCCTAACAATTCAAATCAGACTAGTTGGACCGAATTGAATCGAATGGTCAGATCGGATAATATAAATTAATAGAAAAAATAAATAAGTTGAGATTATTGTATATTATTAATATGTAATAATATATTTAGCAAAAATATAATATAATAAAAATAATTCAAATAAACTAATATAATAATAAATTAAATCATCAATAAAATATTTACTAAATAAGAAAATCTTGTGAGGTATTTATAAATAAATAAAAATATCAATAAAATTTTATATATATGATTAAGGACGACATTTAAATATGAATTTCGAACAAAGATATATATATTATAATATGTCTAAAAAATTTAATAATTTTTTAAAATTTTTTATATTTTACAATTTGATTGATCCGGATTAGCCAAATTCGTCGAGTTAGTCGGTTGAAATCAAATTTTGACCGGGTCAAAGTATATCAACCCATTGTCGGATTTTGGACGACCCACGTGCCATTTTAATGTTTGGACATTGGTCCGATCTACCGGATCAAACCAAATTTTATGACACTGAGTAAAATATTAAAAACAAATATGAATTAAATTTAATATTCATAAAAACTTTTATAATGATAACACATTAATTATTTTGACATATATCAGGATTATTTTGAATGAACGAATAGTTTTGCCCAAATACGTGTTAACTCTTAATTTGAAGTCGTGTTATCTGAATGTCATCTGAATTATTAGTGAGGTGATATTTAATCACAACAATTAAAATTTTTGATAATTAGTCACAACCAAACAAAATGATGTGTGAGGCCTTATGAATTTTAAATAACATACATAATTATTTATGCAGATTACTCCATCAAATCTTTTGGTCAAATAGATATTTATTATACAATCAACTTTCTAAATATTTCATCAGTAAAAATATATTTTCTTCTCACCGAGGCGTAACTAGAGGATGCTGCCGTCCCCATCCAGACAGATCCCGTGTTTCTAAATTTTTATAATAGTAATATCTATATATATTGATATTACATTTTTACAAATTTAGTTATATATTATGATTACAATGTTTCTTGCCTAAAATATTTAAGGAAGTTATATTCTTTTAATAATAAAAAACTTATTTTTCATTGTATCAAAATAATATTATATATATATATATATGCGAACATGTAACTGTTCTATCTTAGAATCAATTTTAACATCTAAAGTGCTTATGGGCACTAGAATAGTTGAATTTATCAATTAATTTTTATCAACTAAGTCAAATAGACCAAGATGATCTTTTAAGCGAGTAAATTGAGTCAAATACCTTTCAACTTGTCATTTTCCCAAAGTTATTTTTTAACTTCACTTTATATCGAGACTGCTCTTCATTTCACTCGATACTCTTTTCACCTGCAATTGGTCGTCTGTCGATTGCCCATCTACGTGGCATCCACGTGACCATTACCTCTCATTTTTACATAAGTGATAGTCCGACATGACAACATTAAAATATAAAATAATAATTTAAAATTTTCTCTCCTCTCACGCACCGACAAATAGGAGGGGGCGGCCGGAGGTTGCAGAGGGAGAAATTATTTTTAATTACTTTTTATATTTTTTATTATATATTATTTCAAGAAAAATAGAGTAACACTTGTAACATGGGTATAATGGACTTTTTACAAATATGAAAAATTAAAGATAATTGAGAAATTGATGAAATTGGACGGAAGGATCACATTGGAAAAATCGTGATAGTTTAAGGATAAAAAAATGAAGTTCATAGTTTAGGGTTAGATATAAAAAATCGTGATAGTTTATGGGTGATTTAAGGAAATAACCCTAATTTTACAAATAAAAAATGGAACGCCCCATCGGTGTTAGAGAGAGGGGTGGTGCCCCTTCTATCGATGAGAGGGGGAACCTTCTGACGAAGGTCGCATGCGCCTCCTCCCTCTCTTTCCCTATGCGGGCACGTGCAAGGAAAGAGGTTGTGTGTGTGTGTGGGGGGGGGGGGGGGGGGGGGTTCGCAGCAACATCCTATGAATGGGCACCGAGATTCCTACTTCCAACGGTCGCGCCGACATTGGTGACACCATGGATTTCGACGGTGGGGAGCCGTTCAAGATCCTCGTCGGCTACAACCTGCGAGAGGATGTTTGCCTACCGCGTGTGCTCCCTCCTCCACCGCCCCATGGAGTTCTCCTTCACCCACTTCCTTGTGGGATTTCGAGGTTGGGCGCTCTTCGTCAACTATGACTCCCTATACCTCGCCAACTTAGCCGAGCTGATCCGCCTCCTCGATGACCACTTTGCCATCATGTGCGTCTGCCATGACTACATCCTCAAGGAGATCACCAAGATGGACGACGCTGTCCAGACCCTCTACCCTCGCAAGAACTTATCCTCCATGGTCCTCCACAATTGTGCCCACCCCAAGAAATCAGATCCTCACCCCGGAGCTCATCAAAATCTAGACTGACGCCTTCCTCCACCACTTCACGTGGCTCGATGACGCCGAGATCGAGGAGGTGCCCTTCGTTTGAAACTTCCTTGTCGGCCACAATTGTGTCGATGAGAATGACCGAGGGAGAAGTAAACACCCATCTCTTTCCTTGCGTGTGTCGACGGCGACGAGGGAAAGAGCAGAGGGGGTGGGTGGGTGTGGGGGGGGACCCTGTTTGCGATCTTTCATATAGGGGTGACCCCTCCACCCTTTCCTATGCCGACGAAAGAGAGGCAAAGTGGGCGAATCCCCGATGCAAATTTGCACCTGCACCTCATTTTTTATTTTTAAAAATATTATATTTTATTTATGATGTCAAGTCAAGTAGATGCTTGTATGGAGAAGAGAGAACATGCCGTGTAGGCGGATCCAACAATCGGAAACGATCGATCATATGCGAAAAGAACAATTGGTGAACAAGTTAAAAAACGGATAATTTTATTACAAAATGAAGTTGAAGGATAACATTCAATCTATCTAGTCAATTTGAAAATAAAAAATTTACCCCAAAAAATAGCTGGGGCAACTTATTTTTGGTTGACAGTAACAAGTTCGATTTCTAAAGTGGATGATAGTAAGTACTTGCATATTATTTTATTTTATTCAAGTGTTAATAGCGTTGGAAAATGAATAAATAAATTTAAAATAGTTATAAGTTTATAACTAGTAATACAACCTGCGGCACATGTCACGGGGCGTTTTCCCGTGACACGAAGCGTGACGCATCGCGGAACTAGGGCCGTTCAACTTATAGCTCTCGGTCGCTCAGCGCCGAAACCATGGAACACATGCACCCCGCACTGCGTAATATTGCGGAATACCAAGTTATCCGCCCGTAGGGTATTTATTTTATAAGGTCGTCCTTATGAATGACCAAGTAGGTGACGTTCTCATATGGTACGTCTTTTGCATTTTCAATATGTAATAAGACTCCTATACCTACGATACACTGAGAAAAGTTCACTAGTGCCTTTCGAGGCCCAATTGTATGTTATGTTTCATCATATTTAATACAAGTAAACTTTTCCTTAATTCTAGTGTCATGGCCTTGAGCATGGGGTGGCAACCCACATCGGTGTCCATTGGTGGCGTCCCGTGGTCCCTTCATCGCCCCTTCGGACTTTAAGCGCCCAAGCGCCTGCATTAGCGTCGCAACGTGTTAATACCACGGACCTATGATGAGTAGTCCAACGCTCTAGTCATATTCGTGATTGAATGTCTATAAGAGCGACTCTCGGTATAATCGTCTCGATCATAAAACTTCCGCTGCCATTCAAAACAAGCTTGACTAGGTGCCTATCCGCCTAATCGCCGCACGTGGTCTAGTGTCCGAGAATGACCCTGTGACAAGTGGTATCAGAGCAGTTCTTCCTGCTCGGATTACCCAGTGATGATGACTCGCTTGTGTCGTCGCAACGTGCCCTGGCGTAGGAAAAATGATTCCGCTTAAAATCTCCATCACACCCAGGCGCGTTGGTATCATGGTCTTCGATCATGGACGCCAACAAGGAATGCATGACAAGCTTCCTCGCTTAATCGGGATGGTCATGCGTCACTTACTCGAGCAGATCAACCACCCCAGATGTACAGTCAGGGAATCTTGAAGTGTCGCGCTGCGTCAGGAGTGGCCATATGCTTCGCATGATGGTCTTGCGTTACTCATACCACGAGATCGCTTACACAAACATTGTGTAACTCGGAGGACTCGTGCCACATTCAAGGACTGTCGGTCATGCACTATCATGACAATCTGGCGCTGCTCGATATTTCGTGACGTCGCATCGCATGCCCCGTCATGTAACGTGAAGTGCACAATCGCTTCACGAGAGAAGTTGGCTTAAAGATTAAGCATCAATGTTCATGGTCCCTTTCGGCTAAGGAACATCTTCTTTTCGACCATGAAGTATCATTCACAAGCGTCTTGTCGTGCCGCCAGCATCGCCTGCTGCGCCAAGATGAATTTCATAGATGGAGCAAAGCGTTGATTACTTGCAAACACTTGAAGACGAGCTGTCAGCCTTGCCTGCCTCGTCAAGTGTCATCCCGCAAGTGGCGCGATATAAACCATTGAGGGTTGGGATGAACTTGTTACATGCCAACGCAAATCAACGCCTCAACTCAACGACCAATTCGGCAAATGGTCTGAGCGTCGAGCACTTGGTGAACCTCGACATGCTGTTGTGGAGCGTTCTGCCGCCAACCGAAGGAAGGAGTGCTTTTTCCTTTCGGACATCACCTCGAGTAATCGAAGCGACCTCCAAAGATCGCAATGCGAAGGTTTCGAAGGACACACTAGCGATGTCGTCCCTTCGAATGAAGATGGAGGTGAAGTTGGGGGCTCGTGCCACGAGTTTGCCAACCGCAATCCACTTCTTCAAGCGGAGCGTCTTCACGAGCATCCCCATGGATCGGTGAAGGCTCGGAACAACTACTCTTTCATGAGGGTCAAGCCGTCCGTTGGACAAGTATGTCAAAGGCGCATGATCCCTATCGACAAGCGCAATGGCATTACTTCGTCGGAATTATGGATGGACGAGTACCAAATGTGTATCCTCTCATGAACGAGCATATTGATATCTCCCCGTCCATACCCAGTGGGGTTGCCGAAGCTTCAAATGAGATCCCAGGATCCGAAAAAGATATATCTCAAGAACCCTGCGAGATGTGGTAAACTCAGGATGGCGTTGCCATCGCGACAATGTGGAATATGACAAACATGCATCCCATTGAGACATGGGATAGAGGAAGTGGCAGCTCATCAATTATGCAAGTCCCGATAAGTTGGGACTGGAGGTCAAGACCGCTTTGTTCAACATCGGCCAGATGGGCATGTTGAAGGAGGAAGTGAAAGGAATCACCGAGCTCCGCCTACAGTGGTCCCAGGAGAATGAAGACCTAATGTTGGTGCTCTTCAAGCAGAGGGGTTAGAAGCTTTGGACTATGAAGGAGTTGGAACGACAGGATCACACAATCTCCGCTCACTAGTCGTCGCTGCCAAGTCAATCGGAACAAGTGCCATACCACCAAAGCCCTTGGACAAGGACAATGGTGGGGGAGAGAAGTTCAAGTGTCAAGGAGGAAGCTACTTATGCCAAAGACTAAGATAGCCCCTCGAAGCATGGAGAAGTGAGTCGAACCACAGGCACATGTGGAGAGACTCCCATCATCGCTCATCACAACAACTCGAAGTGGATAAGGCAAAGAGGAACATATCAAAGAACCTTATTCCACCTCAAACCGTTGAGATATCCAACGACCACCAAGGGTAAGGTGGCCCCGCTCTCAACACTCGACGGACGAAGGACTCAATGTTGCAGCCATCTGCAACTTGGAGACAACGAGTTGAACCATAAGGAAACGTGGGGAGACTCTCGTCGCCCACTATGGCAACTCAGAATGGGCAAGGCGTGGATTGCTATATTAAAGAACATTGTCCCCCTCAAGACTGCCGAAACGTCAGGTGATCACCAAGGAGGTGGTGGTCCTGCATTTTTCGTTCGGCAGAGGTATGGAAGACTCTACGTTGTAACCATTTGCAACATAGAGATGCTAAGTCAAGCCCATAAAGAGACCGAAGTGTCCCAAAGTATCCGTGGGAAGACTCTCGTCGCTCATCATAGCGACCCAAGGCACCCGAGGCAGACAAGCTGCAAGCGTTGACATCGAAGAGCTTGTGTTGTTTCAAGCAGTCGAAACTAAAGAACGATCATCGAGGGTGAGATGGTCCCGCACTTCGCATTCGACGGAAGGAAGACCTTATGTTGCGGCCATCCGCAACATGAAGGCATCGAGTCAAGTCATGCAGGTCGAATGATGAGACTCTTCATCGTGTTCTGCACGACCCTAGAGCAACTTTTTTTCGAGTTTTTCCTAAAAGCATACAAGAATTGTTTCACCCCAAAGAAGCCAAATCACACAAGTTGACGATGCGCAAGTCGAAGAGAAGTGAAACCAACAGAGACTTGATAGACGGATAGTTGCTTGATGAAGTCAGACCGCTCATGACGGACTCCTCTGGCGCTGCACAAGTGATGACCCCGGATTGGACGAAGGACCAGCAAGCGAAGCAGTCCTGAGGGAGGAGTCATCAGCGAGACCCCAAGGAGTGGGCATTCCTGACGCTGCGTGATGCTGATGAAGTAGAAATCAATGCAAAGAAGACAAAATTGAAGGAGACAAACGAAATCAAGACGGAAGGCGAGGACCCTGAAAAAACCGGACAACGGCGTCGGGGGAGTCGTCGACTTTGGTGGGGGAGAATGTCACGGGGCATTTTCCCGTGACACGAAACGTGAAGCCTCGCGGCACCAAGGCCGCTCAACTTATAGCTCTCGACCGTTCATCATCGAAACCATGGAACACATGCAACCGTCCCACACTGCGTAATATTGCGGAGTATCAAGTTATCCGTCCTTAGGGCATTTATCTTGTAAGGTCGTCCTTATGAATAGCCAAGTAGGTGATGTTCCCGTATGGTATGTCTTTTGCATCTTCAATATGTAATAAGACTCCTATACCTACGGTACACTGGGAGGAGTTCACTAGTGCCTTTCCGAGGTCCAATTGTATGTTATGTTTCATCATATTTAATACAAGTAACATTTTCCTTAGTTCTAGTATCATGGCCTTGAACGTGGGGTGACAACTCACGTCGGTGTCCCTTCATGGCGTTCCGTGATCCCTTGGTCGCCCCTTCGGACTTTAAGCGTCAAGCGCTTACATTAGCGTCGCAACACGTTAATACCACGAACCTATGACGAGTAGTCTAACGCTCTAGTCATGTTCGTGATTGAATGCCTATAAGAGTGACTCTCGACATAGACGTCTCGATCATAAAACTTTCGCTGCCATTCAAAACAGGCTTGACTAGGTGCCTATCCGCTTAGTTGTCGTACATGATCTAGTGTCCGAGAATGACCCCGTCACAAACACGCCCCCGTCTATCCCATTGTCCCCAACCCGCCGGTGTAATTTTTTTGATAACACAATCCACATGAACCATTAATGACATGTGATTCTTATTAAATAGCTTTCCGAACTACCTGATTCTTCTCTTTTAATATACGGCCGAATAAGATAAAATGTGAAGAAAGACTTATTTTAGATGTTACTCTACATGCAAATTATTTCTAAACAAAGTTACGCTTATTTTTTCCTATACATTAATGCCTAGTAACACTTTATTTTTATGAAATTGTTGTATCATAGGTTGGATTTAACCTATTTGTGCTATTTTATTTAAATTATGAAAAAAGAAAATAGTAATCAATTTGTCTTATTTATAACATATCATTTAACATCTGACATCCACCTAATACCCACTGTGCTAATGACAATTATTCCTTTCCTTCCATGTCACGCCCTTACAGACAGACACGTTGTCGTCTTCTTACCGGCGGACCGCGTCCCGAAAAGCTCTACAAAGAGCTCTTTCCTGTTTGATCGGTACCGGATCCCAGCGTCATCAACTACATGAACGGTCCCGATTCGTTTCACTACAATGTCTTTGCATTGTCCTCTTGATCCGCTCCTCCACATCAAACGCCGAACACCAAATCTTTCCGCGATTTTTTTTTAACTGTTACCAAGATAAAAGGCAAAAAAACAAAATGGAGAAAAAATGGAAAATTGCACGCTGTCTCTCTCCTCCCTCTGTCTCTCTCTCTTGTCAGTGTTCTCTCTCCCCTTCCTTCCTCAGCTTCAGCTTCAGCTCTCGCAGAGTCGAAGCAAGCACCACATAAAATGCATCTCGTCCTGCGCCACCTCCTCCTGCTCTGTGCTGCCGCCGCCACCGTGGCGGCCGCTGCTCGGCCGGGTTCTTCTCCACCCGACCCTTTCGCTTCTGGTAATCTTCTCACCTCCCTTCTCTCTTTTTTTCTCGCCGCCATTGTTGTTTCTTTTCCAGTCTTTTGTAGCTAAGAAGTTAGGAACGAGGTTGCTGTGTCGGTCGATGCTGAGCTGATGCTGTCGTTTTCTACGTGCATGCGCAGGCGTCTCCATTAACATCGATTGCGGCGGCAACGCCAACTTCACGTCGGAGTTCGGCCGCAAGTGGGTCTCCGACCGGTACTACTCCTCCGGGTCCGTCGGCCTCGTGGCGGAGCCCCACCGCTTCACGCAGACGCAGGAGTCCACCCTCCGCTTCTTCCCACCCGTTTCCACCGGCAAGAAGAATTGCTACTCCATTCCCCTCCCGGCCGGCCGGTATTACCTCCGGACCTTCACTGTCTACGATAACTACAACTCCGAGCTCCGCACCCCCAGCTTCGACGTGTCCATCGAGGGTACCCTCGTCTTCGCCTGGCGAAGCCCTTGGCCGGATCCCGTCGACCGCTCCGGAGCCTACTCCGATCTCATTGCGCCGCTCCGTGACGGCGATGCTGACCTCTGCTTCTACTCCATCGCCACTGACCCGCCCGTCGTTGCCTCCATTGAGATCACCGCCGTCCATGCACAGGCTTATGACTCCGCCTCCACCGGTTCCGACCTAGTGCTCGTCAACTACGGCCGCCTCACGGCCGGCGCCTCCCTCTTCGGTCCTGGTTTCACTAACGACACCGACGTCTTCGGCCGCGTCTGGCAGTCCGACGTGGACTTTAGGAACGTGCAGATCCCGGTCAAAGCGCTCACGCCCGGCCCCCATAAGATCCTCGGCGCCAACCGGCCGCCAAATTTCTTTCCCACGAGGCTGTACGAGACTGCCATCACCACCCTCAACGCCGAAGACGTCCTGGAGTATATGCTGCCGGTCGATACGCGGCTGGACTACATGATGTGGTTCCATTTTGCGGAGATTGACTCTGGCGTCACCAGGGCCGGCCAGAGGGTGTTCGACATTGTGATCTCCGGCGAGAACGTGACGCGAATCGACATTTACAAGGAGGTGGGAGGGTTCACGGCCTTCAAGTGGTATTACATCGTACAGAACCTTAATGACACGCCGCTCAGCGTGCAGATGGTGCCCGTGGTTGGCAAGCCCATCATTTGTGGGCTGGAAAACTATGCCATGGTTCCCTTGGAGATGGCCACCGTCCCAATTCAATGTAATGGCTTTTCCGGATTTCACAAGGATCACTTGGTGGTTCATGTCAGTACAGTGCGTTTCTCATTGTTTGTATCATGTTCTTCTGGCTGCATTGGCAGTGCTCGCGATGCAGGCGCTGAAGGAATCACTTCGGATACCGGATAGGATGGGCTGGAATGGTGATCCCTGTGCGCCGGTGACCTGGGATGCCTGGGAGGGGGTGACTTGTCAACGCAGCGGTGACGGGCAGCATCTTGTGATCAGCCAATTGTTAGTTGCTTTCTTGATATCTTATAATTTGGTTATGGAATGTGTTTATTCAACATTAAATCTGCGGCTCTTAAAAAAAACATTAAATCTGTGACAGCGCAAAGACCAGTCTTGAAACTTGGGTTTTGCAAGAGTGACACTACTTTTTTTCTTTAGTCATATTGTTTGTTCATAGACCTTAACTTCCACACTGTTCGTTTATTGATGTCCACAACCATAATACTGAAATTGCAATTGCATGCTGTTTTCTCAAATTTTTCTTGCCTTTATAGGGATCTCGGAAGTCAAGGTTTGAAAGGTTACATTAGCGATCAGATAGCTTCTTTAATAAACTTGGTGAGCTTGTAAGTATCAATTTAGTTGTCAACCCATTAGTTTCCTTTTGTCATTTAGTTTTCTAAATTGTTAACTTTAAACCACATGCTCTATTTTTTTTTCAACTAGTTGCTTAGTGAAATCTCGTGCTGAAATATTATTTATCAAATTGCTGACGTACATACAGACATTGCTCTATAAATGTATTCTTTCACTGATAACCATATTCTCCTTGAATAGGAATTTAAGCTCGAATTTTTTGGGAGGAACTTTACCAGCTGGCCTTGGTCAAGGATCGTTGACAACATTGTAAGTTTGTTGTTACTCTTGTTTATTTCGATGATCCATCTTTTATGAGGAATTATTTATTATCTAATTGTGGTCTAAGTTTCCTGATGGTTAAGTTTTGCTCTTGTGCGGACATTGGTTCTTGGATTAGCATCACCAAGCACTAATTTGACATTCAAATGAGTGTCAACCAATACATTTTAAGTTTGTTATAATAATTCATTATCCTCTCTTAAAAAGGACAACTCATTTATCTTCATTAGTACTACATTCAATTCTAAACATGAAATCACCTTTTTTAACTTTTATATTACAATATATTGATAAATTAACATTAGATAACCAAATAAAGGGTATTACTTATGATATTTTGTTATCCCTATCATGCATGTGAAAAGTGAGCACAAGAAGTGGCACAAATACTTTGCGAAATTCACCTTTAATTGGGCTATGTCCTCGAGCAGTAGTAGAGTTTTTTCTCAGTTGTGGAAGAGAATATACAGAGGGTAACAACAACAACAACAACAAAGTCTTATCCCACTAGGTGGGGTCGGCTACATGGATCATACGACGCCAATTCGTTGATTCATGTTCATGAGATTCGACAGGATTTTACGCTGGCTGTCGGGGCCTAACACAACCCTCCTCCTTTATCCGGGCTTGGGACCGGCTATAGAACATAGGCGGAGTTATATCAGGAGTGTAGAAGTTTATATCAGGAGTCCTAATACAAAATATAAAAATAAAAACCAGAATTAAATTTGGATCCAAGCCATAACAACATATTAATCACGCTTCACAATTATGAGAATAAATGCACCGCAAGAGTTTTGTGGACCCTTTCAAGGTTGTTTGGCCAAATTACTATCTACACCAATATATTTCAACCAAATTTTGTATAAGCTAATTTTATCATAAAACCCAATCTTCTCAAACAGAGTCAAATTAATGGTGGGAATGCAAACTGCCTGTAACAAACTTTTCCAAAACATAGCATAGTAGAAACATCCGAGCATGTACATCTTCCATGTAGTTGATAATTCAAGGCTTTGTTTGATTATTCAATGTGACTATGCAGTTAATGTTGACTTTATTTCAGAAAAATTTTATATTCTTTACATTGGAAATTTCGAAGAGTGGATCTCAACCTCCTATCAGCATCTTGATTTGATCCTTTAATATGAAGTATATGTTGTATAACTCGATCAAGTGTCTGAAAGAACTTCAGAAAACCTATGTCTTAAGTAGTGGCTAAGGGGAGCAACACTTCGAGAGTTTTTAGGTTCCAATATAATCCTTGACACGTGGTGCTTATATAATGTTATGAGAATGCTATGTTTCCTCTAAAAAATAAGGAAAAGAGAAGAGAATACCTATGAGAGATGATGCCCTAAATATAATTTTAAAGACATTGTCAGGTTTGAAGTCATTTTTTTACATTTCATGGCTAGTCTTATTTCCTCTAAGGGGTTTCCTTTTGTTTTCAGGGATTTGTCATCAAATCAATTTATTGGTAGCCTTCCGGATAGCTTAGGATCATCCAACTTGCAAAATGTGTAAGGAAATCAAGCTTTCCACTTTCTATCTTCTCCTTTGTTGATTGTTTAAACTTGTCTCTTGGAATTATTAATTTGAATACTAAGTAGTTATCTTTTCTCATGAAGGTAGTTTGTTCAAAATTCTTGAACTATCTATCAGTTTTTATTTTGTTTCAAGCGTGAAATATCTAAGTAAGCCATAATCCAGTCTTCCTTGGACAAGGTAAGATGTCACTAAACTTTGTGCATCCATTCACTACCATCTTTTGTATCTGGTGGTATTCCATGGTTGTGGTGACTACTTGCTAAAGTAAGGGGAGAGGGCAGTTGGGGACTTTCTACTGGTGCTGGTCACCAATGTTGTCAAACACCTAAAATAAACCAAAGGGGCCGAGAAAACACGAAATTATGCACATGCAACATGACATGGATGATTCTACCAGAATTATATTTGTATGTTATTAAGCATGGAAATTGAAGTTTCAACTTCAAGCTATCAAATTACTAGAATGTCGAAGGACAACAATGTCCATGAACCAGAAGTAAAAAATTCAAGCCATCAAAGTAGTAAAATGTCTATCAAGTTATCTTCATCTCCAAATAACAAATTGTCAAATGATCATATGACTACAAAACTAATGCAACTAGAGTAAATCGTTCAAATCAGCCCCATCATAAATGACATCATCTTCCAAGTTATCACCATTTTCATCCTTATCTATTGCATCACCTATATCAACTTTGTCATCTGGAAGAATCGAATCTTATATATGTGGACTTCCAACATTCGCGCCACTTTGATTATTGTCTCCAACTTGGACTACATTGTCATCACTTTTAACATTTTTTTCATCTAATCCTTTTAACTATAATCCATTCATCATTAGAGGAGAAGTCATCCATATTGTATTCGAGCCTTTCTAATTTGTCTTTTCCTATCAATTTTGTGTTGGCCATCACAAAAACATCAATCGTGGCATTTTGTTTCAAACGATTTCTTTTCTTCGTATGAACCTACGTAGGTTAAATAAAAAATCAATAAATTGACTATGAATAATCTGATCAAGTAATAGGGTTTAGGAATGCTACCCTCTCAAAAGCACTCTATTTGTGTTCATATCCAGAAGAACTACATGTCAATTCAAGATTCTTTATGGCAAAGTTTTGAACCTATGGATATTCGTAGCCAAATGAGTCACACCAATCAGTTGGACCTTAGTATGATTTGCATTTTTTTCTATTCCGCTTTCAATTTTTTTTTGCATGCTTAAAATATCCAAGATGAACATCAATCTCAACTTGCATCATTCTTTGCAATCAATCGTAGAGTTCTCATTAACTTCAAGGTCAGTTTTAAAGGTAGGATAATCTTGGAATAGGTTGAGATAGTATGTGGCAGCATACAAAGGCTTATGAAGTTGATTGTCGCACTTCACATTTTTCATTATATTCCATACAGGCTTGTAGCTACAAGAATTAACATATAAACTTAGCTTGCATTTTGACATTGAACAAACTATCAAAAACCACTGTAATATATAATTAGCTAAATTTACGATTTTTTCAATTGTTGTAAGCCTTTTGGATGTTCTCCTTGGCATGATCGATTTCCTCACATATAAAATTCTTTGCTAGTTTTTTCATTGAAATCAACCAAATGTAGCACCTTAATTAATGCATGAATAACCTTCAAGAAAAGTACAACATTCTTTCAAAATTTACTATCCAATGCAACATCTTCATACCTTTTTCTTTCTTTGTTTTTGATACTGAGTATATTTCCATTCATTTGATTTGAACATCCTTGTGAATGCACCCTTGTTGTCTTGTAACATTCGTTGATATAGAGTTAACAGTAGGAAAATATAATATTTCAGTTGGAGGAATAAACTTCCCCTGTGCTACGACCATCATGTTCGATCCCATGGATATATAACCATTGCAAAACCTAACTTCAAAAATCTTTTTTTAAAAGAACATACATAGTAATGAGATTCTTTTGAATCTCTTGGGTGTACAACACGTCATGAAGCGCCAAGATGCGTTCTTCTAGAAGCAATTTATATGTTCCAACACTTTCAACATTCAGATAGATGTTTTTACCCATAAAGATTCTTTAATCGCCTTTCTTCAATTATTTGAAGTCAATCAATCAGGCTTTTGTTGGTATTGGAAATGTGGCAGGTCGCACCAAAGTTACTCCACCACTTTTCAATATATCTTGTCTTAGCATTGCACTCGATGACTACAGTACTCTTGGGTTTATTCTGCCCTTGCCTTCGGGTAGGGCAGTTTGCCTTGAATTAACCGACTTCTATCAATTATAACAAGCACCCTTTGGCAACCTCTTTCCACACTATCCCTTGAATTGTTTCTTCCTTGGTGCACTGTTTGAACTTTTTCTGTTGCACCTTCAGCCTCTTCAACTTCGAAGACTTATTTATCTATTTTTTTGCTTTTAGTCATATTCTGCTCTATGGTTTCACTAGCATTGTTAAAACTTGCAATGGTTCAGGTAGGCCAGTTCCTAATAGTGGTTAAATCTTTTGCCATGATATATATTTTTTTTGTTTAGCTCTCCATTTTACAAGTATTGCATTAATGAAGGAGTTGTAGGCTCTTTTTTCAATTGCAATTTTCTTTTATAGCAATTTACATGATATGTGGATTCTTATGCGTCTCAAAGATTTTAATAAGTTGATCTTCCATATGTATCAACATGAAGACCTTGTTCTTTTGTCCTTGTCCTCCCACTGCTCATTTACTCCTATTTGTTTACCAATGGCTTCCTTTTTTTTTTTTTTGAGAACACTGTAGTAGGAGTCAACGACCGGTTCCAAATTGCCATGCATTAGCCTGTACCTATATTCCTGCTCCACATATCATAATTAGAGCCATTCAAATGTTCCATCGTTCACAAACATATGATTCTCAAGGGAGATTCGTGCGGTCATTGGTAAAGGTGTCGACCTTGTGAACCCGACGACCCGATCCAACTTCAACATGACTAGTGGTCGGATGGATACGGAGTTGGGATTTCCCAACCCCACCGAAAAACTTGAGATTTTTTTTATTTAATTGCAACCTTATTTTTTATTTAAAATTAAAAAATTAAAATATGGAACTACAACAACAACAACAAAGCCTTATCCCACTAGGTGGGGTCGGCTACATGGATCAAACGACGCCGTTGATCCATGTTCATGAGATTCGACAAGGTTTTACGCTGGCTGTCGGGGCCTAACACAACCCTCCTCTTTTATCCGGGCTTGGGACCGGCTATAAAACATAGGCGGAGTTAAAATATGGAACTAATATTATTTAAATATTTAAATATATTTTCTAATTATTTAAATATATGGAACTAATATTTAAATAATTAGAAAATTATTTTATGCACTAAAAAAATATTAAATAAAGTTTTATATCACGAAAAAATGATGGTCGGGTGGCCCAACCTGGACTGGGTTGGGTTGGTGCGGTCTAACTTTAAAATTAAGTGTACCCACTCGGCCCAACAGGTGGAATCACTACAATTCTCAACCTCAATTTATAAAGCATGCCTACCATTGGTTGTCCCGAATCAACCACATAGGTTTCATCCGGAGAACGCGCAGACATCAGCGATTCACACTCCCTTACAACAACAACAACAACAAAGCCTTATCCCATTAGGTGGGGTCACTCCCTTAATGCTCGGAAATTAATTCGTGGAGTGTCACTCCAACGGAATTTCACAATCCTTACTGTGCTGCCCTGCATGAATGCATTTCCCTTACATCAATGGAATCTGCCAATGGTCAAGCATGTTTCCATTTCAGCAATGTCACTTGTGCCTTCTAACCTTTTCCCAGTTGTGGCTTGCAATGGTCATAGAATTAACACTTGCATGATTGTTTGTGTGGTTTGCGAAATGTAACTGCTAATATTTGTCCTTGTATTGTAGCTGCTGTTTTAGCTTGAACAATTTTTTATCTTCATGTATATAACATTATAAAACAACATCATGATGGTTCCTTTAACTCCAAAGGCATAATGATTCCTCAAAAACTAATCTGAAATTTTAATTATCTTCCAGTGAGTGTCACGAGGAAGAAAAAAGAGAAAGTAGTTCCCATTTTGTTTGTGAGAATTTATATGCTTTGTATTATCGTTGCCAGTAATATTAGATTAGTTAAAGAGATAATTGAGACCAAGTGCCTCAGGCTTATGCACAAGGTAGGAAAACTAGAAAAATGGTTCAGAAAGGATTGTCGGGTTCATTAACATTGGCATTTCTTTCTTTAATCTTTTCTTTTCCTGCTGCAGTTTATTAAATAACAATCAACTAGAAGGGCAAGTTCCTGAGAAACTATATTCAATTGGATTACATGGTGGAATCATAGAGTAAGTTTTTCAATGCTTTTTATCTCTACTTCTTCATGTTGATTTTTGCCTGACACTTCTTTGTGTTCATGTATGTTTATGTTTAACTCCAATTGTGAATGTTCTTTAAAATGTTGGATGTGATGGGACATAAACATATAGATGTGGCTACTGCAATTACTTGTTTGCTATATTGAGCTTTTTTTTCTTTATGCATCAGTGGAGACAAAGGAGGAGAGTTGTGTTAGGCCCCAACAGCCAACGTAAAATCCTGTGGAATCTCATGAACATGGATCAATGAATATATTATGGCGTCGTATGATCCATGTAGCCGACCCCACCTAGTGGGATAAGGCTTTGTTGTTGTTGTTGTTGTTGTTGTTGCATCAGTGGAGATAGAAATTTTGTGTTTTTTGAGGGGAAAAGGATCCCTAGGTCTTGCTAGACATCCAAGTATATTGAGATGTCGAAGGAGTATACAAGTGTAAAAATAAATTGATATTTAGGACGGATCACAAAAAGGTATCCTTCCTCAAACTCCACGATAAGAAAAATTCCCTTGGTGTATAACGCTCTCTCTATGAAACATTTCTCCACAAATATCACCCTGTTTGCCCAATTAACTACTATGGATCGCTGAAGTGGATGTTGGCGCTGTTGTCAACATGAATTCCACTAGTTGCACAAAATGTGTAAACCCTCCAGATAGTCCCCATCTTCTCATGCCAAAAGTAACCGTAAGGTCTTGAGCCATCTTAGCAAAAGAAAGTAGCCACAAAGCTGAGAGCCATTTCAGCAAAAAAGTAGCAATACATTCAGGAGCCATCTCAACCGGTATATTCTTGCAACCATTTGTCCACGATTCAATAGCCATAAATATAATTTTTTGAGGTGAAAAAAGGATGAATACCAAATTAGGGTGTCATCCGTGGATACACGTCACTATGATGTGGAAAATGTACAAGTGTAAGCTCTCCAAGAGAGCGACAAAAAATGAGAGAAAGTACAACAGATTGCCATATTCCAAGGGAGTGTCCAATCTGTTATGTGAAAAATAAACCAGTAGCATCTAAAGTTATCAGTCACATAGTGCACCTTGACACTCCATGACTGGAAGTATCTGCCAGGGGTGTTTTATATAACTTTTTCGTGGAGATAAAAACTTGCTTTGAATGGAAAGACAGTTTTCTTACAATATATCTTGTGCCATTATTTTTTATCTACTAATGTCTTTTTACATATGTGTGTATAGAATTTTTTTTCACATTATAGGACGCATGGGTCACTAGAATTATCTCAATTTTCTTAATATTATGTTTCATTCTACAAAATCTTTCATTAAAGTGTACTCGTATAGATATCCATAATGGAGTAAGTCAATGTTCCATACTCCCCATTTACAACCTTCAATCTTGGTGATCACCTTTGACTGCAAAGGAGCATGGAGAAAGCCTAAGATGAAATATTCCTTTTCTGATAAACTGTTGATGTTAATGTTAATATTGTAAATTTCTTAACCAGTGCAACTCAAGTCCTTTGCTGAATCTATGAAAATAAATTAAGAATATGACTGTTGCAAGCTTCTGAATTAATGATTCTTATTTCAGATGCATATGTTTTCAGGGTTATATCTGCGAGTTTACTAGTGAAAGTGAAAGTAGTTAGCGCAGGGCCCAAATTATCTTGATACTTTGCATCCATACATTGTAGATCTGTCCCTGTGTATTTGTATTAACAGTTTAGTTTGTTAATGTAAATGGTGTATATTTCAACTCACTACTGCACCTTCCTGTTTTCAGCCTCTCAGGCAATAAAGGACTTTGTGGTGTGCCTACTTTGCCTGCTTGTCCAATGTTTTGGGATAAAAAAGGCCTTTCCTTAGCAGGCAAAATCGGAATTGGCATATCATGTCTTGTCGTGGCCATCATCGTACTCATAGTTTACTTATTGTGCATAAGGAGGCGAAGTGATGATTACGATTTCGACTTTCCTCAGGATCTGATGTGTGAGTATCAATTCTTGCTATTCATTTTTCATCTTTTCTCAGTTTTTATTTCAAAATTTTCTGATCATATATTTTTGTGATTACTTAATTTAACGTTACCAATTATGGCATATTCTATTGTCATGGTATAGATATTAATATGTAAAAAAAAATGAATCAAATTACTAGATTTTGAAGTAAATAACTTGAATTCCATAAGAAAGAAACATTCAATTGCTAAAATTCAATGTATATTTTTTCTTGAAATGAACCACAGTGATCCTTTCTGTATGTCTTTACTGCTATGAGTACTTTGTATTTTCCATTTTGTTTTTTGTTAGCTAAATCATGCCATGTCATATGATACCCTTGAGAAATAAATTCTTTAATTGTTGATCAAGATAAAATAGGAAATTCTTGTGTGAACTGCTTGATTTTTTTTCTACCATAACATTGTGTTCTCTGTGGTTTCTTTCAGCAATTGCAGCAAAGAGAAATAGGTACCAAAAACAGAAACTAATGCTGGTTGAGATGGAAGAACAGAGCTATAATGGGTTTTCAAATGACCACAATAGCCTATAGTTATCATCAGAAGTAACTCCTGGGAGATTTGTCAAATTTCTTTCATTGGGATTGTCTGGCTACATTGCTTTCATCCTGTTTCAGTTGCCACGTGTGCACAAAGTCATATTGATTAGTTGGCTGTTCTGGTGTTCTTCAAAAGCGGCATGCAGTCGAGAATACGCCGACCATTGCTTGACATTAAGATGCCGTGGAGCCATCGTTGCTTTCTTATCGGATTGTCACCGCTTCCATGGTTCCAAAGCAAAACATGTACAATCATATCTATATTCTTGAAGAGACCAAGCGTTGCCAAAGGCCTTGTGTCTCCATATTCACTCATGTTTACAATGTCATAAAACTTGGCTGTTGTTTATGCATTTGGTGTCTTTGGAGTTTTGACAACGAGCAACAACTTCAGCTGTATCCGGGAGGAAGATGCTGCACCAGATTGTAACTTGAAGAAGTTGTGGACTAAAAGATGATGTAAAATGCAGGGTGGCTCCTTCCTTTTGTTTATTTATGTAAATGAAATAATGGCGGTCAGTCTTTTGTTTATTCCCTGCAAGGATACGTTTGAGTCAATTCTGAGATTAAAAAAATACATTTTATTTATAATTGTTGAAGTTGTTGCTATATATTTCCATTGAAGAGACACGTTAGCATTTCTTAATTAACGTGCTATTCGTCCTTGACCCAACAAGGTCACTTCAAGTCTTCAAGTTTCATGCTACAGTACCACGAGATACAAATTAAGAGATGAATAATTTGTACTCGAACATTCACAATGACAACAGAGAATATTTTCAACTTATGAAAGGATTAAAATTGTGCGAGGATTTTTAGGAGATTTAGATTTTTCCACCGATTATTACTAGAGATTATATGAGTGATTAAAATTAATGATCAAAATAAAAAGAAATTTACCAATTTGCCCTTTTTTTTTGAGGAGACGATTTGCCCTTTTTAAAACTTTTATTCATTTTTTTTTGTTATCATCACACACCTGATGTACCTGAGGGTGATCGAATTGAATCATCATTCTTATTATGTTTATATCGTTCTACATTATATATATTATTTTTGGGATACGCATTATTTTATTAAATTCTTTAGTTCAATTATTTGCATGTTTCTATTTTAAGTGAATGAGAGGTTGACTCCTAGTTAATTTTTACTTATCAATTAAATATTATTATAAGATGATAAAGTTACATGATATCTTGTGTTTACTTCATTTCAATTTGTTTAACCTAAATTCTTCAATTAAAATAAGAAGAAATGAAAACGTAAAATAGTATTTGGGCTTTACAATGGGCCCTTATATGACCATACATCAGAAAGACCAACAGTGGAGGAACATTTTTGTCAACTGCGATAAAATCGCAAAACCCTAATCCCATTTGCGCACATATATATATTTCCTTCACCTCACTCCGCCGCCTCTTCTTCGTCTCGTCCTCCCAAGACTATCGCCGTCTCTACCTGCCGGAGAAGATGAAGTACAACCCGAGGGTTTCGAGCTCCCGCCGGAAGAGCCGCAAGGCTCACTTCACGGCGCCGTCGAGCGTCCGGCGCGTGCTGATGAGCGCCCCACTCTCCTCCGACCTCCGCAACAAGTACAACGTCCGCTCCGTGCCGGTGCGCAAGGACGACGAGGTGCAGGTGGTCCGTGGCACCTACAAGGGCCGCGAGGGCAAGGTCGTGCAGGTTTACCGCCGGAAGTGGGTCATCCACGTCGAGCGCATCACGCGCGAGAAGGTGAACGGATCCACCGTAAACGTCGGAATCAACCCGTCCAAGGTTGTCGTCACCAAGCTAAAGCTTGACAAGGACAGGAAGGCGCTCCTTGAACGTAAGGCCCGGGGTCGTGCTGCCGACAAGGCCAAGGGGAAGTTCTCCGCCGACGAGGTCGCTGCTGGCGCCGCCGGTCCATCTCTCCAGGAACTCGATTAAAACTTTCATCTCTGTAGTTCGATTACTTTGGACCTTGGTTGTCTTAGTTTTATTTCGCATTTCATGTTAGAGTTGAATTTTTGGTTCCATATGGGGGCATTTGAGCTTTGTCTTACATCTAGTTATTAAGACTATATGTTGATCATTATTAGAACCTGTTTGGATGTACAAGCCTTAATGAAGTAAGTGCTGCTTTCTCTATTATCACTAGTTCCTCATGTCATTTCTCGATTGCACATATATTTAGGAGTTACAATGTGATGAGTTCATCTGAAGTTTGTTGCTGATTGTTATATGATTTAGCTCATGTAGTATTGGTTTCCGTCACAATTATTTCACTGATTGCTTGCATTGTTTTCCTTTGTCCTTATTTTCTTATTGTAATGAACGTTTTTTTCCTGTATATAACATATTTTCTGTGATGATTACTCCGACTCCCTTGAAAAGATTGGCTTCAACTACAATTATGAAATCACCTTTCAAGTAAGATTTGCAGGACATATAGATCCGATTAACATATTATCAAACATGTAGCTTGATCTGTATATGTAACTATATAGGATTAGGTTACCATACATGTAAATTACCTGCATGTCTTGTATAAACAGTGGATTAGTTTGGATGTCGCTTAATGCTGCCCTGAAAAAGTAATTCCATGTTAAAAAATGTGTAATATTGAAAAGTCTGATTTCTTTCTTAAGGGATATAATCTTATTTTCTGTTATATTGAATGTTTAAGCGCATACCAACCACTAAAAAGAATGTGCTTGTTTTTTCTAGCTTTTACGCCATGATTTGTGATATGCTAAGCTTGCACTCTGAAAGTTTATGTTTTCCTGGGTTTTCTTATTTTATCTTGTTTCACGTTTTTCCCGTTCAAATTTTGTGATTCCTCTTCATTTTGTTTTTCTTTCTTTTCATTTAGTGTCTTTCAACTGGACCTTTGTGTTGTCTTTCCTCACAACTAATATTTTGTTTTCATCTATGTTGTTGTGGGTTATTAACCTCCTTATAATCCTGAATCAATAATAAATATTGTTATCTTTTAGTAATTTATTTTGGTGCTTAGATGTGCAATGTTTTAGTTGTTTGATATCCATCACTTGTGGACTGTTAGTTTCAGCTTTCTTCTATAAATATGTGGTGTCTCGTTTTGTTGTAATATTCAGTTATTAGTATGAACTTATAATCACTTTAAAAGGTTTTGAGTTGAATCTTTTATGCATATTTTATCAATAATTGTTTGCTAGATGTTTGGAATGAGCATTTGCTCAGCATGTTCAACATCTCAATGGAATTTGAATGGTAGTGTTGATGTTTCTTAGGACTTATTTCAACTCATGGTGCAAAATGACTCATCGCCAAAATAAGCCTGCAATGCCTCCCAAGTATCCAAATCCATTTTATTTGTGCCCACTTGATCCTCCATCGAAGTATCTAAGCCCAATTTAATGGTGTTGGTGCTTATATGATTGTTCTAAGTCATTGTTAATTTTGTCCTTAATCGTTTATTAACCCCTGTTAGTTATTTTTCATAATGTCGTACTTGTGCTATATTTTTTTGTATACATTGATTCTTCATTTATAAGTTTCATGAGCTCAGTAATAAAGTTTGAAGATTGGAAGTTTTCTCAAATGTTTTGAAATCTTATTTTTGTTTGTCACCCGGTGCTGAGAGTTTTGCTTCGATTGATTTAGTCCACTAGGTGAAGTGAGATATTTTGCATAATGCAAAAAACAAATGAATTTGAAATTTTGTTGACGTGAAAAATTGTTTCAGTTTTCTCAATTTGTCCCTAGACATATTTTCGTACGTGGGTAAAAAACGTAAAGTGGGATTAAGGTTGATGGTTTTTACTGGCGCACAAAGGAGTTAGGACAGGAAGCTTGCCGTGAAAAGAAAAAAAATTATGATCTGTGCTTTAAGGTCCATGAATCCAACCGAAGATTGCCCGTTATCTATGATTATGATGGCATGCTAATATCTATGTATTTATAAATTGTTGTATATAAATTATGTAATTCTTTATATTATGATTTTATTAATGGGTGAACAGTAATTGATTTAAAATTTTAATAGTTAAGATTATGCGTGATACAGCCTCAATAAAACAGGTAAACGCGGTATCACATTCTCATCGTCCGTCAGATTAGTCGGATTATTTCAATATGTGATCAATGCTTCTAACTTTTCTGAAATACTGAGGTGACATTCAGAAAAAAATTACTACCAGTTTTATTTAAAGTTGGATAGCCATTTTGTCCTCAATCCTATTCCCATTTTTCTGAGACTTGGAGCTCTACTTGTAAAGATTATGCCCACAAGTTATGTAGTCATCTGATGCTGGATTGCTCCAGGGATCCCAGTACCTATTGCTACCGCCGGCAGGTTGCCGCCGCTAGCCCATGATTCCTCCTCCAAAACACTGAAGTATATGGCGCCCAACCTTCTAAAGGATCACATTATTGAGAATCATGCAGTTGCAGTTGAGGATTTTGATTAGTTGCAGTGGCACCAATTATCAGGCACAGTGATTCAATGAACTGTAAAAAAATGCAAAAATATTTGGAATAACATGGAAGGAATCACGAAGCTTTAGTCATAGTGCTGAATGAGAACAAGACGATCGTTCTTACAAAGATTAGGACAAATAGAACAATTTTGTAAACTTAAAACAGCACTAACAAGGACACCCTCCCAGTGATACCGACACTTGCCAATGCATGAGATCCCAATCAAGGAAGTAAGCAGTATTCGGCAAAAGACAATGCACAATTTAGCGACGCGGCCGTTCTGCTCGTTTGCTCTGATCTTACCTGACAAATACAATGCCAGAGATCCAAGACCAGCAAATGACCCTGAAAAATACCACTAATTATGCATTTTCAGCAAGTAATATAAAGCAGCCAAACTGAGTTACACAATGGATCACATTAAAAGAATGTGAATGAGATAAAAAGCCAGATTCAATCCTTCATTTGGGTTCTGTTGTCTGCTTGTCATGCGTGTACGAGTTTACAAATTGTTAATAGTACAGCAACATTGTTTACAAATTGTTATTCAGTGTTTCTCCAGATATTGGATGTAAAAGGCGACTGTCACAGATGAGACTTTGATGTCTTGCAGCTTTCATGAAGAATGACCACTAGGAAAACTTTTGTAACCATCCTTCAGTAAAAGAGTCTTCCCATGACAAATAAGTCTCACTTGGCCATACAACTGGAAGTAGAAAAAACAGGATGATAAGTGGAAGAAAACAATCCACGAGAAAGCCAAATTCCAGTGATAAATGAAATGATGAAGCGAACCTCCTTTAAATGAGGAAATCATCGCCGAAAGAAATCGGACCGAGGTCGACCGACTGCATCCTTCATTGCATCTTTGCTCACCCAGTTACTAGAACAGGGAAAAGAAGCCCTGAACTTGCAGTAATTAAAGTACATTTTCTCAAGTCCAAGTGCTCTCCATTACTCGACAGTTTAGTGAGCTCCGGTGACACACCTTAAGATAGTCCTGCCTGATGCAGACCACAGACATCTCTCCTGTAGAAGTAGAATGCAGCAACAATTGCAAGGGACAACCGTGTAGAGATTAGCTGATGGTGTTAAGAGACTGCAACCAGTGCAACACATGAGAGAACTTTTAACGCCAAAAGTAATACAAATCAAAGAACTCTGCACCACTGACTATGTCGAAAATTTCAGACAATGAATATCTGGTTCCTTCGACATCGCATTAAAAATATGCCCAACCAAATTAGGTTCGAATGTTTGCAACACTGAATCTATGGCTCTTCACATTGTGCGAGCCCAGCTGACTGTCGTTATTTTTGTCCTGTCACACGACGTACTGAAACAAATTCACCGTGATCTTTCACGGGATGGAACCAAATTTTTGCATGTTATCTTTGTCCGTTGCTCGGCAATGAAAACCTTGTCTAAACTGGTCTTTAGGTTTGAATCCCAAATAGTAGATTGGAGTGCGTTTATTCTATTACTCTCTTACACCTGAATCATGACCACATTCTATAAGATATACACATTTATCTCAGATCAGTCAGTCAGTCACAGAGAGAGAGAGAGAGATTTAAAGTAGACATGACAGTGACAGAGCACACAGAATCAACGAGATACTGTCCCCAGTTCTTAATCTATGCCTTCCATCACCACACCAGTCACCGTACACAAGAAAAAGAACACCATACAGATTTGAAAGGAATCCAAGAATCCGAGGGGAGGGAGTTTTTGGTAAATGATCAACAATTTTTGGATAAAATAATTAATTATTTTGAGAATAATGTCAAACATAATTTAGAATAAGCATTAAGTTAATCTTTTAAAATTACTTCAAAAATTACAAAAGCATCTTTTTCAGTAATTATAGCTCAGATAAATTAATTTATAATGGTACTAATTATGATTTTTAAGTATTGAATAATATGTGTTGACTAGCCACGATCTTAGCATATTAAATAAATATAATATACTAATATATTAGTTGACAGAATGCAAAAGATTTTATTGGATATAACTGAAAATTTGATATTATTATACATTTTAAATAAATTGTATTATAGTATAAGTAATAACAAAGCTATTGGTTAAAATTTATTAAATTAACAAAACTGTGCTAGAATTTTATTATTTTTATATTTTATACTAAATGAATTGAATATAAATATAAGCATATCTTTTAAAAATTATTAACTTTAAACTATACAAAATTGTAATTTTTTTGATAAAAATAATGTAACACTCCAAGATTTCAATAAGGGTAATAAATTAATTTGGCATAAGTTCAATTGTCAAAGAAAGATTAAATCCTATTTGAAGTAAGAATTATAATTAGAATGAGATTAGGAATTTCAATTTGATTTATGGTAGGACTCCCATGTAAAAGAGGATTGAGAAATTTATGGTTTAAAAATATTTCAACCATTAAAATAATATTTATTATTATTTTAATTCAAAAATTAGATAAATTATTATGTAATTAAATAATTCTGAAAATTAGAGAAAAGAAGAAAATAAAAGGAAAAGGTTGAATTTGATTGAAAGAAGTTATGGAAGAGATATAAAGGAATTTTAGTAGAAATAGATTTTTATAAGAATATTTATGAAATAATTATTGAAATTTATATTTAATTAATCTGAATATTTAACATAAGATAATTAATGATGGATGATCATAATTGATGGACAATTAGTCTAAGGTCCAACAATAATCCAAAACTCTAATTAAGAATTATAAATATAGTCTAAAGGGTGGTTAGAAAGTATTATTTGTCTTCATAGAATTTCTGCACTAGAAGCTCCTCTTTCCCCCTTCAATTTGGCCAGGATATCATTTTGAAGCCTGGACATAAAAGAACAAGATCCAAGTGGTAGGCGCGAGTTTCAGAGTTACATCGCGAAGAAATCGTTAATCAAAGTATCGACGTTCATGCAATTTCCTATAGACAAAATTCCACTTGATTTTTCAACCAACTGAAGGCATGTAGGATGATCCATATATCGACGATTTTCATCGGTATAGACCCTCGGGACTCTTGTCCTAAGTATTGACTATTGTATGGATGAATTGTGAATTGAATTATATCGTTAATCGCATAGAAAAAAGAGGGTCAGAAGTTGTAACGAAAAGGCGACTTTCCGACAGTGACATAACCTTGCCCAGAATTTGCATGGCCCGACAAGGGCTCCTTGAAATTCGGATGGCGATTGGATTGATCCGAACCGAGTTCGTATTAACCCGACCCGAGTTTAAAGGTATACGACTCAGGTTTAGTAACCTGAGGACGTGATGAAAATCGTAAAAGAATTTGGACCGAGTTGCGACTACCTCGGTCCAAGTTCTATTGATATTAGTGGACGAATTAGAATTGAATTGGATCTGGACTAGGTTTCAGATTGACCCAACTCGAGTTCCGTTGATGAAATCACAATATAATTGGATTGAACCGGCTTGACTCGAGTTTCGTTGGACTCGGCTTGAGTTCTGTCGAAGTATAGGATTAAAAGGAAAAGACGAACAAACCGACCCGGGTTTTCATCCCTTCCAACCTAGGTTGCATTGATAAAATTGGAATAGGAGTTGACACCCTTCGAACTGGCCCGAGTTTCACCTCACCGAGCTCAAGTTCTATAAGAAAAGATGGATATGATTGATTATAGGAATCGGTCCGAATTTTGTCCCACTCGGCTCAGGTTCTAAAGATAGAAAGTGGATTTCAAGTTATTAGAGTATAGTTAATTGTGATATTTATGTTATTGATTATATTTGATCATATTATTATGATATTGATCTCATTATTATATTAATAATACAACTATGATATATTAATTGATGCCTTGTGCATCTAAGATTGAAAAGAAAGTTTAGATGAAAGTAAAGATGGACGTCATAAATTAATTAAGATAAAAAATGCAAAATTCCTAAAATTAGAAGATCTCTCAAAGCATCTTAAATGGTTGAAGGATATCTCCAAAAAATAAGAATAAGTGATAAGCATCTTTTGTGGTTGAAACAATCTTTATGGTTGAAGTTAATTATTAAAATTTAAAGAATAAGTATTAAGTAGGTTGAAACAACCTTTGTGATTGAAGCAACCCTCGTTGTTGAAGCGTTAAAAAACCTTTATGATTGAAACTAAAGCAAAGAATGATTGATTGATAAGATATTAAATCACAGTCTCTATGATTGAAGTTGAAGATAAAAAAAAATTGCGGTCTTTGTGGTTGATGAATAAAAATGAATAATTGATTAGGATTAAAATATATCTTTTATGGTTAATGTTAATGTTAATTGAATTAAAATTATAGTCTTTATGATTGAAGCATAAAGAGAGAAAATTGATTGAATTGTAGCCTTGATGGCTGAAGTTAAAGTAAAGTATTATTGATTGATAAGATAATTAATTACAGTTTATATAGTTGATGCTATAGTTAATGAAATTGTTATTGTCAACCTTTTATGGTTAATGATAAAGGATGATAAAATTATTGATTCTAGTCAATTAATCCTTATGATTGATGGATAATACATATTGATAATTGAAATTGTATTACTATGATAATATTAATATAGTTCATATTATTTATTATTATGAATGATTCTATGTATTGAGTTTATCTTATTGGGCTTTACCCTTGTACTTGAATCCGTAAAGGGGATGGTGATGACGATGACGATGATGAAACGGTTGGTGACTCATATGATGGGTGATATGCACATTGGATATGAACGTTGATAGGATCTCTTATTGAATAGTTATAGGCCTATAACCCACGGATCATAGATATTGTATAAAATGCTTTCGACATTGTAAAGATCATTGTATTTTAGTGTCCCACTATTGTAAATCAATAAGCCAAAGAAAAAATCAAAATATAAAATTAAGTGAAGGCATCAAAATAGTCTTTTGGACGGACAAAGAAAGAAAAATCTAGAAGCGTTACAAATAAAGGGGTGGATTGTCAAGAAATGCCATGGGACACCATTTCTCTTCTTTTTGGAGCGTGGAAATTTAAGATTTTCTAAATAACTATTCCTTTTTTTTGGGTTCTAACTTCCATGCTTCTTTTTTTAGTTTTGTTTTCCATCATTTTTTAACAAATGAGTATTTCTTTTCTTAGACTCTTGGAATAAATTAGAAAATAAATAGGTATACAAGTATCAGATAATAAAATTTGAAATTTTGTAGTCTATGAATCTAAAGTTGAGCAATAAACTCCTTATCTTTAGCAGAAAGGTTGAACATAAACGATTGAGGATATGAAGAAATTCACATAAACTTTCATTGTCGTTAGAGAAGTCATATCAAACTTTTAGTCACATATTAGAAAACTTCAGGATATACTTTTCAATTTTGATACATGCCGAAAATTTTTAAAATGTTATTTAATCGACGGTCGAGGGCAGTAAGGATGTTTTTGCGCTCGGCAATGATGACGGAGAAGGAAAGCAAGGTCTAAGGCAGTGAGCGAGGTCGAGAGCGAGTGCGATGGCGAGTGAGGTCCAAAGTGGTTTTTTTTTTTGTGCGAGCCATCGATGTCCAACATAGGTAGGAACGTCTATTCCATTAATTGGAATGGCTTTTTATTCTTTTCCATTGGATTTTTTGGTTGGGCACCTGCCCACATCAATTAAATTTGCTTTGATGAAAAAATCGATTGGAATGACTTAGGTTGCGTTTGGGTGCAGAGGGATGGCAAAGCAATGGAAGGATCTTCGTCCCAGTTTTTGACAAAAGCACAAAATGTGTTGTTGACAAGAGACAATTGTGAGAAAGCAAAATTTAAAAGTTTTATCAAACATCATCGCAAGGGAAAGCAAGTTGTATTTGAAAAAGCTATCCAAAACGAACTCATGGCTGAAGAAATACATTAGGACATATTTTAATATAACATAATGACTTTTCCTTCTTAAGGTTGTGTTTGGTACGAGAATTTTGAAAAAAAAAGTTAGTTCCAGAGAATCGTTTAGATAGAAAAGTTTAGATTGTTGTTTGAATGGAAAAATATAATGATGAAAATTTAAAAAGTTGATTTGATAGATAAGTTTTAGAAAGTGTTTGGATAAAAAATAAGAATATATATATTATAATTTTTTGTATATTATTAATTATATAATATTTTTACAATTAGCAAATTAGATAGAAGAAAAAAATTAAGATAAACTAATTAATAACAAAAAATGAAATACAAAAGATAATTTAACAACATATTCATATAAAATAATTATATAATTATAACTTATTTAGAATACCATAATCAATATTTATACTAATATCATACTAGTTAATTTTTTATTATGATATATGATAAGTAAAATAAATAAAAATATTTACGTCAATATTTAGACAAGAAAATATATATTTTCATAATAAATAATAATGAAATTTTTTATTTTATTATAACACTAAGTAAATTGTACTAAATAATAAATGTACCTTTTTGTTATTATACCTAAATAAATTGTAAATTTATGATAATGTACAAATAATAATAAATAATAAATGACGATACTAGGTAGTATAGATATTATTACGGGGGAAGTTGACCGTTAAAATATATAATATGTATATGATATATAATATAACATATCCATATAATATATAAGAATATAATATATACATATAATTATATTATTAAAATAATAAGTTATAAGTTTAAAAGTAGCTGGATACGAAAAAATTTTTAAAAAATAAGGTTGTTCTTAAAATTAGCAAGAACTTGAATTGCAAGAACTTACGGCGGGAACATTTGGCCAAAAGTTCCCGTCGTAGCTCATGTGACGGGAACTTTGCATATGAAAAGGGTGCAAACAAACACTCCCTAAAAGAATAAATGTATAATTAACTTCGAATAGTTACGTTGCAATTGCTAAGAGCATTACAAATAGCGCGAATTACCACATCTAACCCCAGATTACGAACTTCATTTTTTGGGTACCTAAACTATCACATTTTTTCCAGTTTGATCCTTCCGTCGACTTCTCTGTTATTTTTTTATTTTTTTACATTTGTGAAAAGTTCATTATACCCTTGCTTTGAATTGGATTATATTTTTACATAAAATAATGTATAATAATAAATATAAAAATAATTAAAAAAAAGAAAACACCAAGTGGAGGGGGGCTCACCACCCCCCCTCTTCGTCGACCTACGTCGTCGACGAGGGGGACAGCCCCCCCCTCCGGCGCAGGGAAAGAGAAATGGGGGTGGGGTCGCTGCCCCCCTTTTTTTAATTGTTTTTATATTTATTATTATATATTATTTTATAAAAAAATAGAATTCAATTCAGAATAGGGGTATAATGGACTTTTTATAAATATGAAAAATAAAAAATAACGGAGAAGTCGACGGAATTGAACGGAAGGATCAAATTGAAAAAATCGTGATAGTTTAAGTATTCAAAAAATGAAATTCGTAGTATGAGATTAGATGTGATAATTCGTGATAATTTAGAGGTGGTGAGATGAAATAACCCTTGTTTATAGGGGAATCGAACATTTGTTTCCATTCTCAGCATCACAAGAGTTGTACTGTTGCCAGCCTCCAGTAATGTGATTCCGAAATTATTAAATTACTGCATAATATATCATATCTTGCGCTCTTGGAAAGAGAAGCATCGCATCTTGATTAATTCGATTGATCAACGTGATGGCTCGTGATCGATCCCAAAATTACTACCATCTGCCGAATCACACGTAACCTGCTTATCAGCTTATCAGCTGTGCCCTTGGTTTATTTATCTATTATAAATTGAAAACAAGAACTCGTGATTCAATTTAACCAACCAATCATTATTATTCATGTTATTTTGTATATTGGTTATAAAAGCTTTCAAATTTGACCCTGTTAAACTTTATTAATTATTTTTTTTCTTATTTCAGCACGATGTGCTTTTTCTAAATTAGTAAATTTAGTTTGGGTCGAGCTCTAGTTGTAAAATTCCATAAAATATTCACGTGTTCTATTACAAATAAGCCTGGCTCAGGATGAGGAATATAAATCAACTCAGGCTTAGACAAATTTATCAGTCCTGTGGTCCAAAGCCGTATCATAAATTCATAATAGATCAAGAAACAGTTGCAGACTTTTTGTAACATGGATGGGGGGGCACGCCAACCCAAAGCAAATGGCAGGGATAAGGCACAGGTCGAATCCAATGGCACTGTGAGAGAACGTTGCACAGCTTGAACCAGTACTAAAGCCATCCAACAGCAACTTGGCTTTGGAGCTGAGGTTCTCTCTCTCTCTCTCTCTCTCCATCCACAATCCAGCCCAAGCACAACTGTTGATCAGACTCGGGTCTACTGGTAAAGATGATCATGTCTAAAGTTAAGAACTAATCGTCTCAGAAACTTTTCTTTGAGGATACCTTAAAAAGAAAGAGGGGGGAAAAAGCTGAGAAAGGAAGGTGATGACAGGCAAACGGGTCCAACTCTCAAAGGAACATAAACAATAGATAATAAAAGATCAGTACCACTGGCAGAAGCAAAACACACAGGATGAGGAGGATTCCATTTCTTTGTGCTCTGCCTTATCATGGGGTGTTGTGTAGGCTGTGGGGGGTGGTGGTGACCTGCGTCCCATGCCAATACCATGACCATGTCATGCCTCCGAAACATGTAAAAGGGGAAAAGAACATTTCGCATGAAAATGCACAAATACCACCAACCAACAACAACCCATGGGATGCCAGCTGGAACTCTCAAACCCTGGGATTGGATGTTTAAAAAACAGAGGCTCCAAAGAATCCACCTGAGATATCTATAGTATGTATCTGCAATCCAGGTTGGACTGTACTAAGTATCACCATGCCACACCCAAAAATCACTAAGATACACATTGCTTGCACTCACCATCACTGTCTGCATGCAGTTGGAGATCATATCTTAGAAAGAAGAAAAGTTTGGTCTTCTTTAATTTTACAAGATGTTCATTTTACCCCTTATATCCCTCCCTCCTTTTTGGTTAGTGTAAAACTCTTGTGGCAACAAAAACAACAAATTAGAGCAAGAAACGTGTGACATCCAGTTATAATAAGTTGGTTGATATGATTCGTTGTCTGCAAATAATCAAGAAATTTGGATGAATCTAAGTAAATGCATATCAAATATTGCATAATGAAATTAGAAGTAAAAATAATACAATTTAAATTTCAGTGCCGCTGAAATCCGACTTAAAGGAATTCCCTGGAACAGAATCTAGTCCATTTCAGTACCAAACTGTCTCGGAATAATTGACTGAGAATTTGCATCACAGCCAACTCCAAGTCAAATAACCAAAATAAAAAAGCACATTGGATGCCATTCAAAGAAGAGTAGAAACTAGAAAGGAAGACAGTAAGCTCCAGTTGGGAAACTGGGAACAGTTCCAAGAAACAAATACTTTCAAAGAAAACCTCATTTTTTAAACTGATACAGAATTTGTATGTACAGGACCCAATATTTTTACCAACATAACTATGTATTTTATTTGTAAACAACAAAGATTGGCTCCAAGAGCAAATATATATTGACCTAAAGATTCATGCATGAATCCTTATAACAGCGCCAGATAAACACAAGTGCTGGAGGCTCTTGTAATACCTACCACTTCCCTTATTCCTAATCACAACAGACTTGCAAAAACAATACCAAGACTAAATGACACAAATAATATAATAATATAACTCAACACGCATAGTTAATAAAACTGTTGAAGTAACTAAGCCCTTAGTATAATGCCCATCATATCGACCAAAAGTACTTTGGCCCTCCATCGGAGCTTACCTCCAGTGCATATTATGATGCTCTGGATGCCTTGGGATCACCTGGAGCAATTATTTCAGCTGCCATGGGATTGGAGGAGCTCATGGTCTGGTACTGAGATGCCAATCCTGGGGCAGAAATGGCCTGCGAGTAATACATCTGAGGATGAAGAGAATCAGCAGCATACTCATAACTATAATTTCCAACTGCCGCAGGTGACTGTGAAAGGCGATGGTGCTGCACAAGATGATACCCAACCCCAGCATATGGATGAGCTTGATCGGCAGCAACATGGATCATCGAAGGTTGCAATGTGCCAGGAGAAGGAGCAAGAGCTCCAGTGCCATACAAACTCGTTGGCAGTTCAGATTTTGGGGGTACACTAGGAACTGGCATGCCCGGCTTTGCAGTTGTCTGTATGGGACCAGGGTTACCCAAACTGGGTTGCACCGTAGCCAAATTATAGGGAGATTGCCTAACTGGCACATAATACACTGGAATTTGCGGATCATAAGGCTGGGGTTGCTGAGATTGTTGGATGGAGTGGGCAGCAATTGGGTAGTAAGATGAGAGAGGGACAACATTGCCAGTGGCCGGATGGTGAATGTAATGAGGATTGGCTGGAATGTACTGCTGTTGTGGTTGCTGCTGCTGTTGGTGATGATGGAGATGTGAATACAGTTGTTGATGGTGCTGCAGCTGCTCCGGCTGCAGATGGTAGCCAGCGGAATCAGCTACCGGAACCTGATAAGCTGGATTTGGGACCGGGACATCCCTCTTAGGATCAGAATTGGCATTCACATACATTGGTCTACATAAAAAAAACAGATAACATGAAGCGTCCGTCCAATTACTCAAAAAAAAAAAAACACAATAACATTTGAAAGCAAGAGATGAGGGATAAAAATCATACCTTGAGCTGGAATCAGCAATGTCGGTATCAATCTGACAAGATTTTGCAGGATTTTGCTTCCTCACGTCACCATGATCAAGCGTCTCATCCTCAGAGGAGAAAGCCCGGTTGGGATTCTCAGATGGAGAGAGGGATGGGGCTGAGCACGCAACAGACGCAGAAGGGATTTGAGGGGCGTGATGTTGCGGGGGGTAAATTGGTTCCTTGAAACCCTCATCAAGTCTCTGGCCGACAGCAGAGTCAGACACAGCAGCGGCAGAGAGGTTCATCTGCGCAAACTGATCATCGATGCGATGATCCGCCGAACGCTCGTCATGGCCAACGCGGATAGGCGGCAGATTAGAGAGGGACGGAGCCGACGACGTAGATCCAAAGGATGAGGTCGTATCTAGCATGGGCGAATCAGGAACGGATTGCACATCCTGAACCTGACGGGGGAGCTTTCCAGACGAGTCCGGACGAGGAATCACAAGCTGTTCAGGCTCGGCCCGGACGCCGGCGATTGCTGCGTCCATGCCGCGAGAATGAACAGATGTGTCATCCTCGAGGCCGAGGAGGCAATTAACAGAGGTGGAGTCCGCCGAGAGGCCTCGGGGGAGGCCGTCAATCCCCATGCCGCCCATGGCGCTGTTCAAAGCGTCCTCAAACCAAGTCTCCGACTTGGATTCATCCAGCAGCGATCCGATGGCGGACGCCGGCGCCGACTCCGATTTCGCCGGGAAAAGGAACAAACGGAGGCGGCCGGAGCGTCTGGAACCTCCAACACCAGAGGAAGCTCCGCCGGGGGCCCCGCCGCTGCCGCTCCCCGAGCCAGAGAGGAGGCGGTCGTACTCCTCGATCATATTCTCCAGGTCCTCGTCGGTGGTGACGGAGATGAGGGAGTCGAGGTCCTCGTTGGGAAGCTGGTACTTGAGGGTGAACGATCGGCCGGAGAGGAGTTTGCGGGAGAGCTTCGCCGTAAGCTCGCTCAGCGACGAATGGCGGTCGACGACCACGATGCGCGTCTCGCCGCCGAGGTAGCACAGAGACTTATCCGTCGGCCTCGGCATGATGCGGCCGCCATAACTACACATGAAACGGAGCCGCGAGGACGCGCTAGCCGCCGCCGCCGCCGGGAACTCGTCCCAGGAGTCGCCCCCGCGGGAGCGAGGAGACGAGTCGACGGAGTCGGGGTACCCGTGGTTGCTGCCTCCCGCGCCTAGCATGGCGCTGGAGACGACCGCCGTCGCCGGCGATTCCAACATGGGATCGCTCGGATTCGGCGTTGGGAAGAGAGGAATGATGTGGGGTTTGGTGGGCTGTGAGGAATTGGGGCAAAGGGGGAAGATGGCAGAGGGAGGGCAAAGGGTTTTTAATTCCCTTTTTTTTTTCTTCAATTCAAATTAACTAAAATTTGTTTACCGAAAAATTATTTAAAAATAAATTAAATATGGGATGGTATTTACTTCGAAATAAAAATATTTGGGATAATAAGGTTGATCTCTTTTGAACTTTTGGTATATAATAATGGGAACAACAATTGTTGTGATTATCATTATAAGTTAATGAGAGAGCATCACATTTTTAAACACACATTTAATCATGGATAAATAGACCTTTAGAGAGGAATATTTCGTTAATCCATTTATTAATAAATTTGATCATAAATGATTAAATTTTTTATATAAAAATATTATTTATCCAGATATCAATAGATAACAATTTTTTATATAAAAATATTATTTATTCAACATTCCTCGCAAAATATTTATTTTTAATAATAATAATATCTTGGTGGGGACAAATCTGTCCTTTACAGGGAAATGTCGAAGCATAGAAAGGGGCGTAAATTTGTGTGCGTAGACGTCGGCAATCGAATCTAATGATATATCAAGGCAACTTTTTAATTGTATGCATTTTATAGGGAAAAAAAAGAGACAAGGCCAGATTTTTGTGTCCGAAATAGATAGTCATAAAATATGAAATATTTAGTTGCCCCATTTGTAAGATTTAAATTTCCATCATCTCAACAAATTAGGTACGTTTGGATTCCATTTCATTTTTTTCTATACGTTAATTGTTAGGAAAGGAACATTAAAAAAAGTGGGAATTTTTTTTCAATCTCCACATGAATCTCCAATCCCATCTATTTTAAGATGATAAAGAAATAAAACGATGAGCCGGCAATAAATGAATGAGTATGCATACTGTAAATGCTTTTAGTTAAAATTATTAATTAATTTTTATTCAAAAGCTTTATAATTTTATTTTGAACTAAAATCATCAATAATTTTAAATTAAAAATACAAATATATATATATAGAATCTACGTGTCACCTTGTACAATCAAAATAATATTATATGACACACGTTGATAAATTTGTGCTTTTACTGTAAAGATATCAAATTGTACGTGTTATTGAAAATATAATAATTTCCAGAACAAGATTTTGTCAAACTAATTTAATTATTACAATTAATAAGTCAATTAAGCACGTTAACACATTTACTGCAATATCAACTCACCAAGAGGGAAAGGCTGATGCAAATAACTGTGTCTACGATAGTTGTAGAGTATTATTTAGGATCAAATTAATTGGATCAACAAGAAATTCATAATACATTTTGATCACAATTGTGATAATAATTGTTTTTTTCTGCTTAATTTTATTAATTATTGATGTACAGACGTCATACACCATTTTGGATCTTCTAATTAATTCAATCTAAACTAATATTGATTTTGATATATGCCGTCATAACATTTACCTCGTATACATATATATATATATATAATATTTTTTCTTTTAAAAAATTATACTTTATATATTAATAATTCAGTAACATTTGTTCTTTCTCTTGCACTAACATCGTATGCCAAGTTGCCAACTATTTTAAAGCGGTCCGTGAAACATCTATCTATCTAAAAGTCATGTATTTTGAGCATTTTGTTTTTTTTTTCATATTACAAAAGTCCTCGTACTTTTATTATCGATCTTTTAAATTTCCTTTACCATTATTTTTATTTATCTCGTTTAAATTCTTTAAAATTCTAACATGATCGTTTATTTTCACATGTTTTTCTATTTCCATTAAGGCGCATAGTACTATATGACATTACAAATTTGAGAAATATAAGATGTCAAGTTGGCGTTCAAATTGTTCGCACAATTTGTTATGTCGCCGTATACGCTCTTTTTATATTCAAACATACTGCTAAAAATTTTCTAATTTGATTTCCGTATAAAACTTTAAACCGTGCTGCTCCTTTTTTTTCATTGCATTTAATAAATCCAATTTTCTCCAACAAGAAAAACAATGAAGATTTTTCTTTTCTAGCAACAAGTAGAATAATTTAAATAAGGAAGCAGGAGAGAAATGTGAACCATTAATATACCTAGATAATCAATCATTTTAAGTTTTTGTGAATATAATAATAATGTTGACAGGACTTAAATTTTTTGAAAAATAGTAAACACATATATTTTCACAAGATTCTAACAAACTAATTTAATTTTTACAATTTTACAACTAGTAACTCGATTGAATACGTTAATGCATTTATTGCATTAATCAACCATCTTATTTCCTTGTGGACGGAAATTGATTGAAGTTGTAAAAAATTAAGGAATCATCCAAATTACCTTGGTACGTTATTTCAATTGATATAAGAATGATTTCGAACTCGCGTTTCAACATTTGTACATAGAATACTATGATTAATTAAAACCGAAAATACATATTGATGATGAAAATTTTTAACTTAATATGTCCCACATTTTCCTCGTTCGCTTGGAAAATTTTCACTGATAGCTTACAATATTCCACATAGATAAATGTAAGTAGAACTAAATGCTAATTGGTGCACTCAATTGAGTACATTGCTGGTGGATATACTCTGAATTCGGCCCAAGTTTACAACTTGCTTCACATTATGCGATTTTTGCATGTATTGCGTACCAAACGTTTTACAAAGCTACTATCAAATGGATGCTGACTCAAGCAGTAGAATTAACTCTTAAATGTTATATTATATTATTTTGTCAAGTGTTCAAGGAATATAACCTTTAAAAAATGATTGGCCTTCTAAGCTAAGAAAAAATAATAAACTTTAAGGGGAAAAAAATGTTTGTGGTATTCTTTTAAAAGAAAGAACTATCATACATGTTTCATGACGGTGAATAAAAAATTGATTAATTGATGAATTTAGCATTCATTATGAATCAAATAATAATTAATAGACGTATGACGATGTGACTCCTTTACAAATATTAAATCCCAACTTTAATATTTATTTGAAAAAATTTTAACGTCGTAAAACGCTTAATTTTTTTTTTAAGTAAATCGATTATCCTAGAGTCCAAATTCGTTAATTCAGGAGTATTTTCAAATCCTATAGCAAATGGACATCTAACGTTTTCATCGGACAAAATGATAACAACAAATGTATAACGTGACTTTTTTTAACACCGTCTTCAATTATATATATATATATATATATATATTGATATATATATATATATATATATATTGAGCTTCTTAAATATTTAAATTAACATAAGAAGATTCCATGTAACCACTCAAATAGTGTATAATATATTTCTTAGTTCAATAATGATATACTTCGTATGATTGTTAAATTCTTTTAAGATACGAGTAAGGTTGGTAATTTGGTATAACTAATGCTTCACTTGTATTATAAAATGTAATATTTATGAAATCACTATATATTGATATCATGTTAGTGAAACCTAATTATAATACTCAAAATCTGAATATGTGACTGTAATCCGTGATTAAAACTATTTATTTATAAATTAATTATGCCTTTTTATATGGATAACTTTAATTACGATATTTTTATCGTAAAATTAATGTTTGATCATCAAATTAATTAATTTTGTTTCCATCACACGAGCATGTGGGTCGCCTGTTTTAATAATAAGAGATGGCGACTAACATAGTCAGTGAGGTAGATCGATGCAATTAGCATCATTTAGGCAAGTGATAGTTTATATTCGCTCTAATCCAAAAACTTTGTTTTCTGATTTTGCTCATTCTACCCATGAACTCGTGTGAAGGCTGTCGATTTCAATGCGTAGCATTTGGCTTTCATCATTACACACTACTAGAAAAACGTTGATAACCAGCCCGAAAACCGTCGGTAATTACCGATAGTTTTTCAGACGGAATCGATCCGTCGGAAAAACGCTAAAAAAATTCGTCGGAAATATCGACGGTCAGAACCGTCCCGGCGGTTCGAACCGTCGAAAGTTTTTTTTATCGTGACCGTAGGAAAATCCGCCGGAAATTGCGACGGATGGATATTCGTCGAAAATATCGACGTCCTAATTGTCAAAAAAATAAATAATAATATAAAAAAATTACATAATTTAATTTTTCATTTCCGACGGTCGTGACCGTCGGAAAATCCGTCGAAAATTACGACGGATGGATATCCGTCGGAAATATCGACGTTCCTAAACGTCGGAAAATTAAATAATAATATAAATCATTTTCGACAGTCGAAACCATAAAAAAATCCGTCGCAAATTACAACGGATTTCGAACCGTCGAAAATTACCCGTCGGAAAATCATGATTTTCCTGTAGTGACATTGCACCGTCGCTTGCGATGATTTCATTAGTTAGATAGATAGATAGGTGGATAGATAATATAAACAAAACAGTTGGTTTCCATGTCGACTGTGAAGAAGGTGAGTCATTTACCCAATTGTTCATATGCGTTCAACATGGAGGATGATGACAAGGACTAAGACTTTTTATTCTAAGTTTAAAAGTACGAACAATTATTAACTAATAAGATTATCAATTTAATCATGATTATGCTCAGGATGTATACGAATCTGGAGGGGAAAAATTAGTTGCTTAGTATTTGATGGACCTCTCTAAAATATTGGATATGAAAAATATGCTCAGATCAGACCAAATGCATCTAATACGTGATATTACTTCCCTTTGCGCGCATGGTTTAAATACGGTTTTCCCATGGACGACAAAAGTTGGCACTATTCGATAATTAATCAATGTGGTGGAGCTGCTCATGATTCCATCATATGATCCTTGTACTCTCCCCCTTCTCTATCAAGTGTCAACCACTCCACCCTACAATTTTAATACTAGGTTTTATGATCCATATCTTTTTTGCTTCCTGAAATTTGTCTTAAACAAATCGGGACATTTTGCTTTACTGGTGCAATGGATGATGGCTACTGATTCATGTGCTTTTATTTGTTGAGATTTGCATGACTGGAACTGGAACTCAGCAGAGCACAGAAAGCAGCATGGGAGGAGATTGAACGGGGATTCAGACTTCCCACAGGAAGCACGCAGCTCAGCTAGTAAAGGTTCCATTGATTAATGTCACTTGTGCCTTGTCAGCTTCCTTGGTCCTGCCATGGTTTACTTTCGTTTAAGATTTGATTTCTGGTATACTTACAAAATATAATTAATTCACTAAAAATTTCATTCACTACAAGAAAAACGCGGATTACCGACGGTCCGAACCGTCGGTAATCAGCCCGAAAACCGTCAGTAACGCAATTATATTTTCCGTCGGTAACCGGTCCGAACCCGTCGAAATTTTCCGACGGTTGCAACCGCCGGAAAAGTCCCCGGCGGTTCGAACCGTCGATATTTCCGACGGTTACAACCGCCGGAAAAGGCCGACGGTCCGAGCCGTCGATATTTCCGATGGTCGCAATCGCCGGAAAAGGCCGGCGGTCCAAGCCGTCGAAATTTCTGACGGTTGCAACCGCCGGAAAAGGCCGGCGATCCGAGCCGTCGCAACTTTTCGACGGTCCCAACTGTCGAAAATTTAGACGGTTGCCGCAACCGTCGCAAATAATTTTTTAAATATAAAAAAAATTAGCGACCGGATCCGGCCGCCTGGTGATCGGATCCGGCCGCCTGGCGATCGGATCCGGCTGCTGGAGGCCGGATCCGTCGCCAGGCGGCTGGATCCGCCCCGCCTGGAGGCCGCATCCGGCCCGCCTGGTGGCCGATCCGGCGCTGGAGGCCGGATCCGGCCCGCCTGGCGGCCGATTCGGCGCCAGGCGGCCGGATTCGGCCCGCAACGGTCGGATCGGCGCCAGGCGGCCGGATCCGGCCGCTGGAGGCCGGAACCGGGTCGCCTGGCGGACGATCCGGCCGTTGGAGGCCGGATCCGGCCGCTGGAGGCCGGATCCGAACGGTCACGACCGGATCCGGCCGACAGCAGTGCGGGAGAGAGAGAGATACACCGGTGCGGGAGAGGGTCGCCGGCGTCCGACGTGGGAGGGTCGCCGGCGTCCGTCGCGCGGGAGAGGCCGATCTCGCGGCGTAACCGGCGTCCGGCGTCCGATGTCCGGCGTCCGGCGTCCGTGCTCGCGGCCGGGAGAGGGAGATAGGAGAGGAGGGAGAGAGAAGAGGGAGGAGGGAAAATATATAAAGGAAAAAATTTGGAAAGAAAGCGGGAAAAAGGGAAAAAAAAGCGCGGGATAACGAAATTTTAATTACCGACTGTTTCGGCCATCGAAAACATAAATAATAAAAAAATTTATTTTATTTAGTTATATATAATATTTATTTTTTTATTTTACCGACGGTTTGAACCGACGATAATATTTACCGACGGTCAAAACCGTCAGTAATTGCGACGATTTGAATATCCGTCGAAAATTGCGACGGATTTACCGACAGTTATGACCTTCGGAAATTGCGGCGGATTTTGCGACGGATGGATATCCGTCGAAAATATCGACGTTCCTAACCGTCGAAAAATTAAATAATAATATAACCAATTATATAATTATTTTTTTTATATCCGACGAGTCAAAATCGTCGGTAATTGCGACGGTTTGAATATCCGTCGGAAATTATGGCGAATTTACCGACGGTTCTGACCTTCGAAAATTGCGGCGGATTTTGCGACGGATGGATATCCATCGAAAATATCGACGTTCCTAACCGTCGAAAAATTAAATAATAATATAACCAATTATATAATTAATTTTTTTTATTTCTGACGGTCAAAACCGTCGGTAATTGCGACGGTTTGGATATCCGTCGGTAATTGCGATGGATTTACCGACAGTTACGATTTTCGAAAATTGCGGCGGATGGATATCCGTCGAAAATATCGACGTTCCTAACCGTCGAAAAATTAAATAATAATATAATAAATTATATAATTAATTTTTTTATTTTCGACGGTTGTGACCGTCGGAAAAATTTAATAATAATATTAAAAATACATAATTTAATTTTTTTTATTTCCGACGGTCATAACCGTCGGAAAAGTCGTCGAAAATTACGACGGATGGTTATCCGTCGAAAATATCGACGTTCCTAATCGTCGAAAAATTAAATAATAATATAAATTATTTCCGACGGTCATAACCGTCGGAAACGGAACCGTCGAAAAATTCGTCGCAAATAGCGACGGATTTAGAACCGTCGAAAATTATCCGTCGGAAAATCGCGATTTTCTTGTGGTGATTTAACTTATAAGTATGTATTAAAATTAGTTATGTATCGGTTGGTATGTATTAAAATACGCCTATGGCATCGTCAAAAACATTTCCTAATATGTTTGTTAAGTACAAATAATAGTAACAAGTGTTTCAAAACTTATCCAAAATATTCGAAAAAGTATGGAGATTATGATTATCATTTAAAATTTTTACACACCCCCTTAAGAACAAGGTTGTAAAGATCATCCTAACAACTTATGACTTTATAATATTATTATCTAATCTTGATCTCAGCTTAAGAATTTTATACGTAAAATTTTAATTTGATACTAATTTTCATCGTCGGATCTTGTAATCTTATTTGAATTGTATATGAACTCATATCAGTAATATAATTATTTCACTACCAGTAAAAAATTATATTCATGATAATAATAATTAATTTAGATGAGATTTAATATATTTTCTTATTTTATTGTGTCTTGATGTAATTTGACTTAAAGAAGCATGACTTAATGATGTGCAATTTAAAATTTGGACGTGATAAAGTTATCAAAATATTATATATATATATATATATATATATATATATAGTATGTAGGATCATACGATTCTCGGTCTAATATTATGATTTTTTATTTCACAACCTTTTCTTAAGAACATTTCACTACTAGTTCTATCAATTACGAGGGTGCAATTCAATCCTTAGAGTTATTCATCAATATTTTTTAGCGTAATTTGAGAGCTCTTGTTTATTAAGATAACACAACATTATCATGTTGTCCAATGAGAGATCCATGTCACGATACGAAAATTCAATTCAATTTAATAGATTCACGTATGTTGGAGGATGAGTGGTCATAGACAAGATAACCATAATTTCATTAAAAGCCGGCACTGTGTCCCATTCAATTCAATTATTTATCGGTCACAACGCAGTGGACATGGACCCAATAATTTTAATTTTTTTTAACTTATTTACTTAGGATGTCTATATTTTTTATTATTAATTTGGATCATACCAACAATTCATAATCAATTATTATCAATTGTTATATTTCATTCTTAATTAGCAATTACCAATATTCAATAACAACCGACAATATGATGAGAATTATCATAATATAATCCTATAAGATCGATAATAATAAACAATGCAATAAACTCTAATGAATAAGCAATATAAAAGGATTTAACCAAATTAAATCATAATGTTAGGTTTTTTGTCTAGTCGTGATTGCGAGTCGCGATCGATGAAATGACTAAATGTCGCAACTTAGTTCACATTGCATGAATTAACCTCACAGATAGTTCAAAACATCAAAAGTAATGACAACACAATTATCTCGTAGTCGTGGCTGGATCCTATTAGTGAGACAACCAATTGCGATTCCGGTCAATTACACATGGTGAGTCGCTCCATGAAATTCACACGTCGCAATCGAAAACAAGGATCCCTTTACATACATTTGTTTTATCACGATTATCGAGTTTGCATAGACGATTCTCATGGCATCTATCTCTTCAAAATCATGCCTACTATCAGTCGATGGAACCAAAAGTCGTGTAATATCGCCGGATTAGTTTCATGCCTCACGCTCTTCTCTCATGCCTTGCCCCTTCTTTAGTCGAGAGCTCGAAATGTCTGCTTGTCGTGCCTTGCCATCTCACATGATGCCATGCTTGTCGCACCTTCTTCGCCGATCGTCATCACTCGAAGAGTGAGAATGGAGACGGCTGACCCTTGGACCATATTTCTAAGGACTTCCACCTAACTTAATTATAATCAAAATCTTATTTAAAATTTAATTTAATATTATCCTAATCTAATAAAATTTTGGTTTAACTTACTAACTTAATTCAATTTAGATTCTCACCTTATATAATTAAATATTATTTTTGAAATTAATTAAATAACTTCAACTCATATATTAATTTTTGAGATTAAATATTGAATATGATTAAAATATTTGCTGAAATATTTTTAGAATCAAACTCCTAATTCTATCCTAATTGGAAATATTTTATCCATTAAATTTGCCTTTGGATCCTAATTTAAATTAGAATTCCTAAATCTAATCTAATTATAATTTCTGCCCCAATAAGATTATTTTTTCATTCTTTTCCTTTATCTTATATAACCATATTTCTAATTCATCCTAAATCCTTTGAATCTTTTTAATCTATTAAAATTCTGACTAATTTATCAAAATATAAAAAATATCATTTGTCGAATTTCAGGACATCATAAATATAAAATAAAAAAGATTGTGCGTAGTCATAACAGAGCAAAAGATAATCAAGGCATCCATCTTTATTATCCGACGATCCAAATAGAATATCGACATTACTTAAAATTTTCTTTTCATAAAATCTTATTATCGTCGAGTAAAAATCGATGTTAACAAGTAGACTTGCTCCACATTGGACCACTTGAAGTTTACGTCGAATTAATAGTAATTTTATTATGAGTTGAATGTATTTGAATAGACATATCACTTTATATATATATATATATATATATATATATATATATATATATATATATATATATACATACAAAGAACAGTAGCAGTATATCATGATTTAACGTATATTTAGAAAAAAAACACCAAGATAACGTAAAAAGAAAAAGTAGGCTGCCAGATCCATGAGTAGCCAGGCTATATTAAAGTTCTAAGTTCAAGATTCGTATTAAATCATTTTTCTTATTTAATATCCATATTATATTAAGGTTCCCACCTTACGCTAACAACTAAATTAGGGCATGGATACAAAGATAAACAAATAGGCAGACATAATTTTCCAACAAAGATGCTCTTCTTGCCTCTCTTTAATTTTAATGTCACTTGCTTTCTATATAATTTTATTTTTATATTCAATTATATTTTACATATCACCGAAATATTGATAGTCAAAATCAAAGATAACATTATCCTAAAGAAGGTGACATTAAAATGTTAGTAGTGACAAACACAGAATCTTTCAACAATTGTAGGCCTCTATATTTTAGAAGCTACTTGAGAAGCATAAGAGAAATACAATCCCGCTTATGGTTAACACAATAAAATAGATTATCCAACTCTTCGATCAATAATAATAATAATAATAATAATAATAATAATAATAATAATAATAATAATAATAATAATAATAATAATAATAATAATAATAATAATTGACAAACATTTAACAGTTATGTTTTAAAAAAGTATACTATATTAAGAATGTCAATTATTTTTAGGTTAATTTCACAAACTACCTCTAAACTATCCCAAATTTTTTACATCTAACTTCGAACTACGAACTTATTTTTTAGATTTATAAACTATCATGATTTTTTTAATTTGATTCTTTCGTTGATTTCTATTAACTTTTTTGTTATCTTCGATTTTTTTTCATTTATGAAAAGTAAAAAATACTCCTCTCTTCGCAGTCGGAGTTACAATAAGAAAAACATAAAGTTCGAAACAAAAACATAAAGTCCAAGAGAGAGATATTTTTAACTTTTCATAAATAAGAAAAATCAAAGTTAACAAACACTACAAGAAAAATGTCATTTTTCGACCGATAGAAATCCGTCGCAATTTGCGACGGATTTTACGACAGAAATATTTTCGACGGTTACAACTGTCTGAAATGAAAATAATAAATTATATAATTTATTATATTATTATTTTATTTTTTGATGTTTAGGAACGTCGATATTTCCGACGGATATCTATCCGTCGTAATTTCTGACGGAATTTCCGACTATTACAATCGTCTGAAATAAAAATAATAAATTATATAATTTGTCATATTATTATTTTATTTTTTGACGATTAGAAACGTCGATATTTCCGTGCAATTTCCGACGGTTGCAATCGTAAAAAATGAAAATAATAAATTATGTAATTTATTATATTAATATTTTATTTTTCGACGATTAGGAACGTCGATATTTCCGACGGATATCTACCCGCCGCAATTGCCGACGGTCGTAACCGTCGATAAATGTATAATAATATAATATAGAGAGTATTTTATTAATATAATTAGCGACAGTCCGAACCGTCGTAATTTTCGACGGTTCCGACCGTCGGTAATAATTAGCGAGAGTTCAAACCGTCGGTAAAATAAAAAACAAATATTATATATAACTATATATAATATTTTATATTTATAATTAAATAATTTGTGACGGTTAGGACCGTCGGTAACTTTAAAAATAATTAATATCATATTCGTACATATCATGATAATATATATTATTAATATTTAAGTTTCCGACGGTCAGAACCGTCGGTAATTAAAATTTCACTATCCCGCTTTTTTCATTTTATTATATGTAATCTTCCCACTATTCTTTCTCCTCTCCTTTTCCCTCTCTCTCTCCATGCCTGCGAGCCTCTCCCGATCGGATGACAGGCATTGACGGCCGACGACGTCCCTCTTGCGCTGGCATCCCTCTCTCTCTCCAGCTCAGACTGCCAGGTGGCTGGATCGGCCCCTGGCGGCCGGATTCCGCTGCCTGCGGCCGGATAGCCGTAGGCGGCCGGATCCAGTTGTGGGCGGCCGGATTCGGCCGCCAGGTGCCCGATCTGACGGCCGAATTCGGTCGCGGGCGCCGGATCGATCGCCTGCCAGCCGGATCTGGCCGCGGGCACCGAATCGATCGCCTGTAGTCGGTTCGGCCGCTTGGCAGTCAGATCTGGCCACGAACGGCCAAATCTGTCGCTGGCTGTCGGATCCGGTCGCTAGGGCGGGCTAATTTTGTTATATTATAAAAATTCTTTGCGACGATTGTGACCGTCGAAACTTAGGTGGTCATCGCGCGATCGTCGAAACTTCGATGGTCGTCGCGTGACCGCCGATATTTGCAGTGGTCGCGACCGTCGAAGTTTCGACAGTTTCGTCAATCATCGTAAAATATCGACGGTCGTGATCGTCAAAACTTTCGGCGGTTTTGTGACTGCCGAAAGTTTCGACGGACATGATCGTCGAATTTTTGTCGAAACTTGCGACGTTTTTTTCCGGACCGTCACAAATCAATTTGTGATGATCATTTTTCAGACGAATCGATTTCGCCGAAAAAATCGTCGGAAATGCGAGTACTGACGGTTTTACCTTTCTTGTAGTGAAAAAAGGTGAAAGAAGTTGACGAAATGATCAAATTTGAAAAATCACAATAGTTAGGGATTTAAAAAAAATAAATTCGTAGGTTAAAATTAGACGTAAAAAAATGAAATAGTTTAGAGGTGATTTATGAAAATAATCCTTATTTTTATTTTTACGAAGGATACATCCTATTTGGATTTACAGTAATTTCAAATATATCAATTTAATATCTGCTTTTTTTTTGTGTCAGTGAATATTTTTTACTGTTAAAAAACCAGTGTGTTAAGGCGAAGATGTTCAGAAAATTATTCAACCTAAACTAGTAACCTCCATTTCGTCTATTTATTTGCTTGTTTCGTGTTGCTTTCTTTCTCCAACGAGCTGAGAAAAGAAATGGTAATTATGCAGTGCATGAGAAGAGAGAAAAATGAGAAGTGAATATTATGTTTTTCTACAATATTATAATATAATACTACTGTATTATCATACCTTTTGTGGAAAACCATCATTATATATTTTTTATTAATTTTACTGGCATTTTAAATTTTTTAAAATTGTATTCAAATACCTTTTAGACTTTATTTTTTCAATGGTTTACTAAAATTTTCAAAAAAAAAAAACTTTTATAGTTTGGCTATAATATGTATATTGTCTCGTACCAAAGATCTAATATACATTATATACAAAATTAATGTCTCTTGGCAATGTTTTCCAAAAAAATACACTTGTAATACAAAGTTTGTAATATATATTATAGCCATTGATCTTAAAAGTTTGGACATGGTGTTTCTACTATATCTTATAATAATGATAGCTATGTTGACTATATTTTGCTCTATAATTACTACACACAATCTTTTTATTTTTTATCTAAACACTAAAATTACGTTGATAATGTCAAATAGTGAGGCTTGACTTTTTATTCTTTTTATTACAAAGTCACGAGCCTCCTTTATGGAAAAAAACAAAGATGGCATAGCAACGAAACAATCAATAATCAACTTGATTTCTTTTGCTTGACAAATTGAAACATTAATTGGTATGACTTTTAAAATAAATGTGATTTTCTCTAAAAAAACTTTAAAAGAATTCACCATGCATTAAAGTTGACTTTATGTAACTTACAAAAAATCGTGACATTTATAATTTGGTAAGATGAAAAAGCATTTTTCACTTTTATAAAGGCAAAGTCACACAAGTGTAATTTAATATTCATTCACATTTACAATCGATATTGTGCTTACCTTAATGACCTATCATATATATATATATATATATTATAGGTTTGTGATTTTAGAATCAATCTTCAAGCAATTTTTTTATATGTAATTTTAAAGCTTTACAATCAGTCTTAAGGCAACATACTTAGTTTTCCTCATAACTTTAGCATTTAGATTTTATAATCTTTATTTAATTACCAAAACATATTATCATAGTTTTGCCATTTCAACATTTCTATGCATCAATATTTTTAATGAATATTTAATTAGGGTCTTTAATAATTCTTACAATATCTCTTAACCATTCTAGGCTGTCCTTATGTTTTTTTTTGGGTTGGGTTTTGATACTAGAGTGATAGTCAATTTTTATTCATTAACATACATATAGTCTAAATATTTTCATTTATCCTCTTTTACTCTTTTATTTTTTTATCAAATAATCCCTTATCAAATAATCATTTGTTCATCTTTCTTTTTATCATCTTGTACCCTTTTACATTTGATCAAATGATTTCATATCAAAATCTCATTACCATTTTCTTATTTAATATTTCATTCTCTCACATATTAACATCTCAAATAATTTTAGGCACATCACTTAATATGATATAATTTCTTATATTATGATCTTGATGAAAAAAGAGTAGTTACAGAAATTATATATCACCCTATATACTATACATATTGTGTCAATAATATGAATATAATCTTAACGCCTAAGAATTATTTTAAGTTCTTATTTTTCTTTACCTTCTTTTTCGTTTGTTTCTATTTTTCAATTCAACAATTATATTTATATAGTTTGCATTTTTATAATTATTCTTTCTTTCACACATAATAATATTCTTAATAAATAAATAAATTTTATTAAATGACTACAAGATCATAATCATAATAGTATAATTAAAAATTTTACAATCACAATCAACTAGGAGGAAAATGTATATGTACAACATTTAATGTAGAATAAATTTAGAGCACTGATTTTACTTATTAGATTAATAAAATAAATACATATTAATTTAAAATATGTGTTAACTAGTAAATGTGATTAAGATCAAAATTATCATATTATCCGATGATCATGATCAAACTATTTTATCAAATACAATTAATTCAACGATTATAATTTATTTAGCATACTTTTTATTATCAAATTATCTGAATAAATATATATTATTTTATTTAAAAAATATATCATTAATTTAATAATAAATTATAATTATTAAATAATGTGAAATAAGCATTCTACCTTAAGATTATAGCTATTACCCTCATCAATTATATTTATTCATAGATTATTAAAATAATGCGTGAAAATGTATATACAGCAGTGCCCGCGGGCCCCACCCACATGAACGGATATCCCGTTTCCAGGGTTCCCGAGCTGCTTGAAGTATTTCTCCAGATGGTGGCGCATTGCTATCTTTAATTCCGCGTGCCTCCGAGCGGCGTGTCGGACGACGACGCAAGATCACATTTTTTTGGCAGATCATGTGAACTGGAAAGCGTCGGCGTTACTTGTGGTGCCTTCTGAGATGTTTGTTCTGAGACCGTGGTGGAGCAGGACGAGACCAAGGCACAAGAAGCCACAGAATTGTTGGCTGCTAAAATTGTGAGTTTTATATTCTCTTCTTATCATGTCTTCAGCTAATTCCCCCTTCTTGGTTCCTTTTCTATTGATCCATTTTGGCAGTATTGGCTGTCCGAACTTTACTGTCGTGGATGGATGCAGAGTTGTAGTATCAAATGGACGCCTTCGTTGCTTGCTAGTAATCTTTGTTTTTCAATTGTCCGAATCAGCAGGATGACAGTGTTTTACTTTTGTCTAGTTTGGATTTGTACATTTTTATCAGACTTTCTTGCATATATAAAAAAATGAACCAGAGATCTTAAGTGAAATAGATTGTTTGTTGGACGGGTTCTAGTAAACTTATGGGTTGAAATTCGTTCAATGCCAATGCCCACTTGTAAGCAATTCATATATTCCAGAGGAAGAATGCATGGAAAGATGGATCTAATGAATCTTCATTTGTAATATGGAGTCTGGATTATGCCCGGAATTTATTAGGGTTTAATCCTTCAAAATGGATTGTTAGTGGGTGTAGATGGGAATTAATGCAGGATATGCTTTAAAGCTTGAAATAGAAGCAACTGATTACTTATCTAAACTCTTTAGGTGTCGTTTGGATGGAGATTAAAAATGTATGGAATTAAGACACATTCCATTGGATTAGCCGTTTTTCGAAGTTTACATTAGAGTATCTGTATTCTACCTTTTTGAAAAGAACACGATAACTCTCAACTTTTCGCTATTTATAAGATTAACTTTTTTAAAAATGACAAGTCTACCCTTTGTACTTTTTGGTGAATAAAATGTGTGTTTGGGCTATAATCCAGGGGATATCCACGTATTCCCATAGTTAACCTCCAACCAAACATGCCCTAATGCAGAGAACTCTCTCTCTCTCTCTCTATATATATAGATAGATAGATAGATGGATAGATTGGTTGTGTGATAAATGAAGGTTCTACAGTTTAGGTTTTGCAGACTGCAGTGCTATAAGTTGCCTTGAATCTGTAACTAATTGAACTTGCAAAGCTAGGAGCTTACTGGCTTACTAAATACATGGACTCAGTTAACTCAATTTGGCACTGTAACCAATCTTAAGCTACAGAAACCTAGTGAGTTATAGAGGGATGGGTGGCTTGGAGTTGGTGGTGTCCTATCAGGCAGGCAACCTTGAACCAAACATCTGTCTTTACTAATGTGATGAGAATCTATTACTGCATTGGAAGACTACCGCATAACATGAATAAACACTTTGTGGATCCAGTCTTAATTAGAAAGAAGAATTTTATATTATCCTCAACAATGGTAGTAGGGAGTAAAGAGCTCTTCAGTGGAATTCAGGCTTGACATTCTGTTCTCCTTCTATGAGCTCATCAGCGTCAATTATCTTGCAAGTTTCGGATCAAGAAGTGGAGAGTGTGAGGAAGTCACACTCCATTCAACTTTTCAAGAGTATGCATATGATAAAAAAATACAACAACAACAACAAAGCCTTATCCCACTAGATGGGGTCGACTACATGGATCATACGACGCCATTATATGATAAAAAAATAACCAGAGTATAAACCATGTGAGCATTTTGTTCTTCTTTGATTCACATTGGTCGATCATCATTTAGATGACATTCATGTCCACTTAAAATTTTCCATGCAGGAGGCGGCAGCGGCAGGTGCTAGCTAGAATTATATCCTCCCTTTTGTCAAATGTGGATGACTTGATGACACATTTATTTCACACTATAGTTTGCATCAGGAACCACCCTCCTGTGTATCATCTTTTAGGTGATGATAGCTAGACCCTCTGTCTGCTGTGGATAATCTGAAGATTCTTGCTCATGTAGATGATGGGCTTTATTTCCACATGATGAGAAAGGGACAAAACACTTGGTTCTTGGGTATGGATTTTGGAACCAGAAGACACCTTATGGATTCATTTCCTAATGATCGCTTACAAAATCATTCCAACCATGCACTGGTAGCGGTCCATCATGCTGAAATTCTCTTGTGAAACTATATGTTTAGCAGATGAAGCTTCTAGCCACCATAATTATTTGAGCAATGCATAGTTGTACTCGTTACAAATAGTAAGGTCTCGAGTCAGTTTATTATAGCAATGTTCACAAGCCAGAAAAATGAATGAAGGGTAATAGCCTAGCAAGCAACTCAACCACCTCTCTAGCAAACTGTAAATGTTTCTGAAACCTGTAGAGAATTACTCCTACGAACATTTCACAAAGTATGAAATAATCTGTTACATCACTCAATTGTTCTATCCTACTTCATTTCAAGATGCCTCATTGGCTAATCCTTTTTATTGTCCGTGATGCTGCCATTACTATAAGTTGGTAATAAACTAGTAGTGAGGTACAATCATTGAGCAGAAGGTTTCATAATTTTCTTCCAGTTGCATTTTGCAAAACAACAACAAATAGTTACAAATTCTATTGAACAAAGTAATGGGAAACATGGCCATTTTTGGCATTATAGTGTTCTCATCATGAGAGAATATAAAGAGGCACTAGAATAACACTTCTTTTTGTGCTAACCATCTGGCATTTTTAAAGTTGATGCCCTTCTGTTCTGTCTGTATATTACATTATAAACAAAGCTATAAAACAACATAGAAGGGTTATGATTTTAATCTTGCCGTATGCACCTGTAAAGGCCTTTGCAGAGATCAGCAATTTGCACTTGTTAACATCTCCAGTGACTCGGCCACATGATTCATGGATGGCCTCTTTTCAGGATTTGCCTGAACGCATTCCAATGCTATCTCAAGTACTTTGATGAAATCCTCATCTCTCACAAATTTGCGGGCTAAGTAAGGGTCTAATATATTGATGAGGGGATTTTTAGCTCCGATCTGTAATTGGACCCATTGAACTAAATCCATATTTGAGTTATCCCTTAAGACAATAGGGGATCTCCCCGAAATGATCTCCAATAAGATCACTCCGTATGAATAAACATCCCATTTCTGGGATGGCTTTGCAGTCTTCATGACAGCTTCAGGAGCTTGATAACAGAGAGAACTACCTGAGATTGGACCAACTGCAACTTCTTGGTATGGGCTCTGTGGCTTTTGATTCGACTTTTTGTTCATATACATTGACGGACATCCTCCTGCTGCATTTGCAAGATGACGGATTCCGAAATCAGATATGTGGGGCTCCATGTTCAGTCCAAGGAGTATATTGCCGGGGCTGAGATCTCCATGGATGTACTTCTTGGGGCTGAACTCGTGCAGAAAGGCCAATCCCTTGGCAACCCCCTTCATGATCTTAAGTCTGGTATCCCACCTCAACGGCGATGTACTCCTACTTCCATCTGTCCCTGAAACAACATGCATTGAGATAAAGAATGTTCATAGACAACACGCCAACAATAACAACAGGGGCAAATCGATTTCTGGATTCCCATCAGCATTTAATTATGTTGATACACGAAAATGCAAAAGATTGCCCAGAAATTCTCATGTGAGTTTAGGGAAAAGCCAGTTAAGAATATCTCAAGAAAGAAAGTAGGTAAGAATGGTTTTGCATGTATTGAAACAGCAATTCAAATTGGTATCATGGGTCAGTCAAGTGGAAATTACCATGGATTGCAGTGGAGAGGTTGCCATTAGGAATGTAATCATATATAAGCAGCTCCTCCTCCATGGACCAGTAATAAGCTCTGAGGCAGACGATGTTACGATGCCTTACTTTTCCAATAGCTTCCACCATCATTTGGAAATCTTTAAACCTCTGCAGCCCTCCACCTCCCAGCCTTCTCACTGCCAATGCAAGCCCATCTTCTAGTATCACCTTATAGACAATTCCAATTCCTCTCCTTCCCAGAATAAAAGCTGACGCTTTCAGAAGCTCATCCAAGTTAAAATAGACTTGCTTGTCCAGTGGTATGAGATCAGGTTGCTCCACCATCTCTGATGTGGCATCAGGCTCATCTTTCCACAAGCACGACACGCATCTCTTCACATTCGTTCGATGGATCAGAGAACGCTCGCTTTCTTCCTTGTTCTTGGACCTAATTGCTCTTAGGTAACAGTAAAATAACACAGTCGCCATAAGACCAATTACAACCACATCTCCGACCACAATTGAGATGATCACTATTCTATTTAAAAGTCTAGACTTTCTGTGGTGAACTCCGGGACTTGAATGTGAATGATTTGTTCTTGAAAAAGTTGGCAACGTGGCCGGGCTACTGGTTGCAACAGCTGAAGATGAGCATGGGTTCTTCAATGGCGGACCACACAGACCAGGATTTCCGACAAACGCAGTCGGCCCTCTGTTCACCAGAGCTCCGTTCTGGGGTATCAGACCGCTGAGGTTGTTGAATGCAACATCTACGTAGACACTCTCCGGCAAGTTCCCAAGGCTTGCTGGAATTGCTCCTGAGAACTGGTTGTGGGAAAGGTCCGCCGTGCCACGGAGGCCAGAGAGGTCACCGATGCCGCTGGGGATTGCTCCATTGAATCTATTGTAAGCAATACTGAGCTTTTGTAATGCGGGAAAACTGCTGCCAAATTCAGCAGGGAGAGAACCGCTGAAGATGTTGCGGCTCAAATCAAGAATTTTTAGCCTCTTGCACTGCAGCAGAGAGACTGGTATGGGACTCTTCAGGGAGTTATGTGAAAGGTCAAGAATTTGGAGGTAAAAGAGGTCGCCAATTTCAGCGGGCAAAGGACCAGATAAGTAATTGGCGTGCAGAACCAAGTTTTGGAGGCTGCGGGCGGCGAAGAGCCCAGCCGGCAAGCTCCCCTGCAGCCTGTTGTTCCTAAGGTTGATGTGCCTAAGAGAAGTGAGGGAGCCAAGAGAGAAGGGCAGGTAGCCCAGGAGCCCCTTCTTTGGGAGGCTAACGGAAACCACATTCCCGTCCTTGCATATGATGCCACTCCAAGAGCACGGGTCTGCGTCAGAGGAGTTCCAGTTGGCCATTGCAAGCTCTGGGTCTTCCGTCATGGCTGCCTTGAAGGTGAGAAGAGCAAAGCCCTCAGCGTTCAAGGCAACTAGAGGTGTAACAAAGGAGCTGACGACAATATAGAGAGCGCACAGAGGAACTACCATGACATGCAACTCCATGAGTGGACTATGAAAGGAAGAAATGATGTGGGAAACTAGAAACGAAGAAAGAGAAAACTTTTTGGTGTCGGCCTGTCGAGGACTTACGTTGAAGAAAGATTAAATACCAAGGGTTGCTGAATCCTGGAGAGAGGAAGGAGAAACGAAGAAGTTAAAAAAAAAAGAAAAGAAGGGCAGCGCACATTTGCTTACTGCTAATTGTCTCTACGTGGTGGATGTGATAACTGGCACATCGCTTGGCTTCCCTGAACCTGATTGAGTATGACAGACTTCCTGTGAAGCAGATCGTTAGATTTTGGCGGGTTCTCTTTTGTGGCAGTCGGTCATCCGAGGTCTCTAATGTTTTGCTGTTCTTCCCATATTTCCTTTGAGCCCCTCTCTCTCTCTCTCTCACACACACACACAGCTCTGGCCATGGACATACAAATAAAGTGTCAAAGTCTCTGCGGTATATATATGTACCAGCCAAAAACAGTTCTCATTTTGGGATGCAAGTCTCTGAACTCTGACGTTACTACTTTTTTGACATTGGCTTACATGAAAAGGTTTGTTGTCATTTTCCATTTTTCATTGCATAATTTTGGTTTTTTGAACAAAAAGTAGGTTTATCTATTAATAAAAAAATTATATTGAGGCTTGTAACATAACTTAGAGAATATTCGGAGATGGATGAAAAAATGGAGGGACGACCGGTGTTGGCTAGTAAGTCGGCTGCAACATTTAAAATACAAAAACTTAGCTGAAAGATTCCAAACCCCACTCATGATATTTCATAGCTTCCAATGGCAAAGCGACGCCATGTGATGATTTACACAAAATCAGTAGAGTCAGATTTAAGTCATCACAATTGGCTAATATCACATAACGCTCCCGGAGCCTCAGTGAAGAGCCACATCATGCTTGAGCACTCTTACAATAATGAAATTTTCGTAAATTGAAATGCATGTTATTTCTCACAAGCCAGGCAAGAATAATGATCTAAATTAAGTCTTGGAAGAATAGTTGATATCCTCGTCCTCCATGACCCAATATCTAGATTGTCAAGTGCTCATAAACTTGAAACTGCAACAAACCTCAGTTTGAAAGGTACCCGAGAGTTCACAGGAGCAGGAAAAGATCCTTGGGGATCCTTGTTGATATTAGAAGTAATACTGCATTGTGGAATAGATTGTGTGACATGTCGAAATCAAGCGAGAGGGAAGGCTTGGCCTCATATTAAATGATATTTACATGTAGTCCAATTTCTGCACATGGCCTGAAGTAGACATTAAGGTGTCCCAGTCCCCAACCTACCAAACATGATTCCACCACAGCAATCATTCTGAAGGTTATGTCATTTTCAAGTGTTTCACCAAGATTATTAAGGCTTGCCAAAGTTTGATTTGTTTTTTTATAAATCCTATAAGACCGCTCACTTCTTTGCAGTATGGTGGACAGATTTCTTATGTCCAGGAATAATTCTTTCATCAGGGACATCGTTCAATCCTTCTGTAACAATTGTACGAGATGTACAAGTTGGTTGCAGTGCAACCTAATGATGTCAATCTTGTGGAGCCATCGTTTTCTTGAATATTGATAGGTGTTGGACAGAATATGATCTGTTACATACTATCCAAAATGGTCTGTTCTTGCTGGGCTGGCACTTGATAAGTTTTGATGATGGAATATTACATTCACACTAAGTAGACGAGTTGAGAGTTCTGGACTCGAAGAGTCCTGAAGCCCCAAGCTCTCCATAGATGCACTGATCTGCCTTTCTGCATTGAAACTTACATGATCTCATATAAGCATTGTTGGAGTTGATGAATACTTCAGGACCTTTTGTTTCTCACATCGGATTCGTCCACGTGAGCTTAGAGAAATTTGAATATTACACAATTACCTGTGCTGCTGACGTACTGATAAAAGGGGAGAGGGGGGGGGGGAGCTAGAGGGACCGCCCCTCGACGGCTGTCTCGTGTAGTGTGGATTAAGGGTTTCTCTATTTTTTTCGGGTTTTGAACCCGTTTGGAAGAGACATTTATTGCTCAATTTTCAGATGTAATCGGGTGTGAGTTGTAACAAAATCTTGTGTGTAGATATAGTGAAACATTTTTACAAGACGTAATCCTAATATCAAAGATGAACCTGGGTAAATCTTGTGTGTCTCCTCAAATTTTTCTGTTATTTCTTTGCGATCCTCTACTCTTGTTCTCGAATTTTTCTATCAAGCATGCCATCACAACTTTCTATACAAGCAATTCCTAACAGCTATTGATGAATTGCATGAAGCCCTGGGATTTGCAACAGCCAACATATTTTTAGGTTTTGAAGAAATGTTTCATACAAAAGTTTGATCACTTATTTCGATCAAGATGACATCAAAGGTTTTGATGACAACTACCTCCCCTATTGACAGCATCACAGATTCACAGGATCTACGACTGTCAACTGCATGGTGCAATAGGATGTTGCTGTTCATTCTACGTGTGATCTACACCACTAGAAAATTGTAAAGGCAATCTGAGAAATAAATTGAATACAAATAGGCATAGTTTTATCTCTACAGCCTATATATAAATGCTCTCTTGTTTATAATATCTATGATGTCAAAAAATTCATAAGGCAATGGGAAGGAGCTGAAACTGGCACTTCGTGATGAATGCCTCAACCACAGGGCATCAGTAGAGTATTCACTATAAGAAAAATCCGACGGAAAATAAGCTTTGCGACGGATTTTTCGACGGGGCTAGATCCGTGAGAACTTCCCACGGCCCAAAACTAGTCCGAACGGTGGGAAGGTTTCCACAGCTGGAGCCAAAGGAACTACCCACGGACCTGGGGAAATGTTCCCACGGCTTGAGCTGTTCGGGCTCGAGCCACGAAAACTTCTCACGGCTCCGACGTCCCAAGTCATTTTTTAAGATATAAAAAATTTGGCCGCGCATAGCCAAAACTGGCCCTGCGGACGGATCCACCCGCGCACGGCCAAAACTAGCCACGCATGGCGGGAACTGGCCACGCACGGTCGAAACTGGCTGTGCGCGAGTGGGAACTGGCCCGTGCGGCCAGAAATGGCCGTGCACATTTGCGAAAGAGAGGGAAGGAGGGAGGCCGCGCACATGGCCTATGAGAGAGATGGTCGGTCGTCACCAGAGGTCGTCGCGTCGGTCGCCTGGAAGGAGGGAGATGACCGTGTCAGTGAGGGAGAGAGAGGAGAGTGGGAAAGAGGTAGAGGAGAGAGAGAGGAGGTGAATAAAAAGAGAGGGAGAAGCGGGAAAAGAAAAAAAAAGGCGAGAGAGTTTGGCGAAATTTTTTACTTTTCCACGATTTAGTCCGTGGGAAATGTCTTCCACGGTCTAAGTCTTGGAAAATTCTCATGGTCGAAACCGTGCAAAAAAGTTTCCCACGGCTCAAGTCATGAGAAATTTTCTACGGCTCTAGCCGTGAGAATTTTCCACAGTTAGTATTGTGGGAAACATTTTCCATGGCTCGAGCTGGGGGAAAAGTTTCCCACGGCTTGGGGTGTCGAAAATTCTCATGAAAAATAATCCTTAAAAAAATTCGTCACAAATTATGAAGATTTTTCGTCCGTGAAAAATTATTCGTCGGAAAATACTTTTTTCTTGTAGTAAGTGGACATGCCGAACATTGCAATAGACATCTTAGAATTGGAGAGCTGGGCACCTTTCCTAGAGGTCAACTTCATAAAGCAAAGGAAAAAGAAATATATTGTTACTCGACTAATAATTATAATCAATTGATAATTATTTGACTAATAGTTATAATCAATTAATGATTTTGAGTAATGGATGTATAAGATAAGTTATTAATTAAGGCTGAAATTGATTTATGTAATTAGTGATCGTTGATAATTAAAAGTTGATGTCAACAACAAATTAATTATGAATAATGAATGTACTTTTAATTGATTATTGATATTAACTATTAATTGTTTAATTTGATATGGATAGTTATTGTGAATGATCATTAATTGTTTATTATTAAATTAATAATTGATATGATTAGCTACTAATTGTTAATTATTAAATGATATCTTGAAATTTTCTTTATACATATTTGACATGATGTTTTATACAATTAAATGATAATACGTATATAAAAGAATATGCATAATTCATATGTTGTTGGATGACCTTTACACATAGATTGTTATTTTCATGAGATTCTCGTATGTACATTTGTGCAAGATAAATAGATGGAGAATGAAACAACATGTGGACTTCTGATGGCTGATTGGCTTATGAATACACACATGGATAAGTACCCAATAGTTGATAATAGTAAGAAAATAGAGGTGTGACATTGTGTCTCCTATCTTTATATTCATTGGATTATAAATATGTGGACGATATTTAATCTATTTTCATTTAATAACTTTGAATATAGTCCAGTGCCCTTCCTTTAAATGAGGGACATCATCATTAAGTCCTTAAGAGAAATTAGTGTGCAGATATTAGCTCATAAATCACATGTCATTCAATATTGTATAGTTCATTTTTATTAAAATTAAGTTTATTATATGAAAACTTTTGCTTATGTATTTTGTGAATGTTGACTAGTCAAAATAAAAAAAAATCAAGTAACAAAATAGACGTTACTTCTGAGATGACATCATGGGTAAATGCTCACACTATGCCTTTTCGGGCATTATTGTATAATCCGTTTCTACTATCTTTGATGTAGGCATGATAGTTGATTGTTGAAAGCTAAAAAAAATTCAAGTCATAAGATTGGGTAGTTTTCTAAATTACTCTCTTGGACAAAGTATTCAGGGCATATGATTTTGGGGAATTACAATTCATAAGAAAATTACAACGAATCATACTTCAAACAACTCTAATCCTAACCCCTAAAGAGTATATATAAGTACTCCATTTTATATATGATAGAAATTTGACTCAAAATAAGCTTTATAATAGATCCCATAATGCGTGATGATGTCTTTAACTTTGAAGTATGTTCACCACAATTAAAGGCTCAAATGAATTCTTAGGTTTCAATACACTCCAACTCTTATTAAAATCACTTACGTATAAAATCAAAGTACTATTTACTAGGTTGTAAGCATAATATTGAACACATAAATTAGTAGTTCACAAATACACTCATGTATTTTCAAATTAGAGTAGTCAAATTTTTATATTGATATACCCAAAACAGTAGTCATTTTTCAAATGTCACATGTATGCAATGCAAATATATTGCGTACTCGACAATATATATAAATGGTCATTTATTCTTTTTTTATTAATGATTTAATTACTCAATTGTAATTGGGTCTATGTACAAGTATGCAACTAGTAGATGAGTTAATAGTTAGTAAAAGTAATTCAAAGTGTTAAACTATAGGATAAGAAATAAATTGCAAACAAGAGTAACATACAAAAAAGTTGCTAGTTTTGTTTTCGATTGGACGACGTACTCATATGATGGTGAAAAATGATTAGATGAAAAAAATAAAAAAAGAATCACATTCATTCAAATTTTAGGTTGATTCTTAACCCAATCCTTATGAATTTATATAGTCACTCCGGATATAAATGATAAAAAAATTCATTCAAGTTAGAACTCTACAATAGTGCAAGAGTGCCTTTAACTATGGAGTGAGTTAACTGCAATTAGAAAATATCTTCAATTGGATTAGGATTGAAGACATTATCAATAACAACTTTATAATTTTTAATGATTATATTATTATATGTTTTAACTAATATTTATTATGACATTTAACTAACTTGATCACTATTTAAAAAATTATAAAAAAATTTTATGTGATGAAAATAACATAAGTTTTACATTCATCCTATTAATAATTTATCTTAATTTTATCTTATAGAGAAAAATGCAACTATGCATAAAAATGCAAATAAGAATTCCACTTTTTATCCCAAAAAGTTTATGCAACGATCATTAATTAGCTAGGGTTATTAATGCTTTCCTTATTGTGAAAACACACATTTATCTAAAGGGGTCATTTGGCAATGAGAATTGGAGTTCCATTAAATTCTCTTGAATAGTTGAGTTGATAGATTAATTTGAATTGTGTTTGAATGGAGTGAAATTTGATAACGAGGAATAAAGTAGTTAATGTGATAGGAAAAAATAGATGTGATGGATTAATTTTAGTGTGTGATTGAGTTAAAAAATGTATTAAAAATATATATTATAATTTTTTTAAAAGAAATACATAATATATATTAAAAAATTATGTGAATAAAAAATATAGTATTTAAATATAAAAATCAATTTTTTAAAAATTACATTTAATGAATTATTAAAAAATTGTAATGAAAGAATAAAGAATAAATAATATTATACTACTCATTTATTATTTATATTTTATAAGAATGTTATAAAAGAAAATGATAAAAAAAAGGTGGGAAAAAACCAAAACGTTAAGTAAAAAAAATGCTAGAAAAAAATGGCGCCCCTCTCGGTTCCATCATTTCGGTGGAACCAGGACGCTGTCACACGCACACCTATCTCTAGTGTCCTACTTCCACTCTGGGAAATCGAATGGCATCAGGACGAGGCTGAGGCTGGTTCCATCCGATTCCACTTTCCAAACATACCCAAAATATTTCAAGATTTCCATTTTAGCTCGAGTCTTTTATCTATTAATTAGCATATAATTATTTTTATCCCTAGTTAAAATTGTACCCTTTATGGAAAAAATTGAAAAAAATGTATATTCGAGGGTAGAAACTTTGATAAATGAGTTTTTAATAATTTAAGATATGCAAGTTAATATTTGATTTGATAGTCTATGAGAAATTTGCAAGTAATTCATAGCTCAAGAAAGGGTAGCAGGAAAGAAGCATGAATTCTAACAAACAACTTGAATATTATTTTGATACATTTACGCATTACTTGAAACTTTGATAAGAGCATAATCATCAAGGTTAGAAAAATCATAATGAAAAAAAAATCATCATAAGGATATTTTCATTATTGATATGCTTCTTTTTTCAATTTCATCGTTACATTATAACTTTCATTTATAAATGGAGTATCTTTTAATGTGTAGAGTGTCTTTCGAATTGTTGGGTAGTATCTTTCAATTTTATAAAAAAAAATATTTTTTGACCATGATGTCGAGGAGAAACTCAATCATCATTGACCATCATCAATCCATTATTTTAAGAGTTCTTCATTTACACTTTACACTTTTTGGTTTGTAAGCTTTCACATCATCACCATATTCAGTAAGAGATAATCTAAGATATTAAGATCATTGGAGACTTTCATATCAAGGATTAGTAGGTGATGATAATAAAGGTGTGATCAGAATGGTGCATAATCAAAATATTTGTAGAAAATAGAATGATAATAGGCAATTTCGCAATAAAAGAATTAATAATCAAGGCCCCTCTGACCTTTTGGAATATTATATATATTACTAATATGCATAAATTCCTCCTAATTTTGTGAACTTGGCATAACTAGGAATATAATAATAATAATAATAATAATAATAATAATAATAATAATAATAATAATAATAATAATAATAATAATAATAATAATAATAATAATAATAATAAGATTCTTCCTGATTTTGGGAACTTAACATAATTATAATATGTTATTATATATATGAGAGAATATATGTGTATATTTATAATAGATTTATACTATATTATGTGTATTTATGAATATATAACATATGTACCAATAATTTTGATTTCTTTCTATCACAAATTAAATTATTTAGTTAAGCAATAAAATAGTTAGTTACATATGTCTTTCTTTAACATGACAAGTACAAAAAAGTTATACAAATAACAAAAAAATATTTTAATTAAAATAAAGTAAGATTTATAATTATAAGTTAACTTGTAAAATATTATTTTTTATTTTCTTAATTTCGTTACAAATTTTGATTAATTATTTACACATTTTATCTCTTTTTTTTTGCAATCTCTACCTTTGACATCCCCAATTATTATAGCAAAAAACATATGTTTTGGCCCTGTTACATATTTTGTGAGATTGAGTAAAGAATCTCACGTACCTCTTCTTCTTCCCAATTATCTTTTGTCCTTGTAGCATCGTCGTCCTCAAGTTTTCCTCCTAGAGGTAATATGGCAGTCAAGTCCGAAAAGGGAGAGACTAGAGAGTGACATGGAGATGGGGAGACGAAGATTGGTGGGGGTTGATTTATAGGGAAAAACAGATAAAATATGAGTTGGACTAAGGATATGTTTGACAATTAATTAATGGAAGAGTGTGATGAGGTGGTGTAGTGAGAGATGAAGTGGTGGAGTTTATTAGAAATTTTATCTTTGAATAGTAAATTTATAGAGATTACTGAATATGTACAGCATCTTATTATTTAATTAATTTCATAATTAATCAATTTAATAAATAAAACTTCTTAATCCAAATAAACCTTAGAACTCTTTTTTTAATCTCCTGATGATATTATAATCCTCTTCTTCTCTTTTAAGTATTTTTCTTTTCTGTTTTTTTATCATGCGCTCAACATTTTCTTGTACAGAGAAAACATAAAATTATCGCCATTTTAGCTCCAGGTGCTCTAGTGCTTTGGAGAAAAATACTTCGGAGAGAATATATACTCATGATCAAATTTTGAAAGTGTCATTGTTTGGTGAAACGAATTGGCTCCATTTTTTTTTCTTTTGGAACAATTCCAAATAGCCGTTTCAATTTCCTTGGTTTCTCACTTTTTCTTCAAAGAAGTAAGAGAGTGAGAGAGAAGGATGAAGACACTCCCAGTTCCATGCAAGACCTGTAAAAAAGGTGCACTCATTTCTAGTTTAAAGGACATGCACAAAGTTTATGCCACCTGCTTGTAATTAACCCGACTGAATTTAGAGTGCGTTCAGTGATGAGAAATCTTAAAACATCTTCTCAATTGAAACAAGAAAGCGATCAGACAACGAAAGCCGCAGCAAGCTAATGGAACAGCCACGGAGATCAGATGCTTTCTGATGGTGCTAAGATTAAAGTTTACACCACAAGGCATGACGTTTAGAACAGAGATCTCAACTCCAACGATGCTATATGTAATTCAAGCACCGCAACCGGCGCCGCAGACTGCGCCGCACTCGGCGCCGCCGCCGTAGGCCTGTCCGTCCCCAGAGGCGGAAGATGATTTCTCCTTCGAGAACCCATTGGCGCAAAAGATGACGACGGTGGCGACGACGGCCGCTAAATACGCGAGAGCGACGACGAACAGCAGGAGGACATTCACGCTTCCAACGCCGACGTCGGCTCTCACCATCCTGCTCTCAGTGACCCCCTTCTTGGCCTTCTGGGACGCCCAGGCCAGAATCCGAAGCTTTAAAGATTTTGCCGAGACCCAGCACATAATGGACAACCCACACAGCATGCAAATCAAAAGGCCACTTTTAGTGATGGCAAATGGTTTGACTTCAGCTGCTGCTGGGTGGTATCTGCAGTTCCAACATGTTCCACACGACAAAGTTGACTAATGCGAGCAACTTCGGTGATGCACTAACTGTCGATTGATGTTGCCACCAGATGGGAGGTTTCAGTAGGTCAACAGCGTAGTAAAACGATGGACGTGAAGTGGATGTTGTGGTCGGCGTGTGCACGTAGGCCATAGATGGGATTGTGGCAGCAGATTCCCTTGGCATTGTATCCAAATGATAAGAAGTTTATGCAGGAGATGTTTTCATTTGTTTCTTTTGGTTTGGATTAAATTAATTTAAACGTCTGCCTTTTATCATAAAAACAAGAGTTGAAACAGACGAGAGAGAAGGTATCTCTGAAATGGAGCATTTTCAGAGGCAACATAGCATTAAATCAGTAGTCACAACTTATAGGTATCAGATTCGTACTGTTTCTTTTCAACTTCGTGCGAAGATACCTAACCAAGAAGACAATTTTTACCTGGAGGACATTTATGTAGATTTATATGGACATTTATGTAGTTCATCAGAAAATTCTGCAGACTCCTGAGAGATGCAAAAAGTTTCAGGAAACACTGAACGATAGAGTTGACGAAAAAATTAACATGCGGACCTGTACTCTGTAAAAAAATCACGAATTCTTCAATATTTATCTCTTTATAATTCAGTTGTCTTGACACAAATTTTCACATCATAATTGGTGTAAACCTTCTTTTTTCAGGCCTTTGATAGAAAAGCTAAAACCATAAGTGAAATCCAATCCATCAAATTGATCAATCGATTGAGAAGTATGTTACATGTTTAAATGTAAACGTTAAGCAACACGCATTAGCAGAGCAGACAGGAGGAGATCAATAGGCAACTCTGAAATTATATGCATGGCTCTGTGTAATCCATTTATCTTCAATGTTTTTCTCAATAGATCATTTGGTAGTTCTTGTTCTCTGTCCGAGTACCATCATTTAAGCTTTTTTTCCTTGACTGGTCCTCTTGGAATCTTGCCAAGGATTTTGGAATCAAATTTAGTGTACAGCTTTTTAATATCTTGACTTCCCTTACGAGCCAAATGGTCCACTTCGCCTTCATATTGCTCATAAAGTGCTGGAAGAGTCTGTATGCAAAGGAAGACTAGGGGGAAAACAAGAAACAACAGTCGTGTCAAAATCAATTAAACTGAATCAATTACAGTGTTTGAGGTGTAAGAATTATTTTGAAACCACAAGAAGAAAAGAAGACGAGCTTACTGAAATAAAGGAGATTCAAGGAGTTGCAACAACTTCCTACCACTGATACTAGCCAAAGAGAACCAATGGCCTGTAACGAAAGCAAGAGAAAATAAATGATGAGGACAAGCTGAAGGAATAAAGCAATCGATGGACAAAGGACGAAGCATATTAGTGTTCGATTACCAATAGGAACAGTTTGAGATCCTTTCCACATGCGATGTCGTGAAGAATGGACATGAACCTGTTGAGCTCGGCATGGAAGCTAACGGCCACCTCCCTGAAGAACTTCTCAGATAAAATGACTTCAGGAATCTTTGGAGGAGGCCTGAAAGTGGCAGACAGTAATAGTCAAATTCATGCCGTGCATGAATGATGAGGTATCCAAAAGTCTTCAATTTTATTTGAGATAATTAATAACATGTTCTACAGTTCCAGATGACATATATCAGGAAAAAAAAAGGTATGCTGATTAGAATTTTATTCCAGGTGTTGGCTAAAGTGTAGGAATTAATGCAAAGCAGAAAGGAAAGAAGATTACAGGTTTAGAAGAGGTGCGCCATTGGACCAAATGAAGACCAGAAGCATGGCCGTGATCACAATATGGCACAGAAGAGTCAGGAAGTTGTACTCCACGACCTCGAAGAGCAGCCATATCACTGTGACAAAAATTAGTATTGCTGCTGACAGGCGCTTGTCTCTCCAGAGAACAATATCAGCAACTGCGTACACAGCCACACAAATGATTGCCAGAGATTACATAAAATGGTTTACTTAGCTATGAGATGATTGATGATTATACTGTTAAATCCAGCTGAAAATATGTTATCTAAATGACAGTAAAAAAAGGTTTTTAAAGCTTAATCACCTTTTCCTCCACCGATAACATCTCGCAGAGGCCTCTGGCGGCCGAAAAGCTTTCTGGTTGATGATGCCTGTTCATTGGAGTCAGATGAAGAAGAAGGCATGGCTGCGTGGAGGTACGAGGAGATGTGCTTGTTACCTTTGGAAGCAAAGTTGGGTCTTTATATATTTATCCCGGTTCCATGCTTTGTGCCTAAGGAAGCTAGAAATGGAAGAAAGGGATAACGTAGTACTTATGATCAGAAAAGAAGAATTCACCAGAAGGTCCACTTAACATGTTAATGCTCAACTTTGGAATCAGACGGGTTTGCTTGCTTGCACAAAGAAATAAATCAGAGTTTTCCTTCTCTGCTTTCTCATCCACTTTGTATTTTAAAATGCAATAGCTAGAGATGAGCTTTTTTTTCCCTTTCATATTCCTGATTCTGCTACACTTATGTATGTTACAGGCGTCAGTGGTTCCAGAGGAAACTGAGTAGTATTATAGGTTTGATTGAGGCTGTAGCCTGTAGGCATATACTAAATTTATGATAAAAAGTAGGATTATTTCCATAAGCCTATCACGATTTTTTTTGCATCTAACTTCAAGTTACGAACTTATTTTTTTATCTAACTATCATAATTTTTTCACTTTATACATTCCATCCAGTTCTGTTGCATTTTTTCGTTACTTTTATTTTTTTTTTGCATTTATGAAAAGACTAAATTACTCCTCCTTTTAAAAAAATATGAAATAAAAAATAAAAAATAAAAAAATAGCCGGAAGGATTAAAGTAGTAAATAAAAAATTATCATTTATGAAAAGATTAATTTAGCCTCTCCCAATTTATCTTTTTTATTTTTTATTTATTATTTGATGTATTATGAAAAATGAGAAATTTAGTCTTTTCATAAATAAAAAATTAAAAGTAATGAAAAACGTAACAGAATTAGAAGTGAAAAAGTCTTGGTAGTTTAAAGATAAAAAAAATAAGTTTGTAGTTTGATATTAGATGTGAAAAATTGTGATAATGCAGGAAAAATTTATAGAAATAATTCTAAAAAGTATATAGTGTACCTTATGTGCTGCATGATACTATGTCGTGCACACGGATTCAGGTTTGTGTATGAAATAAAAAATTTAGTATGACACAATGATCTAAATCAACGTGCAACGCAACATACCATGTGAACTACGTACATCTAAAAGTATGCAGAAAAGTTCAGTGTAGTATTCATTTTCCTATTGAGACAATACCCACATCTTAAAATAGGTAGAAAAAATATATTTCAGCGTAGTATTCATCTTTAAAAATAACACTACTCAAGAGCATGAGTACCCCATAAATTTTTAATTGGCATAGTTTCCTCTCAATAATCAATAAGACATTATATTTCATGGCTGGCCTTATTCCTTTGATGAGGATTAGGGGCAAATAAGAAGGGATTAATTTTAATTACAAAGACCAGTTGATTGGAGAGTATAGTTGAATTGAATAACATAACAGGATATCGTATCCTTGAAAAAAAATAAACATATTCTATTCTACTTTGATTTAAAGTGAATAAAATATAAACAAACAATAATTTATTATAAACAGTTGATGTTCATTAATACGATAACAATAGAAATATTAATATATTTTTTTTAAAAAAATAATATGTTTAAAAAAAATATTTTGAGTTTTTTCTATATAGTTTTGATAAATACGAAGTTTGGCCAACTTAAATATACTTTCTTCATATTATTGAAATATTTTATTCTCTAAGCTAACATATCCTTAGAAATAAAATTTGTTAGAATTTTAATGTGACAATTCAACTATTGTTCTGCCTTATTTTTCAAATAGTTTTCTACCTAGAATGCCATTTTTTTTTCTTGCATGCAACTATATTTGTTGGAACTCATTCTATTGATTACAGAAAAAAAAGAAAGACAAGATTGATTTTTTGTCAAGAGAAATATGAATATATCTGCATATATGATTTCTCATGCAAGAGTGCATATTTCTATAAGTTCCATAGTAATTACACTGTTCACGAAATGAGGTGAAAAACAAATAATACAACATTTGATATTAAGGATTTAATAATTGTGTCAAGTTACCTGACAAGTGCACTTTAAAGCGAGTGTTATATGCCCTAAACTCATATATCTAGCACGGATTGACAATATTTCTTTTTGGTGCCAAGAGAATAATCAATATATAACTAATAATGTGTGTACATTGGATTGAATAAGCAACATGCTACTTATGCTGGCTGCAATGTGACACACCAAGGGGTGTTGCCCTGCTTGTGCAACATGGGTAAGAATCAGCCAACTTTATCCTGCCCAAAAATTGTTGAATTAAAATTTGATTGGAACCAAACAATTTGGGCTGAATATCGGAATAAAAGAATTATAATCCGACAACTTAATATCCGAACCCACTTAATTTAAGAGTATTAATATTGCTAATTATCTAATATTCAAATATTTAAAATGATTAGATACCCATTCTTTTGGGGGTCCATGGTGCATCTTTTGTTAAACATTAAAATTTATTTTTTTAAAATTTCCGTACAAAAGTAAGTGCATTCATATATTTTATTATTGAATAATGAATAGTACAATTTTTTCGTCATCAATATTTCTCAAACTTAATATGCTAAGTAGTGATCAACCAGCAACTCTTATTGTCATGTGTTACATTTTTGTACCCATCAAAATGAACACATGATTCATGTTTGTGCGCATTGCTCCGCCGACGCCATCAGGAAGAAGTAAACAAAACCCACACGTGCGCATTTTGCTCGATCCATTTGAATTTTCCTTCGATTTTGGGAATCTAATAAATCACGGTGTCGGCAATGACGCCGACAAGATTGTGCGGACGTTCCTGTGACGTCATTGCTCGGAAAATATTATAAAATTGAAGACCATTTTCCCGTTGCAAAAGGAAAACCGGAAATTAAAGAAGTAATTGTGATTATTTTTTTTAATGTAATACATTAAATAAGCGCATTAGAGCTGACTTGCTTTGTATTTAGGAGTAAAAGATATATAGTCCGTTCCAGAATCGTTAGCTTTATTTTAATTTAAAATTATATTATATTTGTATAATTATTTGTCAATTTAAACTACTAACAATTCTAATTATTATACACGTTCAAAACTAAGATCGATGCTCTCTTTTATATTATATATATTATATAATTTCTTAGTTAAGCTTGCTATTTTCACACTCATTCTGATGCCGGATTAATCTACAAAAAAAAAATACTTTTTTTAAATGAAAGACAATCGAATAAAAAGTTTTTCAATATGATGTCAAACAAAATCAGTCACAAATATTATATGCACATTTTACTTTACCAACTTTCTTTCCGTCAATATGTATGTCACAGTATCTTTGAATATGTATTAGCAATAATTATATTTAGTATTTTCAGAATTTGAGAATTTGTCGATATCATAAATTTCTACATGAATATAATTATTTTCAATAGTTATGTAATAGTATTAACTCTTAAGTATCATCGAGGACCTCATCTATAACTAACCAAAGATGATGAAAAATATAAAATAATAAGAATTAACACCTGAATTGGCGGTGTGAAATGGAACAATTGCTCTTTCAAAGTTTAATAAAAAGTGTGTTATCAATCGTATATATATAGTATTTTGTTAATTGACTAAACTTTCTAATTGTCAAATGGAAAAAGAAATGTATTTTCACATACGTTCGCAAACATAACATAATCATAATCAGTAGCCCTATAAGTACAGTACTCAGACCAAATTAATAACTACATAGTACATACTGACCCTTTATTTATCAATATAAAGTGAAAATAATATGATAAATAATTAAATACCAAAAAAACACATTTGTAAAGGCAGGTCATACCTAAACGACGTCATTGCTGATGTCATTGCCTTGGCTCTTTACTCTCGAGAACAATCTTAAATTTGCCTCACGCGCACTTCCCGCGCTTACTTTCTAACATACTCCTCAAGTCAAATAAAACGTATCTACCATATATAATATTCTAAATTATGAAAGCAATCATTTATTTAGTTTCATCAAGCTACCCAAAAAATAATCTAAAAATGAAAAAAATGACATGAAAAAAATATAGCGTACTATTCTTGAAGCCGCCTAATCACGTGTTGCAATTGGCACGCCCTGACACGTATCCGACATCTTATCCATTTGATGACTTCCCTGGATGACGCCCGACCACGTGGCGTCCATTTCCCTTAGGTAGATCCAGTTCGAGTATTCTAATTACAGCACTAATTTAATCAATATGTTTTGTGCACCCACTAATAATTTGTCTTCCATTTTGATTTCGTGGGGAATGTATCTTGCTAATCCACACATCAGTCTCTAGTTAATTCCATTTTATTTCGCTTAACATACATATCAGTAATTATTATTGTATAACAAACCATGCAAGAATCGCAATGAATTAATGTGGTGAAGCAAGTTAAACGTCTTTCAAAAGGAGAAATATGCACTTCTAAAATTATGATCGTATTGTTTTTTTTCTTTCTGTGTTTGCCCATTCGTAATAAAACTTTTGTTATATTGAAAGCTGTTTTAGAGATTTATGAAACAAATAGAAATAAATTATACAAGAACAACTTTTTTCCCTTAATTTGTGAATATAATCTGTCACTACACCAATTTATGCAAACACTTGCAAACTGCTATTATAATCAATAATCTGTTGATTGTTAAGTAACTTTGATTGCGAAACTTAGATAATCGTGATATAATTATTATTCAATCAAAATATTTAGTGAAAGCCTCCAAAATAATTAAAGCATATATCACGAAATATATTTTCTTTTTTTTGTGTAAAAAAAGTATTTTTCTTACTATATTCACGACACGGCCTCCAACTTTGACCTATGAGGATGTGACGAGGCGCAGGGACGAGGTTTTGTGGGAAGGGGCGGATAAGGGGGAGCTATGAACTTGGACCGTTTCCGGACTCCATTGGCACGCGAATCGCATGCACGACGAACTGACATGACAACGAAGAATTGAAAGGCAACCAAACAAATCGGTGACATCACCTGCATCCTTCGATCCAGGGCTCTATAAATTGCCACCCGATCAAATCCTCGGGGACAAAACAAGAAACTGCACCATTAGCAGCGCCGACGGATCGAGGCGGAGATCTCCAGCGCGAGCTGCACTGCGTTAATTATGGCGTCTACGTCGTCGTCCTCCTCCTCCGCTCTCTCTACGATCCTTCCGAGAGTCCTTATCGTCTCACGCCGGACCGTGCGCAAGAACAAGTTCGTCGACTTCGTCGGTGAGCTCCCCTACCGCAAATATGACTCCGATCGATCTTATCATCTGATCATGTCACACTAACAGGGTAGTTTTTATTTTTTAATCGCTCTATGTTACAGGCGAGTACCACCTCGATCTCATAGTCGGCTATGGCGCGGTCCCGGTCATCGTACCCCGGGTGGCCGGCGTCCACATGCTGCTTGACAGCTTTGAGCCCATCCACGGCGTCCTCCTCTGCGAGGGCGAGGACATCGACCCCTCCCACTATGAGGCCGCCGACGTCGCTGGCCTGTCCCCCAACGAGCTCGACGAGATCCGCCGTCTCCACTCGAGCGACACCGCCATCGACCGGGAGAAGGACTCCATCGAGCTGCGCCTCGCCAAGCTCTGCCTGGAGCGCAACGTCCCCTACCTCGGCATCTGCCGCGGCTCCCAGGTGCTCAACGTCGCGTGCGGCGGCACGCTATACCAGGACGTGGAGAGGGAGCTGTCCAAGACCGGGAGGGACGCGTCGGCGAAGGTGGAGCACATGGACTATGACAACTACGACGGCCACCGGCACCCGGTGCGGGTCGTGGAGGGCACGCCGCTGCATTCCTGGTTCAGGGACTCGCTGGAGGACCGTAAGATGGAGCTCCATGTGAACAGCTACCACCACCAAGGGGTGAAGAGGTTGGCGGAGCGCTTTGTCCCCATGGCGCACGCGCCGGACGGATTGGTCGAAGGGTTCTACGACCCCGATGCGTACAATCCTGAAGAGGGGAAGTTTATCATGGGGTTACAGTTTCATCCGGAAAGGATGAGGCGACCAGGATCTGATGAATTCGACTATCCAGGTTGCCCCAAGGCATATCAGGTATCTATCTACAACACAATAGATCTCATGAAGTCTCTCGAGTTGTAACAAGCTTTTCATGCTTAATTTGATGTGGAAAAATGCTGCTGTCACACAGGAATTTGTGAAAGCAGTGGTGGCGTATCAGAAGAAGGTGAACAGCACTGCAAACCCGAGAGAGGCACCAAAGATGGACGTTGAAATGGAGAAGAAAAGGAAGGTCATCGTCAGGAGCTTTTCCATTGCAAAGAACATGTACGAAGGCAGGCTTGAGACGCCTTTATCCAGAGTGCCTGATCTCGAAGCTGGAGCTGAATTCCTTGAAGTACGTCTACCTTTCATTTTCTTGTTCCTGTGCATTGACAGCATAGTTGATGTTTCTCATACTCTGCATGTGTGTACGTATATGGTCTGAACAGTCGAACACAGCATTGAGCTTGCAGCAAGAGAAGAGGCTGAAGCAGGTGGGCGCCACGGTGAGGAACGCGTCGTCGTATCTCCAGAAGCTGAAGATGGATGAGCAGAGGGAGAAGATGGCGAGGAGTGTGATGACGAAGATGTCAATCGAGCACCTGTCCGAGCTGCTCTCTTTCTATCACATGATGGGGCAGATCTGTTCGGATGTGTTGGAGAGGAAACTTAAGGTCACTTGAATTGGCATTGTGGAAAGTGGAAACTTGTCTCCGCCTCCGAAACTATGAATGTAGATACCACCGCCAACCAATGTGTACGATATCAGCGAATTTAATCTCTCACCTTAAGAAAAATGAGATTCGATTCCACGGTCTTATGTAACATATTAATGCGTTTTCAGGGTTTCTGTCTCAAACTCTCAACGTAATAGAAAAAAAAAGTTATTTCCTCATATTTTTGCATGTTTATTCTTCTCTATATCCTCCCAATCTGGATATTTTGTTCCGAAGAGACAAAAGACGGTCTTTCAGAACAGAGATGCAATGCCATGGCAGTTCATTTTTTCTTAACACGCAATACTCGACACGTTTTGTTGGCAGCATCTCAGAAGTGAGATGAGTATTTAGCAAGGGTTTATGCACCTCACAAGTCGAAGATGACCGCGATTCTGGAAAGCTGCTCTCTTGGCTTTTACCAATTGGAGTTGGATTTCTTTTCTAAAGTTTGATTGGTGATTATCAAGTCTGATTTTCGGGTTGAAAGCGCAGATATTTCTATTCGAGTTTTTGAATCATCAATTTGAATACAGAACTACTCATTTTTGTTAGTGATAACGTCGAAGAAAAGTTCTGCACGATTACACAAAACAAGCCTTGGATACTCCGTACTCCTGAGTTGATCAGTGCGAAAGAACAATGTTCTAAAGTGGGTTAACACAATCGGATAGTGAGGATAACCTTGAGTATTAGCTAGTCTAAAGTGTAATTTTCAGAATCATCACTTTGATAAAAAAAAAATTTTCGCACAATAGTTAAAGTGCTAATAACTCTCGAAAGAAAAAAAAAGTCGCAGAAGAGAACACGATACAGCACAATGCACTGATGCAGGGAACATATTGAATTCCAGCTATGTAGCCGAAATGATTTCGTAAGAGCTTCGGAAAATGGCAGTTATGAGTGAAACCTGATCACAACATCGTCGAAGCCAAACAAAACCTGAAACTTTTGAACTTCAACATAATACTATCTCCAAATAGTCAATCTTAAACATCAAAATCCACACCTGCTGCAAGCCAGAAGTTGCTACTTGCTAATATATCACGATCTTAAAATTCCAAGAATTTACTGCTAAGGCGCCATAGAATGATCAGATAAGTCTCAACAAACTCACACATACAAGAAGGAAAGGCAATTACCTAAACATAGTCTTCCATATATTAAATAAATTGTTATGCTACAAAACAGCAAAGTTTGCAGATGGATATCAAGGGGCTAACATCAAAGCTAAAAAATGGATTCAACAGGACATATGGTAAAAAAATACTACGTCCATTTGGATAGCTGTGCAAATAAAGCACAGAAACTGCCCCCATAATCATCAATCATGTGTTAACTCTCATCCATGACATTTCGTCGTCATCATTATCCCTCTAGGATAACATCTGATTCTTTCATCTCGATCCCTATCATGTGTAATTGGACTCCGATGCTCTTCCCCCATGTATTTCGCTTTTTGACCTTTTTTATATTTTTTGTTGCACTGTTACAAGTCGCTTCAAGAAGCATAAAAAGGCACAAGCTAATATACGAATCCAAACTATCTTTCAAAAGAAATGAACTAGTCTATCTTCGATATGCACCATGACTTGTGAAGAACCGGTAATCTGGATGATTAACATTTAAGACTTGCAACCAATTATCAGCATCTTGCAGCAGGGAACTTGCGGTTTGCAACTCAGGTCCTCCATTAGGCGTCCATATTGAACTCTTGAACTTGTAGGATGCCAATCCAAAGCTTTGGAGACGTATCTTTGGAACACCATCCATCCCTTGTGGATAGGTAATAATTGGACCCGAAACACAAGTACCATCTGCAATGAATAAGAAAGATGAGATCAAAATCAAATGAGAAATGTTGGAAAGGGAACATTTATAACATGTCTATCACTGCCAAAAAGAAAAAAAAAACAAACCAAATAGCATAAGCATACATACAAAAGGTGAAGTGAATATATAAATATGTTTAGCCCTATTCTGAAAAGGTTGACCAAGAGTTTGGAATCATGATAAGCGGAATATCTCCATTTAGAATCTCATCTGTCATAATTAGTTGTGCATCCTGGCGACACATATTAGTTAGATGATGTGAGGAGAGGGACCTAGATTAAAGTCAGTGATCATTTATTATCTTCAATCTTTATTTGTTTATTACTGTAATCAAACATCCCGCATCATCTTTGTAAAATTATCTCCTATGATAAGCAAAAACTGCCTGGAAACAAGATTCTGAAATCAATGATTGAAGCATTCACATATTCCGAAGATCTTTTAGCATAAATAAAATTTGATGAGATGAGATCATGATGGCCCAGGTGCAGTTAATTCCTAATCAGTTGGCTGGCAAACTATATTACAAATCATGCTGGCGACTCTACATCATCAGCAAAAGAACTCAAAGTCTACATTTTTAAATGAAGAAAACTCATAGATGACCAAATATAAAGTTCCTCAACCTTATCCAAATAAATCTCCGTTACTGATTCACACTTACAATTAGAGATACATTATACCCCTTTGGATAGAAACTAAAATGACTCCAGACGACCAAAACTCCCATCTAGAAGTTGTCTCGTGGCTCTATATTGAAAATTTAAAGTGAAGGATAATATATAACTAGCCTGCAATATAATGGTATATTGCACTGTCGATAGTATATATGAATGAAGTTGGACACTATTGTACTTGGTAAATCAGTGATGATGTAAATAATTCCTTTTTAATTAGTAAGAAAGATGACTACAACACTCAGTAGTCATCCCCCTACCGCCTTCCTCCCCAAAAAAAAAAAAAAGAAACTGAACTGGTTACCACCAACGGAAGGTAGAAGATACCTTTCATTGATGTCGATAGGCAATGAAAGGTTAGAAAGCAAGCATCTAGATCCTTCAGTGTTGGTCCTGTTGGTATACGATAAATGGGGTACCTGAATACAGTACACAGTCAGAGAAAGCAGAAGATGATTTCTAAGAAATATTAGTTAATATCTTGATCATTATGATTTTTTTTTTTTGAAACGATGATCATTATGAATTTTACCAGGCAACAGACAACCAACTGGATGGCAAAAGATCACAACTTCTAAGAGTCCGGAGTGCTGGAAAGCGCCGAGCAAGATCCGAAATCTGGAAGCAATAAGAACTTCAACTTAACATAAGAAACATTATTCCATAACCTAAAATATATGCCTTGTTGGTTGCAAATAACCACATATACCTTATCAGCTAAAGGTTCCCGAATGAAAGGTGGATCATGTTCAAGGAACTCAAAAAGTAAACAACCTCGAGAGATTTTCAAATCAAACTCGTCATTTAAAGATTCCTCCTCTTGGTGTAGAAGTTTATCTCTCGACAATCTATCTAATCTTAGACCTGATGCAGTATAATGATTTGAATTCCATGCCCTTGAATACACAAGGCTCTTCTCATGTTCATAGTCACTACTCCCTTCGCTACTAGAATCTCTATAAGAGTCATCATCACTCCCCTCACTAGATGACCTGCATTAAACCTATCTAGGTCAACTTGTTGCAGAATAAACAAGTTAGGAATATCTAAGTTACAAGAATTAATGCAGAAATTTAGCATCTGAAAACTCATAATTAAGTGTGAATATGATCTTAGATTTTAGCAGCATCACTTATTGATGACAAACATGTTTTTGAGCCTAGTTGTAAACAAACTCAACCAACAGTTTGCAATAAACAAATATCATGCAGAATACAGGCTATGCACAGTTAGTTAAGAAACATTAGCATTTCGTTCAACTAAGACAATGTCGACAACAAGAATAAGACAAACTCGGCGCAAAGAGACCCCAATATTGCATCATCCGTTCCAAGAAGGAGAAACATACTACCAGCAGACACATCTGAAAGAAATTGAACATACCTATTTTTAAACCTAAAGGCCGATGAATACTAACAGCAATGGAACATGTAAATGCAATTGCAACTCATTAAACATATACAGACAATTACTAAATTGCTGCATATCGGAAGGCTGGAAATTAAGACCCCGCCAAACTGTTGTACCTAACATTGGATGATGCCCTATTCGATTCACCATATAACTGGATGCCAGACAAGTAAGGTACGTAGTACTGTACAACGCTGTCGCTGCGATTAAGCACGAGAGGAACACCGGCGCCGTAAGCGCTCCACTCACTGAATGACTCCCAGAGGTCGGCCAGGGAAAAATACGGCCGGATCTCATGGCATGTTCTCGACCCCTTCATCCTCGACTGCCAACCAAACTCACGAATTAACCTCCGAACACGCAACCAAAGAAGAAGAAGATACAGGAAGGAGGTGGTAGCTATCTACACCTTGGGGACGTACTGCGCCCGAACCAACGGGGCGGTAGACTCCAAGAACCGATCCAAGTTATACGAACGAGCGGCTGGCGGTAGCGCAGGCGCGGCCTCTGATGACGCCTCCTCGATCCCCGCCCGATTCTCCGGCTCGCGGCAGTCCCCCACAACGGCGGCCGACGGATTCGCGGGGAGAGGGAGTGCGGGGGGAACACCGGCCACGGCGGTGTTGCGGGATCGCTGCGACTGCTGGTAATGGCGGTTATTGTGGTTGTGGCTGTAGGATTGGCGACTCCGGCGAGCCTTGACGGCGTTGTAAAATCGATCGTCGCCATGACTACGGCCTATTTGCAACATTTCAAACCACCGGAACACAAATCCCCACCCAAAAATCCACCAAAAACCAACAGAACCCACCAAAATCCGCAGAAAAAAATCCTCAAATTTCAGGAATTAAACACAACGATCGCATGGACAAAAAAAATAGCGATTCCACGATCGCAACCCTAAAACAGAGATAAGCGACGGATTAGAGGGGGAGGGATTTGGGAGGAAGAACAGGAGGTCGCAAACTTAAGGGCTTGAGGCGCATATAGGGAAGATGGCGAAGGGAAGAAAGAGACGAAGAGGGAGGAATGTGGGATTAGAGATGGAAAAGGGATTAATTAGACAAACACACAGTTAAGGCAACCCTATTTTATTAATCTCACCATTTATTTGCCATTAGCAAGAGCCCTTGTCGCTAATTTACCGGCAACAGGCTGCCTGGATTTTTCTGGCGGAGGCGCCATAAGAGGACGCGTGTCCAGCGACCGGCGCGTGTCCAGAGGTCGAGCCATTGGAGACGGGCGGTCTCGGTGGCCACCCTGAAAGCCGAGATTAGCTGCTTAATTGCGTAATTATTAACGCGCTTAAAAGAACTCGAGGTGTAAAGTAGAAGTAAAAAAAGGTGTTAAAAAGAACGGGAAGCGTCTTGTGGAAACGCTTGCGAAGCGGTAAGTTTTCCAATTTTAAAAATGTTACACTTACATTACAATTGGAAATACTACCTGGAGAAAGAGAAATTAAAAGATAAATTGAATTAACAAGTAAATTAAAAAATAAACAAAAGTGTAAATATAATATGAAATGTAAATATACGTAATAAACCAAATTTATTTAATTTTTCTTTATTTTCTTTTATTAAGCTTCCTTTATAATGAAAAGTTGCAAAAATATGAAAACATAAGCGTTGTCATGCAATGCAAGTTACCAAGTCCAATTTTACCAAAAAAAAAAACTGTAGGAAAACAAAGTTTTCAATCTTTTTATCAAGATTTTTTCGGTAAACTGGAAAAAGATAATTTCGCTTGTACATTTAAATTATGGTATTTTTTACTTCTAAAAATGATAATGTTTTTAACAATGTATTTTCAGATGTTTCTTTACATTTCCTTTTCAAATGATAATATGGAAAAAATTATAATCAGATAAACAAAGAAATTAAAGTTACGGAAAGTTGATGGCAAGCAATGCAATTTTTTCCCTTCCTTGAAAATAATGAGTATACTTCAAGATGGTCGCACAACTTTCAGAACATGATGATGATTTGTAAATCATCCAACTTTCAGAACATTTCAGTCGTAGTCATCATATTTGTTTGTAGCTGGTTGGTCGATGGATCGCATGCATGGACACTACATTGTCCGACTCGTCAAAAGTCACATGAGTATCGCTCCACCGGCCTCACAGTCGCGTCGGACAGCCTCCTCGTCGCTACGCCCGCCTCCAGCGACTCCAGCAGGGCCAAGTAGACTCCACTCTAGACGTCATGCTCCGACCGAGTGACGACGAGTGTCCTTCATCACTACATGATGCCACCCTAAACTCGGCAGACGAACTGGAGCACAACGGCGGCGGTCTCCAACGTCATCCCGCCATTGGCAGTCCTGAGGAGGCGGAAGATCGTCGGTGCGAGCATGATGTGACTGATTCTCTAGTGCGGGAAAGGCGAATCCCATTGAGTGTGGGTGCCCTGAGGCCATCGATGTGGACAAATTTCACGACGAGATGAGGACCGAGGCCGCGAGCGAAGTCGTGGAGGTGGTCGGCCGTGAGGGAGGTCTCATCAAACTCGTCCAAGATGATGGCCATGACTTGAATGATCTGGGCGAGGAGCGGTAGGCATGATTCCATGCCGCAAGCTTCTGAGCAAAGAACAACCACTAGCTGTCGAGGCCGAATTCAAAGTCGATCAGGTGGATCGGGAGGCCAAGGAGACGAGGTCAAAGGCCATGAGGAGGGTCTAGACGGCGATGAAGACGGCCAAGTGGGAGACAAGAGAGATCTCGAAGAAGGTCTTTCTGTCATCGATGCATTGAACAAGCTCAATGGCAAAAAAGGTGAATCATTGGGGACAGGGGAGGGGCAGAGGAGGGACAAAAGGGCCTCTTTGAACAAAAAGTCGACCCTTTGGATCGGGGAGCCATCGACGAATGAGATATACTGATTGAGCCGTAATAATATCATGGGAGCCGTGGTGAAGTCATGGGTCTCGAGGCAATGAGCCGCCCAGAGGAGTGACTCTAAGTGCACATGATCGCAGGAGAAGGGATCGAAAGGGGAGGAGAGATCAAAGTTGGAGTCAATGAAGGGAGCATACGAGTCATTCATCTGATGGAGATGAGACTTGGAGAATGAGGAGAGCATCCCAGTCACCAGCAGCGGACAGAGGTGTTGGTGTCAATCATCACTTTCGACGTCGCCCCACGGTACGAGAGAAAATTTTATTTAACTTCGACGGGTACTCACGTGGCATTTGACGATTCAGACAACGTGACATTCACGTATACCATCGATCGACAAACGGTCTACAACGATCATGATGACCGTGATTGAAAGATTTTAAAAATTAAATGATCTTCGTACTATGTTGGGAACACACCCTATAAATTGAGTGATAATTTTTTTGAAATTTACTCTTAAATAATAAATTTATTTTCTTAATTTGAATGTGAAAGTTAAGGTGGTAGAGAGAAAAAAATGTAAACAAGAAAACTTTTTAAATTTAAATTAGGATTGGCTCGGTAACTTCGGTTAGATTAGATGCAAACCAATTCCGAAATGTAGATTGATGTAAGTGAAATATGATTATTTTCATTTATAAGAGTTACTTTTATTTGATTTAGTTAAGGATGTAAGTAAACTTTCGAAAATGGATTACGTTAATATAAGATGTAAGTGGTTGATTAAAAAACAATAAGTAACATTTTGTATAAAAATGATGTTTATTATTTATGTTAAATATGCATCGCTGATATTTTTTGTAGTAAGTACATATAAAATTTTATTTCAACCATTACTATATAATCAAATTATTTATTATATTCTTATTTATTGTTATATTTAAAATATCGTTCATTTAATGCATATTTTTTGCCATTATAATTTCAAATAATTTTGTGGTGTTATAGCATTATTTTTAGATTGGTTCTTAACACCTTTTGATGTTTTATTATTATTAAATTTATATTTTTTTGTACATTTGATTTTATCACTTATTTTACCGTGAATTTTATCACATGCTCGCATTAGATTTTTATTTGTATTTACTTTACAATTTAATTTTTATACTTATATTTTAAGTATATTTTAAATATAATTATAATCGTATTAATATATTTTACTATATTTCATTTTGAGAGGATTGCAATTGATAATTATAATTTTGATATGTAAACATTATATATTTGGTAATTATTTAATATTTTTTACTTAGTAGCTTATATTTATCATCTCCTGGTTTCCATTTTTCACTTGGGAAAAATATTTATAATAATTATTATATTTGTTAATTTTTTGTCCTTTTATTTTCCCCATCTTTTAATCATTTTATTTCCTTGACATTCAATTTTACTTAGATTTTTTAATTTATTATCTAACTAATTATTTTTAAAATAATTCATTTGTCTCTTTATATATATATATATATATATATACACACTTTTCTAAGGATATTTGTTAGAAAGTTATCTTTTAAGCTTTTGTTAATATTTCTGATTGAATTTTGATTGATCAGATTATTAACGTCAGCATTTATTATATTATATTTTCTCATGTTGTTTGTATAATTTGCTCAAGCAATTTGCTTGGAAAAATAAAAAAAATAATTTAATTTTTTTACTGATATAATATCTTCTTTTGCCTTTTTATGGTACATTTTCTTAGTTTTGGATTTATTTTATTGTTAATGCATTATTTTTTTATGTCAACAATAGCACAAAAAATATTATCACTAAACTGCTAATACATTTAAAATGCAAAAAAAAATATGCATAATACATAATTGTTTTGGACCCGCACATTGACTTTGTAAGTTAAATCTCTATTTTCAATTACGATTATATTCCAATGATAACTAATAATTTGAATCGATTTTGAAGTTATTAACTTGATAAAACAAATATCATTTTACATGTTTACTCTATAAAAAGATCCTAATCAAAACAGTATTCTTTTATTGGAGGTGAAAGCGGTTGGGATGACAGTGATAAATGGTTTCTTTTAAAAAAGATTTTGAATTCGAATTTTTATGAATGTAAACAAATTATTAAGAGTTTTACTCACGTTATTAAGTACACGACGTGAGATGATAATTTTATATTGAATTAATTGAATTTAATGATGGATTAATTTTTAACTTGTGAGTAATGTAAATTAAATTGTCGGTATCGTTTATTATGAATATTATAAAAGGAAGACGAAGAACTTGGCGGATGGATGAGGATGGGAGAGAATGAGGGTAGGGATGAGGAAATCGTTATCTAAAGGTTTGAAGAGGCGACGTGAGATTTGGGAATGCATATGGTACCATTCGTGTGGCCCAACTGCTTCCATTAATTAATTAATTCATTAAAGAACAGTGAAGAGGACACGAAATGAGGAGGAACAAGATGTGCTAAGTGCAAAAAAGACAAGGGAGACAGCTCTACAAGACTACTTCCAAGTTTTGTGACAGGTGCACGTGAAAAATATCACTTAATTTACATATAAAATTCAATATTTTTTTCTATGGCGAGTACATATAAAATTCAATGTTTATTTTAAAAAGAATATTATTATTATTGCTAATTATGTATCGGGTCTGTTAAAAGATCGTTTCATATTGCACCAGAAAATAACTATTTGATACGATGTCAAGTAGAAGGTTTATATGGAGAGAGCTATTTATATTCTTTTTCCCCGAGTTATTTTCATTTTTTTTCTCTTTAGACTATAAAGCGCCCGTAGTGAAATCTATTTTGTTTAATTTGTTTAATGCATGTTTACCTTTTATCAATATTCTGAAACTTTTAAAAAACTACATAACATACTTGAGTTAAGAAAAAAAACATATTGCTTTTCATTGATGTATATTTATTTTGTTTAAAGTAATAACAAAGATTAAGATGACGTTTTTATACAAAAATTTGTTAAACTCAATAGAAAAGTTTACATTGAATACATAAAATTTTGTTGGAACGGTCATTCGATTTTTATTTATGATGGTTCATGATTCATGATTTTTTTATTAAACCTAACTAGTATATTACCCGCACGATGTACGAGATGATGCATTATATTTTTTAAAAATAAAAAGATATATTCTCAATGCATATAGTTCGAAATTTTATTTTTTAAAAAATAAATGTTCTTATAAAGTAGTGTAATTTCATTTAATTCATGTTAAAATTTAAATTCATAATTAATGGAGTTTCAGTTGGTAGTCTTTATCTCGAGTATTATCGACAATGTTTTTTACTCACTGTTTACTGATTTAAAAGATAGTTAATAATAAGTCTCTTAGAAATTATTCTATATTATGTGTCATTAGACTACCACCATCTTGTAATTTTTTAGTGTTAATTATAAATTTTAAATTGATAAAAGATTGTCCATTTTTATAAAAATCATAACTTTAAAAATTATTGGAGCATGATTTGATAACGTTTTTTATATAAGAATTTTAGTAGTATATAATTATATATGGTGGAATCAATTTTTCTGTAATTTAAACTTAGACTATATACGTGTAATTTTAGAATAATTATTACAATATTAGCTTGGCCATGAATGACTTTTGAAATATTAAATTACAGTTTCATTGTACTTTTTTTAATAAATCTTATCATATTCTTCATAACGTGGACAACTCTTTAAATTTTTAAATATATTTATTGACTAAAAATATTATTTAAGTAAGTTTGCTGATGAAGACGTCAACAACACAAAATTTCCTTTCCATATGTTTATTTTGATTTTAGAATAATTATGAACATAATATGATTTTGACTACTCCTAAAAATTAATCACTATAATGATTTTTATAGTAATTATGTAACATAAAAAGACATTAACATAAAAGGTTAATAAGTCATAATTAACATAAAAAGGTTAATAAGTCATAATTAAGGTTGTGAATAATGAAAAATATGACATGAGATTAGTTAATAGAGTAAAGAAAAATTCTGAAATGTAGACAAAAATCTATAGAAAACAGTGAATATAGTTGTTGTGTAGAAAATATTATCGCTTTAATACTCGTACTATCAAATAATATAATAAGAATAATATTTATTATACATATAATATGATTATTCTCACCAATTGTAAGCTAATTATTTACATGCACAAATCGTAGCACAGAATCAATGTGTGTTCATTCACAGAACCCGACCTTGTGCTACACATGTGCATGCTATCACCATTTTATTACTACTCTCATAAAAGATTTTTTTAGAGACTCAACTTTGAAAAATAAAATATTTTTTTTATATTGGCACATATATCTTAAATGATAAACTATCATTGTATTTATAATCTTTAAAGTATAAACCAAGATAAAATGAACAAAGGCTTGGGATAGTAAAAACAGCAAAAGAGAAAGTCATATCTCCTTATAAAGAAAAAAGAATAATTTTCTTACACGACAAATAAAGTCCATATTAAAGAATAATTATGATGGTAATATATATATATATATATATATATATATATACACTAACAATTATTATATCCTTATATTCTTTAATAAATTTAAAGTATAACAACTCTGTTAATTGTTTTCCCATGATTATTATTATTAAATAAAATCAAACTTGTCAAATAAGAAAAATAAGGAATTTAGTAAAATATTTTTTTGAGATATCATGCTAATGATATCTTATAGCTACTCCTCAAAATTTATCATTTAATAGTTTTAATTACTAATAAACTATTCAATCAATTCATAGATTATCTTATCATGGACGTCTGTCATTTTATAAGATAGTCAAGTGTCATCCTCTGTCCGGCTACCTAGTGGAACGAATGGCATTGATTAAAGCTATTATGTGTGATAAGATAGCCACTGAGAACACTTCCTATTATTTGTGTGATAATATCACCTCAACTCTCACTTATGCTTCAAGCTATTATGATATTATTTTAGATATCAAGGTTAAAACCTGTATGAAAAATTGCTGATAGTTTAAATGAGAGGTAATATACACACAAAATATTGAAAGAGAAAGAGAGAAGTTGTGCGTTCGAAATAAGAATCCATAACAAAAATGAATTATGAATGCTCATATGTAGACAAAAAGAAAAGGTCGATATTATGATATAATTTATATTTTAGTTCTATATTATTTTATTACATAAGGTTTTTGTGGTTGAGGCTAACAAAAAATAAAAATGGAAATGATAGCTTAGAGGAATTTATTTTTGTTAATTGCTACTTTCTTAGTGGATATAAGAAATAAGAATATGCCAATAAATGCTTCATTCATGTATTCTTATGGAAAAAGAGAAAATGATATTTCTGTGCATAAGAGACAAAATTATGAGTATAACATATTTACCTTGCATACACTTTAATCAATTATTATTATATTCACGAACAACACTAATCAATATCATTATAGTACACTGCAACGAATAATATTCAAAATAATAACAAATCATGTAAAAAAATCTACTGCTTAAGTATCTAAAGGAAAAAACATGAACTTACAGTGCCTCCGACAATGAAACTACAACAAAAAATGCTTTTTCCATGTCATTATTTATAACATCCATTTTAGACGGTTATAGTGAGCAAGAAACATGCTGCTATCATTCTATATGGTTATGCTCCTATGCAGTTACCAATTTTAAAAAAGACATTCACATATAATTACGTAAGTATATTGTTAATTTTATATACCATTTTAGAAAACTATTATATTATAGCACGTTTGTTTTTAAAAATTCTGAAAGAAGTACTTTAGTATAGTATAAATATTAATATTATTCTTAGTCATTTTTGTTATGGCATTTTTATTGCATACTCCTGATTAGCATGCATTTTTAGCATGCATTTTGTATTAATATTTAATGAATATATATTTTTATCAATTACATAATTAATTATTTGATAGATGGTTAGTACATATATATTAATATTTATATTATTTAAAATGGCATGTTTAATTTTATCTTGGACATGTGGCATTATATGGATTAGAAGTGTCAGTTCCTCCTTCAAACTATGACATGTTTAAAATATGCATTATCAAACATTAATATTTATTTAATAATTTTTTATAGAAATAATATTAATATAATTATTATTTCATACCACCAATAATTTTAATTCATTGACAACAAAATATATTTACGTGAAACGGTTATGGCATCCACTACTCCAATTAAATTAGGTCTAATTATATTTATCATTAAACATCTTCTTTAATTTATCTGCAAGTTCTTATGTTAACTACTAAATGTTTGTTTTATAATATTATAATATTTTCCAATTTTATTGTGATAGTCTATTTATAACAATATAAAATTAAAAAATAATTTCAATACTTTATAATTGCATGAAGTATTAGTATATTAAACTTTTAATTTTAATTAGTTATAATATGTTTAAGACAAGTATTCATCTGCTTACCATTTTTATCAAAATGTTATGTATAACTTTTAAACCAAAACTTATTTTGTTTCAGTTACTATAACTATTTAGTTGGCTATTAAAATGAACCACCTTATTTTGTTTAGAAGTTTTGTAATTATTATAATTAATTATTAAAATCAGTTACTAAAATTAGTTTTTTAAATAGCCACATCAAAATAATTAGATTGATATTTTTTATTTCTTATATATATATATATATATATATGGCAATCCAAAATTTATTGTCTAGTATTAGTTCTTATGAAAAATTATATTTATAATTCTTGAAATGTATTGCGTATTTTTTTGTCACTTTGAATATTTTCTAAGTGAAAAATAACATATATATTTAAATTTTCCTTTGAAAATTAGTTATAAGACTATTAAAATTTTAGTATAATATATAAATATGAATTTTAATTATTAAAATATTTTGGTTGTACTATATATTTCTATAATGTTTTGATAAATGTTTTTTAATTTAATAATAATTATCTATGTTAAAATTTTTCATTAAAAGATTGCGGGTGTGGCATGGGACTATTCTCAATATATAAAAAATAGATTAGCGATTAGTTATGACTATATCATAATGAATACTTAATTATCATTTGAAATAGTAATTTAAGTTTAACTCGTGATATGCTTATTCAGAAATAATTAATTAAAAAAATCATAACAAAGATTCATCACTTGGACACTTGTTAATTGATGGTTATGCCAAATGTCACGTTCTCATGCAAAGTACTCTCTCTTTAATATAATATAGATTTCTTTTTTTAGTTTAATCATCAAATTATATTTTATAATTGGATGGACATCCATATTTATTTTATTTTAGTTCTCACCTTCTCCCATATATACTCAAAGTTCCAAAAATCCACTCCAAAATTAGACCGCATTGAAATATTTTGGGACAATACGCTCATTTACCTTATATTCATATAAGAATTAAGCAGCGAAAGAATTTACATATAAATTTTATTTAAAGAAAATTCTTACAATTATGAGAATGCTTCAGTTTGCACTAAATACTAAAAATATTTAAACACGATTTGTAACATCAAATCATTCTTGCATTAAAATATGTATACTACATTGACATGTATGACTCATAATATGTGCAATGTGATGGCCACTGTCATCTATTCTTGATTATTTACGCAGATTTAGTGTTTAAGAGTTTTCAATTACAATATGCACAAATAATACATATGATCGCATGCTATTATATATTATGCATTGATCATAATAAGAATAAGAACGTGCATGACATTTACTATTTCATAATTCGATCTCGTGTGTCATAACAAAATGCATAACATTCATAATATATAAGCATAACCATTTATTGCATAATTAACGCACATCCATCACAACATTTTATAAATCAAAGTAATATGTAACATATATCTTGTCATTTCTTTTCCTTTCTACTTTATTATATAATCTTTTGAGAAGTTAATAACTTTATTAATATTTTTGTTATATGACATTATTACTTTGTTTACTTATTTATTTTTGTCCATCTTTTTTTTAATCATATAAGACACTTAATTATTGTGCTTCATCTTTTTTATTATCATTATTTTTTTATCTTAACTTCGTTAAAAAACGAGGTCGGCATCATCATATGATCTATTTATGTCAGATGAGTCACTATGCACCATGCCTACCAGCCAGCATATTTGAGAACACACATACCAAAATAATGAAACTTTATTCATGGACCTTTTTTTTAAATATGTGTATTATTTTTTATGAGAGACTTTTTTTTTGTTATACATAGGGGACAATACTTTATTTCACGATATTTTATTTCATTGAGTATATATACTAAGTGCAGGACTTGAGATCTCAATTTAATTTTTATTAGTGATAAAAACATATTCTTAAACCTAGGTACATTATATATAATAAACACGTCGTATATTTATTAGACATTTTTAAAATTTTTAAGCTTAATAGTGACTTAACATGGCAAATCAATGATAGCTAATCATCAAACATCCTACAAGGTTTCATAATAACATGACATGTAAAGTGCACAAAATAGCATGATAATTATATACATCAATATATTCGAAATGTATATAAATGTTTTTTTTTAATAAGAGATTAACATAATTAATCATAACAAAAGTTGACATAATTATATAATACATTACTTTTCAAATTAAATAATAATGACTTGCCATCGATAAAAAAATTAATAACTTAATCAATAAACATCCATTTGGAATCAACATTGTTTCTCTACCAAAAACACGTTCATGTGAATCGCATATAAAATTTATGTATTTTATCTTCTTAAAAAATCAAACAAATTTCGAACTATTCTATAATTTCAAACCCTAATTTGATATTTGTAAATTTTACCGTATTTTATAATTCAATTGTTTTGCTATCCAATACAACATCACACTAGTCTTATTTTTTTGATCATAACTATTTTGTATACATCCAAATAAAATGAATCAAAGTTTTGAAGAAAAAAAAAGCCTTGAAGATCTTTCCTGCCATAACATTCAAATGAGTAAACCTATTCAAATATTTATTATCATAACATTCATGGATTTGAACAAATTATAGTGCATCATAATAAATGCAATTTCAATACTTCATAATTCTATTAAAAGAATAAGTTGTCTCTAAATCTCTAATCCAAATAGATCAAAGCATTGATTCTGTCTTTCTCCTTTTACATGTCTTAAATATTTTAGATTAAAACTTTTTCCCACAATTTAATGTTCTTCTCTTCTTCCTTTTTTAGTGTATTTCTTCTTGTTCTCCTTCTATCTTAAATTTTAGTAACAGAGTCCACGTTTAGAAATTTTAGGATTAAAGTAAAAAAAGTTCCAATACCCTTATTTATAAGTTAGAAATGTTATTATGGTGACTAGGTAGGTTCACTGGGACCGGTGACCCAATGATTTGACATGATCCGAACTACTCGATCTCGACATTAAGTGGCTGGGTTAGACCTGACTCAACTCAACCTCGACCCAATGAGGTTCTAATCGGGTACGAATTAAAAATTTCGACTCTGACATTTTTTTATTTTTTATATTTAGTTTTAGTTCTATATTTGATTTAAAAAATTAAAAATCAAACTAAATTATTTTAAGTATGAAAACAATATTTTAGTAGTGAGAAAATTTATTTAATGCTTAAAATAACTATTAAAAAAATGGAGAAAGATAAGAATAAAATATAAAAAATAAAAAAGGATGGTTAATCGAATCTGATCGGATTAAGTCGAGTTTGTTTAAGTGGTGATCCAAAAAAATTCCCAAGTGCTTTTTTCTTATTTATTGGTTTATTATTTAAATGTTATATTGAAGAAAGACAAACATGGAATCACATCAGTACTGTAGTTTAAAAAATATTGATAGCTAATAATGATATATAGCATCAATATTTTTCATGGTAATGTGATAGTCCCCTAACATTATTATGTGAGTAAATTTTATAGCATTTATGTAATTCTTTTGATCAATAAAATATTGCCAATTGTCATATAGAAATAACAGTTGACAATTATAAATGAATTATTTAGATTGTATATTGATCCTAATATTGTTTAATTTATGACTAAGTGATGTTAATCAAGGACAAAACTAATTTTTTAGATGTAAAAGTCTAATTGGACTATCATTTATTGAGATTGAGTGCTCACCTCCCGTGGTTATCATTCTTTTAACGGACTTCAATATTAAAGTATAAGATGACGCATTCGAGAAAAGGAAATCTTGTTTGGATTGAAGAGGGAGGAAAAGAGGAGGTCAAAAGAATTTTTTCCCCAATTTGAATGAAATTTTGAGAAAGAAAAAAATGAAAGGAAGATTCTCCTTCATTTATTTTCATTTAATTTAACTTTTTTCAACCCTAAATTTTAAAATATAAGAGGTAAAATAATTTTAAACATTTTATAATTAATTTTATCTTCTCTCCTTCTTTCTATTAAACCCAAACAAAATTTAAATTTTTTTTATTCATCCCCCTTCCTTCTCTTCCCTTTTCTCCTATTCTTTTTCCTCTACTTCTCTTTCTTTCATCTTAACGAGGCTTCATCAAAACAAGGAATTAAGGTAACAATCAGATTTAATGGATATCCTCTCCCCTTAAAATGGTCTTCTGTCCCTCCGCGCCCATCGGATGAGGATTCGACGGTGTACGTAGTTCATGCGATTCACTAAGCGTGCTGAGCTGGTTCAACAACGGCAGATCGGACCTTTGATGAGCATCTCCTCACAAGATCTCTTCGTTGAGCTAGGTCTCTTTGTCGATCGAAGTCTCTTCTTCGTCGTCGTGACGCCGCCCCGAGGTCATCATCCCGCGAGATCGCCCCGTCGTGAGATCACTGCCGCCAAGATCTTCGTCACCCCACCGAGATAGTTGTTGCTTCAAGATCGTTGCCGCCGAACCAAGATCGTTGTCACCGCAAGATCGCTGCCGCCACACCGATGTCTTCGTCACCACGAGATCATTGTCGCGAGATCGCTCCACCATGAGGTCGTTGCCGCGTCGAGGTTTTCGTCGCCCTACGAGATCGGCCACCCCGAAGCGTGTGTGAATCACCTATCAAGATCTCTTCGCCATGAAGTCTCTTCGTCGATGTGTGAATCACTCGTTGCGCCGAGGTCTTGCGACCACGAGGTCGTTGTAGTTCTTCCCTCTTCATTGTCGTCGCCCCGAGGTAGCCATCAATGCACGGTCTTCGTCGTCCCGAGGTTGCTGTCACTGCACTATAGCCGTACGATCTTTGCCGTCGCCCCGAAGTCACCGTCGCTACATCGTCTTCGCCACCGTCGTGAGTTCCTCTTTTTTCTTCATTTTTTTTTACTGAACCGTGCACATCTTTTTTCCTCAGTGAACCGAATCGCCCGTTTTTCACCTCTCTGTACTTATTAAACAGTGCACGAAATCTGCACCCATAAGGGGGAGGACCCCCTTTAAATCCTTTAAAGTCTCTAGCTAAACCAATGAATTGTGTCATATTATTTAGAATTATTTATCTTTAAAAAATATGAAATTGTTCACGTGCAATCCTCTATAAGTCAGCTTTACATAGTGTTACGAAAAGAGAGAGGGGTCGCACGAAACAGAGAAAAAATGACGACGGCTCTTTGTTATTGAATAACGATGATTACAAGGATGAGTCTCTGTCTAGACCTTAGGGAGTTTATATAGGCACTCCCTTTGACAGATGATAGGAATTACATACGGACTGAACTCTAAATAAATCCATTGAAAATAGGACACCTATCTCGTGATAAGGAAATAAATTAAATCCAAATCACATACAGAATAGATCTAAAAATTTTTTGTAGGGGAATTCTTCTGAAGCGAGACCCCCGTAGGAAAATTCTTTTGAAACGCCTGACTATGTAGGAGGACTAACTGAGTTCAGATTCAAAGCATTATTAATACATAACTTCCAAGAACGTGAAAACAAAGCTGTATGTAGGAATTTATGATCCCATTTTTACACTCCAGTTATGCTGTTACGAGTCAGCAACAAACAATGTCAAATTTGAAATAAAGAAATAAATTGTATAAAGGTAATTAAACTTTGTACTTAATATTCTTGTGGTAGACTATATGTAAGATCAGATACAAGTGGAAGCACTTTAAAAGTATGTGTACATATAAGTTTATAAGTTTTTTTTTTAATTTTAAATTACTCAATTTGTAAGTTAAGGACATAACACGGATAGATTTTATTGGAAATGGTATCTAAGGGAGTCACATTTCCAGATTGTTATATATGAAAGGATAATGAATCTAGTTTATTAAAAAGTCACAAATGAATTTTTATTAAGCTATTTGAAATAAGGTATGAATTTTTAATTAGACACCACTTAGTTTGTCAAATGTTGTAACTAAAATTTTACAGAGGTGGTGATCAAGTGGTAAGTTATTTGTTCTCCCTTAGTAAGTCAAGAATTTGAAATCTTAATCTTGCATATGCAAAATTCAATAGGAGTTTCACTACAGTAATCAGATATGCGGTTAGAGAACTTAGATTTGTCGAGTTTAATTTTTTTCATCAGACTACTCTGGATACTATAATGCAATTGGAAAAATAATATATAGGTAACATAAGTGTAAGTTAGAATGATAATTTTCCTATAAACAAATCAAAGAAAGTTCATGTTAATTTGGAGTCTAGATTGAGATGAAACTGAATTCATATAATTAATTTGTATATATCGAATATATGAATTTATACTCTACTACTCTACAATTATGTTTATGTGCATCAGTGCATGTTTCATACATATAGTTACTAACTTACCTAAATTATTTGTTTACATGTAGTTGAAGCTCATGTAAAGAATGAAAAATATTTTTGCAGCGTGTAAACTATTTGACTATCCGTACCCTCTGAAAGTTTAACATTTCCTCTTGTCTGAAAAAAAAATGAATACATACAATAAGCATTGGCCTGCACCTGAATTAATTAGGTTTTAATGTGCTCAGCGGCCCAATCCATCACCACACTCGATTCCCATCTTCAGAGAAATAGTTTTTTTTTAAAAAAAAGAAAGATGCATTCAACTAATAATTAGAGTTTGGATACAAAGGATATCCGGAGGTGGATCACCCTCTCAAAAAAGATCGTTGTTCGATCGTCTATCAAAATTTGCTAATGTATCAGTCTCGGTGTTACACAATCGTCGTACATGATTACATTTGAAACGAAGAAATTTGGAAGTAAGAGTCCTTATGTCTGTAATGATGTAAATAGTTATGACTATTTCAGTGCTACTACTGCAAACAAGCAACCTCTGCCATGCTTAACATGATTGGTGACTTCAAAGTTCAAACATTTTTGCAGCATCTTAATGTTTTTGGATATATGCAAACTTATTACCATTACATAATGTGGTCTCTGCTTCTTTTATTGCTAAGCTAAGATGAAGAATTGAGGACAGATAACAGAGGGGGAGAAAGATAGGAAGGCAATGGTGGATGCTCTATATCACCTATCTTTCCCTCAAGCATCTCTATAACCCTTCTAATTGATGGTCGATTTGCAGGCATCGTCTGTATGCACCATAAACCAACTAATATCAATTTTTTCGCAATTTCTGAATTTTCGCCTAAACCTTGCAAATCTCCATCATGTTCCAGCTCCTTATAGACCCATTGAGGAAAGTATGCCTCGCTTGAATTATCATCAACTGAGGTTGGTTTCGTTGTAGCTCCAGTCATTTCTAACACCATCATTCCATAACTATAGACATCGGATTTGGTGGACGCTGCACCAAAGTTTCTGCAGAAAACCTCCGGAGCAATGTAACCTGCGGTTCCTCTTGCATCCAGCATTGAGATGATGCTGTCTTTCGGAGAGCAGAGTTTCGCCAGTCCGAAATCAGAGATCTTGGGACAGAACTCGTCGTCCAGTAGGATGTTGTGAGGCTTGATATCGAAGTGGACGATGCGAGTGTTGCAGCCTCGATGCAAGTACTCGAGCCCGCGTGCAATGCCAACGGCAATGGCGTGTAGTGTCTTCCAGCCAATTCTCATCCTGTGCTCGTCTGAGCAAATGAACTTGTCCAGGGACCCATTGGGCATGAACTCGTACACCAGAGATCTCTTCTGACCCTGCAAACAAAATCCAAGTAGTCGAACGACGTTGACGTGTGACGTTCGACCAATACTGGCAACTTCGTTGATGAATTCCTGTCCATCTCCTTTTGAACTGTTCAGCATCTTCACAGCTACCAAGCGACCGTCCTGGAGAGTACCTCTGAACACTGTTCCATAGCCGCCATGGCCAAGCTTTTCACGAAATGATTTGGTCATTCGTTTAATGTCCGAATATTTGTATCTCACTGGGGATATGTATCCGTTCTCTTCTAAGAAGGCTTCAATCCTCTGGCGGTTATTTGATTCCGAGTGGAAAACAATGGAACGTTTGTGCAGGATCTGGCGTTGTGTATAGAAAAGTAACGCTGAACAGATCAGAAGGAAGGCTAATGCAGCTGTTATACCTGAAAAGTTGTAGAAGAGATCCAATATCCTCATAATTACTCAGAGACAAGCAGAACTGAAGAAATATTCGTGTTGGGCAATATCTCTTACCTATAGCAATGGCCGCCTTGGTGTGGCGGCTCTTACCTGCAACATAAGCGATTCATACATCAGTTTGCAATATTTTTTTATTCACGATTCAATGTGGATACAGAGACAAATATCGGAAGAAGGCAGTCATATGCGCAGATGGTTTTTATGCCTAAGAAAAGAACGACTATCTCAGAAGATAAACAAACAAAGTTATCTGAATTCACTTTTCTTGCAAATGGAGTCCTTGGTAGCACTATGTTCGAAGCAATCTGGACGAAGCACCATATATCCGTGGGAGAGGCCTGCAGATAGTAGAAACAACTCGCCATCTTCCTGATATGAAAACTTCCACTCAAAAAATGTTCCTTCCTCAAGGGATGATGATTCACAATTCGGGAGAACTCCATGGCTGATCTCAGATGCACTTGAATAAAAGATGCGGTAATTTACACAAGGAGCACAACCGTCATTGACGTCACATAATAAGCAGTGACCATCGTCTTGCCCGCACATGGAGAAATATCCTCCGTCCTCCAGCGATTTAAGATGGGCGCGAGGATGAATTGGGCCAACGGGCTCTGTAAAGTTGTAGAGGTAATCTTCGTCGTCGAGACCAAAAGGAGGAGATTCATCTCGGATGACAAGTGTGTTGTTAGTATATGAGATATTCTGTATGGTGTACCAATGATCATCATCTCCAAGGCGAATTGTCAATTTTTGTTTCGGATCATCATCACAAACCACTGAAAAAACGCAGTCGCCACCATCGCTCCTGGAGAAGGGGGGCCGGACTTCGATGCCGTTGCACGACGACCAAGGTTCAGGGCAAGAGCAACAACAAGGATTGGACAAGGCGAAAACTACAAACAGAAGGAGAAGGCAAGTGAGGGAAGCTGCTGCCATGTCCATGTGAGATGAGTAGGAAGTAGGAACAGCACCAACAACCGTACGCCCGGAGCTCACTTGCTATGTAGCTCGACTACTCGTGGCAGATCTCATATGAGCTTTGGAAGTAAAAGAATGAAGTCCGTTGTGGGCATATTTCTGCATTTGGAGGACCAAGGGTTGACTTGGACCTAGCTTAGGAACGATGACTCGGGCAGTGGAGTCTGCTAAACGCCACACACTTTGATTGGACGAGCTCGACACGCCTATCACTATTTTTTCATTCTAAAACACTGCTAAATGTATAAACGAAGGTGACTGCTAAATGCCAACTGAATTCAGACGACGGTGATAAACAACCATCTTGGCGAAATTAACTGAGCTCGATCAGCCTCAAAAGTCAAAAGCATAACAATGAAAGTACTCTTACTATACTAACAAAAAGGTGTTTAAGAAAATATTTAGTGGGGCAAATTTAAACTTAAGATGCGATTTCCAAGTCTGGACACGCAAATGTGACACAGGACACGAAATAATGATTTGGACAAAACACATGGGTAATACGAGCGTATTATTTTATAAGTTCAATTCAGTTAAATGTTAAACCATAATCATCTGGGCGTGCAACCTTATGAGTTTTCTCTGCAGAAATCTTCCTCCAAAAAAAATGTTAAAGCAATAAAATTGAAGAGTGATACTTTTTAACGAACTAGAATAAGAAAGAAGAAAGAAAATTTGTATTCATAATTCTATTATAGATGGATAAAAAACTCACGACAAATTTAATGAATAATGCATCCTACAATATCAATTGATTACTTCGAAGATTAGCAAAAAAATAATGGGTCAATTCAAGTCATGTAGGTCCACCTATGATCATCAGTGTTCTATTCCCAGCAAACACGTCTAAAACTCCGTGCAAGTTGGATTTCTGATCATAAAACAAATTGAAAAGAAAGTGAAAAAAATTAAAAGGCCCTCGTCCAGGGTAAGGACTAGGAGACATACCAGAAGGTCCGGGACAGAGTCCGTAGGAACACACGCATTCTTCACCTCCAGAGGTGTCGTTGTAGATGCAGACTCCGCCCCGCTTGGCGCAGCCATCGCACGCCGGCCCACCCCCCGCCGTCCACGTCATCGTGAAGCCGCCCTGTAATGCCTTCGAAAGGCCAATGGACGAAGATTCCAATCTCCGCAGAGTTGTCTGATTCATCTGGACTTGTGAGACATTACATGCTGAATTTGGGGCTGGGGTGCCATCTTCATTTGAATAATACCAGTAGGAGTAAGAGCAGGAAATGTTTCCCGGCGACTGTACGGTGTATGAAGATGTACAAGTGATGAGAGAGATATTTGCGACAATTTTAGGACTGATGCCGAAGAGGGCGAGATTCACGGTGGCGCTGCTTGTTAACGGGTACCAACTGGAGCAGGGATCCTCGTAAAACATCGGGTCTGCGACGGTAAGACTACGGTCGGGGTAGTTGACATCCAGCACTCGATATGGCTTGCCACCGGTTTCGAGCATCAAGACGGAGTCCTCGTCGTCGCAGGTGAAGCTGTAACCTGGACGGCCACAAGACGAGGAACGGGAGATGTGGTTGAACGGATAGGATATACTGTAACTCGTCGTCCCGCACATGAATGGCGTCGTCTTGCTGCACGTCGCATACAGGTCGCCGTAATCAGCTGCTAAGGAAGGCGGCGAGGATGACATGATGACGACGATGAGGAGCAGGCGGGAGAGATGGAGTGGCACTAATGCCGAAAGGAGAGGCCACGGCCACTGTACATGTACAGGACCCATTCGTTGATGCGGGCACTTCATTGGGATGGGGTCTTTAGATGAATTCCGAACACCAAAATCTTTGATGCGCCCAGGTGAGGAGAGAGGAAAAGATAGGAGGAGCGGCAGACGGGGAGACGATGATCATTGATCATGGTTTCATTGTTTTTTGTTTGTTTGTTTTTTTTTTCTTCGATAGTGATCTTTCATTTATGGTTGGGGCAACTTGGTCGTCTACACTTAAACTACACGGTCAAAATAAGCAAATCTAAATTTGAACTTTGAAAGAGAAGATGGATGAGATGGGATGACGATTATGAAAACAGGTCCTGATTTATTTTTTGTGTCTAGAAGAATTGGACCGGCGATCGGATCAGACTCGTCACTGGATCGGAATTGGATCGGTCCAATCGGATTCGATCGGATTGAATCGGATTTTATTAAAATAAAATTATTTATAATAATTATAAAGATATAGTATAAGTTATGATATAGTATATGAATATTATATTAATAACTTGTTAAAAATATTAAAAAATAATATAACATAATTTTTAATTATTAAAAGTTTTATAATAATAATATAAATAGATTATTAATAATTTAATATCTATTATTAATGATGATAGATGTTATATCAATAAATTTTATCTTAAATTATTCTTATTTCTTTTTTTTAACACTTTTCTTTATTTTATGCTTTTGACAAGTTTGTATTCTAATATTATTCAATTTCAAATACTTACCTTTTTTATTTCAATTCCTATTTAATTATATACATACGATATTCCATTCTCTTTAAATTTTCTTATATTCATTTTCTTTTTTCTCATTTAACTTTCCTATTTTTATCATTTTTTTTAATTTTTTTTCAAAATCTGTATTGAACCGGGTTGAACCAATTCAACCAGTCCGGTTCAACCGATTTTGCCCGGTTCAATGCTAAAACGGTTTTGAACACCAAACCGGACCGGATCACCGGCCGATTCGCGGTTGAACCGACGGTCCGGTCCGGTTTTAATAACATTGGTCTAGAAGCGATCCTCCTATCACTTTTCAATCTTATCTTCGTAATTTTGTAATACAATCTTAATTTTAATCATAGGATCTTACCATCTTATCCAATCTTTAATAATATAATATATAATTAGTATAATTATTTGAATATTAATTGAAATATATGTATAATCATAAAAATAATTTGGATGAAATTTAATATATTTTTCTTAATTTTTAATATCTTTTGATGTAATTTGATTTAAGATTCAATAAAATGTCTTAATAAGGTGTAATTTAATATTCAAGTGTGATAATTTTTTATTAAAAAGTATGTTCTTACCCCGATCTCATTTTTTACCTCCCTAAGATCTTATATAAGATCCTTTTCATTATATTTTTTATCATATTTTTTTTAATTTTGATGATTACATAATTATAAAAAATTACTTAACTTCTAATTTATTATTAGAAATATTAACTTAAGTTAATAAAGATGTTAATCTCATCACGAAAATATTCCTTAATTAATTGATATAAGTTTATCTTATTTGGTTAACTTTGTCTTTTGTCAATTAATGTTCAAATTTTATGTATTTACCAATTAACACAATCATAGCTCAACTTCTGATGTTAAATATTAGCATGGTTTGATGAGTTAATTAAAACATTAAAGTTATTAAGATAAATACATTATTAACTCAGAAATTAAGGAAGCATTTTATAAGCATGTTTAATAAAAATCCCAATATTTTATATCAAATATATTTTAATTATTTTTAAATAGATCTATTAAAAAATTCATGCTATAAGTTTAGACTTTTCTTTAGCAAAACTAAACACATTGTAGGTATAGACTTTTCTTAATCGATGAAAATATGTAATTTATATAATTTTACAAATAAAAATATTTAATATTTTAATTATCACATATAATATGTTTACTATAAAAAATATTAATTTAATATTATTTACTACCTTATATTTTTTTCAAAACATTGTATTATATTTCTTATTGCATTTTCTTATAAAAGATATATATCATATAACTTTTTAATCCAATTTTAACATTTATCTTTCTAAAAATTATTTTGATGTTTTTATATTTCTTTACTGAAATTAATAAATTAACTATACTTAATTTCATCCTAAGCAGAATTAAAGTTTCAATATAATTATTTATGGATAATTAAGAGAAAACATGATTCCACTTGTCAAACTTTGGCAATGAGATAGCGCTTGTCCCTTTCCTTTGCAACGAGCATCACAAATGTTTTGGAAAGGACTTAGAGAACTTTTAAGGTTGACGATAGAAAAATAACATATATATATATATATATGCTCAACAGAATAATTATGAACATACATTTATTAATAATTAATATAATTCCACATATCAAATAAAAAACACATTATTAATAAAATTTTATAAATGCCTTAAATTTTTTCTAAACTATAATAATTTTTGGTGTCTAATCCTAATATATGAATACATCTCAAAATTATATCACGAATTTTGTTTTAGTCCATCAGTCTAATTATGCTAGCTTTTTCATTTTTTCATTTTTTTTACTAAAAGACTAAATTATCATTTCTTTAAATGTTTAAAAGTTTAAAACAATATATGATAAATATATATAATATAATATAATATAAAAAAGAGGGTGTTTCCCTTCCCCCTCGACCGCTAATCCATAAATTGTTAAAGCTTCCATAAATGCTAGACTAAGCAATAAAGTACCTCATATTTTACCCTCTTACCTTCTACAACTTCCCCTGTTCATGCCCATAATCATTTTATCTTGATCCTACATTTTTTTAATTCTGCATTGGGATCTTGTTTTATGATTTTTTCTACTTTAGAACATATATTAACTTATATCTCTTTTTGGATCATTTCAATTGTTAGTAGGCGGAACCGGAACTGGTCACGAATGATGGCCTTCTTTCATGGACTTCGACTTGCTTTGATGATGGGCATGCTTGTTGTGCTTCGGTCCCTCAATGGGCTTTCTAGCGCCTGAGGGGCAATGTAGAAGAATGATCACGCGCCCCCTTTTTCATGTTGCATGACCAACAAAGCAAAGGAGGGTGACACCCTCCTTTTTTCACTTTGCATCCCTCCGCCCCTCCCCTCCAATGTCGACGAGGGGGAGAGGGCAGCGCCCTCTCTTTTATATCTTTACTTTTTTTATTATTAGTTATTATATAATATATTAAACTTTAAACTTTAAAAGAGATGATATAATGGTAGTTTAATTTTTAATAAAAAAATGCAAAAGTTAACATAATTATATTGATGAACTAAAGTGAAAATTTATGGTATACTTTAAAGACATCTTACAGTAAGTTTATACATTAGGGTTAGAAGCAAAAAAAAAACGTTATAATTTAATAAATGTTTAAGAAATTTACTCATAAAAGAAGAAAGATAGTTGTTCAAATATTTTATTTTTATCTTGAACATATAATTTAATGTATAGAATAATAATTCATGGACATAATCATTAATTATTGATTTAGGAGCAAAAGCTAAATAAGATTTATAAATTTATCTATTTTTATTGAAGAATGAATTTTCTTTTATTTCAATATTGCTTAGATTGTTGTACAAAGGAAATTTCAATTGCGAGTTCATTGAATAATTTGGTTTAGTGAGATTAAGGAATATTTCATCTAGAATAAGTTTTTTTTTCACGAATAGTGATTTTTTATAGCGATCATGGTCAAGTGCATGTCATTTAGTGACCATTGGCAAAGTGCAAACACAAGCCGCCACCATCATCAATCAATAGCAAGTATGACGATAATAATTAAATGTTAAAAGTGCATTAGTTTCTTAGATAATAAAGTGTATGAGTTCTCGAACACATGAATCATAAACTTAAATAATAAAGTGTACCAGTTGTGTGATTAGAATTTGTTTGAATTGAGAATTTGAAGGGATGATGTGAAATACGAAGGGATGAGATTAGATAAATTATGTTTGATTATATTTTTATTTTAGTTAAGATCGATGAGGTGGAATGACTAAGCCTTCTGAACATCAGGTTTCTCATTTTATCAAATTGGTGGAATGAGAAAAAATAAATAACTTTAAGTCAAATTAACTCCTCTATTATTATCAAATTAAATTATCTCTCTTATCAAGTTAAACAAATTCTCTGTTCTTTCTTTTATTTTATTACATTGATAAATTATCTTTTTCTCCCATAAGAATATTACATTGATAAAATAATTTTTATTTATAATTATGCTTTTATAAGTATTTATCTATCATTTTTTACTTTTTAAATAGACAAATAAAATAGTTCAAAAAATAAAGAATATAATAAAAAGGCAGAAAAAAGATAAAAATAAATTAAGTGGTAAAAAAATAAATCTTTATTACTCATTAAATATCATAATAGTTTATATATAATAAATCGTAAAAATGACTTTGTAGTAAATAAAATTTTCATGCTTCAACACATCAATTTTTATAATTTATTATTGAAACATGGACTTTCAATCACACATCACTATATCTCGTCCCCTCCATTAGTTAATTGTCAAACATACCTTTAACTAAACTAATTTCATAAGCTAATAAGAGATAACAAGATTTCAACTAAAAATTTTTCAAAAAAAAAATACAAAAAAGTAAATGCTAAATGAAATTAGTGTAGTCTCATTTACTTGTCTAGAGATTAGGATGATAAATGAGATTGTAGACAAACTAAATTCGCCAAATAATAATAATTAGTTTCTAACAAAATATTAGAGTCAACTCATATCTCTTTTCGATAATTTCAATTGTCAGTAGGTGGAATCGGAGCGGGTCACGGATGAGGGCCTTCTTTCATGGACTTCGGCTTGCTTTGATGATGGACAGGCTTGTTATGCTTTGGCCCCTCAGTGGGCTTTCTAGCGCCAGAGGGGCAACGTAGAAGGGTGATCACATGCCCCCTTTCTCATGTTTCATGGCCAACAAAGCAAAGGAGGATGACGCCCTCCTTTTTTCACTTCGCATCCACCCCTCTCCCCCTCCAATGTCGATGAGGGGGAGAGGGCAACGGCCCCTCTTTTATATCTTTACTTTTTTATGATTAATTATTATATAATATATTAAATTTTAAACATCAAAAGAGATGATATAATGGTAGTTTAATTTTTTAATAAAAAAATGAAAAGTTAACATAATCATATGGACGAACTAAAGTGAAAATCGTGGTATACTTTAAAGACGTCTTACAGTAAGTTTATACATTAGGGTTAGACGCAAAAAAATCGTTATAATTTAAGGAAGGTTTAATAAATTAACTCATAAAAGAAAAAGATAGTTGTTCAAATAGTTTATTTTTATCTTGAACATATAATTTAATGTATAGAATAATCATTAATTATTTATTTAAGAGCAAAAGCTAAATAAAATTTATCTATTTTTTTTATTGAAGAATGAATTTTCTTTTATTTCAATATTGATTAGATTGTTTTACAAAGGAAATTTCAATTGTGAGTTCATTGAGTATTTTGGTTTAGTATGATTAAGGAATATTTTATATAGAATAAGTTTTTTTCACGAACAGTGATTTTTTATAGCGATCATGGTCAAGTGCATATGTCATTTAGTGATCATTTCAAAGTGCAAACACAAGCTGCCATCATCAATCAATAGCAAGTTTGACGATAATAATTAAATGTTAAAAGTGCATTAGTTGATTAGATAATAAAGTGTACGAGTTCTCGAACACATGAATCATAAACTTAAATAATAAAGTGTACCAATTGTGTGATTAGAATTTGTTTGAATTGCGAATTTGAAGGGATGGTGAGGAATATGAAGAAATGAGATTATATAAATTATATTTTTATTATAGTTAAGAGAGATGAGGTGGAATGACTAAGACTTTTGAACGTCATGTTTCTCATTTTATCAAAGTGGTGGAATGAGAAGGAATAAATAACTTTAAGTCAAATTAACTCCTCTATTATTATCAAATTAAATTCTCTCTTTTCAAATTAAACAAATTCTCTGTTATTTCTTTTCCTTTATTCATTGATAAATTATATTTTTCTCTCGTAAGAATATTACATTGATAAAATATTTTTTATCGTATCAAATAATATTACTATCGTATATGATCATGTGATTATTATCTTATCTGATTATAACATAATCATACCTTATTATCGCCACATCGATCTTATTGTTAATATATTCAATCATTGATTATACTATTGATTCAGAAGTTTTCTTCTTATTTGGTCTTGTTAAATCTAAACTAAATTGTTAAAAGACAAATGTCTTTGATAAACAAAATAAAAGATGAAAGCTACTAGGTCTTCATGTTGATTATCTCTAAACCTCCTAGGTATGGGGCAAATAGTGTAGCTAAATATTTGAGATGTCATCCTTTAGAAAAAAAACTATGCCTGTCTTGTGATTGGTCATGGTCCTCCGTCATCACGAATCATTATTAGCGCTATTATTGAAGGACGACTTGCCATGGGTTGATATACCCCCACCTATATGAAAGGAACATGAAGTTTCTCCTAATTTATCGAGCGCTTCTTATTGTATTGGAAAACTCCAAACATTGAATTGAATTGAACTGAATCATGCTCATTCGGATGCTGAATTGATTGACATTGCCCCCGCCCATTGAATTGAATGGAAATTGTTATTGGTCGTTCATCCATTGAATTGAATAAAAATTATTATTGGTCGATGACCATTGATATTAAATTGAAATTGTTAAATTGAATAATGTCATAGTGATATATTGTTAATTGTTAATTGGCATTGATTTGTCTTGTTGACCTCTTTCCTGATCTTCCATATTGATCTATGGCTTCATGGACTTATTATTATATTGATTCCTTAATCCAATGCTCTATTGGAAATTGTTAAACTGAACAATGTCATATTGATTGTTAAATTATTGATATTGATTGGTCTTATGACCTTAGCCTAATCCATTACATTGATATATTGTTCCATTGATATTGATCCATCATATTTATTATTTATTGATCTGTTGATTATCATATTGCATTATTCATATACTCAATTGATTTGTTAATTTTATCTTGAGCAATATTGATGAATTGATCCTATTGATAAATTGATATTGTTATTGTTATTGATCTGTTGTCATAGTGCTACATCGTTATATCAAGCTACTGCTATGTTGATCCACTTATTCATTCTTATCAATCAATATATTGATTCATTGTTCAATTGCTTTATTGATCTTATGATTTGAGCAACATTAATTATTATTATTGATCATGATTAGACCATATATACTGAGTATTTTTATACTCATGAATATTTTTCTGTACATAAATCAGTGCAGAATGAGATTGATGACAATTGTGAGACAGTCGATGGCTCCTCTAATGATGACATGCATTCATTAATAGAGGATCATTTATTGTATAAGTGTAGGACCCATGAACCCACAGGTCATTGGATTAATGTATAAAGAGTTTTCGCATATTATAAAGATTATTATATTTTAGTCTTTCGCTATTGTAAATTAGTATTATCATAGTTAAGTCATAGAATTGAGTGACGTCGAGATAGCCTTTTGGGTAGATAGAAAAAAAAATCTCGGGGCATTACATAAACATTGTCCAAATAGAATTAAAAATGAAATTTTCACACCCTTACAGTGTCCGATTTGAAGTAAAATAATAAATTTAACAAGTTGTTACATACTCATCGTGGTTCATGCCTAGAGTAACTTTCAAATGCAAATTTAGCATTTTTATGGAGTTTCATGCCTCTTGTCACAACCCCGTGGAGATCAAATTTAAGCCTGGGGAAGTGGGAGGGAGAGGAGGGGAGGTCACAATTGGGATTCATTTGTTGGTTTTGTACATATTTAGGGATCATTTAATTGCGTAATAAAAAAAGAAGAAATAAAAAATATTATTACTATTTTTTTAAAAATATGATTGTAAAAGTTGAAAAGAGTGGAACTATAAATATTCTTCATATTCTATTCTCATTTTGGGGGTTAAAAATAGTGATTTTGTCATCTCTCACCTCATCTTTTTTTTTGTTAACATAATTTCTTTCATTGTTTAAATTTTATCGAGCATATTTTTTTATTCATTTTTTAAGCCATCATTAATTTTTAAAAAATAAAATAATTTTTCCTCATGCTAATAGTGCTCCGTCATATTTTTCCCTCTTTCCTTAACAAACCCACCAACCACTTTATTCTCCAAATATTATCATGATAATTATTTTGTTTGTTTTTTTCCTTTATGACCTGCATACTTTATTTTTGTTTTCTTAATTTTTTTTATCTCTATCACATGTTTTTTTCTATGATATATTAGTTATATTCTTTTATCTTATTTTTTATTTTTTATTTAATCAGCTAGATGAGAATAGAGCCACCTTTATTTAATGAATACTTTGGCAATGATGAATTTTTACACTGAATTTTTAAAGTTTGATCATTTCTTTAATTATTCGAATATTTTACTATCTCAACAAGCTATTACTAATAGAGCAAATTTTTTTAGTGAAAAGACAATTGGTGACTACGAGCTTATTATCATAAGAAACCTATCCAACCACGACAAAACGATGAAGAAGTTACTCATTGAAATTTTTTTTACTTCATCATATTATTGTCTTATTTTTTTTAGCAATCAAGAAATAATCAACAAGAGAGGTAAAAAGTTAATATAAGAAATGCACATTCATTTGAATAATATTAAAAATTTGATTGAGAAGGTTAAATAGCAATTGAAGAATATAAATGTCAATTAAATGTCCTAGAGTCTCTTAGATTTTGTGCAATATTGTGAGAATCAATTGTCTTTAGAAGTTGAAATTGTTTCAATTGAAAAGTTGCAAGAGACTATTGAAAATATTATGATCCATCCAAACACTAAAGAGTTAGCAACTATGTACTTTCTTTTCATGTAAAAATAAATAAATTTATTAAAGAGTTGGATGAAAAATTGAGGTTAAGTTCGTCAACAAATAGAAAAGTTTTGTTTCAAATGTTTCAAGTTAACGTTAGATGTAATTTTCTGCATATTGCCCTTTAAGTCAAGTTATTAGAACAATATTATATTATTCAGTATTACTCTTCAATCTACTTCATAGAAGAAGTGTAATGACCTTGATTTTTCATTAAATAAATAAATAAATATTTTATTCATTAATAAGATCTAAAAAATCATTATTTAATTTTTTGAAATTATTTAATTCAAAAAATGATGGAAATTGGAGGAAAAGTTAGAAAGATAAGATGAAATTTGAGAAGAGATGAAATTATTATAGAGATGATTATGGGATTATTAAGTAAATTCATATTTAATTAAATTTGAATAACTACGGGATGATTAATCAAGGATGACCAAGATTGATTCTAAAAGACTTCAAAACCCAATAGAAGTCAAAACTCTAACATAAAACTATAAATAGACATTAAAGGGTGGCTGAAAATTCATTTTCACAGAATTTTATCTGCGAGCCTCTCTTTTCCTCTTGTTATCACGTGAATCGAGAGACGCGCAATGATTGATTTCGAAGCTGTCATATAGGAGAAGTTATTTCAAGTGGTGGTCGTGAGTTTCGGGATGTGGACAAAGAGTAATCGTCGGCCAAAGATCAGTGTTCGTGCAGATTTCCAAAAAAAATTACAGTTAGTTTTTCAGCCAACTTTATGTATGTATGGAGAATCTTTCTATCGTCGATTTTCGTGACATGAAACCATATTCTCTTCTCCTTTGTACCAATGATCTATTGATATAAATTGTGCATCATTTGGATATCATATGGAAGAGTTATGATGGCCGAAAAATCATGTCAGAACACATTTTTTCACCGGTGACTGAACCCGACCTAGGTTCTTACGGCCCAGGTTCTATTGAACCCGGATTGCATTTATGCATATTGAATTGGGATTGGACATGGACCGGGTCAGCGACCGCGTGACCCGGAGTTCGTGTTATTCGAACACGGTTCGTGATTGATCAATTGATTGTCACGGGCGTGAATCGGCCAACCCGGTTGGGTTCATACCCAACTCGGTTCAAGTTGTGACCATGCCAAGGGGTTTTCGACTGTTCTGAACATGGCCTGGATTCTACTCGACGAGGGCCGGGTTCTGGGGCAGAAAATCTATTTTTGAGAAAAATGTTATAAATAATTGAATAATTATTATAGTTCATTGTTCTCCATCATCCTGATCATATCGTTAACAGATTTGACCACATTGTATCTTTTAAATTTAACTTTAAGATTGTTATTATCATCATCATCATCATCATCATCATCATTATTATTATTATTATTATTATTATTATTATTATTATTATTATTATTATCATCATCATCATCATCATCATCATCATCATCATCATCATCATCATCATCATCATCATCATCATCTTATCAGGTAATGTGATTCACTATCATATTGATCCAGTGGTTTTCCCTTGATTAGGTCCTTGTTTAACCTAAATTGAATTGTTAAAGATATGTCATTAGGATAAACATGATAAAAGATAAAAATTGTCTCTAAGCCTCATAGGTCATTTATTGTTATCGTATTGTATGTATCTAGAGGTTTGAGACGTCATCATTTAGGGAAGTTATTACTGTCCTATATAATCATGGTCCTTCGCCATCACGAACTATTGTTTAGCGCTAATAAAAGAGACATGGAGTTTCCTTAATTGACTGGGTGCTCCATATTGTATTGGATGACTTCAAAGATTGAATTGGATTTGAATCGAATAGAATGGAAATTGACTAGATTGCCTCCACCCATTGAATTGAATGGAAATTATTATTGACCAATGTCCATTGATATTGATATTGATTTGAAAATTATTAAATTAGATAGTGCTATAGTGATAAACCATAATTGACCATAATTGATTATTGTTAATTGTTAGTTGATATTGATTGGTCTTTTGCCCTCTTTCTTGATCTTCTTCATTGATCCATGGCTATATTGATCTATTGATTATTGAGTTTCTATCGTATTGATCCGTCCAGTGCTTTATTGCTTATTGTATCGTATTGTTATCCTTTTTTTATTGAGCACTATTGTTTGATTATGTTTATACCTTATGTATTGAGTATTTGTATAAACATGAGTTTTCTCCTGCATCTGGATTCATGCAGGTGAATTGATAATTGAAGATGATGATGCAGATGGTCTGACTCATTGATGGAGTTATTGCACATGGTGTATGATTGTGTCTTACTAGGTTCATATATGAGTTATTACTTTTTCGCACTTTTAATATTGTGGAGTTACGAACGTTCTAGCTCCTTTCACATTATGAATTTTTAGAAGTTGCTATTGTTAATTCTGCATTGGTTCATATTTTCGTAAAATTATTTTATATATAATTGTGGGACAACTCTGAACACGTGAAAATCACGTGGATCTCGAGGCATTACAAAATGCCAATATTAAGAGATATGAAGTATGATTCTTTGAATTTATTTTTTAGAATTTAAGGACGAACTCGAGGGAAATTGATGTAAGATTATATAAGATTGATTATGTTAATTATTATTCTTATATAAATATTATTGTTATTTTTTTAAAAAATAAGTTATTTAGATCATGTTAGTTAGCATTTTTAGTTTTCTTTATATTTTATATTATTTTCTATAAATATAAATTCTTTCATTATTAATTAGTTTAATTAATATCTAATTATTTTAACACCCGTGTGATTTTTGTTATCTATGAAATCTAATCATGTTATTGATGATACTTTAAATCCTCAACCTTTTTTTTTATCAAATTCATTCAAAAATTATAATCTCTTCTATTTCGACTATTATACCGTTTGGGGTTGTTTGGTTAGGATAACTATTAGGAGAACTAGCAAGAATCAAGTTTTCACCAAACAAGAAAAAGGGGCTTGTTCCAGGCCCTTTTTTTATATTGGAACTAGGGTCATGTGATCCTAGTTCTAACATTTTGGTTTTTTGGTGGAACAATGTTGTTGCCCTTTTTTCTTTTCGTTTTTTTCTTTTACCTTTTCTATTTTCTTTTCTACTTTTCTATTTTCTTTTATCATTTTCTCTTTCTTTATCTTTTCTATATAAAATAATTTATTTATTATAGGATTAATATAATATTATTTATTACTTATTATTTCATTAAAAAATTTAACATTTCATTAAATATAAATTATTAAAAATATTTTTTTATATTTAAATAATAAATTTTTTAACGAATTTTTTGGCATAATTATTTTAATATAATTTAGTTTTAGTTTTTTAATAAATTTATAACCTATATTTATTAATATATTTTGAATTTGAACACTCATTAAAATTAACCCATTATATCTACTTTTTCATATCACATCAATTATCTTATTCCGTCCTAACATAATTCGAACTAATTTATCAATTCAATTATTCACTTGAAACTCGAAAAAAGTCCAATTTTAATTGTCAAACAGCCCCTTGCATATAGTTAACAGAAAACAAACAAAATAAAATTTATTAATCATTTTGGTTATAAGAAAATAATATGAACAATATACATTTATTGTTTAAAAAATGACTAAAAGTAAATGCCTGTCCGATCCATCCATCTACTCCGGCGAGAGGTGACTGAGCGGATTTGGGGTCCCCTTTCCTCCTTTTCTGCTTCTCTAGGCATCCCCTCCTTTTTTTTTTCATTTTTCACTTGTATGATAAGTTGTATATATATTGTAATTGGATCTCGTTTTATCTAGTATTCACATCGAGTAATTAATTTTAAAATGCATATGGTTATTAGTATCGACGGTGACGAAGCGAATAAAGTTAAGACTATTTTAAAAACTTAATAAATAAGATAGGTTATATACACTACAAGAAAATTATCATTTTTCGACGAGTAATTTTCGACGGTTTGAAATCCGTCGCAATTTCCGACGGATACAACCGTTGGAAATAAAAATAATATATTATGTAATTTATTATATTATTATTTTATTTTTCGATGATTAGGAACGTCGATATTCCCGACAGATATCCATCCGTCATAATTTTCGACGGATTTTTCGACGGTTACGACCGTCGAAAATGAGAAAATAAATTATATAATTTATTATATTATTATTTAATTTTTCGATTATTAGGAACGTCGATATTTTCGACGATTAGGAACGTCGATATTTTCGACGGATATTCATCCGTCGTGATTTTCGACGGATTTTCCGACGATCGTAATCGTCAGTAAATGTATAATAATATCATGCGAGGAGTATTTTAAAATTCCGACGGTTTCGACCATCGATAATAATTACCGACTGGTCTAACTGTCGGTAAAATAAAAAATAAACATTATATATAACTAAATATTTTTTCGACGGTCACAATCGTCGATAATTTTAAAAATAATTAATATTTACTTTTCCGACGGCCAGAGCCGTCAGTAATTAAAATTTCGTTATCCCGCTTTTTTTTCCCGCTTTCTCTCATCTTTCCACCTATAAATATATATAATAACCCAATTTTCTTTCCACCTCTCCTCTCTCTCCCTCCTCTCCTCTCCTCTCTCTCTCCCTCTCCCTCTCCCGGCCGGAGAGCATTTTGCCGGACGTCAAGCGTCGACTGTCGGTGACCTATCCCACCGGCGACCTGTCCGGCCGGCGTGTCTCTGTCTCTTCGCCGGCGTCTCTCTCTCTCTTTCTCTTTCTCTTTCTCTTTCTCTTCGCGGGTGGCCGGATCTGGCTGTGGGAGGTCGGATCCGGCCGCTAATTTTTTATTTTTAAAAAAGTCTTTGCGACGATTGCGACCATCGAAAGATCGACGACAACCATCGAAAGTTTCGACAGTTGCGACCGTCGAAAATTGTCGATGGTTGGAACCGCCAGACTTTTCCGGCGGTTGAGATCGTCGAAAATTTTCGACGGTTGGAACCGTCGGACTTTTCCGACGGTCCAAACCGTCGCAATTACCGACGGTTTTGATTTGAACCGTCGCAAATTAATTTGCGACGAGCATTTTTTCGACGGATTGATTCCGTTTGAAAAATCATCGGTAATACAATTACTGACGATTTTTTACTTGTGACCGTCGGTAATCAACGTTTTTCTTGTAGTGATACTTGTAATATGCCAAAAATATTAACTTTGGTTTGGAAGCTTGACTTGGCTCAATATCATTAAGCTATATATATAGTATATACACGCATTCTCAAAATAAGATATAATAAAAATATTCTATTATATAGCTTAGATTACACTTATAATATATTTACTAGTAGTTTGGCCAGTCTTTTATGATAAGAAAATAGGGATGATATAAGTAAGTTAAGTTTATTTAAATTAAAAGGCCAAATTCTAAATTTAAATTTGACTTATTTATTAAATAATCTGAGTTTAAAACGGATCGAGTGGAGTCACCAGATGATAGACGAACTAATTAACTAACCACTAGGATTATTTTATATAAAAATTATAAGTTGCATCTCTAATTTTTCGGGGGAGATGGAGACAAATAGGGGCGGAACCACAAAAAAAAAGGGGGGCGATGCTTCGATCCTAGGACCTCTCAACAAATTTAAAAGGCACATGACCACTGAGCTGCCTAGAAAACAACTTTGATGGGCCAGATTGATTTTTAACTCTATAAATTACATATAAGCATATATAATTAATTAAAATTTTAAAAATTAGGAAGGATCAGAGCCCCCTCAAGCTATATGTGGGTCCGCCCTGGAGACAAAGTTGTAGAATATTAATTGAAAATGACAACGATATCCAACTAGCTTCAAGCAGATAGCGACGTCGGCTAATAAGGTTCTGAATTTAGGCAACGGACGGACGTTTTCCCGCGTTGGACGAGAGACTTTGTTGCCAACAGTGGGGACGTGGTTGGTTGGAAGTTTGCTCCATCCTTTTTAAAATCATGGGAAAGAGACATGAATCAAACACGTCTATGCTTAGAAGGCGAACTGATTTAGTCAATAAAGTGGTTGTCAAACAATTGCCTCACTTATATTTTCCTAGCAACCAGGCAATGACTATAGACTTTTATCATATATTAAATTAATTAACTACCGAATGTGCACTATATGTTTGTTTTTTTATTATGTAATTAATAAATATGAAGGAAGAAGTATAAAGGAATAGAAGTCTCGATAATTTTTTTTTGAAACAAAAATTGGTTGATGCTTGTGAGAAATGAGAGCCAGATTTATATTGCATATATTTAATTATCTTGATGACCACTTTGTCTTGATGACCATCTCAAGTATGTCCCTTGACTAAGGTAGTACGGTTGTGCTTAGCAAAGATGAAAGCCTAGGACAACATAAATATTTTATTTTCAATTATATTGGAAGAATTATGAAGCTCGTGTAAATAAATTCAAATAAAAGTTTGGTAAATTATCCCAAGTGCCTTCCAATTTTAACGTTTGTTCAGCGATACCCACCAACTTTACTTTCTAATATGAATGTCCTCTATTTTATAATTTGTTTCATAGAATGTCCTTTCGATCGAAAATACCTAATTTCTCGAACATTCAACTGACATGACATTTAATTTTTTTAAACAAATAATACATGAAATATTAAAATAATATTAACAAATAAACCCCCCCCCCCTCTCTCTCTCTCTGCCTACCAGTCCTCTACGACGCTCGCCGGAGGAAGGAGAGGGGGGGGGGGGGAGGGGGGCTTCGCGACATGCCGGAGGTTGCAGAGGAGGGCGAGGTCCCCCCTTTTTTGTGCGCGCCGGCGTAGAAAAGGGTGGGGGGCTCGCCCCCCTCTGCGTCCTCCGACGAGCGCCAAAAGTTGCAGAGGGGGACGAGACCCTCCTCCCTCCAGCACTGATAAGATCGTCAGAGGTCGAGAGGAGGGGCAGTGTCTTTTTTCTTATTATTATTTAATCATACCACGTAAAAGAAAGAAATGTCACATCAGACGCTTTCTGTGTGGAAGAGAGAGAAAATGGCCCCGTGGATGCCACATCAACGGGGCAATTCCCTGACTATGGCCGGTTAAAAGGGCATTTCGTGCAATAAGTTAAAAGATGGAAGACATTCATTTACAAACTAAAGTTGAATGTTAGCGTTGGAAAGATGCCCAAAGTTGTAGGGCATTTGACGTAATTTACTCTTTATAAAAGAAGTATCTCAATCAGTGTTGTCAAGGCCAGATTGGACCGGCCGGTCGGACCGGTGACAAATCTGGCCCATTTGGAGACCCAAAATCGGACCTCCATTTGGACCGGATTGAACCGAATCGAACCGGTCAAAAATCGGTCAAAACCGATTAAAATCTGCCAAAATAAAAAAAAACAAGTTGAACCGCGTTTTTGGACTAGGCAAAATTTTATTATTATTATTTTTGTTATGAGATGATTTAATAAAATTTATTATTATAAATTTGAAACATATCCAAAAATGGACTTCCTCCATAAATATTCGGCCCATTAGTCCTCTCCTTCATTTATAGTTGTCCATGTACACTCACTTTGCTACTATTAACAATGTGAGACTACCTTTGTACAATCACTTATTCTTTCTCTCTTCATTTAATCTTAACTTTATTAAACTTTGAGCTTTAACTCATTATATTATCTCATTTTTTAATATCATAAATGTATATTATAATATAAATTAATTATATATTAATTATATTAATATAATATTTATCATATTACATAAATTAATTATGAATGAATAGTGCACACTTCTTTGTTATATGTATAATATACTTAGTATAGTATAATATTATATGTACGCAAATTTAAATTTATTTAATTTAGTATATAATAAGTTAAATTAAATAGTTAACTACTCATTATACCATATATTTATTTATAGAATATACAATATTGTCATAATATTTTAAAAAAAATTGTAATTTTTGCTTCTAACATAAAAATAAAGATATGCAATACATAAAAAAATAATCAATGGAAATTTTGTATATAATAATCAAATTCATAACATTTAAATTTATTAACTGTATAATAATTTTAAAATCAAATCTTAAAATTAATTATAAACTTATTATTTATGATTGTTATTTTTTCTCTTGTATAATACATTTTGATATCATATATATACTTATATAATCGAAATATCATAACTTAATTTACTATATCATATTAAATATAATATTTTATTATTATTCGGTCCGATCGACCGATCCAACCGATCCGATTGGTTCGACCTGAAACGGACACTTATCCGGGTCGTCATCCGATCCAGTCCTAACAACATTGATCTCAATCATACCATTCGAAATGTTGAAAACAACTTGATTTCAGGGCAAATAAGTTTGTTGGCAAAGTTGGGTTTGGACTTCGGTTATATGATATTTTTGGCATTTGCATAAATTTCCCCAAAAAGTTTTAGTTTACCTAAAATGTTGAGAATTTAAGACAGAAAAGAAAATCTCACACTGACTCCTAATTCCAGCAATCTAAAAAGTTTATATAGAAATTCCTCTATAAACGATAAAAAAAATTATTCTAAATTGTCTTCTACAATAATTAGCAGAAATTACATCATCTATTATGATAGATATAGTTAAATTTAATTCTGAATAATAAGTATAATATATTTTAAAATTTTATCTCTGTGGGCTCTACTCTCAAGCCCTTTTTGACATGGGATCTCTTGGATTTTTTTCTTAACCTCCTTGTTTGGACAATGAGGCTTCAGAACGTCTTCGATTGTGTTAAATATAATAATTAGAGGTTACGATTCAAAATATTATCATTCTATATTTTATTTAAAACTAACTTTTTATATATTTGAATCGGATCAAGAAGATTTTTTTTACAATGAAAGCAGGATTCAAGATCTCTTAACTCGATAACCAACTATTATTTAAAAAAACCATAATAATTATTTAAATATCTAGAATTTTAATAAAAATAATGCCGTATGAATATAAATAAAAATAATTAGAAAGATACTCGTTTAAATGGACTTTTCGCGATATGGTCCCTGCCCGGGTGCTGCTTGGGGCACTGTGCTCATTTTAGAGTTGGAGCAGGGGCCATTGCTGCGACATGGACTGAGCAGCCTTCTGCCAAAACTGTAAGTGGAGCCGGCGGCAAGTTCGCTCTAACCGGCATCGGGACCTCGTTTTGCGTTCCTCCGCTGACAAAACTTGTTCCTCCGCCGCCAAGCAGTTCCGCCGGCGGGGTCCTTGCTTGGCGAAGATGGAAAGGACGCCAGGGACAACCATTCAGATATTTTTCATTCCTTCTTAATTTCCTCGTTCCATCCCACGAGCAAGCCGTTACAACTTACGTCGTTGACGTCGGAACCTGCAATCCATCTTGGACACAATTAAACAGGCATCTTTTCAGAAATAGAGGACACAATTCCTTGTACGAAATGGAGAGATTTATTGTAGCTCGATTAGTTTGAGCGGTCAATGAGGGAAAATGATGCAAACGCTCCTTTAATACCTCTTCTTCTCGTTGATATTTGATTCGTTTCGGCTCCAGAAATGTGAGAGGAGAGATTCTATCTAGAAGAAGACTATTTGAGCATTTGTCAATTTTTTTTAGAAGATAGAGGATGTGAGCCACATCCATTTTTATTTATTATAAAAACTTGTATATATTATAACATATCTTATAATCTCACACACTCACTCGTCAAGTTTCTAGCTGCTATTAGAATATTATCAACGTAACATTTTTCTCCCTTGAAAATACAATCATTGCATAGTCGTCATATCACCCATAAAATCACAATTATTTGGTTCTTTGTCTTTTTGATATATATACCTGTAAATTGGTACCATGTCCGTCTTGTCTAAATGATCGTCAGAATGCTATCATAAAGCTCACATCTAACCAATCACATCTAAAATCATGCCATGTCTTTCGTGCTATTGGGCAGAAAATGTGATCTATATCCTCCATGTTGTCATCGCAAAAGATGCAAGTGGTGTTCATTCTTGTATCCCATTTCATTTTGTACTTTTGAGTAGGAAGTCTGTATCTCCTCAATAGTCATGCAAATACCTGAATACACATAGGAACTTTAATGCTCCAAAAGAGTCGACAATCTCTTTTAAGCTCTTCATCTGTTGTGAAGCTCTCTAGATTCAGAGTTTTATAAACTGTTCGAACAGAGAAATTACCAGCTTTCCAAATCCAAGAGTCTTCCCTTGTGTCATTTATCCTATGTCCTCGGAGACGCTCCATTAGTGCAAGAAGATCCTCAAGCCGATTATCAGACAGGTGGACTGCTAACCGTGAGGTCCATACACCGTCATTGAAGAAATTGCCTGACTAATATTGAGCGACTATTGCCTGTTTATCCTCAGCTATCGCATAAAGCCTTGGAAAGGAGATTGATAGTGATTCCCCAGATGGCGAAGGATCCATCCAAAATCGAAAATCCTTTACGTCCCTAGTGTTGCCTCAAAGAATAGTCTAACTCGTGGCATAACGCTGTCATAATGCTTCTCCAAAATGCTGAAGTCCCTTGTGTAATTTCATGCCTATGTTCCCATGAAAGCATTCTGTCATAACATGCAGTAATAACTAATAGTCAAATATCTTGTCTCGACCCCATTATCCGAGCCACCCATTGTGTCTTTAAAGCAGTGTTCATTGTCTGAAGATCTTGAATCCCTAATCCTCCTTCTGACGTCGGTCGACATATTTCTGATCAGGCCACCAAATGCATCCCTCTGCTTGTAGTACCTTTGTTTTTCCAAAAGAAGCCTCGACGAAGTGAATCAATCTGTTGGATGACCCTTTGAGGCATCCAAAAAATTGACATATAATAAATAGGAATGGATGATAGGACTGACCGCACCAGGGTCAGTCTTCCTCCACGTGATAATAGCCGTAAGAACCATTCTTCAAGTCTTTTTTCTACTCTATCAACCACGGGATTCCAATTTCGAGACAGTAGCCAGTGGTAGGCTCAAATATGTGATGGGAGGTTGTCTCGAGTTTCATTGAGCATCTTCGGGCCTCTTCATCTGTCATGCCAAAAGGGATGAAAAATGATTTTGAGTGATTTATTTGGAACCCAGAGAAATCACCAGAGATGTTAATGAGCATTGCAAGCCTCCTTGCCGCGGTAATCGATCCTTCTATAAAAAATAATGTATCATCAACATACTGCAATATACGTATGATTGTACCTTGCTCTGGGCTTGAAGAAAAGCTTTTGAAGATGTTGGCTTCGCATGCCGAAAATGTGCATCTTGCTAGTGCATCTGTTGCAAGAACAAAGAGCATAGGTGCTAGGGGACATCCCTAGTGAACCCCTCGTTGTGGTTGGATCCATCCCCCAATCGGGCCGCCATTAATTAGGACTGAGAACGAGACGGTGCAGACACATCGTTTCATCCAAGCTATCCATGTATGTGGAAAACCTCAAAGGTGAAGGGATCTTCACGAAAAAGACCAATCTAGTGAGTCATACGCCTTGGAGAAATCAACTTTCCAAAGAAAGCCACATGTATTTGTCCTTCTCCAATGTGATATAATTTCAGACGTCATAGTGAAGCTATCCATAATTAATCGTCCTACTAAGAATGCAGTTTGTACCGGATGCATGAGAGAACCCAGCACCACTCGAAGACGATTCGCTAGGGCCACAAGTAAGTAAATAGAATTTAATAGCGCGATCGGTCTAAAATCCTCCACCTGCTCTGCTGCTGATTTTTTGGGGATGAGAAAGAGGAAGAATTTATTGATTCTCTCAAAACTCATGTTTACTGCTGCGAAAGATTGAGTCAGTCATAGGCCCATAGCATCGTGCATCGTGCATCGTTAGAAAGTACATAAACTTTATTTATTTAAAACTTATTTTCCATTTTATTATATATAAATTATTTATAATATTTAACGAATAATGAATATTTATTTCTTGTTCACTTGACTTATTTTTTTCTTTATTCTTTATTTGGGCCATTTCTTTTTTTATTATTTCTTTAATTTCTTTTCTCATAACCATTTTATTCATCTATTTTAAAAGTAAAAAATGAGATATAAATATTTATAAAAAACACATTATAAATAAAGTATATCAATGTAATATTAATATGAGAGAAAAAATAAGAAAATAAAAATGAGAGATAAATATAATTCAAAATTATTTCATCAATGCGAGAGAGAAAAAAAGAAGAAAGAATTAATTTAGTTTAAAATTATTTATTCTTTTTCATTTCAGCAATTTAGACATTACGTTTTCACATTAATAATTTACATTATCTCACATAAAAAATTTCCATTAATTGCATTATCAACCATCCACACTAACTTATTTACTATGTACAAATAAATTTTCTAGCAATTCAAACTATATTTTTATTTATAATAAAATATCATTAATTAATATGTAATTTACTAAAATATCATTTATCATGAATGTCAAGTTAAAATTTATATAATTCGATTAAAGCTCAAATAAAAATTCATAAAATTGATAAATTGAATAAATTTAGTTATAAATAATTTATATATCTTTATATGTAGAAACAATGATAACAAATATATGTAATATTCAAAATAATAACTAAAAATATTATATTGTGTAAATAACAATAATAAATTAAGTAAATAAATAGTTTAAATTATGATAATAATAATGATCATAATAGTTTTTTTTATTATTATCGTCCTTATAATTTTTCATACTATTTCATTTTTTGTATGATAATAGAAGAAGCAGAAAGAAGATAAAAATTAAAATTTCACCTGGACGAACACCCCTCAATAATCAATGAGAATTGTCACTTTGCATGGCAGACCTTTGTGCATCGTCTGATCGTCGCCCTCCTCCTGCGTCCTGCTGTCATGGAGAGTGCTTCCTCCTCCCGTGTCCAACCATCATCGTGAGTGTCTCCTTTTGTGTCAGGCATCGTCACAAGTGCCTCCTCTGCGACCCACCATCGTCACGAGCGTCGGCCTCCTCATTGGCCACGAAAAGCCATGGAAGTCACATCGTCCCTCTTCGCTCAGACATGAAATTCAAAAGCCGCGGACCCTCCTCCTCCATCAAGTGCCACCGCCATCCTTGCGTCATCATCACCTCCTCCTTCACGACGACCTCTTCACCCTCCTCGTTGCCGATGAAAAGTTTTCGCGAGCGCTCAGACATGGAAGTCGAAGGCATGGCCCTTTTGTCATGTACATCCAACTTTGCAACTAAGTTCTAATTCTATTATCACATCCCTTAACATTATTTAGAAATTTTAAAATAAATTGGCAAAACTTCCTCCCTTATTTACCAATACGTATAATAGTTTCATATAAACTCATCAAATTTAAAACCATGACATTAGACATAATATTTACATAACGTCATTACTGTTTCACAAACCATTTCACATATAACACCCCTAGATAAAGTTTCATATGACATTATAAAAAGTTTCTCATAAACTTAATTACAACATCTATATTTATCTATTACATGCATGCTACCAAAACACAAACATGAAGTGAAAATAAAAGTGTTCCAATGGCTCAACATTTTCTATATGTAGCAAAATAAACTCCGAATCAACTTAAATAAAAAATATTACAAGTATCTGAAAACTTTTAAAAAGATACTAAGAGCAACAATTATTTGCTCAATGAGTGAAATAAAAGAACCACATAGGAGAATAATACGAGTTCATACAATATTTAAGTAATCATATTGTTCCATATGAGAAAATGTTTAAAGTATAACACAAATATCATAAGTTATCAAATCATATGAATTTTCATATAAATAAAGTAACTCAATATATCATTATATTCATAATTAAAATTCACACGTGTCATTGCACACAACATGGGTCAATACGTATACCTCCATGATTATGTGTCATATAGTTAAGTAAAACTCCATAATCATGAGTCTCGAATACCAACGCATAACATAAGTCAATACGTGCACGCAAAGTAGCTCCCAAAAGGCAAAGACATCATATATATGCTCCAAAAGCATCATGTATATCGAATACAGTCCCAAAGATCTTTTTCAACCAGCATGACCAATGAATACATGAAGTTTGACAATATTCAAATACACATCATAATAACATATCAACATCAAGTAAGACTTATTTTCACATCACAAATATTGTTATATGAAAATATTTTCATATAAGGTTTATTTCATCTCATATGAAGTTTTTGAAACATACCATATATACTTTTCATAGGTTAAGATATGTTTCAATAATAATAATAATAATAATAATAATAATAATAATAATAATAATAATAATAATAATAATAATAATAATAATTACTTGAAACATTACTATAAGTAGAAAAAGTAACATATATCATTTTACTATATTGTAAATTTATCCACTTCAACAAGTTTTACTAGATTTTTCCTTATGCTTTCCTACAAGAAATAATGCCCTTTTACTTTTCAATGCCAATAAAATAATACACAATGTATGCTCATGATGCATCAATTCTTATGCACCTTAAAATGCATATAATCTCTTCTAAATATTAATGTATAATTTCAGGTATTTATATTCACATGCTATTTCACACTTGGAATTACTCAATCTTCCAAAGCTTAACTAAGTGATGACTCCGGTTCCAAACTGAGTGTCTATTAATAAATAACTAGTGTGATGATACGCGCGATGCACAGATGATATAAAATTAGATGAATGTCATATTTATAAAAAATAATATTATATTAATATTGCTTAAATAATATAACAATTATAATTAGAAAAATAATTTATTAGTCTATCTAATTCTCTTTGTGTCTCATTTATTTTCTTCTCTATTAAGGAAATAATATTCTCACTTAAGTTTGAGATACTGATTTATTAGTCTATTTCAAATCTATATAAATTTCACTATACATATTAATCATGTATTATATTTGTTTCGATCACTGTTGTAATTATCTAAAAATAAGTTAAATTTTAAATACATGATGAATACTGGGTGACTTTATGAAAATATTGAATTATTCTTATCTTTTATGAATTTTTAAGTCATGCATACAATTGTGTTTTTAGTAATAAGAAATATGCAACTTGACATGTATGGAAAATAATTATCCAATAAAATTCTTGATAAATACAAATTTAATTTATTTTTATTTCCAATCTAAGTTCATGGTCATAAAAAATTATATATCATGTATATAATTTTCTTATAAAAATTAATTATATAACATAGATATTTTTCAAAATAAAATCTTATAAAATAGCTCATAGCGAGGGACTGTCATTATAGGAATAAATAATGTATTACAAAAATGTTTGCTTATGTACACTAATAATATTTTAAGAAGAAATGTCATCATTTTAAAATGCTATAAATGGTCATTAAAAAAAATAAAGAAATCAAATTCTCACATAAATCATAGGGGACTAATTTATAGTAATAGACTTATGTTAAAAAAACTTTGCAAATAGAAATAGCTCAGCGAAGACTTTAAATATAGAAATAAATAATATAATTCAAAATGATTACATTTGCTCATGAATAATATTTTAAGAGGAATACCATTATATGAAAATTATGTAAACATATATGATAATGCTTAATGAAAAATATTTTTTATAATTACTAAAATTAAAAATTAATGATAATGTTATAAGACAATTTTAAAAGAACCAATATCATAGGAGATACAACATGTTTATAGAAAACTATAATGATAAATTAAAGAGAAAGCTAATGATCCTTTGCAATGAACACAATTTAAATATTTATCACATTGTTCTCAGATGAAGTAAAAGAAAATTAATTTACACATATTTTTTTAAAAAAAACATTTATTATAATGTCATCTTTAAAAATTTTGTTGGAACATGCCATCCAAAAAGACGTTCTAGTGCCATGCAATAAAATTTACTCATATAGTTTTAACAAAAACCATAATGTTATAATGACATGTTGAGATGCAGACTTAAATTGGCATATAGCTTGCAAGGACGGACATATGGCCCAAGAGCTAATTGGTGCAAGTAAAATTTAATTATTAATTAATCTATCATATGATAATACCAAAATAAATCAATTATAAATATCTGACTTGTTAAAATTAAAATATAAAATTAATATTTACTTAACTTAGATATTCGACCTAGTAGCAACTAATTAAGCAAGATTGTGATAATTTACCATCTAAAAAAATAACAGTTAAATCATATAGAGGTACTATTATTATAACTTGGTTTTAAAATTTACAACTCTCAGAATTATGAGAAATATGATAAAGGTAGATATATTAAATATCTTCAAATCTAAGGATGATCCTCTCAATAAGTTTTTGATAAAAAAAATTAAACAGAGAATATACAAAGGAGATTCTTTGTTTTTTGTAATATATATTTTTAATTTAAAGTAAACCAATAAAAATAAAAAAAATACATTTTCTATTAACATTGTTGTTATCATGTTAAGTAATAATATGTATTAACAAAGGTATGATGTTGCCTTTTCCTCCCCATGTGTATTTTAGGGCCATGTATTTTTTTCCTTCTAGTACTACAAAACAAAAGTAAAAGAATGAAATAAATGTTATGCAAGAGTTCCTAATTGTTAGCAATGCATGCATTCCACTCGTATGCCTATGTAATTTTGCAGGCAACTCCGAAGTCCCACATGGATATGTAGAGGAAATTAAAAAAAATTCAAGACAAAATATAAAAATGGCGCAGTAATAGAGGAAAAAATAAGCTTAAAATTTATTACACGTGGACTAATAAATATTTTGAGAAAAAAATAATACTAATTTTTTTATATGACAATGCTTAAAGAAAAATAAGAAAAACTGAAATAGATGATCATAATAGATATAAATTGTAATTATTATTTTTGGGACACTTGTAAAAATATATTTATGCCAAGAAGCTTCTTTGCTTTTAATAGAGTATAGATTATGTTACTATATATTGTTAATTATTATTTTTAGGACACTTGCCTACATTTGCTTATGCCAAGTGTCAACTCCTCCTTGCATACTATCCTCCTTTTAATATAGTATAGATTCACAACTTCATAATCATAAAGATCAAATCTTAATTCTGAATAAATTAGAAACTAGACTTACTAAAATTATCAATTCTCAAATATCATTAACTGGCTCAAGTTACAAACTGACTGTTTGTCAATAAATAATTCATAACTTCATAATCATAAAGGTCAAATCCTAATTATGAATAAATTAGAAACTAGACTTACTAAAATTTTCAATTCCCAAATATCATTAACTAATTCTCAGTGGGTAAGTCATAAGGGTTTAGACCAATATTTTTAAAGCCGGATTGATGATCAAATCGGTCAACCAATTGGGTCATGGTTTAATCGAATTGAATTAAATTTTATTAAAATAATATTATTTGTATTACTTAAAGAAAATATATTATAAATTAAAATATAAAATATAATAAATGATAAAATAAAATATATATATTAGTCATCATTTTAAATTAATCAAATAGTAATAAATTATTTTTATATTTTAAAATATATACTATTTATAATTAAATTTCATTATTTAATAATTTCATGGAAAACTTTATTTTTTATTTAAATCTTTCTTTATTACTACCATCTAACGTTTTATTATATGATTTCAAAATTTTCTTCATATTATCTATTTCTTTTTTCATGTTCATCCTTTATAATCTATTATATTACTTATGTTTTAATTTTTAATATAAATTATTTAAACTTTATCATCTCATTTAAGTTCATGATAATTTTCTCTTTTATTTAAATTTGACTTTATTATTACCTTCTTACCTTTTATTTTCAAATTCAAATTTAATTTCCTTATTACTAATATCCTTTTTTTACATTCATTCTATAAAATCTAATCCCTTATTTTTCTCTTTTTCCTATTCTTCCACCATTAATACTATAATATACGATTCCTTATTTTTCTCATCTTCCTATTCTTCCCCATTAATACTATAATATAGTTTTCTTTTTCTCTATTTGTTTTCTATGAAGTCAGATTTTTTTTAGTTTTTTTAAAAAACCCGGATTGAACTGGTTTTCTGATTCATCTCAGTTCAATCCGATTTTTTTACAATCCAATTTTTAATATCATACCGGACTAGACTGATGTCCAATTCGTGATGGAACCAGACGGATCGGCCGGTTTGGTTTTAAAAACACTAGTTTGGACAGTTGAACTTATGGTTTGTGTTCTAGTAGATTGTGTGTGGCTAAAAGAATAATTTTTATCTTTATCAATACTTATCTATTTGATGAGTACCTAATTTTCCTAAAAACTATACTCTAGTATTACTTAGGCATAAAAAATATAGAATTTAATTCTTCATATAACCTTCTAACAAAGATAGTCAATTAGGTTCATGTTTTGTCAATATCCTGAAACACGATAGAAGAGGCCATACGAAATGCAAAATTCATTTCTCCACACCTACACGTCCAAATTGGATGATTTAATCTCTCACTGAACCTTTGTAATTTCTAATTAAACATATCAAAATCTCAAACCCTAATTCGATCTATTGTAGTCTTGCTCTAATTCAAACATATATTGGACTCGGGATAGAACAAGTACCTGTGAAGATTGATTCTATACAAATGTGTGTTAAGTGATTCCAGTGGCAATGGAAAGCTATCTTCGAAAGGATTACCCATACAAAATGTCAGAATTTATGGGTTGAAAATCACGAAGAAATGAATATCTCAATCAGAAAATCGATTTTGAATTAAGAACTCACCTTAAACAATTGACCGTTTTCGAATTTCTCCAGTACATTATGTTTTCACCTTTGGTAATTTTTCTACGGGTTATTTTTATAAACCACCCTTGACGCAAGTTTTCACATCTAACCCTAAACTACTAACTTATTTTTTTGGACCCCTAAACTATCGTAATTTTTCTAATTTCATCCTTTCGTCAACTTCTTTTAAATTTTCTGTTAACTTCATTTTTTCTCATTTATGAAAAGTCAAAATTACCCCTTCTCTCATCTCTTCTAATATTAAAAATTTAAAATAATAATTTAAAAAGAAAGAGCAAACTTCGAGAATGAGATTGTGGCCGAAATGCCTAAGCTGAGCCGCTTGGAGACAAGGCGGAGCGGCTCGCCGGTGGCCAGCAGTCAAATGCACATGGCGGCCCACTGTCGGACGAGGATAGCCGCGCAGAGCATCATATCCTCCTTTGCCATGGCCGAACTGAGCTCCCCACATAACATATCGAATGTCGCACTGCCCATCTGAAACACCCGTCAGAACTCTGCCTCGGGGAAGTCCGAGTGGTTGCATCGGTCCCACCACGCCCGCGACCGGTCCTTCACCCAAAGCCTCAGCTGCTGGTGGCCTCCAACAGGGGGAGCAGAAGCAGTGGGATCCTCTTGAGCAGCCACAGTGGCGGTGGCGCCGGACGAGGAGACGAGCGTGCTTGGAGCGCAGGGCATCGGATTCGTCGAGGGTCGCGAAATATTCTTGCACTTAGCCGTAGTAATCGAGCATCGCCTCGACTTTCTTCTTGATGCGGCAGGATGCAATGTTGGACTCACGGTGATCAAACTCCTCTTGGGTCTCGAGGGCAACGAGCGATGTCAACAGTCGTGCGATGGTCTGCACCACTTCTTCCTCTTCTTTCCGCCCTCGCCTGTTCCGCCTCTGGCGGTAGGCACGTCGTCCATGCCTTCGTCGGAGGCTCCTCGTGTTGGTGTTGTAACATCCTTGCACTTGTGTAGGATATTGAGCGTGACAAATAATATTCATTTATATGTAAATGAATTATATGATTATTTGCATGCATAATATACATTCATATATGTGATTTATGCAATGTTTACTTTGAATGCATAAATATTTGTAAATTATGAATGTGATATGTTTCATAAAACTTAGGATGCAATAAGTTCGACATTATGAAACATAGGTAGTCCAAATAGGACTAAGGCATCTAATTTGTATGATGATCATGGTAACAATTTTTGTTGAGTGGTGTGTGACATGTGCATGTCTAGGGAAATACTGAAAATATATTGTTAGTGAAAAATGCAGTACCCTCTTTCTCTATGGACTTACCTCGCATAGTGTTAACGAAGTCTCCAAGAATTATTATGTTCACATGACATGATGATATTTCTTTCAATTATTGTGGTGGCAAGGCGAAGGGATAATGGTTTCTAGTTGGCACATTGCAAATGCAAGGAAGAGCTTTCATCACAGAATCTTGATTGTCTTGATCAAAATTTTGAAAATGATATGTTAATCGCATCATATTTTTTTAAGTGATTTTAAATGTTTGTTTCCAAAATGATTAGAATAGTACCTTGACGCAACATTTATTTTAATGAATAATAAATTATTTTTTCAGATAGTGGGAGATGAGTGGGAGCATAACGATCATCTCGATATCACCGCTTTAAAAATTATTATGTTAGTATTTATGAATATATACGACAAGAAGATATGAAAAAAACTAACTCAATTTTCTTATATAAGTTTGATCATACATAGTGACAAAAAAGGTCTTTGCAATATGGCTAAGACAAAAGAAATATGTCAAAAGTGACACATGGCAAAATATGACCTCTGTCGAGCACGATCACTATCATGATTCTCACGATATTGATGTAACGAAATCATCAAGAAAATATAACTCTTATATAAGTTTTATTCAACAGATATGTTCTACATTTGTAAATGATGATAAACTTGATAACCGAGTTAGAGAATATTGGACATATATTTTAGAATGACGATGTGATAGTTACTCATTTCTAATAAGCTTGTGCACATATTTGATGTTTAGTGAAAATATCAAATCTTTTTTTATATTTATTTAAAGAATGATATGTCATCTTCAAACTGTGACTTTTTGCCCACGTCAAAATAAGAGTGATGCTGCAAGTCTTAGTAAGAGGTCATAATCCAATAATGTATAGATATTAAAAAAGACTAACACTGTTCACATCGATGTGAAAAAGCATGGTGGCAAAGTTAATATGGGCAAAACAAAGTGCTACACTTGTGGCAAATATGATAATTTTCACTCGTGATTGAATTGAGTCGAAAAATGTTGATATAATCGTATGTTAGTTTTGTTTAATGATAATATTTTTCCGACGTTGAAACTCGTCTTTTTGTGGATTGAGATTCTTGGGGCAACTTATCATGCAGTTCAAGAATAATGAATTCTTTGCATGACTTAGCGGTTAAAGTCAAAAGACATAGTTGGAAATACATGCAAGTGAGAGTTTTAAATGATTTTTACTTGCAAAATTTTCTTTTGCAATATATGAATATATTTATCTTCATTGTCCTATTGTACCACTATTTTAAAGTGGATATGTGTTTAGTATCTACATTTTTATATTTGGACAAAAATAACTATGTATTCACTTTTATCATTAATTTTTTATATTTAATGAAGTTCCTTTATAATAATTTTCTGAAAAATGATTTTCTATGTCTTAATTACTTTAAGTATTCAAGTTGATTATTTATGTCATATGTGACGTAAATAAATGCCAAAGAGCCTTGACTAGTCAATTTGTGATATTTTTTAAGCAATATAAATATATACTAGCTTAAGAAATATATTTTCATGCTAAAGTTATTTATTCTACTTTTATGACAATGTCTAATTGACAAGAAAATACAAAAATCATTTATGAACAAAAAATTATAATAATCCATTTGTATTGAATGTCTAAAGTTATATACAGTTTCTTTCATCACATTTTCACATTATAAATATGTTTTATCTAAGTTGGTAACATGAATTATTTTATAAAAAATCATGAACTTAGATGGAGAATTCAATTATGATCGCAAGATTAATGCCTCGCTGACTAAATTGATAATGCGAAATGGTTGAGACTTATTCGGCTAGTCTAGTGATGAAACTCATATAGTTATGCGACTAACTGTATTTCACAATTGTAAGTGTTGTAAATACGATGAAACTGTAATCTACTTGAATGTGTAGCGCAAATAAACTTTCAATGTTATATTTGGAATGTTAATTAATGCTGCCTAAATTAGTAAGAGTTACTGAAATAATAATTAGAAATATGACATTTATGTATATATTTTTCTTGGCTGAACGACATTAACATCTTCACTTTAAAAGTTGAAAATTTAGAATTGATAATGTATGTGGATTGATTTGTGGTTTGTTCATATTCTTTTCCCACACCTCACTCCTAGTGGGAGCAATTTACAGTCAACTCATGATTAATATTCATTTATTGAAACATATGAGTTGTGTTTCACGTTGTCATTGCCGAATGATTATATAAAATGAACATGATGCTAAAGAAGAAAATCAAGTCTCTCTCGGCGTAGATAAAGAAAATGAATTAATGCAAGCTAAAGAAGAAAATTAAGTCAATGATTTGTTAAATAATCCATCTTGTCGAAAGGTAAGCGTTTGAAATAAGTCGATATGGATGATAAGAAATTTAAAAGTGATGAAAAATAATAGTCACAAAAGGAGTGCTGACTATAGAGAAATTATTATGTTTTTCTTTCGTTCGTCAAAAGACTAGCTATTGTTTCACTTATGTATTAGATGAAAATTACATAAAGCTATTTGAATGCTCAAATATAAAAGTATTGAGCATGATATGTAGTTTGCGACGATCCATTTATGCATTTAGTATTCATGTAAATAATGATATACATATCATTATGTATCTATCCATTTTTTATGAATAAATATGTCATCATATTATATGTGAAACAATATTATGTATAGTTAGAAGTAATAAGAGATTTCTTCTATTAATGAAGAATTTAATGTCTATCTATATAAATGATATGGTTGTGACAGTTATTCACGTCGGGTGTGAAATTTAAATAAAAATTATTCAAGTAATTTATTGCTTTGTAGCAAGAGTCGTCTGTCTTAAAAACAAATTGACGAGAAATTATATACTCAACGATACCCTTATTAAAAGAGATAATTTTGAATCTCATGATTTTTTTAAAGCTCTATAAGTAACAAAATGAAATGTCATTTTGTAAACATGATTAGTAATCAGACATGCACAATAAGTTGAGAAGTCTGATATTTGTGTCACTGGTCAAATGAAAAATTTACATATTTATACATGACGCCTATATTGGATGGCAATTAAGAGAATAATGAGACACCTTATAAGCATGTTGACTCTCGTTTTGCGTCATTATGGAGATCGAGTTATAGGCTTGCTTATAATAGACGTCCATTAAGATGACGATATTAACAAGCAAAAGTTTATCTCCAATTATGACTTCATATTATAAAATGATATTGTTACAAAGTTTAGTTAAAACAAAACTATATTAAGTAGTCAAATATGAAAATTGAGTTTGTGTTACTCAATGATGATATGAAACCTTCTAGTTAAGTAATTTTTTTTACTCTTGTATTGACAATGGTCAAATATGCTCTTTGTTGCAATATGTATGTTACTATTGCTTGATAAAAGGATGGACTGTTAAAGGAAAACATATAGATGTCTAGTATGACTTGACAATGTGAAGAAGATATGGTTGATGAATACACGTATAAGTATGTGATGCTTACTAAACATGCTCAACTGACGCATTAACGTGCGCATGATTTATGTGATGATGTATTCTAAATCTTCTTATGAATAAAAATATGTTAATTTTATTCTGAAGTTAGTTAATTATTTTGATAATGCATGTAGAGTATGTCAAATCAGATACGAGATTATTAGTCACACGGATAATCGTCTCGGCGCTTAGTGTATAACGAGCGGAGATGAAATAATTTAGATTCAGATATATGATTTAAGATCACCCTAATATGTTCGGGAGGATGACAAGAGTTTATATATAACTTTATGTAGCTTGATAAAAGAAGCCAAATGTTAGACCTTGTAGCGCCAATTTTTAGGCAACTAGTGAAAGAACTCAGGTCAAGCATCATGAGTAGACGTCTGGACTCCAGTCTGTGCAATGTTATGAGTTTATGACATATGCTCCTTTAATTGGAGTCTCCGACATAGCACTTGATTATGAACATAATACACTAAGTCGATCATAAGACTTGACGAATACTTTATAATTTTTTCATCAAATTATGAGTCTTTAAGAATTGAACAAGTCCAGAGATTGCCCTTAGACTATTGACTATATTTCAAGATACTGGGTTAGTATTACTACTTCAGCGAGGTACTCAAAGGCTAAAAGTGTATACGGCTCATCGAGCCACGACTAAGAAAGCAGCTGACCTAGAATTGAGAAATATGAGGGCGACATGAAGATTCGCTGGAGCTGCATGGTATTTGTAATGTAATTGGCCAAATACGTGATACAAATACGAATCAATCAAAATTATGCATGATAAGATATATGTCGTATGAAGTGTACAAGCAAGGTGTTTCTAAGGTAAAGCATGCGACATGGATGTTTGAGCGACTATGTATTTATTGATAAATCATAGTATTTGGCTCACATGATAGTTGAATAGCTATACAACGATAACACATTATAGCATGAGCTCACATGTTGATTGAGCATAACTTTTGGTCTCAAATTGATCGAGCTACTATGTATCCCTAACAAGACATAGTATAGACTCTCAAGTGGTTTAGTGACTATGTATCCCTAATAGGTTATAGTTTTCTCTAAGTTGTGGATGTACTCATGAATCGCACGATTCATTTACCATTATGAACATTTATTGAAATGATATATCGGTAATGACCTATTATGTGCGAGTGAGAGATTGTTGGACGTACTCCCATATTGGGCCATGCAATAACTACATGCATGTGGTGATGCTAACTACATGTAATTGTAGTTATGTTAACTACAAATGAATGCAATTATCGTGTATAAAAAGGCATGTGGACGACACTTATTGTAGATGTAACGAGTTCCATTAGACGTCGAAAGGCTGCTGTAATCTTGCCATAATTTTGACATTGTCCAAGGTATATGGATTGTGAAGATGTGATCTTTTTCCATACGTGATAGGATCCCAACAACAATACAGAGAGAAACAATGTAGAAAAGTCGATTCATCTTCCGCTACGAGGAATGTCGTTAATACCCCTATTTTATTTGTACCACTTCCTTCAGCTCCGACAGAGACAACTCTGACGATTCGCAAGGTGTTCGAGACTGAGATTGTGAATTCGCGATGCTAGAGATTTAGGGTTAGGGAGTTGAGAGACAGATTATGCTAGGAAGTAAGAAAGAGAAAAAAATATGATTTTTTATCTTTTATGTATAAATATATAGAGAGTAAAGTGGACGATTGAGATGTAGTCTACATGATCTAATGATTGATATTTAAGATAAATTATATATAAAATATTAAGACAAACCTGTGAGGCAGAGGGCCATCTACCCCGCCCCAATATCTGAAAGAAGGGGTGGGCAATTGCCCCATCCTGGATCCTTTAGGGCAAAATTTTCAAATTCAGAGTTCAAATGTCCATAGTTCATATGCTCATGCGACTCGATCGGGCTGGCTCAAGTTGTTGCACACCAAGTGGGACCTGTATTGGCATAGATGCCTTCCCACATTTGTTTCGAATAACACATTTTCAGTGACAAATCGAAATTTGTAATTTTATAACAAGAAATGCACTTGTTTAATTTATTTATTTTTCAACTATAAACACAAGGATATGACATAATTTCTGAAAACTAATTTTACAGGTTTAAGAGTGCAAGCAAGACAGGAGGATTGTCATTTGCAAAATCTTAATAGTATTTTCCTTCTACCTCTTTTATTCTTAAAGTTAATTATTTTATTATGTACACCATCGTACGAAGATATAACAGTAATTAGAAGTAGTATTACTTCTCCTTGGACATAATTTCATGTTAAGGGAGTACCCAATATAATAATTCTACTTAAAATACAATATAAAGTTGGTGTTTGATTGAACAAAAAAAACATTAACCATAAAGGGCAAAAATACATAGCCAACAATAGAAAAACTGGGTGGAGACTGGAGAGTCGTACAACTGTGAAAGGATGGAGAGAGTAAAATACTAAAATGTTAGGATAAATTACACGAATGATCTCTAACTTTGAGTCGATTTTTAATTGGTCCTCCAACTTTAATTTATAATCAGAACGTCTTCCATCTTTTATTTTCTTGCACGATAGTCCTCTTGACCGGTGAAAGTGGATTTCTCGGTTGTCTTGCTTATTGGCCGAGTTTCTTTTTCATTCACATCAACTTAAGTCGTCAACGTCATTATAAATTTTTTAAAAACATAAAAAAGAGGTGGGATTTGCAGCAAGAACAATTTGTCGTAGGAAAACCCGTCGTCCTCGACCGCCAGGAACGCCGGTTGAATTTGTGGCAACAAGCTGCCGCCATTGCTACTGCAGTCGCCGCCGCCACCGTAGCTCTGCATCCGCTCATAAGCGTTGTAATTGTAGCTGCCGAAGCTGCTCATTGCTGCCTCTGGTTCTACCTCCGCATCCGCCTCTACCTCCATCCCCACCTCGTCATTTCTCGTGAATCTCCCCTGGACACGAGGCTGGCTGTCCGCCAACGTCTTCCTGCACGCATACTGGAATCGAAAGTGAAGTCAGAAAAAGTCAATATTGATTAAAAAGAAAAAAAATCAAACAAACACACAATGATTCCATTTGAATCAATGAGTACAGTGATTTTCTTGTGGAAGTTCCTCTGGTTGCGCTTGCTTCAATACCTCTCTTTCCTCTCTTCGGCGTTGTACCGCCAGCCGCACCCGCCGATCGCCCCTCCGTCCTGGTGGCCGTTCTCTACGGACAGTTGCGGCCCTTTCATCCCTGTTACCAGAATTCGTCATGGTGAGAAAAATGAAAGCTAAAAAAAAAGACAGCATCTTTGATGGACGCGAGAGCTGATACAGTTGACGCCTTCGATCACCTAGAGGTCGCCCATGTTGAAGACGCGCCGGATGGGGCCAGAGTTCAAGTCGGGGATCTTGCTGAGGGAGAAAGGAGGGGGGTGGCGTCGCCCCCCTCTGCGAATGGGGGCGCCGGCCCCTCGGGCCGATCCTATTTTTTTATTTTTTTTAATTTTTTATGATGATGTGGACGATTTCACCTTTTTTTTATTTTCTTAAAATTTTTATAATGACGTGGACGACTTAAGCTGACGTGAATGGGAGAGAAAGTCGGTCACGTAAGTAAGACAATCGAGAAACCCACTATCAACGGTCAAGAGGACTATGCGTACGAAAAAATGAAAAATAGAGGACGTTCTGATTATAAATTGAAGTTGGAAGATTAATTAGAAATCGACTCATTCGTGTAATTTATTCAAAATGTTATGAGTCTTTTTTGTGGAGAGTAAGACAGAAGTAAAGTCATAGTAAAAATTTGAGAGCAAATCATTTATTTATTTCCATTTGAGGTGCCCCACTCGCCCGGGTAAGAACTAAAGAACATGCGTGCGGTAGCACGACCACTTGCACCGTTGTTTGCCTTGGATATTTTAGTTTTCTAAATAGCTTCTATTAATAAAAGATATTTGGTAGTTTGAGTGGTTTCTCACCAAGTCACCATCTTCCAAATCGCTTCGCGAAGGAAAGAGACACGTGCTGCGCCGCTGCCTTGGGAGTTCAGGGTAGAATTCGCCGGACAGGAGCCGCCATCCCTTTTCATCAATCTCTCTTTCAAACTTTTAGATTTGTTTATTTTGACCGTGTAGTTAAATGTAGACGACCAAGTTGTCCCGACGATAAATGAAACCAATATCATCATCTCATCTCTCCATCTGCCGCTCCTCCTATCTTTTCCTCTCTCCTCACCTTGGCGCATCAAAGATTTTGGTGTTCGGAATTCATCTAAAGACCCCATCCCAATGAAGTGCCCGCATCAACGAATGGGTCCTGTACATGTACAGTGGCCGTGGCCTCTCCTTTCTGCATTAGTGCCACTCCATCTCTCCCGCCTGCTCCTCATCGTCGTCATCATGTCATCCTCGCCGCCTTCCTTAGCAGCTGATTACGGCGACCTGTATGCGACGTGCAGCAAGACGACGCCATTCATGTGCGGGACGACGAGTTACAGTATATCCTATCCGTTCAACCACATCTCCCGTTCCTCGTCTTGTGGCCGTCCAGGTTACAGCTTCACCTGCGACGACGAGGACTCCGTCTTGATGCTCGAAACCGGTGGCAAGCCATACCGAGTGCTGGATGTCAACTACCCCGACCGTACTCTTACCGTCGCAGACCCGATGTTTTACGAGGATCCCTGCTCCAGTTGGTACCCGTTAACAAGCAGCGCCACCGTGAATCTCACCCTCTTCGGCATCAGTCCTAAAATTGTCGCAAATATCTCTCTCATCACTTGTACATCTTCATACACCGTACAGTCGCCGGGAAACATTTCCTGCTCTTTCTCCTACTGGTATTATTCAAATGAAGATGGCACCCCAGCCCCAAATTCAGCATGTAATGTCTCACAAGTCCAGATGAATCAGACAACTCTGCGGAGATTGGAATCTTCGTCCATTGGCCTTTCGAAGGCATTACAGGGCGGCTTCACGATGACGTGGACGGCGGGGGGTGGGCCGGCGTGCGACGGCTGCGCCAAGCGGGGCGGAGTCTGCATCTACAACGACACCTCTGGAGGTGAAGAATGCGTGTGTTCCTACGGACTCTGTCCCGGACCTTCTGGTATGTCTCCTAGTCCTTACCCTGGACGAGGGCCTTTTAATTTTTTCACTTTCTTTTCAATTTGTTTTATGATCAGAAATCCAACTTGCGCGGCGTTTTAAATGTGTTCGCTGTAATTGTTCCCATCACCACTCGTGATCATCGAAGTGACTCGATCTGAGAAAATTTGATTTGGGAGGAAAATTTCTGCATAGAAAACGTCACAACTCACGAGGTTGAACGCCTTGAACATTTAACTGAATCGAACTAATAGAAAACACGTTCATATTACCCGTGTGAGTAGTCCAAATTGTTATCCCGAGTTCTGTGTCACATTTGCGTCCCAGACCTGGACAAAGTCAGCTCCTATATGTTTTCGTTTGAAACACCTAGCTGTGCACAAAGCCATTAGTGATGGGGTTACCGTCCAATGCAGCAGCCCTTTGTCTCATGTAGTGCCTTCTTTGACAAGGAATTCATGTTCGTTTCTCTTTCAATTTGATTCAAGTATAAATCATCTTCTTCTTCAGAGCATCTGAGTAATTGGACGCTGACCTGCTCAATCGCCGTGGCCATCCATGATCCATGGCCAACTGATCTGACATGGAAAACGAGGCAAAGAAACTTATCTTTTTCTCTCCCCGTCTCTTTCCATTCCAATTCCAATTGTCAATGGATTCAAAGCATTGAATGATGTGATAAGGTGTTGATGTGGATCACGCGTTGCTAAACCATTCAAAACTGACGTAATGTGAAAACGTCATTTCACTCGAAATCACAATCTTTTGAATCTAATTGTATGACGATTTCGTCGAAGTAACTTGGCATCTTCGGCGTCTCACTTATGGTATATATTTCTAGTCAAGTTCGATAAGTACCCTCACGATTTTATGATGTCAGTCATTTTTTGCATGAAATGACAGAAAGAGAGGCTTTTTTTTTGTTGATCAGAGTTTATATATTTAAGGAAAATTGCATTAATAAACTTCAACTTTTAATTTATTCTCAAATTTTGTTGAAATTTTTATTTTTTATAAAAAATTCACGAACTTTAATTTTGTTCTTAAATTTATATTTTTTATATATAAAGATCATGAATTTTAATTTTAATTTCAAATTTAGTTTTTTTTTTTAAAATTTTAAATTGATTATAAATATTTCTTATTTTTATAGTATTATAAATTATAGTTCAGTGATAATTACATAAATAAGCCATAAAAAATAATAGAGAAAAAATTAAATTATTTTTGACAACTTTAATAGAAGTAGTTAAAATTTTTAGCCTATTTTATAATTAGACTATTTTTTAGTTGCTTTAAAATGTAATTACAAAATAGGAGAAACATTTAGACTAATTTGCTATCAAAATTGTAAAAAGTTATGTAATGATCACTGAATTATTATTTTTAATAATAATATAATAATAGGTGATATTTATAATTAATTTAAAATTTTAAAAATAATATATAGGATAGATTTGAAAATATATTAAAGTTCATAATTTTTCACACAAAAATAGAAGTTATGTTAGATATAAAAATCAAAGGTAAAGTTAGATTTGAGAATAAATTTGAGACTTTTTTATGTAATTTATCCTATATTTAATATTCTACATTTTTCTTTGATATATTAAAACTCCACCTTAATGTGCTTGAAAAAGTGCACAAAAGATTTTGACCCAAAGAAATGTTCACAAATTTATTTTAATAATCTTCGTTTCTTTTCTCAAAAGCAAAAAAGTTTATCATAGACTTGAAAAGGTCTTGATGAAGATTCGTGGAATGCGTGTACCACCGTATTTTTCTATTTCTGCCATTTCAGCCATCAGCAGACTCGGTCGAGGGATTGGTTTTTGTCGTCTTATGTATTTCTTCGTGAGGATTTCTTACCTTTTATTATTAAATTTATTTAAACTAGCGGGCTCCACTTTGGAATCTAAAGAAAATAATTCTCTCCACCTTCTACTTCTCGAGACCTCGACTTTACTCGCCCCATTCTCTTTTCCAAGCTTAAGTTTGGCTTCCTAAGATATTTGCTTAAACACCTTGTTTATTAGCATAATATGAGTACTTTAAATTTATATATTCATATCATATTTTCATTGTTATTTTTTTGAGGCTGATCGAGCTCAGTTAATTTCGCCAAGTTGGTCGTTTATCACCTTCGTCTGAATTCAATTGGTGTTTGTGTTAGAATGAAAAAATAGTGATAGGCGTGTCGAGCTCGTCCAATCAAAGTGTGTGGCGTTTAGCAGACTCCACTGCCCGAGTCATCGTTCCTAAGCTAGGTCCAAGTCAACCCTTGGTCCTCCAAATGCAGAAATATGCCCACAACGGACTTCATTCTTTTACTTCCAAAGCTCATATGAGATCTGCCACGAGTAGTCGAGCTACATAGCAAGTGAGCTCCGGGCGTACGGTTGTTGGTGCTGTTCCTACTTCCTACTCATCTCACATGGACATGGCAGCAGCTTCCCTCACTTGCCTTCTCCTTCTGTTTGTAGTTTTCGCCTTGTCCAATCCTTGTTGTTGCTCTTGCCCTGAACCTTGGTCGTCGTGCAACGGCATCGAAGTCCGGCCCCCCTTCTCCAGGAGCGATGGTGGCGACTGCGTTTTTTCAGTGGTTTGTGATGATGATCCGAAACAAAAATTGACAATTCGCCTTGGAGACGATGATCATTGGTACACCATACAGAATATCTCATATACTAACAACACACTTGTCATCCGAGATGAATCTCCTCCTTTTGGTCACGACGACGAAGATTACCTCTACAACTTTACAGAGCCCGTTGGCCCAATTCATCCTCGCGCCCATCTTAAATCGCTGGAGGACAGAGGATATTTCTCCATGTGCGGGCAAGACGATGGTCACTGCTTATTATGTGACGTCAATGACGGTTGTGCTCCTTGTGTAAATTACCGCATCTTTTATTCAAGTGCATCTGAGATCAGCCATGGAGTTCTCCCGAATTGTGAATCATCATCCCTTGAGGAAGGAACATTTTTTGAGTGGAAGTTTTCATATCAGGAAGATGGCGAGTTGTTTCTACTATCTGCAGGCCTCTCCCACGGATATATGGTTCTTCGTCCAGATTGCTTCGAACATAGTGCTACCAAGGACTCCATTTGCAAGAAAAGTGAATTCAGATAACTTTGTTTGTTTATCTTCTGAGATAGTCGTTCTCTTCTTAGGAATAAAAACCATCTTCACATACTTCTTCCGATACTTGTCTCTGTATCTACATTGAATCGTGAATAAAAAAATATTGCAAACTGATGTATGAATCGCTTATGTTGCAGGTAAGAGCCACACCAGGGCCATTGCTATAGGTAAGAGATATTGCCCAACACGAATATTTGGAAGATGCCATGCATTCCAAACTTTTCTGTTGTATTTGACACCTGAATTCTGAGATTTTAACCCATCCGTTATCATGGACAGGAGTTAGCGTTGGTATTGCCTTCATCATAGCGGTCCTCATCGGCCTTCTGTTACTGTACAGAAAGAGGAAGAGAAAACCTCGTTCATCTGCGATCCTGTCATCTCGCACTGGTTCCACTGACCCTTCATCCGCCAAGGAATCCAAGGAAGACCTAGAATTCGGCACTTTCCCAGAACCGAGTATTTCACACTACCGCACCCAAGTTTTCACCTTTGAAGAGCTCAGAGACGCTACTAATGGTTTCAGTGCATCCAATGAACTCGGTGATGGTGGCTTTGGAACTGTCTACAAAGGTACTATTACATCTAATTCTCAAAAGCTCAGATACAGAAACGTTTATCTTTTCAGGCTTTCGATTTGAATTCTCCAGAAATTTCAACTTTTTAGAACCTCTGTTGCAGGAGTTCTGCGCGACGGACGCGTTGTCGCCGTGAAACAACTGTACCAGCAAAACTACAGGCGCCTTGAGCGGTTCATGAACGAAGTGGACCTCCTCTCCGACCTCAGACACCCAAACCTTGTTATCTTATACGGCTGCACCTCCCGACACAGCCGTGAGCTCCTCCTCGTGTTCGAGTACATCCCGAACGGCACGGTCGCAGACCACCTCTACGGCACCCTCGCGGATGCAGAATTCATGGCGTGGCCAATTCGTATGAACATCGCCATTGAGACGGCCGACGCACTCAGGTACCTTCACGAAGATGTAATCCCAATCATACACAGAGACGTGAAGACCAACAACATCTTGCTCGACAATGGCTTCCATGTCAAAGTTGCAGATTTTGGCCTGTCGCGGCTGTTTCCGCTGGACGCCACTCACGTCTCGACTGCTCCGCAAGGCACTCCAGGGTACGTCGATCCGGAGTACCACCAGTGCTACCAGCTCACTGACAAAAGCGACGTCTACAGCTTCGGGGTCGTGTTGGCCGAGCTCATATCGTCGAAGCCTGCTGTGGACATCACTAGGCAACGGAGCGAGATCAACCTGGCCAACCTGACCATCAAAAAGATCCAGAACCGAGAGCTGGACCAGCTTGTGGATCCAAGACTCGGTTACCAGTCGGATTCCAGGACGAGGGAGATGATAGATTCGGTGGCAGAGGTGGCTTTCAGATGCTTGCAGCTGGAGAGGGAGATGAGGCCTACCATGAAGGAGGTCCTGGAAGAGCTAAAGCGCATAAGGAGTGGAGGAATCAAGGCAGAGAGAGGCGCGTCCGAAGCAGACGCTGAGGTCAAGGAAGACACGCACTTGCTGAAGAATCCATCGGTCCATTCACCCACCTCTGTTACAGAGAGATGGGCGAGCGTCGCTACGACGCCAAATGCGAGTGGTTGATAATGTCGTAATCTTATGGTACTTCACCTCGTGGTCATATTTTACTTCTATAGATCTATGTAAATATTGATGTTTTAAAAGATTGAGGACTTGTACATAGTATTTGAGTTATTCGATGTGTTTCTTGTAGTTTAATCATTATTTTGTTTCCCGTGATTGCTGGCCTCAGTCTTGTTATAGATCTTTGTAGCTTTTGTCTTTTGTTTTGGCATATAATAATTGCGATAGGGGGAATGATTTTTTTTGAAAGAAAAGATTATCTATTCATATATGTTCCCAACGAATTGGAGTACAAACAATTGAGAATCTTGGGAGGAGGAGTTACATCCCAAAATATGTCCAAAAAATTTATTCTTTCGTGGCATGCTAATTTGTTAGTTTTCCTATAATAGTGTGTACATTTAAAATATTCAAAATGGGAAATGATTTGATGAATCTCATACATAAGCGTCAAATCTTCCAAGGGCAAGGAGATTCGTCGCGGATGATTGCGACGAAGTTTCAGGAGTCACTCTCCAGCCAAACTCGATTGAGCCCAGTCTCTTTGCATCTCCTAAGACCAGCAAACGCGTCTTATGTCTCGGTCCACAGAACATTGCACGCTACACAATGTAAAGCACATGCCATAAGAAAGGATCCATTAGCATTTCTAATAATAAACCTCGCCCCACCTGGAGTCTCCGGGCTAGTGAAGGATCCATCCGAGTTAACCTTCACCCAAGTAGAGGGTGGGGCCTCCCACCGGATCCAGATTAGGTCTTGGGGGCAATTGGCCTCGGGCAAGGTGGATCTGATGAACTCATTTGAGCCCGCTAAAGCTCGACCCCAGACACAAGACATGACAACTTGTTTGGAAGCGAAATGTGCATCATTACGAGCAAGCCAAATACCTCAGAAATAGAAAACAATGATAGAAGAAAGTCTGGTATGCGAAGAGGGGGACAAGTCCAGCCCCTCACGAATCCAATCTCCAATATGCCAAGAGACACTAAAAGGAGAAGGTATAGGAAAGCTCACGCTGAACCAGAGTCCAGAGCCCAACAGCAAAAGAACATGCAAAAAATATATGGACATTTGTCTCAATAGTAAGGCCACAAAGAGGACAATAAGTATTTATATTAGGATTAAACATGACAATCATATTAAGAGTGGGAAGCCAAAAATGAGTAAGCTTTCACAGAAATATTTTAATCTTGGGTGGGGCATTCACTTTCCACAATTGCTTCCAAATAGGACTACCAGGTGTCGGGTGCAGAGAGAGTTGGCGACTCAAAGATAGGTAAACAGAGCTAGACCTAGCATCACCATTGGGTCAACAGTCCAGATCCACCGGTCATCACTGGTTGGGCAATAAGATGGGGCTAAAGGAATCACGGTAATGAGATTGACAATCGACAAATCAAAAAGGTCATTGATAAGGGATAAATTCCATGAATTATTATCAATCAGATCACTAACATTAAGCAATTCAAAGGATACATGCATGTTAATGTATGTAGGCATATGCGAGAATGGGGTGTTGAAAAGCTAAGGATAAAAAAACACAGAAGTGGAAGTTCCAGAAGCAATAATTTTTTCATACCAAATCTAATATTCTGCATAGTCTGAACAATCATTTTCCAGAGCCACGAGGCATTCCTCATGTCCAAATTCTTCCAAGGTTCAAGGGGTCCATACTTACATTGTACAAGATTTGCCCATATGTTCTGCTCACCATTGAGTGCACATAGAACTCTCTTAGACAGTAATGAAGTCCTAATCCAGTGAAGATTCCTGATCCCCAAGCCACCCTACATATGATGAGATTGAACCACTTTCCAACTTAGCAAGTGCATACCAGTCTTAGTGCCCTTGCTGGACCACAGAAAATTCCTAGAATATTTCTTCAAAGAATTGATGAGATCACTTGAGATATAAATAAATGACATTACGTGAATAGGTATGGAGTTTAGCACAGATTTAATCAGAACAGTTCTACCAGCCATGTTAAGCATCTTACCTCTCCAACCAGATAACTTAGAAACACACTTATCATGAAGATGTTGTTGTTGCCTTTGACTAATATACTTATAAGAGATAGGAGCACCGGGGTAGTAGAAAGGAAAATGCGCTTAATGTTGAGAGTATGCATGATTTTCCTCTTACGAGATAGATTAAGCTTAAGAGGAAAAAACAATTCAAAATTTTCAACATTGTCAACGTGATTAGTGAGAGTGCCATAAGCCTTTAAAACATCCTGAATCTTTCTAGCATTCTTAATGGTAGCCCTCAAGCACAGTCAAGATCATTAACAAATAATATATGGCTCAAAGCAAAAGATCCAATGCTGAAAGGAATAATGATGTTAGAGGAAACAACAACATTAAGCATAGACGATAAAAACTTGAGAAATTAGAGTGAATAAATAGGGAGAAATGGGGTCCCCCTGACGAATGCCAAGATGAGAGGGGAAGTAAGGAGACTGCTCCCCATTCATCCAACAAGAGAAATTTGTAGACTTAACACAACATGATATCCAAGCAACAAAATTTTCAGTGTAGTTCATTTTAAGCATGACAAAAGTGATTGCCGACCAGCATACTCTATTAAATGCCTTGGCCATATCAGCCTTAAACATGAAGAATTTCTTCCTACCCTGTGAAAGTGAGTGTGTCATTTCTTGAGCAATAAGAATATTGTCTTGAATTGATTTTTCTTTAATGAATGCAGATTGACAAGGATCAATGATGGAGGGTAAAGTGGGTCGTAATCTATTAGCAATGATCTTGGAGACAACTTTATAAATAACATTACATAAGCTTATGGGCCTGAAGTCAATCACAGTTTGAGGGTTGTTCTTCTTGGAAATAATTATAAGTTCAGTATGCCCCCACTCAGGAGGAAAGTCATAATTATTGAAAAAGTTTTGAATGGTAGTAATGACTTTACTCCCAATGATGTCCAAATAGTGCTTATAAAATTCTAGGATGAAGCCATCAGGTCCAGAAACACGACAAGGTTGCATAGACCAAAAAGCTTCTTTGATTTCTCTAGGGGTAACATGAGCCAGCAAGGAAGCATGCCAATTGTGATCTAAGGAGGGAAGATTAGGCCAGGGTAATGTGCTACTGCATGGTTGAGGAGGAGCCCATAAGGAAGTATAGTAATTAGTAAAACAGTTCATTATGTCAGTAGTACTTTCAATAGTGTTACCATTATTATCCCTAATTGAGTGTATATGGTTCTGTCTCTGCCTAATCATGGTACTTAGATGATAGTATTTGTTGTTCTTGTCCCCATTTTGAATCCAATTAATCATAGACTTACTCCACTACTTAAGACTAATTTGCCTAAATAAGGCAGCATGCCTGTGGTAAAGCTCCCTTAATTTTAATGTTTCAAAATAAGACCAAAGCACTCATCTTTTGTCTCTAGGTAACTAATGTGATTACAAGTATGTTTTACTCTCACCTCAAGCTTGTCAAGGTCGTGGTTGTTCCAATGTATGGTTTTCTTCTTAACTAATTGTAACAATTGGTAGAGGGATTTATTGTGATTGTCATATTGCCAAGTATTCTTTAAAATTTTTCTAGCATGTCCATATTCGAACTAGAAATGTTCATATTTGAATAGATGATTTCGATCAAGATTGGTCTGGGAGTTAAGGATATGGGGAGAGTGATCAGAGGCAGTCCTAAGTAAAGTGTTAATCAGAGTATTTGGAACCTTAAGTAGCCAAGAAGAGTTAACCATAATTCTATCAAGTTTGCATAAAATTCTAGTATTTCCTTGCTTGTTGTTACACCAAGAAAAACCCCTCCCAAGTGGATTGAGGTCAATAAGGCCCTGCTGCTGGATCATATCTTGAAGAGCAGAGGAGGAAGGAAAGTGTCTGAAGGACCTTCCTCCCCGCTTCTCAGATGGATTGAGAATATTATTAAAGTATCCTAGCACTACCCAAGGGTTGTCCTCTATCCTAATACCTGCCAATTTGTTCCATAAGTCTTTTCGTGTAGTATGATTGGTACTAGCATAGACAGTAGTAAGCATGAAAGAAAAATTTTCTATGGTAACAATCACATGAATGTATTGTGCGCATAGCCTAACAGGTGAACGCTCCACCCTCTGCTGGCGTCAAGCCAAGATCAGGCTACCGGCGGCACCGTTGCCAAGACTCCAGCAGCTACACTAGGCCGGGCCCAAACGGCTGACCACCAAAGCAGAATTGGAAGCATCAGCGTGAGATTCAAGTAAAACAAGAATATCTAGATTTTGATTTTTATTTAAATTACACAAGAAGTCTGTAACCTTATTACGATAAGCACCTCGATAGTTTCAAGATACGATTTTCATAAATCAAAATCCGGGGATGATTTGGACTGAAGCATATTTCTTTGATCAAAATAAGTGTTTCAGAATTCAGAAATCTAATTTTAAGTTATTAATTGTAAGCATTTCAATATGAAACTAGTGGCTAATCCAACCATCTAAGAAATGCTGCGTTTATTTTTAGCTGAGTTTGGAATAGCTGCATAAATGGGAAGAAAGGCATCGTAGATCTTTGAAAAAGTGCAAAGAATGATTTTGGCCAACAATTTGGTTTGGCTCCCAGAAACTGAATATATTTTACCTAGTATGGATTGAGTAAGAAGCTCAACTGATGAGGCAAATTCCTTGTTGATTTGTTGTAACTGAGCTTAATCTTAACTCGTCTTAATAATAAAAAACACATTTCACTTACTAAAATCATTATCCGAAAGGCGAAAGGAGATAGGAGGACGACTTACTAAAAAACATCATACTTTTACTTGACTTTTGTGTGTTTGAACATTAGGTGTACAAAGACCCACTACACTCTTATCGAAAAAAAAAGACCCACTACATATTCTTCTTTTCTATCATAAAATATCAAATTTAATTTAATTTGATTCTATTATTATAGATTATTTTAAAACTAAAGATAAATCATTATAGGCAACTGTTTATCCTCATTTTGTATCTTTGATGCTTTCTTATGGAGATAACTTAAACAAGATTTTATGACGATAATCAGTACCAAGATTTTTGTCTTCACTTCCCAGTCATGACGTAGACAGCTTAAAATGACCAGGGAAAAAACGAAATTGTGCAAGAACTTTTTTTTTAATTTGTAACTGTAAGCCACGTCAATCATTCAACTAGCAATTTTATGTATTGATCATGAGTTCAAAATTTGGCCCCATCGTTAAATTCAACTATTAATTTAATGTTCACCGTCGGATCCTCCATTCAACGGATGAGATTCTCATCGAAGTTCACCGTCGGATCATACATTCAACGGATGAGATTGTCATCGAAAATATTTTAAAAATCGAATCCGACATCTCATTCTTGAAATTTTGTATTATGGATTTTACCCCTACGATTCAGCTCTATTCCTGTCCGGCTGGTCCGTCTCATCACAAGGGATAAACTAACGTTACCAACGGCCCAAAAGTGTCGAAGACGAGACATTTTGGAGGCGTTCGTGCGATCGAACGGTGACGGAGGTCGGGGTCGCTTCGTAATCCCTCGGCTTCCTCTCTCCTCTAACACGCCCCTCTACATCTCTCTGTGTTACGTTCCTTCAGGTGAGCACAATCCGTTCTTATCTTGTTCTTAATTTGTTATTTTAGGTGAGCACAATCTGCTCTTATTTTGCTCGTAATTTTCTTCTTTGAGGTGAGCAGAATTTCCTTTTATCTTCCTCCAAATTTGGTTATTTGGGGGGTCATCTCTGTAGGCCTCAGTGTCTACCAACTTGCAATTTTTTCCTTCTGAACTACCCTTAATGTGTAGGTGCTTTCTTGTCGTTCTTTTTTCTGCATTTTATGGGTGCACTTTGTTTTTTCTTTTTATCATGCGCTGGAGATGCTCGGTACCATGTTAGAGTCTCGAAGACTAATTTTGCGTGTAGTTGATAAGACGCAAATAATGTGTATCAAAGTTGTTTGATGGAAATTTTCAATAAAAAAGATCCCTTCTTTATTGTGCGAAAATGTGGATTAGCATTTTGAAGCATCAGAAATTAGTCAAGATAACGAAAATCTTATGGAAAGATCAATATTTTGGCATTCCTTACTGATTTCTTATTTATCTATCGCAGGAACTGTATTTGGGTTGCCAATGGGTCTGCAAGTGCTGACTGTTGATAATGGAAGTTCTCCTTCTGTTTCTTCAGGTGCTCTGATTGGAATATTAAGTGTATATCATTCCAAATGTTTTTAATTGTGTCAACTAACACAAGTATGAGAACCATATGATGGCCTTATGGAATGTGCAATTTGATGAATCAGTTTAATTAATTGCTGCCTTTGTAGGTGCCAACAAGAGAAAATCGTGCAACTCTTTACTTGATCCATCTAAACCATTTGCGTCAGTTACCATGAAGGAGGATAATCCATTTAACTTTCTGCGTGTACTATTGGGTATTCTCCATTGCTTATACTTGAAGTAGGGGAGTCCTGATGTTCTGACTTCTGATTAGCTTTTACTACTTCATGTAATTAACCTGTATGCAATAAGAATATTAATTGGGTGGTCGGTATATACTCTTTTTTTTTATTCAGACGGGGTCATAGCTGGAGCTACTGCTGGTGTTGTTGTAGAAACAGTTCTATATCCAATAGACACTATAAAAACTCGTCTTCAGGCAGGTTAATTCTGTAGAATATAATCATTTTTTCTTCTTCTGTGCTCAATCATGTAGTTACTAATTTCTTGCTTTGCTATGGTAATCTATGACTTCATAAATATTTTATCATGATTCTGCTCATTGAGACCTGTCATTTCTTTTGCTATTGGTCACACATTTTCAAGATTGCCCTGAAACATCATATAAATCTATACAACAGATATTACGGTATTTTAGTAATAGCAGTGCATGTGTTGTACTTATGTATTTCATTGACCTGGTTGGAAAACTTTGTTCATAATCGGGTTGGAAAATTCTGCCAGTTCAGACGATAACCAAATTCAGCCATTCAACATATTTTGGTTGGTTAGCACCTTAAAGTATTAAACAATTTTTCTTGTAGGCTGCTCGTGGTGGCAGCAAAATTAACTTGAGTGGTCTCTACTCTGGATTGGCTGGTAATCTTGCTGGGGTGTTGCCGTAAGCACTCATACACGAGTTTCTTTTTCCATTTATAAAGGTCATTTTCCAGTTTCCAAATATTGTGTGGTTACTATTTATAGAGAATTAGTCACTTTTGTTTTAGAGAGAAAAATATAAATAAGGATTTAATGGGGGTGTCCCCTACTTAAGTAGGGGAAACCATGTCTCCTAACTTATCCACCATTAAACTAAAGATCTATGATGGATAGGTGAACCAACAACTTAATACCTTGCTCCGGTTTAATAGAATAAAAAAATTGAGGATTTTTGTTTTTTTTCATTGATCATTTTTTTGGCAAAAAAAGAACCATCAGTTAGGTGCTCCATTTTCCCATTGAGGCCGAACGTAAACCTGTGCTTAACAGGGATCACCTAGAATATGGTGCCCCTGTGGCAATCGTTTTCAAAAAGGTAGCAACATCCTTTTTGTTTTTTGATATTTCTTTCTATCTATAGAAAAGAAAGATTGATTCCCGTGTGATACACTTTATTTGACCGAAATAGTTTTACCATTCAGAGTATCATTTCCTATTTGATCCTCTTGAATTTCATATTTGAAGTTGGGATTAGATCTAGTCATTAAAAAGAATTGATTCGATACATTTCTTATGGATTTATGGATGGAATCAAATATGCAGTATTTATAGAAAAAAGTAGTGTAAAAAGAAGTGCTTTGAATCATTGCTATTTGACTCGGACCTGTTCTAAAAAAGTCGAGGTATTTCGAATTGTTTGTTCAATCCTTTTCCTTCTTACTGTTTCTGGATATCTCATTCGTATACATCTTCTCTTTGTTTCCCGAGTCTCTAGTGAGTTACAGATAGAGTTAAAAGAAAAACTCTTTCCATTTTGGTCCTGTCTTTTTTCCCTCTGCATTACTGCTTTACTATGTCTGCCGGCGCCCCACTAATCAACTGGCCTTGATCGCTTACTGCTACTAACCCCCATTTTTGCAGTGATTTATTCCTTGTTTTATTTATTTGAATAGAAATACGGGAGAGGCTTAGAAGTATCACTAGTTAATTTTACTGATATGAAACCCTCTTTTAATGCACGTTGAATATATTGAATCTTTCAAACATAAATTGTGGCGGAGGAAGATCTCATTGAATAGCATTCTGTTGGCCAATATGTCATAATGAGTTTGGAATAATGTGACTCAAATAATTCTTGGTCCAAAGACATTGTCATGCACGTGAAGAAGTTAGAGATTTCCTAAGTAGCTGATGGCCGGGATACAAGGTCGTGATGGGCGTCGTGCATGTAAAAGTTCTCGGCGCAACCACGGTAGCATAAGAGATTGAGATCGGTCACACAACAAAGAGTGGGGCTCAGCAGCATAGTAAAATGGGGCATTCGAGAGCGGCAACACAAAGAAAACAATCAAACCAAAAGATCAAGTTTTTTCTTCTTATTAAACCAACTACAAGTGATAGAATCGGATAAGTTACTGGTTCATCCACCTACCATGAATTTCTAATCTAACAACAAATAAGTTAGGAGACATGGCGTCCCCTACTTAAGTAGGGACACCCACATTAAATCCTATAGATATTTAGTTACTAAATTTTCCTTCTGTTGAAACTTAAAGTATATTCTGGAGGTTGTGCCAGAAACCTCTTTTTCTTGTTCATTGCATGCCCAAAAATAATAAACAAATTATGCCATGATACCTGATCCTAAACTCCCATTTATCTTACCTTTGAATGGCTGAATTTTCAGATAGATCATGAAGTAGATCAGACATTTTCTTTACTTTTGCTCTTGGAAAATAGATCATAATAATTCAATATGTGAAATTTATAGCCTGCATTTCCTGTCATTTTCTAGTATATTAATGCCAAATAAGAAGGTTTTTGCTTAGGGTACTTTTGTTCAGTGTTCATCTCGTATGCTTACAGCTTTATTTGTTAGGGCATCTGCTGTATTTGTAGGTATATATGAACCTACAAAGCAAAAGCTACTGAAGTCCTTTCCAGAAAATCTCAGTGCTTTGGCCCATTTGGTAAGTAAAAGGAAGTTTGTTTATGCTTATGTTGCTTAACTACTTATGTTAGGTTCTGAAATCAAGAAGTATTCTGCTTAGACTGCAGGTGCAGTTGCAGGAACTGCTGCTTCTCTTATTCGTGTGCCAACAGAGGCAAGCGCATGTGATATTGAACAATTCTTCAGCTTATATGTTTTTCTTTCTGACGACGAGCATTTGTAGGTAGTCAAACAAAGAATGCAAACTGGGCAGTTCACTTCTGCACCAAATGCTGTTCGCTTAATTCTCGCAAAAGAAGGGTTCAAAGGTCTCTATGCAGTACGTGCTTTTATAATATTGAAAAGCTCATTTCCATTATACTTATTGCTTGCCTACTAAAGAGATTTTTTCGGCATCTACCACAACTACCTTTTTTCTCTATAGGTCCATTATTAGTAGAGTATTTTTGAGATTGAGAAGTGCTGATATTGTTTCTTGTGTTGAATCATTTAGGGATATGGTTCCTTTTTGCTGCGAGATCTACCATTTGATGCTATCCAGTTCTGCATATATGAGCAACTCCGGCTTGGCTACAAAGCTGCAGTAAGTAATATGATTTGGTTATTATCTTGTGGTTGCCTTTTTTATATATTTATTTGCAGTCCAATTCATGATAAGGAATGATATCAAATTCCATTCGTAATTACACAGGCAAGGCGGGAATTAAATGATCCAGAAAATGCTTTAATTGGTGCTTTATCTGGTAATACCCAAATCTGTTTATTTTGTCATGTTTCTTCTAAAGTACTTCTGAATCTCGTTGCACAAGTTAAACAATCATTTGTCTGCTTGACTATGTATATGCAACTAAGAATAGTTTATTGGCAACTGAAGTTTCTTTTTTCTGAATCTTGAGAAATGGTTGGGAAACCCAGATCTGCTAATTCTTTTGCTTACATCTAAAATTTTAGGTTTTATTGAATTAATTTACATATTTCTTGTGAATATGAAGGCGTACTGATGGGTTTTCTGAGTTTAAACATGCATGCTAATGGAATGGCCAAAATCGATTATATAGCATTACAAGGTGCAGCTCTATACAATCAACGCATGCAAGCCCTACATGCATGCCTGCTCCACATGGGCATATAAGCAGGGAGTATGCATGCTGCAAGATGCAGTACTGCATAATCCATGTCCCAGAAATATGTGCTACTTTTAATGTGACACAACATCGATATTGCCCAGTTATGCATTAAATTCGAAAACAATTGTTTTATCGACGGGGTTCCAGGGAATATTCTGGATGAACGACTAACACTGGGATTATCATCATTGAGTGTTTCTACATTTAATTTTCTATACGAAAGGATCTAGTATGAGAACATGATAGCATAGAGATAGACCCATTTTTTGAGTTGCCTTGTGCCTTGAGAAACATCTGGTAATAAAATATTGTTCTACTTCGATCTATGTCAACCTTTGATGCTCAACGATTGTCTGAGGTTTCTTTTTCCGTAGTATATTTGTCATAGTTTCTTTTCCATTTAGGCGCAATAACTGGAGCCATTACCACACCACTCGATGTGATGAAGACGAGACTTATGGTTCAGGTAATATACTCATGCCACAAACCATTACAGTATGGAGAAAACACGATGCAACTCTGATTATCTTGCTTGTGGTTCAGGGTTCTGCAAATCAGTACAAAGGGATAATTGATTGTGCACAGACTATTTTAAGAGAAGAAGGTCCAGCAGCTTTTCTAAAGGTCTAACTCGACTTGTTTATTCTTTGGATCGAACTTGAATAAAGGGTCTTTCATATCACATAGAGGCTAATAATGAACACATGGAAATACTAAAAGGTCTATTAAAGAGACTTTCTATTTGTGTCTTACCATAATTTTATGGCAAATGCTCTAGAGCTAGATATGTTTGGCTGCATGGAAATATTTACGTCCTATGACAATACCACGTGCAAATTGCAAATCCATTTTGTTTCCTACATGGTAAAAAGCATGGACGTTTCAAGAACTGAATCAATGTGGGTAAGGATGGACGCTGCATGGATAAGGTTTGATTGATATTGCAATGCTCTAAATTTTCAAGTTGAAGTGATGATGAACACTGTTTTTATTGTATGATGTAGTAAGGAATTAATCTTTGGCTTACCATTTGATGATCTTATACCCTAGTTATCTGCTCATCTTTTCCATCAATTACCTTAGAAAGTAATAGTTCCTAACGAAGTGATACAATGGTGTGTTATCGACATTTTTCTTCGTTCTGAGCAGGGCATTGAGCCGAGAGTGATTTGGATTGGCATTGGCGGTTCAATTTTCTTTGGTGTCCTGGAGAGAACAAAAATGGTGCTCGCCCAGCGGCATACCAACAAAGATACCAAGAAAGAGCAGTAGTTCCATTTTAATGAGTTTTTGTTTTATCTTCCTTTGTTTTTTCATGATATCGTTGTTATTACAATTATCAAAACGTTATCGTCAAGAGAACAATTTTTTTTAAAAAAAAAAAATCGGTCGTCTCGGCTTATCGTGCTTGAGAAAATAAACTTAAAATCTAAATGATTTCTTCAGGGCCAAAATATGGTTCTCTTACACGTGTACCACTAATAATGACTATTAATCGAACGTATAATTACTGATCCAAGTGATGAGTTAATTAATTTTGCATATAGTGGGTTGAATTAGGATTATTATCTGATGCATTTTAACTCGGTTTATTTTGCCGGCGGAATAATTTTATATTGTATACTGTTTTAGCAATTAGCAATTCTTTTATACATGATTCATTCAAACCACAACAGCGCCGCGTGCACAGTATACAAGCGGCGAGCCCATAAACTTTATCCTACACGAGTTGGAAACTTGCGTTTGTTTTCTGGTCGCTCAAAAAATCGGACCAACGACTTCTCGTCCATTTATTATAAGAGCCCAAACATCTTCTAACCGGCAAAAAGCCACAAACATCTCGGATCGGATTTGCGAGTCTCTGCTGTGCTCGAAGTAGTAGTCATCATTCGTCAATGGCGACAGCGTATCCCACCTCTCCGGCGGCCGCAGCCTCGCTGTCGCCATCCTTCTCGCTGAGCCGGTCCGATGAGTTAGTGAAGGTATTCAACCGCTTCGACACCGACGGAGACGGCCGGATCTCCGCCTCGGAGCTCGCCGAAGTCCTCCGCGTCCTCGGCCCCGAGGCCTCCCTCCAGGAGATCCAGGATATGATCGTCGAGATGGACGCCGACGGAGACGGTTCCGTCGACTTCCGAGAGTTCGCGGACTTCCACTCTCGCCGGATGAGCACTGCCGCCGCGGAGACCGAGCTCCGGGACGCGTTCGACGTGTACGACATCGACCGCGACGGGCTGATCTCCGCCGAGGAGCTCCACAAGGTGCTGAGCCGCCTGGGGGAGAAGTGCTCCGTCAAGGACTGCTCGCTGATGATCCAGTCCGTCGACGGCGATGGCGACGGGTGTGTCAACTTCGAGGAGTTCAAGAAGATGATGACCGTCCGTTCCAACGGCGTCGATGGGGAGAGGAAGCCCGACGACAATTGATCGCCTTTTGCCGGCGGTCCGATTACGATTTCTGAACTTATCACTCACGGCAATTTGTACTTTCATAGATTTGGACTCTGCTTTTGATTTGGATCTACCATTTCAGACTTGCTTGCTGCTGACTTGTATCCTCTTTGCCTCTTTGGTTTCTTCCAACTGTCGATTGCTTGGCTCTGTTTGGCGATGCTAAGCAATGCTAAAATTAGTGTTCACGTTAACATAAACAAATAAATAAATAGAGTTTAGAGTTTGGAATGAAAAGATTATATTGGATGTTTATATTTTTCAAATTTTATTATTTTTTTCTAACTTACCTTATTATTTTTATTTTATCGTCATTCAGCTATAATTTTTGTATTCATTCTTAATATATTTTAAATTATTTAAGTGTTAATAATAAATAAAATTTAATATATTCATTACCAATAAAATTTATTGTCAATATAAAGTTTATATATTTTAATCAAAAAAATTAGTTGTAACATTTTATTTATTTGATTGAGATATAAATAATTATATTTATTATTTTATAATAAATTTTTTATAGTATTTAAATTGAATAACTTATTATACGTTTATTTATATCATTTTATATTTCTATCATTTTATCAAACACTTAATTCATAATATCTTAAATCAACCTTCTAAGCGTTAATTATATTCGCTAAGTAAATTATTATCCGCTTATTCAAATTATTAATAATGTCAAACAAAGTTTAAGTTTAGCCTAATTTTGCTTTATTTTTGTCCTTTTTGAGTGCACTCCACAATTCTAAAATATTTCTTAACTGGAAAAATGTGTCAAAAACTTTTGTTGCATAAATATTATGGTATTTATGCATGATCGATTATGAAAAAAAAAACATGTGTTTGGTAATGATAAATATGTAGTGACACCGGGGAAAAAAACGATTTTAATGTAGATCATACCAACTGTGATCGATGGAGTGGTAACTAAAAATTAATCAGTTTGATTTTCGTGTAAGCAATTTTCTTTTCTTTTTTTTTTTTTTTTTTTTGAGTGGTCGGTCTCTGGAAAGGGTGTGATCCAGATCATGTGCTTTCTAGTGCTTTTAGAAAGCACGTTGTTTACATGTTGGATATCGGTGGTTAGAGTCGTCCTATGTTGTATATTTGGATGAAACTTTCAATAAAAATATAACCTCGAGATCTTGATTAAACAAGGTGAAATTATTTACCACTCCACCTTAAATTTTTTTTTTTTACTGGAAGCTTCGTTCGTCGTACTCAATCGATATAGATAATCATATAGATATTTATCTGATGATTACTTGTCAATGGAAAATTAAATAAATAATTTCTTTTGGTTTGAAAGAGAAATAAATAAATCCACACTTTTCAAGCGAAAAGTATTTCAGTTGATGTGTGGTATAAAAAGTGGCGGAGCCAGACATGGGTTCACAAATAATAAGATATCTTCAATATTTTTTCATGTAAAATATAAAATTTTTACTAATTTGTTTTTCAATTTCAACATTTGTCAGAAAATATTTATTTTTAAAACATTCAATTTTTAGGATAAACAAGAAGAGTAAAAATAAATAAATTTAGTTCTATATATACACATAAAAAAATAGAAATAATCATGAACATTTTAAATGCAAGCATTTTTATGAATATGAAATAAAATAATATTGTTAAATGTATATTTCTAACATATAAATTATTTAATTATGATGATATATAATTGAACATTTTTGTAAAGATAAATTAAAACATTCCATATTCAAATTATCTTTGATAATTTTAACCTCAAGCCCAATTAATATTCGTAGAGAAATTTAAACTATTAGGTTGGGAAAATTAAACTTTACAAAATTAATTTAAATATTGAATAAAATAATAAATGAGCATGTATAATTTACTATCTATATGTTTTTTGTGAAAAAATAATGTAGATGGTCGAGACATCTATTTCAAATGATATTTTATTATGTCTCATTGTTTTGAACTACACAGTGTTATCAATTCCTTGAAAATAAATGCAACAAAAAGTGGGACGCCTGACTCGAACAGCAGACCTCTCGAAGAGTACAATAGACACCCAACCAGCGGAGCAAGTACTCACACCCAAGTGGCGGAGGTATAAATCAAGGGTTAGCATGGTTATTAATATTAGTTCTCTAATTCTTAATATCACTTCACATTTTCTATTTTATCCTTTTACTTTCATTAATATTCTTTCCCTTCACTTCTCTCATAGTACCTTTTCATCTTCCACTTTTCATCAAACTTATTTAAATTAATTAATATTCTAATTATCTTTCCTTTCCCACTTCCTCGCTTTTCTGATTAGTATTTTTTATTTTTTTATGATAAAAATATGATACTTATATAATATGACATATGATACACATATAAATTTAATTAATATGTAAAACTAAAATTGCATCAAATATGTAAAGTATTAGAAAAGATATATGAAATAAAATGGAAATAAACAAATAGTGTAAGTGAAAATAAAGTACTACAAAAAAATTAAGGGAAAAATATCGTATAATATAAAGGGAACACTTATTAATTTAATTTAATATTGTAATATACATATAAATTAGTTTTGGAAAAATATAAGATAAATGAGTTCTAAAAAATTGGAATAATGACACAGACATATTAAATAATCAAAATATACAATTATTTGTATGAAATTATTTTTTATTTTTCTATAGTATTTTATTTGCACTTACACTATTTTTTATTTCCATTTTATTTCATATATCTTTTCTAATACTTTACATATTTGATGCAATTTTAGTTTTACATATTAATTAAATATATGTGTATCATATCTCATATTATATAAGTATCATATTTTTATCATAAAAAAATAAAAGCACTAATAAAAAAAGAGTGAAAGTGGAGAAAGGAAAGATGAAAAGTGGAAGATGAAAAGATGAGAGAAGTAAAGGGAGAGAATATTAATAAAAATAAGATGATAAAATGAGAAATGTGGAGTGACATTAAATATTAGAGGAGTGGCATTAAATGCACCCTAAATCAGAGATAGTCAAGAAAGTTTTATGGAATAAAAATTATTATTCAGATAAGTTATTTTTTTGTCTTACTGCAAAGTTGATATGTTTGAATGAAAGATGAATAAGATACAATGAGTAATGAATTAAGCCAAAATAGGGAGAATAGTTCCTCTACCTCCAAAAAGAATAGTTAAATTTATTTTCTAGATTTAAATATAAAATTATTATTTAGGTCGAATAATTATTCATTTTAATATATTTGCGGAATAAAATAATTTATTCTTCAATTATTTTTTCAAACACCCTAGACCGCTTGGTACGAAAATAAATGTAAGAGAACAAGGAGATACGTCTCCTATTTTTATTGGTAACGTATTTCAGTCTTCAATTTTGAAAAAAAAGAGCAACAACTGCTCCAATCTATTTTTAAAACTAATAAAAATAAAAAAAATAAATTTGTTTTTTAATATTATTAAATATTTTAAATTTTGAATTAGCATAATCTTATTATAATTGATTATGTATTATATTACTTTGATGATATAAAAAATAGTTTAAGAATAAAAAATAAGATAACAAAAAGACTATTATACTTAAAATTTATTGTTGATGTGATTACTTTATTTGTATTTATAATTATGATTTTCTTTTGTTCATATTTCAAGCTCTCGACTGTTCTTGTGGACGTCGTGTCCGGTATTATTCTCATATGCTGTGGAGAAGCCTTTCTAAGGGGAGAAAATGACGTGATCATTACGACATGATGGATTTGTATAAACAACTATTCTATTTTTAAAAAACTTAGAATTTTCAATATTCAAGCCTTCCATCTCGAAGATGGAAGTGAGGGGTGAAATTAGAAGGCATTTGGTAATTTTTGTATACTATTAAGTAATATTATATTAAAGCATGTGTCCCACCATATTATCTTATTAACTTATAATAGTTAACGAGTAATTTGAATTGTCTAAATAATATTTGACAATATTTATTAAGTGGTCATGCGCATTGTCATCTGAGTTTAAATTTTTTAATTGTACTTTTCACATTTATTTTTTAAAGTTTTATTTAAATAAATTATAAAACTAATTAAATATAGTATAAATGTATTTAATAAATTATAAATTTGATCATATAAATCTTAGTTAATTATTATGATTATATTATTATCAATTTTTTAAAAATATATTAATTATTTTATAAATTTAAATTTTATAAATGAAAACATGTGTTTGTGATTTAAGTTTAAGGAGTTCAAAATAAATTATATAGATATATTTAAACATAATTATTTTGATTAGGAATATATTGATAATAAATGTATATTAACTAATAAACCGTTGTTTTATTACAAAAAATTAATATGAATTATAATGTATAAATTATTTATATATACTAAATAAAGTAATGTATAATTATTGACAATCTTTCTAATAGATAATATATATTATTAGATAATCTTATATGACAATGCTCCGTGCCAAAGGCATGTCAACACTCACCACTTGTTATACATTCCATATAGACGTTTCAAAGCCATTTCTTTATTTAAGAAAACTAAACACAAAGAGAAATCTAATTCAGCATACAAAAAAGAATTCATTAAAATCTTAAAATTTCTTTATAGAAGAACAAATATGGAACTAGGAATTTTTCGGAATGGGTCCAAATTTAAAATGTAATATTTTTAAAAATTATAAATATGTAATATATAATCATGTTAAATGTTTTTTAAAAAATAAAATTTAACTCTAAGTTCGACTTTTTTAATTTAAATATACCAAAGTAACATATTATCAATTCATAATATTATAATTAGACTTATATAAATTTTATTAAAAATAGTTTAATAACTTTATGATATTCAAGTTCAACTCCATCATAACAATTGAAGTCATAATAACTTCTGTAGTTTTTTTTGTTAGGCTATTAAATTAGTGACTTGTATTATTTAAAAAATCAACGTAATTTCATCATGGTCTAAATTGTTTATACTTTTTCAAATCGATTTTGAGTTGGATACTCTAGGAAGTAATTATATATATTATTTTTATTTGTTAATGTCTTCAAAGACATAAAAATTACTTAACATAAAAATTTAAGCAAGATTAACAAAATTATATAAAAATGGTCCTACGGATGTCAACTTGTAGAATAAAATGTTGCTTAATATTATTATAAATAATAAATAAAAATCGGAGCTAAAAATCACACGAAAAAATGATGTTCTGTTTGGAAAAAAATTCACTCAGAAAATTATTAATTTCTTGTACTTAAAAAATCTCTAAACTAAACCATACAATTAATTGTCTTGCAGCATGTAGCTTAAGTTTATTGATCTGCAAATTTATGGAGTGAAAAGAGGAGAGACCAAAATAACAAAATATATAAAGTTAAAGTGGACAATTTCTACTACTACTACTAATACTCGCTCTTTATTAAATCTATGATATATCAAATATTTTATGTTCGATGATCAATATTATATTAAGTCATGACAATCAACTTGTGGAGTATTTTTTAAACTTGCATGGGTGGGTGTGTTTCAACCCATAGGTTAGGTATTTTCAATTTGTAAGATATCTTTCAACCCTAACAAGTGATGGCAATCGGTACCCTTAACGATCCGTGACTTTTATGTTTTATATTATTAATTTATTTAAACTGTCATAAACTTTATTCAATACAACAATTAATAGAACGGACAAAAAGAATCCATCAAATTTCAGTAAACAAATATATAAAAAAAAATCGCAACAACTTGCGCCAAATTATATGGGGATGTGAGGCCTACAGGGGATGACCGGTATCTTGTTTCTAGTCTCGATGCACGATGTGGCGGTTCCAATGGATGCAGGTTGGGTTACGAGAAATTTGATTTGGGTGTTGATCATACTTGAGCAGGGTCCAGGGACACGAGAAATTTTGGCAGGGTCAGGTGTCGGTCATCGTGTCATACTCAGACTTGGGTCGAATTCTTACAACGAAAGTGATCGAATCTTGTCTGTACGAGAAATTATATGTACGAAGTGATCGAATCATATAAAATTCGGGTCGGGTACTATATATTATCTTGCGTGAGGATCTGGTTTCAAATCTATACCTATCTAGAACTTCATGCAGTAATTAGAATGATGTCCAAAAAGCTTTCTGGACATGGATCAATGAGCAATTGAACATAATTTATTCTGTGATGAACACCATATTCATCAAATCCATTGAAATTTGAACATTTGTCTTGAACCGATTAATTTGATTCTCCTAACTCTTGTTGCATCTACATTCATTCACGGACGAGGTTCAATTGTCATGACAAAAAGAGACAACCGAGAGGAGGGGAATTGTGAAGAGAAATAGGTTTTGGTTGTGTTATTTATATGGGTTGAGATTCATATAAATCAAGTTCTAATAAAATTACAACTCTTATTTTTCTAATCTATTTATCTTCTTTTTCCTAATATTAGCTTATTTCTTGATATCCGGATGCTAAAGTTGTGAATCTTGAAGGAAGAACATTTTAATATTGGCCAAATTTCAACCTTTACATATAGATTTATAATCTAATGTTTCTACAACACAATGCTGATAGGAAAGATATAATATTTCTACATAAATCTGTGTGCTCAGGATTATATAAGTTGATGCTTTGAGGAATGTATAAAATAATTTTGATGAGAAAACATAAAAACAGTGGAGATAACTAAACATCAACAAGCACGTGATTTCAGAAGCAAACTTTTCATCCATTGCAATGGAATATCATATAAACAAAGGCTATTTATCACTGTCAAATTTGCAAATGTCATGCACGTCGCTGACAAACCTAGCATTCGAGTTTCAGACAACAGGCATCACTTTGGTTTTTGAGTTGTAATGAGTATAACTTTTCCAGTAACGAGGGTACAAAAGCCTAGTTATTGCTTAGATGAACGGAGTAACAAAACCTTTTCCAATGTGAATGGTAACGATTTCCATTGTTTCATTCAGAATATTGAATTGGGTCGTTACCATCCGGAACCTCTCTTCTTCCTATTCATATTATCAGTACTCAAACTTCACCTTGTGATCTCAGAGCAACTGGAGGTTTTTTTTAGTCACTTGCTGTTTTATCTTCTTGTCTGCTTCCATCATCACTTTGTAGCTTGGCATCCTTTGAAGTTTGAATGATCTTTAGCAGTTCTATCTTCATTAACGGTTGAAATAAATTTCTTCAAGTGCCGAAGATAATCCGGATAAAATTCAAGATCGCAATGACCTCCACCATTTACCCAAAGCGGCTCGTATTTGTGTCTGCTGAGCTCCCAAAGCTGTTTTCCATGGGAGCAATCAACAACCTCATCAGAAGTACCCTGCCAAGGAGATCCAACCACATTTTTTAACTTTTAAAAAAGTGTTGGAAAAAAGATTTATTTGCCAACATGAAACAGTTCAGCTTTCACTTGAATTATGATAAGATACCACTTTGTATTAGTAAATGACTGATTAATTAAGTAGTGGATAGTTAGAAGTTGTATGAGTTAATGGCTAGTTAAGAAAGTAGTGGGTAGTTAGTTATATTTGCATTTGCATGTTATAAATACATGCATGGGTTTTAGATTTAGGGAAGCCTTTTAAAATGTGTTTATCAGTTATGTAATTGGAGATTGGTCCACTCCCTACGAACTTATGAAGATTTGTCATCTCGAATTGACAAGTTATTAATGATAATTGTGTTTAAGATTCTTGAACTTTTACTACTAATAATAGTTATCTTACTTTTATTTTAGTTGTATTTTCAATTTGTATCAATTGGTATCAGAGCCTCAAAGATCCTAGTAGCAAATCACAAAGAAGCAACATTCATTCAAGAGAAATCATATTTACATATTACAAGTGAAAGCTCGTTCCATAAGAAGGAAAGCTGGAAGTTCATATTGGTTCAAAAATTCCTCTCTTTGTCCAAAGGTGGAGTTAATCAAGTTTGGAGGCTTCAATTGCACTTACATAATCTTATTATTAATTTTCTTTTTTCCGCCTTGAGGACAAGGCAAAATTTTAGGAGGGGTGTACTGATAAGATACCACTTCGTATTAGTTAATGACTAGTTAATTAAGTAGTGGGTAGTTAGAAGTTGTATGAGTTAGTGGCTAGTTAAGAAAGTAGTGGATAGTTAGTTATATTTGTATTTGCATGTTATAAATACATGCATGGGTTTTAGATTTAGGGACGCCTTTTGAAATATGTTTATCAATTATGTAATTGGAGATTGGTCCACTCCATACGGACTTATGGAGATTTGTCATCTCGAATTGACAAGTTATTAATAGTAATTGTGTTTAAGATTCTTGCACTTTTACTACTAATAATAGTTATCCTAGTTTTATTGTCGTTATATTTTTCAGTTTGTATCAATTTATCACTCGGTAACATGTCTAAGTAGGCCAGACTCAAAGTCGAAAAACTTTCTTCCACTATTATTAATATAGACGAGAAAAAATTAGCAAAAAATTATAAGATGCTCCAATATGTTAAAACAGCAAAGCTTGTGGAAATCTCTCGCCCATTCACCTTCCCAATTCCTTTTTCCTTTTGTGGAACATTTCATAGGAATGTCAACTTGTGTATCAGAGATATAGAAGGCTTCTAAGAAATGCAGTGCAGGACAGATGAAGAGTCAGAGAAAAGGTAATTTCATGCAATTTGTAACCCTTAATCCATGTAAATTTGAACAAGTAAAATGCAGACAAGATGACGGCACACACTAAGAAGCAAAAAAATAAGACAATTACAGACAAAAAAGTTGTATTGCCGAATGAAACGGTAAAAGTTCTTACATGAATAACCAAAGTTGGACAGCTTACAAGGCCGATTTTGTCAATATTCTGCAATGAAAGAAGGAACATCACATGTGGAAAAGAAACTGTTTCATAAACAATGCAAAATAAGCTTTACCTTGTAAATGTCAAACCAATATGTCTTCTGAACAGGGTATAATACCCTCATTCCGGAAAGTATAGGACTATGTAATACAACAGCTTTTAGATTTTTAACGCGAGAGGCCAGTTCAAGTGTTGGACCGCTTCCAACAGATTGACCATACAAGATTAGCTCCTCATCAGCCAGTCCATACCCTTCTTTGAGACAGTTGTACACTGCCTCAATATCTGCATACGTGTTGTACTCGGTTGGCTGTTAAATTGTCATTGAATTTCCATATCAAAAGAACAGCTAAAGTGATATGGTTGCTCTATATGTCTGTAATAAAAGGTGAATGCAAGATTTCAACCATGATAAGTGATAAAAGCCAACCTTTCCTGTTGACTGTCCATAACCAGAATAGTCATAGCTGCAACACCATAACTTAGAGTCAGGAAGTAACTAATGAACCATATAGGAAAATATAATCTCTAAGGCCCTAACTTCACTCACATTGTAGCAGCATGGGGAATTGTTAAAACAGTGTAGCAGCAACTCTGATCCATATTGGAAGGCATTGATTAACCAAATTAGAGATTATCAGCCTTAGTTTTAAGATAATAATGGAGCATTAAGTACCCATCCTACAAATTGAAGTTTCTCATGTAAGCCTGGTCGTCCACATGACTAATAAACCCTCTCAATAAAAAAATCTCAAGCCAACTGAGAAATTTTAGAAGAATTGAATTCTGATTCAAATTTCAAGATTTATGGCTTTGCCGGAGCTCTCTCGAACCATCTTCACATGTTAATTGATTCAAAATTCATTAAGGGGAAGGAAAGGTAAAAAATGTGAAGGGAAAAGACGGAAAGGGAATGCAAGAGAATGAAGGTAAATAACTATTCTTGTTTGGTTGTCATCACTAAAGAGAAAAAAAATGAATATTAAATGATAATTTTATTTAGACGATTTTATTCTTGATATTATATACTTATATGTTTAATTTATATGACTAAAGATGGAAATATCTCTTTCCCCTCCTTTCCACCCAGATTTGGGGTTGAAAGAAAAAGGTATATTGGAGAAAAATGGAGGGAAAAGGAGAGGACTTTCTCCTCCATTCCCCTCCAATTTAAATTCAAACAAACAGGGAAATCGATCCCCCTCTTTCCTCTTCTCATCGATTCCCCTTCTTTCACCTCGAACCAACCAGGGAATCAAGTCCAGTCGCTATCTTGAAGAGAATTGACACCATTGCTTTAGCCAACCCATAGAACTTCAGCCATTTCAGGAGCTTAGTTCCAAAAAACGTTCCTAAATTATGGAAGGGTCATAACTGAAAACTGTCGTGAAGAATAGAACAGCCATCCGAGACTTGATATGTTGCTAAGAACCAATACATCAAACAGAAGGATAACCATTTCCAGTGTCCCTAGTGCTTACTAGTATATATTTCTTCAGGAATCACCGAATCAGGATACAGCAGCCACATGCATTCGCACCGAGAAGCAAAGTAAGAAGCAAGAAACACGTTGACTCTTCCATTCTTCCATTTTTTATAAAGCTTTTCATTCGTTATAAAAGGCACAACTAATTTGATTTTCCTCAAGATGTGAGTCATGTGACCTTTTCCATCTGCTATAGTTGCTAAGTAACTAAAATCTATTTATAGAATGAAGCAACCTAAAAACAAGTGACCTAATCTTGTAAGCAAAACCAGAGCCTTTCAATCACATATAAGTTTTATTTTCTAAATTTTCATCTCAGGATTGAATTGATTTGTAATTTCCTCATAGGGCGAAGAGCTCATGTTCGAGTCCCTTATTTTCTTTCTGCTTAGTTAATCTAATGGCAACTCATAACTCATAAGCGTTACCGAACATAAAATAAAAGCTAGTCCATTTGCAAGATACAATTTGCATAATTGACAATGAAAATTTTGAGAAACATATAAGCAATAAATTTCACTGTTCAATCCATTGTATGATTGTTTTTTTTTTCTTTTTCAAAATTTTCGCAGCAAACAAAAGAATCCAACAATGATCCCCAAACAGGAGAACAGAATCTAAAACTCCTTTCTTGATACGCTAATTTTATGAAAGATGGAAGATCCAGTACGAACCCCATGAGGTTGACGCGAAGGTGGTCACCGAGCTCGGCGAAGAGGTCGAACATCTGGCCGATGTCGGCGGCGTTGCCGTGGGAATAGAGGATCGTGGCGGTGGGGCGCGGATGGCGAAGGTAGACGGCCACAATCTCGGTGTTCTGCCGCGTGGGGAGGCGGAGAACGTCAATATCGTCTCTACCCCTCGCGGCAATCACCGAGATCTCCAGGCGGCCGCCGTTCCGCTCGTCCGCAAGCACCTCGTAGGAGGGCGGGCTCGGGGGGAAGAAGGCGAGCTTTGCGGCTATCGAGGACGTGACTCCGCCCATCTCCGGCGCTCTCTCCTCTCCGTCGACGCCGTCGCCAATGCCCCGTAGACTAGTGAAACAAAGCACAGAGGAGGACGTCTCCTGTTCACGCAGCCATCGCGCCGGCGACGAGGATTGTCATAACTTATAAGAAAGGGGCCGAATGGCGGAGTTCGAACGACGTCTGGTTTATTGGATCGTCGAAGTGGGACCCACAACGTGGAGATGGTCGCCGCTTTCTTTGCTCGGACAGGACGGACGCAGCATACAAATGGCCGAGAGAAGTAGGGCCAACTGTGGGTCCCATAATACTTTACCGATCGAACCCCAGATCCGGTTTAAGAGTACGTGAACCGAGCTTTGGTAGAGAAAGTGGTGGGCCCGAGCTAGAGGTGTTTATGATCCGATCATCCTTGGTTTTGAATTTTTTTTTTGTTGAAATGGTTTTGAATTTTTGCCAGGCTTAACATGTAGGATTTTAATTTTGTATTACTATTTTAGTTCTGGTCTTTACTTATACACATTAGTTTTGTTGAATTTGATTATCATTACTATTTTGTATTACTAGTTTATCATTTCCAATTCATTATATAATATATATATATATATATCTAATTATGAGTAAATAATATTCAGTGACTTCTTCTAATATTTTTTTAATAGACAACAGTACCTGATCAACAAATCTTGATAATGCACTTTTTAATAAAATGTTACCTTGAAGTTTAAAATCTTTATAATATTAAGATAGAAAAAAATATAATTATTCTTTACCTTCTCTATAGTTTTCATCATTAGATTTTTATTCAACTGTGATAAATTATTTAAAAGATTTAATCATGAATCATTGAATTGGATGAAAATTTGATGATGTAAAAAATAAGGAAGAGGTAGGGAACACAATAGTTTAGATTCCTTTCACTGTATTGTACAAGTAAAAGTTAACACCCTTATATTGATAAAATGAACTATAAAAAATTATTCCATACTTGCCCAAATTCATATATTTCTTGAAAATTAATGTTAACAGTCTCAATAACTATATCTAAGACCAACAATGATTCAAGAATTTATTTTATAAATTAAAATGATGAAAATAAATAATTGTTTTGTATTTTAAAAAAGTAGTTTAAATAAGTATTATATTTTATTATATGTAAATTTATTATAATACTTTTTTTAGGCTTATCATGCTCTCGGATGGAATGAAAATGAAAAAAAATCAATTTAACTCGATAAAATCATTCATTTTAAAAATAAAATAAATTGATTTGATTTATGCAATGTTTTAATTGTGTTAAAATAAAGCATATTATATGGATGAAAACTATTTTAGATGTTGAAAAAAATATGTTATTGCTAATAGTACAATGAATATGAAATATTATAATAGAAAAGGAAAATGAGAAAAATGTTCAATTTGGTAATCCGATAATTTTTCATTGAATTTGGATTTAACGATTCATTTATCATCAAATCCATAGGTGAGAAAATAAAGTAATGACATGACAATATGACATGTATTAAAGGGATAAGGATTGTGTGGAGTAAAAAGTGACTATATATATTATCACTGTTGAATCATGATATGATGATTCAAGATGTACACAAATAAGTGTTTATTTGTGAATTGACAAATTATGATCTAACGATAATCCATATATATGTGTCACTTTTTTCTCACACAATCTTTATTCCCTTATATTAATATAGATAATAATAATATCAAACTGTCGTTAATATCATTAACTTGGCCAAGAGCATGAAAATAAAACTAAACCAAAAGAAATAAACATTTGTAAAATTAAATTGCGGTGATGGTTCAAAATCTTTGTTAGGGAATGCTAAATATAGTTTTAAAATTTTCATAGGGAAAAAATTAAAAAAAAACTGTACATTTCGTTTGTGTTCATCAATATTGAATTCGAAAATTAAATATTAAGTGAGATCCTTTAATTATTTGTTTAAGTATGGAATAGGATACGGAGACAAGCAAGGTAGGCAGACATCATATGATTTCATCATAATGCTGTCAAACGTCAATAATAATCAAAGAACATATTATATAATAATGAGAATAAAAATTATGCGAGACAAAAATTGATTCTTATATACAAACATTTATTTATGGATGGTGAGATGAGATTCAAGATATGAATTAATTTTTCCCTCGCATAATCCTTATTCTCTTATATAAGTTTATCCGTGAACATCTCTGTCTACAAATATTATTTCATGATTTCATATTTAGTTAAGAAGTTTAAATTAGATTATGTGAGTTTTTCCAAAAAAGATTATTCATGTATTTATATATATTATTCATTCGGCACTCATCTGGAATCGAAATTAAAAAAGTCGAGATAAATAACATAACAAAACTCCATTGATTTCTAAATATAATTCTTCTAATCAGTTATGCCAATCATATTTTATTATTAATATTCTTTTTTGTCCTCTAATCAGTTATGTCAATTACTCGGCACTTTGAAACTGTTTCATTTTCATATGAGAACATCATTAATAACAAGAAGCTTTTTTCATTTTCTTATTCAAACACTGGACTTCATAATCATGATGATAAGAACAATAAAAAAATAAGAACACCTATGATATAGAGAGATTAAAAAACATTAATGTTCTCCTTGGAACTCCAAAGTTGGAACAAACCTTGGTCAAGGTCCCAGAACAACTTTATTGGAGGTTTTTATGTGCCGCTCGGTTCGACGCCATCGCCGGAACTGTGCTTTGCTGTACCGGTCCCATGCGGGCACCGCGGTTGGATGAGGTTTACTGTAAAAAGTTTGATAAGCGGTTTACTGTAGTAGTTATCAAATTAGTTTTGTAAAAGTGTTAGTGTAATTAAGTCAACAATTTTAGTTTTAATATAATGCTGACTTTTTCGAATTGATTATTTCATATCACGGTATGATTTATATTTTAAGGTTAGGCTTTTAGACCCACAATCACATTAGTGGCAACTTTTCTTTCATTTCCATGTGATCGCTCTTCCATCTCGTGAAGAGCGTGTGAGAGAGAAGACGGTTAGGTATTACGAAGGCACGAGGAGAACTCGCCAGCGTCCTCTCCAAATAACATGAACTAACACAAAAAATGAAGAAAAAATGAAGACCTTGATAAGAGTGCTCTCAGACAATTGGATGTAAACTTCGTATGAGCTTAAACCATCGATCATACTTGCAAGAACATAATGCACAATATGATACAATCAAAGAATGAATTGGTTACTCTCTGTATAAATAATTGCTTGAATTTTTTTCTACCTACAATGTGGGCTCAAAAGTCAAAATAATGTCCTGTTTTTTTTACAGTTGGCGACAGGATCTATGAATCAACTGACTTAAATGCAAGGCACGGCATCCCCTGGGGCTACCTTCTTCCACCATATCCGAGGGTCTTCGGCGCAAACAGCAGCAATCTGTTCAAGGAATTCGGCAAAAACTTCCTCGCAAACAAGAAGCAAATCCCGGTGGCGGCGCCGCCCTCGCCGTTGCGAGTGCAGTTGCTGTCGTTCCTCATCCCCTGCAGGAGCTCGGGGGTCACGATCGTCCTCGGGAACCGGCCGGGATGCGGTCCGGGCTTCGACCAGTCGACCCACGTCACGCTCCTGTTGGCGTTCGTCCTGCCGAACCTGATGTTGACGAAGGTCGGCAGGTAGTGCTCGTCGATATAGCACGGGGGCTTGCAGTGCCTCCGGAAGACGGGGAAGTACACGTCGTCGGAGATGACCTCAACGGCGAGGGCGCGGTCGATCTCGAACCACTGAGACCCCTTGCGCCACTGCTCCAGGGACACCTGCGGGAGCATCTTCGCCCTGTACCGCCCGCGGCCGGTCGCGCCGGGCTCGTCGTAGACGGAGACGTGGGTCTGCGTGGAGTTGACGAGGTAGGAGTAGACGGTGGGGAAGCTGAACAGGGGGATGCACGACTCCGACAGCAGGACGAAGCGTTCGTTGGAGAAGTCGAGGAGCGCGTTCGCCAGCAACCGGCGCTCGGCCTCCATCATGTTTACCTGTCCCCATTCCACTGCCTGCATCGATTTACAGAGAGAAATATCACTCATGAGAACTTTAATGGCGGAAAAATGGAATACAAATACGCGTCTCCAAGGAAGCAACGAGTTTACGACATTTGTTTACGTGAGGAAGAAAGGAATATATAAAAGTTGGTGCTTCTGCAATTTTATAGTTGAACAAATAGTATAAATGTAGCATTATGTTTACGTCGTTAGGCTTCTACTCTACAGGCGTTTGACATAGATAAAAGAAGTTGAAGATTGTAAAGGTGCGTGAAAGTAGTGATTAATTTATTGATTAGAAGAGGGTAAATAGAGACAACAGACCTTGCTGGGAACTCGTCTTCCATGGAAGACAGAGTCGCTGGGCAGGGACTCGTTGAAGGCGGGGTCCGAGTGCACGTAAATGGAGTACAAACCCTGGTGCCCCTTGAAGAACCTCTCCCACAGAGGCGCCAATGGCAGCGGCCCTCTTGTCAGGAACAGGAACGCCACCTTGGGCACGCGCTTGTACGGGTCCCTCCGCACGCCGGGCACCATGGACGCCCTCCACAGCAGCTCGTCGTCGCTCATGTCGTGCATGGCCGTCCCCGGGTGCACGTACTCCTCTATCCCCGCCCGCTGCTGGCGTCTCCTCGACGGAGATCGCCGAGGCGGCGGCGGCGCCGATGATACGATATGGCGCGGTCGTGGCTGTGGCGGTGCCTGCGACCGGAGCTGACTAAGGCGGGAAGGCTGAAGCAGTTGGGTGGTCCGCACTAGGGATGGGACGGCATTGAGGCTGACGCTGGAGAAGATGCCGAGAGCGAAGCCCAAGCTGAGAAGAACGAAGCTCAAGACGAACCGCGACAGCGTCGTGTAGCCGCTGGAGGGCTTAGAGGACATGGACGGGGACGAAGACATGACCGGTTTCATTCGCATCAGATCAGGGAGAGAGAGAGAGAGAGAGAGAGAGAGAGAGAGAGAGAGAGAGATGTCTGCAAGATGAAGAAGAATCGAGGAGGAGGAGGAGGAGAGGAATCTTTATGGAAGCTTATAAATTTCAAAGGGATGGCGTGGAGGAGAGGGGCATAAAAAATGGGCTAAGACCATGGAAGAAGCCACTTACATTGACCACATGACATGGTACGCTGGTTGGCTAATTGGTACGCGTAAAAGAGAAGGTTGTATCTGCTGATGCACGCTGTTTCTAGGCAGGTTATAGAAATGGAAAACATAAAAGTGCATGCGTCGCTACCAAACAATTATTATGGGTTTGGGGAGGTTGCAACTGAAGCACACCATTTTACATTCTAGAGATCACAAGTATCACTTTTTCCAATATCACAAATCAATGAGAGGAAAATCTTGTTAAAAATATAAAATCAATGATGTAGTTCTTTATAATGATTTAAGTTTTTAAAAAAACTAGTTAGTATATCAATTTTAAATCAGAGTCAAAGGTTAAAAATTTTCTCATTTAATTGTTCACGTGCTGAACTTAAAATAGATCAAAAGTTGTTCTTTCTAATAACTTAAGCTTTTAAAAAACTGATAGCAATAATAATGAATCTATATACTTTTTTAAAACACATAAACCTACTACATAATAAATTAAACACTGATATCTAAGTGCACACGATTATCATCTTATGGTGCATGACATATTTTATTATTCAGAAGCTCTGTAACAAGTTTTTTTCTCATTAAACACACAATAAAAAACGATCCAACGGTATATAATAAAATCTGTTTTAGAATTAATTATTGGTTGATGTCGCTGTTCGGATGGTAGGTTAACCTTCCAAATGGCTGTCTCAATTTCAAAAGTTGTTGCAGTTGGAATAAGTTTTAAAATTTTATGATCCCCATATTGAATTAGATTGATAATATGCCAATTGATTAATAAGATAGAACTTTGAAATGGAAGGTCTGAATATTGAATTTCAAAGTTACCATTGTTGAAAAAGTTTTAGTCTTTTACATTCTTCCATTTTAAATTGAATTAATAAGGTGTTATGACTTAATGTTCACACCGAACTTAGATTAAACTAGTAACATGCTAACCTAATTCTAACATCGAAATAGATAATATAATCCTAGCGCACTACCTTTCGAAACACCAAATTGAAAAACATAAAAACAAATTTTGGATCACTCCTGTTAAGACAAATCGATGAATCTATCAGTTTTTTTTTTCTAGAGCATTGAACTTAATTTATAATACATCTTATAAGAAGAAAGAAGTGGAAGATCTTGCCTGTTTAAAAGCAAACATACGGGCTACCACTTTTGTACGTGTCTTTGAGTCGGAAGGATGAAACTTGGGAGCCAATAATATATGCATCAAATTCAAGTCAATTTCATATTATCATAATGTGATAATGTATGCACAGTGACGAAACTCGAAAAATTTAAAGCTTCACAAAATTTTATTTGATGGAAAATAAAAAATAATTATAATTTAGATTGCTTTTTTGTTTAGACTCTTACAGATTTTATATAGGCACACTTTTTAATCTTATTATACAAATTGAGACTCTGAATTAATTCCTTAAAATTAGAACATCTATTTCGTGATAAAGAAATAAATTAATTTCGAATGACATACAGAATATCCTATGAAAATTTCGTCCAGAAGTTCTGCCCTTGTAGGGGAATCCTTTGGATTCTCCTTTGACCCCACGGGCTCGTTGATCGGGTAACGAGGCTCTCGTAGTGCGAAGACGTCTTTTACCTCGAAGTGTCTTGGATTTAGGCGAGTTTTCAATTCAAATAAGATTTAAGACATTATTAACAGATAGACCATGCAAAGATGATTTATCAAAAGTACGTTAGACGCGGAGCGAAGATAAATTCCCTGCCTCGACCGGAATTTATGTTGACCCAAAAACATCATGGTCGGTATGATCTGAATGTTGTCAAATCACAAACAAATGATTGCATGTCTGTATTATATTAATTCGAAGACGGTTCATCACGATTCACAGTCAATGTTATGAAGGTCCGATGCAAAAACTCAAGCATTGAGCAGTCTATTTTTTTTATCTGGGTAGGAAAGAAATTGTCATTAAGAATAAAGTGTTTTTTTTAAGATGGTGACGAGATTTTAATTTGTCTATAATTATTAGTGTCTGACATCGTTTTCCATATATTGGGGTGGATCACAACCGGAGGGGAAAAAAATCTGGCGGCAAAATGGATGAACCGAACATGAACCGTCGGTGATCTAAATGTGGAAGGTCGTTGGCAAATGGATGTTCCGGTAGGCCCCGATGCGTCGGTGCTCGTTGATTGAGAATTCATTTCTTAGCCACCCAAATTGGGTCGAGTTGTCTGACTTCAACTGCTGGCTTCTTCGGATCCTGCCGATGGCTTTCTTTTCTTCCTTGGGAATGTTCTGTGCAGCTATCAGCCTATCACAATTCCAATGAGGTGGTGCTTGCTGAAATTGGACCCCCAACGTGTGCTCCGCCTACATATCATTGACCTCTTATCAACATTATGGGCTCCCTTTTTTTTAGTAGAAATAGGGAGTTTCTTAATATTTTCGGGAAATCTATCAAATAATGGACTATTTAATTGGCTAAGAAGCGTTCGCCGCCCACTTTTTTGCTGCATAGATGCTGCACTAATCGTGTCGGTAACCGTTGGATCCTTGTCGAACATTTCAGCCGTCAGATTGAAGCAACTGATCTGGTAAATTATCCTACTGCTCTTTGCGGCGAGCAAAAGATGGGTACAATGAATAAAAGGTTTTAGCACGCGAAATCTCGGAGTGGATTTCTATTGTGATCGATGTGACCGGTGAGTTTGTCAAAAAGTTGATCGAGATGGAACTCCGGTGGGCTCGCGACCATCGCCCCCTGCGAGTTGACACACCTTGGCCGGCAGGCTCGTGCACCCACTGAGATACGTGTAAAGAAGAAAAAACAAGCTGCTTTTACATCACGAATGAGGGTAAAGAGCCCTTCGTTCCTTCCCATTCTCTTCATCCAAATGCACTCGGGGAATAAAACATTATTTCAGGTTTCATTCATGGACCAAACAACCCTATGAACTTCCTCTCATGCAAATTCGAAAGCATCTTTCAATTGTTAAAAAAAATACAATAGTATTTTGATCAAATTTATGGCTATATTTAAAAGTTGCCTTGGTTAGAAGCATTGATGCGATAACTCGGTGGCAGAGCCTGACTCCCGCATTATCCAACCATCAATGTAGCCAGCCCACATATCGTTTGACTTGTACTCGTGAGGTCCCGCTAAAGCACAAATTTCATGCATCACGATTATTATTTTTTAATTCCTGTCGCAGCCACTGCTGCCATGCCTCCAAAGGCGATAACTAGAATCATCTTTATATAATATGTCCTCTTCACATATTGCCACAACCATCTAGAGATGAAAGGTAGCTTACAAGACGCCCGAAATTTTGACATGGAAAAATCCTGCATAACTTGAGAAGAAAATTCAGTCTATGAATCTAAATAGTAATAGATAAAAAAGTAACTAATCAAGAGTTAACAACTGTTGCTACAAGATCATATTGATATCATCCACAGCACAGGGTAGATTCGCTTGACTAGTTTTCTCTTAAGAAGCTGGATAGTTCATACAATCATTGAGCTTTAGATTTATTAATAAAACAAGTGGACATGTTTTAGCTAGTTTGTGCCTGTACTTCAAGCAAAAATGGTTATGAAGGTGCATCTTCAACTAGTTTCATTCTTCAATGTCACTAACGCCCATTTTTTCAAGGAATCCATTGTAGCTGTTATTGAACTCTTCCAACGGAAAATCCTGCAGGCTCCAAATTTATAACACTGGCTCATATGGAGAATGGAAATTAAATAGATTGCATATTCAACTGGCAAAGTCTTTTTCTATAGATTATGCATGCAATCAGATACTATAAAGAAAAAAAATACTACAATATCCTTTAAGCAATGAAGAAAAAGAAGGTCATACGAAAAAACAAAGCTCAAGTGAGATATTCAACTCAGAAGTTACAAGAATATCGGCATTAAAGCACAGTCCTGATAAATTGATATGGATACAATGTTGAATTGAATAAACTCTAAAAAATTATCCAGGAATTTATCTGCACATAAAAGATCCATAAGTTCTTGACAACTTTTAGTTTAAATTCAAAATTTTGCATATACATTATTTTGGGTTGAATAATGTGAATCATATTTTGGGTTGTATTAATGGCAAAGAAACAAGGCATCTGATATTTTGACATGCCAATTTACGATGCATCAAACAATGCTTGTTGTGATCTAAATTACCATATGCTTTGTTGAAAGACATGCTCATACTTTCTTTAAAAACAAATAAGGTGCCAGTGTGGTATTTTTGGAATACTTGATACACCTATTACCTTTGGTAGCTTAGCTTGGTAAGATAAATGATCCACATGAATTCTTATATTTGATGAAGCTGGAATCCAAAATCTGAGGTCCAGATCACCATAACACTTTGAAATTATATCAAACAAAGTTATTGCTCCATTTTCAATGGCTTTCAAGATTGATTCCTCTCGCTCTCGCCGATGCCTGCAAGTGCCATTACCTTTTAGTCAATAACTTTAGAAATATTAAATTACAATATGTTACCCACTCAGACAAAAAATTACAAGATATAATCATTATAAGCCAAGGTCCATTGGACAATGTGGCCTTGTCCATAAAACATCAATTGGATGTAGCATACTGAGATTAATATCATACTTGAGATATCCACAAAGCATCCGCTTGGGCCAGAGGTTGATTCTACCATGCATTGGGATCAAAATATGAGGCGAGAGATCCAGAAATTTGTATGTTGTCTCAAAGTAATCCTACACATGAGTAAAAGGTTCTAAAGCCCTTGCACAAATATCAATTAGAGTAATCAATGAAGAAACTGGGAACCTAATGAAAAATCGACTCGAATGATGGACGGCATTCAAATACAGTATCTACAAAAAAAGAACTTGCACTTTGAGGTAATACCAAAATGATGATAACTGCGGACCAAATTGACTTCATTAATATTACTAAGAAAACTATATATTTCATTAAAAAGACAACACACTACCTTCATATTTCCACCTGCTCGAACATCAAGAACAGCACTTCCTTGACTGTAAAGGACAGAAACAAATACAAATAACTCCAAGGCAAGTTTGAAATAGTGTAAATTTAATGATGTGGAAAGAAGAAGGGAAAAGATGCAGTAGAAGATCCAAGGTAGGTCATCTGTGAGAAACATTATTCAATGGGGAGGAAGAAAGCTAACATATCCTATCAATGATGTTTCACTAAAGCATCTAGCCAACCTACTAAGACTTAACCAATTGACAAATTATCTTGATATGGAATAACATGTCTGACAGCGTGTCCCAACATGCTCAGTTTGCTAATATGGTATTTGAAAGGCTCCCAGAACACCATAATCTAACCAAATGTTCTAAAAAAATTGCATAGCAGTGCAGCAGAAAGTTTGGCAATAGATCATAACATGGTCAGTAAGCTAATATGGTGTCCAAAAGTTTCCCAGATAATATCATCTAACCTCTACCATGAGCTAAGAAAAAAGCATAGCAGTCTAGCAGAAACTTTAGCATTCACATTATGCTCATATCCAAAAGGTACATTCATTCCATATCATAACATTTTTTATGTTCTTTATTTTTCTAATATCGTGTTTTCTTCCTGAAATAGGAATTCTTACCCTACGCAGTGATCCCCAACAATGAGTGAGTTTGTGGAAACATGATGCAAAGCAAGATGCCCATCTGTATGACCCTGAATTGCACATATCAAACAAACACCTAAATCAGAAATGGATAAGATGAATGTCAGGATTCTTTATATGTGAAATCAGATCTGTTACCATTTTTTCTCAAAGTTTAAGATGATAGGAAGAGCAACATCTTTATTTTTATAACCTTAACATTCCCCTTCACTCGTGGACTGTTAATAACTTTGGTCTAGTCCAGTAAGTGATCGAACATTTCTTATCAAAGGTAAAACAATAAGAACTCTAAAAAAAGGTAAAACAATAAGAAAAGAACAAAAAATGTCAAATTGTCAGCTTTTCCCTTTTAAGGATGAAAGGACCGATTTTGGTAGTCATTTATTTTGCATTAAGATCGAAATGTCAGATGTACAAGTGTGTATATGGAAAGAGTGGAAACCCAACTAGCCGGTGGCTGTGGCCTCCCACAAAAGAAAATTCATCCACCTTCATTAGGTAGTAGGAAATGATATGATGTACGATACTATCAATTTATCAATATAACATTCCTTCCCCCCCCCCCCCCCCCCCTCTCCCCACAACTACCACCCGCCCCGCCCCACAAAAATTAGTGTGGTTTGTGTTGAAGCTACGTCCCGTCCAACTGCCATAGACATCACAGGAAACCTCCATCCCGGACTTGCTCTAGTGCCGAGTTCCAATAAAGATCGCCAAAAGGCACTCCTCGTGGAAGAATTAACCTCTGCAAACTGAACTCGTTGTTGTACCTCAATGGTGATGGGACACCCAAAGAGCCCCACAAAATGTGGTGTCCATGTAGACCTAGTGAGAATCTTGCCGCGCCTCAAGAGCATAGTGAATATCTCAACTTTGAGGAGTATGAGTGACTGGCGTGGGTGAATGTAAACTGGTTGTGCTGAGGGATGGCCCAAGAGCCATGCCCATAACATCATTGTAGCTAGTGTGTAAGAGATGCTAACAACCATTACCATTTGCACTGAGACTACTACAGTTGAAATTTCATCTCTCGTCTCTTAAACATCTATTCCGAGGATCTATAAATTCAATGAGATTGGCCAGTTCCAAGTTTCTGGATTGAAAGAACTCGGCCAGAAAACTAGCGATCAGTTTACAATAAGTCAACTTCTAAAACAAATTTGAAGTGTTTCTGCTCTAATTTGTGAACGGACTCCTAAGTCATTAGCACGAACAAATTAGACAAAGAATGATGGTTTTGTGCTCTACATCCCTTCGATGCGGTATCATCGTCAATCATGGCTCAATGACTTATTAAATATCAGGAAATTTCCAGTGACCTCAATCACATGCACAAAAACAAGCCATCTGCACAGATCACAAATTCACAATAGTCACACAGTTGACCTCTTATCTAACTGCATGACACAGAAGAGTTTCTTTTTTCTTGTTGGAATTTTGACTTGTCCAATTTCTTTTGTCATAACTTGAAGATCATGTTTTAAGGTTTGACTTATTTCCATGCATGTCATTGGATTCATGACATCATATTATTGTGGTTTATGACATCAAAATATCTGAGACTGACTTTGTCCTGCATACTTTATTTTGGTTGAACTTAAAGTGATTCTGGAAAACAAATGTTTCTTTTTTTAGGGTTCTGGAATACACATGTTATTGTAACAGTAAAAGTCATCAGTCAATTATATTTCCCATCAGTGGTAAGATTACAATTTTAACTCTAAATATTCTCATTGGGAATATGTCAAAAGGCAAACCATGCATTAAGTATTTTCCGGCAAAGAATACGGACAAGGAATTCTGAGTAGCCAATGAGTAATCAGACCATCCACCAAATTTTAGGGGTGTTCACCGGGTCGTCGGGTCGACCCGGTGAACCCGACGATCCTACCCGACCCGGTCGGATCGTGGTCGGGTCGGACCCGACCCGATCCGAACCCAAGCCGATGGTGGTTCGGGTCGGGTACGGATTGGGAAATCCCAACCCGAGTCGACCCGACCCGACCCGACCCGATGACCCGACTATTTTATTATTTTTTAATTTTCTTTTTATTTTTTTACTTAATTTTAGTCGTATACTTGATTTAAAATAGAAAAAAATATTAAAATAAAACATTTTAATTATGAAATAATGCTCAAATATTCAAAAAAGATACTTTATATGCGACCATATTCTTTGCTTTAATGCATTAATGGGGCGTTTCTCTAGAGGTAATCTTTGTAAATTACCAGATAATGTTGTATTAAATTACCTGGGCCCACCACATTATCTTGTTCACTTGTGACAGGTAATGAACAATCTGCATTGCTCAGGCAATCAACATTGCCTATGAAGTAGCAATGCATATTGCCTATGAGAGGGGAGGCAATCCACATTACCATCTGTGTTGTAATCTTTTAAATTTTACTTTCCGCATTTGTCCTTTACAGTTTTATTTAAATAAATTCTAAAACACACTGAATAAATTATAATAATAATTAAATAAAGTATAAACTTAATCAAATAAATACTATAATTATTATGACTATATTATTATCATATTTTAAAAATATATTAATTATTTTATAAATATTAATTTTATAGGTGATAATATATATTTGTGATTTAAGTTTACGAAGTTAAAAATAATTTATATATCTAAACATAGTTCTTTTGATTAAGGGTATATTGGTAAAAATTGTATATTAACTCATAAATCTGTATTTTCTTACAAATAACTAATATGGATTGCTAGATAGATTACTTATGCATACTAAACAAGGTAATGTACATTGCTGGCAATTTAACAAGTGACAATCTTTCTAAGAGGCAATTTACATTGCTAGGTAATGTTGAATGGCAATTTACGCACCCTACGTATTTTCCGGCAAAGAATATTCTTTGCTTTAATGCATTAAGTATTTTCCCTCAAGATCTTTGCTTTAATGCTCAAATTTAACCATTATAATTTTTGTTCCAAGTGGACTATATATGCAGGTACTAACCTAAAAAAAAAAACTTCAAAATTAGAATAGCCTAATGCCAGTTTAGCAAGTTATCTCCTCATACTTTTCACATGCATCCATATGTTTTTTCCTTTTTGAGGTAGAAAAAGTGTGAAATATCAAAATGGAAAAACAAAAGGAAGATGGGTGTTTGTCAGTGTTTCAAGAACCAGACCAGACACCAACCTGGAGAATTCTCCGTTTCAGGTTGAACCAGTCAGACCGGATAAGAATAAAATATTATAATTTAAAAAATATGTTAAATCAGTTCACATATCGTCCATAATTATATAAAATGATATCATAAGTTAAAACTTTAAAAATTAATACATATTAATTTACTAGTTAATAAATTTATATTAATATTTAATAAAGTTTTAATGTAAAATTTTCATATAAAAAATAAAGTCACAATTACAATATTTGTTGAAGTAAACTTTATGTATTATATATTTAAATAGCTTCAAAATAAGAATAAAATGAAATATATATATAGATAAAATAGTTTAATATTGATAAATAAAAGAGTAAGGGTAAATTAATGAATAAAAAATTGTACAAAGAAATAGTCTCACATTGGTGATATCAATTATCAAAAGAGAAATGACAAAATTTAACTATTAAATGAGAAGAACAAATAAAGAAGATAGTCCCACATTGGGGACGGACAAGACAACTAATATAAAATGGGCCTAAGAGGTGACTCTTGGCCAAAATAATTACTTTTGGTTTGGTTAGAAACTAATGTTTTTTCTTGGCCAGTTCGTCCAGACCAGTTTTGACCAGTTCTCACCGGTTTTGAGTGGTTTTTGACCGGTTGAAGCAGTTCAAACCAGCCCAACGTCACTCCCATTTTTGGGGTGAGCTAGGACTGTTTTAGTGGCCGGTTGGCAGTCCAACCAGTCCAGTCCGGTCATGACAACACTCGTGTTTGGTGAGCTAGGACTGTTTTAGTGGCCGGTTAGCAGTCCAACCAGTCCAGTCCGGTTACGACAACACTGGTGTTTGGTGACTGCAACAATCCATCCACCCACTCTCTCATCAAAATGTCAATATGATGTACAATGTTTTCTACGTAGCAACGTTCACCCTCAAAAAGTGTGTGGTTGCGCTAAAACCATACAGCCCACATGACCACAAATGCCAAGATCCACGGCCGTCTCCATCCATGGTCTTCCGGCCCACGGTTAGCCTGTAAAGACCTCCAAAGTGTATCCATCTACGAAGCATCAACGGCAGTCTGCTGCATCCGTCGCCACACCTCTGAAGCAGTAGGGCAGCAACAAAAAAGGTGACCAATGTCCTCGGGTGAAGATCCACAGCACACATCCTATGTCCGTGGTAGGTGGTGTCCATCTCGATCTGCAGACCCATGCGATAATCCCAGCTTGCCTCACAAGGAAAGCAAAGATCTTGATCTTGAGGGAACAATGTGACCTCCGGATGTGCCAACAATTTGCTGTGAACTCCATATTTTTATGAAACCATCATCACCTGGCTGCCGGTCGCATGATCCTTTTTATCAACAGCACGGACTAATATCCAATTTAACATATCAATGCTTATATAGTTTGCAGGATGAATTTGGGAGGGATCTTTCTAGTTTGCTTTGTTAAATGCATGACTCGCTTTCTATCACACATATTTGGTGATTTTCTTTTCAATTGCTTTCTTGCAAAGTTTTTATGAGCTGTTCATTTAGATCCTTGGTTGAACTGTTCATATCATAAAAAGGATAATGAGTTAATCAGGTATGAGTCATAATGGGAACTCTGTTAACTACAATTCTGGACATAGACTTAAAGCAGTATTTTTTTCTTTTCAGAGCAAAAAGCAGTATCCATTTTAGTAACTGTCTCAAGCTAGCATTTTAGTTATACTAGTTGCATTTTAACTATCAGCATATTCAAGGTAGTCAAAAACACGTTTCAAGTCGTAGAATCGTACGATTCTACGACTCCACCTCGGCGAAACGTGCTCGATTCCACCCGGAATCGCGTTTGGCTGGGACGCAGTAGAAACGGGCATCAAGACGTAGAAACGGTAGAATCGCATCCCCATCGTCCCCATTTTTTCCCCTCCCTCTCGTTCGCCCACGTGAGTCTGCGCGTGACTTCCCTTTTTCCTTCCAAAACCGCGGATGCCCTAACCCCTTTTCCCTGCTCCAACTTTCGCCACCATGATGCATCGCGACGCTGCTGCTCCACCACGACGCCGCAGCTCCAACTCTCGCCGGCCGGCGTTCACTTCTTCCGGCGCCCCTGATCATGCTGCTACTCTCTCGCTCCCTGCTCCTGTTGCTCCAACTCCGGCGTTCGCTTTCTTCTGCTGCCGGTAGCCTGGTACTCTCCCTCGCTCCCCCGCTCCCTCTCTCTGCCTCTCTCTCTGTCTCTCTCTTTGTATGTGGCTGCTCACAGTGCCATCTCTCTCCTTTCTATGTGCGACCTCACTTCGCCTGTTCGTGTTGTTCATCCCTGCAGCCACCTCTCACGTCGTTCACCCGCTGACCTCCTGCAGCTGTCCGCCTGTGCCAGTACGCCCTCCTGCTCGTGGTGTGTCTCTACATGTTTATGATTGTGCCCGTCCTCCCTCCTTCCTTTTTTTCTATTTGTTTGCGAACCCTCTTTTGTTGTATGTGCGAACAGCTGAATCCCTCGGTTCCTCTATTTGTTTGGGAACAGAGGAAGCGAGGAACCTACCTCAGTCCCTCTTTCTTTGTATGTGCGAACAGAGGAACAGAGGAAGTGTCGAACCTCTCTCGGTCCCTCCCTTGTGTTTGCGATTAGATGAACCGAGGGGGTTGAGAATGTTAGAAAATTTGATGATTTGATATTTTGTATGCAGATGGTTTGATGATTTTAAGTAAGCAATTCTGCATCATTTTTAAAAAAATGCCATATATTATCTGGGTCTATTCTAATTAATATATAAAATAATTTTCTGGTAGAATCGGCCGTGTCGTGTTACGTGTATACGATTTCGTGTTTTCTCGGCTTCTCCGTGTCGTGTCCGTTTTACGTGTTTGACAACACTGAGCATATTGAATAGACATACAGCACAGGTGCCATCTTGGAGCTGTACACAAGTATTTATTTTTAAATAGTTGCATATGACATCCCCTTAGTTCTAGTTATCACATAGATATTTATTTATCAACATGACATAGAAAAATTACTGCTACATCATAAGTTTGGAACATAAGCAACTCATGTTTAGATTAAATATAAATTAATCTCAGTCTTTGGGGCCAGATACTTCATACCAGAGCAGAAATAACTTGAAAACGTTGATCACCAATGCATATCAACTCTCCTCCAGATATTAAGATCCGACGAAGAGACCATTCACCTAAGAGACAAAAGTACCAGTGAAATTGATATAATACGAAGGAATAAAGTAATGAACCAAACTATTCATACCAAGACAACATTCAATTGGTCTAACTAAAAGGATGACTTTACAGGACAGACTTCACGTTGAGAGTACTATAAAAGTAATGAACCAAACTATTAATACCAAGACAACATTCAATTGGTCTAATTAAAAAGATGACTTTACAGGACAGACTTCACGTTGGGAGTACTATACATAGTATGGTGCAGACTGATGGACCAGATGAAGGAGAAAACTAAACTACCACATGGATCATAAATCAGAACTTAGGATGATGGAGGAGATTTCAAGTCGAAACTTAGTTATACTAAAGAGAAGGATGGCTGAGCGCATATTCAAAAAGACCTTTTAAGTATGATACTTTTTTTTTTAGGGTTCATTGAGTAAGGAATGCTACATTATGCTAAGTGGAGCAGCTTTACCATCATAAATCACATGAAAGAATAGAAACAAACAAAGGCATGTATGAGTTGGATATAATAAGAATTCAGTTACCAAAAGTACTTAGATGGATCAACCATCATGCATGGTTGCATTGTGGTGAAGTTTACAAAATATGAAGAAATTACTGGTGAATAAGATCGCACTACATTTTTCCTGCCCTTAAATTTGGTGATTTGAAAGTTGAATTTCATGTGTTGATGCCTAGACAGTAAAAGTTTTTTTTTTCTTTTTCTTTTTTTTTTCTTTTTTTTTCTTTTTTTGAGGAGAATGATGACCACCAGGATTGTGGTTATCATTCAAGTAAAAAGTATTTGAAGATAGTTAACAGACAAGAAAGTTTGCCTTAAACAGATGACAAGAAAATACCTTCTTTTATACGAGAACTGGTGTTTTTATGTGCCAATAGAACAGCATCAGGGTTGCACTTCTGAATGACTGATAGGCCTACATGGTAAAAAGATCTTTCTATCATAGGTATAACTTGGAAGAAAAAAAAACAATAAATAAGAGATATTTGAAATCATGAAACTTTGAAAAGTAATTAAGATAGAATTCAGGTTATGCACACATTTGATGGTAAAAATTCAAAACCCAATAAAACAAATAAAAAACAAGAGACATGTGTCTAGCAATGATCCTTTCAAATTGGTGCTTGAACAATCCACTTGATGAAAGTATTACTCGTTCACAACATTTTGCACAAAAAGATTTAGGAAGTTCTATGATTAGTCATATTTGTCCTTTAAGGTAATGTGAGCTAAGGACCTTGGAGGATATAGTTCAGCTCAGCAATTTAGCTACTCAATACAAGCAAAAATACGAAATAAAATGCATTTAAATCCATAACAAGCTTTAATGATCCTCTCCAAAAAAAAACAAGCTTCAATGATCCTCTCAATAAAAAAAACAAGCTTCAATGAAGGCTCAAGTTTGATTTTCTTTAAATTAGGTCAAAATGGCTTTGCATAAGACTAAACAACGTCATTTTTTACCAAGATTTTGTCTCCAAATTAATATTTTATGGTTGGCAATTGACGGAATGGCGTCGTATGATCCATGTAGCCGACCCCACCTAGTGGGATAAGGCTTTGTTGTTGTTGTTGTTGTTGTTGTTGGTTGGCAATTGAACAATCGTCATGGAAGTGGCAAGCCGCACTAAGCTAATTAACTACATATTGTTGTGATTAGGGACCTTTAGTTTGTCAAATAATGTGAGCCTAGAAACTTGGTTTTATGCTTTTGCCTAGCCAAAAGCCACCAAGAAAATGCACAAAGCAAAGAGAAATATTGCATGAAAATGAAAACAAGCTACAGCCACAGCTCAAGTGTAACTTGTTTTGATAATTTAGGTCAAACTTGTCCAACACCAAGCCCAGGTAAAATTATTTTTCTGCAATTCTTCATATCTGTGGTGACTAAACAACTTCATAGACTCAGCCATAAAGCCACTTCAAACGTACCAAATGAAAAAAGAAGTGTCAATTAAAATGCGTAGAAAGAATCATGTGTTTAACCTAGAGATATCAAAGAAGCCCTTTATTTACCAAACTCAGAAAAACCCAAAGTAGAAAAGAAACTGAACCAGAGTGCAGTTACACTTGAGAGATTAAAGATGTATGTCAATCACAATTATTGAAAAAACTTTTTACCACAATGAAGTGCATTATTAACATACCATCAACGTGATCATAGTGATGATGTGTAACAAAGACCACTAACTTTTTTGGTAGTGCAGCTGCAATACCTTCCAGCTGTTGAACAGGAAATTTATCAAGTATAAGAAAACAAGTGAACAAATACAAAATATTGGATGGGAAACCCATACTAATTTATTTTTAGGGGACAATAGATACTAGATATGCATGTGCTCCCCAAGCAGGGTAGAAGGGTTAATTATTTATGCATGTGGTCTTTCTCCTGCTTTCACTGAAGTTTTAAATTTCACAAACCCATGTCTTGTCAGTGATGCGCAACTTAACCATTTGACGTGGCTAACCCTTCACACAAAGTTAGCACATATTACCAAAATGGAAAATCATAGGCCACTAAAGATATTAATTCCCAGGAACTGTTAAATTATAGTTTGTATCCAAAATATTTTAGCAAAAAAATATTGGATAAAATGCCAAAAAATTTTTTTGAGAAAATGCCAAAATTGTTTTGAGTAAATTTTCCAATTTGTGAACGCTTCAATTATTTGACCTAAACAAGTAAACCTTTACAACCCTATCAGCATATTACTGAAACTAGAAATAATTATCTTTTAGAAAGAAAAATTACAAATATTTTCTCGCCTCAATTATACAAAGAATTATTCAGTATTTATAATCATATTTACCCAGCAAGGCATTTTAGTTTCATCATTTAATGCTGGAACCAGACTCTTTGTAATCTTCATTAGTGTTGTTGTTGTCCTTTTTTTTCTTTCGTGGTTAGAAAAGTTCCAATGCAACTCAAAAGGATATTAAGACTTTAGAGAATCATATTATCAAATATCCATTAAGGTCTAGACTCTAGAGCTTAAGGACGTCGGCTAAGTGGTGAACCTCCTGTTAAAACAGGCAAGTGAATGAAAAGAAAAACAGAGGAATAAAATAAACTAGTTATCACGGAATAATTTAATCCTCTTTTTGGAATCATGCAATTAAACAGTGAAAAGCTTAAACAGGTAGAGAACATATAAGCCAATGATGTAAGTATATGTTCTTCAAATGAAGTGATAGATCATTGTAACAGTTATCCTTCGAATCATTAGGAAAACTATCATCGTATGAGATGATCTATATGCATTTACACTGAAATCTAATATAGAAGATAAAAGAGAACATCAATGTCCTACCTCTAAATGTAAATCTGAGCAACAGCCAGGATCTACTAGCATAGCATCTCCAGAAGCAACATGTTTTGACTCTGATAATCCTTTAACTGGATCATCTGGCACTATTACAACCAAATTTGTTGTATGAAATGGTTCTCTTGTTCTACTCTTCATAGGAAGAAGCATAATACCGGGAGGATACTCCTGGTAAGAAATAGACAACTCTCTTTTCAGCAAATAGCCAGTAATTAGGTCAAAATGTCCTCAGATATTTTAGTGAAAAAATAAGGGAACTACATAAACAACAAAGTAGGTTTGGCACTTCTGATATAGAGTCACATATAAACAACAACAACAACAACAACAACAACAACAATAATAATAATAATAATAATAATAATAATAATAATAATAATAATAGTAATAATAATAATAAAATCCCAGGAACATAGCTTGTTAGCGGATAAGCAATTTTAGTCACAAAAATATGTTACATAACATGGATGTTTTCTTTTCCAACTTACATAAATTTATTGTTGCAATTTTGCACAATTATCAACTAAAAGCATGATTTATTGGGCCAGATCATATCAAATTAGTAACAGCAAAAAGAAGTAAAAAATTAGGTACAGATATGATGATAGAAAGATAATTATAGTCTAAGTGGGCAAAGACAACTTTAGAAAGTATGATGAAATGCAATCTAAATAGTTAAAATGAACCTGGCAACTCAAATTAGGTACACATTTGATCTTTGCTGACTCAGTTGAACCAGATAAAAGTCCAATAAATGTCAGATGCCCTATACGATTAGCACTTTTCTCCACTCCTCTAAGTAACTTTAAGGCACTTTCTTTTGATAACCACCGGCATGATCCTGTAAATGTCAAAGACAAACATCATATATTTTCTTCCACCTCTGTCTCTCAAAATAATGATTTTTCACGTCTAAAATGCATAGGTATTCTTAACAGAAAATTTATTTTAACATATTAGTTCCACAACATCATTTTTTTAAATAAAATGGAAAAATGCCCAGTCTGCAAGAACAAATAAAAGATTAACAGACAACAGCCTAAGTTTTATTCTTAATGCACATGACAATACTGCATCAATTCTATGGTAACCATTCCAAACTGATGTACTCGGACCTTGTAAGATTCCTTCATTTGAATCCAACTCTCCACTTATGAATAATGTATTGATAAGAGGACTTGGGCCAAACTCAGCTTCTTCAGCAAACTTCAAGAAGCACCACTTGCCGATAGATGTACTATTCGTACAAACTTGAGATAGAATCTACATAATCACCACAAATAAGGAAGCATCAGAATGCATACTCACATAAAGGCAACTATACAATTTTTAAGTAAGAAAAACAAAGCTACACATTGCTCCTCCCAAAAGAAATGGAATTTCCACATATCACAACTCAAGCACATAACAAGAAACGATGATTAGCTCCTTCTGTCACCTGATCCAAAGCGGAATCCACGTCGAATTGCCTTAAATCGAGCTTCCCGGAGAGCGAATCGGCACCGTCTATGATCGAATCCGACCGGCTATCTCCGACCAGAGGGCGCAGCGGAGCCGAGGGCAAGTCCCAGAGATCGGAGTCCACGTAGTTCCGGTACTCCTCCTCCGGCAACGGAGACGGCGGAGTCTGCCGCACGACGAGGAATTCCCCGTTGAAGGGGTTCTTAATCGCTGCCGCAACCACGTAGACGGCCATGCCGGCGAGGACAGGAGGACAGCCGGAGGCCGGCAAGAGGTTTTATAAAGCCATCGGTCGGTGCGTCATAAACACGTTGGTTTCCCCCACCCAACTACAGCATGTTTTCTTCCCTCTGTAATTTGATCCAACGGCTGAGAGTATTGTTAATAAATTAAGGTTATACAAGATAATAATACATTTAAATTAGACAATTAAATGTTACATAATATGCGCAATATTAATCATCTTCAAAATATAATTTTAAATGAAATTATTGGGATAATAAATTTCTTATGTGAAAAAAATAGTAATATTAAAAAAGTTGGACTATGGGGCACCGTTAATTATGGGTATTTTTTTTCTTATCAGAAATAAGTAAAATATTACACGGCAATTTAGATTGTATCTTTTCTTTTATTCATGAATTGTTGTTGCTTTAATGCGTGGTGTTTAATGTTCTCCGTATAATTTTCATGTTTAAATTACTCATTTTGACATCGATATATCGCGCAATTTTACGAGCTGAACCCTTCTAGAAGGGTGGTGTGTTCACGGAGGATGTGTGTTTATGAAGGCAGGTGCAATTACCTAATTAATTGGTTGTTGATCATCTGAAAAATGTTGTTGGCACAACGGCTGTGTGTTAAAGATTGGCTTTCTTCAAGTGACAGTTGATTTTTTTTGAACTTGTTGACACATTTCCAAATTAAAACTTTTTTTTTTGTAAAGCACAGCAAATAGGATGATTCTCAAATGCATCGAAATATGTTTGCTTTCAACAATGCAAGTAAAATATGCTTTGATCTATAAGGTTGTGATTACAATTATTTATAAACTTCTTCACCAAAGATTAAATTTGAATAGAGAAAATATGCTGTGTTTTACATTTGTTGTGAGCTAGTAATAATTTTAAGAGAAAACAAAAGAAAAAAAATGTATTATCAAGCATAAATAATCACAAAATAAATTTTACTCTCTAAAAGGCAATCATCCACGCACTGTGGATTTGGGTTAGATGAAGATTGGAATACAAATTTATGGGATCCATCCTAGTAAAAAGCAAATTAATAAAAACTTCACCAAACACTCAAATATAGTAAAAAGTAGTGAATCATCCTCATCTATTGTACATCCCCGGTTCAATCAAAATATTATTCACTTTGTGACATTGACTCGCATAAATTTAAAACGTATTTTGATAAGTGAAGAAAAAATTTACATATAAGTTTATGATTATCTTCATATTTTATCAATATAAGACTATTCAATGAGACCTGATCCTTAAACTCGTTACATCAATATAATAACGCAAAGGCAAATGAGAAAAGCTCTTGCAAACGTAGCTCAATATTATGTGTTAATAAGGTTTGTTTTCTTATAAATTGTTTGGTCGCAGCTTATATTCTTATCGAGATAACATGACTCAATGATCTAACTTTATTGTTATGTGAAAACATAAACTATTCTGATTTTATCTAAAATTTTACATAAATAAAAGTAAAGTATTACTGATACTTGAAATTATTGATTCGTGTCTAAATAAATATTAGTTAGAGTGATTGATATTTAAAAAGGAAAAAGAAATAGTAGCAGTCAGGAAAAACTCCAGGAGTAGGGATCAACAAAATTTTAATGCATATATACATATATAAACTTAAGTTGTTTCAAAAATAAAAATACCATATATCAATAATAAAAATTGAAAAATAAAATACAGTAAAGAATGATAAAAAATATCAAGATAAAATAAAAAATAATAATGGACAATTATGTTGGACCAAGTTTGAATTTCTTCAATGACGGATAATTGTGTTGAATCTAGTGTGTATAATTGTGTGATCAATCTGACTAGATTAAAACCTTAAGAATAGGAGATGACGATCAGAAAAGAACTAGTATTAAAACATCAAGATTTTCTTTTATATAAATAGAATACTAATGAATGATAAAATATTAAAATATAAAAAATGGAAGCAATATAGAAAAAATAATAATAATAATAAGATAATGGGTAATTGAGTATTTCTGTCGGGTCCTATCCGGCCAATTATTGATTTGGTTATTACGTTTATTGAATGATTAATCCGGCCTGATGAACACAAGAAAGATAGCTAGACAATTTGAATTTCAAATTATTTGGGTTGATCACAACTGTTTATGAAGTGAAATTCATTATTTTCCTATGAGGTATCATCCATTTCAATGGTCACATGAGTGATAATTCAGTTTACAATTTTTTTTCATATTTTTCCTTTCAAAATTTACATAAATATAATATAATAACTCATTTCAATAATAGAAAAAATAATAACAATAATAATAGTTATAATATTTATTTATATTTTTGTAATAAGTTATTAAATAATCTTCAAAAATAAATAATGAATATAAATTACTCAATACATTAATTTATGAATTTACTATTCTCCTTTACGAATTCCAAGATAATTATAAAACTTTTAAACTCCACATAAATGATAAAAAGATATTTAATGGAATTGCATAAGATTTAATAAATAATTATTCATTTAGATAATATTGAGTGAAAAAAATAGTAAACATTCTAATATGCCTTCCTACTCCCCTTCAACGGGGGCTAAAAGAGCTAATTTGTTACTGGATTGGGATGTATTTTATCGTCCATGGATGAACAGTGTCGCAAGAACCTTTGAACAAAAGAAGATAAAGTTTAAATTTCTGATACAACGAATACATAAACGCAAGTTACCACGTTAGGCATTTCGGCAAATCTGATCAGTGTCCAGATAACTGCTACAGCTCTAAGATGGCCAGAGGCATTTCTTTCACATTGACCTGAACATCAGAATTGTGCCTGGTTAGAAACTAAGAACAATTCCCAACCCTGTCCGATGATAATCTAGGAGAAAGAGAGTTGCATGAGTTTTTCCCTTCCTCCCAACTACCAGAAGTCAACAAAGGTTTTACGACCCAAAATTCGTCTCGACGGATATGATAATTGGAAGCATCATCTCATTGCCTCAGTTTTCTTCTCTCCTAAATCTAAGCTTCAGCAGTAAGGGCACGCTCGATTTCTTCCAGTGATCTTCCCTTTGTCTCCACCACATTGCGAGATATGTAGAGCACTGCAAGAAAGCAGACTGTTGCGAATCCCAGATACACCTTGCTAATTCCAAACGTTTTCACCACGCTCAAAAAGTATAGACCAATAACAAAATTGGATACCTGTGCAACAAAGGAAAAAAAGAAAATGAAAGCTGAAATTTGATGTCTTATAAGATATTTAGATAGGAAATTTTTCGCAAGCCTAAGGTTTGAAAAGCTTAAATGAAAAATGATTTGTCTAGAGAATACAACCTAATTGGCATGCTTAAATATTACAATCAAAAGTAGGAAGAGATAAAGAATCAACTTCAAAACTAGAGAAAAAGAGGGTGCTGGGTGTATAATATTATTTGAATTAAGCTAATAATCATTTATCACGTTGTCTTATAATTAAAATAGCGAATTTGATCGTGATTGTGATCATTGGATAATTAGATGGTTGTATCAAGTCATTTTACATATTTCACTTATTATAATTTCTTTGTCTACATGTAATTTAAGTAGTTACATTAATCCGATAACAATACAACAACAACAACAAAGTCTTATCCCACTAGGTGGGATCGACTATATGGATCATATGACGCCATTCCGCTCTATTAGTAATCAAAATTAATCCGATAACAATACAACAATTTATTTTGTGAATTAAATTATGAGTTTGATCATGATATATGATCATTAAAATAAGCAAACAACACCCCGGATCGTAATCTACACCCCCATTTCTTTTTACATCTGAAAGGTGAAACTAAAACGATGAATACTATTAATACTAAACCAGGTTTTACCAAAAAGATATTCTAAAAAAAAAAGGTTTTACCAAAAAGAGGATCCTAGGTAATAGAATATTCAACAGATTCAGCAAATGAAAATATTCATTTTCAAAGCTTTCATGTCATATAAAAATTTATATATCATTCATTGCACAACCAAACTCCGCCTATATTTTATAACCGGTCCCAAGCCCGGATAAAGGAGGAGGGTTGTGTTAGGCCCCGACAGCCAGCATAAAATCATGTCGAATCTTATGAACATGATCAACGAATATTGGCGTCGTATGATCCATATAGCCGACCCCACCTAATGGGATAAGGCTTTGTTGTTGTTGTATTCATTGCACAACCAAATACTAGTAAAACATACCCAATGCATGCCCAGGGATAAAGCAACAGCCTTTGCTCTAATTCTGGAAGCGAATATTTCAGGAAGTAGAAGAGCAGGAACAGGGCCAGCACCCAGGGAGAAGGAAAGCACATATCTTTATCATGAAATCATATCAACCAGTCAGTATAACAAGAGCAACAAAGTCACAGAGAAGAAGAAACATAATTTTCAGAATAGAGACGTATTCACTTACAGAACTGTTCCAAGAACTGCAAGAGTCCCTGAATAAGGTGCCAGGACCTTCCATGAGAAAGAGAGGGAAAGCAGCAACATCGACAAAGCCTCCAGAAACAAGAGTATTTTATTATTGCAGGAAAAATTAGACCAAAATATACGCATATACAAACAATAACAACAACAAAGCCTTATCCCACTAGGTGGGGTCGGCTACAAAATATACGTATATATAAGAGAATAAATAGCAAAAAATTGGTTTATAAGTTTGCTTCTGAAATTGCTAAAAATCAGAGGATAATAAATTGAAAAGTTCATATCACGGTAACATGTTTGCATTAACTTCTATGTTATATGATTTCTTTCTTTAGCGTGTCTACTGTAAATGCTAAATAACGCGTTTTTTTTCTTTGAGAACAGAAAGGATGACTACCATTTTGGTAGACATCCAAATTTATTAATAATAAAAAGAGGTTACATCATAATTATAACATAAGTAATTGAATGCTGAATTCTCCCTCCACCACTACTCGCACGACCATATGTTACATAACTCTACAGCCTGCGTGGCAATATTATCCATATAGCATCGCCCGTTTCTAAAGATGACTGCATTCCTTTGTGCCAGATTGCCCATAGAGTAGACAAGGTTAGTACTCTTGCTCCGCCTTGAGACATATCTTCGCTGGTTCCCCATCACATTACCACTCCAAAAGGAGCTCCAAAATGCTTCTACCGATGATACATTAAGCCATTGACTTTTGGTGATTGTCCATACTTCTCTTGCCACCTCACATTCAAAAAATAAGTGTTTAATATCCTCGACAGCATTATTGCACAAAACACAGGCCATCGGGATCTATAAAATTTGGTGAGGAGTCGCCCACGTCGAAGAAGCCAAGAGAAAATTTTTATTCTTAGCGGTATTGAGCTCCTCCATATAATGGCGCAGTCCGACTTCAAGTCACCATCATCAATTATATCAATTGCACTTAACGTCTCATATACTTTACGAGCTTAAAAAACACCAACCGACAATACCCAGTTGTCCATTATATTATCTTCAAGAGCATATCCATCCAATTTATCAAGTAAGTCAAAAAAATCAACAATTCGTTGGTCCGACAAATTACTTGTGAAAGATGACAGTCAGGCCCCATTGTGACCTTCCGATGTGGACCAACATTCTGCCACCTTGATGTCTTTGTCCGCTGCAATGGCATATAGCCTAGGGAATAGTTGTGCTAGTGAATCAGGTCCAACCTAGGGATCTTTCCAAAAGCGAAGCTCTCTTCCATTACCTAGCCTCAGCGAGATACATGATCTGATCTTTGATAATGTAGCCATCACCCCCTTCCAAAAAGATGAGCATCCACTTCTCGTCACCATTCGTTGTTCCCAACATAGAACTCTCCCATAACATGCGAAGATAACGGATAACCATATGTCATTTGTATTGCTCAAGATTTTGTATGCCCATTTTGATAGCAATGCTTCATTTGCTCTTCGAAGTACACGTACATCCAAACCTCCTTCAGAATGAGGCCTGCAGATATCCTTCCATGCCACCAAATGAACACCTTGATTATTCCTTCTAGAATGTGTCCAAAAAAATTTGCTCCCGATCGAGTCAAGGCGAACTTCAACTGATTTTGGTAGAGGTAATACAGATAGGAAATACACTAGTATTGCTGGTAGAACTGTCTGCACAAGAGTAAGTCGCCCTCCTTTGGATAGTAGCTTTGCACTCCATCCCTCAAGTCGCTGCTCCAACCTCTCAATGACCGGTGTCCACCTTTGACTCGAGTCCTCTTATTCGTTAGAGGCAGGCCCAAATATGTTAATGGGAGGTTGCCTATAACTGTTTCTAGTATCATAGAGCAACTAGCTGCCTCTTGATCATCCATCCCAAAATGTATAAATGAAGATTTTAAATGGTTAATGTTAAATAACATGTTGTTGGGTCATGGTTTAAGCTTCTATGTGCAGATTGCTCTACCAAGGCAGAAATTTAAGAAAGAGGATATTTAGAACTTTTTTTAGACGGATATTTAGAACTTTTTATTGTGATGTGGTAGTGATGGATCATTTGATATTGTTTGGTAACCCCGGTGATCCAAGAAAAACCATATAACTCAACCCAAAGACCAGTCTAATAAGCCCACAACAAACAAAAGTTTTTGGTGTAAACGAAACATTGAATAAGTTTACATTATAAATGGCATTACATGCATGATGTAAATTATGCAGGTGCAAAACTAACTTGCTAAGACAAACAACAAAGGCAATGTCTGACAAAGCATTGAAAGTGAAATTCATAGTAGTTTGAACTTTGAAGAGATTTAGCATCTCACGTAATCAATCAAGATATCAACTTTCACAGTGTGGAAAGGGTCTGCTAGAAGCTGCCTAGCATATTGCTCCCAGTCTTATCACTATTTTTCATGGAAGGACTTTTTACATGCTTCAAGTCCATGACCTCTCAGTAACTGGAGGAGCAACTTAATAGAAATCAATAAGCTACATAAAGAACAGTGTAGTTATTATGCCACACAGAAATAGTATGCTAAACATCTCCAATATTTTAGCATACTGTTTACATTATTGTTAAATTTGATGTGCTGACCAGTTTTCCTAAAAGCTTAAGCCTTTAGGAAGAGTAACATCATTAATTTTATATTTTTAACAATTATCATTTTCCAGTAAAACAAATATTATTCTAGATGCAATTTTGAGATGAGAGGGAAAACTGTAAGGTAAATAGCCAAATAGGTATTGTGCTTCCATCCTACTAGAATTATATGAAAGAATTAAGGTCCATGTACTACCATTCCTGTAAAACTTGTTGTGATAAGGCTTTTCCTTCCTTGTCTGTCCATCAGAGAAGATGCAATTAAAGTACCTGGAAGTATAGGTATTTTAGCTTGTAATGAATCAGATGAGTTCAATTGGAAATGTTTTCCGAAGTGGCATAAACATACCAAAAACATTTGATGCCCCAACAAGGGCGCTTGCTGCAACATCAGAAGCAACTCCTGCATTGCGGAATACAGCAGTAGAATAATATACAACGGCATTTATTCCAGCGAGCTGCTGAAACAAGAACAATGCAGCTCCCACACTCACAACTGCAATGAAGAATATTGGTTAGCAAAACTGCTCTCTGTTAGGTCAATGCAATGCAACAAAAGTCAAACACATTAAATATGTAGAAATCTTGACTATCTAAGATATAAATAAGAGAGAAGAATAAAGGTTGACACATGTTTTTTAGTGATACAACTATACCAGCACATTATTGAGAAGGTTAGAAAAATAAGCATTTAATGATGAGTAACATGGGTAACTGCAACTTTTGCACCTAGTGAAAGGATGATATCTGCTATAGGATTGTGATAATACAAGTACTTAGAACTGAATACCTCTCCAATAGCGTTTGCTGAAAAGATCGAGCCAACCAGCATCTGGTTCACTGGAATTTTGACCCCCAGCATTTAAGTCATGCATAACTTCAGCAACCTTCTCTTTTCCGTAGAGCTTCCTTATAGCCGTTTCTGCATGAGAAAGTTTCCCTTGCTGCAAATCACAAGATAATGCAGGTCAATAGAGGAAAGAAAAAGAGGTATCTGCCTAACATAATCACTAAGGAAAACCTGAAACAGCCAACGAGGACTTTCAGGACAAAAAGCCATGCCAATAGCCATCAGTACAGAGGGAACAACTGCAATATTGAACATTGTCCTCCACCTAAAGACACAATGATTAGGAATTGTTACATCCAAAGGAAAAAAAAGAAAATCCAGCAAACAGACTTGATGTCACAAGGGTTCGCAACCACAGAGTTCACATATTCAGTAAATGACCTTTGTTCATTGTGCATATTAAATTAGCTTCAAACTGGCAAAAGTGCAATACAAGATTATTTCTGAACAAAGAAAATGAAGAGAACATTTCAATGGATTGATATTTTGTTAAGTATGGATCTAGTTGTTTCTATTATTTTCTATTTTTTCATCTTTATTGTGGGGCAACAGAAATTGTGATCCTTAGCAAGATTAGAATTTGTTGCATCAACAGTATATAAATTCAGAGCTCAGATGATAAGAAGTAGTAATAGGAAAAAAGGAACTGCAGTCCGCACCATAAGGGGTTCCCTGCCAAAGGCAATCCAGCGACCAAAGCCAAGAGAATGCCAATACAGATAAAAAGTTGGTTAGCAGATCCAAGTGCTCCACGGATTTCAGTCGGAGAGATCTGAAAGGAAGAAAATGCATAGCCATGCCAAATCGTCAAACCAAATCTTCAAACAGGAATAGAGAGATAAGAAAGAATTAACTTCCAAAGTCTGGAACCTCGGATATGTACAGTGGCACGACAGCAGAAGATATCCCAATCCCAATTCCAGCAAGTAACCGACCAATTATCATCGTTCGTACATCTTGAGCTGTCGCACTGACACCACATTCTCAGATTAGAGACATCCTATGGAAAACAATAGTTGCATTTATTCAAACCATTATTGTGCATGCCTAAGAAATGTGCCAATAGCAAGGGGAATTGCGTCCAACTGGAATGTTCGAGTTCGACCAAACTTATCAGCCAAAGCCCCTCCAGTGAAAGAACCTAATGTGGCACCAGCTAGTGCTGTGCTAACAACCCATCCTGCAAGTTGATTAAATGTCACGTAAGTTAATGTCAACCTCACAGTGATTTAATCAGTACTTTTTGCCTTAAAAATAGATTTCTGCTATAATGAGACTGTCATTTTCAAAATACTAATGGAAAATCAGTTTACCAGGGACTTTTGGAATACAGTGATTTTAGCTGCAGATCTCACTATTATAGTCAACATTAAAGGAATTTCTGCTGTATCGAAGTATAATTTTATTAGATGACTGAATTATACTCCTCACTCAATACTAAATGCACAAACCTTGTGATACCGCATTTTCAGCAATTCCAAGGTCCTTTGAAAGATAATCTAGTGCACCATTCACTACACTGAAACATATGGAATGATCAACAAGTTAGAACATCACAACAAATTTGGAAAAAGAAATGCGGAATGGCAAGCAAGCAAACACATCGAAGCTACTGCATTGTTCTTTTTTGTTTTACTCTGAGGAGATGAACCACTACATTTACAGCGTAAATTTCATGGATGATGCAACAATACATCTCTTTTAAGAACCCCAAGATCTTGAAGGCGATGCAAAGATGTAAGTTTGTGCAGCATAACGTCGGCCGGTTCAGGGATACTTACGCAAGGTGATATCCGAACAAAATAGCACCCATGCAAGCAACAGCAACGTATGGCAAAACATTTGGAGTAGATTTCGTCTGGACCTTATCAGAAGGAACATCCTCCAGATCATCTACGATAGAGAGAAACGAAATGACACTGATTGAAGAGGAGAACAACAGTAACTTATTATTTCAAAGTTCAAGTCTACAAACACAAGAAATATTGTTCCTGGTTCCTAAAATTACTTCTGCCTGGCAAGAACTCTTATATGTTCAGACTGGGATCTAGCATTCGGGATTAACAGATTCGTTTATCAAACAGGAAGATCCATCGGAAACCCAGACAGACACCGAAACGAAGTCCAAAATGGGATGGGGAAGCGGTCAAATATACCAGAAGCATGCGCCTTCACGTATCTAGCACTCTCCCGGGACCGGAATATTCCTTCCACGCCAGACCGCAGGCGCGCCATCTCCACTCCGACGGCCGGAAACGGAGACCTCCCGCAGCAGACTTCGCGCTCCGGCATCCGGATGCTCTTGACCGCTACCCGACTCGTCCTCCTGCCGATCACACCGAAATCGGCGAAGGCCCTGCTTCTACCGCCGCCTTGGATCCCATGCGCCACTCCTCCGCTGACGCTTCCGTTGACGGCGACCGCAGCACTTTGCATCATTCTTTTGGGCACGTCACTCCACTAAATCGATTAAAAGGTCAACGATCGTAATGCGAAGCGGAAAGAAGGTAGAAAAATCAGTCTCGAACAGCGAGCCAAGTTGAGATCGCGGGACAATATTCTTTTTCCCCTCAAGGAACTGATCAAGGAAAAAATTTTAACTTTGGAGAGAGAGAGAAAGTTGAAGCTCTCGGATCAGAGGATTAAAAAAATATTTAAATTCTATTATAATAATTTATTTGTCATTATAAAACAATTAAGATAATTACGTTAGTGAAATAAGCATGAATTATATATGTAGTTTTTATGAGTTATGATGGTTAAATTAATGGAATGATAAAATATGAGTGGTTTATGATTTATAAGTTATAACTGGTTTGGATGGAAGTGAATGAAAGTTGAAAAAGGGAAATAAAAGAAGAGGAATACATTTATTTTGTTTAATTAAATTTTCAATAAAGAACAAAGGAGGATAACATTTTCTCTTTTTATTCATCTTTCTCAAATATTTTTTTTCCAATCTCAAATGAAGGTGAAAAGGATAAGAAAATATAACTCATACATTTTTTATACGAGGTGAAAATAAAAGAAAAATATAATTAATATACATTTTTATATTTATCTCTATAAATAATGTACCTCCAGACAGTGGGGGAGGCAGAAATTATTTCAATGGGTTCACCGGTTAACTATCATATAATTTCAACATATATATAATACTAAATAAATAATTGTATAATTTCTGTTGACTAATTTTTTAAAAAATATAAAAATAAATACATATGTCAATATATTATTAAATTATTTATATAATTTATTATTAAATTTTTACTATTTATAAATCTTTGCACTTAAAATTTAAGATTCATAAGTAATAACATGTAAAAAACATAAAATAAATTTTATAAATCAAATAAATTACAATTTTAGAAGTTAATATATCTGAAATGGGAGAATAGTTGAATTCAATTATCCAAGATGAAGAGTAAATTACAATTTAAATAATAAAAAAAACTCATTTAGCTTTGTTTGCTAAAAGTTATAGCAAATTAGTAGTATTAAAATAAAAAAAGTTTAATAAAAATATTATCAAAGTGTGATGTCTAACCACCAAAGCAAGGTATGAGATTTGTAACCATAACTACTAGAATTATTATTATCCAATGCTTGCACGCACATGAATCCACCTACCTTCGCCCTTACCTTCAAAGCACCTTCCGTTTCGGAGGGATGATGAGCGCATCTCAATCATTGATCCATTGGAACCTGATCAAAAGTGATTAAATTCCATCATTTAAAAATATTAATTATTTTAATCGTTGATCAATGGATCAAACGATTGAGACGCGCTCAACATCCTTCGAGAGCGAAAGGTGCTCTAGAGGTACATTAATCCCTAAATATAAATATCATCTAAATAAAATTATTCAATTTTCATTCATTTCTCTTCCTATTTAGTCATATTATCCGAAGAATATTTATTATTTTTCTTCTTACCCTCTCATTTTCTTCCTATTTTTCTCTTTCCTTTCATACAAGGACCCTGCAATCAAAGTGACCCTAATCTCTGTCCGAGGAGAAAGGTAGAGAACCAGGGTGTGTTAAGATTTCTAATTAAATAGTTAATCTTATCATTAATTATATGATTATGATAAATAACGTAATATATGCTGTTAACATATTGGCGATTAGAGATATTTGTCCATTTTGAATTAATAAATTAGTTCATTAAATATATATTTCTTCATTCATGAATTATATATCTATAATCGTCAAACTAATCGGATAATCACTTATCTCGTCTTCTTTCTCAAGATTTTCTAAACAACAATGTGTCACCTTCGACTCCAGACCTTCAAAATGTAGTGCTCAATAGATATCACAAATTTAAAAATATGCAAAGATAAAATTTGTCAAACTATTATCTAACATGTAAATGTGTTAAAATTAAAGCCTTTGATTGCTTATGAATAGGTGTGCAAGAAAATTTATCCGACCCAAAAAACAAACCAAAAAAATTTTTGAAAAATTAAGAATCCGATACGATTTAAAGTAAATTTTAATAAATTGAAATTCATCCACTCATATTAGGGTCCGATCCAAAAAAATTGTAGTGACCAATGGAGCTTATTTTTTTATATAACTAATCCATAAGTTATTAATTTTTTTACTAGTGATATAACAATTTATTATATAATTTTAATATGTCACATTATGGAACCTTAATTTGATAGTTTAATATTATTTTTGTACTTAGTTATAAAATTAAATGTATTTATATTAATTTTAAGTTGTCATATATATTTTTTAAAAATTCTTAGGGTTCCAAAAAAACATTTGAAAAAATTGATTGCAAAAATAACATATGTTTTTTAATAAAAAAAATTAACCTGACCTAAAGCACTTTCACCCCTAGTATTTCTATTGCTTAAGCCACTTATTCAGTTCACAAATTATCAACTAAAAATATATTCACAAAAATAATACAATTGAATTGACCTAAAAACTTAACTTCTTATGAAATACCGAATATTTGTATACTGTTTTATTCTCTTATGTGCACAAAATTGAAAAATGTAAAATAAATAATATATTTGTATAAAAGCATTTGACAATTAGTTCAACCGCACACGTCCAAATGATGAAGTTGATACAGGGCAGACCGAGTCCAATATGTTATCCGATATTCGAAAGATTCAACAGAGTGGTTCTAACATTATATACAATATTTTACACTAGACGTAGGATATTATTCGATTTGATCATTGATTCACACAATTTAACAAAGCGTGTCTTATCAAGCCAACATCATATATATATATATATATATATAGGTATCTCCCTCATAATTTTTAATATGCTTTGTCAGTCGACACATAAAAAATTTATGAGAGCCTTTGTATGAAAATTCTATTCAATTAACTATGAGTTTTAAACTTTTTCTTCAATAAGAAAGGTGAGTGTATAGTGTAGATGTGCACAAGTAGTTGCGGATGTTAGCAATAACACCAGGAAGACGTCAAGGACAGGTATGTTGTTGGGCAATGATGCAAACAAGGAGCTATAAATTCGTCCTAGTGTAGATGTGCGTAAATCCATGAGAAGCACACTAACGGAGTCTCATAAGCAAAATCCATGCTTCAGAATGCAATGTCGATTGAAAATTGCAACCCATGGCCCCTACAAAACAAAAACATCAATAGTGGATCGCAACATGAATCCATATCCTTCGATTCCACTAGCTCGAGCAAATGAGCCATTCGAATTGAGCAAAACTCAATTCTGGGGAGGGGCCTCCCACCGGATCCACAATGGATCTTGAGGGCGAGTTGTCTCAGGGGCGTGGATGTAAAAACAAGACAGTGCCTTTTCTCAGAGCACGTCGATGATTACACGCTTTGATTGAAAATGAATATCATTGTCGAGATTCAGATACCCCAAAGACAACAAAAAAAATATAGACTTAAGGTTTTCATTGGACTAATGATTCAAGCTGGCTCCCCCTCTTGAACCCAAGAGCCAGATGACCAAGATGTAAGATATTGAAATTTGAAATGGTGTTTTTATTGAAAAAATGTCCCAAAGTTGATGTGCCACAAGACATGAGAAAACTAAATGGTTATTGATTTTAAGAGCAAGGCCACAAAAGGAGCATGCTGGATCAACAGAGGAGTTAAAATTATGTATGAACTCTAGAGTAGGGAGGCGACCATGAAGAAGTTTTCGTAGGAATAAATTAATTTTGAGGGAATTTGGATGCGCCAAATCTTGGTCCAAAAAGACCCTCTAGCCAGACGCGTCAACAAAGCCTGCTTGCACACAATATTGTACACGTTCTAGCAGATGGGAGTTCATTATTATTCGTCACCCAAACTCATGCATTATCACAAGCAAAAAGAGGAATATAAATGCCACAAATTTCATCACACATAGCTTGATAAAAAAAATTGAGGATAGAAGAGGAGTGTTCCAAGCGTGATCGGTAATTAAGTCAGACACCATGAGTGAGCTAATATCAACAAACATATTTACGTATGTTGGGAGGCAAGATAAAGGGATATGAGAGATTCAAGGACAAAAGTGATGGTCCTTGAGCCCATATTTTTTCGTAAAACCCATGCAGAGGTTAGGGATAGAGTTCAGAATGAGATGTCACGATCAAGAAGTACCAAAATGAGATTGTGGGTCCCATAAGGTAAACGAGGGATACTTGACAAAGATGAGATTATTTCATGACGAATTAATATAGTTTAAGAGACTAAGAATCTGACGGACAATCAAAGAGCAACGAATGAGTTTATAATTACATATTGCCAAACCCCCGCATCTCGTGGTAGTAGGACGGTTGACCATCGAATAAGATGTGAGCCCCGATGTTGCCAGAGGTGTCCCAAAAAAATGAACATGATAGTTTTTCAAGAGACGCAAGGGGTTTGGTCCGTCATGATCCCATAACTCTAAAAAAAGTTGGAAGCGGATGTAAATTTCTACAATAATCTACGATAAAATTTTAAAAATCTTATTCTAAAAAGATATTATCATAATTTAAAAAATATTATTATGATTATTATGCTTTTAACCTTGAGAGAGAAAAATATGGACTCAGATCTGACTTGGGCTTAGATTTGGGATTGGGTTGAGCCGGGGGAACACGAGGATCGTGAAACCACGGTCGTATTCAAGATTCATCATCCACAAATTTGCAGCGAGCACAAGACGGTACGGTAAAAGCAGCGCTGCTCTTGAGTTTTTTTCTTTTTTCATTTCAAAGTGTTGAGCGAAGCAGCAGCGAGCACCCTGCCATTCGAGCGTCCAAAGAGGAGGACGCCATCAGATGATGAGCATTACCATCTCTTCGTTTCCTCCTCTTCCGTCTCTTCCACAGTCCAAACTATCTTGCAAACCTCCAAACGGACGGCGTTTCCTCCTGCGGCGCCCAATTCCTCGCAAGCTCGCCCGCTGCGTCGTCGCCTCGCTCCCCGACGCCGATGCCGATGCCGTCTCCGATGGCCCTCAGCCTGAGTACACGCCCTGGCTCATCGCGGGACTCGGAAACCCGGGGATCAAGTATCAGGGCACCCGCCACAACGTAAGATGGACTCCTTTCTGTTGCTGCTTCCTCCTTGTAGACAAAGAACGATAGGATTTTGAACAGTTAGGGCTTGCTCTTCTTTGCAATTCCCGTGATTTTTGAAGGAAAATTGTGTCTTCGGCCACCGTGCTGGTTTACTCTCTCTCGCGGATTAACCAAATTTGGTTGTGATAAATGAATTGAGGAAATACTTCTGTTTTTGTTGTTCTTATTACTTCTTATAGAAAAAATGGGAACTTTGGATTATAAGTAGCTTTAACGCTTCCCATTTCCTCATTCGTTCATACTATATCTTATCTTGATGAGTTAATCAAGGATCCTTTGGAAAAAGAAAAAAAACTCATTCTAGACTATTTTTATCTTATTTTTGATAGGTAGGTTTCGAGATGATTGATCATATAGCTCGAGCAGAGGGAGTTACTCTGAATACGGTCCAGTCAAAATCTCTGTTAGGAATTGGTACAAAGTTGTCAGTTTTTCATCAGGATTGGTGAGTGTCATGCATACGAAATGATTAATTGGTATGGATCTGAATCAGTGCAGGTTCAATTGGGCAAGTGCCAATTCTGTTGGTAAAACCCCAGGCTTACATGAACTATAGTGGAGAAGCGGTTAGTGGCTCTGGTTAATGCATTTTAAGCCTTTTGATAACATCTTTAAATGCGTTTATGTATGGCTACTGTATGTTGATGTTAACTGCTAAAGATTCAAATAGTCATGCTAATCAATTAATTGGTATCTTTTTTTCCTCTTCATACTGTGTTTCAATTTGAAATAACAAAGACATAGATACTTGCTTATGAGTTATGTCCTTAAAGTTAAGTCATTTCTTACCTTCATATAGGCGTTGAAAATATTATTTACCCATCTACTTTTATGAACCGTGCTTGCTACATGATGTATGTGCAGTTACAATAGGTTGATCAGTAGTAGACTAGGAAGTTTGAATTTATTACTTTTAAATAGGTTAACTTTTGCTCCCAATATGAATAAGAAGAAGGTATATTGTGATGTTGTCTTTTTCTATCCTACATTTTCTTTCATTATCAATGCAACCATAGGAATAGTTAGCACAAAAACCAACTTCTCCTATCTTCACCAGATTGTAAATGTAATACAGCGTAAGTATGACTTTTTGATCTCATGAGAACCAAGTTAATAGATACCCTCTAATTCTAATGTGTTATTTAAAAAAATAAAAATGTTATGGAGTAAAATAAATTCGATCAAAGAATAAGAGATTAAGAGAAATTATGATGACAATGAAGCGAGAATAACTTAATTAACCGAATTTGTATTGATAAAGTGGAGAATTGCTTAATTATAAAAACCGCCAAATTTTCAAGTTCGAATTAACTATCTTGTACAATTAAAGTAAAGATCAATCCTTTCAGTTTATAATCTTGAAAAATTTATTAGGTAGGATGCTTTAAAATTTCCATTAATGGTTATATAACTTTAGGGACCTTTCGATTTCTTCTAAGTTGTATTACACATGCAAGGTAATGAAACCAAATTTAACAATAAACTCACAAATGCATACTGCCAAAAGTTCAAATAAAAAATAGACTATTGAAAACATTCAACTAACAATTGAGGTTCAAAACCACTTTATCCAACACTAAAATCCTTAATCTAGAAAATAATGCAGTGAACAATCTGAAAATCGTCTAGAAAGTAGTAAAGAATTGAGGCAAACTAATTCTGGTAGATGAAGCAAGTTGAGGTTGCAGTCTCGCGAGTCAATATCTGCAGTCTTCAGAAGCCTCTTCTTATCTCCTTGAGTTCTGCACAAATTCTCTTCTCTTTACTTCAATAATAATTTTCTTGAAATGCTTCGTCCAATTTATAGATATTAGTCATACAAAGTGATATGATTTGAATCCCAACCGAATTTGGCTTAGAAATTTGTCACCAACTCAAGTCAGGTAGGATTTAAAGCCCATAAATATGGTTCACGGATGTGAATTCGCTATGTTCAGGCACATGAATGGATTTCATAGCCCATGATTTTTTTAAATTTATTTTCAAGCGTCACGGTTACGGCCGTGAATGGATTTTACGTCTGGTGAAGTGTCCCTAGTCAATTCTAAATGTCTCGCTTACACCCATGAGCCCTTTCCACTGCCCATAAATTTTTTAGTTCATCTCAGACTTGATTTTTAGTTGGTTTCAAACTTCTTTTTTGGGCTGAAATTTTATATTTTTTCTTGTTCATGAACCAAATCAAATAAATCTTAGGTATCAAATAATTCTAAAAGATAAATTTCAAAATCTATAAAATTATTCCAATCTAAACTAATTTACCCCTAATATGTAATCAATTAATAATGAAATAATATGTGATATTTAATGCATCATGTATTTGCAATTAAGCACCATTGTTCAGGATAAATTACTTTGTCTGACTTCTTTGTTGGCTTTAAAAGGAAATTCTAAAACAGCCGGAGTTCTATTATCATTTCAGGTGGGACCGCTTGCTGCCTACTACCAAGTACCATTACGACATATTTTGTTGGTAGGTTTGTTTCTTATATTGTTTTCTGCAATGTTTCCAACTTTATCTTACATGAAAATCTTTGGCATCAAGATTTATGACGAAATGAGCTTGCCAAATGGTGTCATGAGGTTACAACGGAAGGCTGGTCATGGACATCATAGTGGGTAATTTGTTCCTGATCTCTGATAGCTTAAGTCAAAAGTTCAGTTGTTAGACAAATTTCTATTTTTCTGCTATAAATGTGACTTCTTAGATGCATTTGGATTAGTTTGTCATAGTGTTATTAATCTGTGACGATTTCTTGTTTTGAATGATTTTAACCATATATCTCTTCAAAAATCTTAACTTTTATCTTTAAATAGTTATCTAATCAGCCGACATTGCTTCTTTGTAGGGTCAAGAGTGTCATTCAGCATTTGGATGGTTGTCGTGATTTTCCTCGATTATGCATAGGTCTTTCAGCATTGTTTTCTTGTTAAATTTTGGCTTATATGAAATTGCTTCACTGAGAGTAAGATTATCTTACGGTCTTAGGCATTGGTAACCCTCCTGGATCAATGGACATGAGAGCCTTTTTGCTACAAAAGTTTAGTTCAGAGGAACGTGTCCAGGTATGAATTTCATAGTCTTTCTTCTTCAACCTCTGTAGGATTCTTCCTGTCGAGTTAACAGGCACATTTCATGATATATTTATCTCCTTTTACATGTAAACTTGTCTAATGAAGAGTAATCAAGACATCTTTGATTTCTAAGTCGTCAACTATGGTCTGTGATAAAATTATTTCCTAGGATTGACCCTTGGTCAAATGGAGCTTGAGGTTTTAAACCATAAGTGAGTATAGCTTTCACTTAGGGTTGTATTCACATGATCAAATATTTGGGTGCATAATCTAGTGGCTATACTAAGTTACTAACCCATATGGCCGTTTTTGAGATCAGCATGATGAACAGTAGGTAAGAGATGGGTAAACTTTTGTTCACCAATCCCAATAACAAACATTTCATCATTAAGTGGAATACTGCTATACATCCTTGGAACAACTTTTAGTGGAAACAAAAGTTTGGGTCTAATATCTATTGATAATGTTTCGAAGTCTAACTGCTTTGTTACCCATTTGTTCCCCAAGTAATTTCGCTTCGCCTCAATTAATGACGCCCTTGCATAACCAAGTCTTGCTAGTAGTGTGTGGTTCAGATCCCAGCAGACCAAACTTTTGGGGTCTTCTTTTTCTAGTTTGAAATTGAGGAGCTATTGTAGAGTCCTGTTCTGAGATAGATTCATATCATTTGTTGGGAGTGCTTATATAGGATTAGGTGAGGTGATATCCTACTCATTACAATCATTTTATAAAATTTCTTATTTAATAATATTCTACTCTCTCAGCACGTAGTCCAATTAAATTTGAACTTGGTAAATGTCTTGTTTTTATTTTATTTCTCTTCCGTCTGATATCTTCAACAGTATCAAATTTCTTTGTCCTTTAAACTAATTTGTAGTGCTGTTTGTTTACTCATGAATGCTATAATGAGAAGGGCTACTAACACTGTTATTTGACTTGGCATGTCCGAGATATACTTTTGTGTTAAAAGTATTTAGATATACTGTTGCGAATAGAACACCGAGAATCGATGAATAATCAAAATAACGAAAAAAAGAGAAGATGAACACAGAGATTTAACGTGGTAAAACTTTCTTGATCAATGTGAACAAGAGAGAAACATCCACGGGCAAAGAAGGCCGTCGTCAGAAATTTTCACTATGAGCCAAAAGAGAATGTACATCATATAAAATCCTAACCCTCATATATAAAGGTCCATACTGCGGAGGACGAAGTCCCCCGCACCTCTCACGAGAATCAGTGGCGGGCTCCCAAGCCCTCCGCTTCCGCCACAGATTCTCATTTTTCCTCTTTTTTCATTTTTTTTTCTTTCATAATTTTGGGTACATGTAAATGTAAACTAAACAAATACCTGAACTTGGACGTTACCTAGTCGTACCGACAAATAATAGAATGATACGAATGAAGAACAGTGCGCATTCTTCTAAAATCCTATTGACTACTCATAATGACATGGTGTGTAAGTTTTTCAACTTTTAGGAGGATTTTAATTATGTTGAGTGCTATGAGGACTTTTAGGAGGGAGTAGAATTTTCCTTGTATGAGATATCTGGGTTTAGCATTCATCTTGAGCACGAGAGAGATATGTGGCATCCTTGCATACTGTTTGCCCAACTGATGGATTGATGTTTTGGCAAGTAGTGTACTTTCTTATTCCTTTTTGGAATATTGTACGTGTCCTTTGTTATATTTTTTTTACTATCAGCAGGTGGACTCTGCTTTGGAACAAGGGGTGGAAGCTGTGAGGACGCTTGTACTAAAGGGTTTTAGTGGAGGCATCGAACGATTCAACTTAGTGCAGAAGTACAAGTATCACAGAGTATGAAGAAATTGAGCGCTCAAAATCCAAGCTGCGCCGTGCAAGGATATTACATCAACTATTTATCATGATGCATGTAATGCTGTTCGCTTCTTTTTAGTGCAAACAGTGCTCCACTTATTGATCATTTCATCATGTTCTAGAAGATGAGCCAGTTCTCTAAGCCTCTATGTCCAGCAAGTGCAAGTACTAAACTCGGAGGCACTATATCAAAAACGTTCTGATGTTTCATAGCAATATCATTTGCAAATCATTCATTGGAATACGTGAGAAAGATCCAGTGGCAGATTCTTTTTTCCCTTTGAAACAAAGTGGCTTCATCTTTTTTACTATGGTCGCAAACTCTCTAATTCAGATCCAATTTTTTGGCAAATGTGTCGTAATTTCGCATGTAGAGGCGACAAATTTTTGTTTATATTTTAATAAGATAATACAAATATTTGAGAGAATCAAATTAAATTTTAATTTAAAAATTAATAAATTAATATATATTATATAAAAAATTAATATATATTATAAAAAAATTAAAAAATTTATATATACAATATATTATATAAAAATTATCATGCAATTTGTTAGAATACTTTGGCTGCGAGAATCTTGCTTTCAGAGGTCCAATGCCACGAGTCATTCTAAGGCCAATTTAATTCAGAGAATCTTCTTTTAAAACTTTTTTCTTCTGAAATCCCAATTCCCAATTGTTCAATGCAATTATGACCATGATTTCCTTCCTTTATATTGCTCTAATGAGGTGAACTTTTCGATTGCATCTTTGCTGTCTCCATATCATCGATTCTTAATATTAAACATGACGATTAATACTCAATATGTAACCGTTGAAAGCAATCAAAATGTCCCCAGAGGAGAAAAATGCAGCATAGATCGTGGGCAGCAGCTCTTCATTCTGCCTTTTCTCACCTCCGCATATATTTTATATTCGGTCCCAAGTCCGGATAAAGGAGGAGGGTTGTGTTAGATCCCGATAGTCAGAATAAAATCTTGTCGAATTTTATGAACATAAATCAACAAAGCGGAATGACGTCGTATGATCCATGTAGCCGACCCCACATAATGGGGTAAGACTTTGTTGTTGTTGTTGTAACCTTTGACCTCGCCTTGCTAATTCGACCGTTGGAACCCGGAAACGTCGCAAATGCTACAAGAAAAAGGAAGCTGGGGAAGCAAAAAGAACACACCAAAATCTGGAGCCATCGCGGGGAATGGCAGAGATCAAACCTGTAACGAATCACAAGTACTCCACCTTCCCCTTCCAGTTCCAGGAACTCGATCTCATCATTCGACACAACTACTGCACTGCCCTGCGCAGAGGGCCGATGTACTCTGCTTACGCTGAACTCAGGGAGCAGAAGCTGCGGAGGAGCCGGGCAGGTGGATGCGGTGCAGCGTTCGCCGCGCCGAGGAAGAAGAGGACCGCAGCACCATCGCCTCTTTCCCAGTCCGTGCCCGAGTTCTCCATGGCCGTCGCCAAGGAGAATAAGAAGCCAACTCCGCTGGAGTTTGTCCCGCGCGCGGAGGCGTGGATGACTCGAGCGGCGTCGTTGGCTCCCAAGTTTGCGACAAAGAGGGTGATGTGGAATGCGTCAGCCGCGAAGGCGGAGGAGAAGAGACTCCATGGTGGTGGTGATGGTGGTGTTATGTTACCTGCGAGGAAGAGCTACTACACGTGCCCCAAGGAACTGAAGGAGTACTCAGCAATGGCATCGCTTGCGATCTGTGAGGCAGGGCATGCAGCAAAGTTTGGCAACAAAGGCACCGGCAAGAGCGCCGGAGCCACCGCCTGTTCTCGTCGGCAGTCCATGTCGCCATGGTTGGGTTGATAGTATCTCATACCGGGCCATTTACTGTGTCCGAAAGTTTTTTTTTTCCTTCTGATATATTTATTTGGCGTGTGTTTTGCATGAAACTGTTTTTTTTTTGTTGCTGTGGCCTGTGTAAAACTCTTATTTTAATGCTAGTTTTGTGTGTAAAACTGCTCCATGCGCAATGGTTAGCTTTCACTAAATTATAGTTATTGAACACCGATGAATAAATAAAAAATATTTAAATAAATATTGTCAAAAAGAAATTCTATGAAATATGAATCATTAATATATTATTCTTTCAATTGGCACTATAGTATTTGCAGAAGTCAAATAAAAATTTAAATCTCATCTCTGGATAAGAATCAAATTTTATTGTTGGGTTAATTTATGTGCCTTCAGGTGCACCATTTGAAATAAGTTGGAAATATAATTCGACTTCCCCAATCCCCCCTTCCACACACTATTATAAGTAAATGGTCTTAGATGGGCCGACCTACCCAAAAGTGCCTCTTCTTATATTTATCATATTATGATTAGAAACATGTAAGACTTAATATAAGGAAAATATAAAGAAAACAAACGACATACCATTTGTTATTTTTTTATTATTTAAATAATAAATTCAGTCTAATAATCAAGTTGTCAAGATTATACACTATTTAAAGTTGTATATAAATTGTATTAACTAATTTAAGTTAACAACTGAGAAGACGAGTTGACCAAACTATTCAAACGAGAAAAATATGAGTTTTATAGGAACACGAGATGTAAGCAACCCAATTAACCCACAACATAAATCATACAATTGTTACATGACAAGGTGAAAGAGAAAAATTGCATGCACAGACAAGGAGGAGAGATTTATGACGTCCATCTTTTATTATATTATGTAACATAATTTTTTTCATCAATCATAATAATAATAAATCATTATTCAACTCAATTACAGTGATTATAACTTTTTTGGTCGAAGAAAGTGATTATATATTACGATCCACTCATCCATCCACTAGTTAAACACAGTTTATTTTCAAAAATAAAGTTTAAAAACCTTTTTGTTTGACTTCTGCTATCGTTCTTCTTTTTTCTCCTCCAAAGTTTCACGTTATGAGATATGTAGTGGGAAAAAGAGATTTCAGGGGTCTTTGCACTTAAAGTGGAGATGTTAATTAAGTGCTAATCACATGAAACTTTCAAAAGCTAAAGATGATGAGAGAGAGGGAGGCAGGTAATTGATCACTTGATGTTTACTAATATCAACCGATCGAGACTAATTGCAAGTTGCAACACACATCATAAGATACGATCTTCGTCAAAGGCTTTTGTTCTGACCCTTAAAGTTGAATTATTACTAATTAATTCAAACTTCGCCTCATTGTACACAAACAAATGTTTTCTATTAGGAAATGTGGACTTTTAGATGGAATGCGGATTAGTTCGTCCAAAAAGACTTTGCTCTCAGATATACGTCACCCGAATAAGTTGCTAACCTCTTGCTTCAAACAAATGTCCAAGTGTTATAGTTTGGGTCAGATGAACCTTTAAAGGTAAGCAAATATAAATAAATGTATCAAGCTTCTTTGACATAGTTAACTATAAGAAAATGAAGAATTTGCGACGAACATTTTTGAAATGAATTCTTCTCATTTATTGACGGAAGTTGTGACGGATATGAAACTCCTTCCGAATTACTGAAGGCCAAAACGACATTCGTTATTGAGGACGGAAAACCTCCGTCGATAAATTATTGATGGGTATAGCCTTCGAAATTACCGAAGGATTTATATCCTTCTATATAATAATAATTATTAAATATTAGTAATACTATATATATTGATATTAATTATATATATCCTTCTATATAATTACAGTCATAATATTTATTAATACATTAAGAAAAGAATATATAAAAAAGATAGACATGTATTTATAAAAAGTGATAATGAATAATATTATTTTAATCACCGACGGGTATTTTTCTTAGAAATTATCGACAAATTTTAAAGCCTTCAGTAATTTTGAAGAAGCTTTTCTTCGGTAATTAAAGACATTAATAATATATTATTATTTTATTTACTAAAGGATAGTGTCATCGCAATTAACGAAGGATTTAGCATCCGTCGATAATTTTGAAGGACATTTTCGAAATTATCGACGAATTTCGAAGGAAATATCCGTCGGTAATTAAAATAGTATCATTTATTATCAATATATCTATATATATTAGTATCATTTATTATCAATATAATATGATATTATTAATGTTTCGATATATTAATATGTTAATATATGTATTATTATAATATTTAATAAAAAAATTTCTTATATAAATAAAGAAAAATTATTACCGACGGATACTGCCTTCAGAATTACCGACGGATGTCATATCCTTCACTAATTCCGAAGGATATATCCGTCACTAACTCAAATATTTTTCCGCTTACTTTTTCCTCCTCTATCTTCTTCCTGCGTCCCCTCTCTTCTTATATTTCCCACCCTCCTCCTAATCCACCTTCTCTTTCTCTCCTCCATCTCTTTCTCTCCCAAGGTGGCGACTCCCGCAACAATTCCGGCCGCTCTCCTCCATTCCCTCTCCCTGTCCCTTTCTCTCACTTGCGGCCGGATCTGATCGTTGGCGGACGAATCCGCGCGGGTCGGTCGATGAGTGGCGGCCGGATCCATGCGCTGGCGGACGGATTCGGTCGCGGGCGGCCGGAGCCAGTCGTTGGGGTCCGGATCCGTGCGCGGGCGGCTGGAGCCGGACGTTGGCATTCGAATCTATGCGCGGGCAATCGGAGCCGGTCGCTGGCGGTCAGATCCGCGCACGGGCGGACGGATCCGGTCGTTGGCAGCCGAATTTGTCCACGGGCGCGCGCCGGATTGTCACTGGCAGCCTAATTTTTTTTATATTTTTAAAAATTTTTTGACGTACATATCCATCACATTCCACTGGCTTCGATAGGAGTACGCCCGTCGAAGGCTTCGACGGGAGTATGCCCGTTGAAGGCTTCGAGGGGTGCGACCCGTCGAAGGCTTCGACAGGTGTCCTCCCATCGGAACTATCGACGGGAAACCCGTCGAAATATGTGAGAAGTTGCGAAGGGGCCAAACTCCTTCCTCTGGCGCCGGCCGGCTTCGATAGCCGAATTAGGAGCTTTCGATGGCCAAGTCCGTCGGAAGTTTCTAAGGCTATTCCCCCCTGAGAACTTCAGATGGATTTTAGACTTCAAAATTTTCGAAAGTCATTTTTCCGTCGCAAACGTTCGTCAAAATTTTCGAAGGGATATTTGAGGACCGTCGAAAATAATTTGCAACGACAAAATTTTCAACTAACCCTTATCCGTCGCAAACACATATTTGCGACGGATTTCGAAGGTTTTGCGACGGATTGATCCGTCGCAAAATCGCAATATTGTGTGTCCTGAACTTAATAATTATGTATTTCCATTTTTAAAATTACCAATTTAAACAAGAGAATGCAATTTGCCTTAACATCAAATTTATCATATATTAGTGATCTTGCATATCTAGATACCGAAAAATGAGCACCTGAAAACAAATAAATAATAGTCAAAATGAAATTTCCATATATACTTACGAGCAATTATTGAACTTGGAACACACCTTCACATGATTTAAATTAATTCAATGTTTTTTATTTTCAAAGTTTCTGTAAATGATGATAAAAATATAATCAAATAAAATTAAATAATAAAAATTCAGGTCCAATAAATGAAAAGTTTGGAATAGCTCGATGAGGTAATACAGTTTTTAAATAATTTAGATACAAGAGGGAGTTCATGCTTCGGATGAAATATAAATAAATCTAAAATATCGACCTGGTCCGCTTTAAAATTTAATCATTGAGCCAGAAAAGACCATTGAAAACGTTTGATTCCTCGTAATAAATTTATATAAATATACCTTTCTAATTTATATTTTTGTTGTAAGTTAAAAATTAAATTATTAATTATATTAAAGATAATTAATAGGACAATAAGGTATATTCATTTTTACATTTCAATGTTTCTAACACATAAATTTGATTACTTAATTAACATGTAAATCTATATTAAAAAATAATAAATTAGTTACAAAAATGTAATATTAAATTAAACAAGTTTAATGAGCGTGGAAACTATATAGAAAGGCTTTAAGGCGTTCAAAACACTCTAATCTCCGTATTTCATCTCACATTAAAGCCATTTCACATTGATTAAATTTGTATTATAATATAATATTTGATATTTTCATTTGTTAATTTAAGAAATAAAATATTTCTTGATATTATCATGAAAATGTAATATTAATAAACAGTTGACAACATATAGCTTCATTTTAAACAATTATTGTGCAGTTCAGGAACGGATCCGGAGCGGTGACATGCATGGCGTATACCATATTTTCAAGGGTAATTGAGATAATTCCACTATTTTTTTTAATTAATTGACAAGAGGGAATCGATGATAATGCTCATTACACCCTTAGACATACATATAGGCTTCGATTGGCTTCTAGGGTTCGCCATTGCTCACTTAAGTGTGCCTTTAGAATCACTTCACATGCCTTTAAGTGAAGTCCACCCAAGCACCAAGTGTCCATTCTTCTTTAAATATTAGAGTAGGTAATTGTCACTTGGAAAATATATATTAAGGAGTCGGCCTAAATTAATAAATATTCTGCCCACATTGCTTGGATTGGTAACATACTTTAAACATTTTCTAAAAAGATCACACACATATCAGCTAATTAGTTTAATCCTTGATGGGTCTCTTCCAAAGAGACCAGACAAATAATAAGTGGTCATGGTTACTAAGTTGATCTCAATACATGTTGATGAGGTCATCTAGGTGTTAATTAATTATTCCATCAAAGTCCAATCAATAACAAAACACCCTTGGGGAGCACATCTTTGGTGGACCTCCACCAAGGGATTCGCGTAATCTTATGTCTCTTGTGTCAACTATATCCACTCTATTAGTTAACTTAATTAATTAGAGACATGGAGCACGATATGATTAATTACAACGGATCCAGTAGATCATGAGGAGACAACTCTCACTGTGGCTACTACAAAATGCTTGCTAGGATGAGATAATTACCATTTGAGGTTGTTTGATATGTTAATTTGGCTCTACATACTATGTGTTTTAATTTGTTATATTAAGGAAATGGTGTTGAACAGTGGGTTCAAGTGGTAGAAAGCTTCAACTGGTAGGGAGGGATAATTACATGATTAATTGAGATGGACATCCATGAAAGACATTTACAATTAGCTAATGCTCAGAACCGTAAACTAAATTACTTAGCTGAGCTTTCTGTTAAAATTGTAAATTTCTTTTTTTTATCAATTTAAGCTTTTTAGAAAAATTGGTAGCATATTTAATTTCTGCATGATATTATAGTTAAATATTTTTTAGATTAAATCTTGTTGACTTTCGTATTGAAAATATATTTTACTTTTTAGTTGTCCACATTTAAAACATGTAGAATTTCATACGTGTAGTAAAATTTCACCTTTATAATAATTGGACTACAACTTGTAGCTAAAAATGAATTGTATATTTCTTTTAGCATTTTCTTATTATCATCACAATATTGAAATTGGTCGAGTAAAAATGTAAATTTGCTATTAGACACCCGATTAACTATGAAAGATAAAAAATTCAATGCTTTTACAAAAAAAAAAACAAACTTAAAATATTCTTCAACCTCCATTGACAAAGAAAGTTTCCATCAACCATTGGAACTCTTTGGGCTGTCTTTTCTTTTATTTATAAGTGTATACACCGTCTTGGTCTGTCCCCTTTCAACCGTGTCCCTTACGGATAAAGAGTTATTCTTTTCGTCGACGGTTGCTTCGGCTCGCACCCCTTCGTCAGTTGTTGCCTCCTCCGTAATCTTTCGTGAGGAACGGATACACCGCTTCGCCAACGGCAACCATCCGTGACCAACAACGGTCACTCTTATAGACAATGTATAGATGCATTTTGAATGTATATATAAACTCACGAGTATTGATTTTATCATCGAATGAGATGCATGCGTTTTTTTTTTCTCTTATATGAATGTGACGGATACTTCAACCGTGCAAAGAGGCTTAGTGTTGGAATCTATCATTAAATTAGATGAAGAAAATAATAATGAAATTGGACCACTTATAAGGAATAGATGAGATACCGTGAGCACTAAAATTTCCAAAACTTTTGATATATTTTTTTAAAAAGACATGCTTCGCTTCGCTAGTACTATAAATAAATTAATAATTAACGTGACACACTAAAAAAAGTACTTATCACGTAATTCGCATGTCTTTAGAGCTAGAATCATGACAAAATTCGTGATTTTTTTGTACACAATCAACTGATCTCCTAGGCATAAGTCTTGAATAAAGATTTTCTTCATCAGCATAAAACCAAACAAACACAAAGGAAAGTTTTTCATGTCATATTAGTTTTATTAATCTAGTCAACACCTATATTTCTTCCATAACCTAATTTGACCATTCATCTTAAATGCACGAATTCTTATTTTAAAAGAAAAAAGGTGTCTTGCGAGTTTTAAAAAATTCCTTAGCTTTCAAAATCAAACATAATAAAAGAATAATTTTTTATTGAATAATAAACCCACAAAAATTAGAACCCACATTTCCTAAATGACTATTCAACCAAACAACCCCTTTCATTCCTGTGTTAATATATATAACTAACACGCCAGAAATAAGTTGTTTTCGAAGAAATTAATTAGATTTTTTGGTGAAAAGAATATCAGGAACTATAAACATATTTAGTATTATGTATCCAAATTAACGAAATTCGATCGTTTTTTTTTTTTTTTTGCTTACTTGGTCCCCCACAAGAGATACCTAGTTAGGGTTTAATTGAGATGCATAAACAAATCAAGCAAAACATTCAAGGTGTTAAGCGCTCCATGCATAAAGGCAACGGCCTTGTGTCCTCGTTAGCAGTCGACACATAAAACTAAAAAGCACAGGCCAATGTACTCTAAGTACATTTCATGCCAAATTGATGATGATAGTGTTGATGTGCCTTGAATTATGTATCATGTATCCAAAATTATGAAAGAAAAAAAAATGAAAAAGGAGAAAAAATGAGAATGTGTGGCGGAAGCGGAGGGCTTGGGCCGTTAGGCCCAAGCCCGTAGCCCGCCACTGATTCTCGTGGAGGTTGCGGGGGCGAAGCCCCCCGCGGTATATACCTTTATATATGAGGGTTAGGGCTTTATATGATACACACTCTCTTTTGGCTCATAGTGGAAATTTCTGACGGCGGCCTCCTTTGCCCGTGGATGTTTCTCTCTTGTTCACATTGATCAAGAGAGTTTTACCACGTTAAATCTATGTGTTCATCTTCTCTTTCTTTCTTTGTTTTGATTATTCATCGATCCTCGGTGTTCTATTCGCAACAAATTGGTATCAGAGCCGAGTTTCTTTCCGCGAAGATGACTACAACGAAGTTCGACATCGAGAAGTTCGACGGGAATACAAATTTCAGTTTGTGGCAGGTTCGGATGCATGCCACCCTGGTTCAGAATGGGTTGAAGAAGGCGCTATCGGGTCAAAAGCCTGACGCCATGGAGACGTCCGCCTGGGAGGATCTTGACGAGAAGGCCATGTCTGCGATTCAGTTGTGCCTGACGAACGATGTTCTTCAGGAAGTTCTCGCAGAGAAGACGATGGCCGATCTTTGGACGAAGTTAAAAACTCTGTATCTGACGAAAACCCTAGCGAATCGACTTGTGTTGAAGCAGCGGTTGTACACCTTTCGTATGGCCGAAGGTACGTCGATCAAATCACATATCAGTGAGTTCATTGCCCTAATCAATGATTTGAAGAACGTAGATGCAAAGGTTGATGATGAAGATCAGGCCCTATTACTTCTTTGTTCTCTGCCATCTTCATATAAAACCTTTAAGGAGACGATGATCTACGGTAGGGACAAACTCACGTTTGAAGATGTTAAGGACAGACTGCTGAGCAAAGAAAAGTTGGATAATGAATTGGGATCAAGCAGCAAATCTGATTATCAAGCCTCAAGTCTGATCGCAAGAGGCAGACATCAGATGAGAAAATCAAAATCAAGATAGATCCAAATCCAAGTCGAAGAACAGAGATAAAGTCTGCAATTATTGCAAGAAGAAGGGTCATATCAAAACAGTGTGTTACAAATTACAGAAAAGATGATTAACGATGGCAACGAGAAGGAAAATCAAAAGGCTGAAGTTGCAGATGCCGGTGTAGCAGAAAGTGATAATGAAGATGTTCTGTTGGTAACGGCATCAAACAAATCCAGATCATCAAGTGAATGGATTCTCGATTCTGGATGCTCATACCATATGTGTCCCAATCGAGATTGGTTCTCCACGTACAAATCTGTTGAAGGTGGAGTCGTTCTTATGGGTAACAATGCTACTTGTAAGACTGTTGGTATTAGGTCCATCCAGCTTAAGATGCATGATGAGATTATTAGGACATTATCAGAAGTCAGACATGTTCCTGATCTGAAGAAGAATCTTATCTCTCCCGGTGTCTTAGACTCAAATGGTTGCAAAGTTGTTATTGAGTCTAATGGAATGAAAATTTCCAGTGGTGCTCTTGTGTTGATGAAAGACCTCAAAATCGGTAGTTTGTATATTCTCCAAGGTTCGACGGTGATAGGTTCAGCACCAGTCTCATCTACCTCAGAGGAAGAATGCACAAAGTTATGGCACATGCGTTTGGGCCATATGAGTGAGAAGGGCATGCAAGTTCTCAGTAACAGAGGTCTTTTTCCTAGTGCAAAAGTTGAAAAGTTAGAGTTGTGTGAGCATTGTATCTTCGGGAAGCAGAAGAGAGTTAGTTTCGGCTCAGCCATTTATAAGACGAAGGGAACCCTTGATTACATCCATTCAGATTTATGGGGTCCTTCTCAGGTTCCTTCGAAAGGAGGAAATAGGTATTTGCTGACATTTATTGATGATTTCTCTAGAAAAGTTTGGGTCTATTTTCTAAAGCATAAAGATGATGTATTCGAAACATTCAAGTCATGGAAGACTTTGCTAGAGAAGCAATTTGGAAAAGTTGTGAAGAGACTGGGGACTGATAATGGACTAGAATTCTGTAATTCTAAGTTCAATGAATTCTATGACAAAGAATGTATTGCAAGGCATCACACAGTTGTGAAAATTCCACAGCAGAATGGAGTCGCAGAAAGAATGAACAGAACTCTACTAGAAAGAGCACGATGTATGCTGTCAAATGCAGGACTTGACAAGGAGTTTTGGGCAGAGGCTGTTAACCTGACATGTCACTTAATGAATCGGTCTCCTCACCGATCCTTAGACTTAAAAATTCCTGAAGAAGTGTGGTCCGATAATTCTCCTAATTACTCACATTTAAGAGTTTTCGGTTGTCCTGCATATGCACATGTTAATGATGGAAAGCTTGAACCTAGAGCTAGTAAGTGCATATTTCTTTGTTATAAATCTGGTGTTAAAGGTTATAGATTATGGTGTCCTGAAATCAAGAAATTTATTATCAGTAGAGATGTTACTTTTGATGAATCTGTGATGTTTCACTCGAGAAAAGATTTGTCTATTATTGGTGATACAGAAAAGCAAAAAACTTTGGAGAATGTGGAGTTAGAACTGTCAAGTTCTTCTAATGAAAAGAATGATACTCCTGATGCTCCTGAAGTTCATACATCACTTCAAGTTCAGCAGCAATACATGTTAGCTCGTGATAGACCGAGGAGAGAAATAAAAGCACCTCAAAGGCTCGGATTTGAAGAACTGGTTGCTTATGCATTAAGTGTTGCTGAAGATATTGAGTTACATGATCATTCCTTCTATTTTGAAGCTATTCGAAGTCCTGATTGTAATAGGTGGTTAATAGCAATGTAGGAGGAGATGGAATCTCTACAGAAGAATGACACTTGGGATCTTGTAAAACAACCCGTGAATAAGAAGATTATTGGCTGCAAATGAGTGTTCAAGAAGAAAGAAGGAAAATAGTCAAGTGGAGGGTGTTGATTTTCATGATGTGTTCTATCCAGTTGTGAAACATACTTCTATTCGTACTTTGCTTGCTATTGTTGCTTTGCAGAATCTTGAACTTGAGCAATTAGATGTTAAGACTGCATTATTACATGACGATCTAGAAGAAGATATATATATGAAGCAGCCAGAGGGTTTTCATGTTGAAGGTAGAGAAGATCAAGTTTGCCATCTAAAGAAGTCCTTGTATGGACTTAAACAATCCCCTCGGCAGTGGTATAAAAAGGTTTGATTCATTCACGTTGAGTATTGGTTTTGCTAGAAGCAAATATGATAGTTGTGTTTATTTGAATCAACTTGTCGATGGTTCATTCATCTATTTGTTGCTCTATGTTGATGATATGTTAATTGCAGCGAAAGATATATCTGAAATTAATATTTTGAAAAATAAGTTAAGTTCTGAATTTGAGATGAAGGATCTTGGAGCAGCAAAGAAGATTTTGGGAATGAAAATTTCTAGAGATAGAAGTTCAGGAAGACTATTTCTGTCTCAGCAGAAATATATTAAAAAAGTCTTGGAGCATTTTGGAATGCAGAATGCTAAGACTGTCAGTACACTGATTGCAGCACACTTTAAACTCTCAGCTTCATGTTCACCTCAAACTGATGAAGACAAAAGGTATATGTCAAAAGTTTCTTACTGTAGTGCAGTTGGTAGCATTATGTATACAATGGTTTGCACTCGTCCAGATATATCTCATGCTGTCAGTGTTGTTAGTAGATATATGTCTAATCCAGGAAAGAAGCACTGAGAAGTTGTTAAGTGGATACTGAGATATTTAAGAGGTACTTCTGATGTATGCTTGAAATTTGATAGAAATTCAGCTGGACTGATTGGCTATGTTGATTCAGATTTTACAGGAGATCTTGATAGAAGAAGGTCCCTAACTGGTTATGTCTTTACTATTACTGATTGTGCTGTGAGTTGGAAAGCTATTTTGCAGGATACAGTAGCATTATCCACTACTGAAGTTGAATACATGGTCATCACTGAAGCTGTGAAAGAAGCTATCTGGTTGAGAGGATTGGTTGGAGAGCTCACTATAAAAGAGGAAGCTACTGTCATATATTGTGATAGTCAGAGTGCAATACATCTTACAAAAAATCAAATGCATCATGAAAGAACAAAGCATATATATGTGAGATATCATTTTGTTCGAGATATTGTGGAAAAGCAAGATGTTCAAGTTCAGAAGATTAGCACACATGACAATCCAGCAGATATGATGACAAAGAGCTTATATGTTGCCAAATTCGACTATTGTTCAAATTTGGCGGGCGTTACGCAAAGATCAAGCTAGGCCCTCGTGGGCCATTCGGCAAAGGAGAGCATGTTGAGCATTTTTTTTTAGAGTTTTGTGAAATTAAAGTCAAGGTGGAGATTTGTTGGTGTGCCTTGAATTATGTACCATGTATCCAAAATTATGAAAGAAAAAAAAATGAAAAAGGAGGAAAAATGATAATCTGTAACGGAAGCGGAGGGCTTGGGCCGTTAGGCCCAAGCCCGTAGCCCGTCACTGATTCTCGTGAAGGTTGCGGGGGGCGAAGGCCTCCGCGGTATGGACCTTTATATATGAGGGTTAGGGTTTTATATGATACACACTCTCTTTTGACTTATAGTGAAAATTTCTGACGACGGCCTCATTTGCCCATGGATGTTTCTCTCTTGTTCACATTGATCAAGAGAATTTTATCACGTTAAATCTCTGTGTTCATCTTCTCTTTCTTTCGTTATTTTGATTATTCATCGATCCTCGATGTTTTATTCGCAACAGATAGTTATATTTGGAGAGAGATAATAAATAAGGGCAATTTGAGTTCTCTTTTCTCGACGAGGTTTAACTCTAACATAAAGTAAGGGGCAGAAGCATGAAGGAAAAGTATCATGAAGCTGAAAGAGAACAAATTTGTTTAAAAAAATATTGTTTTGGTAAAGAAGTTTTGGTACATCACTAGGGAGATGGAGTAGGTTAACTATGCTCAAGTCTAAAAGGAATCCAAATGCAGGACTAATGTGAGACGATCGAGTAGCATGGTTAACACACACCTATATATATATATATATAATTAAAATGGTCATCTCGTCCGGCCACTTTAAGCAGAAAGCGAGACGCGCGACTATAAAAAAGAAACCTAAAACAAGGGTGGGAGGGAGATATATTAAGTCGTATATCAACTCAATGAAGAGAGAGAGAGAGAGAGAGAGAGAGAGAGAGAGAGAGAGAGAGAGAGAGAGAGAGAGAGAGAGAGAGAGAGAGAGAGAGAGAGAGAGAGAGAGAGAGAGAGAGAGAGAGAGAGAGAGAGAGAGAGAGTATGGACAACCATGCTCCAGTATATATACTTTGGAGGTGGCCCGTAGCCTCCTTAGGTGATGGATTGCATGCACCACCATTATTTTAGTGTACCAACTGTGCAACAATGTTTTTATGTCATATATATAGTTCGGTTGCTTCAGATTCAAACATTGTGATTACTTTTAACTAAGTTCCAATATAAACCATGAGTTGCGACTGTGCATTGCCGCTTTCTATTTAAGTCGTATAATTATTTATTTCGATTTATCATTTCGAATCGCACCCTTGGTTATTTTTGTATGTACACAAAAAATAAACTCAAACCCCTCTTATCATCACTCCATCCTAAAATGAAATATGATAGCTATTATTTTTTTATAATGTAATTATTTAAATTTATTAGTACTTTATTTAATTCCATATGATGTCTTAATTAAAATGAAAAACTAAACAAACATTAACTAGATAATCCTCTTCTTAATTTTTTAGATCATTGGTATCTCATACAATTTCATATTTTAAATTAATTATATATACAATATACTTTGTGTAATTCTAATTGAAATGTTCATGGATTAAGCAAGTCATAGACAATATTCTGGATGATTTTTTATTCACTTGTTACACAATCACTTTTTTTTTCTTTTTGTGGAAACCATAAATATATATATCCAAAAGGTTGAATATTGGTGACCAATTAAGCAATCACGTATTTACAATGGGCATAATAAATTACAAAGTTACAAATCTCTTTTCTTTTTTCACGTGTTTAATAAGTCATCTAGGGTTCCACCGAAAAAACAAACAAGTCATCTAGACAAATATTTAAATACCGAATACGATGCATATCACAACATCGGCACTTTAATTAAAGTATCTTATTGCGCCGATATGTACTTATTGATTAATGTCTCCGTCTACAATCCCTAGGCACGTCGATAAGATCCCCCAAAGTTAGATGACACTATTTCATCAAGTTTTTAAGTGCCTCTAAACTTAATTAATGCTAATCCTATAAACATCTTAAATATCCCAAATAGGTTAAGAATCCACGGAAGAAATAGCCAAATCAACAATATGAGACGATTCCTCATATTTAAAAAATGAAGAAAGAAGTATATATGAGAAGACAAAGTGGGTCCTCGCTTGGGGGTGGGTCTAGAATTCATGCAAACATGCATAGGCTTCAATAGTTAGATATGGAGGTTGATTGTAATGGGTAATTAATGTGGATTTAGCTCTAATTCTTTTTCTCTCTAGGAAAGATTCACATATATAGATCTCCGATAAGTTTAGAAACTCTATGTAGATTAGACATAAAACAATATATAGAGCACAATATGTGTCCTAATTATATATTGATAACATCCATCGCGTCAACTTTACAACCAATTAGTAGTGTGTAAAAATAGTTGAAGCTCGTACGCAAGCTATATATAAATTTTCATCTCCACATTTCTACAGCAAAAAAAAAAAAAAAAAACTGATTTGCCAAATCTTATATTTGTACTGATAGATTTGGAAGTTCATATATAATTTTAAAAGTATACTAACACGTCCAACAATGGAGGATGAAAGATTGAAAGGCCTTGATTAATTTATTTCATTGTTGGACTTTCCTTTTTCACCGCGTGTATATCAAGGCAGCCATAATAATATATGCATATGGGATGTAGAAACATGCGGCTTGTATACACATACGTATTCTATGATCATGTGACGTCTCAGACGTTTTGGTATACGTTTTATATACATGTAATATTCTATTATTAGAGTATATGGTCACAGATATAAAAGGAAGGTTATAGGTCTAGATAAGAAAAAAAAAGTAATAAATCTAGATCTTTTGATGTATAAGTGGCTGCATGAGTGAATCACTATCGAAAAAATTCCATATAAAACTCCAACTTTAAAATTTAGGCCGGATTCTTTTGGAATCCGCCATCTAATTTCTTCAGTTTGTCTTAGCTTATTGACATTTTTTCCATTAATCAATGAGTACTTGGGATATATCCAACATAACTTTCAGCTTGATGCCAATATTGCGATTTGAGTGCTATATTTGGCATCTCACGAGGACTACAACAGTACCGCGACTAGTCAATCCTAGTAACTTCCTTAATTATGCAAAATTGTTTCCAGAAGATGCTTTATAAAAAAAATAATTAAATAAAGTAGCACAAAATTACATTCCTAAATAATACCAACTTTGATGCATAATTGATAAAAAAATTCAAAACAACAAGAGTTATCTTTGTCTGATTAGACTAATATTAATTCCCAAATTTAACGAGTCAAGTAAAAGAGTAAATCTTCTTAAGCATGAAACATAGGCACATACACACACATATGTAATGATCCAACAAAATAGATTAACAAAAAGATTCAGAGTACCAATGTTGCACAAGTGGTTGACGATGTTAGTAAGTATGAATCCTTGAAGTCGTCATGTTGATTAGGAAATAAACTCTTTCAACTTTCGTCTCGAACACTAGATTAGTCCTGTGTTAGTACTCCTAAATATTGATGGGTTAGTAAAAAAAAATCAGAGTTTCCTATTATAATCACTGTTCCCATTACATACTGTGCAAAGAAATAAAGAAAAACTCATTTATACATAATATGACCCATCAATAAACCTACCAATCACTATAGTCCGACATCATCATCATAGTACAAACTTATTATTAAAATTTATTTTTTCCCTCTTGTATCAGTGGCACATTTGTCCTCAGTCCTCAGATATGTATGATATTATCTAAGAATGTTTTAATTGTTTGGCCACAAGATATATATATATATATATATATATATATATATATATATATATATACACATAAGAGCAAACACACACTCCTGATCCTCAACATGGTTGCACAGCCAACTGATCGATCTATTGACGAAGCTAATAGAGCTCAAGCAAAGTGGCAATCACTCGCTCACAAACGGGCCATTATTACCACTTTTGGCAATTATATAATTCAAGCACATCATTATTCTACACCCACCATCCAGCTATGTACAACTACAAGCTAAAGGCCTCTTTTCAAAATACATTGTCCTAGGGGTATTATAGATCAGTGCATAATACTTATACCCAAAAAAAAAAAGAACTAGTCATAAAGTAAGAGGGCCCTCGACAATTAACCTAAATGCGTATAATAAAAAAGAAAGAAAACAAAAGGCAACATGTATACATAACATAACAAAAGACAAGCAACAGGGCCCTTTTAGTACAAAAGGCCGAAACAAGCGCAATCTTAGGTTGCCTTACTGTGGCTTATGTTCCCCACATCTCTCTCTCTCTCCTCTCTTCCTCGGGTTGTCCGCAACCAACTCCTTTTCTTTCTCTCTTTCTCTCTTTCTCTCAAGAGTATTATGATAGGCTTATAGCTAGTAGTATACGAATCATCATCTCGTGTGTCTCCCTTGTCTGAGTATAAAGGGTTTGTTTATGGGAGCCACTGGAGAGAGACTTTTTCTTTGTCCAGCCTTGTAATATAAGCATAAACTTCGTACCTTAATCCACCCATAAATAGATATATATATAGCAGCAACCTAAGCAGACTCACATGCAAATCAAGCAAGCCCTGCAGGCTTCTCTTCTCCTCCTCCTTTCTTCAGCCTTTTTTTGTCCTTGCAATCTAGTTGCATAACTCACTTTCACTGTTACAGCGCTTTTAGAGGTATATACAGAGAAGATGTCAACGGGGGCAGTCCAGTGCCACCCCAAGAACAGCAGCGCAGGGCTGAAGCTGTTCGGCTTCCACGTCGGCGAGGAGGAGGACGCGGGACTCGGCTCCGACTCGTCCTCTTCTACCACCACAACGGCCACGCCCACCGGCTCCGGTGGAGCAGTCGACGGGCGGAAGTACGAGTGCCAGTACTGCTGCCGCGAGTTCGCCAACTCGCAGGCCCTCGGCGGTCACCAGAACGCCCACAAGAAGGAGCGGCAGCAGCTGAAGCGCGCTCAGATGCAGCAGCATCACCAGCACCACGCCGGTGCCATCGGGATCATCGACGGGGGTGGAGGCCTCAGGTCGCCGGCCAGCGTGCTGTACCCCAGAGTCAACCCCAGGGTCTCGGCCTTTGCGCCGACGCCGCACCTTTTCCAGGAGGCTACCTCCGGCGGTGGCCCTTCAGGGTGGGTATACTTCTCGCGAGGCACGCCGGCCCCCGCGCCTCCTTTCCAGACGTCCCACGGTTGCGCCTTCCCCGACTCGTCCGTGACCCGAGTCACGCCGGCCACGAGAGTGGTCTCCTACTCCGATGCCGCATACGCCGGAGAAGGCGGCGGTGCGCGGCTCTACGACGAGATGTCCTTCACGGGGTCAACGACAACGCCGCCGCCGTTCGCGAAATTCTCCGTCTCGGCTACTCACGGTAGAAAGGACGCGGACTTGGTGGGAGCGGACGAGTCGTTCGGGTTGGACCTCCAACTCAGCCTGGCCCCGGCAGGGTATTGAGTCTGGATCGATGTCGAATCGGGTCTGACTCGGTTCCTCCTTTGGATCCCATAATAAAACAGAGACGATGTTCCGATGGATTCACCACCAGATGTGTGTGAGTGAGAGAGAGAGAGAGATTGCAGAAAGGCCCTGTAAAATTTGTCCCTTAATTAACCTTCTTTAATTAGTTTTTTTTTCTCCGGTATTACTTTAGTTCTTCTTTTTGGCATGATCTCTTCCAGTGCAATTGTTTCTGTAGTTGGATTTCGTAAGAGAAGTTAATTATTAGCATCTTTTTCTTCTATCATCCAAATCATTTTTTTTCAATTTAGGACATCTCTTCAATCAACCCATCTAATAACCTACTTGTTTTTTTTCTTCGAATTCGAGTTCATCATTAAACACAATCGAACAACAGATGTTGCTAACTGTATGTGTTTGTATCTGAATTCATTTTCTTTCGATTAAAGAAAATGTACTCCATACACGCGGCATATCTAGGCAACATATATACGCAATTAATAATTAAATAAGGCCTCGTAATTAAAATTACATTAAAAAACTCTCAAAGAGGTTTGTTCTAACTGGATTATGGAGATAAATAATTATTAATTATATATTGGGATAACATGCACGATCGTATGCTCCAGGCATTACGCAGGTGGACCAGTGGATCAAACACGAGTCGCGCGCACCCTGACCGAGTCAGCGTGTCCGGCGCCGGGGGAGCGAGTCTCGAAAACCACCAGCACGGCAGAACCGACCTCGCGCCCGCTACGTTTCGCCCCGCCGTTGGGCCGTCGGCGTCGCCTGCGCAGGTGTTTCCCACTGTCCACTGAAGTAAGTAACAATAAAAAAAGTAAATTTTGCAAAAAAAAAAAAAAGAAAAAGAAAAAACTTGTGTTGGTTGCAACTACAATCTAAATAAACATTTATTTGTTTGGTAAAAGATTATCATGTTTTTAATTTATATAAAATCTAAATTATAATCTAAACTCTAAACATTTATTTTTTCTCATATTTAATCTCATAATCTCTTGTTTAAAGAAATATATATTAAATATTGTACGATAAATTTCTTAAACACGTGCAAGTTTCTTAGAATATTAAATTTGATAAGGTAAATTCAAATAAATGGGTACCATATGTGCTATATTATTTGTATGTAAAAATAATAAATGTATAATCGTATGTGGTTTTTTCTTCAAATAATCTTTATTACTTTCTAAATTATTCCATGAATATCCATTTTGCATTATTTTTTAAAATAATTAATTTTTATACAAAATTATATACTTGAAAATAGAAGAATTATTAATGACTCGCACGAAAGGATACACAATTATGTTCGTATTTGGAAATTCATATTTGAAGTACAACCAATATTGACTATAAGTTCGCTTATCTAAAAAAAATCGGCATATAATATGTTTTGAAAAATGTACTATGAGGTTAAATATAAGAAAAAAATGGTGTTCTTTTGTTTAATGAAAAACTAGGTTACTTCTAATAAAAATCCGATAGTGATTTCTTTATCTAGCATATTAAATTTTAAGTCATTTATAACCAATATAAAAGTTGGAACTGACTTATTTTCTTATTGTCGAATTTTTCACAAAGGAAAAGTTTAGAAACAAAGTGATATATAAATCTCGGAGAATCAAATTAATTTTTTTTAACAAATCTCCGACATCTAGAAAGTGAGTGGGGAATCGACTATTCTACTCATATGTCGCTCTTAAGCACATTATCAAGTCAATCTTTTATCGAGTTTAATTAATTTGGTAAAATTATTTCGAGAATAATGTACACATGATATTCTTAATAAAAAATTTTATATTTGCAAAATATCTGTCTTTAAAATTAATTATGCTATCAAATTCCATTGAAAAATTATTACAGCTGGATTTATGAGTAGATTTATGGATCAATTCCTCCCTTCCTTCCGCTGGTGACGCCACGTTCTCCCTTTTCACAGTTCTCCCTACTGCTCCGATTGGTCCTGTACGACGGCAGTCACGATCCACGGCATGCACGTATAATAATACACCCACACACCCAACAAAGTACATCCCGGCAGCTTTTGCTATCTATATGTACAAAAGAATAAGAAAATTCACGTACTTTTAAATATAATAAGTCGACGCACTATGATTAATTTATGCATACAAGGCCACCCTCTCGTCACCGGTCACCCATATATATTCCTACAGATCACGTCAAGGAGATTTATTGCATATATTTTAAGTAGCCATGATTAACTAGTCAACATGTGTACAGTGACCGCAAGTGATGCATAGATCACCCTAAGATTCGTATCTCTTAAACTAATCCACCTGAACTAAGTTTTCTAATCCCCACTCGCCCCTTTAAGACGTTTAATAATTAGGGTTACTTAATTGCTAGCTACTAGTCGCCTTGTCTGGTAGGAACTCGAGACCCGGCCACTTAAATTGTCTTTGTGTGCACTCATATCACTCACTCCACTTGCATGGGGGGCTCCCTTTTTTCCCGAGCTCTGTTCCCCCCCGCAGTGCAGGACTTTGGAGAGAAAAAAAGGGATCTTGAATGATTTCTGGTGTACGAAGAGATAAGATTTATAGGTAATTAATTATCTCCATCCGGCCTAACAAATGCTATTCCTCCCTCGATATCATTTAATATTATTACTGTGTGTCATTGGAAACTCCTGATTCCTGATTGATGACTCGAAAATCAATTTCCAAATTATTGCCTCTCCTCGATAATCCAATGCAGTGAGTTTAATCAATTTAAAAATCAGTTATATAAAATATATATATAATATACCAATAAAAGTTGTAGTGAAAAAAAAATGCAAACTTATTCTCATTTAAGAAAACTTGGGCTCTCATATATTATATTTAAGCTTATAACTTGAAGCGATACAAATTAATTTAATAATAGCGAATTTAATTTTTTTTCCAGCCAATATATATATATATATATATATATATATATGTGTGTATATTATGATACAATTAGAATTTATGATTGCGTTAGATTGGTATTCTGCATTTTAATTCAATGATTCAAATTGCTTATGTTTTGAAATGTCATATTAAAATGATGCCAATCTTCAAAATTATGAATTTCACGGTACAACCATATATTATGAATGCACCCTAATATATATATATATATATATATATATATATATATGGATGAGAGCGGATGGATAAAGTCTAATTAAATTGTGCGGAAAATTTTATACTCGAACGAAAAAAAAAATTAAAATGATAAGTTTTGACTAAATTGTCGACTTTAACAATCAAAATTGATGCTACTAACTTAATCTAACTCAATTGGATGTTTGGTAACTTTAAAAGCCTTGGGCTTTCGTCAACCCTACCTGGCGTAGACATGCATGGCAAGTTGGCAACCAATGGCCTCCTCCTTTAATTTCGTCATCCATGGGTTCTCCTCGTTCGAGTGATTTCTGGTGCTATACTTTTATTACTGAGACGAAGGAAAAAAGCATGTACATGTGATGTGCTTCTGATGGATGACCAACGGCCATTAATAAGACCCTACAAATACAATGCGACCTCATGCATGTAATTTCATCTCTTTGAGCAGTTAAAGTTGTTGTGCACGCCTGACGTGTATGTGATTAGACTAAATTAAGAAGCTTGTAGTAGAAAGATGTATAATATATGCGTGACATCGATGATCCACGGTAGATTGATATGACTCTTGGGACCCGTCATTGTACAACTTAATTGGCCTATTGGGGAAGGTCCTTGTTTGTGCCATTCTTAGATTAGACAAAGAAGATTCTAGAATGCACTGTAATTGAGCTAATTAACAAAGTTATAACTTGTGCTGCAATTATAAATTTATAATTCTTGTGGACGTCGTCAAAAGTTTTATCAACTTTCTTGTCAGATCGGGTTACGTAAATGAGTTTAGTAACTCAACTTGGGCGGGAATTTAGTCAATATGATGTGTATAACGTATGGTACTAAACTTTTCCATAGCTACGTAAAAAGATAAAATTTAATCAAATTTGTTTGACACAATTAATTATCAGAATTATAATCCAGTGAATCATTGTGAGTTAGTAATCTCATATTCGATTCTCAAAATTATCACTTGGCTAAAGGAATATGGTTTTGGTTCTTTACTTCGACTTTAAATTAGTCGGACGTTAATAATTCTGAATATCGGGAACACCGGGTGGGTGTAAAATAGGAGAAATTTTCTTCATGTTAATTTGACATGCTTTTTTAATGCAATAACTAATGCTTTAGCATGTTAAAATTGTGTACAAGTATATGCCAACTGGCAAATATTTATAGCAATCGATGAACTAACCAACCTCTGAAGGCATTAATTAATTCAACAGTTGGGCAACCAAACTCAAAGCATATATAGAATGCACAAATGAATAGTTAGGAATATGATTCCCTGCGATATATATATATATATATACATACTTACATCTTAATCATGCATAGTTGTCAACCTTAAACTTGGCAGGCCGTTTATTAGGTATTGACCCACGGACCACCTGACCAAGCAAATAAAGCTATGACAACGAAGGACGGATTCACATCAATTCGAGGTGAACGAACCTCTTAGAAGATAGACTACATATGTTAATTAATTATATTTTAATAACATAAATTTTGAGTACTTAAAGTTACCCATCAATATTATTTAACAAAAAAGGACAGTTTAGATAAAAATAAATAACTTTATGCATGAAACTTATATTAGCAATTATATTTTTAGTTAGGTCTTTGTGAAATTAAATGTGCTAATAGGAATTAAGCAAGGATAATTGGGATTAATGTTTTGTAAGTCAGGAAATGAAGTTCAAAAGAAAGGAAGCCATCAGCAAAATTTTTGACATCTGGTCAAAAGTTTGAACATCTGAATATTGTGAATCAAAGTGGTCAATGCAAAATTGGACATCTTCTCTGAAAGTTCAAACGCTTGATGATAGGATGGAATGTATGTAGTTTATAGAAATGAGATCTGGACGTCGATCTAAAAGTCAAGGGTGTGAGTTCGAACGTTCGGTCCAGATTAATTACTGCTATTGACAACTACATAATTTAGGCATCTGGAATAAAGAGCGAATGTTCATTTTTTTTTTAAAGTGCAAAACAACTTGGTTTCGACTTTGGAGTACATAACACTCGAGGGTTCCCACGACGGTCATAAACACTATCAAAGTCTATGAAAAAGTGCTCAAGATACATAAAAATGCAAGAGTTGAAAAATAAATCATTCATAAATATTTGAAGAATTTTGCAATTAATTGTATATTGTCACTTCTCTCATTTTTCTCTTATTCTCTCAAGAGATAATCATACAAAGAAAGATAAGGCGTGTGTAATAAAAAAAATGTGAAGTCATTTGCACAAGAGAATGTGCACTTCAAACTCAAAAGTTCTCCATGTCTGAAGAATACATTTTTTCTGCCCTAAAAGTATCTTCTATTTATACCTCTCACTCAAAATCCATATATTGCATGAGAGAAATCGAGGAAGGGCATGGTTCAATGTTTCCTTATTATGCCACCTTCGAGATGGGTCAAGGGGGCGAGTGATGGAAGATTAGGACGTATTTTGGATGAAGATGTAGTTATTAAGAAGATATTTAAACAAGAGTTGCATGGCGTGCAAAAAAGACGAGAAAATATTTAGAGTTCAGGAGATTAATCGAGTTGACGGACTTGGGGATCTGTGTTCCTTCCATGCAAATTTTTTGGCATCGGTTATTGTGACTAAAAGTTCTATCCATAGTTCATTAATTATCAAATGTCGATTTGGCATTTGCACGTTATAATTGACTAATCGTGGATTTGGACTCAAGTGATATGTTGGGCTACCATTAGGCAGAAGACTTAGAATGCGTTGGGCCTTGTTTCATATTCTGGTCCAATATATGTGCACTTAAATTAAAAATCTAGCTAATACATTTTATAACTCTCAAAGTTTGAAAAATTATGGAGAACAATAGCTAATCTACATTTAATTAAGATAAGAAATTTCAGTAAAATGAGCTTGTAATGCCATTATGTACCCAATCAACATCGCGCAATTGGAGATTTTTTTTTTTACTTTTTTGTTTGTTTTAATATTGTATCATACAACAACAACAACAAAGCATTATCCCACTAGGTGGGGTCAGCTACATGAATCATACGACGTCATTCCGCTTTATTAGTAACCAAATATTTCGGTATATTATTCACCAATAAATCTTGTTCTATTAGGCCTTGGCCTCCCTCTCCCTCTTTTAATCGGACTCCAGATTATTTGATCTACTCTTCTTATTGGCACATCTAATGATTTTCTCTGAACATGACCAAACCATCTCAAACGATTCTCCATCATTTTCTCACTAATAGGAGCCACTCCGACTCGTTACGTATATGATCATTCCTAATCTTGTATGACCACATATCCATCTCAACATCATCATTTCGGTTACCCTCACTTTACGTTCATGTTGTCCTTTCATAGCCCAACATTCATTACCATATAACACTGTCGGTCTTATAGCAGTACGGTAGAATTTCTCTTTAACTTTATTGGGTACTTTTCTATCACAAAAAATTCCAGTGGCTTTCATCCACTTACACCAACTAGTTTGAATTCTATGATCAACATCGTCATCAATCTCACCATCTTGTCTTACAATTGATCCTAAATATTTAAATTTTGTCACTTGAGGAATTATAATTTCACCTAGCCTAACTTTCAAATCGTGTCTAAGTTATTTATTTGTGAAATTGTTATGCATATATTCTATTTTATTCCTACTCAAACGAAAATGTATTTCTCCATATTTTCAATTTTGTATTAATCTCTTCTTTTGAATCCGCTAAAAGTACTATATCATCCGCAAATATCATGCATTTAGGTACATCCTCTGTGATACTCTCGGTTATAGCATCGATAACTAAGTTAAATAGATACGGACTTAAAGATGATCCTTTATGTAGGTCAATTCCTATAGAAAATTCATTTGTCTCACATCCGGGTGTCCTAACCTTAGTCAATGCCCCATCGTACATATCTTGTATTATCTTAATATAGGCAACACTCATCCTCTTCTTTTGCAAGACTTTCTAAAGTACATCCCTTGGTACCCGATCATACGTCTTCTCTAAGTCAATAAAAGTCATATGTAAGTCTCTTCTCCTACTTCAATACTTCTCCATCATCCCCCTTAATAAATAAATCGTCTCTGTAGTGGATATTCCTAACACGAGCTCAAATTGTCTTTTAGAAATACTAGTCTCCATTCACAATCTATGCTCAATCACTTTTTCTCATAATTTCATTGTGTGACTCATAAGTTTAATCCCTCTATAATTTGCACAATTTTGAATATCCCCTTTATTTTTGTAAATAGGAATTAATATATTTAATCTCCAATCATCAAGAATCTTTTTTTACTGTAAAATCTCATTAAATAGTTTATATAACCACAACACACATTTTTCTCCTAGACATTTCTAAACTTCAATCGGAATACCATCCGGTCCAACGGCTTTATCATTTTCCATTTTCTTAAGAGCTTCGCTAATCTCCCAGACTCTAATTTTACGATAAAATGACATATTAAGCTTACATTCGCTAACTGTCAAGTTCTCCAAATCACAACGGGAATCTTCACATTCATCATTAAATAGCTTATAGAAATACTCTTCCCATCTGTTCTTAATATCTCCCTCAGTAACTAAAACATTGCCAACTTCATTTTTTATGCATCTTACTTGATCCAAATCTCTCGACTCCTTCTCTTTATTACTTGCAATCTTGTAAATCCTTTGTTCACCAGCCTTTGTCCCTAATTCCTTATAAAATCCCTCATATGTTTTAGCACGAGCATCACTAACTACGCCTTCTTAGCCTCCTTTTTCGTCAAACAATACTTTTTCCAATTGTCAGAACTATTGTTCAAGTGTATCGCCTTGAAACAATTCTTCTTATTATGCACCTTTTCTTGAACCTCATCATTCCACCACCAAGTCTCCTTATCTCGTGGTCCAAAATCTTTTGATTCTCCTAAAATGACTTTAGCAACCATTTCAACCTTTTTTTGGCACATTCTCTCACATGATACTAGCATCTCCTTCTAACTCTCACACACTTTCCTCTAATAACTTACTGTCACCACTTGATCTTTGGTTTTATACATTTTATTTGCATATCAAGAACTAACAATCTATGTTGTGTAGTCACCATATGCCCAGGAATTACTTTATAATTAGTACAACGTCTTTTATCAGTATTTTTTGTCAAGAAAAAATCGATTTGAGACATATGAATTCCATTTTTGTATGTGATTAAATGTTCCTCTCTTTTCCTAAAATAAGTGTTGATAATCTTAAGGTCATATGCTAAAGAAAAATCAATAATAGCTTGTCCTTCCTCATTCAACTCCCCAAAATCAAAACCACCATGAACCCTTGCATGTGGTCCTGCTTCTTTACCAACATGTCCATTAAGGTCTCCCCAATATAAACTTTCTCGGTTGTTGGTATACTTTCAATCAAACCCTCCATATATGTCCAAAACTTCTCCTTGAGATGTGATTCTGCTCCTACTTGGGGTGCCTATGCACTAATAATGTTCATAGTCTCCTTTTCAACAATTACTTTCACGGATATGATTCGATCCTTAACCCTTTAACTTCCACAACATTCTTTCTCCATTCTGCATCCGAGATAATACCAACATCATTCCTTCCCTTTACCTTACTTGTGTACCAAAGTTTGGAACCATTTAACCTAATCTCTTTACTTCTCTCTCCTACTCATCTAGTTTCTTGCAAGTATAAGATACTAATCTTACGCTGATCCATTACTTGTGCCACCTCGAGACGCTTTACATTCAACGTCCCAATGTTCTAAGAAAATCTTTGTCTCATGAACTAGCTACTTTAACCGCCTCCGTCCATTAGAGTGCGATAGCCCTTGCTCATTTAACACTGCATTCAGGCGAGAATGCAGCGGCTCTTGCTCTCTTATCACTGTATTCGAGCTGTACAGCACGTTACTTACGGGTAACGACCTAGCATTAACACAATATATTCGTTGATCTATGTTCATGAGATTCGACACGGTTTTACGCTGACTTCGGGGCCTAACACAACCCTCCTCCTTTATCCGGACTTGGGACCGGCTATAAAACATAGGCGAAGTTTAATATTGTATCATAAATGCATCAATTTTAACAAAAAAAATGGAGTATATTGAGGTAGAGAATATGTGAACAGAAAAATAACAATGAATATCTACAGCATATTTTAAGCTACCTTGATCTTGCGGCTAGATGAACGTTAATCGCCAAGATATGGGATCTTATGATTAAAAATAGTAGTGTTTCTTGCTTATTTACAAACCTCTTAATTTTTAAGAGGGTAAAGAAGAAAATCCAACTCTTCCCCAAATATTATATAATTCTTACATATCAAAATCCAGGCTAAAAATAATAGTATGGTCGAGTCCCAAGCGTTCTTCAAGTGTTAGTAATCTCATGTTCGAATCTTAAAACAATCACGTTAGTAAGAAAAAAATTTATTTTTATTTTATTTTTTTGAATGAAAATTCTATTCAAAACTTTCGTTTAATACTTTAATGGAAAATGTTCTTTGATTCATCAAAGTGGATTGGGGTCAAAATGTCAATACCATAGTATTTGGGTTATACCGTATTTTGCTTAATCAAAATTATCGAAAGAAACAACCTATATATAATATTTCATTTACTTTGGGACTCCAGCACGTAGGATGATTAATTCAGGACTAAAATTTTTGGGCTTTTTGTTTCGTCAATTTCCATATTTTACATGTTTATAGTTTGAGCATTTTGTAAAACTTTTTATAAAAAAAAGGTTTGATTCATACCAATAAAATCGAATAGTACCTTTAATTTCTCAACTGAATTCAATAAGATTTCTGTATAATTATAATAAATTTCAGGGCGAGTGAATTCCATAAAGTTAGAGCAAACCACCTATGACATCGTTGATGAATTTCTTGACTCTCATTGTAAAATAAATTTCAAGTTTTTTTGTTAATCAGTTGTTTTTATCTCATTGAAAATATTACGAATATATATATATATATATATCATTTGTAATAATTTAAGCCCTGAAATTTTTTGGTAACTCATCTAATATCATATAATATGAAATAAAAAATTAAGAGGTTAATGAGTTCAAATTACATTCAGAATATAAGTATAAAAAATATATACTTCACTTTAAATTATTAAAAAATATTTTTTCACTTAATTCTAGACTTTGGAATCATATCTTATCAGTAAAATTATTTATGTTCATGTCCAACTCGATCTCTCCATTATTTATATATCAACCACACGGCCTTATGGAGACAATGTTCTTCCCGTAATCAAAGTTTAAATAATGTGAATTACAAAATGATGTGGTGGGTATAATGCAAGAACAACTCCCGCCAAATTCATATTCTGTATCCGCCAGTTAACGCATCCCTGCCGTCCATTATCTATCCAGTGATCGCTATTGCTCCTCACTACTCGACCGTTAGAGACGAACCCTAAAAATATGAATCCGATTATCCGAACAGGGAAAAGGAAAAAAAAAAAAGACTCTCCATTAAACTCCTCCTCGTCCTCGGTTTACTGGTATCGATTCTTATAAAGTCCTCTTTCTGTTCCGATCGGCATCTTTTGCTCTCAGGATCATCTTCGTTTGGTGCTGCCGCTGCTACTGCTGCATATTCCTGATCCCATGGAGACGACGTACGCCCATCAGCAGCATCCCTCCACGGTCGATCCAAACTTCTCGGCTTTCTACATCAACCCGACGCTCCGGTGGGCGTCACGCCGGATGAGCTGCGGACCTCCCAATGACGAGCAAGCCAACACCAAGAATGACCGGCAGGTGCCGCCGTCGCCGTCGCCCGTCCCAATGAAGTGGTCGAGCCTCCGAAAGGAGTGCACGCGCGACCGGGCTCCCGCGGCCACGTCAAAGAACGGCGGCGGCTCTCCCTGTGCCAGTGCAAGCGCCCGCGACAGGTTTAACTTGAGGTCCAAAGGAACCGTGGATGGTGAGAGCCGTGGGGCCAAGAAAGCGGCCAAGGCAGTTAAGTTCTCGGTCCAGTTGAGTGATGACGAGATCATGGCAGATTTCATAGCCATTACCGGGAAGAAGCCACCACGTCGTCTGAAGAGGCCGACCAAGAAGGCCCGGGAGTATAATCTGGCGGTAAGTTTTATCTCTTCTTTGATGACAACGAAACAAGGATCTCTCTCTCTCTCTCTCTCTCTCTCTCTCTCTCTCTCTCTCTCTCTCTCTCTCTCTCTCTCTCTCTCTCCCTCCCTCCCTCCCTCCCTCCCTCCCTCCCTCCCTCCCGTTGTTCTTGTTTGATCCGGTGATGTCTGTGCAGGGAATCTTTCCTGGTTCAGGGATCCCAGAAGATATCACTGCTAATCGTTATCGGGTTCGACAATGAGATTCATCTCAGCATGCAGAGGGTTCTTGGGAATCTATGAAGTGGGTCGATCTTTTGGCTGGAGAAGATGTGTGTGTACCAGGGGTTACCCTCATGGTTTCCAAGTTGCATATTAAAATTGAGTAGTACTTGATATTGTTCTTTGAATAGTTTTCCTCTGAAAACAGAAAAGGCACAACTTTCTGCTTCTTGTATTGTAACTTTTAAGCAAATAATTTCTGCCGGCGGGATCCCCCACCCCCACCACCCTCTGTAAACATCGATCAATAGATGCTCATATATGTTCTATACTTGTGAACATCTACTCATGTTATTTTTTGTGTAATTTGTTGGTGTCTACTCTTTCAATGTTAATTTTATTTGAACCTTTCTTACAAGATTACCAGTTCATGCCTACGAGTATATATAAAGAATGCAAATTGACATCTTTAACTCGTGAAAGAATAAGATGGTGGCATATTATCATCAAAACATATCATTTAACAATTTCAAATTTTAGTGGGAAAAATTACCCGAAATGTCCTCCAACTTGAATGTTTCAAATTTTATAACTTCACTTTATAATATGAACGTCCTCCATCTTTTAACTCATTTCGTGTCCTCTTTATCTGCTACCGCTAACGTGGCATAGATGTGGCGCTCACACGACATCTTCTCTTATCCCCACGTAAACATTCGCTAAAGTGACAATATTAAATAATTAAAAAATAAAAAATACCACGAGGGAGGCCGTGACCATCGACGGTCGGCGGAGGGGGTGACCCTCCTTCTCTACCATGCCGACATAGGCGCACACCGGAGGGTCGCTCCCCTCGAGCTCCGACGAGGTCGCAGAGGGGGCCGCGAGGAGAAGGGAGGTCTCGCCCCCCTCTGCGACCTTGCCAATGGGCAAGGTCACAGAGGGTGGCCTCCCTTCCCCGTGCGTCGGCCTCCTCGTCGGTGTGTCAGGAGGGGGGCCCCGGCGCAGAGGGGGGCGAGGCCCCCCTCCTTTCTCCTCATCCTTTCACGGGGAGGGGGAACCCCCCCCCCCCCTCTTTGCGACCTCGCTCGTTGGCGAGTCGCAGAGGGTCCCCCCTCCCTATGCACCGATGAGGAGAAGGGGAGGTCTCCGGCGATCGCTCCTTCGTGACATTTTTTTATTTTTAAAATTATTTTTCTAATATTGTCATGTCAATGAAGGTTTACGTGGAGCAAAGAGAAGATGTGATGTCAACGTCGTATCTGCACCACATTAGCTCCGTGATCGAGAGATGAGCGATAGCATGTAAACAGGGTACCAAGTGAAACGAGTTTAAAGATGAAGAGCATTCGTGTTACAAAGTGAAGTTTGAAGATATAACTGAGCAAATGTTAAAGTTGGAGGGCATTTGATGTAATTTTTATGAACTTTCATTTTTGTTTTCAATTTATATTTTTTTATGTTGGACACTGTTGAAACTGAAAGAACAGATACTCTTTTGTAAATCAATGATTTATTTTGAAATGATATTTTAAAGAAAACAACTTGTTCTCCAATATTTGATGAAATATGATATTGGAAAATATTTTCCTACTAAAAAAGAAAAAAATATTTTTCTTAAGACATGTTTTTATTCAACCAATGTCACCAGATTTTATGCTAGAATAAAGAATAGTCATGACAAAAATACCTTTTTGTGCTATTTTGTTTGCCGATTAAAGTAATTTGCAACAAAGTTGGTGGACCATTAGTGTAATATCCTCAAAAATAAAATAAAAGGAAAAGAAATAGAAATAGAAATAGAAAAAGAAAAAGGAAAAGAAATCTATAGCTAATTAAGGCCCAATTATGAAGTCACAAGTCTCCCATATGCCTTAAGCCACATAACCCTCTTTTGTTATTCTCTCCTCCCACCCCCACGGCCAGAAGAAGAAGGAAGAAAGAAAGAAATAAGAAAAAGAAAGGATTATAATTAATATTAGGGTTTTAACTCAAACACAAGGTATGTAAAGGGATCCAACCCTTCTCTCCTGTCTCAATATTTCTTCTATAATGGATTGAGAGTAAGAGGACAACGTGTTCTCTTATTGAATTGTGATAGAGAGATTTTATTCATGTAATCATTAGATTCATGCATGTATAGTTTTCTAGGTTATGATCTACGACATATATAGATTTTATGAAGAGATTCAATATTTAGGGTTCATATGATCTTATTGTTCATGATTTGGGGATGGACCATACATCTAAGAATTTGAAGTTTTTGCATATATTTTCATGTGCTTTTGATGGTCATTGATGTATAGATCAGACCTAGACCCTTTAGGATCCTTCGTATAATCGTATTGCACTTTCTCAAAGTTTCATGGTAATACGTGCATGACGCGCATGTAATACGGGCCAGAGCTGTTAATACGGGCAACATGGCAAAAATACGGGCAGACCGTATTTTCTGCTCCGAGCCTAATACGACCTGCAGGCTATTAATATGACCTGGAGGGCAAAAATACGGGCTGACTATATTTTTATGTGCGAGCCGAATACCACCTACAAAGAGTTAATACGACCTGTATGGTAAAAATACAATCCAATCGTATTTTCATGTGTGAGCCTAATATGACATGGAGGATTCTAATACGGGTTGGAAGGCAAAAATACGACCTAGCCGTATTGTTCTCACAGATTGGTCATACTTATGATATTTTAAACTTATTTTCAAAATATTTATACTATGTACGAATGTTTGATAATTGTATATGAATCTAGATATACGAAATGCATGGACAGTCATAACTAGGTTAAAATATGAAGACTAAGCGACATAAATTATTTGTTGATTGTGATAATAATGAATCCAATTGAAGAATACTATTACTTGTCGTAGGAAATACTAAGCCCTGCTCCATTGTGATAGAATTTTCCTTGGGAAATTATTGTGCCCTGCACTTTGGAGTAAGCATTTTCTGAGGGAATAACTGTATCTTACCGGCAACGGTATGTATATTCTCATTCACATTTGGGTGACGGAGCCTCGACTCCAAGGCCTAGATAGCCTATTAGAGGGCAACGACTTGATTCTTTAATTACTAATAAGATAAAAAATATTGACTGACTGAAATGAAAGAATTGATGACCACGAAAGTGGGATCCAAAGGGGTTATGAAGCAACTTCTAGGATATTACTAAAGCAAGTAATGATAAATGTTATTCACTTGGTATGCTTACTAATACTGATTGACTGTCACATGATGAACTGTTATGTTATTGATACTGATGGTTTAATGAAATGGATAAAGAACATGTACATCTTATGAACATAACATAGCATACATATTTCTGTTATTTATGAAATTGTCACATATATGTCAACCCTGCATCCTGGATCCGTGCAGATAATTGATATGCTTGGATGGATGACTAATTCAACTCATGACATCAATGTTGCACATGGAATAAGAATAAATGAAGTCATGAGATACTAGAGTTTGTTCTAGATATGAAATTGAATAATGGTTTATTTATGTTCTATGGCACTAATTTCATTGGTCTTCCGCTAAACGAAGGATAATGTTGTCTTGTTTTAAATGAATATTAGTTCCCGTTGCTATTATAGGAATTCTTTTATTTTATTGATGTCATGGCGAGCGGGCTAATGTCACAAAAATTGCCCTAATTGCTCAAAACTTTTAGGGTGAATTTTTTAGTCGTTACAGTGGGTAATCACACCTATGTTAAGTATGTCATAGAACTGTTAAGTGTCTAAGTCCATGTGAAACCGTCATGAGCAATCATCTAAGGTAAAGAGTATATGTTTTGTGTCATATGTTTAACTATTTATATTAACAATCTAATGTTGATTGATTATTGTTATGCAAAGGACGGAAGAAAATTATCTTCCAATGAGAATGCTAATGATTGCATTCAAGTATGACAATGTTGTCAAATTAAACGAGGGCAATATGTAAGATGAGATGTGAATCTCATTGTAAATTGTAAGGATGATGAACATATGATAAGAAATGGATTGACCTAAAAAAATGTATACATGATTGTTCATAACAATTGAATAAGTTTTCATGATCTAAAGATTATGAAATGATTAAGGAAACTATGGTGACATTCAATTTTCACAAAGTCAAATAAAAAGTTCACTGAATGATAAGATGACAAGACTTAAGTGGCAATTAAAGATAAAAACACCACTAGAAAGGGTTTCCATGAGGCAGTACCTTTTAAGACACTTGTGATGATAGAGGGAAATACTTGTTCAGTCATAGTGCCACCATGGTGGATTATGATATCATATTGAGAATGAATTGGTTATCATACCGTGATGCCTACGTGATGTGCCAGCATAGGAAAGTTATGATCAATAAGAAGTATGACACTTCTGACACTTTCCGAGGAATTCCAAACCAGGAAAGGAAGATAATGCAACCAAGATGCTGAACAAGGGTTGCCGAGGATTCTTGACGAATGTGGTTGAGAGTGACTTCCAACCCAAGCCACTAGAAGAACTGGATGTAGTTAAGGACTTTCTTGATGTGTTTTCGATGAACTCCCGGGATTATCTCCGGAAAGAGAGATCGATTTTTAAATTGATCTCATGTCGGCTCCTATCTCCAAACCTCCCTATAGGATGCCACTAGCAAAGATGAAGGAATTGAAAGCTCAATTGTAGGAATTGTTGGGTAGGGCCTTTATTAGGCCGAGTGTGTCCTCGTGGGATGCACCTGTACTATTTGTGAAGAAGAAGGATGGGTCATTGAGACTGTATATAGATTACAGAATGCTCAGAAAGGTAACTATCAAGAATAAGTATCCACTTCCCAGGATAGATGATTTTTTTTATCAGTTATCTTCTGCATTAGTCTTCTTAAATATTGACTTGAAAAGTGAATACTATCAGCTCAAAGTGCCTGATGAAGATATAACCAAGATAGCCTTCAGATCAAGTTGTGTATGCATGATAGACATAGAGACCACTTAAAATATTAAAAGGAACATTCTAAAGAATATTCTAAGGATAAGAAACCAATAATGGTTCTTAAAAGTAAAGAAAATTAAGAAAAACTACCAAGATCAACAAAAAAATGGTGGTTAAGATGTAAAGGAAATTAGAATTGTTTTATCTACATGACTTAAACGATGACATGAAATAGACAAGTGTTGAGCTAAATAGTTTGACACTTAGATTATGTTAAGAATTAGAATAGCGCAACGAAAGTGTGGCGCAAGAATAATCTCCATTTCATAAGGTTAACTAAGGATCTAAGATTCACACTAGAATCTTGGAAATACAAAATGATATAATGACATAGTCAGGACTATCACAAAGAACCATTAGCAATAGACTATTAAGCGATGTTGTTGAAGACACACAAGGAAGGTCATGTTGGTGCACACGAAGGGCTGAAGATCAATTAAGTGACGAAGATGAAAGGTTTTTGTTTAAAATTAAGTTTGATTAGAGTTGCATAACGAAAATGTGGCTCAAGAACGATCTCACCTTCTTGAGATTGATTAGAGATATGAGATTTTCACGAAAATCTTGAAATAACAAATGATGGTGATCGACTAGTAAAGACAAATTGCAATGACCGTTAAAGAGAGACCACCGAGGAATGCACATTGGACGTCACAAATAAAAAGATCATGCTGGTGTATGCGAGGAGCGAAAGACAAATGGAGCAATGTGAATGAAGAGACCTATTGTATAAAATTTTACAAAATTCGAGGACGAATTTTATTTTAAGAGGGATATATTGTAATATCCTCAAAAATAAAAAAAGGAAAGGAAAAGAAATAGAAAAAGAAAAAGAAATCTATAGCTACTTAAGGCCCAATTATGAAATCACTAGTCTAACAAGCCCAAAACCCAACATATAAGTACTCCCATATGCCCTAAGCCAAACAACCCTCTCTTTTGTTATTCTCTCCTCCCACCCTCACGGCACCCCTCTTCGAGGAGGAGGAAAGAAAGAAAGAATGAAGAAAAAGAAAGGATTCGTATTAATATGAGGGTTTTAACTCAAATCCAAGGTATGTAAAGGGGATCCAATCCCTCTCTCCTCTTTCAATATTTTTTATGTAATGGATTGAGAGCAAGAGGACAACGTGTCTCTTATTGGATTCTGATCGAGGGATTTTATTCATGTAATCATTAGATTCATGCATGTATAGTTTTCTAGGTTATGATCTATGACATATATAGATTTTATGAAGAGATTCAATATTTATATCTTATTGTTCATGATTTGGGGATGGATCCTAGATCTAAGAATTTGATGTTTTTGCATGTATTTTCATGTGCTTTTGATGGCCATTGATGTATAGATCAAACCTAAACCCTTTAGGATATTTCATATTGCATTTTCTCAAAGTTTTATGAAAAAACGTGCATGACGCGCGTGTAATACGGCCAGAGGCTGTTAATACGGGCAACAGGGCAAAAATATGGGTAGACCATATTTTGTGCTCCAAGCCTAATATGACCTACAGACTGTTAATACGACGTGGAGGGCAAAATATGGGCTGACCATATTTTTATGTGCGAGCCTAATATGACCTACAAAGAGTTAATACAACCTGTAAGGTAAAAATACGATTCGACCATATTTTTATGTGCGAGCGTAATATGATCTGGAGGACTCTAATATGGTCTGGAAGGCAAAAAAATATGACCTGGTCATATTGTCCCAGTAGATTGATCATACTTATGATATTTTAAACTTATTTTCAAAATATTTATACTATATACGGATGTTTGATGATTGTATATGGACTTAGATATACGAAATGCATGGATAGTCGTAACTAGGTTAAAATACGAAGACTAGCGACGTAAATTGTTTGTTGATTGTGATAATAATGAACTCAATTGAAGAATACTATTACTTGTCGCCCCTCAAACTGACGACAGGAATTATTGAGCCCTTCTCCATTGTGTTAGAATTTCTCTTGAAAAATTATTGTGCCATGCACTTTGAAGTAAGCATTTTCTGGAAGAATAACTGTATCTTACTGGCAACATTATGTATATTCTCATTCACCTTCGAATGACGGAGCCTTGGCTCCAAGGTCTAGTTAGCCTATTGGAGGGCAACGACTTGATTCTTTAATTACTGATAAGATCAAAGATACTGACTGACTGAACTAAAAGAATGATGACCACGAAAGTGGGATCCAAAAAGGTTTTGAAGTAACTCATAGGATATTGCTGAAGCGGTAATGACACTACAAAAAAATTATCATAAATAACGTTTGAAAATTTTACGAGTGTCACTAGAAACTAAAAGTATTAGTTATGTTTAATTAAACGTAACCAACTAATGGTAGAGTAGAAGTAGTTACGTTTTATTTATATAGAATAATTATGGGATGTTTTATGATGTTTAAAACGTAAGTAAAAATTGAAAAATATTAATGCCGTTACAAACAACTAAATGTCATTTCCTCCCTGCATTAGCGATCCAATGGTGTTCGGTCTCCCTCCCTCCCTCTTTCTCCCAACTCTCCTCTCGCCTCATTCTCTCTCATCTCACCACTTAATCTATCCTCGACATGAACTGTGCCTCCAGATCGTGCCTTATTCGGGGACTGCTTGATCCTAGACGCTGCAACTGGATCCTCGATCCTCGATGCTGTCAAACGCTTGATACTCGATTCCTAAATCCTCGATGGTGCAACGATACCGCCCAATCGATCGACTGCTGCCCAATTTCTCGACCGCCAAGTTGAAATGTTGCTTGCCGAGCGAAGACCAATAGCCTCCTATGAGCAGCGTGGTCCGAGTCCGCACATCGACGGTGAATAAGAGAAACAACATTTTTTTCTAAGCAGAGGAGTCTCCTGCCAAGACATCGGCCAAATTGAAAATGGAAATGGTTTCGTATGAATGGTAATGGCCTCTTATGAGCGTCCATGACCATATCTGAGCGTTGACAGCAACAGTAAATTGGTGACTGCTTGACTTGAGAAAGAGACAATCTCCATAGATGGCGGTAGGCTCATCTACATCAATGACACATGCGCCTATAGGATCTACCCTTCTCCTGTGCGTGAAGTCCCCTTTTTTGGTAAAGTAATCTCTTATTTTTTGGCATTAGATTTTTACGTTGGCTAATACTGTAAAATTTTTTTCTTAGGTAATAGTATCAGTTTATATATGAAAATTGGGCTTCATATGAGACATAGGTGTTTGTTTAAATGTCTCATATCATTTTATTGTCTAAGATGAACAGATGTTTCATATGAGCCATAGGTATTTGTTTAAATGTCTCATATTGCTCCTTCAGGAGGAGATAACTGCTATATCAAGGAGGAACAACTCATGTGATAAAGATTTAGACATGGCTGCAGTATGTTTCAAGGATGAACAACTTAGCTGTGGTACGAACATTTTTCTCCTTGGATTAATTCAATAGAGTTAGATCCTATATGGCTTTACTAATTTTTATGTTTGTATGTGCAGATTTTATCTACACCTTCGCTTGCCACTTATCAATATAAGGTGCAACTGAGTATGCTTTATGCTTCTTGTTTCTGTGCTGTTTTGGGTTACTGTTGTTGCTTATATTGGTTTGTCAAGAGTCTGAACAGCGGTCATTGTAGTAATTATATTTGGCATCTGAAATCAGCATTATTTGTGATAGTTATCATAGTAATTATATTCGGCATCTCAGATCAGCATTATTTATATCTATCTATGTAATTGTGTTGATATTGATGTGATCTTGTCAGCTACTCTAACACAGTTCCATATTTGGCATCTCAGGGGATGAAAAATAATGCTTGCTTTCATGAAGTTCTTGAAGAGCAAGGATCCTAGTGATGGTTCAGAGCAAGCCTCACTACAAAAAAATGTGATATGAGGTAGCATTTGCACACAAAAAAAACTGTCACCGAAAGTTCTATATACTCATTTTTTCAGAGGAGTTTTCTATATACTCATGCACTAAAAATTGGTGTCTTTTTTTAAGGGAAGATTTTCGAAAGACATACATACACGAGAATCAAATGTGAAGTCAATGCCTAATGTATACTTGAACTGCAAACTGTATTTACCCTTTTATATATGAACTACTAAGAGTTCCTTTCCAGGTTGGTAAGGCATGCAGAGAGAAGCATAAAACAATGTCTTTTGAGGTCAGGCTTTTTCTATGTTTATTATCTTTGTAGTTTCTTTTAGTTCGATAAGAAAATGCATATGGCGTCTTATTTTTAATTTAAAGGTTTCAAGATACAACATTTTTGTTTAATAAGAAGAAAACATTCACAGCCCAAGTTATCATTTTATATTTGAGGGTTCACATACGAACACTTAATTTAGTAATTCATGATTGCTGGGTATAATTTGAAACTCAAACTTGATGTTATTATTATGAAAAATGTTTTTTTATTTGATTGACCCACCAACTTCCCTCTCGTGCTTTTACAAAGGAAAAAAAATTAGAAAAATGCACAATTCGCTTTTCTGTTACATGAGTTTCTGCTTGTAAGGCTAGTTAATTATGCAATTTTTAATCAGAATAAATTACTCTATTACTAAACTTTGGTTACATGATAAGATGTTACGTGCTAATGTCCTAATGCCCAATGCCATTTTCCAAATATGCAGTAAGCACGAGGTGTTGGAAGCGGAAGCCATGACTCTGTGTGAGTTTTTGTTTATTTTCTTCGCGTGTGTGGATCCTCTACCACTTGTATATTTATGCTGGGAATCAAACCTAGGTTTTCCCTTTGCAAGTGGAATTAATGAAGGACAAACAGAGGCTCATAGTCAACACTGATGAAAGCAAATTGGAGGCTCAGAGGGTGCAGAGGGAAGAATTTTTTTGCAATTTGTTTTTATTATGTATTTAATATTGTTGAGATGTTCAATATTTGTACAATATTTAAGGTTTCTTAATATATATATTTCTCTTGTAGCAAATTTATGTCTCAACAAGACGAACAAGAACAATATTTGATTAATGTTGTTTTTCATATTTATGAAATATAAAGGTCATGAGTTTGACCCCTAAAAGAAGTGATAAAATATTTAAATATTTATAAATGATATTGTTTCATTATTAATATTATATTTTGAATTTTACAAAATATATCTTTTATGGTATTTAAATGTTAAAATATTAATGTATAGTAATGCTTAAATGTTACAATAATTATGTATTATGTGACGTTTAAATGTTATAAAAAAACATTTTTAGTAACATTTAAGCGTTACTAAAAACTCATTTTTTTGTAATGTTTAAGTGTTACAAAAAATTATATTTTGGCGACGTTTAAACAGTCACCAATAATTAATGTTTGTGTAACGTCTAAACGCTATGACAATATATCAATTTGGTAACGTTTGTATATTTGGTAACGGATATTTTATAAACATTAAAAAAACTTTTTGTAACACACTTCTTGTAACACTTGTAGCGTTACGTTTGATAAACATTACCATTAATTTTTTGTTACGTTTAATTGACATTTTGTGACTCTTAAGAACCATCACAAAAGGTTCTTTTTGTTGTACTGTGACAAGTGTTATTCACTTGATATGCTTATTGATATTGACTGACCGTCACATGATGAACTATTATATTATTGATATTGATGGTTTTATGAAATGGATAAAGAACATGTACATCTTATGAACATCATGCGTATTTCTGTTATTTACTGTCACATATATGTCATGTAGTATCCTGCCTATGATGCATTTTTACTGCATTGACCTTTACAAATTTTAATTGGGCAACCATGCATTCTGAATCCGTGCAGATAATTGATATGCTTGGATGGAGGGCTTATTCAACTCATGATGGTAAGATTGCACATAGCATAAGAATAGATGAAGACATGAAACACTAGAGTCTGTTCTATATATGAAATTGAATAATGGCTTATTTATGTTCTATGCCATTAGTTTTGTTTCAAATTGAAGTCTTCTGATAATTGAAGGATAATATTGTCTTGTTTTAAATGAATATTAGTTCCCGCTGCTATTATATGATTTATTTTATTTTATTGATGTCATAGCGAACGGACTAGCGACGCAAAAATTGTCCTAATTGTTCAAAACTTTTAGAGTGAATTTTTGGATCGTTACAATTATCGTGAAAAAAATTGTCGGTAAAATTTATTCGCAATTAGCAATGGATAGTTTCCTTTGCAATTGTTGCAAAGTGCTCGCATAGTGCTATATGAATCTACTATTTTCAAAAGAAAAAATGTCATAAATTTTGTTGCAAAATGCCTGCCAATTTGTCAAATTTTGTCATAGTCGGCTACTGGCCTTCCAGTTTCCACTCTAATTAATTTGTTGTGAAGTTGACAAATATTGTTCCCAAATTTTATCACAAATCGTCAGAGATCTTTTGTCACTAATGTTGTCATAATTTTTACCTCTGATAATACAAAAATCCTATTTACGATTGCAACAGCATAACATACACATTTGGCGAAAAAAATAAAAAAGATGGCATGGCACAAAGTCAAATAATCATAGTTAGATTATTTTTCGCATTATTACTGACTTGATAAGCGGATAGCAATACAATCAATAGATAGCGAATGATGATTAATAATTTAACAAATAAGCATTTGATAAATTTAATGATAGAATTAGCTAATGAATATAAAATGATAATTTGACAAATGATAAATTATTCAATTCAAGCAATATACAATTTTTATTACAATGCAATAAATGAATTATTTATATCTTAATTAAATAAAATAAAATTTCATAATGATTTTTTTGTTAAAATATATAGAAATTTATAATGACAATAAATTATATATAGTGCACCCATAATGTAAAAATATATATTTATTACATTAATTTTTTATTCATTATTAATATATAAATATTTTTCAATTAATTAAGCATGAATATAAAAAAAGAAATATAGTTAGATGATGATAAAATAAAAATTTGAAAATAATAAGATAAGTTGAAAAATAAATAATGCAATGGGAAAAAAATTATGAACCACTAACCTCTAATCGTTAAATGGTAGTAAAAGTAGTTTTTCAATATTTTCATATAAAACGCTAAATGCTACTTATTTTTATCATTTACCAAATAAAAAAATTAATGATTGAACCGCTAAACGTTAGTTGAAATATTAATTTTGATGTTGTCAAACAGTATAACCTAATGTGGCATAAGTAAACACACATTCAATGAAATAGAAGTGTAGCACAAAATCTTAATCATCACAATTTGGATCGAGTGGCAACCGTATAACTCAAAAATTCAGAAGAAAGGCTCATAAGAAGGGCCCAACAACAATGAGCAAGAATAACAGTTTAGCGACGGCGCCAGACCAACAAAACAGCGAAAAACTAGGGCAATGAAGTAGTAACGAACGGAAGGGAAAAATTATCTAAGCATTATAGTGCTTCACAAGCACAGACGTTTTATATTCATTATATCATAGCCTGAAAAATGTAAGATACAGTATTTAAAGAAATATAATATTAATTTGAAAATAGTCTAGATAATTATTTAGGAATAATTAGACATCAGATAAATCATTTCTTGCATAATTCACATCACAACACAAATCCATAATCATTTAATTCTAATCATAACTAATTAAACAAAATCACTTCGTACATAATTTTCTTCACGTAAACACAATTAAAAAGTTCATAGTGCTTGTATTGAACGTTAACTAATTCATTTAAAAGGCAAGGCTCCAATTTAATCTTCAGTGTGAACTTTTATCTTTAGTTTCATTTTATCTCTCGGTCACTTTTGTGACTGAAAACAAAACCAACTCTTTTGAGATTGAACACGAAAGGAAAAGGCACAAAGCTGCCTGAATAATCAGTCAAATTGTGTCTTTTCCTTTATGTCGTAGCCCAGCCAAAATGTTACTATTTACCCAAAGACTAATTTGAGCCCAGATCGGCCCATCGAGAAATGGAGTTAATTAAGGTATTATTATCAAGTGAGTTATCCATCACTTAAATGCTTCCATGGCGTGTTGCTCCAATTTTGTTTGCTTGATTAAGATTCTTTTTAAGAATAATTAATCAAACACTTAAATATTAATGTCATACTCATGAGTCATGGCATTGAAATACAAACTGTAGCAACAGTTTCTTTTGCATTTAAGGAGCTCAATATGTGCGTCAACTAACTATGAAACTAGATTCTAACTAACAAAACTTAAAGCTCTAATTGAATAATTTATTAAGGGTTCAATTTTGATGTTCTCTATTCAATAATTCTTGATTGAATCTTTCAAATAATTCAGGAACAAGGTGAGAGAGGGAACACCTTCAATATTAATATTAGATAATATTTATATGAAAGTGTGTTTTCTAATAAAGAAATTGGCCTATAAATTTAAAAGTACAAAAGATCAACCTAAATTTTTTCAAAGAGAAACAAATATTTTAGGCAGTCACAACTTTTTTTTGGAGTCAATACCCTAAAATTAAGAATAGAAACATTAAATTATTCGCATTAAATGGTAATAAGATTTTTAAATCAAAATTTAAGATTTAGTTTTGTTTATAACATATTCTAATTAAATTCATATTCAATTACATTACTACCTTGATAACATCTATATTCAATTACATAAAAATAATTTAATTCAATAATAATACTCAATCTACCAAGAGCGGTAGACCTATAAAATATTAGAGCGAAAGTAATATTTTTAATTATAATTGAGGTTTTTTACAATATATTTAATTCGAGTAAGGTTTTTCCAATTTTTTTATTATGGGCTCTAATTTAAAAGAATGATTTTATTTATATAAAAAATTAAGCTATAATTTAACCGAGATCCAAAAAAAAATATTGTTTTTTTTTTTTTGGATTGGATAGGCTATTCTTACGGGTAGATTTGTAATTGTCAAATGAATAGTTGAACCATCAAAATTCTTGTCGAGAATTATCTCAACAATGCTAGATACTTGATAGGAGTATTCTTCTACTGCAAATAATAATAATGATAATAAGAGCAGTATTATGGTTACTCTGGAACACATTATTGACATATGAATAAAAATATTTGATGAAGTGATAATAATTTTTGTAATGAAAATAGTTATTCAAATAATAATATAATAAGATAAAAATTAGTGTGCGCCAAATGCATCTAGAGTCGTTCAATTCGAGATGAGTGTTGATTGATGTACGAGATGGGAACATCCGGTTCATAGTGGTTTGAACGGGTTTGGGTGTGTCAAGTCTTCTCTCATCCCTTTTCTACGCTCCAACGCTCCTCCCCTCTCTGTTTGGGCAACAAAGGTCTGAAGAGGGAGCAGTTCGAGCGTTCGCGAGAATTAGATTGCCAGGCCCCGTCCTCCCCTCTTTGCGCAACATCACTAGCGATGAAGGTTCGACGAGGGAGTGGTTCGAACTGCCCTCTACCTTTGCCTGTCACCGCCCTCTACCCTCTACTCGTCTCAAAACGTGCACTTGCTCAGATTGTCTAATATTTTTCGTGCCATCCAAATCGTTGTGAATCGAACACACTTTCACCTCGTTTGTCGATCAACTCCCATCTCGAATCGAATGACTCCGGATGTCTAGTGGTATCACACTATTATTATTATTATTATTATTATTATTATTATTATTATTATTATTATTATTATTATTATTATTATTATTATTATTATTATTATTATTATTATTATTATTATACGGCCCTATATATTGTAATAAGAGTAAATTTCAATCGTGGTCATCTAATGTTACTTTCTAACAATCAGATAACATTAGTTATTTTTATCATCCAATTTTACTTTCTATCATCCAATTTTAAAAACGTTTCAATCACAATCATCACAATCAGTTATCATCAGTCAACCGATCACTACAATAAATTAGGTCATTAACGAAGAGCTATGTAGTCGTTAAAAGTTATCATCTTGACGTTAATACTCATCAACGACAAGAAAAAATTGGTCGCGACTTTTCGTTATAGGTCCCGTCGCTAAAAGATTTTAGCGTCCAGTGTGAATAACTTGTCGTTGATTCTTTTTAAAGACCACTATAATCTTCTTCCCTAAAAGTTCAATAGTGACTAGTCCCCTATATAACTTATAAGGGCCACTCAGTTAGTCGCTAAAGATATTTTTATATGTTGGAATAAATTTTTTAAGGACCACTTTCTTGTCGCTATTATTATTATTATTTGAGAACAAATATATGATCGTCAATCAATGTTGTGAGGGCCGACCGATTGGCCCTCACAACGGTCTATTACAAGCCCCAAAATCGACCTTGTACTTAGACCGGGTTGAACTGGTTTAGACCGATCAAAATCGGTCAAAACTATATTGAACCACATTTTGGATGAACCATCTAATTTTTAAAAGTTTTTTTGTGAACAAATAATCAGATAAAAAATATTATTTAAAATTTGGAAAACATCCAAAGATGGACCTTTTCTATAAAACTCTACATTAGTTCATTAGTCTTCTCCTCTATTAATACTTATCTTTTTGCTCTCATCATACTACTATAATGAATGTGGGACTATGTTTCTATACTTACTTATTCTTTTCTTCTTTCATATTTTTAACGACAAGATGATGGTTGTTAATTTGAATATTAAGGATCAGAATTTTTTTGGTCCTTATTGTTGACTTTTAACGGCCAATCATAAGAATATTAAGGACTAGAATTTTTTTTGTCCTTATTGATGACGACCAGAATTTTTTCTGATCATTAATAACGATGTTTAACGACCATATTCGAATCTCTTCGTTAATTATGCTCGCTAAAAATTATTTTTCTTGTAGTAGATGGATCGCTAATGTGGATGCTTACGTGACACTCCGTCAACATTTTCTTTCTCATCCAGGCCAACTTTTGAGAAAATGACACGTCAATATTTTCTCTCTCATCTATCCAAACTTAATTTTGTATCTATATGGTCATTCAAAATTTTCAGACTTCATTCAAATTTCCAAATTCTTGGTCATAGTCATCATTAAAAATTTAAAATAATAATAAATAATAAAATAAAAAATTGATCTAGCATGATTTGGGCACAACCCAATCGGGTCGGGCCATCCATTTTTTATGTGCATTAAAGATTTAAATATATAAAATAATTACAAAATATAAATATTTAACTATATAAAAAAATATCATGGTTGGCCCAATACTGCTAGATATGAGGCACGACTCAACACCCCGCCGGATGGCCTAGTACGATTTGACTCGACCTCAATGAAATCACGTGAAATCGTACTAGGCCATTCAATAGGGTACTAGGTCGTGCCCAACATCTAGCTAGGTGTTGAGTCAAATCGTAACTATGGTATTTTTTATTTTTTGTATATTTAAAATTGTAATCATACATTATAATTACTTTTTTGTTAAAATAATTTTATTATATATCTAATAATAATTATTTTATTAGTCCAAATTGTAGGGCAAAATGTAATGTATTTTTTATTTACGTAATTTAATAATATTAATTATTACAACATTATATATTTAATGCACATAAAAAAATTGGAGAACCTGACCGGATTGAACCATGCCCAAACTATGAGGGTTAATCTAAGTGCTTTTAATTTTTTATTTTAGTATTTATTATTATTTTAATTTTTAATGATAATTGCGCTGAAATTTTGGAAACTTGAATGATTGTGTATGAATTTTTTAAAAGTTGAATACATAGATTAGAGAAAAAAATGATGAGATGGCATTTTTATTTTTTATGATAATTGACGTGGAAGAAAAAATTAGTAAATATCTACGTCAATGATTCATCGGTTGACTGACAATAATTCATCATTATGATTGTGATTAAAATATTTTTAAATTTGAATAATCGTCCAGTAAAGTTAGTTCCTCACCCCTGGAGGAAAATTTACTCATTGTAATAATAAACGCGTCGAGTTGAGGGCTGATGGGTGGACTGGACCGGACGACTCAGTCTAAAGGACCCTGGCGTAAGCACGTCTTCCTTCCCGGACGTGTCGTCGTGAGCATTCGCAATAAAAAACGCATGCACCAATTGGAAAGCCGCTGGGTCTGCAACAACATCTTGTCCCACGCAGCGCAGCTCATATCCTCCACACAGCGCTGCTTTGATGGTGAAAGGGGCCATGTCGAGACGACGCATGCCACGAATCAAATGAATTTTTTAAATGATTGGCACCACCCACCACACGCTGCGTCCGCAGTTAACTCAAACCATTCCATTGAACCACGTTGCCTCGCCAACCATGCCAATGGCAAGATGACTTTGTTGTGATTACTGATTAGTGCTAGTTTTGAGCTGCATTAACTGCAAGATGACCACCACAAAGACATACACGTTCTGTTGGCGAATCGAAACGAGCGTCCAACATGCTGCACAACCACATCGCATCTACGGAAACACAAAACCATGGAATACGGTAGTTCGTGTATTTTGGAACAGGGATAATGTTCAAGCACACATGGACCAAATGAAAACGTGTTATAGGAGATTTAATCAAAATCTTGCTCATTTTGGACTGGGAAACAATGTTATGATGATGACCCGGGAATTTGTGGCCTGATTCAGAGCTGCATGCTCTCGGTCCTGCAGCCGCGGAAGATGCAATTTTTAAGCCATCTACTGCACAAGTTGCAGCGCGCACATCATACCTAGAGATAGGACTTTTTCAATGGAGCCATGCCGGAATCGGTCAAATTAGGTTTGAGGATGTCCAGATTTGATGCCTTGCCCCCAAATTTTGTGAGCTACTGTATATATCGTGAAACTTTATATATGCATGATATTATGCATATATATTATTTGTACTCCATGCTAGATCGGACCAGACATGAATTGTATGACAAGATCCTGGCCGACGCTGTGTCAAGTCCGGTCGCTCGTCTATTTATCCATCTTTAACTCCTACAGCTGGAACATCTCATTAGTTTCTTTTTTTTTCTTCACCTGAGATGGCAGAGTAGATAGGATCTAAGGATTTTTGGAAGATGAATACTGATCATGAAGATCTAGTTGGTTTATTACTTCAATATCGTGAAAATGAACCAGAAAATTAATTAATCTGATTGACTAATGAGATGGTTTTAAAACTAAAAATTCAGAACTGGAAATAAAAGAGAAGGGGAGGCTAACACTTTCATGTTTCTCTTCACTAACCAAACTAGTTTAGAAACTAGTAGCTTATCAAATAATATATAAATAAGAAAGATCGTGATAAAATTGCTCCAACTATTGAAAATGGACTTTAAAATGACAAAATGCTACCTCTGTGTTTTCCCAAATTAATCCCGCGATATCGAATTATCATTGAAACTAATCACTTATTTATACTGAAAAAAGAGCTCATAAATTGTCTTAAAAACACTTCTCATGTCTTGGACAAAAAAATGGGATCCATCAACTTCCGACAATTCTCATTTGTATAATGATTGAAATAAGTTGAAAATGATTTCCAGAGAGGATTGATGCAGGTAGAATCCACAATATATGAAAAGACAAAATATAGCTATATTTATTATTTTCTTACAACATATTAAAACATTGAAAAAGAAAATTGAAAAAAGGGAGAACTAATGTCGGTGACCTCACCAAAATACGGAAAAGCCTACAAATCGAGGTCAATCGAACTCGGGCCTTAAAGCTTTGTGAGCCCACATACAAAAAAGCCATGTCTCTTATCGCCTTCACATACGACAATTTAACAACAATTACCTTTTTTGTTCCCCCAACAATGTTACGAACGAGTTAGAGGTGGTACAAGATAAAAAATCTGATCCAGACTATTCTAAAAAACAGAGAGAAAAACTTTAGATTAACTTTTAAGTTTAAAAAACTCCAGCCGAGGAGCATCATAAAAGGGCTATATAAATAACATAATATATGATATATCCAATTACTTAATGAAAATATAATTCATGAATAAATATGGTCAATGGATATTAGTAAAATATAACTCGTCGTAGTGTTATAATATAAATTTGTAAAAAAAAAACAGAGCCCCGAAAGTTAAATATGGTTTTAATTTGAATAAAATAAATACCCGACCCATAAGCCCCTTATTTTGAGTAGTCGAAAAATACAATTTTCTAACGAAAAGGCTTCCTAACGAGCTTCCTTATCTGGATTTTATATTTCCAACATCTGAAGTAATTGTCTCGGGCAAAATATCTGAAATAAATTGTATATAATTGAACGTTGCCTCTAATTTAGGTGTTTCAGAAAAAATAACATAACTACAGATTCCTATGCTATTTAAATAAACATATACAACTCAATATTGGTATTTCGACAATCAATAATCTCTTTGCCCATCACCTAATTATTTTAAAAGCAAAATGTAAAATTTAAATTGGTTCAACTTAACAATTGGGCGTATTTTTAATTCTTGAACAAGCCTTTCACACCGGGACCATCACAGCACGAAAGCACAAATGGTCCCACAATATATCCACGATGCATCCGACGGTCACGATTAACCCAAACAGCATTAAAGTATATTAGAAAATAAAAGAACCTTATACTTGCCAACCGCCGTCACCCAGTGATCTCCCCAAATTACCCCTCACTATTTCGTTGTCCCCACCCATCTCCTCTTTGCAAAGCCTAAACATATAAGCCAGAAATCACTACAGAAATACCGAAATTAACCCTCAACAGCGCAATTACGATAACTCAAAACGCCTAAATGATCTCCTAATCTATAAGACGTAGAATGTGCATATAAATGAGAACTGTACACAAGTTATCCCGTCAATGGCGAAGAACACTTATCAAAAACTTGTAAAGACAAACTTTTTGCAATATAGGACTTGTCATAAGCTCATAAATAATTTACTACATTGTGAGTCTTTAAGATGGCCTAAAAGAACAAAATAACCAGTACTGACAGGTAGAAAGAGAAGAACAACAATTGTAAGAGAAATCTGACCGCTTTCTGCTAAACCAATTTGGTTGAAGTAGAACCAAAATTGAGAGAGAGAAAGGGAGGAGGGAGGGAGGAGTATTCTTAGAGCAACATGATGTGGCGGCACGGATATTAAAGCCCGCAGCAAAACAGTGGGACTGCTGAGCTAGAAACTTTTGGGGCGCAAAAGAGGAGAACGAGAGAAATAAAAAAGAATGGAATTCAAAGCACCGGGAGGTGAGCTTACCTCCGCTTTTTCCACCTCTTCATTCGGGAACCCTGTACGAGTCGACGGTGATCTCCGACAGCCAAGAGCCGGGGAAGAGCGACTGCAACAAGAAACAGAAGGCCGGAAAAGAACGTAAAAAGCCAAACTTTGTACGAAGAATTCGATCTTTTACGACGACTAAACGACAGGGGACGCAAGAGACATAAAAAATGGTGTTTCTTTCGTCGGAAATATCGAGTTCCCGACGAAGAAAAAACGTAGCCAAAATGATAAATAGTAGAGAGATGAGAGGTGACGAAGGGGTCTCACATCGAGTTGTTTCTGGACGACGCGCGGCCTCTTGCGCGGCCGTCGACGAGCCCTGCACCCGGTGACGGCGTAGATGTCTTCGTCGATCTCGTCCCTCGTGAGCGTGATGGAGAACTTGGGCCGCTCCCTCCGTTCCACATCCTCCGACCTCAGACGGACCGTGCGCTTCTCCGGCAAGGAACCGCTCGCCGACCTGTCGATAGCCGTCGGAACCCTAGACCCCGCACTCCGCCTCGTCCTCAGGTTCCACGGTCTCGCCGCCGGCGGAGACGAGGGTTCCGCGTCGGCGCCTGGATCCGCCGGCCTCCCGCTCTCCGGGGAGCCTTTGGACGGCGACGACGACGGTGCCGACAGGGTTACGAGCTTCATGCGGTCCGCCGCCTCGCGAAGGTGGAGCATAAGCTTCTCCCTGACTTCCTCCAACTGTGCGTCGTCCTTCTCGCGAACGCCGCCGCCGCCGCCGCCTTCCCCAGCCCAACCACCGATCCTAACTTCGGTCAGCGTCTTAGAGAACCTCCGTCCGACGCCTCCATCGCCGCCTCCGACGACCTGCCCCTTGCCGTTTCCGTTGTCGAAGCGGAGAACCCGTCTGTTCCCCCAGGTCTTGAGCGCCGGAAAGGTCGCCGCGGCTTCCATCGCCGTCGTCGTCAGAGTCGCTGCCTCCCTGAAGCGAACGACGGCCTCGTCGTAGGATCCGGCGGCCTCGAGGTGGCCGGATCGGCTTCCTGGCGACGTCTGAGAAGAGGAAAAAGGTTGGTTTCCGGGAGCGGGGAGACCGCCGGAGAGGAGAAGGTGTCGCTTCTGACGTTCGGTTCGTGGGGGTTGTGTGAGGAGGAGAGAGGAGGCGAGGAGGAGAGAGAGAGGAGTTGTCTCAAGACGAGGAGAGGAAGGGAGGCTTATAAAGCGAATTGTAGCAATAATAAATAGAAAACAAATAGTACTAAAGAAGAAAATGTGAGGGTAACCTTGTTAAATGCATCCACTTTATAATAGAAAAAAATCTATTTTCTCAAATTTATCTATTCACTCATATCACCCGTCTTTTTCCTTCATTTTTTTATTGGACCGTAATAAAATTTTAATTCAAGTTGAGCTCTTTATGAATTATGATGATGTAAATTATTTATTCATTATATTAAAGTATTTTTGTGAGGAATATAAGGCCTTTGTCATTGTGAAATCAATCATGTTTTTTTCCTAATATTCGCTTGAGTTTATGATGTAAAGGATTACTAATAGCTGGTTAATTCAATTCACATGATTTATTATAAGAGTTATATTTTAAAGTTCACTAGAGTTAATATTTCGAATTCTATTTTTAAATGTCGAAAATCTAGAAGATGATGAATCTGATTATTTCAATATATAAATGATAAATCGAATAAATCTAGTCTTCCTTTGATTTTTTTTTCCGTTTAGAACTTACACCTGTTAATCATATGGCATAACGTGCTTTTCTCTACGAATATAATATCTTATTTTACACGTTGTCTAATCTGGAAAAAAATAAAGAGCAATTACATTTTTTTTTCCAATTAAACAGTTCATACACTATTGTTACATGACAACCGAGAACACAATCCAAGTCCAACACATAAATGGACGAGATTTTTGGTCTCAATAACGAGAAAAAATATGGAATAGTAATACGCGCGTGGGAGGTTTTGCGAGCATGCCGCAGTGTGTGCAAGGCCACCACACGCTACCAGTATTTATGCGTTCGGCTACCCTTCCAAATCCAAACTGTGCGAGGTTACTGCACGCAAGCGGACTGCTGCGATTTCTTTCCCATAAAAATCAAAAGTTTAATGATCATTTTAATACCAACAGAGAGGTTGAATAAAATGATAATGGGCTCTATTTCAAATTTAAATTTTTATAAATATAAAAAAATATCAACTAGATGATATGAAATAATTTCATCAAATTAAATAGGCTCAATAATGAATCAACATCTAACGATTTAGTATGTGAATGGTACGCTCAAATAACGTCGCAAGCTAAATCGTTCACTCTATTTTTTTTTAAATTCTGAGAGTTTAATCATTCGAACAAAAATAATGCACGTAAATAAAATTGTCACCGAAGGTTTTTAGATTTAATTTGTCTCGTACCAAAATTTAATCCAAAATGATACTTTTATTTATGAAACATTAAAATTCAACTGCAGTTCCATAAATCCTTTTTTTTTTTTTCGTAGAATTCTGCGAAGTGTGTTCATGTTATTTTTTGTGTTCTCGTTGTCACGTGCGAGATGACATGGAGGACGGTTTGGTGTGGGTCGAGGGGTTCAGGAGCCGACCGACACGTGAGAGGGAGTCGTCGGCGCGTCTGATGGGCAATGGGCCGTAAGAAAGCCTTGATAAGGTGGGCCGGATCGTCATTGTGCATTGCGCGTCGTTCCAGTTAGTTGACGATGGCATTGTGGTAAACTTCCATCGTGGGACAGATTGTTGCAATCATTGGCGATGATAATAAAGTTGATTCAATGTAATTAGAAATTTGGAGTCAAAGTTTACAACCTTTTTAATGAACGTTATAACAGGTTCGATGAATCGTCCGTCATTTTATATGCTTCAATTTCAATCCAAAAGTTTTCCACATAAAAATAAATTATATCAGGAAAAATTGGAAGGATATATATGAGTGCCCACCTGTTCTCTTACGCAGTGTTTGATTCAAAATTTGCAAACAGAACTTTGGTTTTGATTAATTAATTATTTTTATAAAAAAATACTAATAGAAAGTCAAAATTTACAAGTTCTGATTCTCAAAATTTTCGACGCTTAGAATTTCGGCCGAACAACATATGCGTCAAATCATTAAATTTTTCAAAACTTAAGTTGTCAAATTCTGCTTTAGCCAAACCCAGCTTTTAATTTGATTAATTAGCAACATTTCATATCTAATTTTTAAAAATAGATAGAAAATAATTTGAATTATTATTTTTATCTACAAATGAAAATGTCAAAATTAATAATTGAGTTGTTATATCTCAATCGATCATGATATTAAGATCACGAAATATTTCATAAAATTTTTAACCTTTTTTTATAGTGAATAAAGTAGCTGGATCTTTTTTATTTAGCCATGTAAATCCGCCGTGTAAACTTAGCTTCCAGCTCATTGCTGCAGCTAGGCCTAGCTTGATGTTTGACACCACAAGGTCTTATTTCTTAGTTGCATGCCGAGTCAGAGACGCCGTCTGAAAAAGCTCACCAAATTATCCATCCACTTAAGACAAGCATTTGGTCCAAAGTCTTGTCGATTTCCTTAACATTTTACCACATATATAATTGAATAATTTATGTCCATTAGTTAAATAATTCTAGTGGACTTCTGTTTTATTTCTAATTCATTTCTCCAAACGTGTAAACATTTAAGATAATTTGGGCGGATGGATAGCATATCTAATTGAGGTAAAGGTCACTAGGAGAAACATTGAGCCAACCCTACTGAGACTGCCTAACGTGCCCTCCAAGCTGCACAAAAAGACCACAAACAACTTTTGATATATATGAATTTTCTAACACTTTTTTTCCATTAAGTTTTTCTTCTCTTATCGATTATTCTTAATTTCTCATAACCTGATAGGAGCTTTAGATCAATGGTTAAAATAATGAATTTAATTTAAAAGGGATTCACTCCATCGTCTATCATAGATTGGACAATGATTAATGAATGTATGATGATGCTACCTCTTAATAAAAAGTAGCATAATCATTTTTTTCTTAGAAGAATTGAATAAAAATTATCAATCTCAAAGCTGAAGAAGAATAAATGGTATTCAACAACATTATTCAAAGCAAGTCAATACTTTACTATTAACAGCTCAATCAGTATTTTAATTGAAAATTAAATGAATTGATTATTATCATAATTCAACATACTTTTATATATTGTACAATTCTTCTATTGTCAATCAACAATATACGAGACTAATTATTGGTGTTAATTTGAACATTGAGCCATTACATTCTTTTTCTCTTGGAGGCTCAATTACGTGGTTTGTGTTTTCCACATATTTTAAGTTTCACATGAGGTCAATTATGACATTGTATTGTAATACCGACGAATTTTAAAAAATATTTTAATACGTGAAGAAATATGTCAACCCATGATAAACCTACATGTTTTATTCATATAAGACTAATCATTAATACTAATTATTCTTAAATCTTACGTCCGTACGGCGTTAACTTTCCTAGGTTTATGTCAATTGATTAGATGAACTACATGCGAGAATCCATACGAGTTGACAATTTTTTTATACTCTCGTGTTACTAACATTTGACTAATTCAAAAACGAAATAATTGATTGGATATTTTTCTAATCAAACAATGACTCCAGAAATTGAATTTCGGACTATTAACTTTTAGCGACTCACTGAAATATAATTTTGCTAACTAGTTGTACCACTCGGTTTGATGGGCCTTTGCTTAGTTGGACAAATGCATCCTGAAGTTGGATGTTCATATGTTGGTTCTTATCAATGTATAATTGTAGCCGAGAGAATTTTTTTTTGTTTAATATTTAGAAATGCAATTACGCCAATAAAAAAAAGTTGTATGCAAGTTTATTCAACATGAAAAGGTCATTCTTATTAGGAAAAAAAATATATTCTAGATGTTAAGCAAGAAAAGATTATGACAGAAGAAGTATTGAGTTTAGTCTTAAATAAATAGGTCTTAGGCGGATATTATTTAATTAGATAATTATAAAGATGTCTTCATTTCCTAATCCAATATTATGTAAGTCAACCTTAATATATCATACCATTATAAAGATCTTAATACGATCTTAATTTTGGTCACACGATCTTACGATCTTATCCGATCCTATACGATCTCATATGATTAATATAATTATTTAAATATTAATTTAAAATATATTTATGATAATAAAAATTAATTTATATGAAGTTAAATACATTTTCTTTTATTTTTAATATATTTTGATATAATTTGACTTAAAAATCGATAAAAAATGTCTTAGTGGGTATCATTTAAGATTTCAATACGAAAAATTATCAAAAATATATTTATTATTTTAATAATATATTATTTTATTAATAGGTAGGATCTTACGATCCTCGATCTGATCTTACGATCTTCGATCTTATGACCCCTCCTTCGATCTTATATAAGATCCCGATCTTAACAACCTTGGTGCCTGGTATTTGGTTTGATAAGAATTCTAATTTTTTTTTCTACAAACCATTATTTTCTTGTTTGGAAAATTAGATGTTGTATATCAAATTAGGATTTTGATAAGTTCATTGAACATATAGTTTGAGATTTGTTGACAATGCAATGAATCCTAACCTTACTGAAAATCTATTTATTATTTAATTGCAATTAACACATTTCACAATAAAAAGAAACTCTCCCACTACGGGGATATCGAATAATGAATTTACTAATAAAATTAATATAAGTGTTTGATAAATATAATTGTTGCACTAATGCATAACTATAAAAGGAGATGATCGAAAACACAAATATAATTCATATGATTTATATTGTTACTCATTGAGATATGTTTTCTATAATATAGTAATTAGTAATTTTATTATATTTTAATTTTATCAAAATATAATTTTCATTAACTGAATAAAATAATAATTAAAATAAAATGAAATGATAACATCATTTTATTGATAAAGATATAGAGATGTAAAATGGTAAGAAAAATAAATATGAAATGTGTTATAATATGAAAAGAGAAATATCAATAATCAACTATAAAACGAAGAAGGGTAAGTTTGAAAATAAATAAAAATCCACTAACATCTAAATACTACATGCTAGTAAGAATAGTTTATAATAATTGATCTTTTTAATCTCTATACTTTATTTGAAATAAAAACCTATTAAAAGAGTTTTAACTTAGTAAATACTGTAAGTTTTAAAATTTTTAAAAATATGCTCTCTCTCTCTCATTTTGCATAATGTAACGTTTAAATCTGGACCTTTCATTTTGCATCAACGATTTAGATTAGTTTATCGTCTTCTCTCACACGCGTTCATACTTTTCTCGCTCTTCACTCTGTCGTCTGATGCCGCCGCCGCCGCCGATCTTGCTGCCGCCACTATCGAATGAAAGTTCTTTTATATTTGTTATCATGACATTATCACGGTGAAAATTAATCGAGTTATTTAGGATTTCAATTGAACTTTATGAAATTTATCATAAACAAATTTTAATTGGATTGAGCGTCCTCCATTCGAAACGGGCACTTTATTAAAATTATTATAAATAAATTTATATCTTTGTTGTCTTGTCAGACTTATGCTATTTGACATCAAGGATTAAAAAAATATTGGGCTTATGATGCAAAATGAGTAATGGATTTCTAACAAAATTAAGTAATTTTTAGTCAGAAATTTAAACATGTACAGGTGATATAATGGTTCTAATAATTAACTCCGAGAAGTTGGGAAAAGGTATATGTAATATATTAATTTGATCTCGATTACTTAGTAATAAAAAGAGTAGTTAAATGTGTTGTCATATAGATATGAATACATAGTTCCTTTTTAATAAAAAATAAAAAAATGAGTTGTCATATAAATATTATTTTTTCCCATAAGCGACCATATTTTTGTCATATTGCTATTTGTACGTCTCTGGCTTCTCGACTGAGCATTATGCGCGCCTATCTTTCGAACTCGGAAAATATATTATTTATGCCAAAATGGGATACTCCTAACGGATTATATATTCGATTAACAAACTATGGAATATCAAACTTAGAATTTAATTAATTACGTATTGCTTAAACTGATTGGTAAATATGAATAAAAAAATCAGAGAATTAATAATTTCGAATCCGAGCAATGAAATAAGCTAATTTAGTGAAGATTTAGTGTCCATAAAAAATAGTTGATAAATTCAAGTGTTGATAAGTAATTTATTAATTAAAACTTAAAATAAGTAGTTATTAGTTAGTTGTAACTAAATTAAATAACTAAAAACAATAAGTACCTCTCTCCTTGCTTAATTTTGTTGACTTATAAATAGATTGACATCTCAGTCATATTTTAAAATTATCAAATACGAAGATATTTTTAAATTGAGTTATAAATTATTTATAAGTTTAGCCAAAGAAATCTTAACTTTTTTTTTCTTCCTGTCGGAGCAACTTACTAATTAGGAAAAGAAAGGAATTTCGCATATGTTTTTTTTATTATCTTACTTCTCAATAATCAAACCAATACAAATGAGATCAAATTGATAGAAAAAGATGTGTAACAAGTCCGAGTCGAATTAGTAACTTCGGATATTTTTTAAGTCTTCAAATTCTTGAGAATTTATCCTTGAATAAATGCATATTCCTTCTATTATTCTTCTTGCAATTTTTTTGGGAGGCTATTCTTTTGTAAGTTTTATATGATACCATGAACACTTTTGACGTTGACATCAGTAGATAAATTCAAATTCAAATTTGATTTTGATTTTGTCTTAATTTAAAAGAAATTGTTACAGGTGTACATTTTTTTCTTCTCATTTGTCGTTTAATATTGTGCAATTATTATTATAAAAACTGAAAAAACAATCATACAAATATCCAGATCTTTTAAAGTTAAAGAAAGATATTTCAAAATAAAGAAAACAACTCTTTATCTAGTGTCCGCCTAACTAAAACTATGTAAGTATTTATATCTAAAAAAGTTAAACATTTTTTTACAAAAGCATTAGGTAGTCCCACGAGTTCGATAGAATTTTTTTATTAGAAGTCTCGTCACACAATGCCAGGTGATGTAACCGATTTAATTGGCTCCATGGTGGGTCAATTTAACTTATTTTTTACAAACTTATTTTTTACAATACACAGGAAGGTCCATAGACCAAATGCAAGAAAGTTAAAGATGAAAGATAAATGATATATCTCGTTGGTGGAATACGAAATTTCTCAATCACCGAGTGATGGTGTGTGTGCGCCTCTGCACGACATCCTTGTTCCCCTCGATTTTTAACTTATTGACGTTGCGCTCTTTAGAGCCGAGCGAATTAGATTGTCGACACCGTTTTTTTAGACATCAGAGCTGACTATTCAAAAAAAAAGTTTAATCTATAAAAAAGTTATTTCCTTAAACCTCCTATATACTATGAAGATTTTTCACATCTAAATTTAATAACTCACCATAGCGTCCTCTAAATTATTTCGAGATTCACTTTATTTCATTCGTCTAGTTCTATTTATGTTTTTGTCAATTTTGATCTTTTTTATTTTATTAAATGACTAAACTACCCCTCTTTCATTTCCTCTAATATTCAAAAGTTTAAAATAATACATAATAATAAATATAAAAAATGGAAGAGAGACATGTCGACGTTGGGAACGCAAAAGGGATCACCCCCCATTTGCTGTTCATCGACACCGGCAAAGGGGAGGCGACCTCACCCCTCCTCCGCGATCTCGTCGGACGTCGCAATACTCAGAGTAGTCCCAAGCGCCGATGATGCCTCCCCTCCATTTTTTATTTTTTATTATGCATTATTTTAAACTTTTAAATATTATAAAAAATTATAGAAGGGTAGTTTTGTCATTTGATAAATTTAATAAAAATTTAAAATTGATGAAAAAATTAACAAAACTAGATAGATGAATTAAAGTGAAAATTGTGAAATAATTTATTGGGACGCTGTTAGAATTAGACGCAATAGTTATGAGAGATAACTTTTTTATAAAATGAAATATTATTTAGTATTATCATAAATCCTAAAAGAAAATTGTATATATCAAAACACTAGTTAAAAAACTGATAACTTTGTTTAGCTTTTAAAAATGTATCCGTACGGATATAACAAACAAAAAAAAAGAACATGAACGAAACAAAATAAAGTAAAACATCATCAACCTGCGCTCCACTTCCAAACTTTTCCAATATATTTTTTGTTCTGTTTTTGGTGCATTTGCCGCTGCAGCGATTCCCTTCGCCACCACCTTAAAAAGGTCGTCGAAAGGAGCACCATCCAATTTTCTTCTGCATCGGAAGACTCGCTCAAACGCCTACATCCCTCTCCGATCTCCTTCCTCTCGCTCCACCCATTTCTCCCTCTTCCCCACCTCGCGTAAACCCTTTCCGCCCCTCCTTGCGCCCATCGAGAGCTGCCCCGACGACCTCCGTCGCAACCCCGCCCTGCTGGACCTCCGCCCTCAGGTGATCGGCGACATCTCGGTCTAATTTGGTGGCATCTGTTGATTCCTTTTCCACTTCCTGGCCTCGTCATGTTTCCGAACCGCATTTGTGGTTGGCGATGTTGGAGATCGGTCCGAATGTCGTTTGGACGATGTAAAAACGAAACAAAAACGATTTTTTATGCATTTTCCCGCTTTCAGTGCTATTACCTTTCGATCCCGGTACAATGTGGTAAATAACGTTGCTTTCTATGTCGTGCTGTGTTTGAGGGAACCTTGTGGCCGCCTTTCTTGCTGCTGATGTTCGATATTTCTTCCAAAAGTTCTGATTTTGGATTTTGTTTATTCTTTATAGTTCGGTTTTGTAGCCTGAATTTTGTCTGCCATTTATAATAGATTTGTTATGCCTTGTTTTTCTTTTATTCATTTGTATCTTAGTCGTATCTTGGTAACATTTTGTAGCCCTAGTTTCAATTTATCTTTTTTACCTGATCAAATGACTGCTGCAAAAATTTTGTTCAATTTAAAATATCTTTGCCCTATCTTCAATAGGCGATGGGTATCAAAGGGTTAGTTTTTTGCCTCATAAAAAATCAAAATCCTTGAAGATCTTACGGGTTCTAGTTTCTATAGATTTGTTAAATGGTCTGGTAATGCAGTGAAATTTGTTATAGAGTTTTCTTTGTGAAGCAACAATTAATCCATTTTTTCTCTTTTTTTCATGGACCTTTACCATCGTTAGATTCTGTCAATAAGAATTTGTGATTAGTTCAATTGTAACACGAAAATAAATAATTAATAGATTTTGTCCTATACTCCAACAAATTCGTTATTACTTCAATATAGTATCAATGATCTCTTGTGGTAGCATCTTATGTGGAGAAGTTGTTTCTGTATTACAATCACTGATGAATGGCATTATAAATTTATCAGTTAATAACATTCGTTGGGAATTATTTGTCATATAGCTAACAAAATTAGGTAAGTTTTCTGTTTGTCAGCATCCAATAAAATTGGAATGATAAAAATAAGATTAACATGAATTCTCTTGCACATGGATGTGTCCCAAGTTATGACCATGTTGTTTTGATGATGGATGTACATTTGTCAAGCGAACAATGATGTTTAAGTTTCATTAACCCTACGAGTTATTAAGATGTAAGCCATGATGTTCAAAAGCATGCACTGATGTGTGGATGCTAATGTTAAAACTGAATGGTTTTAAGCTAATGTTTTAAGTTCTTTTGAACCTAAATGTTCCGGATGCTATATATTTGTCTCTGCTAAGATGATTATCATGTTTTAGTTGATAACTCTCTAGAGGATGTTATATATTTGTTTCTGCTGCTTTTATTATTGTGTTTTAATTCATAATTGCTTAGAGCATGCTATAAATTTGTTTTTAGTTGAAGTAAGTTTCTGTCAAATGCATCTGGGATCCTTGTAGCATGCATTGAATGCCGATCATTCATGTGATGCATTTCTAGGTCATTACAAATAATTATGACCACATGGTTATAAGATATTTGTTTTCATGAATGCTGCTGCAGGGAGACATAGTTCAGAAAAGGTAAAATGAGTATGAAGTCTCGGTCAAATTCTATGGATTCATCTAAAACAGAGGTTGGTGAGATAGATACAAGAGCACCCTTTGAATCTGTGAAAGCCGCAGTCAGCTTGTTTGGTGAAGTGGCATTTGCCTCTGATAGATCCTCACCTGCAAGAAAGCTGAAATCTCAATCGTCAGAGGCATGCACTTGAATTTCAGTCGCGTCTACTATTAAATTGTGTCTAATAGTCACATTAGAAGCTTGAATACATTTAAGTTAGATGAAAACCCATAGATTGATATAATTTTTTTTTTTTAGATTTTTGTGAATTTATGATTGAACTTTTAGGCAAAGTAGACAAGCCACTTGGTTTTGTTTGGCAACAAGAATCGATTGGAACTAATCCCTTGCTTCCAGCTAATTCTGCCAGACGACATGACAAGTAGTGAAAAGTGAATTACAATAAAAAAAGTAGAACTAATCTATTAAATTTTTTTTTCCTTCTGATCAATTCTCATCATTACATTTAATTCTATCCTAATGCATCCAAAATTAATCTTTTAATTCAACTATTCATCAAGAACTTGGAAATTACACTTGCCAAACAATACCTTTTGTCTCCTGGTGAAAGGAATAACAAACCAAATATATTGAATGCCTTTTGTTTGCACTGTTTCTCGAGAATCTCATGATATTGATGATAATTTGCATGTCATGCTAATCGTATGTTGTAATGGCCAAATTAATATGAAATCATGACATCTTGTCTTGTTGATTAGAATATTGGCAACAGTCATTGAGATATGGTAGAACCATGTGTTAATCAAACTATGCATCATGTTGTTAAATGCCGAGTCTCCACAAATAAGACAAAAATTCAATTGAACTATGTTTGAAATTGATTACACATACTTGTCCTTCTTCTCAAAATATTACAATTGGAATAGAAGTTATTATCTATCTTCAACTAATTTACTTCATTTTAACATTGAAAGAAATAAATAATTATTGCTTCAGCTGCATTTTTTGTTTTTCCCACTCTAACTCGAAACTTTAAAATAAAATGTCCAGTTTCATTTTCATAGTTTGATCTAGACTTTGAGGAGGTTTGAACTTTGAAAGCATTTATTGCTTCCCCTGCATATTCTACTCTAAATCAGAACTTAAAAGGAAAAGTTGGCACTTTTCTTTGGCGTAGTCTGGTCCTAGTATATATAATACATTCACTCTTCGCTCAGAAAATTATTTCTCTTCTGTCATCTCACTATTTTTTCTTCATCTCCCTAGAGAGTTTTGGCAAAGGAGACAGAAGTTCACTTAGCTCTGAAGGAGCTTAACAAGTACAAGGAACAGCTTAATAATGCTGAAACAACTAGGATTCAAGCACTCGAAGAATTACAAAGGGCTAGAAAAACTTATGAAGAACTGACTAACAAGCTCAACACTGTTAATGAGTCTAAGGAATTGGCCATAAAAGCGACAGAAGCTGCAAAAAATCAGACAAAAAAATTTGAAGATGTGGGTTTTGGTGAAAACATTGGAGATGATGGTACATGGAAACAAGAACTGGAAACTGCAAGGGAACAGTATGCAGTTGCTATCACAGAGCTGGATTCTGCGAAACAAGAGCTTAGAAGGATTAAGAAGGATTATGAAATATCAGTGGCAGCTAAGCTTTCAGCATTCCAACAAGAAGCTGAGTGCAAGCAATTTTTTGAAGCAAACAGAGAGAAGGTTGGGCAGTTGTCAAAGGATATTGCAGCAACACGGGAATCATTGGCACATGTGAAGCTTGCCACTGACCAAGCCCAACACGAGGAATCAAAAATCCACACAGAGAAAGATTTTTCCAAGCAATCATATAAGCTAGTTTTAGAAGAAACTGAAAAGAAATTGGCTACTCTGAAGCAAGAGTTCAATACTGAAGTTCAAAAGAACCTTGAAGCCAAGCTAGGAGAGGCAAATGCTGAAATCATTGCTGTGCAGAATGAAATTGAAGCCATCCGAACTTCAAATCTAGATTCTCTTTCAATGCTTAAAACAGAGATTGGTGGTGCTAAAGAGCTTTTGCAGAAAGTTTCTGAAGAAGAGAGCTCACTTAGAAGTCTAGTGGAATCCCTAAAGCTCGAGTTAGAAGCTGTAAGAAAAGAACACACACAGCTCAAAGAGAAGGACACAGAGACGGAATATGATGTCAGTAACCTTCAAAACAAGCTTAAAAAGTGCAAAGCTGAGCTTGAAGCAGCTATGTCTGCAGAGTCTAATGCAACCTCAGCATCTGATGACCTAATGTCAGCGCTTCAGCAGGTATCATCTGAATCTCAAAGTGCGTTTCTGGAAGCAGAAGGAATGAAGAAAAGTGCTGAAGAGCTGAGAGGTGAAGCTGAGCTGGCACGCATGGTCTTAGTTGAAACAGAGAAAAAACTAAAAGTAGCATTGAAGGAAGCTGAAGAAGCGAAAGCAGCAGAGGCTATGGCACTTAGTCAGATCAAGGATCTATCTGAAAAAGCTAGTGCTACTCGTGCTTCCACTTCTGAGTCTGGTGCCAATATTACCATCTCAAAAGAAGAGTATGAATCCTTGAACCGAAAATTAGAGGAGTCGGAGAAGTTGACAGAGATGAAGGTTGCTGCTGCAATAGCACAAGTGGAAGCTGTGAGGGCTAGTGAGAATGAGTCAATCAAGAGGCTAGAGGCAGTTAGGAAGGAAATAGAAGATATGGAGACAGCAACAGAGGAAGCACTGAAAAGGGCACAAATGGCAGAGTCCGCAAAGAAGGCCGTTGAAGGAGAGTTGAGGAGATGGCGAGAGAAGGAACAGAAGAGGGCTGCTGAGGCTGCCTTCAGGATCTTGACTGAGACACAGGTACAAACGGAAGCCATTCCACCAAGATCTGATGTTCAAAATGTGAATCCTATAGAAAAGCCTGAAGATAACCGAAAGGTTATGAAACCAACCTCGTCAAAGAAGGGACTTCTACAGAACCTAAGTGGCATTTTCAACAGGAAGAGCAGTCGCGTTGATGGTGGCTCCCCATCTTATCTCCCAGGGGAGAAGACAATCTGATATCCTGCTCTTGGGCTTTTTTGTAATTTGTGAATTTTCTTGCAGATCTTCGTTTAGAGCCTGTGCTAAGTTTTCGCTTGTGTATAGTACAACTGGAGGTTTTCCTTTCTTGCTGCCTGTCAAGTGAGATCTTAATGATGTGTATACTTCAATACTTGAATTTCCTCTTTTAGTATGATCTAACCAACTGAATGAATTGTTCTTGGACTACAGTTTTCATATCGTGCATTTACATCATACTTCATTAAGCTTTCCATTACAGTTTTCGCCTGGCTAGATATTTTCGTTTTGAAAGTTTGTTTTCTATTCTGACGTACCCATTCTCTTTCAACTCTGAACTGTTGGCAGCTTGATAACAGTTTAATTTTTAAGAGATGCAGGTTTTAGTTGGTTCTGTTTGAGGATTAATTAGAGATTTTAAATAAGTTAATTTGATTAATCTTTAATGGGTAGAAGGTAGAGGGTCATCTTTTATTCTAACTTTATTTTTGTACTATTAGACTGTATGCATTATATATTTTACTATAATTAATTTTAAAGGTCTTATAATAATTATCTGAATTATTTTTAGCATTTAAGTTATTTGTATAATATGTTAATTTATTTATTCATTGTTTGAATAATTATTAAATAGACACAAAATGGATAGTACGATTTTAAATTAAATTTGTATTACTTTTTTCAAGAATCTCTAGGGTAACAAATAGAAAAAAGTTATTTATTACATTACAAGTAAAAGTTATTTTTAATATAATATCCAAATTTGAACAATTTATTAAGTTGTGTCATGCTGTATAGATGAACTAATTGAATAGTCAAAATTTATCGAACACTTAATTTTGTAGTTAAACTTCTAAATGCTAATTAATCTGTTATTCATCGATCATTATCCGGTATTAAATCCCTAGAACTTTTTAAGTATAACCTAAGAAATCTTTTAGTGTTTGGTGAGTGTGGATTTAACTATTTCTCCCAGGGTACCACCTTGCAGGAAGTCAGTATTTCCATGTTAACTTACGATTTTAATGATATATATAAAAATATGATATTACAAAAAGATATGGTCATTACGAATATGATATCTATAAGTTTTCAATTTTTTTAAAACGATAAATATAATAATTAAATTTTAACTATTTGTTGAATATCATCAATACAAAATGATATGGAAATTTTCTTGAAACGCTTCGCGCGTTTATTAGTCTCATTTTATCAGTGTATCGAAAATTTGAATATGAAAAAGAAAACTTCTAATAAAGATTGAGTTTCGAATGTTAGTAATTTTAAATTCGAGTTTAGAATCATCATATTATTCAAGAAAAAAATTACTTATGCTCTAATTTTTTATCTCAAATTAATCGAATTCTAATAATTCTAAACATCGCTACCATTAATCGTAAAAAAAAAATGTAGCGCATAATTCTCCGCTATCAAATTCATTGAAGTGGATCTTTTTCGGCCACCTTTTTTGGCCACAATCCCAACAATGTGAACATTGCGGACTCCTCGTTCCCATTATTTAGTCGGTCAATTCCAGGGTTGACAAAACATTTTTCAAGCGATTTTTTTTTTTTTTTGGGGGGGGGGGGGGGGGGGGGGGGGGGGGGCTGAAATTTCTAACTCTAAATTGATTTTATATTTATGATAATATTCCATCCTACAGAGATATCTTAATTTCTTTTAACATGTACATACATAATTTTTATACATCAATCCATTAATTAAATATACGTGCAATATTTAAAATTCCTTTGGATTACATTTTATTCAAATTTCCTAAAGTTTTTCCGAACAAAATTCAAGAAAACTTCTTTTTATATCGATTCGATTCAATCTTTTAGGTTTTTTCAAACAATTCAAGTAAAACGCTCCTTTTTATACGGGAGAAAAATAAAAATATTCATCATATATGCTATCTATTAGCGCATGATTCAAATTATTCGTGCATGATCTAAACCGTCTAATGTTGGATATGCGATCAGGATTAAATATCGATGTCCCCGGTGATGTAATCAGCACAAAAATACAAACTTTATCTCCTTTACGGTTTGCACATCTAGGAGTCAAAAGAAAAGAAATGTTGCACCGATAAGAAAATTCTGTTTTGGCTGTCAACTGAACCCCCAATAAATATATGACAAGTGATTGAATACCATTTTATTTTCTTTCTGATTTCTTGTAAAAAGTTATGCATATTTAAGAAAAATTAACTAACGTCTTTGTTTCTTTAAATTTAAAATTTAATATGATCGGGAGATACAACATCCCATTTGTGAAACGGGTTTGGTTCATAAAGAATTACAGATAAGACATAAAAAAAATAAAAGTTAGCATTCAAGCATATTTCTCTAAAAGTGATCGTTATTATATGCTCTGTATAATTCAATGTAATATTATTATCATACATTGTTTTTTTTACATATTTATCATGTAATCATGCTCGTGTAGAAACCTTGCATTACATAAGAGATATAGATATCGCACGAATACAAAAGAATACACGAGATTTATAAGGTTTACATTAAATCGGACTACGTCCGTCCGAAGATGACTTTTTGTTATGAAATAATGATAATTACAAGGATACAAAATAATTTAACCATTAATAAAACTCCGTAAGGGACGGACAACTTCGCCACCCCATTATTAAAACGTCTGACTAGATAGGAGCCTATTTAGAATTACAATTAAGTTGAGATTCAAGCAATTATATATAATTATATATTCTTGTGATTGGATCCCTATATTTTTTTTAGTTGTTCCGTCCCTGATTAAGCATCCAAAAGATTAAACTACAATAAGAGAACATTTTATTTATCATTTATGTTTTCATACTTTGTGATTGAATAAATACTGAATAAATAAACGATTCCTTGTTAATAACCCCAACCCTGTTAATAAACGACTCATATTTTATTTATCATTCATCTTTGCCCAGCTTTTTGTGTTCAAGTCCCTGGCTTTTATGACTATAACGTTCGAACCCTTCTGAGCCAGGTAGAAGAGTAAACATTTGTAATAATTTGAAAGGAAGGGACCTAGATGTAATACTCTTTCGAGGAAGAGGGGCTTATTTGTAAAGAGCAGTCGACCGAGGGCTTTCTGCGCGATTGTTGTATATAAAATCCCGCGAGAACGTTAAGAAGGTTCGCCTCGCTCCCCTTCTTCCTCTTCCCTCCCTTCCCTTCTCTCTCTGGATCGGGGCACCGCCGCTTAATTCTCACCCTTCGCCCAGCTGCGCCGATGGTGATCGCCGCCGGGAACGATGAAGGGGCCCTCGGACGATCGGCCGCTTGCCGGTCGTCTGCAAGGGGGGAGCACCAGCACATCGCCGGCCCCTCCTCTTCTTCACCGCCGCCGCCTCCTCCATTGGTTGACGAGGAGAAGGAGGCGTTCCACTCTCGCCGCCTCCACAACTTCTCCTTCCCCCCTACGTCCATCAGCTGGGGCAACCAACGCCTCCTCCGCTGCTCCAAACTCCCCGTCGCCGATGACCCCGGATCGAGGCAGCCCTCTCCACCGGCTGCCGCCGCGGGCCACAACCACCACCGCGCTAGCGCCTCCGGAAAGCGCCCTGCATCCTCTTCGTCCCCATCTCGAGATAAATCGCGGACCGATGATTCCTCCTCATCTGCCGCCGCCGCCGCCGCTGCGGCCGTTGAAGCTGAGGCCGAGGCTGCGGCGGCCGCGAGGCCGTGGAATTTGAGGACGAGGAGGGCGGCTTGCAATGCCCCTGCCAAGGATGGGAGGCATCGCAGCGAGGCCTTGGTTTCAAGGTCGCCCTCTCGCCTGGCCACGGAGAAGAACGGTGGTTCGGCGGCCAAGGCGGCCACGCCGGCCAGAAAGCAACCGGGAGGGCCGGCGGAAAAGACGGAGCGGCGAGAGTTCTTGTTTACGCTGACGAAGGAGGAGGTTGAGGAGGATTACCGGGTGCTGAAGGGCACGAAGCCCCCTCGGCGGCCGAAGAAGCGACCAAGAAATGTACAGCGGCAACTTGACGTGAGTCGACGTCTTGATTTCTCTCTGAAAAGCAGATTTTTTAACGGAAAGAAAAAGAAACATCTTTTGGTCGAGTTTGTATGATTTCAATGTGTAATTTCTGAGATTTGAATCGGTTTTTTCTATGGATTCTACCAATCTAAATTTCTTTAATTTTACTGATTGTGATACGTTTTTGTTGAATTCTCTTTGTGCAGTTCTTGTTCCCTGGATGTGGGCTGTCAGAAATAACTCCGGATGCTTACAAAATTGATGAATAAGGTGCTCATCATTTTTTCGTCTCAAAATGACCTTCATTTTCCCTCTTGTTTTCTTGAACTCTTTTTTATGGACAGATTGTTCTCTTTTTGTAGAATGTAGATGGTGTGATGGCAGAAGGGGCTGTCTTTGCTTGTGAAGGATGAAAATTGAAGTTTTAGAGTGCTAACGATTACTGAATCCTGTAACCAGTGATTAGTATGGCTTTGTAGGCTGCACTGCTGATCTGTAAATTGAAAGCTTGAATAAAGTAAATATATAGTTTGTGTTCTCCTTTTGCGTATGCAAGCTTATCCTGCTTTAATGAAAGGAATAATAAGAGTATAATAGATTATTCAGCTCTTTTATACATGTAGTGCTGAATTTCTCTTTACATAATGTTTTTCTTTCTTCAATTTCCAATGTTAATTGCACTCTCTAACCATCATGGCTGTTGTAGTTTAGTGAAAACTCAAGTGATTGGCAAGAAACGGGAAAACAACGTATAGGATTTAAGATGCTCATTGGTTGCTTAGTTTAAAATCCTTTCATGAAGATGAATCAAAGTCCTCAGCAGTTGGAATGTCATGTTTCCTCATTCCTCTATGGAGAATCAGAGGACAATATATGAACGGTGAAACATGGGAAACATTCGAGTTTAATCAGCCAGTAAGATAATGCAAAGGCACCTCGGGGACAAACTTCAGATTTTGCAATTTCAAGGAAACCTTTCCACTCAAGCTCAAGCCCTGATTTGAGTTTAAAATGCGTACAGTGTAGCATTCTATATTTGAATTCGATGTAGTGCTTGGTGAATAACATCCAGGTCTTTGACAAGGATGTTCGAAGCCAGCGGTAAACTGCTTTGTCCCATGTGGCGTCCTTCCAGAATTTGCTTGAAGAGATGACAGTTGATTGTATGAGAACAACCATTTTGAGTCAGTGCCAAATGAAAAGAATGAAAAACACCAAGGTCCAATACTTGCATTGTTACAACATTCAGCTGTCATGTTAGGAAGTTTAAGAAACATCTAACGAGAATCATGCAACTGTGCTTGTTGCAAAGTTTACTATGGAACTACGGGTATTACATCTCTAAGATATTGTATTTTAGCTAGTACATTTCTAGAAGCCATATCGACTTGTTATTTTCAATATTTGCATCTTTTTTAAGAACATAAATTCCCTTTTTACTATTCTTCAAAAAGTGAGGTTTACACCTTCTATAGTAGTAATTGGCGTTTGTTTTATTCCTATATGCCGGATAATATGATGCAAAATTCATCCATTAAGATTTATGTTCAAAATTCATCCATTAGGTCTTATGTTCTTGATTTTCTTTACTGAGGAGTTGCCTGCATAGTTGCATCTTTGTTCTCTTGCCTTGGAAGTTTCAAAATACCCAGTTGCCAAAGCTAAAGTTGCTTTTTCTGATGACATGAAATCTCCAAAATACCAAGATTCACATGTACTCATTTAGTATTTTGAGTCTTTTGCCTATCTGAAAATCATGTATACTGTTTTGCTCTTCAGAATCATGAGCTACAACAATGTTTTTTTTGTTTTTGCTTTTTAGAAGCCAATAATGTTGGGCTATGAAGGGACAACATGAACGTAAAGTGGGGGTAGTCGAAATGAGGATGTTGAGATGGATGTGTGGTCATACAAGATTAGATAAGATTAGAAATGATCATATACGTGAACGAGTCGGAGTGGCTCCTATTAGTGAGAAAATGGTAGAGAATCGTTTGAGATGGTTTGGTCATGTTCAGAGAAGACCATTAGATGCGCCAGTAAGAAGAGTAGATCAAATAATCTGGAGTCCGATTAAAAGAGGGAGAGGGAGGCCAAGGCGGACACTTGGCGAACTAATAGAGCAAGATCTATTGGTGAATAATATACCGAAAGGTTTGGTTACTAATAAAGCGGAATGGCGTCGTATGATCCATGTAGCCGATCCCACCTAGTGGGATAAGGCTTTGTTGTTGTTGTTGCTGCTTTTTAGAAGCCAATAATATGTTTTTGTTGAAGTTATATCAAACATGTGGATTTCTTGTAGTCATAAGACTCATAACATGCAAAATGCTTGAGCTCTGAGCATTTAGGTAATGACAAACTGCAAGTAGATAGTGTAATGTAATGTAATGTAATGCCAAAGGTAATGTAATGCCACAAGTGGAGTTCCTACAGAATTTGCTAATATGGTGTAAGCTATAATAACTGTTAATTGCAGTAACCTTTCTATTTGCTCCTTTATTGTTTACTTGCGAACTGTTATTGAGTAACAGTAAACAGGATTTCAAGAAGCTAATTGATAAGATCTTCAGCTGAATTTGGCATTTCGATTTAATAGGTCTGCTAGATATTCCTATTTCTTCCTCTCTCTTTTTTTTAAGAAAAATACGAATCTTTAGGCAAAAGTACCTTTTAGATCTTCTTATTTATCTGATGAGCAGTAATATTGTTTTGTTACTTTTTCGACAGTGTTCTCTGTGTGCATTGTAATAAATTCCATTTTTTTTTTGTTTCTCTTTAAGTTCTTGAAGCCTTCATAGCTTTGTTTCACATTCATGAAATACAATGCCTCTGGACAAATAGAGACTTTGAGCCCCATTTCAAAAGTTGATGGTGTGAATTATTATCCAACCTTCTTGGAATACTTCTCTGCCAGGTCCGAGCCCATATCTATGACAATTGTGTGCCTTTAAAGGGGGCTCACTACGACATGGGGACGAAATTGAATTTGGTCTGAATGTCCTTACCCAGTCTTTTTCATTTATTTAGGCTAGAATATAATTAAAACTTCTCTATTATAGCGATTTTTCAGTTTAATTTTAATATATAAACTTAACGTAGAACGTCCTTAAATTATATCGCGATTTCTACTTTAGTCCTTAGTTTTCTCCTGCATTGGAAGCTTCCAAGGAGATCGATTTTACTAAATCTATGTAATATGCATATACTAATGTTCGCTAAATCTCAATGTTCACTAAATTAAGATTTGAAAATGGGTCGCCCCATCCGATTTTGTTGATCGGGTTTTCAATATTTAGATCCGATCGGATCCTCAAAAAAGAATCATTCACATTTCACCCAAACGCATTTCATATCAAATGGATATTAGAACCTCCAATCATTGAAGTCAGGATGACCTCAGTTTAATTTCTTTTTTTTATATTGAATTATTTTTTAATGTACTTATGAAATTCATAAATATTAAGTATAATTTATTTCATATCATCTTCTATAATTTATTGCTAATGAGATCATTTTATACAGCAGATATTTAAAGAAAAATTATAATATAATAGATAAAAGGACTAATACATATATTAATTCAGTCCTATGTAATGTAAGACCATTTGGCGGTCACAGTGTAGGTCCCTCGACCATGGACTTTTTGCCAGCTATGTAGGAAAAGATGGATCATTCCAATACTCTCCATTAAAATATTAACACGAGGATTGGACCAACTGGGCCTTCTTTTGCAGTAGAGAAAATAATAATTAATTAAAATATAACACGAGGGAACGTTTCATTTTTTTTAAATCTTCTTTGGAGATAAATGATAAATCTCTCTCTCTCTGCCCTTGTCATTTTCAATGGAGTAGGCCTTGCATATTTGCAATGCAGCCCCTGCAACAAGCAACTACGGCTCTGATGCTGGCCGCTTACATCATGCGAAGGAATATATTAAAAAAAACAACACATTGTCATCCTTTCAACCAAGTCCCAAAACCATTGAGCTCGTTCCCTCCATCTGAGAATGGTGGGTGGTCGCCCAACGTGGACTTCAGCTCCAAATTTGTGCGTTGAGTGTGTTTTCAAGAATTCAACTTAGTCTGGATTGAGTGGAGTCAAACTTCTCATTGTTTAAATAAAAATTTTGAATTTGAATTTTTATAAATAAAAAATTTATTTGAAAGTCTCACCTATTATAATCGGATGTGTTGTTCAGCGTAATATTAAATTAGTCGAATTCGAGTATAGGACGAGATTCGATTGACGCCGCTATATAAATTTGGATGATAGTTGAACAAAAATTTCAATGGTAGTCCAATTCACTGCTTCAGGAACGGAATCAAAGAGTTAACCAATGTACAATAGATAGTTATTATATAATATATTGTTTTTGACAATATCGAGGCTTGAATTTTGATATATCCGAGTACTACCTAAAATAATCTGAATAATACCAAAAATAAAATAGAAGTACCATGGCACGGGGAGACGCATCTTCTAAATTTGGTCTAGTGACCGGCATAGAAAATTCACTCTTGGGCAAAATGTTATTTTAGTATTATCAATCAGGAATAATTGGTTAGTAAAGTTGTGTTTTGTAAGCTCGTAATCATAATGTTTAATTTTTAAAATCATCATTTTGATAAAAGAAATGTCGTTTCGATTTTGAATTAATCATATGTTAATAATCTTTAAGCACGTCAGGATCCATAGAAGTATCTGAAAAAAATGGTAGTATTATTAAGGATTGGTTTATTTGACCAGTAAACACCAATTCGAATGGTACGAGTTCAATTTTTAAAATCATGAATTTGATGAATTTTTTTCTTCATTAGAGATGGAAAAAAATGTGATAGTTCTTTCTGAGTCAGGAGATTTCTTTTTGGAATTAAAGGCATTATGTAGAAATTGACATCTACTGTGATTTGAACCAATCATTTTCTTCTAAAGTTCGTCAATCTCATGGACTTTATAGTGAACAGATTTCACCAATTAATATTTGATGCTGCCTCTTTAAATTTATTAGTAAATTTTCACCAAATAATATTTGATGTTACCTCTTGAACTTTAGAAGTTAGTCTCTCAAGCTTATAAGAAAATATTTCAAACCTAATCATGTTTTTTTTCACTTTAGTTGATAAATTCCACACTATGGCAATTCAAAAAAGAATTAGATTCCCTGCTTAGATATCAGGAAAACTCTTGATTTTAACAAGTTAATCCTTAAAAAAACTTGGGATTGTGAAGGATGAACTCATGTGGGGGTTCTATCTTTTTTTTTTTATTTACGATGATGAGAACTTGGATTGGATCTAATTTTGAGTCAAGCCAAAGGAAACAAGACGAACAAAGCGGCCCAAACCCTAAAGCCACCAGCATCAATGGACAGAACGATGAATCCAAATGACCTATTTTGGACTGTTTTTCTTTATTTTTTAAATAGAAAAAGAAATTAGTGTATCTATCTAAATACTTCAATAACACGCTGTTCATCTCTTAATGTGGGGTTAGATCGAGTTAATTAACTGACAAGACGAGGAGTGGTGCCCTTTGGCCGAATCAAAATGGAATGTTATTATGATTAGTAAAATGTGTGAGCAACGGTACAAAAGAAGTGATTGTAGGTTTTGGGGGTTGGGGTGTTAGTTCTCTCTCTTCGTTATAAATATTCTCATATCCTCATCCATGGAATAAAGTTTGACATTTGACATCCACATAAGAAATTATCTTAAAGCATAAATCACATACCATGAGCGTTAAAATTTTATAAGCAAGTAAATAAAGTAGTAAGATATTGTGTGCAACTTGCATCATGGATTATAAATAAGCAATTTTACTAGTTGTTTTCATTGCAACTTTTGTACATCAAAATTTTCAAGATTTGTTTATATAAAAAATTTAATATGTTGCTTGAATCGTTAAACTTCGAAGTTTAACGAACAAATAACACATTTTACTTTTAACTTAGGTTTGAAACTAGATTTATGATAAATTTTACATGTAACACCTTTCTTTTATTGCCATTGCTCTGACCGGTTTGGATCGTCACGGTTCTACCCTTTTTTAGACGTTATTATTATTTTTAGATGCTAATTAAATAGAAATAACGCTCCTGCACGATGTGAAGCCGATTGTGGGAAATACTGTTTTCTGCATTAATCTTTTTTCTCCCTTCAATTGTGTTTTACAATTTACATTTGATTCTTTTTCTAAGTGTAGTTTTATATTAAAAAATTATTGGACGGACGAACGTGATCCTGAATCGTATATAGTCTGATCGAATCTCATTACATATTAGGAGTCTCCCCATCTCTCTTCCTTATTCTATTTGTCTTCATTTATCATATCATGTACTCAAAATTGTAAAAGAAAAAAAAAAAAGAACATATGGTGGAAGCCAACGGTTTGGATCGTTAAGTCCAAATCTGTAACTCGTCACTAATTTTAGTAAGAGAAGTGGACGACAATAAGAATTTTTATGTGTAAAGATTCAAATTTTATTATTATATACTTTTTGTCATAGTAAATTTTTTTTATTGACGATTTTTTTTGTAATACTTCTCTTATTAATATTGATCAAAATAATTTATCACATTAAATTTATATATTCATTTTTTCTCATTTTTTATTATCTTAATTATTTGTCGATCATCGACGCTATATTCCCAACATATTTTCTCTTTATTAGTACGAGAGTGAGGCGCCGAGGAATAAAAAATCAAATTGATAATGTATCGACAATAAAAAAAATTAAATTCTTAAAATCACTAGGGCAATTCTTCAAGCCGCTAAGAGTTTGCGCTAGAAAAAGATGGGGAGTCAATTGAATTCAACTTGACTCGACCGATGGAGGGGACTCTCACCTAATCAAAAGTATATATGGGTTTGGTGAGGAGAATGTCCAACATATTCACATGAACATACTTACAAGGACTCTCCTAACAACAACATCAGCATTGAATGGCTAGAAATTAAAAAATGAGTAGTATTCCCTATATGGGTCCAAATACCTCAGAAATGGTAACAATAATTGATAGGAGAGCTTGAACTTTGAGAAACTAGTAAAAGAATTGCTCCCACCTTCATCCCAGTGGTCTACATCTGATTCTTGGAAACTAATTGTAATTGTATGCATGATATGTTGGTTTGATAACAGAGAGAGATCAATGCAATTTGGAGGTGTTTGTTTGTTTATTTATTCAGAAAACAAAAAAGAAAGAAAGAAATCCCAACTGATCAGAGCAATAATTGATATTCTTCTCCTATGTACAGCGATATTGACGAAGCCCTCAGAAATCATGTACTCTTCGATCCGAAGAGCTGATTAGGAATATGTGTCAGCAATAAGTGACAAAAGGAATTCAAGTTCCTGCCTTTTAGATAATATGAGAGAGAAAGTGGAACAGGAAGGTATCCAACAGAAGAAAGATGAACAAAGATCTCCACCAGGGAACGGGATTAATTCAGGTGAAAGCAGCATATTCTCAGCTATAACTAAGATCTTGAATTGTTATCTTTGCATAACTAAATGACTTTTAGTAAGAAGATCCATACATCATAATCAAACATGTGATCAAGGACGACACTAAATTATTTGGATGATGTTCTGAAGTGTCAAAATTTTTTTTCTTAAAAAAAAGAGAAGAAATAAGAGCATGATGCAATGGTTAATTAGATGGCTATCAAACATCTAACTAAATTGACGACTCGAAAAATCGAAGGATAAGTTTAGATGGTTATCAAACATTAATTGCAAAAAAGAAGCACTTCATTCATATGGTGTCGGTCGACTTATGTAATCGATTTCTACTTCAACGTTTCTGTGCATATAATTAATTATAAGGTGCATCTTTCCTTTGGTCTTTGTAAGAAGCATCAAGAGAAACGAGGCCCAATTGCTTCACGAGTTCCACAGTTTACAAATTAAGTAAACCAAAAAAAAAGCAAATGGAAAAGAAAAAGGAAAAAAAAAAACAAGAAGCCAACCGCAAAACCAGGAATAAGAACCCCGACCAGACAACAAAATATCAAACTCGCGTCAAAAGGAGATAAATATATATAAACAGGTAATTAACTAATAAACAAACATGAGGAGTAAAGAAGATGCAGGAGGAGGATGAGATTTGAGAAGGTCCACAACTCTACAGTCCACACACCAAAAGGCATGGAAAAGGATTGAGGGGGGACCCTGTTGACCATTCTTTCTGATCACCCTACCCATTTCACTACTGATCACCACCGTGATCTTTCTTCTGAACAAGAAACTACTGATCATGGATATATATATATATATATATATATATATATATATATATTGCAGGTAATTACAATGCAATGTGCAGTGTGTCCATCTGATAGCATATATTATTCATCCATAGGCCGAGTTAGATTTTCACTTAAATAGATCAAGTTTGTTGAAAAATAAAAGTATTTAAGACTAGCCTATAGTCTGTAATAAATCACGAATATTAAATTTAGCCTGACTTATTTGATGTTTGGTCTAACTTATTAGCCTTTTAAGCCAAATAAATTTTTTGATGATATATTAGATTAAATATAATAAATCTTATTTATTAAAAAAATAATAGATATGAACTAAATAAAAAAGACATCATTAATATTTTTTTCTAAATGTGTAATAAAAAATAATAATATTGAACTCAAAATTAAAAATTTAAAAGATGACTGATTAAAAATTAAATGTATATATATATATATATGATATTAATAAATTTTGACCTAATTAATTATAAGATTAGGCCAATTATTAAGAGATCAAGTCTCTTTAAAAAATAAGATTTATTTAATATTTCAACCTATCTTATTTTGATAATAGATTGACATAAAAAATAAGTCAAACCACGAGCTCACCAACTATTCAACTTATTTCCAACCCTACTCATCCATCAGATTAGTTCTACTTGATAATACATCACAATTTATATATCCAATTCGAGATGCAAAATCATACATAAAATACAGAGGGTCAATGAACGAAAAAGAAGAAAAATAAAACATAAAAAGGGCTTAATTATCGTTGCGTCCTCCACTCGGCATGCCCCCACAACGCAGACGTACACCTCTTCCTCCTTAATGATAATAATTTTAAAACAACATATAATTACATCACTACGTGGATTATGGAAGAATAAGAAAAAGAAAGGTCAAAGACAAAAGAAAGAAAAAAAAGCTAAGCATGGGCCGAGCCCCGCCTCGTTGTCTTATCCCCACGGCTGCACAGGAGATAGCTGAACACGTTGAGGCTGCTGACCGCCGGCACGGGCACGTTAAGGATCGGCCCGATGCGCACGCCGTTGCCGTACGACCTCCCGGAGCTCCCGGAGTAGTAATACCTCCTCGCACTCGGCTCAGTCGGTGCCTTCCGGAACGAGGGCGGCGGCAGCGACGGCCATGAGCTGGCGACGACGGTGACAGTATTGATGTTACTGATGCTGTGGACGTTACATGGCCTGCGAGGCCTCGTGGAGTTCGGGGCCGGCGCGGAGCCCGTGGATTTGCTGCGCATGAGCAGGAACGGGCAGAGTCCGCCGGTTCTGTTCCCGGTGTAGTTGAGGCTGCTGCTCCTCCCGAAGCGCCAGAAGGAGGAGGGCTTCTGCTGCGCGGAGGTGCATTTCCGGCCGTCCACATCCTCGTCCTTCGTCCTGGCCATGACCTCCCGGAGGCTGTCGTGCTTCCTTGCACTCGGTATCGGGGGATCCGGCGGTCGAGGAGCAAGATCTTTGGGCAGCGCACTTGACGCCGCCGGTGCCGGTGCCGGCATTGGAGAAGCGCCGCGTGTTTGCTGTTTGATGGGGAGAGGGAGGAGCATGCCATCCGAGAAGAGGTCGTCGGCGAGGGAGGAGTCGAAGGAGCTGGCGCCGGTCGTGAGGCTGAAGTTGAACTCGATTGGCGAGTCCAACGGGAGGGAGGCGTCCATGCGCCCGATATCGGCCGCCGCCGGAAGCAGGTCGGATTGAGAGAGGTCGTGCGAGAATGAGATCCTCGGACTCACTGCCAGGGAGGCCATGTCCTCCACAATTGCTTGTGTGTGTTAGAGAGAGAGAGAGAGAAAGAGAGGAGGTGGTGGTTAAGGGCAGGGACATGGGAGGGAATATATGGGACGTGGAAGGGAAAATAAAGAAGTGGGGGGCAATCGCCATCTCCAACTACCAACGTCGAGGGTGTTTTGGCGTGCAGGAGAGAGATTAGAAGTGTGTTGTAAATGACAACAGGGCTTAATTAATGTATCCAAATTACAATGTCTCGTGTAGAAGGATGGGAACTTGGGAAGGTGGCGATTAGAATGTTGCGGAAGCTATGGTGACAAAATTTGAGAAAATGAAAGCTTTTTTTTTCTAGTGTGCACTGCAATTACCATATAAATCTGTCTAAATTAACGATTTCAAAAGTTAAAGTGTTAAACTCAAAACTACTACTTCAGCAAACCAATTTTGCTAACCAAATTTGTTAAAAGGTCAACTTTGAATTCGAGTCCAGACCTTGAAACATAAGATGGAAAGAGAGATTATCTCTCAAGCCAACAACAACAATAACAAAAGAAAAAAGATGCTGACCTCATTAAAATAAAGGTGTGATACAATGTCAAACCTGATCGATAGATCTATTTCAACTAGAAAACCTTCTATACCTATGAACATATAAAAAACGAACACTTAATTTGGACAATTTGGATCACTAATCTTATTAACATATTAGTGAACAAAATGTACAAGGGACTAATCGTGAAGCAACAATGACAAGAATCTAATAAAGAGACAGCATACTTGTTACACATAAGATATGAGAAGACATGAAGGCCTAGGGAAACAGCCATGTGATAGCATGAGAAAAAAACTTTGCATGAAGGCAAGCTATGATTGACAATGTTGGCTTCCTGCAGACACACGAAACTATTAAGAGGGCCAAATGCAAAGATCCGCAGATCCAAGTTAAAAAAAATTCTTTTGCCTAGTGGTATACAGCCCACAAAAAGTTACCCTCTCATAATAACAAAAATTGCTAGCAACGTCAAAAAAGCAATACATCAAGGAACCACCAAAAGCTACCCAACTAGAGATGCTTTATTTGAAGAGACCACATTAGCTCTGTCTGAATCATTTCATCACCATCACAATTCACGACATTTACCTCACTTATTGCCTGTGGTAGAAAAAATGGCAGTTAGGATGTTCTTTCGCCAGCTCTGGGCATATCTACACTTTGATAATATGATCGTCTGTTGCACATGTTTTGGCACAAGTATCCAGCTACTGCTTCTACCATCTCGAGTTTAGTATTTTGATGTCCTTTCATTTTTATGTACAAACCGTCCTGATCCCAGCAATGTTTTGCAATTCTGGGTTAACTACATGAACAAATAGAATATAAGACAAATGGTAAAGTCATATGGGTGGCTTACAGGGAAAACTGGAGGAAACAAATTGAGTGGAATAGATAAGATACAATCATCAGATATCCACTACATCAAATTTGAGTTTAGGATCCAGATAAACATTAGTGCAACAGTCACAGATAGGTCCTCCCTCCAGCAGTTCGTTGTGAGAATGGAAACCAAACCCAGTTGTGGGCAATGTCGTATTACCAACATACCACCAGGAGTGGTCAGCTGAAATATTCCATGAGGTCTGCAAGAAGAAAAGTCATTTCACTCGGAAAGAACAAGGCCATTCCATTTAACATTGAAGCACATGACAGTTAAATAGGTTTACGCAAACGTCAAATAGATTAACGAACTACCCAGATCAGAAATGAATATCTCGTTTATGTTAAGATACCTTGCTTTAAACATTCAAATAATTGACCCCTTTTCATGGTCATGTCTAGTTTGATACAGAAGCATGGAGTAAAAAAACCATAAAAACTGAGCAGGAGTGTGATTCAAAGCAAGATATATTATACATATATTTTTGAAGGAACAGATATTTGAACATGTTGATAAATTCAACAGCTGCAACAAATAATTGATATTGGGAGTATGCATTTTGACCTATCGAGGGCCAAGCAACATCTACAGTGATGTGTTCAGTTTTTTTTTAATTTTTTTTTTTGGGTGGGGGGTGGGGGGAGAGAGATGGCCAGTTCAATGAATTTTCTGACAGTTAACACCCTGATCCTAACCACTGGATGTAACTTTGGCAGATTATTGGACTAGTATTTCCTGCAATTGCAATGGCTTCTCCATTTTTTCGTGACAGAAAAAAATAAGTTTACTTGGGCTCTGTGACCAAAATTTTCCATTTATTTCAACCCGGGATGATAATGTGGATATTTATTTCATGTAAATAAATTAATAATACAATCACAGAAGAACTGTTATTATGCATGTGGACACATGACATCTGCACCCCTTCATTAGAAAAAAAAAACTTATTAAGAAAAAATAAATAGGGTTGGAATGGACACATCAATTGTTTTTTTCAAAATGTTTTTTTAACTGTATACATCGAAAGGTGTCTGTACGATTTCTAAAGGATACAATTAATTGTCCTAATCAATCAACTTTATTGAGAAAGATTACTTTTTTGTGACAAATAAACAGTAGTGAATATGGGAAATTACTTCATTAGAATTGTGCAAATTATAAAGGGATTAAACTTATGAGTCACACAATGAAATTATGGAAAAAAGTGATTGAGCATAAATTGAGAATAAAGACTAGTATTTCTGAGAGACAATTTGGGTTCATGCTAGGAAAATTCACTACAGAGACGATTTATTTACTAAGGGGGATGATGAAGAAGTATCGAAGTAGGAGAAGAGACTTATATATGACTTTCATTGACTTAGAGAATGCGTATGATCGGGTACCAAGGAATGTACTTTGGAAAGCCGTGTAAAAGAAGATGGTGAGTGTTGCCTATATTAAGGTAATACAAGATATGTACGATGGGGCATTGACTAGGGTTAGGACACCCGGAGGTGAGACAAATGAATTTCCTATAGGAATTGACCTACATCAAGGATTAGCTTTAAGCCCGTATCTATTTAACTTAGTTATCGATGCTATAACCGAGAGTATCACAGAGGAGGTACCTAAGTGCATGCTATTTGCGGATGATATAGTACTTTTAGTGGATTCAAGAGAAGAGATTAATACAAAATTGGAAATATGGAGAAATACGTTGGAGTCAAAGGATTTTCGTTTAAATAGGAATAAAACAGAATATATGCATAGCAATTTCACAAATAAACAACTTAGAGACGATTTGGAAGTTAGGCTAGGGGAGGATATAATTCCTCAAGTGACAAAGTTTAAATATTTAGGATCAATTGTAAGACAAGATGGTGAGATTGATGACGATGTTGATCATAGAACTCAAGCTGATTGGTGAAAATGGAGGAAAGCCACTGGAGTTCTTTGTAATAGAAAGGTACCCAATAAAGTTAAAGGAAAATTCTATCGTACTGCTATAAGACCGGCAGTGTTATATGATAGTGAATGTTGGGCTATGAAAGGACAATATGAACGTAAAGTGAGGATAGCCGAAATGAGGAGGTTGAGATGGATGTGTGGTCATATAAGATTAGATAAGATTAGGAATGACCATATACGTGAACGAGTCGGAGTGGTTCCTATTAGTGAGAAAATGGTAGAAAATCGTTTGAGATGATTTGGTCATGTTAAGAGAAGATCATTAGATGCGTCAATAAGAAGAGTAGATCAAATAATTTGAAGTTCGATTAAAAGAGGGAGAGGGAGGCCAAGGCGGACACTTGGCGAACTAATAGAGCAAGATTTGGTGAATAATATACCGAAAGGTTTGGTTACTAATAGAGCGGAATGGCGTCGTATGATTCATGTAGCCGACCTCACCTAGTGGGATAAGGCTTTGTTGTTGTTGTTGTTGTAAACAGTAGTGAATAGTGATTTGCCAGGTGCAGCAAATGGAAATGAAAGAAAAAGTAGATTACCTTGCACTATCTCGTGGCGCCATAACAATTGCAACAGCTTCAGGCAACATGACCTAATAAGGACCAATAGAATTCAGTACGAGCCACGTGAGAAAATAAGGGATAATGGAATGTTACTTATTACTAAATTAGGAAATACTTTGGAAGTAAGCAGAATTGCACAAGGTTGCACAACATACTTGATAAGAATAGTGGGTGGGACATCAATAGAGGACATGAAACCTGACTGTGTTGGATGGGTCTGCAAATTTAACAAATGAGTTGATGCTTCATAAGATCACGTTCTTTAAAAGCAGAGGTCCGTGGATTTGGCATGCATATGCATGTATGGGTGCATTAACAAATTAAAAAGAGGTTTATCTGTACTTGTCGGATGACAATAATTTGAAATCATCAAGATGCACATGTCATATGAGTCAAGACATACATAATATGAATATGATCCTAGGCTTAGCAGAACACAGATAGTCCAGATATGCAATAAGATCCCAATTTGAACATAAAATAAACAATTATGGAAAGCAACATTATGAGAAAACCATTCATAGTACAAATGACAAAATAATTCATAAAGCACTTCAATAGAAGCCAAAATGCAAAAAATTGCAGTTCATACAGGCAATAGTTTCACAACAGAATACATACAAAGCATCCCATCAGGGAGCACTTTTTAATACATAAGTCAACTTTTTGGTAACACTATGGAAAATGTCAATAAGTTGACATGTTTTGCATTCTATAATCACATAAATCCAGGCAAGGGGAAAAAGCGATTTTTTTTATCATGATACTCAAATATTTCCTCCTCATTTGTTGTCTCACTGATTAAATAAACAGTTAATTAACTGTACCATCATTGCAAGAAAACAGTACAAGTTGTTCTAGGAACTTACGAAACTTGGTGTTGACTCTTGTTTCGGAATATTAAAACTGTTACATAGAACTTCCTATTTTCTGTAAAAACAAACATTTTTTCTGAGTATGTAGAATACCTACCATGTACATAAGAAATTCGTAGGCATTTTATCCTTACAAGTGAACCCGCAAGAATGCCGCATGTCTCTAAATTTCTGTTAGTATTTGACTTGGCAACTCTCATGAAAACATCCATCATTGTTGTTGACTACAAAAAAAGAGATGCAAATCAGATATTTTCTAGAATACTACTACAAATGATGATGTGATTTACAAAAAGCAACAAAGAAATAATCAAAGAGTATGTAAAGACTCACGATACGAACTTCCAGCGGCATTTCATTTTTAAGTAGTTCAGCCTGCAAAGAAGCAGTCTGGGCAGATTCATTACAACCTTGTTATGTGACTGAGATGTCATGTACTTCAGCAAGAACTGGAGGAGGAGCAAGTTCTTTGATGATATCAATCTTTGTTAATGATTCTGTTACATCAAACTCGATCATTGAACTTGAATCATCAAGAGCTGCATCTAAGTTGATAATTGGACATGAATCTTCATGAGAAAGAGATCCTTCATCATGCAATGAAAGAACTTCCTGATATGCAGAGTTTCAAGCACCATCAAATTTAATCAGACTTATCTTCTATTTGAGGAAGCAGACGGTAATAAGGAAAGAGCACAGAAAAATAAACTAATTGTTGCAATATTTGAAAAAACAAACTTTTTTCTTGAGCACAAGAAGAAAACAGATAGTTGCAAAAATTCCATCATTAAGCATTCGAGTTCTGCAAAACTATCGCTTGAGTATGATCCCCTAGAGAAAATATCATTTGAGGCATAGTTTTTACATAACCTGAGTCACTTGAGTTTGCATCATCATACATGATATTTAACCAGTAAATAACCAGAGCCCATTATATATTTTGTTGATATAACATTAGCTAATTTTTTAGTTGTGTGACAATGTCCGAATGCTATTTTTTCTAGCTTAAAAAGCCAATTGGCACAAGGAAGCTGCCCCCTTTCGCCCTAACTAAATATATTTGTGGCACAATAATGCACTTTCACATCGCCAGAATGTAATGATATTTGTCTTTTGACAGGATAACCTAGTTGACCTTCTAACAGAACTTGTTGATGTTACAAAATCTAGATCATTCAAATAATAATGATGGCCATGCACAAGTGATGTGTCTCTTCAGCGAATCAAATAAAATTGGAAAACTTCAGTAATGCATGATGCCTTTTAACCCTGATATTGGTTGTTATACAAAGATGCTCATAGGATATAACACAACTTCTAATATTTGGAAACCTATAAGAATATATTCAAAAAGAATAAAGTGAAAAGTAAGAGATAAAACAAGTGCATGCTACCACCATGGAATCTCAACTGAAGTGGAGTCCAAATCACATGGATATTGGATCTGCAGAAACGATTATAATATTAACTTTATTATATGAGAAAACATGAAATAACCAGATAATGAAACAAAACATACCCGTTGATTGACACTAGGTGTCTGTCATTTCTGTTGAAGACCACCTGGACCCAAGATGGAGTGCGTTGAGAGTGTCTCTTGCTTGGGGCGTGACATACTAAAAGATCTAAACAAATGATAAACAATTTTATTCATATAAAGAGACACAGGTTATATGAAAATTGTTGGTGAATAGAATGCAAACAGTAAATGCAGGAGCTTGATATTTTGAAGTGTAAACATGTGTAATGACTCATGCAATCATGCTAGTTGGCAAGACGTCCATCAAATTCTTTGATATTATCTCTTCACCACTCAACCATATGCAAGAAGACAAAAGCAGTGTGAAACCAGGAATAATATTCAGAGTTTTTGCGTGCTTTGGTAAATTATAAATGATAGCTCAGACTAAAATAACAGAGATAGGAGTTGTTTTTGCATTGTGCAATGGTAAACTCATTCTCCAGCAAATAACTGCATGAATGCTTCATTTTTTTTTTTTTTTTTTTTTTTTTTGAGGAGAAGAAGGATGAGCACCAAGTTAGGGTGTCATCCATAGATATATATCAACTATGCTGTGAAAGATGTACAAGTGTAGGCTCTCGCGAAGAGAGCGGCAAAAAGCTAAAAAAGTACAACCACTATCCGAGACCCCACTCCCGAAGAAGGAAAGAACAATGGTGTACAATATCGTCTATCTGACATCTCTCCCCACAAAAAATAATCCGGTTGCGCTGGAGCCAAATAGCCCAGGCACCGGCAAGGAAGGTCGCTAAGAAAACTCTCCTCTGTGTCCGTCCATCACGAGCTCTAAGAAACTGCCAAAATGCCTCCGATGTATGAAAGGGGCCTCCAACCAAGGCCAATCACAACCAAACCGCACGTGCCACTGTGCAACCAAAAAATAGGTGTGAGATGTCCTCCTCCGCCTCTCCGCATAGAACACAGGATATATCATCTTGGGGCGCCCATCTCGCCCGGTACTGTCTGGTGAGAATTCTATCATGTCGCATAAGCCAGGCGAAAATCCTGACCTTAAGCGGCACCCGAGTACGCCAAATAAGAGTGAAGTCTGCCCGGAGGATGTCAGAAATCGGGCTGGTCGGTAGAAAGCGGAGGTAGAGACTACGAGCAGTAAAAGTCCCAGAAAGCCATACCCATCCATCGGCCTGGCCTGGATCTAGCCGAAATGGAGCAATCCGCTGATGAAGGGCCAGGAGCTCTGGTATGCGCCTATCGGAGAGAGCCGATATGAAAGTAGGCGTCCAAGAGCCGGTGCCAGCGCCATCGGCTTCCGACCATGCTGCTGCAACTGAAGAGTCCGGATGGGCTGCCAGCGGTAGTAGTCGGGGAAAAGATGTCGCCAAAGACCCCCCTAGAAGCCAGTCATGATGCCAGAAGGAGAAGACCTCCCCGGAACCGAGAGAAGGGACCATGAAAGGGCGAATCATGGGAAGGAGGGAAGCAACCCCTCGCCAAAATGCAGATGCCCCACGGGGGATAATAGCACGAGACTCCCAGGAGAGGTCCTGGCCATAGCATGAAAAGAAAACCGCCCGCCATAAGCTATCATTAGGTCCCATGATCCGCCCAACCCACTGAGCCAAGATGGCCCAGTTGGAATATCTGAGATCGCGGACGCCAAGGCCGCCAGCAGAGGTGGGGCGGCAGATAGTCTGCCAAGATATAAGATGAATAGCCCGCTGGTCTAGAGTGCTCCCCTGCCAAAAAAATCTGCTCCGTAAAGAGTCAATCCGTCACTGGACCTGTCCGGGCATCCGAAGGACAAACATATAATAAGTCGGCAAAGCCGAGAGGACAGAACGTAGAAGAACCAGTCGGCCTCCTCGTGAAAGTAATCTCGAGCTCTAGCCCTGTAATCTGTGCTCCAGCCTCTCCACCACAAGGGTCCAACCCCGAGAGCCAATGTGTCGATCGGAGAGGGGGAGTCCCAGGTACGTGATCGGCAGGGAGCCAGACGGGGTGTGAAGCTCAGCTGCGCATGCATTCGCCTCCTCCGAGACCATGCCGAAAGGGATGAAGGAGGATTTGGCATGGTTGATCAGAAGTCCCGATGTTGCCCCGAATAAATCCAACATGATGGCCAATCGCCTATCTTCCTGAGAAGTGCCCTCGATGAAAAATAGAGTGTCGTCTGCATACTGGAGTAGAGGAACTACACTGTCAGTGAAACCTCTGAAAAGGCCAGCCCCACACGAGGCCTGCGTGCACCTCGCCAAGGCATCAGCCGCCAGAACAAAAAGCATGGGTGCAAGTGGGCAGCCCTGACGCACTCCCCTCTGTGGCTGGACCCAATCGCCTGCTGATCTCCCATTGAGCAGGACTGAGAATGAAACAGTGGTGATGCAACGCTTCATCCAAGTAATCCAGGCCATGGGAAAGCCTCTAACCTGCAGAGAATGCCATAAGAAAGACCAAGAAATAGTGTCATAGACTTTGGAGAAGTCGACCTTCCACAAAAAGGTCGCGGTCCTCCTCCAATGTGCAGTGATCTCCGCGGCCATACCATAGCTGTCAGTGATAGAGCGACCCTGAATGAAAGCTGACTGACCCTGATGGATAAGGTCTGGAAGAACCTCCCGGAGTCGATTAGCCAATACCCGTGCCACTAGAAGGTAAATGGCGTTGGATAAAGCAATCGGCCTATAATCCTCCACGCGCTCCGCCGGTGTGCGCTTCGAAAGCATGAACAACAGAAACCTGTTAAGGCGTTCAAAGCCCCGATTTCAATCAAAGAACTCCTGAATGACTGCCATAACATCCCCCCCCCCCACCACAGGCCAGAACTCCTTATAGAAGAATACCGGAAAACCGTCAGGCCCCGGGGATGCGTCGCCATTGAGATCTCGAAGTGCCTGGGAGACCTCCTCTGAAAGAGCCTGCAAAAGGAGAGAAATATGATCGTCAGTGAGGGTGGGGATTCCCCCAGGCGACCACCTCCAAGAAGATGGGGGTTGTCGCCTAGAGGTCTCCCGATAGTATGTAGTGATGGCCTCTCCAATGCGCACCTGGCTGGAGATCTCCTACCCCTGGACCATCAGCCGGTCAATCCGATTCTGTCGGCGTCGGGAACTCGCGTACAGGTGGAAGAAACGTGTGTTGGCATCGCCCTCACGGAGCCATGTCTGGCGAGAGCGTTGCCTCCACTCAGTCTCCACCTTCAGGTCCTCAGCACAGATGGTCACCTGGGCTCGTCGACGAGAGCTCTGATACAGAAAGGTGACGAGAGTCCTCCACACGGTCCAATCTGGATATGGCCGCAAGGGCCTCGGACCTCAGTCTCTGTCGGCCCTCCCGAATCTGCCTCCAGTGGCCACGGAGGAAAGTCCGCAATCCAGCCAAACGGGTGGCCAGGGTCTTGGCTGCAGTGTCAGACGGTGGAATGTGCTTCCACTGGTCAGCCACAAGCTGTCGGAAGCCATCCTCCATAAGCCACGAGCGCTCGAATCGAAATCGCGACCTCTGAGCCTGACCGTCGCCGGACCCCCACAAGAGGGGAGTGTGGTCTGAGAAAGGTCGATCCATGGCCCGAACATCAGCAAGCTGATGGGCCTCCGCCAATTCCACTGACCCCAGAAATTTGTCTATCCTTGAACGAGCAGATGGGGCCGCCGTGCTCCTCCAGGTGAATCTGCAATTCGTTGTTGGGAAGTCCAGCAACGATTGAGAATCCAAAAAATCCCTGAACTCCTGGGCTCCAGAGTCTCGCCCGAGGCGATCAGCGAGGCGATCGACAATGTTCAAGGTGACATTGAAGTCGCCCCCCAAAAGCCACCGAGACTCGGGGTGGTGGGATCTGACTGCTCGGAGCTCCTCCCATAGTGTGGCGCGAAGTGACGCAGAGCACGGGCCATAGATGCACGAAAAAAGATACAAGTTGTCGTCTGCACGTAGACGAAGATGTGCCGAAAGAGAGAACCTGTCGACCCAGGAGTCTAGTAGGTCAAAGAGATCGCCTCTCCATCTGATAATGCAGCCACCCGAACGGCCGACTGAACCCAAAGCGAGGTGCTCTGTGATACGGGTGCCCCCAATCTGGCTCCACATCAATGAGCTGCATTCCTGAAGCTTGGTCTCCTGCAAAAAGACCACATCAACCTCCCACGACTGCAGGTATCGGCCCAGGGTGCGGCGTCTGCCCGTGTCGCCAAGGCCTCGAACATTCCATGTCAGCACCTTCATAGAGAAACTGTTTGTTGCCCCTGCCCACACAGACCCGCTATCTCCCCCTCCCCCTCCTGGAGCTGCCCCGGGGAATCACAAATAGACGGTGCAGAGGTCGGCGGACTGCTAGTCGGAAGGCAGAGTCCACACGATGTCGCGGTCTGCGGAGTGAAGGGCGGAAGCCAGCCGCGGCTGCCACCAGTTGCGTCTCCTCTGGCTCAATGGGGGAAACGACAGGTTGGAGTTGTACATCAGTGAGAGCAGGGGTCTCTGATGTTGATGCTGAAGTTTCCGGGCTAGCTGTCCGTGCTGCGGTCGCCGGCCCGGCAAGATGGGTCCCAGGTTGTGGAGGCGGATGCACTATTGGCGGCGGCGGCGTGGCAGTCGATCCGTTGGGGCGGCGTTGGTAGCATTGAAGGTAGGTGGACATTGTAGTGGGAGGCTGGCTGGCACCCAGGGAAGCGGATGGATCGGGCTCAGGAGTTCGGCGGCCACCGGCGTCTTCAAAGCGTGTGGAGGAAGTCTGAGGTGGAGGGGGAGACGATGATGGGCGCCGCGGGGCTTTTCTGGTAGAGTCGGGGGCTCTGGAAGATATGGCGGCTGGAGGGAAGGTGGTGGTGGTGGGAGTGGCGGCGGGGGTGGGGGGGTGGGGGGGGGGGGTGGGTGGTGGTGGTGGAGGTGATGGTGACGAACTTGGCTGCCGGCGTAGGACTATCAGCGGTGGCGTCGGGCCCGTGGAGGAGATGGAGCAGATCGGTGAGCGGTTTGGGTAAGCATGGGCGCTGGACCGGCCGGGTCTGGACCGGACCCGAGCGCGAGATCGTGTTGAACCGGTTAGACGTGGAGTGGGGTTTGAGTTTGGGTTCGGGTTCGCTGGATGTGGGGGAGATTTGTAGGTGAGGTTTAATTGGGGCTGGTCCTGATGCGATGGAAGAATAAGATGCGGGTGCATTAAGTCAGGATTTTGAAATAAAGGTGGGTCTGACACTGTAGCAGGGGTTCGTACGCCTTGTGCGTGGCTGGCGGTACGGCGACCTGTGGCTCCCCCGGACGGTGCCTGAGATGACAATGATGAACCGCCGGCGACTACCTCCGCCCACGTAGATGACTTCCGGGAGTATTGCAGGCGAAGGAGGAAATTGTTGGCTCCGTCACGGAGAACCAAGGAAGGTGGGAGCCGATCTTCCGGCCGCTGTTCGATCTCGAGCGAGATGACAGAGATATCCGGAGCCCCCAGTGTCGGAAGGGAGAAAGATATGGGTTTACCGAGGGCGCGGGCCACCTCCATGGCGGTCTCCGGTCGTAGTAGGTGGATCAGGGTCCCCAAGATGTCGACGGAGCGCCGAACAAGCAGAGGGGCAGCAGCTGCTCCCATGTCTTCCGTCCACCGCTTCCAGCGGACGTAGCAGTGTGAAGAGCAGAGAGATGGGGTCGCCAGGAGCCGCTCACGCTGCTGCGGTGATCCTGGGATAAGTAACCAGGAGGTTGAGTTGATGCGACTCAGGTGAAAAGGAGGGGCAGTGCCGACGCTGGCGATGATGGCTGTTCGTAGGACGGCGGGTTCAGGGAGGTGGCCATCCGCCGTCCCGACGATACACCCCCGGAAGAAAGCCACTGCCTCTTGGGTCGCCGGCGATCATTGAATGGCAATGATGGGGACTGTAGGCGCAGAGTCGGTCAGAATGTCTCCGGGTAAGCCGGACGGAGCATCCAGCGGAGGTCGACTCATCAGGCGAGGGCATTGCGAACGACGATGGCCCGTGTCTCTACAGTAGAGGCAGCGGACAGGGGCCGAGCAGGATCGGGCGTAATGGCCGTTGCCAAGGCATCGGAAACAGTGTTCCGGCGGGCGATGGCGGGGGGTGGTCGGGAGAAGGTCGTCCACCCGTCTGGTGAGAGCTTCGCCCGACGGCGCATGATGGAGCAGAGGTTTGCAGGGGATGTCAGAGCGGGAGGGACATGGCGCCGCCGGCAGGGTTTGCCGGAGACGGGGGTGGGGCCGCCGGCAGGGACTGCCGGTGACCGTGTGCTAGCTTCGAGTCGCCTGTTCATTGAATGGAATTAATTTCCAACTTTCAAGTTGCTTTCATTTACTAGGATAATTTCCTAGTTACTTCCATTTACTAGGATTGTTTTTTCTTGCAGAATAATCTAGGAACTGCATAGTAGACTCCACAGACCACAACTAATCAGGTAGAAATGCATTGTTTTGTAAATTCTTTCTTTGTCTTTGAGTATACTGAAAATTCCTCATCGTCTGCAACTAACTTTGCACATCCTTAGTTCTAGTATGATCTTGTTCAATCACCACCAAGTAATAAAAGGAAAACACAATAAAAAACCAAGTAGACAACATCGTTTTTGTGAAATAAACTTATTCAGTTTAACATATTTCATATCACCCACAGTCTTACAATTTCCAAAATTCTTTTTCTTTAGTCTTTGTCAATAGCTTGTCTCCTTGAACTGTTGAATTTTGTAGAAGCCATCTTGTTTTGTTATTCCCAGAATCTGTCGTACAAAATAAACATTGACAAATGGATTATGTCAATGAAGACAACTACGTACTTTAAGCACGATAGAAAAGCATTTCCTCTGAACTTGTTGTACTCATCATGAGGTTATGTATTAGTTTCAAAAGAAAGGCTTTAACAAATAATAAAAATCGTACTACTTTTTAGAAAGAAGAAACTATCATACCTAACTGATTTTATTATTTCTTGGTACCTGTCATTTGACTAATCGCCACTCCAATGAACCATTACTTGAGTTTGCACCCAGTTATTTTTTTTTAGGAGAAAAAATGATGACCACCAGGGTTGTGGTTGCCATCCAGTTATATATATCACTGTGAAATAGAAATCATGTACAAGTGTGGGCTCTCAAAGGGAGAGCAGCAATAAGATGGAAAGTAAGTCGTCAAACCAAAACACTACTCTCAAACAAAAAGGGAAAGATGAGGAGTACAACACGCTCAAAGACATCCCTCCCACCAAAAAGTGGGCCGGTTGCACCCAGTTGTTTGCTTGATCTTTAAATTTCCTATTCAATTCTTCAAGCCATAGTCGGACATCTGGGTTTAGTGATTCTAGTTCAGTCAAGGCATTAAGTAGCCTCTAGAAAAAATGTCACCCAAATTAGACCCGATAACAAGGAAATGTTAAAAAGACAAAAAAAAGTATATCAGAAGCAGAAAGTAGAAGTTGTACCACAAGTTGTAAAAACATATGGAACAAAACATATAACTTTTTGAAATAAAGCTTATCGCATCGCAAAAGAATCAGATAATCCTGATGGCAAGTTATGGTCTCAATGATAAGGCTGGATAAATTGATAAAAGAGGAAGAAAAATGAGCATTACATAGTAAAATATAATAAGTATAAATAGGGGTGTTTACCGAGTTAGGATCGACCCAGTGAACCAGATGATCCAACCCGAACTAGTCGGTTGGCCCGGAGCTGACTCGACCTGACCTCAACCCGATCATGGGTCGAGTGGGAAAATTCCAACCCGAGTCGACCCAACCTAACTCGAATCACCCGACTTTTTTATTTTTTATTTAGTTTTCAACTTATATCTTATATAAAAAATATTAAAATAAAATAGTTTAAATATGTAAAATAATATTTAAATACGTAACATATTATTTTATCTTGTTTAAATAAATATAATATAATATTTTTACATTAAATAATATAAAAAGTAAGAAAAAAATTTTAAAAAAGAAAAAATGGTGGATCCAACCCGACGGGTTGAGGGTCGGGTCAAACCTGACCCGTGAACACCCCTGAGTAAAAGTACAGTATATGACAAACCAAATTATTTAATAAGGCCATTGACATATTTTGATTAGAGCGGCATATTAGATAAGTGAATTGGCCTGACTAGTTAAACTTATGACGTAGAAGCAATAATTCTTCAGTTTCATATTCGTAATTAACATTCTTGCATAACTGCTATTTCTATAATTTAAAATGCAGAGTAGGATGGAGGTTTTCAAGCACCACCTAACATATGTCCACCTTTCTCAAAAAAGGGAAAAAATTCTACATGTGCACTTCCATGAGATATTATTAAACCTTTCTAGTCCACATGCGGCACCGTCAAAGACATATATGTGAAATTAGTACTTGCATCATAATGTAAATGATCCCTCCATCAAGTTATTTTATATCACTGATGGATGTAATAACACTGAGGTATATAAACTATATATACCTTGTTAACTAGTTGAGCTATATGACTAAAGTTCACAAAGGATAAGCCCTTGAAAAAGTTCATTGTAAGCTATTAATTATCTTCTTCTTTTTCTTGCAGAACAGGCCAATGAACAGTGCCTGAGAAAGGGTAAGCTTTTGAGTTTCCAATCATCATGCCTTGCAGAGGCTAAAGCATATATGAGATGTTAGTATCTTGCAAACAATCCAAGAAATAAAATCAAGGGGGACAATATGAAAACTAACGACACTGTTATGGATGCATACAAGATGACATACTATGAAAATGTTTCCTGACCTTGAGAAGCTTTATAGAATAAATGCAAATCAATGATATTCTTCTCGCAACGGTGATATCAGCCTGTAAAAATTTGAATAATGCAAGAAATTAATATCAATAAGGTCACACATTCCAGAGGATGAACTATGCATGCAATTGTTCTAACATCTATCAACATCAAAACTAAAATTAGAATCTGACGTTTCCTCTTGTAATATGGGTTCCTTAACTGCCCCTGATGGTGTGATTATCAGAGCCAATAAACTGATATAACTTTGATATATACACAGAATGACAAGTGAAATTACTTTCATGGATTTTAAATTTTAGAGGCATATAAGTAAACGTCATTTATATTCCATTATCCATCGAACATATCAAAATCTTCCTCAGAAGATGGACGAAGACCAATTCCTAAGCTCAGGAGAATTCAAACTTAAATCAAACCAATGAATAGTTTACTCCGGACAGGAGCTAAGATGATTCTCATATTACCTGCCAAACTTATGTCAGACTTCCATCAGACACAAATTTAATCCAATCACTACTCCAACTACCTCTAAAAATTGACTCTAAGAACATATTTTTACGCCAGATTCAGTGAAACACTCACCTGTTTGAGAAGGTTATTGGCGATCCGATAGTAGTTACGGAGGGGTATTTTGTTGTCAACATCTTTCTTTCGGGCGCTCGCAGCAATGCTAATCAACCCTGACGAAGGTTCCATCCCTCGGTAGGTTCCTCCGATCACTGTCGCGACGAAGCCTAATGGGATAAGAGACGAGAGTCCTTGGATGATGGAATACCATCACACCAACATCAAGGGAGATAAGGGGAAATAAGACCCTAAAAACGAAGATTTTGCAAGCAATTTGAAGACGGCCAAGGCGTTGCTCCTCTTGAAGAAGAGAGACTTGTTTTATTGGTGATAATAATAATTGATAAGTCCTTTATTACTTACAGATTTAATTATATTATATATTCTAAAAAATGTAAAAAAATATAATATTATGTATTATCATAATATATTAATGCAATTAATATATTCTCAGTCTATGTAGATTAATACAAATAATAATAATATTTTAGCCTTTCAAATTTTACCACGTTTCTGTGGTATATTATGCTTAATTTAGGTTTTGCTCTAATCTTATATTATCATAAACAATCGTTTCCTCGAACATTCAATTACGCGTAATTGCAAAGTGGTACCTCCCATTCTCTCAAGCATAAACAAACAGTAGGGGGTATAAGAGAAAATTAGAAGAGCTAAACTTTTTTTAAAAAAACATTATTATTTAATTCCCCATAAACAAATCGATTTTAAAATTCAAAAGAATAGGAATTAAGAAGTTTTTTCTTTAATTTAAGAGAAAAACATTCGAGGAGCCGCACCTAAACTATATATGATCATATTGGAAATCTTTTAATCTAACATTTACTAATGTAGAAATACATATTAATAAAAGAGAAAAAATAGGGTGGGATACGAATTTCTAACTTCACTCTCAATATGAGGATAATTGCATTTATTTTATGTAGATTAGATTTGTAAGCTTTCACGGCTGAAGATTTCACTGAAAAAAAATGTAATAGAATAAAATATTTTTCAAGAAGATACATTTCCTTTTTGTTTGATTATGTAACCAAATTTCAATTAAAAAGAGACACGTTTAGTAATTGGTAGGACCGTGGGAGATGCATATAGGGTCATATATTCTTCATGTGCATTTTAGATTCTACTCATATGAATTCATAGATCCTCTATGACATGTTATTAGAGAACAACCAAACCAAGTTGTACATAAACTAAATGAACAGTGAGTGAGACATTATGTTCGACATTATTAACTTGATGAGTACTTTTCTATAGAGTAGAAAAGTCCGGCAAGTATACCGATCGTACAAGTAGTAAAAAGATATCGATCCCACGAAGATTTTTATCTTTCACTCTTACTAGATGACAATTCTTTAAGAGAAATGAATTAAGAAGATAATCAGAGAGGAAACAAGGAACAGATCCAAGGAAAAGAAATACCAATTAGAAGAAATATTAGTTTAACTAAGCATTCCTCCACTATTAATCGAGTAAGAAAATCACATTTGATGAAAATAATATAAATTAGGACTCTAACTAGATGTCCTATCTGTTTTATCAATTAAATATTTGAAGAAAGTTTAACCAAATCGTTCTCAAAATATTTAAGGATTAAAACATAAATGATTGATTCATCTCAAAGACTCCTCAACTGAGTAAGTCTAAGTCCACACCCCACTAAATCTCACAGAGTAGATAGGGGAGAGATACAAGATGTTTAAAAATAAATTTGATTCAAACAGAACATTCATATTCAGAAAATAATCTTTCATCAAAATAACAGTGGAGTTCAACAACGTAAAACTAACAAAGGAAGATTACTCCATTGCTAAAGAATTAAACATTATAAAGCCGAAATTCAGAGTACAAAAGAGGAGCAAGAAAATAAAACTTTAAGATGTGGCTCTAGACAAAGTAGCAATGAGACTATCTGAATGGATGATTTCCTTCTCTGTTGCCCTTTTTTGGTGTGGAAATGGAGGTCATTTTATAGTCGACCGTCAGTGTCAACACGGATCGTGTCACTCATGACACGGGCCGTGTTGTCTTTGTTGTATAACGTGGTCCGTGTCAACACAAAATGGACCGTTTCAATCAGCACGTGATAGAAATTCCCCCGGCCGTGTTGGTGGTGACGAGACATACAGAAAAAGGGCCCGTGTCAACGTAACATGGTCCGTTTTTCTTCTCCTGCACAGCAAACACCGTGAAAATCACAAAAAAATCAGAAGAATAATATTCTATAAGAAAAATAAGATAATTAATGCATGATCATTCAATTTTCAACTTCTTAACGTGTTAAAATATACAAAATTGAGCATGCATCATTAACGATTTAAGAAACGGACAATCATTTAATAGGGGACAATAGTTTAACTAGTAAATAGCAAATAACATATGATAATTAGTGGTTAGAGGTCCATTTAGAATATTAACAAGTGTTCGATAACTTAACAATAAAATTAATTGATGAATATAAAGTAAGATAATTGAGATATGATAAATTATTGAATTCAAGTAGTATAAAAATTTTATTATAACACAATAATAAAATATTTATATCTCAATTAAATAAAATAAAATCTCACAAATAAATTTTTTATTAAAATATATAGAAATTTATATTGACAATAAGTTTTATATAGTGCATACATCATATGAAATTTTAATTATTAAACTATTTTGTATTCATTGTTAATAAATAAATATTTATAATTAATTAAACATTGATATAAAAAAATATAATTATAGCTGATAAAAGAAAATTAAATAAATAAATAAGATAAGTTGAAAATGAAATATTGTATTTGAATAAGGGTAAAATTTCAAAAAAAAATTTGTTAACATTTAATCTCTAAACACTATTAAAAATAATTTTTTTGATATTTTCATACAAAATATTAAACTCTATTTATTTTTTATTATCAAATAAAAAATTTAATGTTTTCATCGTTAAACGTTATTCGAAAGACCGAGCATTTCTTCATCACGTTAAAAACGTGGAAGATTGGAAATAATAAGGGGAATAGAATAATGTACATAGGTGCTGGACAAATAAAAAAGAGGGTCCATTCTTACGATCCATAATCATCCTGTTAAGAATTAATCTAAACTTTTTAACATTTTTGTAGCGAACCATCGAATTTGGAACGACGTGAACCATCAAATTTTCGCAACCTCTAATTTCATTATTAAAAAAATGGGTATATGTTTATATATTGATATTTCTTTACATTTTATCCTTGTGCAAACCTATGAATGTAATTTTATAAATGTCTTCTTTATTATTTAGATCTTCCTTTGGTTCATATATCAAAATTTGCTGCTCTAGGAATATTGTATTTTATTATTTATAATTCATAGTTATATATCTCAAAAATTAGAATAGAGAATATAAATAAAATGGATATATTGACATACTTTAAAAAGCAAAGTATTATACATTTTTTAATATAAATATATACTATAAATATTATTTCTACATTTTATAGCAAAAATGTTGTAATAAAAGTTTGAGAAAAAGAATTTTACCACGAAAAATATGTTTTCTTATAGAATTATATTTGACACCTGAACTTAAAAATTAGGGTGTTATACAATCTCATCTAGAATATGACTTTTTTCAAGAGATAAATTATAGACCTCATGAAAAAAAATACAAACTTTTAAGTTTGACACTTTTATATTCAAGGTTATTTAACACAAAGAAAGCTTGATTATTAATTTACTCCTCTTATTTTGATAATTAATATTTTTAAAATTCATTTTCCGTTTAACCATTTTGATTTAGACTCAACTGTTAGTCCGTTACAAATGAACTCATTACTCTATAAATTATATGAACATTACTAATTGACACTTACATTTTGACCAATTTAATAATTGAGAGATGAGATGACAAAGTAAATATTGGTAAAGCACAGACTTATGAGTTATTATTAAAAAATAACTGGATACGATAATAGGATATATTTAGCTATTTTAAATTATTCTTTGTTTAAACATAAACTTTGTATCATAAGTTAAAGAAACATTTTTTAAAGTAATTTTTACCAAAAATGTAGATCATTTTTTTAATCCACAAAAAAATTATTGAGTTCATATGTTAATTTGTTTGGACTTGAAATCATTCACTCATTAGCTTTTATACCGCTTTGGAGAGTTTGGTAGGTCTATTTGGGTGTGCTAGTATTCTTGATGAAACTTATTTAGAATATTTAATCAGCATGATTGGTGAGTTAACTCACAACGTTGTAGCTATCACAATTTTAAACATGTTTTTTTCACAATGAGATGTTAAATGATAGGCAGGATAAGAGAATGTATAAAGTTCAAAGTTTACTTATGCAAATTTGCACAAGTCCCATCGCACATCAAGTAGGGAGACGGAGAAGATGAAGAAAAAACTATGACACAATACATTGCATAAATGGAGAAAAGTCCCGGAGAACTCAACCATTCTTATGCAATTGTTATGGTGCAATAACTATATAACAATAAATTAGTTCCTATATCCATTACAAAATTTTATAATTTCACCCCCTTACAAATTGGCAATTTATACAAATCTAACAATCCTAACTTAGAAACTAGAGTATTGTTGTCGACATAAAGTTTTTGTAAGGACAATTACTTTATGTTTCTTTTTTCTCAAACAAAAAGTTATGTTTGATATGCTTGTCTTGGTGTGAACCTATGTAGGTAAGTTCCATGCAATTAAAAATAAAAGCTATAAAACAACAAAAGCAATTATTTTATATTGGTTTTGGCCATTAAATAGTACATAATTTATTGGACTTCCATAAGACAAATGGGTCACCGGTCTAAAGGCAAATATAAAACAAATTAATCCATACACATGACGTCCAATATGCATCACAATATGAATTGGTTGTTTGATTTTCATTTGCTGAGAAGAAAAGAATCTTGTGTAGACGAAGCTTTGAAATACTTAATAACTTGCATAGCATCATTTTAGGTTGATGCATAAGTTGACTTAAATGTTGAATCACATAAAAGATATCATACATAGTATGTGATGTATATTAGTTGACTAATGGATCCCAAAAACTTTTTGTGGATTTATAATAAAGGATCTTCATGCACTATCACTTTTACTTTATGTTTTTTACAATATTTTATTTTCTTGATGTTACTCAAATGTTGTTAATTTAAATTTTGTTCCATAGGCGTTCCCAATAACTTTTGATCCTTCAATTCCTAAATCTTTTATATTTTTAATAATTTCAATGTATGTTTTCTCTTACTAACATGATACCTTTAGAGGATTCCATGACTTCTTGGTGAAAAAGAAAGAAGATATATTTCTTTCAATTTTGAGTATAGAACTGTTTTGGCTTGTAGGAGCAATGAAGTGTTATTTACTATAAGAGTATATAATTGTGTACAAAATTATGATTATGAAATGGGTACTAATGTTTTTTGTGAATAATCTAGAATCAATTTTGTCTTTAACCGAAACATCACCAACAAATATATCTATTAATTTGATATTTCATTTGTGTTTTAATATGCTACACATCTTCTCATCAATTCGATGTTGAGATATGAGGAATATCCAACAACAATTCAAGCACTAGTGAAACATAAAGAAAACTCCACCAACAGTAATGCAAATATATTTTCATATCAATTTTACATAAAGGCAAAAACATACTTATAAAATTATTATAGTGCAAGAATTGTGTAATAATAAAAAAATTTGTTAAGATTATTCATTACAAGTCTTTATAGTTTAACTAGATGTAAGAAATGATTGTTATAATAATTCTTTAATATATTGAGATAAGATAAACATAATAACAATGTTTTATTTCAAAGTGACATTTATATGCATCAATGAAAGAGTTTAGGATATTGATATAAAAGAATAAAATGATGCACATGTGTTGAGAGTTATGATTTAAAGTGATGTAAAGTTTTATTCAAATAGAGTTTTAGGGGTTGATAATTTAAGTCAAATTTAAAATCATCTAGTAGTGACATATTTTTTTCTAAAAAGGACAAAAATTGTTTTATTTAAAATAATAAACAATATCATTAATTAATTAGTTAAATATAATCACATTTTTTCCAATATGCATTTTTTAACATAGTTTTTTATCAACATGATGGTAAGGATATCAATGATAAAAGATGTGGATAATTTTAATTGTGCATAAACTGTTTAATAGGTTTTACTTTATTGAATATAGTCACATTATTCAGTAATCAATAATATTAGTTAACATTAATAAAGAGTAATATTAATTAATTAGTTAAATGTAATCACATTATTTTTTCCCAATATGCGTTTTAACATAGAAATTTTTTACACAACATGATGGAAATGATATCAATGATAAAAGATGTGGACATTTTTAATTATGCTTATTTACATAAATTGTTTAATGGGTTTTATTTTATTTAATATAAAAGTTATACTTTCTAATATTATATCAATTTGTTTTTTTATTAAATGTTTCCCTCTTTCCTTTTGGGTTTCAAAATGAAATGTAGCTTCTTTCTAAATTTTTGTATAAGATCTTAGGTAGCGTTTGGATATTAGAATCTTATTTATTTCGAGTTTTATCTGGATAGTTGAACTGATAGATTAACTCGAGTTACATTAGAATTGAGTGTACGGTAATGATGAGAGACTAAAAAATTGATGAAAATAATTGACGTGATAGATTAATTTTAATGTGTGTTCGCATAAACTTTAGCTATTATAAATATAAAATATAAAATTGTTAATTAATAAAAACAATAGTATAAATTAGAGATTTTTCATTTAATTTTTTGTTAAACAATATATTATTTAAATATAATAATAATTTTTTATTAAAATATATTTAACATACTAATAATTTTTTTATGAAATTACATGTAATAGATAATATTAGATTAATCATTTTTATAATAAATATATTATATTTAATAAATAAATTATTTTGTGAGAGAAAAGAGAAAAAACATATTTGAACAAGAAGGAGCTCTTGGATAAAAAGGTTGAAAAATGTTAAATGACCAAAGTGCTCCAATTTTACAAAAGAGATAGAACCCAAAAGTGGAGATCGAGGTCATCTATTTTCATCTTGAATTCCAATCTCGATTTCGCCAGACATGATATTGTTACAAACTGAATCAATCAGATTTTGAGTGGTGCCTCTTCCGTTTGTCATAGGAATAAAAGGGAAAAGATGTATCCATGTCTTTGGCATCCAAGCGGCTATGTTACGCTTGATTACATTTGGCAAACATAATAGTAGTTCTTTCGAATTTTACGTGAATAGTTGAATTGACATATTAGTTCGGATGAGTATTTGAATAGAGAGAAATTAATGATGAATAACTAAAAGTTAATGTGATATTAAAAAATTGATGTGATAGATTATTTTTAACATGTGTTTGATTAAAGTATAAGTTTTATAAATATAAAATATAATTGTATTAATTAATAAAAATAATAGTATAAGGTAAATTTTTATTTCAAATATTGTTAATATATATTATTTAAAATTATATCTAACAAAATTATAAAATTTTTATAAAATAATATTAGATTAATTCTTTTATAATAAATATATTATATTTAATGAAAAATATTTTGTGAGCGAAATGTAAAAGATAGAAAATAAGAAAAAAAAAGAATCGATTCTAAAAAAAGGAATGGCCACGTTAAAAAATGAAAAAAAAACCTAAAAAGTGATATGATTTCACAAAAAAAAGATGAAATGAGGTATCAGCTCAGCGTCATATCACGGCTGATTTCAGATTTTAACTCGAGAACGTGACCTTATTCGTCAGAAAGTGGAACTAACCCGTGATTCGACCCGCCAAACTCAAATTGCGAATTGTGAGCGTTGAATTCCGCAATCCAAATGATGATGGCACTTGTGCCGATGGAACAGAAGCAAATTGGCAAAGTTGGAGGTCTGACGCCACTTTCCTGTGTGCTCCTGCTCCTCGGTGATCAGCAACAATCCCACTCCAACAATATTCTCTACATACAGGATTTAATTAACTTACAGATCAACTTTTGCTCTAAAGAGATTCTAAACGTATGTGAATAGTTACGAGCAAATTAACGATTCAGATAAATTACATGTTTAAATGATAGGTATTAATTTAAATGCGTTCAATATATATATATATATAACTTTTTCATTTCTTAATTAATATAAATGATCTTCAGCCATTCTTATAATCAGGGGTGCAAAAGTAAAAAAAATTAGGAGTAGATTAAAACTCACATGCTAAAATTAAGATCTCATCGGACAAAATCATAAGAGCCCATCTCATTTTTTATTTATATAATTAATGTATAAGTTATCAAAATTTTTTATTATAGATATTATATTTTTTGTATATAATTTCATTTTTTTATTGCGTTATCAAAATCTAATTGGATAACTTTAAAATTTTAGAAGTATATTTAATATAAAATTTAATATTTTATGTTAATTTTAATTTATTATATTCTTTAAAAATATAATTATATAAAAGTAGGATTTCGAAAAAAAACTCTTCGAAAAAAATTAACCTGCTAGAAAGTGATTTTTATTTTTTAATCTCCAAATTTATCTTTGTCATATTACCATTTCCATTGCATTTAAATGTCTCTCGTCATCTTATTGCTCCCATTGTTTTTTTTTTTGCCATAAAGAAAGACCATTGATCTAAGGAAAAAGTTTACAACTAAATTACCTTCTACCGGGGACTTGAATTATCGATTTCTCAAAAAGAATTAAAGTTAAAATAACTATAATCATATTACTTTTGTCTCAATGAAATTAACATATTACTCTTCTTGATTAAGTTAATTCAATCGATCCAATGCAAATAATCCAAACATAATTTCTATAATAACTCACCATTTTCAGTCCCATCAATGTTTACTCCAACAACTTTAACTCATCCATCCATCCATCCATCATTAAAAGGTGAAACAATAAGTCTAAGAGTGGAATTAACTGCATACCATGTTTAGACTCGTTGACAGTGGAATTTTCTTATGAAATCTTTACGGCATTTGCATGAGTTGGCATCAGTGCCAAATTGGCAAATTCGAATATTAAACCTGCCTCATTCGCCGAGTTCTTTGACTGTTCAATTCATTGCATGCAAGTGGACTGTTGCCAGAACTATTTCGTCTCCCCCTGGTCTGTGACCAACTTTTACCTTTTTCTTGTTTCCCTCTCCATCCACCCGTTCAGTAACTTTTTCTATACCTTACAGAAACGTTGTCATGTGGTCTGCATGATCCAAACGAGGGAATCGTCTCTATCCACGGCATAATAATGGAGATTTTATTATCTCATCGATCAGAACAATGCCACTGCAATTGGTGCACGTTTTGCGGTCCATTTGATGCACGTTTTGCAGTCCATTTGATGCCTGCAACTTCAATTATTCTGATAGCTAGCATCTATATATACATGCCTCCGTATGTGTACTATCCACCACCCATTCATCTTCATGCATTATGATGAGTGAGAAAGTAATTGGAAGAGAGAAGAAAAAAAGTTATATGCCCCCTACCAAGTTTGTCAAATATGTGGGTAAACTGGTAAAAGTTTAAGAATTAAGACTTTATCAATAGAAAAAAAAACAACATTTCAAACCTTACTAGAATCATATTTGCGAGTAGACTCGGTTGACTCGCGATCTTGACTCAGTGGAATCGTTAAGATCGGTTAAGATAGTAAAATATCAAGATCTGAGAGGTAGTTTTCTGATTAAAAAAATGAGTAATATGAAAAAAAATGTCAAATCTTATTTTATCATGATATAGTATTATAATTTAATGGTAAATTATATTTGATTTATGATTTTAGTTTCTTCATTTAATAGTAAATCATATTCTTATAGTTAGTTTGCCAACATATGACTATTCTACGAGCTATGAACGAAGTATTTGAATTTTTAAGGAGTGGTTTCATTAATTATATATTCTTATAATTACTAACAATACATTAGCATTTTTTCTAATCTCTTTTACATTATAATTACAAAGAATAATTATTATATGCTACATATAGTTAATAAGAAAATTTATTTGGGACATGAACTTTACAAGTTTACCTCACAAAATAATGAGACAAGACATGAATTTAATTAAAATTCTCTGACAAAGTTGCCCTCGACTATGACATTAAATCCTTGTCTACCACTATCAATTTGGACATCGATTACTTCAAACGGATAAAAGAAAAAAACCAAATAAATTGAGAAGAAATTTTGAACATTTTTTGACCACGCTTTACATGAATCGAGATAATATTCTCCGGGCATGAGAGATTATTCGCTCTAATTTATAGCTTGGACGAATTTATAAAAAACCTTATGCATATTCTTAGTATATTCAGCATTTTTTATAAGTCGCGAAATTATTATAAGGCATATTTTTTTTAGCTACGTATATAAAATTATTATCAAATGAAAACATTGATGATGCGTCAGATGGGGTGAAGTTGTAAGTGATTCGATCTTCTTCAAATAAGATGTCGAATTCAAATTCTTATAAATGTGAAATATTTTTATTGAAGGTCTCGCTTATCACGATCAAATATGTGATTCGAGATTATCAAATTATTAGACTTAAATGAATCAATCGTGAATAGTACATTCTTCATCTATGCCGAGTGCTTCCCATCAGAGGACTGAAAAAAAAAACTAATGCGCCAGTTTTAATATTTTAATTATCTATATGTGCATGGAACGTCGGAAAGAGACCTTTCATTTTTTTATTTTCATAATAAATAAATATGCACGTTGCTTTCTACCTCATTCCCTTCCAGCTTACCATCCCTTTAAATTATTAACAATGAGGTAATAAATTAGTAGCTTCTAATTTGAATATTACCGAGCTTAACTTTGATTTGAGGTTGGCAGTTTAGTCTTCATCTAATAAATAAACAAATTAAACTCGCTCATTATTGTACTTATTATACAATATAATGATAAATGACTTCATCAAAAGAATGCCAGTTAACTTTAAGCATCATCTTCTGAGATCTCGTCTTACATAACTAACAACTTTTTTATATATTTATAAACAGGAGGAACATTTATTAATAATAAAAAATATATAGGAAGATGTAATTAGTAATCAAAGATGTTTCCTTAAATAATTAATATTATATCCATTGTTAGTTTTTGTTCTCTATTAGCAAACGCCAAAAATGCGTAGTTCTCACTTCTTTCGTATGTTTAATAAATTTTGTCCAGAGTGCACAAAGTCTTCTCCAATCTTTATCAGAAAAAAATAATTATTAAATTGAATTAGCAGTGAAATGACATTGTGGGCTCCGAGTCTACCCGCACGCCGTCTCGCTCATTTAATGCAAAAATAACAAGAAAAAATATTATTGGCAATGAAATATGATGAATTTATAACATTACATCTTAATTGTTCACAAGTTATGTTCTCGTACCATTCAATTCTTTTTCACTCGTTTTGACATATAAACTATCTGTTTTGTTTAGCATAAGTCTCATAAATTGAATAATTGAAAAAAAATATTAAGATCTTCGCAATTATTATAATTTGCATGGTCGGTTATATGCCGGAAAACATCACATGTTCAATTTTTTTATTTAACTCCCAAAGGTACACGAAAAACATAATGAATATATTAAAGGCCTTCAATATATGAAAAAGAACATATATTTTATATAAATTTATTTATTTAATTTCCATCGTTATGTATTTCTTAATTTCAAAATTACTTATTTTTTTAGAATTTAGAAAATAACTTAAATTTTGTGTCATACCTTTTTCATTTTAGCAACATGAATATAATGATCCCTTTTAATGATAAATAAAGTAGAATTAATGTCCACGCGTTATTTCGTTTTTACGTTAAACACACATCTCATTTTAAGTTTGGCTGAGTCGACTCGGAGCCGCGCCGCCGAGTGGGTTTAGGGGCCGGGAAGATTTCGTGGTGTGCGACTGTGCGCTATGAGGCGTCGTCTTGGATTATCGTCTCCCTCTGCATCGCCACTGCCCGCCGTTCTCTCACTCTCTACCTTTTTATAAGCCTTCCGAGACGGCTGCGCTCTCCTGCAACTCCAAAGCACTCGTCTTTCTACTCCCTTCTCCTTCTCCCTGTGGAACCTTTTAGGGCTCTTCGTGATCGAGGAGACATGGAGTCGCCGAACCCAGCTGTGAGGCTGCGGTGCTCTGTCCAGAACTACGACTGGGGCCGCTTCGGAGAGGAATCAAGCGTCGCGAGGCTGTTTGAGAGGAACTCCGGGGAGGAGACCGACCCTGGGCGCCCCTACGCCGAGTTCTGGATGGGCACGCACGACTCCGGCCCGTCCTTCGTCGTTCCGGCCAACGGCGAGGGGCTCGACGGTGAGGCCGTCACGCTCAAGAGGTGGATTGCAGAGAACCCTTCCGTTCTGGGGGAGAAAGCCGTTGCCAAGTGGGGAAATGAACTTCCTTTCTTGTTCAAGGTCGCTCCTTTTATGGCAAAAATTATTGTTCCACTTTTTTGGGTACTTCAAATTTTGCTCTCCTAAGTTTGGGCGTTGGTCTTCTCGTGATGAAACTTCGAGTATTTTTACTGGAATTTGGCGTCTTCCCGTAGAGGTTTATTTGCTCTTCGTTCGTGATGGTGTGTGTCCCTTTCTCTTTACATGTTTCAGTGTTTTGTCTTTTTGATGATTTGGACTTAAAATTTAAAGTTCTCTCTTTGGCGTTAGTTTTTTTTCCCGCAGGTTTCAAATTCATCTTTTTTTCTTTATAAAATTTAGTGTCTTTTGGCGTTTTTAGCAGAGAAGTAGTTTTATTGTGGAACTTCTTTCTGTTGTCACTGATAATTGCTTTTGGCAACAGGTGCTATCAGTGGCCAAGGCGTTGTCAATACAAGCACACCCAGATAAAGAGTTGGCAAAGATGCTTCACAAGGCGAGGCCAAACGTTTATAAGGACCCTAATCATAAGCCAGAGATGGCAATTGCGATCACAGAGTTCAAGGCCTTGTGCGGCTTTGTTAGTGCTGAGGTATCCGTTGTAGCTCTCATTTTATTTCAGCAAATTCGGTTCCTTCCTCGGTCGAACCATCTTAATGATTCAAAACTACTTTTTTTTTTTTGAGAAGAAATGATTCAAAACTACTACTTTTCTTTTATAAGTAATTTGTGTATGGGTTTACTTTGTTTCCGATAGATCCTTGAAAAAGAAGCATCCTTGTAACGCTATTCTTCTTATTGTCTCTTTTACTACACTAATTTGATGCTCAACACCATTAACGGAAGCCAAAGTATTCTTTCTCAGTACTGTTGTTGATGTTATGATGATCAAAATTTTAGGAAAATGGAAAGCTTTTTATTGTATGCACTAAGAGTGCACCTGTTTATTCAACCTTTTGACTTCTACCTTCTCCTTTAGATGCATGCATGACATGAATTAACTTGATTAAATTTCTCATGCAATTTCTCTTGTCATCTGGCAGATCTTAGGTTATTTGACTAATGGAATATAATACAGTATCTTTCGCCCTTTTTAGGGCAGCTTCTTTTGCTTTTGAAGTTCTTTTTTTTTTCAGACTTCACATATTTGTATATAAAGCTTAGTACTTTCGTTATTTCAATCCCTTACACAATGTGTCATTATATTTTTTAAGTATGAAATTTTAGCCAATTCTCTAATGTGACTATATAGTATAGTATGTTTCGACAGTTTAATCATGATGACATAACAATTTAGAGTCTATATCTAAAAGTAAGCAGAAGAAACCAATTGATAATATTCTTATTATCTTGCAGGAACTTAAAGATGTGTTAACTTCTGTACCTGAAATTCTAGAGCTGGTTGGTTATGAAGATGGAAACTTAACAGTTAATGGTAAAGATCTGGATGGATACAAATCTGAAATAAATCTGCAGTCTATATTCACTAAAGTTATGGCAGCTAGTGAAGAGGCAGTTTATAAACAGGTCTCTGTACTAAAAGAACGTCTGCTTATGGAAAGTAAGGTAAAAGGACTAGAATTTAGCTTTTTTTATGTTTTATATTTTAATACAAATGAACATTTGCCACATTATTGATTGCTATCTTTTGCTGATTTTTTTTGAGAGCATATCTTTTGCTGAATTGTTGATTACAAACTATTAAGTATCTGCTTTGTGTTACTTTATTCTTAGCAAAGGAGTGCAATGCAATCTTATATGTCTTGGGGCTTGTCTAATTCTTTTATTTGTGTCTTTTGATCATGTCTTCTAAATCCAAATCAACAACATGACATGATAAATTATTTGACTATTTTGAAATATATCTTCATGCAACTTGGTTTAATCGTATTTCAGTTCGATGTTTTATGCATGACATATTATTAACATACCTACAAATGCCCTTCTCATCGAATTTTTGAGATTAATGTTTAGGCTTGCTTTTGGCACTGAGAAATTTTGAGTTTTTATATTGTTTCTACTGTATGAGTCCCTGATTTATCTTGCATCTGGAATGCATTTGAAATTATTAGTTAAAACATTGAGTTCTGCAACTGCAATATGTTGTAATGATTTGCAAATAGTACAATAACATTTCCATTACTATAGGCTTATAACTCTTAGTCAGAAGGAAAAAAAAAACTCTTCATGTAGACCTTATATTCAGAAGTGGAATATTTAATTAGGTTACATATTGGTTATTAGACAAAAAAAAAAAGGTTACATATTGGTTATTAGATGGCTAACACTGTTTATATATGGGTTTCCTTGTAGATGGGCATTCACTTATCACTTTACGGGTTGCTTATATGTTCATTATTTTATGATGTTCCTTCAAGTGTCGAAATTGACCTTTCTGTTCAACTTTTACCTGATTTGGTTTTCAACTCCAATGTAATTGATCTTGAGCTAATAACTTCAATTTATTGTTCCTTTAATATTCAAATTTTGCTTATGATATTTTGGGATTTCTTTATGCACAAATTCTCTTGCAGTTTCTGTTAAGCTATGCCAAGTCATCCTTTGTCCATATTTTGTTACATTTACTTACAATATAATAATCAGTACAGCTTTATGAAGGATCTGAAGTCTTAGATGATCTACGGTGCTTACCTCATTTACGTCACAACTCTAATTGCTCACTTCTGAGTTCAAGGGATGAAAGTCAACCCATGTTAGGATTTCCTTTGACTTTCAAGTGTCGTCATTTCCAGGCACATGATCTAGAGTAATTTCAAATTTAAGCTATTAGTTAGCTTGGAGCTGTGCAAACTTAACGTTTCACTAGGTTGAAAAAAAAGTAATAAATAATGGTTGCATAAGCCAATTTTCCTTCGAATCCAAGTTAATCAGGGGTGTAGGGGTAGACTCCTTTCCGATAAGCGAGAGAAACACAGAAAATAAAAAGATATTGCATCTTTCGTTTCCCTTGATCAATTACTGGTTGAAACTGCTACTTGTGTTCTTTAATTTCCTTGCAAATCATGGTTCTAATAGTTTGAATCTGCAATCAGATTAGGACATTATCAGAGAAAGAACAGCTTGTTTTGCTGTTAGAGAGACAGTATCAAGCTGACATTGGAGTTATTGCAGCTTTCTTCTTCAATTATGTAAAGCTCAATCCTGGTGAAGCACTTTCTGTAGGTGCGAATGAACCCCATGCATATATTTCTGGTGAATGCATTGAATGTATGGCCACATCAGATAATGTTGTACGGGCCGGACTGACACCTAAGTATAGAGACGTACAAACTCTTTGTTCCATGCTGACATACAAACAGGTTTGCTATCTTATCTTAAAACCATATTAGATCTAGTGGTATCTCATCAACTACGCATTTCAAACACTACAATGACTTCAATTTCAATGCTTTGTTGGCCTTTAGTTCAACACTCGCACATCTAGTGTGAATTGTTCAAGGTTTTGTTCACTTACTACATTCTGCATGCAATTTTATCAGCTAAACATCGGCCATTAATGCTAACATGCAACTGTCAGTGATACTTGAACTGTTTCTCACAGTTGACTTATGTGACAATGTATATAGGCAGAGTTGTTGTTTTTTACTCTATGTTTCTAATTCCTGGGATTTTCTTCTTGAATTATTAGAAAAATATGTTAAGGCCTCTTCTCTATCATAATGACTTCATCGGTCAGGGAAACTAAAACTTAATGGTCTCAAGGGGAAGCAAGAAATAAAATTAACCACTATCCACTATATGTAGGGTATTGTTCTTCCATTTGTAATGTCAAGAGCAACAAAGCTGAGTCATTGTTGATTGATGCAGGGATTTCCTGAAATTTTGCGAGGAGTTCCTTCGAACTCTTATGTGTCACGATATACACCCCCTTTTGACGAGTTTGAAGTTGATCGATGTGTGCTTCCATCAGGAAAATCTGTTGTGTTTCTTGCCATGCCAAGTCCATCTATTTTCGTTTTTGTGGCAGGGGAAGGGGTATTGCAGATAACTTCAACAAATCATGAAGAAAACGTTAAAGAAGGCGATGTGTATTTTGTAGTTGCAGAACATGAGATTACTTTACGTGCTTCAGCCGATGCAGGGGTGCAACTTTACAGGGCTGGAGTTAATAGCAGATTCTTCATCTAGGGATGCTACATCCCTTAAACGTTATCAGCTTCACTTCCTCTGTTGAAGGGAGAAAAAAATATATACAAGAGTCAGTTTAGTGTTCTAGCAGCTAAGTTGTATTGTATGTTTACAGTTGGATAAGATCAGTCCACAAAGTACACGTAATTTCACTGGAAAGGTATCGAGGCATCAACGAATGTATAGCGGAACAAGATTTGCCTACGTTTGTAATACACCTAAATTATCTTATGGAAGAATAACGTCGATTTACCAAGAGTAGTAATGGTTTTTCGTTATCTAACATTTAATTTCATCTTGGATGGGTCTGAAATATTAGTACTCTCGTTCTGTTCTCTCTCTTTTTAGGAAGTGTTCGGCGGGTCGGTCGGCTTGCGAATCCGATTATTCGATCCGACTCAAATTAGTTTGGGTCAGGTCGGGTACGGGTTGAAATTTTTCGACCCGAGTTGATTAGGTCCGATCTAAAGATTCAAATTTTTTTATTTTTTGGCCTATATTTTGTGCTAAAAAATATAAAATATTATAATAAAATATTTTAAATATGTAAAATAATATATAAATGTTTAACAGATTATTTTATGCTTTTAAAATAAATATTATATCATATTTTTTATATTAAATAATAGAAAAAGGTAAGAAAAAAATTAAAAAAAAAGAAAAAAAATGATATTCGAATTGGATCGGTTTGGATTGAATTCATCCCTCTAAAAAGAGCTGACTACTTGATTCGACCTGATCAAAATTGGACGAATCAAATCGGATCCAAATTCGATCGAGTCAAATCCGACGCGCAAACATCCTATCCCTTTTACTTGTTGAAAAGTCTGTGAAGCGAGCGAGGTTAAAGTCTACTACCGAGATTAAATGTAATATATAATTTTGACCCACTATAATTCTTGAGTTTCTTCCAATATATTTCTAGATTAGATATTGTGACTCTGTTTCGTAGGCATAGGCATAGGCACCAGCACCTTACTTTTCGGTGAAAGATGCACTGCATCATTTAGGCATCGAAGTGGTGTAAGTAACCATCTTGTCCAGCTTTTTTTTTTCTTATCTTTTGAGTCAACTTGATTCTCTTAAAATCAGGATCGCTGGGATTGAATTGACTGGTAAGACAAGAAGTTCTATTATTTCAAGCAACACCTGTGTATGTGCACATTCCACATTCCCATCTCAGCAACAGAAAGCGTGGTTATCAGAAATGATTTGCGTCTGTTCCAGATTCGATCCTCCAAGCACTTGCCCCTTGATTGATCTTAGTTAATGGCGGCTAACAAATATAATATTAATTTTCTATGCCTTCTTCTTTTTACTCTCTTTTATGCTAATAAATCGGCATGCGTGGGTTGTGGTCATGAAACTATTTGACAACAGTACACTCAACCAAGCATGCATTGCTGACCTCGTGGCTTCTCTTTATACATCTCTTTATATCTTGAGAATATTCATGTCATATGGGTTTTCATTAGACCAAGCATTATTAATAAATTTTCCTCTTAAATTGAATCCTCTAATTAGATATTTAACACTCTATATCGTCGTCAGTCCCAATTTAGAACTACTATCAACTGTTAATATTTAGTAAGTTCAAACAATGTTAAAACTTTCTATAGGAATTGACTTGGTGAACGTATCCGCTGAATTATTTACCTTCTTCACCTTGATCCTCTTCTCAGTGCGAATGAAATGATACATGACATCAATGTGTTTGGTTCTTTCATAATGACACTTGATCCTTAGATAAGTATATTACACTTAAACTATCATATTTCATTAATATTGTTGTAGTCCAAGATCTTCGATAATGTCTTTTAATCAGATTTTTTTTTCTTAGCAACTTCTGTTAATGCCATATACTATTCTCTGTGGTAGTAAAAGGCTGGAATGTGACTTTCCAATTGTTAAAAGAACTGCCAAGAGTGAAAACATAATCTGTCATTGATCTTCTTCCATCAACATGTGTAAACTTAGGTCTGAATAACATGCAACTCTTTATCACTTCTATATATGAAGTCAATATTAGACGTTTCTCTCAGATATTGAAAGATATGTTTTACTATCTGCCAATGCTCATTCTCTGGATTGCTCATGAATTTGCTACCTACACTAATGACATACGCAATATCAGGTCTTGTAAATTACCATAGCATACATTAAGCTTCTAATCGCACTACCATATGAAATTCGAAACATGTATTTCTTTTCTACATCAGATTCAGTTGTAAAAAAGGTGCATGTTTGAAACTAATGGAGTACTTAAAGTCTTCATATATAAAATTTTCTGAATGTAATTTTTCTGATATAGAAAGAATTTACATTTTACGTGATTCCTGTAAATCTCTATCCCTGAAATTTTCTTTGTTGCATCAAGATTTTTCATATCGAATTCTACACTAAGTAGCTTTTTCAAAATTTAAATGTCTGACATATTCCTACCGACAATTAACATATCATCAACGTACAAGAGTAGATAGATGGTTGAATCACCCTCCACCTTCTTGTGATAGACACAACAATCATATAGACTCTTGTTAAACTCCTTACTAATTATGAAAACTATCGAACTCTTGTATCATTTCTTAAAAGAAGTTGTATAATGACTTCTTTAGTCTGCAGACTTGGTCTTCTTTTCTTGAGATAGAGAAACTCTTTACTTGGCTCATGAGGATGTTTTTTTCAATTCTCCGTATAAAAATACAATCTTCACGTTTAATTACTCAACCTTCAAATTTTGATGTGCTACAAGGTCAAGTAGCACCCAGGTGGAAGCGTGTCTGATAATTGGGGAGAAGATCTCATTGTAATCTACTCACTCTTTCTTATTATAGCCTTAGCAACTAGACGTGTTTGGAATATGATGCTTTCAACTTCTGGACTTCCAAGCTTCTTCTTGAAGATCTACTTGCATCCGATGACATTTCTACCTTTTGGTAACTTGACTAACTCTGAAGTCTGATTTTTGTGCATCTCTTCACTCATTGCGGCAATCCACTGTTCTGATTCTGCACATGCAATAACATCCTTATAGCTTGATGGTTATGATGATTCTACTCCTTCAAGTCGTTGCTTCTTCTGCTTGCTTTTCAAGTTTTGATTGTTTAGCCTATGAGATTTTTCTATCCCATTTTGAATTGGAGTTAATCCAAACCCATCTGTTTTCGTGACACCCTCATTTGTTGAGTCAATAACGTCTAATTTTTGCTTGAGCATAAACATCTCATCAAAAGATATGTTTATGCTATGAAGGAGATCAGATTATGAAGTCTTTTACACCTACGCCATTTTGCCTACAAAGACACAACCCTTGGTTCTAGCTTTCCTTCGTCGACGCAATAATATGCTAGGCAGTAAAAAACTTTTGGATTAGTATAATCAGCAGGATTTTTTGATCATACTTTAATAGGAGTTTTGAGATCGATCGTGATGGCAGGACTTTAATTCACTAGGTAACATGATGTGCTAACAGCCTTAACCCATAATGAGTTATTCAGATCAGAATTTGAGAGCATGCATCATGCTTTTTTCAAAGGTATTTTGTTCATACGTTCTGTTACACCATTCTACTTTAATGTATCTTTAACGGTGTGATGTCTGGCAAAATTTTTGCAGAACTAATCAAATTCGGACAAACAGAATTTTAAGCCATTATCGGTATAAAAGTATTTCACCTTTCTCGATGTTTGATTCTCTACCAAAGTCTTCCACTGTTTGAAAGCTTCGAATGCCTCGCTCTTGTGCTTCATACCCATGTCATCCTTGAGTAATCTCATCTCTCACAGATAAGAAATATCAAGAACCTCCTAAAGATAGAACACGAGTGGGGGGGGGGGGGGGGGGCGTTAATGTAATCGAGTGTTGCCTTCGTTTTGTGCACGACTTTGTTGAATTGATGCCATTTTTCTTGTCGAAGATGCAGTATCTTTTGACCACCCAGAATATATGTTCAAGTCACATGTATCATAACTTGAATGTTTTTTGTTTTGATTGGATGAACTATTTACTATAGCCACGCCAGAAATTACTGTAGCTTATAGTATGTACAAGATTTTCTATCAGACTTCTCTCATGACTTCAACATTACTCTTGGTGATTGTGAGAATACCTCATGTAGCATCCATCCGACATTCTTTGGTGTCATATCAATATTATTTCAGTTGCGAAACATGATAGACCTCTATCGATATCCTCACTCGATTGTCATGAGTTCTGATTTGAATTGAGTCAATTTCCACTATCATACAGATTGCATTATTGCCCATGATGATATTCCCGTCATCAATATTCTGATAAGTTGATAACTATTCTTTGTGCAGAGTCATATGATGAGAAATCCAAAACCCAACTCTTCTCTAAATATCTCCAATCAGACATCATGAGAGTTAAATCGGCATAATCAGTGTATTACTGCAACATGTTCTTCTTCTTCTTCTTGGGATAATCCTTTTTCCAGCGACTTGGTTCTTTACAGTAGTTGCAAATGTTCTTCGGATTGTCGTTCTTCTTCTTCGGCTTACCCTTTTTAAAATTTAGATGATATCCCTTCTTTATGATTGTTATCAACCCTACGGTCTGAGTCATTTACAACCTTGTCAGATGTCCTATGACAAAGTTCACGAATGTATAGACTCGATTTTATTTTTTTCAGACTAATTGTGTCTCTTCCGATGATAACAGATTGAATAAAAATTTCGTATGACAAAAAAAGAGACATCAATAGAATTAGGGCATCATCTTCATCCTTAATTTTCACATCTATATTTCGTAATTCCATCATTAGAGTATTCATTTTGTCAAGATAATTTTTCAGAGGTGTACTTTCTTGTATGCAGAGGGCGAACAAAAATTATTTTAATAGCAACTTAGGGACTCTAAAGTTTCGACACGGGCTAGCCATCATTTCTTCATTGACGACTTCAACAATCACCTCGTCCGCCAGGCACAACAGAGTATGCCTTATCCTCTTCAATAGAGTGTGCCTTATCCTCTTGTGTCGTCAAATTTGCGAGGTCAATCTTTTTTTTTTGCCCTTCGAGTCTTTCTCCTTTTATTTGTTCACACGTTCATGAGCGGCACTCATATTCGTTATTTTAGAAGTGTCCACATCTTGATTTGCTAGATATTGAAACTATTACGCTTTGAGAATTTCTCGATCTTCATATTGTGCGATGCCATCTCTACACCTGACGTTTGTTAGGATTTCTGTACAAGAGATGTTACACACCGAAAAAAATTGTGAAATTTTAAAACATCTTTTCCTTCCTAGTGTCTTGAAGTCTAGACGATTTTGTAAGATTCAAGATATTATTAACACATACTAAGGCTATTTTGTCCAAAATTCTAATTGAGCCATATGTTCATTGTGATAAATATGCATCTGCATGTGTTGGCTTTCTGTAGCTAAACAACAACAATAACAACAAAGCCTTATCCCACTAAGTGGGGTCGGCTACATGGATCATACGACGCCATTCCGCTCTATTAGTAACCAAACTTTTCGGTATATTATTCACCAATAGATCTTGCTCTATTAGTTCGCCAAGTGTCCGCCTTGGCCTTCCTCTCCCTCTTTTAATCGGACTCCAGATTATTTGATCTACTCTTCTTACTGGCGCATCTAATGATCTTCTCTGAACATGACCAAACCATCTCAAATGATTCTCTACCATTTTCTTACTAATAGGAGTCACTCCGACTCGTTCACGTATATGGTCATTCCTAATCTTATCTAATCTTGTATGACCACACATCCATCTCAATATCCTTATTTCGACTACCCCCACTTTACGTTCATGTTGTCCTTTCATAGCCCAACATTCACTATCATATAACACTGCTGGTCTTATAGCAGTACGATAGAATTTTCCTTTAACTTTATTGGGTACTTTTCTATCACAAAGAACTCCAGTGGCTTTCCTCCACTTACACCAACCAGCTTGAATTCTATGATTAACATCGTCATCAATCTCACCATCTTGTCTTACAATTGATCCTAAATATTTAAACTTTGTCACTTGAGGAATTATATCCTCCCCTAGCCTAACTTTCAAATCGTCTTTAAGTTGTTTATTTATAAAATTGCTATGCATATATTCTATTTTATTCATACTTAAACGAAAACCCTTTGACTCCAATGTATTTCTTCATATTTTCAAATACTGTTGGCTTTCTGTTGGCTTTACATATATTTCTGTTGGCTTTACATATTTCGCTTTACATATTTCCAACTTTACATATATTCTGTTGGCTTTCTGTAGCTGAACTGCAGAAATTGGTGCTGGATCAGCTGCAGATATTGGTGGTGGACAGATCAGAGATGTTAGTGTCATTGACCCTGTTCAAGAATCTATGCCATTCTCAATTGGGAAATCGTTGCTTCCGATGTATCCAAATCTCTACATCAATTATTTCTTCGTTTTACTTTTAATATTCAATCGCATCTCTCAGATTGAAGTCATCACCTGGAATTTGGTTGCCCAAAGCAACATCTAAGCTCGTTTATTCTACTAAACTTTCCACATCTTAAGGCGTTTGGGACATGCTCATTGGCAAACATGTGCCGCTACTCTGCAGAGAACTATTTGAAGAGAGGTATTTGGTCAGCATACAATCTGTCTTTGCGCTAGGATTACCATACATACAGATAAGGAGCATACATTGGAACAGTAGGCCTTTCGTATAGTCTTATCAGTAAAGTTATTGTGCAAGAACTTGCACAAAATTGCTGTCAAGAAGGAAAAAAAAAGAATAGGAAAATTAATGCACACTCAACAAGAATATTCATAGCTTTTCACCAATTTGTTTGACAGGAAAGGGTATGAGATCTTTAAATATTCTTAGCAAATTTTGGACTGGCTGCTTAGTTCTTCTATGAATGTATTTGTAAATTTCGAGGAAAGTAAGAGCAGGGACCTTATAGCGGCCATAGGAATGTTTTCTTTTTTTGCATTTGAAATTGGACAGTTACTGAAAGGGATGGCATCGTTTATACTTTTCTTAATGGTGGAAAACTGTAAAAAAAAATTGTTGCTGTTTTCGTGTCTACGTTATGTAAAGTTCTGTACTGTATATATAATGTTTGAATGATCAAAGGTACTAACTGACAAGTCAAGTTGAACAGCAACGGTTGATTCACCGCCTGATGAATTGAACATTAAAACAAAAAAGTTTCCAGAGTTCGAAGTCAAATTGGATTAATTTTTTAAATAATTGGTAACGTACCAAATCGTAACATGTCAAGCAAAGGGTGTATATATCTTTTTCCTTCTATAGTGTGCATCATGATATTTGGAGTCCATAGAATTTTGACTAATTTGATATATACTGTTAACATTATTCTTTTTCCTTGCAGTGAATAAAATTGCCTGGAACGCTGGATCGATGGCATTTGATTATGACAGGGGGGAAGAAGAATGAGCACATCCTTGTGGAGTTGTGGTTGGTCCATCAGATCAACCTCGTAACTTGAGTCGACCTCCACAACAACATAGATATTCTGCACCCCAATCGAAAAAAAAAAAATCTGGACTTTCTGCATGAACTCAAAGTGTAGAAATCCAAACAGTACTTTTACTTTTTCTTATTCTGAATCCTTGTCTAATAGTTAGTTAGTTTTTTCTTTTAGTTTGACTCCCATTTTTTTCCAAGCTTAAAGTGTAAGAATCAAAGAGAAAAAAATTATGAAAACAAAGATAATTAAGCTGTAACCAGAATGCAAAACTCATTTGTGTCAAACTACACTTGTGCCAACTCAGGACAGTCATATGTTGTTATGTTGTTATCTGTTACTTCTCATCTTCTCAGGTTCTGAACATGGTTATTTTAGCTTGATGTAAGAGACCCTACCACAAAAAAGGGGGAAGTATACTACTTTGGTACAGAGTACTTATGCTGGTGCAGGTAAAAAAGCTAAAAATTCCGGTGATACAGTGTGCAACTGCAGCCTATTATTCCCTTGCAGCAGTTAAAAAAAAGGGGCTGGTGGTCATCATAAAGGCATGCAAAGCCACAAGTATGAACTGATGTGGCCCTTCCCGAGAGTTTAGTCCCTTCACGGGTCCTCTTGACAAGGATTGTGTTGATTTGATTGACAAGAGGGTTCTCCACTCACTCACATGCTGCGAAGCCAAAAATCCCCCACTACCAGCAACGAGATCCATAAGAAGCCTTTTGGAAAAAGGAAAAGAAGAAACAGTCACTTGGTAGCACCAAGCTGCACTTATATATTACATCACCTATAGACATATTGGAAGACACATAGCCAGATCACGATATGTATTTTTATGGCATGATGGTGGGATACTGCACTGCACAATCGTTGCTCGCGAGCAAGCAAGGAAAGAATTGAAGAGATGAACTCACAGTTCCTGGTTGGAATAGTCCTGAAAGCTATGAAAAGAGCTGAAGAAACATGCACAGTATTCACACCATTTCCTGTGCTGTTACCATGGCGATCAGGTAACTCAGAATTATATATAATGTCGTCCTCAGGATGCAGCAAAAGTCATGCTTTCTAGCGAGTTATATGTTCTTCATGCAGACAAACATACGCACAGTACATGCTTGGCATGCAGCCACCGCCTACGAACAAGTTCTTTGACGTTGGGACTCTTCTTTGCATCCGCTGCCGTGCACATGTTGCTGCAAAGTCAAGGCATCGAGCCATAACAACAAAAAATTGAAGTGGACGCATGATATGCAAAAGTCCGGAGATATGGGGAACTGAACGTGAATTTTGACACGTTCCCTTGTGTAAACATGCTGATGAGGCGACGTGTGTGCATACACATGCATTTTATCCAATGCAAAATTTTGTCCAAGTGTAATACATATGTGTATATATATGTGACACGGTCCAACTCTCTTCTTGTCTGGTTCCTTTCAAATAACTTCCACAATTGCTCAAACATGCATCCTAATGTTTTGTACTTTTATTTACCATGACCATTCTCTCTCTCTCTCTCTCTCTCTCTCTCTCTCTCTCTCTCTCTCTTTCAGTTGTAATGATCAATTAAAACAAGCTTTCCTCTTTGTGTCATGGTCGACGGAGAACAACTCTAATCAAGTAGCGTTACGCTATTTCATATGCATAACCCTTTGTGCAAACTACAAAATATGGTCTCAATTAAGCACTGTTGGGAGACAAATAAGTTAAATTAGGGTGTTACGTAATTGTCACGTAACAAGTGGCCTTTCTAGCTGCGACGACGTTCGCACGTGGGGTCGGAGGCAATCGGGAGAGGTGCGTGACATACGAGGTCAGCGCGGCTTAACGGACCAAAACAAATCTAATGAGACCTGTTGAAAGCGTGATTTATCTAAGATCGTGGCCGCGCGAGGGCAATCGGACGCTTGTGTGAATGTTAGCCCAACTTTTGCGGCTCGATGCATTTGAGTCAAACTTTTACCTAGCCATCCGACCAGACCGGACTCATATTTCTTCTAATCAAGTAGAATACAAGTAAAAAATTTCAACCTCACAACCAATCCGATGCCCCAATAAATAATTTGTATTCCTTTATTTAATTTCCTTATTTTTAATTTTTTTAAAAAAACTATTAAAATATAATATTTTTGAAATATACAATCAATTTAAATATTTAACAAACTTATGATATACTTTAAAATGAACGTTAAATAACGCAATAAAAACTAAAAAAAATAACGAAATGGTATTCAATCCAACTCAATCATAGAATCGACTTCGAGGTTAAGTCCCCGATAAAATAAAACTCGATTTTGATTCAACCTTTTGGGACCATGATATTATTTCCAAAAGGCTAGAAGGTATGGCTGCATGGATCGACATTCAACGTCCTCATCTTTTTCTATAATGCAGAGGTGATCTTTGTCTTGTGAAACTAAATATCTAGAAAATGCCGCAGAGTTACTGTTACACCCTTATTATACCAATGCTACTAGTGCTCTTAAGAAATCTTAACCTAACTTATGAACTTTGCCATGCGTGACGTGTCAGGAAATTCCATTTGACGTGCATGATTCTGTATATATATGCAGTGCATAAAACAAGCTACAAAACACACTGTATGTATCAGGCTTTCATGCATAGTGAAACAATTTAACTGCGTCCTCACGTTGATGTCACTTCTTCTAATCGTAGGAGCAGCTAATTACCCGGTCCTTTGTACGTTTCTGAAAATGTAATATTATAAATATCCGGTTAATTTAATTAGACAGCTATATAATTATTTTTTATCAATTGACACTTGACAGTACTTTCGAAATTGGAAACCACGAACATGAGACCTATCCTTAGCTCAGATGATTATGTTTTTGCTTAAGGAATTCGACAAATGGTCCTATTGAGTGGCAATCTACAAGAGAAAAGAAAACACCTGAAACAAAACTCTAAAAGCTATGTAATACGAACAAGGGAAGCACGATTGCAGTTGTTCACTTCTGTCCGCCGGCTGCAACAGGAAAAAGTTGAAACAGCTGTTAGCAATTCCATGGACTGATTGGAACAATGAGATGTTTGATGTAGGGTCACTTCCTTGGGACTAGTGGTGGTAGCCAGGTACATCTTGACACCTTTTATCTTAGCTGCAGTGGCCCCTTTAGCTTTGTAAGCCTTGGTTCACTGATAATTTACAGCAGCAGCTAGCAGTGTTAAAGCTCATACATGCAAGCATATGTTATATATAAAAAAGAATGACTAATTACAAAGTGTGGGTTCTTGCATCAGTTTCAAACTTCACCTTCAAGCAATAACAGATAAATTATGTATATGGATGATGACACACACACACAGCAGGAAAGTATCAGAGTCATCAGACTGGACAGGAAAGTAAGCGAGGGAGAGAGGAGGCGAGCGAGGAGGACGTTCCACTTTGTGGTCCACCTCCAGGCTACAAACCACATCAAATCTGATTCAAAGCGAAATGACCACACATGTGATCCCAGAGATGGGCCCTGCATGCAGCAAGAACCTCAGCTACATGGCTAGTTATCTCTCTTTACTTTTGATCAGAAAAATTAAAGGAACACATGAAGAAAAGGACCAGGTACTCTCGTAAAGATCACACACAGACCAATGCATGCTACGATATGGAGATATATATATATATATATATATATCTAGTTACAAATATGTCTCCAATTTTACATACGTACATATATCATATGTAATATAATAATGTTCGTCAATCAATGGAATGATTTCTTTCTATCACCAAAAAGAAGGCCCAGATTCGACGCCATTCATGTAGCCTTTGAGCATGCCATACAACTCATCCATGCTCCACAACGAGCCGTCGCCAGTGGAGGCGTTGGTGGTGGTGGTGCAATTATTGCTGGTGGACGTAGGGTAATCAGAAGTGGAGTCGTATCCGAGCGTTATTAATGGTGCCGACGCGGGGGTCATGTCGTCCCATGAGCCTAGGTTGTAGGCATTATCGGCGCCGGGGTAGCCACCGTCGTCGTATGAGCTGAAGGCCACGCCGTTGAGCTCATGATCATTCGGACTCGACGAGAACTCCCACGCGTTCGTGACCTGGGGAACTGCAAATGATGGGGCGGCGGAGGCGGCCGCGGTCAGGCCGGAGGACGTGCACGGTGAAAAGTTGTAGGAGCTGCTGCAGTTCTCCATTAGTCGGTCATACTGCACGCCGGGGTGGTGATGGTTAATCGAGTAGTCGTGGAAGGCGACGTGAGGGGCTTGATGGCATGGCGACTGGTCGTGATGAACGGCGGCGGCGGCGGTCATGGTGCAGTCAGCTGTAAGTGCCGGGTATTGATGCGTGCTATTGGACAGTAGAGATTGCACGGCCGCAGGAGAGCCCATGCGCTCGAGCAACCTCGGCAGCCAGTAGCAGCGGACGGCGTCGCGGAACACAGCGCTGTTGGCGTCGATCTTGAGCTGCCTGGCCTGCTTCTGCACCCGTGTTCTCCAGTAGTTCTTTATCTCGTTGTCGGTTCTTCCAGGTAGATGCTGTGCGATCCTTGACCACCTACCAATCACGAAATTTCGACATAGTAACAAAGTTACAAATCCATAAAACAAAAGAAAAATCTCTTGTACTTTTAAGACAAGAAGGACACTTGTGAAACTTGAAAGAAGAACCATAGAGTAAGGGGAGAATATATACATACGGAAGCTATCAAGAGCAAGTATGCATCAATCAATCAAACAACTCTTTGCCAGTAAATAGGAAAATGGAGAGAGAATTGTGCAAATATGTAGTACCTGTTTCCCCACTTGGAGTGGAGTTCTAGGATCAAGAGCTGTTCCTCAGGAGACAGATTACCTCGCTTTATATCGGGCTTCAAGTAATTTAGCCACCTCAAGCGACAGCTCTTGCCGGTTCTCTTCAAACCTACATATGAGAAGAAAAGAGATCGAGCTACGTACATTAGGAACAAATCTAGATTGTTGACAAGGGGAGAGAGAAAGAGAGAAGTGAAGAGGTAGCCTCTGAAAAGGTAAAGCTCAAGCTAATCAGCTAGCTGCTAGAGGGGAATGGAAAGATTCATATATGTACCGGAGCACCTAGCGAGGAGGTTCCAACGGCCCTCGCCATGGCAAGCAATGTAGTGGATGAGGAGGGTATCCTCCTCTAGAGTCCAAGGCCCCCTCCTTAGCTCCACCTCCTCCTCAAGTTTGTTGGATGATGATCCCCTTTTCTCAGACATTAATTCTGCTCAAAGCACCTCCTGAAAAGACTCTTTCTCTCCCTCGCTATCTCTATAGGGAAGGAATTGGTCTCAGAAAGCTCTTTACCTAGATTGAGGGAAGATGAGGGCTAAGTGTTCAAGTTATATAGACCATGCCAACCAAGGCCTTTAGCCTAACAATAATGAGGGGCATTTAGAAAAGAAAAGGCAGCAGCCCCTTCTAGTAAGGGGAAACACATTTCTCTCTCCTCTCTCTCCCCGATGACTTGTGCAATCATGAAAGAATTTCTTGGAGGGTGATTCACTGCTAGTGATAGTTATAGACTTGGAGGCTTCATTAAGTGGGTCACAGATGAAGAAAAGAGGGGGGTGGGGGCATAAACTTATGTTTCATATGTATGAGGATAGGGGTCATGCCTTCATCCATTCTGCTTGTTACTTGAGAAAGCGTTCGTGGTCTATATTATTTTGTACACGAGACGTGTTTGACCGAGCAATTGATCAACAAGCAATCTCTACGGTTATACAAGTACTGCTGTGTTTAACTTTAATTTTTAGACGAAAAGATCCCTATGAACTTCTCACGCCTACACCTTTTTCCCTTGTTTCTTCTCCTCTAATTGCAGGGTAATTAGCTTGAGAGATGTTTACGTGCCTCATCCTGCGGCGTCTACGCTGTTGGAATCTTTACAACATTTCTCTTCTCCGCATACTTGACACTATGGAGGATGCAGCAGGTTTTGCTTTCATACGCACACCAAGTACCTCAAAGTCTCTCTCTCTCTCTCTCTCTCTCTCTATGTGACACACGCAGACATACATTTCAGCATTCAAGACAAATTTAATTGCCTTTTTGGTGTGAACATGGGGCGACCTTTGCTTAGCTTGATGTGCTTCTTCTACTTCGGTTTGTGGTCGTAGTGTCTGTCACATATATATTCCGCCAGTAAGCATAAAGAGAAAGCCACCACTGTATGACCACCCAAATGCTATTTAATGAAGCAAAAGCTTCAATCCTTCCAAGTCTCGGCAACTCCCTTGTGTTCTCAAGCTTCTTATATCATGCAATTAGTATGAGTTTGCTGACTGACCGCAATGATTTTGTATACAGAATAAATGAGCCAAATCCATACTTTTCAATGCCTTTTGATTAATTAAACTCGGATAGAGGATAATCATATTTCAACAAGAACAGGTTTTGTAGATTTCAGAAAATTTACATGATGCATATTGCAAGCCTTTTCTTTTTCTTTTTGCTTCTTTTTACTGTAAAGATAATTAAGATGTTCAATAGATATGCTTACCTTGTACTGACAGGCACACGTGCTATTCACAAGCATGCCTACACTATTTCATTATTCTCTACTTGGAATTTATTCCATCACTAAAGTTAAAACTTTTCTATATTTTTTTCTCTAGAATTCATTAATATAGTGACCTCTCAATGTAAGATTCAGTATAGTTTGGCTCATAAATCAGCTTGTTGGCATGATTATATTTGTGACATTTTCAAGCATTATATCAGCTGCATTTCAATTTGTTTTGTTAGATATCATTTAGTGGTCCAAGAAACCATATCTTCTCTCTCTCTCTCCCTCACACACACTAAACAAATATATAGTACACATAGCCATAATTTTCATGGACCACATGCCCATTTTCCTCTCATATGCATCTAATTAAGGTTTAACCCTACGATAATGTCCATGCCTAAGGTAAATGATTCCACATAACTAGTGGTTTGTTGCATATGCTATGCCTATAAAACAAATTGCTTAGCTTATGCATGCCTAGGTAAAATTTATATCTAATTGATCATCGTCGCATGCCAAAACCAAGTGGGTTAATGTGACGTAGGTTTTCACTCTTTGCTACTGATCATAGGTTTCGATTGGGGCTTAGCTACAATCTCTGTATGTAGCTTTGCACTTATGGAACATACATACACATTATATCAGATTAGTGGAATATTCCTTGTAGTCACACATGATGCTTAAAAGCTAAAAGTCTTTGATTTGTTAATCCTTAATTAACTCATGATTACAGCTATGCACTGATGAAAAGGTATGCCTATCATGTTTATAGCTGGAGCTAATACATTTCCCTTCTGCTGCACAGGACATGTGTGCATGGTATCTTCATAATCTCCAATGTCTAATTAATGGACACAAATTGTTGAGAAAACAATTGCTGCAGATGGCTAAGACATCTTTCAAATTTGAAAGAAAGCTGATATATCTACATATAAATATATTGATCAATCATGATTTCAGGAAACTTTAGGTTTTTGTGTAGTAAAGAGACTGGATGAGATCAAGATTACTCCGACGGCGCGGTGCGACACAGATACACGCATTGTGAGTGAAACCTGTCACCATGAGAGGCCTTGATCAGATGTCCATCACATTGATCAGAGGCAAGTTCAAAGTATCATGTTTTTTTTCCTCTACTGCAATTAGATATGATGCATCAATATCAGAGGTCAGCAGGAAGAGATAAAAATTGCAACCCCAGTTGTCCAGTCAGAAGCAAAATTGGCACACAAAGCATGCAACAATATGCCATCCGCATTTCTTTTGGTGACAATTATACATACTTAGTCTTCAGAGACTTTTGTGTTACTTCTTCTCTGATGTCAATTCAAGTTTCTTCCATTCCGCAAAAAAGTGTGACCAGATGGAATGATTGCTTCCTCATCTGGTTCTTTAATTCATATCAATTTTGTTTTCTCTATGGAGGAATATATATGTGAATCACCTGTTTGATCATGGATCTAGCTGGTAGCAGATAGCTGTCAAATAGATGACAGAATCATAGCTGCTGCATCCATTCTGACTAGTCACTGATCAGTTTGTCCATCCTCTTGGGGTGGCCCCCTTCTGCTCATTGTGTTCAGGACTAACTCAAGCGAACCGTTCATGGATGACCAGGAACAGCAACTCATAATCTATATATATGACCAATTTAATTCCCCCTTCCTTTTATTATTAAGACATTAAACTATATATATATATGACCAATTTAATTCCCCCCTCCTTCATGCAGTATAATGCGTGCATCATGCGGGATGGAGAAAGCTCAAAAGTGTGACCCGCAGGATCCATCCTGTTTCACTCGTGGTACTGTTCGTCCACAGTTGCCTCAGACGGTTACAAAGAAAAGGCGACAAAAATCTTCTGGTCTTTCACAGAGCAGATGGAACTTTCAGATTACGTGTGTTTATTTGTTATTTCTTTGCTTTCAAAAGAAAAAAAAAATTAACTCGAATGGATGGAGAATAGTTTTCTAATATTTGGTGCCATCGTTTTTTCCCTCTATTTTCTTGCGTTTTTTTATTAATTGACACTTGAAATTGATGTAAGTTAGAAAAAAAAACTTCTTTTGGAGGAAATTAACAAAATTGCCCATGTATATATTCAGATGGTATAAGCTTTTTCAATGTAAAATTATTGTTACTTTTTGTATACCATATATGGATTAAAAGATCGACGATAACTAATATAACTTCAAGTTGGGTTTATAAAAAGTCTTAATTTGACCAAACTTTATTTCATTTTATTCATCCTCAAACGTGAGATGCAAGCGGCCATTGATATCAATGTATTCTTGACTTTGACTTAAAAAATATACAATTCTTTCATAGAAATTACTTTCTTTGAAATCGTATTTTTCCAAATATTTGTGAAAGTAAATTGAATTCCAAAGTCATTCTTTTAGTCCCATGAGTTTCCAGAGCTAGTAATAAATCACCAATCGAGTGTCATGTAGGAGTGAAAAAGTTACTTTTAACTAAATCAACAATTTTATCTTATAATCGATCAATCAATCATATGACTCTGGCAAGCATTGTTCTAAAAATTTGGGCCAGGTGGGAGAAACGGGGAGCAGCATTTCTTTGGCCACAGATGGGGGAACTTATTTTCTTTCGACAAGTGGCAAGAATGAAGACCCAAGACATAAGGTGCCAAAGTATGCATGGTTGTGTGTGGGGGATACTGATGCTTGCTTTATTAGACTTTGTGAAGCTAATTAAACTCCTAAAACCCTAAACATTCCTACTAATTTGTAGGCGGTGACGATTACTTGGGCATGCAATTAATAAAATTAACGGACTTTCATACTAATTAATTAACGATTCCTACTAATTAATGGACTTTCATAGTAACGCATTAATACAATTTTTTTGTTATCTGTATTTACTATTAATTCCCTCTTTAGATGTTGACGATCCTCCTTTAGTTATAATCTCGGCGAAAATGTTGCTTATCTAAATCAAATTGATCCCCATCTCCTTCTTTTTTATTTGCTAATCCCTTTCCTTTTCACTGGTCCTATATATTCCCTTTTGCGTATTAATGCGTGACATGGAGGTCTAAAACTTAGGGGGTTAACTAGGGTTAGATTGATTTATGCAGTGCATGACGGGGATGAAAGGTGCCATACTTCTCACGACGAGGCACTAATTTTATATGGAAGATTAATAATGCTTTACGCGAATTTTCTTACAAATTTATAATCATCTCGATATATATATATATATATATATATATATACTCACACATCACACATTCCCTGTATGAACGAAAAGCCATGCCATGCCATGCGTACGTGGTTGGTTGCAAATGCACATCTTAAAAGCAAAGTAACACATCGAAAAAAACGTGTGTCAAAGACTTACATATTGTTCAACATAATAATGCAATAATATTTTGTATGGATCATGAAGAAAAGTTAACGATCAATTTCACGATAGTGGTTGTGCAACTCCAGATGGAGACGCACAAGGTATATATATCTTTATACGTCGATCGATAATTATATTGTACAATATAATGCATGCTTGGTTAATATTATATCAAGCCCAGAATGTTCAGCATCAATGGAGTAAAAGAAAAAGGAGATCTAGCAGCATATATTCTTCCCACATCAGAGGTAGGCAATTAGTATATATATATATATATATGGAATTAAGGAGTCATGCATGACTCGATCGACTAGTAAATAGATAGAGAATTTATTTGTTGATCGGTCAATTATTATTTCCGTAAATTTTTAGGACTTTATATAATTATAATAATTATAAAGTACGACTAAAGACCATCACTTTCTCCCACCGAAAAAGAAAAAAAAAACCATCACTTTCAACGATAATAATAGATCATGAAATTAGAACTCGATATTATTGATTTCCTTGTTTCCAACTTGAAATTTTAGTCACCCAATTAATTAATTAACAAATTTGTAGATAAAGATGTTTTTCACGCCCATTGTTTTAGTAGCGTTTTCACATAAAAGCTCCATCTATCAGCCAACATGCATGCAGCGTCACACCACTTTTTTAGTGCTGATCTTATTTTGCTACGAAAAAAAAAATTGCAAGTTAAAACGGGTCGTTTATTAATTAATTTTGAATACTTTTTCCCATTCGATTAGTTGTAAGATATAATGAACGAAAGCCATTCTCCATACACAACATTTTGTACTGCGCCTTAATTCAGCTATTGAAATATAATCATTCCTTAATTTCTGACACACACACACACATATATATATATTTATCACATGTGTGAAGGTTCTTAAAATCAAGATCGATCGTTGTAATATATATACTAATTAATAATAACAATATACATTTCAAAAGATAAAATATTTTTGTCAAAAAAATTACGCAGTTAACTCTTAAATTGCACTTCATTAAGTCCTACTTAATTATATTAACATAATAAAAGGTGAAAATATATTAATTTTATGATCATGAATATATATTATATTATTAGTTGAATGATTATGATAATATAAGATTGGATAAAATTGTAAGATGCATGGTGTGAAATTTAAAAGTCCATTAAATATCTTATAGAGAAGATTCTTTAGATAATATCGGTTAGTGGATTTAAGATCTTAAATAGATCAACATTTGATAACACAGACACTGTGCACACAGATATATATATATATATATATATATATAGTACTCTGTTTCTCTTCTTTTGAGCATATAAAATTCTCAATATATGTTATTTTAATCTCCTTTACCAACCTAAAAACAATATTATAACTAAATTGTCTTTGACTCATTCTATAGAATTTTGATTTTTGCAAAAGGTAATTAAAAATGTATATGATATATATTGAGGAGACAGTTTAGGCAGATATCACAGTTGTGTAGATGACTCAAAGTAAGTAGCAAAAAGGGTGATGGATTTATGGAGGACATGAATAAAGTTGGATGTCCTTTATTTGCAAATAAACTTTCAGAGAACCAAATAAAAGATAAGAAAAACAAGTATTCAGCTAAGAGCTTATAGATATAATAATTATAAACTCCAGCTTCGAAGAAATTAAAATAAAATTTAACATCTCAGCTTCGATTAAACTAGCTTAACAAAATTACTAGTCCTAATAATAATAATAATAATAATAATAATAATAACAATAATAATAATATATTTCTAACGCATGCATGAAATGTGTTAAATGATTCTTTTTCAATGATTTTGCTTTCATCAAAATTCAAACCAACCCGCAATTTCCTTTAGAAAACAATTAAAGGAGCCAAACTAATAACATCCAAATATTGAGGGGTCAAAGTTATCATGATGCTTAAGTTCACTAAAATGAGGTCCACTTTGCGACTTTTTATGAAGTCTCCTTTGACCATCTTTATTCGCATAAGAACGAGAGTGCATGCTAGAAGAAACTATATGTTATATACGTATGAGTATTTATTATATATCTTCCAAATAAACAAATTATAAAAGATATATAAACTAGGAAATCCAAAATAACATAGTCCGTTAAAAAACTAAAAGATCAAGTTTAATATTGTATTGATTTTAAACCAATTTGAAACAGTAATAAAAGTAATGTTTATACTTTACAAGCTATATATATATAATTATTAAAAAACCGTCTACCTGTCTTACCAGTTAATTAAGTGCACTAGTGCAGGTGTTCCGAGAACATGGCCACCAGCCTTTCGTTTCCGTATTGCGACACATCATAATAATTAAAATTAATTGTGTCGAGCTAATTAATAAATGAATATTGCGTCATAATAGTTGACGTCATCATTTTATTTCTGCATAATAACAAGAGGTGGTTCATCTGCATGTGTCAAAATCAGTCACGACGCATAAAAAATGCTCTACTAATTCCACATAAATGAAGAACAAAGTAATTCAATTGGTCAGCTGATGGAGATTTATGATGACAATGCAAAAAAAAAAAAAGAAAGAAGAAGAAGAAGCACAATAAAAATATGTCTTGTAAGTACAGCACGCATATGAGAGATGATCGATCTTATGTCATGCAATATTAGGTCATCCAATGATGAAATCATAGTTGCACAGAGCTAAGACATTTTTCAAATTATATCTCAAATGTTATTCATATTTTGTAATTCTTGGATTTTTTTTGACCGGAAAATACTTATTCTCAACAATTATTTTGTAGTGTAACGTTCTCAAAATTCAGCCTAAGACATGTGTCGTGAGCGGTCCCAGAGCACGTTACATGATAGATGATGTAATAGTTGACCAAAAGTCAATAAAACACATGACAATAATAAGTAGTGAAAAACAAAAGCAATTAAAAATTATTCTACTTGAAAACATAGTGGAAGAGATAGAACACATAATGACCATATGACACTAAGCCAAATAACATTAAAGTATACATGACGGATAGTTCAATACACAATAAGACTCGAAGTCTACACATATGACATAATCCATCATAATCCGTAGTAAGGCCCACGTGCCAACTAATATATGATTCTTAAAAAGATAACATACTATGGCCCAATATAAGGCCGACGCCATGTGCTAACCGTCGTCATGAATTCGCCACCGACTTCAATCTATTCTTTCATATCTGCATGAACCCAGATTCAGGGGAGGCCCACCTCCCATTAGTTATATGTAAGGACTATAAAATAAGCAATTCAATAATTCATAAAATATCTTAATAAAAATGATAATCAATGAACAATAAGGATCTCAAAATAGATCATGAAAGCCGATTATCCATTTCATATTTCAGTTCCATATATTCCATTTTATAAATATTATTTAATGCACAATTATCTATATCCATAGTGACTAAGAATATTTCATTACATTTACTCTAGGAAATGCTCAATTCATAACACTTTTCATATGTTCTTGCCACTTAATCAATTATCTTAATTAGTTATCGAACAATCTTTAGTGAGTCTCATTATATGTTGAGGTACATGGTAATCCTTGCGCCCATAGACTGGCCAAGCCTTGACACTCCGAAGTTGTGTCATTTTTATTTTCATACATATATCCATTCGACAAGGGCCAAGTATTATGCCTCATGCGCCATTTCAATACAATGATTCATTTTAACCCTACGATTAGTATGCAATTCGACTTTGTAGGATCGAAAGCACCAAAAGGGAATTAGTGGATTGGTGTATAAATTTTTTTTCGCAAAATCACTTTCGAAAAATCAATAAAAATGATCACAAGCAAATAATAATAATAATAAGTGAGTAAGAGAGCAAACATAGAGAGACACGATACGTTGATGAGGTTTGGCCTCAACTCTTTGGCCTACGTCCCTGCTCTGACTTCTCGACCTCGAGACCACCGGAGATTCACTATTTTTCTCTTTTCTTATAGGGAGAGAACAACCCTCTTTACACCTGACACCTTCTTCTTCACTCAAGAGGCAAGACGCACCTCTTATGTAATGAGCCTTCAATTTGACTAGATTAGAGAACACTAATTCCCTCCAACTCTCTTTCTTTACAAAATATTCTTACACTCAAAGTTTAGAAGAGAAAAGAGAAGAGTTTACAACTTTGAGTTCAAGAACTTGAAAGGGACTTCATAATGATCTTGCTTGCTTGGATGAGTTTTCTTCATGCTTTGCCACTTCTTTTGAAAATTTCATTAAAAAATTCTTTCATAATTTTCTCTTTGAAAAATAACAGTTACTGTTCATCTGGCACTATGGGCCAGTCGACAAGTCAATATGTTCGTTGCGACATATCTGCTATTTTATGCGCCATCCGATCGATCGATACATCGACCGATAACGTCTTGAGGTCGACCGGTACATCTCGAAGTTGATCGGTACATCGGCCGGTATAATCTCATCGTTGACCGGTATAGTGTCGTCATTTTTGAATTCACTAATGTAGTCGACCGGTGCAATGATCGGATCATCTATCAGTATTGTCTCATCATTATTCCGTTGTTATCAATCGACCGGTCTCCATGGCCAGTCGACCGATGGGTCGACCGATCGTATGCTGAATTTTTATTTTTATTATTTTAGCTGACGATTTCTTCTGCAAATAAGGTCATATCAATTCTACATCTACATATCATCACTTGAGCATTAATAACTTTTATATCCAATTTGATTTACTATCGTCAAAATAAGGGATTCAATGGACTTCTATGTGAGTCAAGCAATAACAGGAACATCATATCAATAACAGTATTAAACATCACATGGAATAACATAATATCAACTAACAACCAATAAGAGAGACATTGTTTTCAATTTCCAAAGCAACGATTTTCGGTTGGCCGGTCGAGCTACCGGTTGCATGATCGATTAAAATAGTGGCCATCGACTGTTGTCTCACTCATAGGATCAGTCGACCGCTTCACATGGCTGGTCGACCGATTTACACAGTAGCCTCCAACTCAGCATATTGGTTGCCCATTCATTCTACATCCGATTCGAATGGTGGCATTCATGTTCGTAAGGACTCTTGGACCGGTCGACCGATTTGTGGTGACCACGAGATCGGTCGATCGATTTATGTGGTGACCATGAGATCGGTCGACGACCATTCGATCGATCCGATGCTTCGTCCGATTTGGATAGTGATGATTCCACGCCTTGAAAACCACGAACCAGTCAACCGCTCACCACGATCGGCCGACTTATTCTTGTCGTAAAATATGAAATTGACTATTTAAGTCCATTCACAAACACAATGTAACGTTTTGAAAAATAAGGTGGAATTTGTTTAAAAGTCAAGGGCAAATTCGACATTTTGTAGGATCTGACAGTAGAAAGAAAGAAAAAATAATAATAAAGTGACCGCGTGGAAAGAGAAAAAAAGGATCGTGTTCCCCACCCCGCTGCTACAGTAACCCACGCGACACCTCCAGCCGCCTCCATTTCCGGTCATCCGATCTCCTCCGTTCGGTCACCATTTTTCATATGAGAGGTATCGATGGAAAGAGGATGACGGAACGAACATTTTGACATGTGATCAGTCTACTCTGCACGACGCAGTGAGCTTAGAACGCGAGGAGATGGAAATTTCACCGACGATGATTTCGGCTTCGATTCGCACCGATCCTTCTCCTGGTGAGTTGTACATCATTCTCAGATTGATTACGATCATTGTGAGGGGTTTTAATCATGTCTTTGTTCCAAATCACGTAAGAGACCAAAATTGGGGTTTTCCGGCAAACTTTTCCGGCGAACCGACGGGGAACTCTGGCCAAGCTCATCTCGATGTTCTGGTAGGTGCACACATGAGGCAAAAAGAAATCAGATTGCTATCTGTATAATAATTAATCGTTAATCCTTTTTGGGTTCGTAGGTTTCAAATTCCGATCATTCTCCGGCGACTCGTTCTCAAATCTTGGTTGGTAAGCGAATGAGAATGTGCATTTGATTGAATTTCAGTTATGTGAACAAATTTAAAGTAACTTTATTTTATTATGGATGAAAAAGGCGTTCGAGGACTTTTCGACGTTTCGGCGGGTGCAGTTGTGATTCTGAGAGCGACGGCTCTATTGGATGTGGTATGAATGCTCAGATAACTAGAAGTAAATTTATTTTGTAATGTAGTGAAAGTCCTAATTGGAAGTCGTCTTAAAAATTGATTTGAACTTCGCTTATAGGAGTTGTTAATCGGAGGCAATGGTTCGGTTGTTTAAATTCGATTATGCGGTTACTAGATAACGAGGCCTTCATTTTTTTCGGTAAGTATTGTAGAAAATCCATAATAAGACTTAGATTATGATAAAAACATTGAGCGGTTGTGAATAATGAATTACCAAATTCATTTTTATAATATTAATTAATCAAATAATGAATGTGATATGTTGTGTTTACTTCTGATTGGATGACGAGGAGATAATTTAGGACTCGACAAATCCAAGGTGAGGAAACTTATTTCAATTGATATGAACCACTTAACTCCTTTGAGTGATGACATTGTTTCATCCGATGTGGAATTAATTTTCGTGATAGTTTTTCCCCATGTAAAAATCATATTTATTCGTATGCTTCTTATATATGCTCTCATATGACTTGTGATGTTTTATTATGAATTGTGAAGTCTTTAATTGATAGAAGTTTCTCCTGTCACCTGAAATGAAGGATTTACTTTTGAAATGAAATATTTGTTTAGTATAATGATTTCAAATTTTAGATTTTCATTTTGAAACTGCATTCATGCATTACACGTAAAATCTGCATAAGCCGGAGTGTTTTCACCTCGAAGGATTGGTCAACTCCGGGTAGATCGATTTGGGGCTCGGTATGCTCTGTGTCAATGTGATATGAAGAGTAAGTTCAACACCTTGTGTCAATATAGTGATACGAAGGATGGAAGTAGAACAACCATCCTGTGTCAATGGGATATGAGAGATGGAAAGAAGAGATAAGAAGCCATTTGTCAATGGGATACACAGGGCAATTCAACGTCCTATGTCAATGGGATACGAGGGACGGAGTTAGAACAACCACCATGTGTCAATGGGATACGAGTGGTGAGATTGATTCCTCCATTGAGAAGATTGGATATCCATATTTGATGATTTTTCCCAAGTTTTTATGATGTTATCTTATTACCATGCATGTGCACTCATAGCATTTATTTCAGTATGGTTTTTATTTAATTGAATTTCCTTGGAGAAATGAAAAGGGTTCGGAATAATTTCTCAAAATGAAAAGGTTGATTTTTCCTTCGTTGTTTTAATATTTGAGATAGTCGTTTTACTCACTGAGCCTATTTATGCTCACTCATCTTGTTTAATTTTTTTCAGGTACTGAATGAAAATCTTACATGCTTGCCTGCTTGGTATAAAATTAGAAATCTAAAAGGGCAGGAATTTGTCATGTGTGAGAGGCGTGGTCGATGTTTTAGTTATCTTGTATTTCATTTGTCTTCTTATATGAATTGCTAGTTTGAAGGATGCTTGCAAGATTTTTTGAGATGTTAGATTTATGATGTGGGGTGATGGACGCTCACGTTATATGGTTTACGAGCATCTGGCTCGTGATTTTGATTTGAGAGTGAGCTTGTGATTCACTATTTTGGACATGTGTCCCATCCTTTTTGCTATTTGTTGAATTGCCAGTAATGTCCTTATAACTGCCTGTGATGATTAAGTTTTAAAGTTTATTGTCTGTGAAGAGATATATATGGATTATTGTACATGACGTATAAACGAATTTAATCATACATCATGCCAAAATTTTTGAAAATTTCCAGAGTTAATTTATTTTTTAACGTTGGCTTTTCCGTTGAATATTTGAATTTGAATTCAAGCGTTTGGTTTTACGGTCTCACCCCTTATGGCGCCAAAACAAATAGAGGGTCGTCACACACAATCTCATATACAGGAACTCTAAACTCGACTTGACGTGTCTCATACATTAAACATCCATAAACAATAATAAAATCGAGAGAACGAACTATGGTTTTTCAATGTGGGCAAATTTGACACATTGTCGGTTCAATGTCTGTAACACACTCAATAAGTCATTACAATGATTGATTCTAATTTATCTTTACATTAGACCTCTAAGGACACAACATATAATTTTCTCAGATTTTATTCCTTTACCGTTTACCCTCACAAATTCTCACAATGACTATGTGATTACCACATTAACCAATTTGATAGCTGAGCACCAAACCATTAATATCTCCCTATAAACATCTCCTTTTTAGATAAATCCAAGTTCTTAGAAAGATGACACAATCAACTACCTACCTCATAAATTTCGTTCACAGATTAAGTAAACCCTAATTTTGGTGAATTTTTCAAATCTGTCTCGCTGCTACCCGAGGCAGTTTGACAATGAGTTACTCTTTAGGTCATAATTCTCAGCAGACAGCTCCAAATGAGATGAAACCAGAATCTCTGGAAACTAGATTCGAGACTTTTCCAACATTGTATCATACATCATTTTTGGATAACAATAACCTATTAAAAACATAGTGAAACATGATACATCAAATCTGGGCAGAATATAAATGAACATGCTTCTAACTCTTAAAACACTCAACTATCATCATACATCATCTTCATACTAAGAAGTCATGTAATCAAGACATTTAGGGCATAAACATTTATGAAATCCAATAAACCATATCTTCATGCAATGTTATACAAAATCATGCACCAAAAATTCCTAATCCATTGGTTAGATGGGTTAGAAGGGGTTCACCCTTATATACCTAAGGTTCTTGTCCAAAAATCCTTTCAATCCAATCTTTATTCTTCTTCTTGTTGTGGCAGCCTTCTTCCCTTTCTCCTCCTCTTGTTGTTGTCTTGGTGTGAGGGAGAGAGTGCAAAGGAGAGAGAGTGAGTAGGAGGGAAGAGAGAGGAGGGGGTCGATGTGAGGGGGTGGATCTCAACTGTTTTGGGGGAAAAGAAATGGAAGAGGGAGAGTGAGGGTAGAGGTGATGTTTTGGGCATATAAAAGTATTTATACCTTAGGCTTAGGGCTTATTAGGCTATTGGGTTTCATAATGGGCCTTAATTGATTTTTTATTTCTTTTATCTATTTTTTTTTCTTTTCTCTTTTGCCAAAAGACCTAATTTGTCCCTTTACGTAAGGACATTATTGTTCCTTCTAAATATTTGAATATTACATTCTATCCTACTTAAAGAAAAATACGTTCTCGAATTTTTTTGCCTAAGTTATGATCATAATCTCTACAATCCCAATATTGACGCCTATCACATTTTCGTTGCGCACTCTAATCCATGGTGTGATTATCAGGTTTGAAAAATCAATTAATTCATGTCTTACCTTTGATTTCTATGGACCCATGCTCAATTCTTCTAACTTCTCATCACATGCTTGTTAAGGTCACTACATTAGCTTTAATTTTCACTCTCTTGGATCCTCTCCACTTAGTTATGTCTATGTTGTATTTATAATCTTCCTTTAGCTATTTCATTTTACTCTATAGCCATTTTTTTCAATGCACTCCAATTATCTTATAAGGTTAGCTAATTAGTACCAATGGATACCTTGGATTTTATCTCTTGCTTGGCAAGTTTCCTCAACTTCCATAGCAGAATTTTGCCCTGACATACTTGGAGGATTGGTACCCTAATTACTTCCACTTAAGAGACTCCTATGCTTTTCCAAACAATCTCTCACATAATGATTCATCTTTCTGCATTGTAAACACGTTTTGGCCTTCCAACAACATTCACCTTGATGAAACCTTCCACAATGATGACATTGTTTCTTATCCCTATGTGATCCATCACTCATGAACGACTTGTAAGGTTTGTCCCTTTGCCCTTTTTCCTTCCCATGCTTCTTCATCTTCTTTAGCATTTTGTCTCGATTATCATTGCACCTACAGAGATCATCCTTGACATGATGTCCTTGCTTTTCATAATTTAGGCATGTGCCCATCTTCTAATAGCATTCTCTTCCATAATATTTGTTGCAATGTGGACATATTTTGCGGTGATCCTTTCCTTGCTCTTTTAGAGGTGGCTTAGAGGATGTGTCTTCCCATTTTTATTTCCCTTGACCATTAGTCTTCTTCAAAGGTTTGCCATTGGATTCCACCTTTTCCTTGTAGTCTAACATTCTATCTTTGCCCTCCTTTTCTAGGTCGGCATCTAGCCTAATGACATCACTCATAGTCTTAGGGGCTTCACACATCATCCTAGCTCTTGTTTCGACTTTGAGACTTTTCACAATTCACCCTCATTTCTTCCGTCTTAATGGGGGTACAATATTTCACAAGTTGGATATATCTAATTATATAGTCGTCTAATGGCATATCTCCTTGTTGGAGTTTAAGAAATTCCTTTTGCTTCATCTCCTTCATATTTCGTGGAAAAGATCGATTTTCGAAGTCCATCATGAATTCCGACCAGGATGGATTTTGTTGGTCGACGTACTTGGTCATGAGAGTGGCTTCCTACCAATATTTCGCATCTTTTGTTAAATTACAGGTAGAACACTCTAATTTGCTTTCTTCAAACATTTTATCCCTTTGAACTTGTCCCTTATGTCATCCAATCATGCTTCGTCTTCCTTTAGATCATCAATCCCATTGAACGTAGGAAGGTTAAGGTTCAAAAACCTCTTCAACGACCCGTGGCATGAACTTTCGTCACATTCCGTAGCTTGGATCGCATGGGTCATGCCTTCACTCGTAGGATAATTTCCACTCATCTATAATAGCATATTAACTATACATCAATTATTATGCAAATAGACTATAAAGAAATGGGGAAAATGGATATCTAAGCACCCCAAGGTGTAGAGCGGCATCTCATCTGTCTATTCTATGTCAACGATTAGATTTAAATGGACTTAAGTTGGGAGATGGAAAACCGATCTCAACCGTCGAGGTGAGATGGATGCTCAAGATCGTAGGAGAGCCGATCTTAGCCAAATAAAAGCCCTAGTGTAAGGGCGGGATCAAATTTTTTTGCCAAAAAGTTTCTCTCTCATCACCAGAATGGATGATTGGCGGACATCCTCACGAGCATTGTTGAAGCATTGTCTATGACGTCCTCATGTGGTTCTTTCGACGATCTTTGTTTGTCCTCTCCGGCATCAACGACGACGCGATCTGTTGTTACCTTCTTCTTAGAAGATTGACCGTCCCTCTCTGATGATTGATTGATGCATCTCTGTTCGACATCTCCGGCATCCTCTACGACGATTGATCTTGTGACATCTCCGACATCTTCTGACCTATCTGGCATCGTCTTGTGGTGTGGTGTTCCTGTACGATGTGTTCTGCTGTGAACTTCCTCTCAAATGATTGATTGCCCCAACTGTGTATTACTTATTTCCAATGTATAGTGCAAGGTTTCGGTGTACCTCTCCGAAGATTGACTGTGGCATCTCTATTCGGCGTTTTTGGCATCCTCTATGGTGATTGATCTTCTGACCTCTCCAGCATCATCTTGTGGTGTGGTGTTCCTCTACGATGCGTTCTGTTGTGAACTTCCTCTATTGCCCCAACTGTGTTACTTATTTCCAAGGTTTGGTGTAGGATTCCAGTGTTCCTCTCCGCCGATTGACTGTCCCAACTATTGAGGTGTTCCTCTTCGACGTCTCCAAGGATTGTAGACTTGTTTCATCGAAATATTGAGAAGAGCTTGCATTAATTTTTGCTCAATCTATAATTTATTCTGATTTTTCACAGGCGATCGGATCTGCATTTCACATTTTCTTGATCAATGGAAGAACATTTGCTACTATTAGAGGATTTGTTGCATAGGTCTTCTTTAACTCATTGCTTATTATATTTAACACAATAAAAAATTACTTACAACGTAGGTCTTCAAGTGTTGAATACAATATGGATATGTAGATTTAACACAATAGTGAGACATTATAGACAAGTGAACCGAAAAAAAATTGCTATTACTTACAATGTAGGTCTTGAAGTGTTGAATACAATATGGATATTGATTAATATGTGCAAAATCAGTATGTTGAAAATTTGGAGGACACACAACAAAGCTATTATACCAAAGACTTGGAGGAAGCGCAACAAAGGTTAATTCTTTGACTTAAGAAAAAAAAATAACTTCACATTTCTTCGCCTTCTCCCTAACACATGTAATTGAATTTCAGCTTGCAAATTAACGATGAGAATGGAGAGACATTTATAAATCCCTATATTGGAATGCTATATGACTAAGAAGAACATGCATATAAATGTTACAATATGTATGCAAAATTTGTTGGATTTTCTGTTCGTAAGTCATATAGCTTTAAATATAAAAAGACGAATGATATCATTGGAAGGGAATTTCTTTGTTCTAAAGAGGAACACAAAGATCTTACAAAGAAAAGGGATTTAAGAAAAATTGCCAAGCGTAGAAGAGATGATAGATTCGACTATGAAGCCTATATAAAAGTTGGATTAAGAGATGATGGTAAGTGGGAGGTAAAGACTTTCAAGGAAGAACATATGCACGTATTGTCTTCTCTATCAAAGACATTAAGAATGAGGTCTCATTTCAAATTATCAACCAATTCGAAGCAAGTAATTTCTGAACTACATGATTGTGATTTTGGTCCATCTAGAACGGCTAAAGTTCTCAAATATTGTGGTGTGACAACAATAACAGCACAAACATGTGTTGATCATTTAAGGACAAGAAGCCATGCAAGTGATTATGCATTTTCAATAGAGGCGAGCTAATGATCCAGGTTTCTTTTTTAGATTTAAGGTAGATTTGCACAATAAAACCACAAGGAGTGCATTTTGGGTAGATGGAAGATTTAGATAAAGTTATATGACTTTTGGAGATGTGATTTCTTTTGATACAACATATAGGACAAATAAATTTTGCATGCCATTTGCCCCATTCACTAAAGTGAACCATCATATGCAATCGACTTTATTTGGTTGTGCCTTGCTTGCAGATGACCAGAGGAAACATTTATTTGGCTATTCAACACTTGACTAGAATGTATGCTTGCAAAACATCCTACGATGATTATAACATATCAAGATGTGGCTATGGAAAATGCAACTCAGAAAGCTTTTTCGAACACACGACGTAGATATTGTATTTGGCATATTCAGAAGAATGTTGTTTGTAATTTAAGAGATTTATTTATACGAGACAACTTCATGAAGAGTACACAAGGTGGATTTACAAATTAGAGAGCATAGCAGAATTTGAAAATGAGTGGAAAGTTTTGAAAAAAAAATATAAAATTCCAAGTGATCATTGGCTAGTAGGCATGTATAACAAGCGTCATCATTGGGTACTTATATATTTTCATGATGTCTTTTGTGTAGGCATGCACACAACTCAAAGATCCCAAAGCATAAATTCTTTTTTTGACGTTTTTGTGAATTCTAATACTTCATTTATAGAATTTATGCACCAATATGAACATGCTATTGCATGTCATCGCGAAGCTGAGGAAAATGCTAATTTTAAGACCTTGAATTCTATGGCGGCCTTATTTACGAAATATTTGTTAGAAAAACATGCAGGTTCAATCTATAGTCAATAACTTTTTTCCAAGTTTCAAGAAGAATTTATGAGTTTTGCATATTACTCCACACGGAAAATTTCAAAAGATGGCCAAAAGATTATATACATAGTATATCGAATGGGAGTAGAAGATAGTCAAGGAAAAATTGTTGAATATGCTCAACAAGAAAATATTGTAGTAAAGTGCCCTTGCAACAAATTTGAGTGAGATGGCATATTCTATTCACATATTGTAATGTTTTAAAAAAGGTGGAATTTATTTAAAATGTAGGTGCATTTTGGTCATTGTGCAGAAAGGACAATAGCAAAAAATAAAAAAAAATAAAGAGGAAGCTTCGTCGTCTCCCTCCCCTGACCTACTATAGTGCCCCGCGAGACTCTCCCACCGTCGTCCCTTCTAACCATCCATTCTCTACCGTCCAGCTACCATTCTTCGCACGAGAGGTACGATGGAAAGAAGACGACGAGACGAACATTTTGACATGGGTTAGGAGATAATTGGTTCACTATGCACGATGCAGCAAGCTTAGAACATGAGGAAGATGAAAAATTCGTCGGTGACGATTCCGACGTCGATTCGCACTGATCTTCCTCCTGGTGAGTTGTACATCATTCTTGGGTCGATTAGGATCATTTGAGAGTTTAAATGTGTTCTTGTTCCAAATCACGTAGGAGACCGATTTGGAATTTTCTGACAAACTTTTTCGGTGACTTTTTTCGGCGAACCGATAGGGAACTCCGATCAAGCTTATCTCAACGTTCTGGTAGGTGCACACATGAGGCAAAAAAAGATCAGATTATTTTCCATATAATAATTAGTCTCTAATCTTTTTTTAGTTCGTAGGTTTCGAACTTTGATCGTTCTCCAGCGACCCTTCTGCCGACTCATTCTCGTATCGTAGTTGGTAAGCGAATAAGAATGTGCATTTGATTGAATTTCAGTTATGAACAAATTTAAAGTAACTTTATTTTATTATGGATGAATAAGGGTGTTCGGTGGCTTTTCGACATTCGGCGGGTGCAGCTATAATTTTGAGAATGGTGGCTACATATATTGTGGTATGAATGATGGATATCTGAAAATAATTATTATAATGTAGTTAATGTCCTAATTATGATTTATTTAAAGTTTGATTTGAATTTCTCTTATAGGGGATGGTTAATCGGAAAGCGTAGTTCATGAGTTGTTGTGATTTGATTAGGCTGCTACTAATTGACGAGACCTTCATTTCCTTCTTGATAAGTATTATAACAAACCCATAATAGGATTGGTTTATGATAAGCACACCGAGTGGTTGTGAATAATGAATTACCAAATTTATTTTTATAATATTAATTAATTAAGTAATGAATGTGATAGGTTGTGTTTACTTTTGATTGTATTCGAACGAGGAGATAATTTGGGACTCGACGAATCCAATGTGAGGGAAGTTATCTCAATTGATATGAATTGCTTAACTCTTCGGAGTGATGACATTGTTCCACCCGATGTTGAATGGATTTTCATGATAGTTTTCTTCATGCATATTCATATATTTGTATGCACCATATTCAAATATGTGTTATCATATGACTTATGACATTTTATTACAAATTTTGGAAATCCATCGAAGTTTATCTTTGTGAAATTGAAGTGAATATTTGATTTTGAAAGGAAAGTTTATATGATGGTTTCCAATCCTAAACTTATATTTGAAAATTGCATCCATGCATCATGTGCATTACAAGTAAAAATCCGCATAAGTCGGAGTGTTTTCACCTCGGAGGTTTGGCCAACTCTGAGTAAACCTGTTGGGTCTGATTTATTCTGTGTCGATATAGTGACACGAGCAGCAAGTTCAATACCCTGTGTCGATATAGTGACACGAAGGGTGGAATTAGAACAACCATCCTGTGGTGATATAGTGACACGAGGGATGTAGTGGAGAAAGAAAAGAAACAATCTATGTGTCGATATAGTAACACGAAGAGCAGTTCAATGTCCTGTGCCGATATAGTGATACGAGGGACGAAATTAGAATAACCACCCTGTGGCGATATAGTGACATGAAGGGTGGGTGAAGATGAGTGGTATGGATATCCGTGTTTGGTGATGTTTTCTCAGCTTTTATGATGTTATCTTATTACTATGCATGTGCATTCATAGCATTCATTTTAGTATGATTTTTATTTAAATGAATTTCCTTGTTGAAATGAAAAAGATTTGATATAAATTCTGGAAATAAAGCGGTTGGTATTTTCTTCATTATTTTAATATTTGAGATAGTCATTTTACTCACTGAGCTTTTTAATGCTCACCCCTTTCATTAAATTTTTGCAGGTACTGAATGAAAGTCATACTTGCTTGCTTGCTTGGTATAAAATAAGAAATATAAAAGGGCAGAGATTGGTCATGTGTGAGAGGCGTGTCCGATGTTTTCTTATACGAATTGCTAGCTTGAAGAATGCTTTCAAGATTTTGTGAGATGTTAAATTTATGGTGTAGAGTAATGGACGCTCACGTTATATGGTTTACGATCATCTGGCTCGTGATTTTAATTCGAGAGTGAGCTTGTAACTCACTATTTTGGGCATGTGTCCCACCCTTTTTGCTATTTGTTTAATTGCCAATAATGTCCTTATAACATGATTAAAGTTTTCAAGTTAATTGTCTGTGAAGAGATATATATGAATTGTTGTACATGACGTATAGACGAATTTATGCATACGTCATGCCAAAATTTTTGGAAATTTCCAGAGTTAGTTTATTTTTTAACATTAATTTTCTGTTGAATATTTGAATTTAATTTCAAGCGTTTGGTTTTACGATTTCACCCCTAGTGGCGCCAAAACGAGTGGTAGGTCGTCACACATATCATTAATGTTCTTTACAAGAAAGGAGTTACAAAATTGCTAGAAGAGTATATTCTCCGTCATTGAACAATTAATGCTCGTCATACGATGGCACACATGTTGCATGATAGTGCATCTACATCTATGAATGAAGAACATCACATAACACCCATACATGAATGGGCTTGGCATGCTAATAATTGGAGACTTGATGACTTGGGTTTGCGCTCGTCGAGTCATTTGAAGTTTGGGACCAAGGTTATAGTTGAATTTTTTAATAATTTAGAAAATATGGAAAGTGAGGAAAGAAGAGAGAAGGAAGGGAATGCAAATGAAAACCTATCCACAATTGTCATTCTGTAAGAAGTTAACTTTGTTTTACGTAAAAATCCAAAGGTCATAAAAAAATGAATAGAATTAAATCTAGTCTTGAGACTTCAATGTCACAAAATGAGTCTCAAGTTACTTGCAAAAAGTGTGATAAAAAGGGTATCAATAGCTGTTCTTGTCAAATGTTTAAGGTAAATGTTGATTTAAATTAGTATGGCTTTAATGCCCTTTGTTTTATTGTTCTTTGATGTTACTCATGATGCCACTTTGACTTTTATGAAGAAATCACAAAGGATAATGCTTTTGGGAAGTGATGTTGTTTAATGACATGGTGTGTCCTATAATGAAGAAGTCTTTGTTGCTACAACTAAGTATTTCACCGTCTCATAGTTAAGAATGCATTTCAACTATGTATTTTCTCTTCATGGTAATTTGTCTTTGTTTCTCTAACAGGATGTCTACAAGCTGTGTATTTCATATTTATTCCTTGTTGCTACACATTGTTGGGACTATGGTCATGCTGGTTTAGAAGCTCTCTTAATTGGCGGCATTATCATTGGCATTTGAAGCCCCTTTTGATGGTTTTATATATTATTGGCATTTGTTTTGTTTCCTTGGCATGTTATTATTAATTCACATCCAGAATGTTGTGTTGCTACTAGTAATTGATAATTGTTTCCTATTTTGTATCCTACATTCTAGTGAGAGCTTCATATAAAATTCTTGTTGCATCCTATTTTGTATCCTATATTCTATCATGATACATCTTTTTCAGCAAAGTTCTTGTTGAAGCCAAATTCCAGCACCCCATTCTTTCCACTATCCAAAAATAGCACCCTCCCACCTTAATGGCTGTGGACATAATGTATTAGTATCACTACCAAGCAATGGGCATACCATTCAGTGGGGGCTAAATGGTTCTATATAAGCTAAAACTTCATACTCACTTTTATTGCCTCGCACTACATACTCAACTTCACACTCACTCCCAGCTATCGTAGCACGATGTACTCAACACTCACCATTCTCGATGTGTCTATCGTGAAATCTTATGGTTCCATCCTTAGATGGACCACGATATGAGTGTGAAACCTCATTAAGTAACACCACAGTTGAACCGGATCGGATCGGATCCTGCTGTCTCTTGCGGACACATTGTTGATATTAGATCTAACAATAAGAAATCGGTTACAAGTACTACATATTACAAAAGATACAAAACATTACAACCATCATTAAAATGATACACTATCTTCATTTTATATCATTCGCTGAACTTCTTATGCTCCATCACAAGTTGAGCTTCCAAATCATCGACTTCCTTCAATAAGCCATTTATTACATTTCTACAGTGTTGTGAAATTGGTGAATCAATCCAACAAAAGTAATCGCATGACTCATTCCGCTAAAAAAACAAATTAATAAAATTGTGTTAGAGAGAAAATTAAATCATAATTAGTAATTCAAAAATGAAAACACTAAACACACCCTATAATTTGGACAACCATCGACGTCCAAGATTAGACTACGTCCAAGACAACTTGATCACTTCTTGTTCTTGAACATCGCATTCGGGAATGGTTATAGAGCGACTTTCAGACATTATCTGCAAGATAAAATTCTTTTTATGTAGTTTTGAGCCATACAATACATATGAAGAACCTGTACAAAAGCAATGACGATGCAGAACTATACCACTACACCACATATTTTCCTCACTAAAACAAATGATAGCTTTTACAAAAGGTAAAATTTCTAAGGACTACACCATGGACATCAATGAAGGCCCATACTAGACCGATGATACAAAAGTAGACACAACTCCTATAAATATTGTGGCATTGTAGTACCTTCGGAAGATATCCCAACAAACAAAGGTGTAACAGGAGTGCTCAGCATTAAATTAAAAGATTATCAATAAAAAAACAAATGAGGAATGACAAAATAAAATTTCTAGCTATCTATTGTCCTTAACATGCATATATCAAATGGTTGCTCCACACATCCATGTTCCTCAATTGTTATAACAACCATGGAAACAGAGATCAACCGATTCAGAAGATTAAAAAAGATGTCAATAGGAGATAGGAGGATAGCAATTGCTAACTAAAACTGTGAAGATACGAAAAAACGATGACGACTATAGTCACGAGGATGAAGATCAATCGAGAGGAGAGAAAGAAAAGGAAAAAAAGACAAAAAAATATGTGGAAGATCAGAGTGTCAACACTTCGGACGTTCGCTGTGAAAGATCAGGCGCTCGAAAAATGTTCTCATTCAAGGATCTCTGTTCAGGATTAAGATCTCTGTCATTGGCTGTGGAAGATCAAGATCTTTGTCCAAATACACTCGCTCATTCAAGGAGCATGCAGCAATGAGATGGAGCCCACGAAGAAGAGAGAGGAATTTCAGGTGAAAATAAATCTCATGACTTCCCTTATTAGGTCTTTTATTTGGTTGCGATTTGCTCTCCTACGATCCTGAGCACCCATTTCACCCTGACGGCTGAGATCGACTTTTCTTCTCCTAATTTAAGTCCATTTAAATTTAACTGTTGACATAGAATGGACGGATGAGATGCCACTCTACATCTTGGTGTAGAGTAGGCGCTCTACATATCTATTTTTCCCTAAAAAATAGTATCATTAGGGTCGGTGGTTGCTCATGACGATTGCACATGGACTTGACACTTAACCAATATCAATACAACATCATGGCCTAAGACATTGACTTAGACTCAACCAAATAATCCAATATAAATTCAAGAACTTTAGGCAAGCCTAACCATAGAGCAGCCAAGAAATTTAAAAGACACTTAAACATAGAGCTAAGAACTTTAGGACAACAATAACCATGGAGCCAAAGAACTATAATACCTCCTGAAATTCACTCCATGACACGTGTCGCAAGCGGGTCTCAAAGTGCGTTACATGATGGACGATGCAATAGTTGACCCAAAGTCAACAAAACACATGATGATAATAAGCAGCGAAAAACAAAAACAATAAAAAACTATCCTACTTGAAAACATAGCGGAAGCAATAAAATACATAATGGACCATATGACACTAAGCCCAATGACATCAAAGTATACATAACAGATAGTCCAATACACAAGAAGACTCGAAGTCTACACATATGACATAATCCATCATAATCCGTAGTAAGGCCCATGGGCCAATTAATACATGACTCATAAGAAGACAACATACTATGGCCCAATATAAGGCCGACACCATGTGCTAACCACCGTCATGAGCTCGCCTCCGACTTCAACCTACTCTTCCATGCCTGCACGAACTCGGATGCAAGGGAGGCCCACCTCCCATTAGCTATATGTAAGGGTCATAAAATAATCAATTCAATAATTCATAAAACATCTCAATTAAAATGATAATCAATGAACGATAAGGATATCAAAATAGATCATGAAAGTCTCTTATCCATTTCATATTTCAGTTTCATATATTCATTTAATAAATATTATTTAATGCATACTATTTATATGCATAGTGGCTAAGAACATTCACTACAAGAAAATCGCGATTTTTCGACGGATAATTTTCGATGGTTCTAAATTCGTCGCTATTTGCGACGGATTTTTCGACGGTTCCGTTTTCGACGGATTTTTTGACGGTTATGACCGTCGGAAATAATTTATATTATTATTTGATTTTTTGATGATTAGGAACGTCGATATTTTTGACGGATAACCATCCGTCGTAATTTCCGACGACTTTTTCGACGGTTATGACCGTCGGAAATAAAAAAATTAAATTATGTATTTTTAATATTATTATTAAATTTTTTCGATGGATTTTCCGACGGTTTTGACCGTCGAAAATAAAAAAATTAATTATATAATTGGTTATATTATTATTTAATTTTTCGACGGTTAGGAACGTCGATATTTTCGACGGATATCCATCCGTCGCAAAATCCGCCGCAATTTCCGAAGGTCAGAACCGTCGGTAAATCCGCCGCAATTTTCGACGGATATCCAAACCATCGCAATTACCGACGGTTTTGACAGTCGGAAATAAAAAAATTAATTATATAATTAGTTATATTATTATTTAATTTTTCGACGGTTAGGAACGTCGATATTTTCGACAGATACCCATCCGTCGTAAAATCCGCCGCAATTTCCGAAGGTCATAACCGTCGGTAAATCCGCCGCAATTTCCGACGGATATCCAAACCGTCGCAATTACCGACGGTTTTGACCGTCGGAAATAAAAAAATTAATTATATAATTGGTTATATTATTATTTAATTTTTCGACGGTTAGGAACGTCGATATTTTCGACGGATATCCATCCGTCGCAAAATCCGTCGCAATTTCCGAAGGTCATAACCGTCGATAAATCCGCCGCAATTTCCGACGGATATCCAAACCGTCGCAATTACCGACGATTTTGACCGTCGAAAATAAAAAAATTAATTATATAATTGGTTATATTATTATTTAATTTTTCGACGGTTAGGAACATCGATATTTTTTACGGATATCCATCCGTCGCAAAATTCGTCGCAATTTCCGAAGGTCATAACCGACGGATATCCAAACCGTCGCAATTACCGACGGTTTTGACCGTCGGTAAATATTACCGTCGGTTCAAACCGTCGGTAAAATAAAAAATAAATATTATATATAACTAAATAAAATAAAATTTTTTATTATTTATGTTTTCGACGGCCGAAACCGTCGGTAATTAAAATTTCGTTATCCCGCGCTTTTTTTTCCTCTTTCCCGCTTTCTTTCCAAATTTTTTCCTTTATATATTTTCCCTCCTCCCTCTTCTCTCTCCCTCCTCCCTCCACTCCTCTCTCTCCCTCCTCTCCTCTCTCCCTCTCCCGGCCGCGAGCGTGGACGCCGGACGCCGGACGCCGGTTACGCCGCGAGATCGGCCTCTCCCGCGCGCCGGACGCCGGCGACCCTCTCCCGCACCGGCGTATCTCTCTCTCTTCCTCACCGCGCCGGCATCTCTCTCTCTCTCTTGTCGGCTGGATCCGGCCGTGACCGTTCGGATCCGACCGTCCGGCCTCCAGCGGTCGGATCGGCCGCCAGGCGGCCCGGATCCAGCCTCCTGGCGGCGGATCCGGCCGCCTGGCGCCGAATCGGCCACCAGGCGGGCCGGATCCGGCCGCCTGGCGGCGGATCCGGCCTCCAGCGGCCGGATCCGAATGCCAGGCGGCCAGATTCGGCCGCTAATTTTTTTTATATTTAAAAAATTATTTGCAACGGTTGCGACCGTCAAAAGATCGACGGTTGCGACAACCGTCTAAAGTTTCGACAGTTGGGACCGTCGAAAAATTTTGACGGCTCCGACCGCCGACCTTTTCCGACGGTTGCGACCGTCGGAAATATCGACGGCTCGGACCGCCGGCCTTTTTCGGCGGTTGCAACTGTCGAAAATATCGACGGCTCGGACCGCCGGCCTTTTTTGGCGGTTGCAACCGTCGGAAATATCGACGGTTCGAACCGCCGGGGACTTTTCCGACGGTTGCAACCGTCGGAAAATTTCGACGGGTCGAACCGCCGGGGACTGTTCCGACGACCAGAACCGTCGATATTTTCGACGAATTTTTTTCAACCGTCGCAAATCCGTTTGCGACGAGCGTTTTTCGGACGGATCGATTCCGACTGAAAAACCATCGGTAATTGCGTTACCGACGGTTTTCGGGCTGATTACCGACGGTTCGGACCGTCGGTAATCCGCGTTTTTCTTGTAGTGATTTCATCGCATTTACCCTAGGAAATGCCCAATTCATAACATTTTCCATACGTTCTTGCCATTTAATCAATTATCTTAATTAGTTATCAAACAATCTTTAGTGAATCTCACCATATGTTGAGGTACTTGTAGTCCTTGCGCCCATAGGCTGACCAAGTCTTGAGAAGTCGTGTCATTTCCATTTTCATACATATATTCTTTTGACAAGGGCCAAGTATTATGCCTCACGTGCCATTTCAATACAATGATTCATTTTAATTCTACGACTTAGCATGTAATTCGACTTCTATGTGTGCCAAGCAATAACATGAACATCATACCAATAACAGTATTAAACATCACATGTAATAGCATGATATCAGCTAACAATCAATAAGTAAGAGAGACATTATTTTCAATTTCCAAAGCAATGATTTTTCGTCGGCCGGTCGACCTACCGGTCGACCGATTGCACGATCGATTAAAATAGTGGTCATCGGTCGTTGTCTCACTTATAGGATCGGTCGACCGCTTCACATGGTCGGACAATCGATTTACATAGTAGCCTCCGACTACGCAGGTCGGCTGCCTATTCGATCGGTCGATTCTGCGTCCGATTCGAACAGTGGCATTCACGTTCGTGAGGACTCTTGGACCGGTCGACCGCTTATGGTTCGATTGATCAATTTATGTGGTGACCTCAAGGTCGGTCGACCATTTGATCGATCTGACGCTTCATCTGATTTGGACAGTGGCTATCTCATCTACAGGAACTTTAGACTCTACTTGATGTATCCCATACGCTAAACATCCATAAACAACAATAAAATTGAGAGAACAAACTACGATTTTCCAATGTGGGCATATTCGACACATTGTCGATTCAATGTCCGTAACACACTCAATAAGTCACTAGAATGATTGATTCTAATTTATCTTTACATTAGACCCCTAGGTACACAACATATAATTTTCTCAGATTTTATTCCTTTGGCGTTTGGTTGCAGGTTATTTGATGAATTATGTAGATATTCCGCGGGTTATAACCAAACGCAACATTTATTCTATAAAAAGTACAAAAAGCAAAGTTGTCATTTTTAAAAAAGTTAATCTCATGAATAGTGAAAAAATGAGAGTTAACATATTCTTTATATAATGTAGAATAGAAATAATCCGGCGCAGACTTCAAAATTTGACTAATCTACTGGATTATATGTTGTAACCTCATGCGAACCTAACCCCCAATCAAACGAGGCCTTATCGTTTACCCTCACAAATTCTCACAATAACTATATAATTATTACATTAACCAATTTGACAGCTGAGCACCAAATCATTAATATCTACCCATAAACATCTATTTTTTAGTTAAATCCAAGTTTTGTAGAAAGATGACACAATCATCTATCTACCCCATATGTTTCGTTCACAGATTAGGTAAACCCTAATTTTGGTGAATTTTCCAATTCTGTCTCGCTGCTACCTAAGGCAATTTGACTGTAAGTTACTCTTTCGCTCATAACTCTCACCATTAGCTCCAAATGAGATGAAACCAGAATCTCTAGAAACTAGACTCTGAGATTTTTCCAAAAATGTATCATACAAATTTTTTGATAATAATAACCTATTAAAAAATGTAGTGAAACATGACACATCAAATCTGAGTAAAATATGAATGAAGATGCTTCTAATTCTTAGAACATTCAGTCATACATAATCTTCCTACTAAGAAGTCATGTAATCAAGACATTATAGCAGAAACGTTCATGAAATTTAATAAGCCATCTCTTCATACAATGTTAATCAAAATCATGCGCCAAAAACTCCTAATTCATGGGTTAGATGAATTAGATGGGGTTCACCCTTACATACCTAGAATTCGTGTCCAAAAGCTCTTAGCAATCCAATTTTTCTTCTTCTCTTCTTCTTCCTGTGGCAACCTTCTTCTTTTTCTCCTTCCTTCTCTTGCTGTTGTCTTGGTGTGAGGGAGAGAGTGCAAAGGAGATAGGAGGGAAGAGAGGAGGGAGAGTGAGTAGGAGGGAGTGAGCAGGAGGGAAGAGAGGAGGGGATTGCTGGGGGTGGGCTTGGCTGGTTTGGGGTAGGGGTGAGCAAAACCGGATTCGGGATCGGAATTCGGCCGACCCGGTCCCGACCCATTTTGCTCCGGGTTTTTTAAAATGCAGACCCGGTCCCGGTCGGGTCCGGGACCGGGTCGTCCCGGTTAAATCGAGACAAAAATTGGGAATTCCCGATTGTCCTGGTTTGACCATAAAAATATAAAATAATAAATCGAATAGTAAAAAAATTAATGTTATTATATAGATACGGCAACTATTAATTAAATTATATATATGATAATATAAAATAATATATATTTAAGATATATATCAAATAAAATATTAATTTTTATTTAAAATAAGCATAAATATATTATTTAAAAATAATTTAATATTATATATTATATATTTAACCGGGTCGGGACCGGGTCCGGATTTTAATAATCCGGACCCGGTCCCGGCCGGGTCTCAAGGAAATGAGACCCGATCCCGACCCGGTTGGTAACCGAGTCGGAAAAAAACTCAGAACATCCGGATCGGGCCGGGCCCGTGCTCACCCCTAGTTTGGGGGAAAAGAAATGAAAGAAGGGAGGTGATGTTTAGAGCATATATAAAGGTATTTATACCTTAGGCTTAGAGATTATTAGATTAATGGATTTCATAACGGGTCTTAATTGATTTTTATTTTCTTTTGTCTTTTTTCTTTTTTGTCAAAAGAGAGATTGTTGTACATTTCAATTTTCCTGATATTACATGTAGCGTACAATTAAATACAACATCTCTATCGGATGTACCATTGTACCAATGTAAGTTAGGTCTGGAGCACCACTCTTTTTGGGTTTAAATGTGCAAAAAATGAGTTGCAGCTTTTACGTATGGATATATAATCATCTATTAACTTTCTTGTTTTTTTAAACATGTTACTTAATATTGTTATTAATTTATTATTACTGTTGTTATATTATTATTAAGGCGGCTTGATCCGAAAGCATATAAAGACAAATAAGGCCCATTAAATATGGGCCGGGCCTGACATTTTGTTTTAGTCCATAATGATAATAAGCTTTAATGCACGCGAATGAAATGGGAAGAGTCACGTGACATGCCTTGGCTTAGAAACGACGGGGAGGCCGAGGGGGACTCCGCACGTGAGTCGAAGCGTCTCTGTCTCGCGCCATGGCCACTCATCTCCTCGCGGCGTCGTCTCCTCTTCCCCTCTTATCCTACCGACCGCGCGGCAAAAAGACTACGATGCCCCTCGCCGCCTCTTCCAAGGACGGGGCTTATTCCTACCAGCTTCAAGAAGGGCAGTCACGACTTTTCCCCAGGCTTCCCTCCGGCCTCGCCATGGAGGTCATCTCCCAGAAAGGCCGCCCCTCGCCGGAGGCGGAGGAGCGCCGGAATGCCCCGTTGGTGTTCGTCCATGGGAGCTTCCACGCCGCCTGGTGCTGGGCGGAGCACTGGCTCCCTTACTTCTCCGACGCTGGCCACGATTGCTATGCGCTTAGCCTCTTGGGCCAGGTCCATCTCCATGACCATCACCACCACCAATATGCCAGTCTTCTTCTTTTCTACTCTTGCTTGAGCTGGTAAATATGCAGAGAAAGCAATAACGTTTTTGTGTGACAAGTTTGGGAGGTTGGAGCATTTAGGAGGGATTGGAGCTCCTCATGTTATACTTTGATTATTAGGGTTTAAGGTTTAAGTCTTTCGTCTATCTAAGGATTATTAACCATTACGTTTGCCGATGGATTTGGAATGTCAATAGAGCAACATTATAACATACATTGCATTTGTGTCTATTTCTTGAAATGTGTCTGAAGTATCGAAGCTTTATTATAGAGGTAAGTTTAGCAAAACTTGTCGAATTTGGGAGACATGTAATGACTGACTGTGAACTTCTTTTTCCAGTAATTCAGTTTTGTGTTCGAAAATGATAAAAATTAACGTATCTTTAAGTTATTTTTTGTTCAAGAATTTTGTATTCCTACCTGAATCAACCTTGCACCTTAGATATCATGTTTCACATTGGACTATAAATTCTTTCCAAACAGTAAGCTTTGATGTTGAAGTGTTGGTATTGTGCTGATCTGCATTTTTTCACATCTACAGGGTGAAAGTGATGTGCCTTCCGGCGCTGTTGCTGGTACCCTTCAGGTATTGTAACATATTATATGTTAATGGCATAAATCGCTAAGAGTCTATTTTTGCATTCAACTGCTATCAGACTGTCATCTTTGCAGTAGACACATACAAGCGACATAGCTGATTTTATCCGGAAAGAAATCAGTTATCCACCTGTTCTGGTTGGACATTCGTTTGGAGGGCTCATTGTTCAGTCTTACGTCTCAAACATGATGGATACTTCTTCCTTTAATCAATCATCATTTTCTGGTTTGTCTTCCAGTTTGGGAATTTTTTTTAGTATCTTGTGTGCAATGCCAATGAGCTTATATTGATTATTCTTTCTTATTGTGGATGCATGAACGGTGATTTCATTGGATTCTTGTTTTTCAACTATTAGATTATTTTCAGTGCATGTAACAGGCTATGTTTTTGGATCCAGGAAAAACTCTCCAAATCCACAGCTTGCTGGAGCCGTACTTTTATGCTCTGTGCCGCCATCAGGGAATAGGTGATTCCATGAAGCTTACTTCTCATTGTCTACTGCGTCTTTGATCATCCTCCTTTGTTCTCATGTTTACTTTGCTTATTGATTTCAGTGGTCTTGTCTTACGATATCTGCTGAAAAAGCCAATTGCTGCAATTAAGGTAGCCAGTTTGAGCAATATCAAATGCAATTACCATGCATTTCATACTTTTTGCATTTAGAAATGACCCTGATAACATTGAACTTGTATGCAGTTGGCAGGATTCAAATGCATATTATAGCAACAGTAATACTGAGTTAAAGTTTATATGAAAAAATTTACCATTTATCGATCTTCACTTGTTACATGATTTTAGGCATGATTTTACCCTTTTCATTCTGAGCACACGTTGCAAACACATTGACTCGGGTTGTTGTTTTGCTAGGTGACACTCAGCTTGGCTGCAAAAGCATATGCCAATTCCTTATCCTTGTGCAAGGAGACATTTTTCTCTTCAACGATGGAAGAACAACTAGTCTTAAAGTATGCTTGTGATATGCTTACATGCACACTAGAATAATTGCCTATTCCATTCACTTTTCAAAGTTATGATGAATATAATCCATAGTAGGCCTTTGTATAACAACATCTTCCCTAGTTTCTGGTGTCTCCAAAACACCCGATGATTTTAATGGCTACAAAAGAAAGTGGAAACTTAGTACTTACTTATATTTGTTATATAAGTGAGTATGTGCATGCAACATGGATTGTAAGAAAACAAGGTAACCGAACGACCGGTTGTGTCAACTGGATGACCGAGATGATAGCCAAATTAGGCAACATGAACTGGTCGCACTGTGATTAGGCAATGGGGCATTCGATTGAGATTAGAGAAATAAGGCAAAATCAATCCTTTGACCGGACGCCTGGTCGAGAAGCAACATGGCACCCGATTAGGAACAATGATATCTAAATCAAGTTTCTCCGTGAACTAGACATCCAATATTGGGACAAATGAATGTCCGATTGAAATAAGTGGAATCATCTATCAGATACCTTCAACCGAGCAACCATTTGACTCATCCAAGCGACCTATCAGTTTATGGAAATGGTAATGGACAAAAAATTTGAATCGACCACTGGTCCCCTACAATCGGTCGACCAGTCCAGCGTTAGAAAGTATTTAAAATCTAGGGTATGGCTCGCATATATAATAAAAACTTATCTTCATAAAATGTAAAGGCAATTCACAAAATCAAGGATTGGAAAGCAAATAAAGAACAATTTATTTAAACTTATAGCATATTATCGAACTCCGCCTATGTTTTATAGCCGGTCCCAAGCTCGGATAAAGGAGGAGGGTTGTGTTAGGCCCCGACAGCCAGCGTAAAATCCTGTCGAATCTTATGAACATGGATCAACGAATATAGCGGAATGGCGTCGTATGATCCATGCAGCTGACCCTACCTAGTGGGATAAGGCTTTGTTGTTGTTGTTGTTGTTGTTGTTGTTGTTATAGCATATTATCGAGTTATTACTAAGGATTTTGCATAATTATATTTAACTTTTGTAGATTTGTTACATAAAAACATTCAATATGTATTTCTTGTGTACCCAACTATCCACCGGTATTCTGTAGCACAGAAGTGGTACAATGTGGAAGGCCACAAAAAATTATAGTGTTTGGGTGTTAAAGCTAGGGGTGTAAGTGGTTCGGGTCGGGTGGTTTTTACGTCGAAAAAGAATTGACCTTTAAATTTTGGGTGATTTTTTAGAGCATAAAATATCACCCTAAAATTTTTTTCGGAGAAAAAACTGACCTAGGTGGTCTCGATTTTTTCGGGTTGGGGACCTACTTAAAATAATATTTTTTTAAAAAATTAATAGACATTAAATACATCGCAAAATATATTTAAAAAATTAATAACTCTAAGGTCATAAAGAAAGTAAACAACCATATTGTCACATTATAATTTAAAATATTATAGTAAATGTTATACAAATTTTATTAAAATAGATTAATAACTTGACGATATTCAAGTTTAACTATAACATAACAAGTCAACAATATACTTAATCAAATAAATATGGGTAAAAAAATGTAGAACTTAGAAATATTATTTGAAAGTTGAGATAATATTTTAATTATAATATTTTATAAAATATATATTTAGTTCGACTTTTTTGGTTAGGAGCCCTAATTTAAATGAGTGATTTTAATTATTATAAAAAATCAACCTAATTTTTAATCGGAGTCCAAGTTTGTGATTTTTTCAGATCGATTTTTTCAGTTTGGTTAAGTTTTTTAGGTGGGTAGATTTTTCTAGCACCCCTAGTTAACGAGCACTTGGAGCATTGTTGGCGCTCTCCTAGCCCATTTGAGATGAAGTAGGCGAACGAGATTAGAGCAGACGCCTGAGAACCCATTTGAGAACCCACATATACGGATGGAAAAGAACATTATGACTGTGTTTGGATAGTAGAACTTAAGTTCTGATTATTTTCGAGAGCTAATCGATTATATGGAAAAGTTTAGGTTTGATGTTTGGATGAAAAACGTAACGATGAAGATTTAAAAAGTTGATTTGATAAATAAGTTTTAGTGGATATTTAGATAAAAAGTAAGAATTAAGAATATAATTTATTATTTTATGAAGTATAAAATTATAGTATTTTTATAACTAATTAATATAGTATTTTTATTATTAGAACTAAATAATTTTATTTCTAATACCAGTGATTTCAGTTTTTAGCACTTGGTGTCAAGTTCCTTTGAGAAGATACTCGATACAACAGTCCTAAAAAAAGTATTATAAGCCATAAGTCCAGCATTTGCACTTCTATTTTCTTCAAGTAATTTTTCATTGAGTTATCAATTCACTAGGTGACTGAAATCAATGTTTGCCATTTTTCTATCACATTGACTAATTCTCCAAGTCAGGATCAAGTTCACTGACCTGCGGCCAATGCATGTCTTCTTTTGGTTGTTGCTCTGTTGTACCAATCCCTTGAAATTATGATTTATGTTACTCATGTTCACTTGATTAGGCATCATCTTTGTCAGTATTTGCACTCTTTTATAAGTATATCTCTATATGTGATTGTTGGTTTTGGCCTTTTGAAGTGTATCATTATATCACATGGTCTGTATTGGCCCTCCTCAAAAAAACATCTGTATTGGCTCAAGCATTTGTAAGTAGTGTTTTATTACCTTAATTTTCACAACATAAAACTTAACATGCATTAATTAATATCCTAGAAGTTCTTGTCAATCCAATTATTATAAAGAACTTCTAGAAGAATATGACAAAGGAAATTCCTAACTAGTTTCTTTACATTCCTTATGCTTTCTATACATGTTATCTGATGGCTCCATTTTGTTATAAATATCAACAGCTAATGAGAGAAAGCTCAAAGGTTCCATTATTTGACCTAAGGAAGCTTAATGCGTCTTTGCCCGTACCTCGAGCTGGAAAAAGTCTGATGAAGTTGCTTGTCATCGGCGCCAGTGATGACTTTATTGTTGTAAGTAAATGTCTCTTTCCCTTGTCCATGTCAAGAAACAAGGGCGCACAATATGATATTTTGGATTTTTTTTTGTGTTTTCTCTTTTCTGAATCACATGTTATGATAAATGGCATGATTCCTATACTGTTGTCTCTATTGCATAGATGATGCTTTGATTCACAGCATGTGTCCTGATATTACGACTCAGTAATCATATGAAAGGAATCATATTATGAGTGCATATCAAGTTTTTTCCTGTTTCTAAGGACAATGTGACAGATGAGCAAGTAATATAGTTTGGTGTCCTTTCTAATTGTACACCTCTGTTTGTTTTAGTGTTGCTCCAGAAGAAACAATGATAACATGATAATAATGCATGTATAAGAAGAGAGAACCTTAGTTTGTGATGCTGCTACTTGTTATACATTCTTATTAATGAAGATATCAATATTTCAGGATGCAACAGGATTCCAGGAGACAGCAGATTTTTACAATGTACAACCAGTTTGCTTGGATGGAGTTGCCCACGATATTATGATAGACTCTTCGTGGGAGAAAGGTGCTCAGATGATCTTGTCATGGCTGCGGAGATTGCATGAAGTCTAGGTTTCATGATGATTAAATGTCTTTGGTAGAGATTCTTTTCTTCGATGCAAGATTTTTCTTTTTCTTTTAAAACAAATTTCAGTATGGCTCTGTTACGTATGTGCTCTGTCCTGTAAAGGAAAGGTTTTCTGCTGATTCATCCTTTTTATGAGGTTATTGTTCTTTCGTAATCAAGAGTTGTAAATTATGTCATGCTGTTAGTCTTACTATTTTGATTAAATAATCATGTTGGACATTGCTAATGCTGATGTATATAGAACTCGTATTAAAGTTTAGATTTAGAGTGTGATTGCAGCAATATTTAGTTTCTATGTTATCTAAGATTCAGTTTAACTATTTTTTTTATATGAGAGAATTTCCCAGTTGGCATAGAGTTTACAAAGAGCTAAATGAGGGTTACATGTAAATCCTATCAGCATCCTCATTTGTAATCTTCATTTGGAACCCACCTGTAATCTCATCTGGGGCTAAAATTACAATTCTGCTCGTTGTTTGGGTGGGTGGGTAGAATGGGTCCTTGCAGGGGGCCTCGGAGTGCTTGGATTATTTTGATACCTTGTATCCTCTTCCTGACTTTCTTAGCTTTTGTTAACAGGATGCTTTTAAAGTCAGGCTTGAAATTCTTGATTGAATCTTCATCTAACAAAGTAATGTTCTACTTTTTTCATGGTTTCAAATCCTGAGAGGGTCCTCTACCTCCTATTATCTCCAGGTGTTTTAGTAACCTAATTGGCTATTATATATTTTTGAGGGGTTGCTTGATTGTTATTTTACTGATCTGATTCTGTTTTTTGAATGTTGCATTTGTGATGATATTTCTTGTCCGTTTTATTTCTTTATTTCTTTGATGCATCTAGGAGGAACTCCGCCTATGTTTTATAACCGGTCCCAAGTCCGGATAAAGAAGGAGGGTTGTGTTAGGCCCCGACAGTCAGCGTAAAACCTTGTCGAATCTCATGAACATGGATCATGATCCATGTAGTCGACCCTACCTAGTGGGATAAGGCTTTGTTGTTATTGTTGTATCCTCTTCCTGACAACTCCGCCTATGTTTTATAGTCGGTCCCAAGCTCGGATAAAGGAGGAGGGTTGTGTTAGGTCCCGACAGTCAGCGTAAAATTTTGTCGAATCTCAAGAATATAGATCAACAAAGTCGTATGATCCATGTAGCCGACCCCACTTAGTGGGATAAAGCTTTGTTGTTGTTGTTGTATCCTCTTCCTAACATATAGAAAGTGACGTTGCCACTGCTCGAGGGTGAGCCTAGTCAAGGGTGAACTTTGTAAATTTTATATGTTAATGTTTGTTGTTTTTTTCTTTTCTTGTAGCTTATATATATTGCCAGAATTCTGTACATCAGCCACAAGTTTGATACCATTGGGAAGAATGACACCACATGGCATTTCGTTCTTTTCAATCTCGTCATGCCGAGTCTTGTTTCTTCTTGTTCTCTTCGTGGTGTGGAGATGATCAGACAAATGGGAAACCATAATAACACGTTAATTTAGTTTTTCTTATAAACAGTGAAGTCTAGGGGGGAAAATGTATGGGTATTACATATTAACATGTAAATTTAGTTTTTCTTATAAACAGTGAAGTCTAGGGGAACAATTTTGTTTGTCGGTATTTGATTAGTTGTGTTTATAGGCAAAGTTCTCAGAGTGTCCCGACATGATTGATCTCTCTTATATTATGTCAAATGGACCAGTTCAAGTGTTTCATTTTCATAACCTCATAATAATATGCCACCTGTCATAATTCTGATGCCTGAGGATATACATGAAGCGTCTGGCCTCAGAATTCATTTGGTTAAAGTTCTTAAATATCAATACTTTTGCAGATTCTCCTCTACGTGGTCCTATTCCTATGATATGAATGAATTAGGAACATGTGGAACAGGATTATTCATGAAGAACATTTTGAGGTGACATGAGATGACCACCATTCCACTTATGGCAAAATTTTGCATGCATACAAGTTCACTTGAACCCTGTTCAATTCATTTAAATACTTTTCTTGGTATAAGATCGGCTAATATGCTCGTGGCTTGTTTATATTAGTCATATGCTTGTGCAGACAATTTATAGTTGTTGAATTGTACCTATCACCAGATTAGTAGTTGTCCTCATTCGGCGCCCTCAACAGCTTATTGTTAACCTTTCATGTGTGATAGGGAATAGAGGATGCCCATCCTGATGTTATCAGCTCATGAAGAACGAGGAGCTCCTGTGATTTTACGGAAAGTTCTCAAGGAAATGTTTTGGATATTAATCTTATACATCCATAGCATATTATAACATTATAATTTAGTATGAAGTGGCGTTAAACTTTGATTTCTTTTCATAGAGTGAACTCTATTGGTTGTCTTGTACAATCATAATTTCAGGAAAAATGAACCGAGTATCTTGACAATTTAGTATTACTTTTGGTATTCTGAACTACTAACATTTTAATAATTTGACTCAAAGAGGATTGTATTTATGGGCATTTGAGTTTGAGACTACTAGATTTCGTCGGAATTTGTTTGATTATGCAGATATCTTGATAAGGTTCGCATGACTCCAGTCCATGCATGAAGACGATGTGCACCATTTACGGGATGGCTGCTGTCCGTGAACTGTTTCAACAGTGATAACAAAAGACTTGACCGCTTGCTGTCCATGTGCTGTAAGCTAATCACAACGAGCTTTGCATGAAGGTTCAAAGAACGGTATGGTTTAAGATTTATCTTCTTCGTTTTAGGACAAAATGCACACTATTTGCGCGTCATTATGCATTTAGACAAATTGCTTTCTTCCTTTAAAAAAATTGTCAAATAAATGCTCTTACAATTCTTGAAGAAGTGAATGTTATATTTCCTTCTTCCGCCGCCACATGACAAATTATATCATATGTTTAAGGTGCATAACTGCATACCCCAACTTAACTCTCAGGGCTCTCGAGGCCACTGTTGTACCATGCAGATGACAGGGACTGCACTGGCCAGCCTCGCAATACCTGGACAAACATGAGGCCATCAATCGATAGCTACAATTATGCAACATTAATATGACTTCAGTCGGTGTGGGATTTGATTTCATGAGTTCTTAATCATGAAATGAATCATTAGTACAACTGATTTTACCTCAATGAAATTATTATTATTATTATTATTATTATTATTATTATTATTATTATTATTATTATTATTATTATTATTGCAGACGTGTAGTTTGTTACCTACACAACATTAATAATACTTGACCTGGTGTGATGCTTAATACCGAAATAAATGAAGGTTAAAGCGAGCTCGTGTACGTTTAAAATATATATATTACGATTGAGACTATTTTCTATCTATTTATTTTCTGCAAAGCACATGGATACTAATTGGTTTTGATCGTGCACGCAACAAAATTCACAGATAAAAGTCGTCCAAGAGAGGCTGCACTTAACATGTAATCAAGTTCGTGGTCCGTGTATATAAATGTAGGTCAAAGTTCTTAAATCCGAAACTTGTTATCATGGCAGGACGGTGCATGAACCTTCGACCATTGGGAAGAAACTTTTTTGTCGATACAAGTTAATAATATCTAGTGGTATACAGGGTTTTATTCCTAAATGTAGTATGTACGCATTTTTAAAAGTATAAATATGATGATGGATATGTTAAGCATTTTAAACTTTTTGATAGGATAAGGTATGATTTAATTTAATATCGTATGTAACAAGTTCTTAGAATTCAAAGATGAACAAAATTCACGTTCAAAGATATTTTCCCCCTAATGGTCCATATGGAGAGCTACATATGTTAGACACTCATTAAAATATAGATATAATAATTAATATGCTTTTACTAAATTGATCGCTTAAATTATTCCTTTCTTAGTACAAAAGAACTAAGCTCAACAAAGAAACATATGTAATTTAAAGATAGTAAAATGTTGAAGTAATTGAAATATTTTCAATTAAAAGATGAACTACTCAAGCAAGCACAGTGACGCACAGTGACTTACTCGCCTACTTTCCAAAAAAAAAATTCAAACTTATGAAAAAGAAAAAAAATCAACGAAGAAAAATTCTTCAAGCAGTGGCTCATCTTTCACTGGGGGACTAAAAAAATATTAGGCGTTGTTTGGTTGAGGATTAGGAACTGAATTAAGGTCAAATAAGAAGTAGATTCGGATTAACAGTAGACAACGCATGCACAATCCGTGCGATGAATGTTTAACTTATCGGACAATTGCTTTTCAAGTTTTTATATTTTTCAATTTCGATGGAATACGAATAATCCGCTGACAGTGTAGATAATCCACTCGTGCTTGTGAATTAGAAAATCTAGATTAAATGTTTGGCACGGCACCTAAAACTTTTTATCCGTTTTTTTTAAAATTTATTCTTGCATTACAAACATGCTATTAACATTATAAATATTCCGTAAAATTTACTAAGAGAGCGGAGAATACGTTGTTAACAATATTTACTAAGATAGATAATTCGATGAAAGAAAAGTACAAGTTGCTTAGTGTGACTAAGGGTGAAAGTGAAAGCTGAAGCCACTTATATCTTTGGGACAGACACTACTCTCCCATTGCATGGACGTCACTCTTTAATTCTAGGCTTCTCATTCTGCAACAGTTTCATTGTGGACGACATCGCAAGACATGAGCCACTTGGCATCCTACAAAATCTGTGGTTGGACAATTGTTTGCTAAACTAAAAGTCATGTGCGGCCTTCGAAAGTAACGTTATTCCTATTCTCTTATAAATTTAAAGTTATACAATTAATTTTGAATGATTATGTGTACGAAAGATATCTAATTAATCACCATATCATGGTCGGAGTTGTAACCATCTCGTTACAAATTAATTAAGCACTTCTAGAATGATGCTATCTAAGGATCGTTTCTTTGATTTTAACTTTGAGTCCAATAACTATGATAATTGATAATTAAATCTTAATAAGTTGTGGAAGTATATTACATCATTTTAAGATAATCAATCCCATAACTAAAAATCATTTGCAGCCTTCGAAAGTAGCATCATTCCCATTTTATAACATCATTTCCTATAATTTTGACTGATTATGTGTATTTAACCCTAGTCATAGTCGTAATTATGTGTGTGACTCAGGGCGATTAATCGAAAGATAGACTAAGATTCTAATTTCTGATCATGCGTACAATCGATAGCACAACAGAGACTACATGATCAATTTAGAACTAAAAAAAAATCTCTTGAGGAAAAATGAAATATAATGTAAGTAATAAGTATTTATTAGAGTAAACATGCATTATCCTTTAGCTATGTAAAATTGATTTTACAAGACACTTAAGCATAATAAGCCAAATGTTTCATAATAAAAACAAATTAGTATAATAAACATATTTCTATGACAAAAGAACTGCTACATAACAATGAATTACTTGGCATTTATTATATATCATTTATTTAATCAATTTAAAAACTAAATATTCATCGTCAATCCCCACCCGTGTACTATATTATCTTTTCACATTACCTAATAATGTGCATTGCTTAACAGAAAGATTGTGTCACCTATTAAATTACCAATAACGTGCATTACCTTATTTATTATGTAAGAGTAATCTTTATAGTAATTTAAATGACACTATATAAATTTTACTAAAATACTCTTTTATCACTAATATTAAATTAAATATTATATAATCTAGCTAAAAACTAGAATAAAAATCATTAAATTAATAAATTAAATAAATATAATTGCAATATTTAATATCTTTTTTAAATGAATGGTAATGAATATATATAATATTTAAAATAATAACTAATAATAATATGCAATTCATGTGAATAACAATAATAAAATAATTTTCAAATAAATTAATATTATTAATTATGATAATAATGATGGTAATAATATTATTTGCTATTGTATATAATTTTTTATATTATTTTTATATTTTATTAGTCTAAGATTGAAAAGAGCAAGAATGAAAAGAAAATAAAAATAAATTGTCACTTGGGTGACAAATTAGATGGACACCCCCTCCTAGCCAATGTAAATTGTGACTTCATAGCAATATGCATTATTAGACAATCCAAATTACTTGCAAATTAAAACAAAGCAAACAAGATAATATGATGGGCCCAAATAATTTAACTTCATATTACCAGTAATCTATAAAGATTAGTTCTAAGGAAATGCCTGCTTATTTTCTAGCTAAATAATTATTCACTTCTTTAATAATATCAAATAAAACTTAAGTTTCCTTTTTTCTTCACTTGAGGAATTTTGCCATTAGATTTCAATCTCATTTATAGAATGATGGAAGGACCTCTTTTGGTCTACTATTTTCTACCTCTTGTTTTCTTTTCTAGCACTATTTTGCACTTTAATAATGAGAACTACTATTTTGCACTATTTTACTCAATACATTAATTTTATATATGCATGATTCAAATTTATAAGTTTATGTCAAATTATATAAAGTTGATACTATTAATAAAATAATATTTTACCAAAAGATGTATATTATTTGTTAGTCTTTTTCTTATAAGAAAACATGATGATTTTAATTCCTAAAAAGAAGTAAAATTAATTTGATAAAGTAAATAAAGACACACAAGTCAAAGAAGAAAAATTAATTTCACTTGATAAAAATATTTTTCGTTTACATTTTTCTAATTGAACATTTGTTATTTGATTAATTGTCACTTGTTGATTGATAATTATCATTGGATAAAATATAATTTTCATTAAAAATATCATCTATCCATAATATTTTATGTACTAAGAATTATTTCTGATCAAAAAGTTATTTTTTTGTGTTTGAATTTCACATGTAATTGATCATATTAGAACGAGATGGAGGATTATGCAATGAGTGATGATGTTAAGTTGCATATGAGATTAAGTCATGAAGAAACTTTTATTCATATTTCGTTGTAATAGTTATTTAAATATTAGTTAGCTTTTGGAAGAGTAACAGAAAAAATATTTATCTTTCATGTTTTATTTAATAAAGTTAGATTTTGTTATTTGATATTGTAAGTATCATCACTCTAAAGAAGATCAATTGCTCCATGATAGGATGATAAATTTTTGTGATATTACATATTTATATATACACATTCAAATAAGTGATTCATTGTACTATTTTAAGAGCAGTTTACAATTTTTCAATCATAATTCAATCTATACTATTTATAATGTATTTTACGAATCGATTTCAATGTCGACTAGTGCAACATGATAATTGGTCATTTTTTTGTCACGTATTTCTATTTCCATAAAATATTAATGTGAAATTAGTTTATGTAGATAATATATTTCAATAGTTTTGAATACATATATTATTCTACAAATCGAAGCAAGTGAAAATGGCATATGCCCCTGTACAAGTAGATACATTTAAATCAATATGATAGTAGATTATTATTGGTTCATATTTTTTTCTCTAAACAGATCGGATTAAGGTAATATTTGATCATATAAAAATTACATCCACCATCCTTTTTGTTTTTAATGCATGATTATCTAATAAGTTAAACTTATCTGAAATCTTATTAAAAATAGGGTTTGGAATTTGGATAGTTATGAACCATAATCAAATTATCATTTCACACATAAGAAAACACTATAAGCATTAACATGATTTCCTACTGAAAATATGATTCCAAGATTGATAATTGTACTACCTTCATAGTTGTTCAAATTATTTTCTTCTTATTCTAAGTTTTTTTCATTCTCCTTTCTCTTTTTTCGACCATCCTTAAGATGAGGGAGAGCATTTAGGATCAATTTATATGTGATCACAACTCCTTAAAGATGAGCTTGAATTTCCTAAGGATAACTTTATTTGTTAGAATCTTGAGGATAACAATTCAATTATAGCTCAAATATCTTTAATTTTATAATCATTATAATGTCTTTTTTCTTAGTTTTCTTATCATTGTCTTTTTTTTTTTCAAAACTATTGATCGTCAGGGCCATCTCAAGAGATTCCATGGCCTAAAGAAAAGTTATTTTATACAAATAAAATAATACAATTTTCATTTTTTTCTTTTTGATATAAAAAATTATAAATATATCTTCAAAACAATTAATATTATGAATATAACAAATAAGAAATAATTTTTAAGTATAGCTGTTAACTATGAACAAAATTAGTAAAAGTATTATTTAATTAATTGTGAGAAAAATTAATACAAGTACTATTGACAGAATCCACAAATTGAATTATAATAAGAAGATATTGAATTATAATTAATTAATTACAACTTAGATAAATGATATCAGAAATTAAGATAACATATTTATTTATTGGTGATTTTAGTTTAATAAGGGTCTTAAATAATTAGGTTAATATTATTAAGATCAATTAATAAATAATTAAGGAGGCTCACTCTTGGGATGGTACTATTGTGTATTACATAATACAATATTTTCAATATCGAACCAACGATCAGATCACATTCATTATCATATCGTGGTTGGACTAATTCAATCAAATTGAATCAAATTTTATTTAAATAATATTATTTATATTAAATTTGAATATATCACAATTAATATATTATATAATGCATGTATCATACTATTATATTACTAGTAATAAATTAATATAAACTATTATTTATTATATAATGTACAATTAAAATATCCAAAATTGTATGATTAGTACATTACTATATGTATTTATTATTTATATAATATTTTGTGATGTTATTTAAAATCTAATTCATTCTTAAGATTTTGCTTCTTTTATTTATCTTCATTTACTCTTCCGATTGTTTATTACCCATATTTATTCCTTTTTTGTTTTCATTTCTTCCCATCATTGTTCCTTTAGTTTTTCAATTTTTTTCTAAGTATTTATAATATTTAAAAACTTAATACTTACTCTATTATTATTATTATTATTATAGGCATATTAATATATTTTATCCCAAATCACTATTAATTTTGTTATTATGTTTATTTAATTTAATTCCTTTTTTTCATTTATTCTTCACTGAATTCTTCATTTCTTTTAATTTTTTCTCCTCTAATCATCTCCACTAATCATTCCTTTTCTTCAATTATCATTTTTCTTCATATTAATTACCTTACTAAATTTATTTTCCCTTTTCTAATTTTGTGTTTAACTTCTGATTATTTGTTTCCTTAATTATACTTTTTTTTAAAATGCCTTCCATTTTTTTTCTTTTTTTTCCATTTTAAATTGACTTTTTTCTATAAAAAATTATTTGTCGATTCAATGCTCAAAACGATTTTAAACTCAAATCGAACTAGATGAAGAGCTGATTTGAGATCAAATCGATGGTCCTATCCGATTTTAATAATATTGACATAATACCAATATACATTTTTATCAATGAGGCGAGAACTATTATTATTTGAGTAAATGTTCAGACGCAAAGGGAAATGGTAAGAGTCAAAGATCAAATTGACCACATCATAAATAAAAGTCTTGATTACTAATTTCCGTCGATCTTAAAACATAGACGAGTTGATAAATATCAGTATTCTTTTGGGGTGCATGCAAATTTGATTAATATCACCATCTTTTTTTGTGACTTTAATGGGTTTATCTTTTTCCTATGTCGTAATATCTTTTCAATAAGGGCGCTTTCACCCCTTTTAGGTGCATTATGGATCGAAGAAATATATCTCATAATTATTTATGCATGTGATATTCATTTTTAACATTAAGCATTTTATCATTTTCCTTTCGGACGAAATGATCCCGATAAAATTTTCACAGATATTAATTAATTTAAGTAGTAATACTTTTCATAGATCCTCCAAACGTCAATCCTGGCGTTACATGGATATATTTTATATATTCTAGCAAAGGTGCCGTCTGACCCCACGTGCCCCTGCCCAACCACGTAACCTCGAAGCGCCACGCGTCCCCCTTCCAAAAGCCCCAACAGTGTCGCGCATCTCTGCGTTTTTATAGACCTCACGACACAGAGGCACTCACCATTCGAAAACAAGCTCTCTCCTCTCCTCCAATAGCCTTCCTTCCCTCCACCCACACCAATTCGTTGCCAATGGCGGAGTTCTCTGAGGCCTATAGCTGCTTCAAGTCCTTCGCGGACGCGATGGACCCGAACATGGAGCTGCTCAGCAATCTCCCGGAGCTTAGCTGCTCTGCCATGGACTACTTCGGAGATGTGAACCCGAGCTATCTGTCCGAGTTCTCGCTGTCTTTTCACGACGTCTTGTTCGGCCTGTTGCATTCGGAGAGCTCAACGCCCATGGCGGTTGCGGAGCAGAAGCCCGTGAGCTCTGCCGAAGAGCAGGTTGAGGGCGACAAAAAGAGGAAGGCGGCGGAAGCGCCGCCGGACAGCGGCTCGCAGAACTGCTCGGAGGTCTTCTCCGGGACCGGATTGCCAGAAGCCAAGGCCAGGAAGAAAAATGTACGTGCCGTGTGCATGCTTGCTCGTTAGCTAGCCATTGGAGATCGGAAGAGGGCTTCAGACAGGTTAACCTGACATTTTCTGAATTTCGACCTTGCAGAGCTCGCCAGTCAGCAAGAAAAGGAGGAGCAACTCAAAGGAAAACGGGAACCCGAAGGACGTGGTTCATGTGAGGGCAAGAAGAGGTCAAGCTACTGACAGCCACAGCCTTGCTGAGAGGGTAAGAACGCCAAATTCTAATACAATGCGATGGAATGGGTTAGGAAAAAAATAGCTTTTTGTTTACTTGCAGATAGAGTTGCGTTGGACAGAGGTCCAGAAACTAATGATTGAGCATTTGTTCTGTCTCCTGTGAAATGATTTCAGGTGAGACGGGAGAAGATCAATGCGAGAATGAGATGCTTGCAAGACCTTGTTCCAGGCTGCTACAAGGTAACGGAACAAAAGAAAAAATTTTTGTCTATAGCAAAAAGTTGCTGCTTTAAATATAAGTACTCAATCAGAATAGTCATGAACTTGCAGACGATGGGAATGGCGGGCATGCTTGATGAGATAATTAACTACGTTCAATCACTTCAGAACCAAGTCGAAGTGAGTAATCACATCTTACTCTGCTTTAGCTAATTATGCAGCCCAAAGAGCCAAACATTTTGCTTCATTGCGTGGCGTAATTTTCACCTTCAGTTCGCTGATATGAATATCGTTTTCCCTCCGATGCAGTTTCTGTCCATGAAGCTTTCGGCGGCGAGCTCTTTCTATGATTACAATTTGGACATGAAGACTGTTGCAGCAGCAGCAGAAGCACCACCACATCAGGTGATCCACAGGAAGACTGATGGATTGTCTTAAAGTTCTGGCGCAACATCTCTGTTCATGTGCAATGTTGTTGATTGCAATCTAAATATATATATATATATATATATATATATAGGAATAGGAGTAGATTATGGCCCATCTTCCCTTTTGTTCTTTTGCTGGCCCCCATTAGAGGTAGAATAGTTTTAGCACAACTGTTTCTACTTGTAGAAATTACCATCTAGTTTGGAAGTTAGGTGGAGGATAAGTTTGCATAACTCTTTGTCAGTCTTAGAACACACCAAAGCATCCTATGCATAATAAAACTTCAACTAAACTACATTAATAATTTGCAGGTAAACATTAACTTTCTCCCTTGTGTGTGGGGTTAAAGCAATGGTTGAATTATGAGCGAAGTTGAACCTTAACACTCAATTAGTGAAGAAGGGGCCTAATGCCTGTTCACTCAGTGAACTTGTGATGTACACGACCAATTAAGCTCATGGGAAAACAGTGTAGTGGGCTTTTGATGTACTCGACTAATAAAGCTCATGGGAAAATAGTGTAACGTGTGGTGTGGTTGGTTAACATTCTTGTAATGTGCTGTCAATTTTGCGGATCCAATCGGCCATGTAGGTTGATGTGCCTTTTTGTTTTTGTTTCTGGTGTGCAGGTTGGCAGTGGTGCATATTATATTGATGAGGCTCCCCAGAGGAACAGGGCGAGGGATATGGTGGAGGAGGAGATGGCAGCAGCAGCAGCTGCAGCAGCACACCCACAAGAACAAGTGCGAGCTTCTTCTGCCCTACCGTGTCCCTTTGACCCTACTTTTGGCCCTTGGCTCCATCCATGTCTCTGACTACGTGCATTGCACTTGCACCCCTCTCTCTCTCTCTCTCTCCCTGAAGCATTTGTCCTTTGCACTTTGAACCCCCCCCAATGGCGAGGGCCATGACCTCCCGGTGCATGGCGGACGTACGCGATGTCAACAGATGAATTCCTCCACGTCACGTGCTTAACCCAATTATATATATAGATCATTATAAATATGAAAATTAGTAATGATAATGAACTATTCTTTTTCGGTTTGTCTTGTACATTTGTCCTATCTCTTCATTTCTTACATTAATGTATGTCTAGCGTTTTGAGTACGGCAATGTATTATTCATGTGATTTATGGGTATTTTACACATTTGTGTTTGTGTGAGCAACAAGGTACAACTCTAATGTGAGGAGTTGTAAACGACGTGACCCTTATATTAATATTCAAACGAATCTTTCATGTGTTATACGTATACATACTGTAATAATACATGAAAAAGAGAAACAAATCTTGACGACTATAATCAACTTTTTGGAGTTGTTAGCACTTCAATCACTTGTCTTAACAAAATAATGTTAACACTTCAATAATCCTATTAACTCCTCACGATGGCATGTGTACTAAATTTATCAGGAGTATTTTTGATATGTAACAAGGATGTTTTAGGGGGACGTGGCATTTTTTAGACTATGGAATTTGCTCCAACCTATTTCTATGGAACAAATTTTATTACATTGAGGAATAATACTATTCCATAGGGAGAAAAGCTATTGTTATTTTATGTTTGATTATAAAAATTAGTTCATTAAATTAAATAATTTTTAAAAGGACTACTGATCTTGAATTATTTTACTCAAAATCTCGGTGAAGCCGTATTCTAAAATGCTATATTTTAATCAAATTAATGCCCCCGTGCGAAAAAGGTAGATGATTACACTTCATTCATTTCAGTCATAATTTTGAACTTCAATTCTTGTTGACCGAGCAAGAAGACTTCCAAATTTTGTACCTTCTCTCACTTTTTTATACCATTATTTGGCTTAAAGACTAGAACAAGACGTTCTCAATTTTTTATTTATAATCTAGATACATAACTTTTTAACTACGTACTTAAAAACAGCACAAGAACAATACGAGTGTAATCCTAATTTCTAGTGCTAAAAGTAAACTTCCACGATCTAATAACATGAGAAAATATCATGATCTCTTGGTCCCTGGTACATTTTGCAAGGACAACCACTTTGTTTTTTTTTTAACTTTTTTCCGAGCAACTTTTCAAATAGAGTCCTAGCAAGTTCTAGTCATTAATTGGCTACAACTGTTCTAGGACAAAATAATTAAAATGATAACATTCATAAAATAGTTAATGAGTTCTTTGGCGTATCCTTGCTAGTAGACAAATAGAAAAGCGGTTTGTCCTTCAAAAAAAGTTCCATTCAACCAAGATTGATTGGTTCTAAAGTTAACAGTTCCCAAATTAATTTTTAAAATGTTTTGTTCTATCAAATTTTTAAAATGCTTTGCTCTTGGTTGAACATTAAATTAGTCAATTACTGATATAAGCAATACGATGGACGAGTAGATAATGATAAGTCCATTGTATAAATAATATTAATATCATTAAATGGTACTTTATTTTTAATAACTTGGAGTTTGTCCGCACTACGTCTCTCATTTTTTTAAATCATCGGATAAAATAATAATTATAAATGATATTTGATATATTTTCGTTTGAGAATTTTTAATCTGATTAATATTTTTTTATTTAACACATAAAAAGATAAAAGACATGGTGTTTTCTTTAAAGTGAGACATTATCATTAAATCCTTGTTTATATTATAACTTAAAAGATTAGATATTTAATTATGTGTCTCAATGTGGTGTTGTAAAGATTTGGTTGAATTATAATTCCGATCTTGAAAGTTTAGACGAGACTATACTTATGAAGAGATACTAATTTTATCTAATAAATATATAAAAAAAGTTATGAATAGTATATGTAAGCTTAATCGTAATAAAAATTTTAAATAACATAAATGTTAATATAGTTAATTAATTGTCAGATAATGAAACGTTATTAATTGTTTAGACTATTTTATACATTAGTGTGTCTTCAGGTTGAGTTAATGTTTTACATAATCATGCAATTACTTATTTTGATTTCGATTTTTCTTTGTCCTTTCAGAAGGTCAATTTTTGAGGTTTTTTAAAGTGCATGAACATTTTTATTCTAACATACATTTTTCATGCTATAATCCTTTCAACCACACGAAAAAAATGTTATTGTGTCCCTTAAAAAAAGGATGTTATTGGGGATAAACTTATGCAAGCGAGATTTACGCCAAACAAGTGGAAAAATTAAATGATAGCACACCGAACCATTAATGAATCAACAACCTGCACATTTTTGGGGTGATCCAAAGAGACCAAGTAGAAATTGGACGTGTAGCAAAATGATTAGTATTCACAACCGTATATCTATCTGACGAGGGCTACAGTAGATATATCAATACGTATTAAAATAAGGGTTTAATATAAATCATTTCTGAATTATATGTGTAAATTTATAATAAATAATCACTTATTTTTTAATAAAAAAATGGAAAATTTTTAATTTAATTTAATTTACTTTTAGTGGACATGCAAATTAATTTACAAATTTATTAAACTCTCAACTCGTCCGTATACCATTGCAAAATTCAAATTCGATACCCAATTGAATCAACTATTCATCCACAAATAAGATCAATTTGAGTTACACATTCCTTTTGCACGACTCCATATATATATATATATATATATATATATATATATATATATATATATATATAGTCAACAGCATGCATATCGAGCTAAAGGCATGTATAAGATGAAGATTGAAGTCGACAACGCATATGCATGATCTTATATATAAAGATGAAGAGACTGGAATTGACTACACATATATAAAAGTATAGGAACACCATATATGTCGTGAATAAGACTCAACATTACTAACGACTGATTGATCAAAGTCACTAAGATCTGATCTGCTTCAATTAATTCCATCTGTCTCCATTTATACTTTAGATACCCTTCGAAGGAAATTACCCACCAAGGAAATTCGATAGACTGAATTGTAGTGATTAATTAAAAGGAAATTCCCCACCACCATTTTTTCTGGCATTATTAGAAGATCAATAGGTCATGATGCATTATTAATTTAGTTGCTTCGTTTAATGCAGTGTTAAAATATTGTCAAGAGTAAATGAGCTGAAAAAAAAAATAGGGGGGAAACGTGTTTTTTGTGCATTTGTTTCTTTATTTTCCACCAAGTACTATACATTTGGATTGGTGAGATTTTTAACCTTGGAGATGCATGCTAGATATATGTAATCAAGATGTATACGTGCACTGTGCTTAAAAATTATTCTAGCACGCCTCTTTGTTAGGAGAAGAGAGAGAGAGAGAGAGCACATCCAAAATACAGTTTATTTGATTCTGATCATAGGATCATTGAAAAGAGGTTTTATTATTTTCGAGTTTTTGTTCTATAATTTACTGAATAATTGCTCTAATGATCAGTATTATATTTTGAATAATTGGTGGATTGATGGAGGCAATTAACATTTTTTCATTCTTTTTTTTTCCCAGGAGACATCCAAACGACTCCGAGAGGGACGGCCACAAGGCTTGCTGACGCCGGAAATTTAATGCCACAGGTGCCATGAAATGGCCACATATACATATATATTATGCATGGCAATTCAGACGGATAATGATTGCAAACCCCATCGAGAAGCGGATGCATCTCATCCCCGTCGTTTCAGGGGGTGGGTGAGGTGAGAGAAAGAAGCCAAAACTTGACCGAACAAGGTGCATTGCACATGGAATGAGACCGATCATGAAGCAGTCTCTCTTGGCCCCCACCCCCTTCCTGGCACCAAAGAGGATGGGGATGAGATCGGCCATCCATGAGGTAGATAACTTGATGGATATGTGTGTGTGTGTGTGTGTGTGTGTGTGTGTGTGAGAGAGAGAGAGAGAGAGAGAGAGTGAGAGAGAGAATATTATGGGCGAGTTCGTTCACACCACTTGAGAGAAGAGATGATCAACAAACAGGAAAAAAAACAGAAGCAGATTGAGATCTGATGGATTCTGAACATTGGACTGCAGGAGTTGGCCAGTAGATATTTCAGACATCTCATGACAGTAGTGAGTGCTGAGAACAACACATCAAAAGCATTCAGAAATCAGAATTTGTTTGAACTCGATCACCACCCTTTTGACATGTCATGTCAGCGATTGTTCCTGGTGGATGGATGCATGGTGCATGATTGGCCACTGATTGCATTCATGGGCATTCGAGATCCTCATGAATCTTGTGATCGTTTTTACCTAAGAAAAACAGAAAAAATAGAAAAAGGCCGGAAATAAGGTCTGATTATATTAGTACACAGTGAGTGAGCATATATAATGAAGATAACAAATATGGTACTTCATGCATGGTGTGCATATTGCCATTTGTAGTATATATCACCAAGGCCAAAAATATCACAAGTAGTCAGTACAAATAACTAAATATATAAAAATATAACATTTTTTCTCTATGAATTCTTTTGCCTCGTCGATATAATATGTGCTTAACTTTAGTTTTTGGAGGAGAATTGTCCTTAAAAAATTAATGTTAATTAGAGTGGGTGAGTGCTTTTAACAATCTTCAATGCATAATCATTCATCTGTTTGAATCTTTTGTCATATGAGAACAGAAAACATTTTTAACTTCTACCCCCCCCCCCCCCCCCCCCCCCCCCCCCAAAAATGTCTAAATTAATATATAAGTCGATGTTACTTCATCCATTTATTCTCTTTTTTTTTTTGCAAGATCTTTTTTTTTTAAAAAAAATTATTGTGTCCATTATCGAGACTAATTGTAGTTGATGGGATACGGCCACATTAATTGGGCTCTTGTGATTGGATCATTTATCCCCGAACTATGCTAAAAAGATGATCACGAGCATTGGATATTGACATTCTAAAATATTAGTGTCTCTGTATTAAATAATATTTTGTGTATTAATCGATAACATTATTATAAAAAAGTGGCAATAAGAACACTCATATTGTGGACCCATTCATTCTCCTCTGAACTTTAATTTGTATTTTTTTGCTGTAAATCTTAATCTTTGTAATGCTAACTATGAAATATATAAGGCTGTTGAACTCTAACTACTTGAATTAAGCGCATGAAACTGTAACAATTTCTCTTCTTCCATTAGTGACATTTTTCAAATTTTGATCTTGAAACTTTCTGTTATACAGATTCTTATTTGTCTAGAACAAAATAAACATCTTGCAAGAGAATGTTTTTTCATTTGACTAAAGAAAATTGATTAATTGTTTTTTGTTAAGAAATCTCTAAAAAACAATTTTGAGATAACAAAAATGAAAAAAAAAATCTCAAGACAATGTTTCACATATCATGAGCTGCGAATATATAATGCGCATACGCTACTTTGCTCTTTAACCGATTAAATAGTAGAAAACTTTTTTCTATTTTCTAGAATACATTTTCCCTAAACTTATATTCAAGACAATGGTAAATCCTCAAACTAATTCAATTATTCTTAAGCTTGTTAAAATGTTAGTGCAAAGTTAAATCTAATTCGATGATATGAAACAATATTAAATTAGGTCAGATCGATTTTTTTTTCAACTTGGATCAGATCCCATATGATTCCATTTTTTTTCTGATGGACCACTACCCGGTCAGCAGGTTGCAGGCCCCGGCCCAATTAACTGAAAAGGTTCAGAATTTTATGTGATATTTTTTTAGATAAGTGCTCATTTATCACTCCATTTAAAAAAAATATGAAAAAAAATCGTTTCCACGAATTTAGTTTTTTTTCTGGTGAAAAACAATTTTAGACTTAAACCCAAATGCGTTTTCATTTTTTCATTGTTAGGAAAAAAAAGTTGGTTCGTTAGTCCACACTCTATCTATCTCGGGGCTTAGCATCTTGGTGGGCTGGTGGACTTCCGTACATGAAATCCGAAAAAAAGTGTTATAACTAGGGATAATAATATCTCTAATTCCCACGGTCCCGTGAAAATTCTTGATCGGGACTTTGAATTTGAAAAATTTTACCTCCGAGTTCGGAAATGAAGGGCAATCTGTCCCTCTCATCCTTCTTCGAGGATCGAAGTGAATTGTCCCTACCTCTTTGGATCCTCGAATTTTTGCGCCCATATTATATATTATAAATCTCAACCACCTGATCACAAATTAAATCTCAATTATCCACTTCTCCATGTATCTAATATAAAAAAACCCAAACTCTATTATTTTTCTTCCTTTCTAATCCTAACATCATATTGGCAACCAAGGCAAGCTCCATAACTCCGATAAGCTCTTGAGCGACTATGGTCAGGCATCCTCGTTGCCAGCGAGGATGGCGGCGAGGACGTCGTGAGGACGATGGTGAGGCTCGTTGAAGGAGGACAACGATAAGCACTAGAGGAGGACACAACAAGGACATCGACATCATGGAAGGCGGCGGCGACGTGCACTATGGGAGAGTGATTGCTGCAGGAGGGTGGTGACGATCGTTGCAGGAGGGCAAGCACAAGAAGAGCCTGAGGGCATCACCGAAGAGCTCATTCCGGGCATAGCTGAAGGGAAGGGCGTCGCGGGGGAAACCCTCGGAGGAGAGGGCTGCGAGGTGATGGGAAAGCGATGAGAAGGCGGCAACTGCGACGACCCCTTTGGTTGTTCGAACATTGATGGAAGGAGGAGGTCGATCAGCGGAGAGAGTGTTTCTCGTCCCGAACAGAGTTGGGTGTTTCTATTTTTGCAAATAAAAATTCACTTGATGTGTGTGTGTGCTCATTTATAAATTATAGCTAATATGAAAGTAACTCTGAAATTTATCAAACATTTTCAAGATATCATGAATTTGCACGGTAAAAGAAGATAGTCTTTTGTGAAAAAATTATTCAATACAAACTCTAGTAGAGCTTTATGTTAAGATATAAATATAATAATACTTTTTATAAGTTTAAGATTTTTAGACAATTGATAATATATCTAATTTGAGATTTTACTACGATAATTTCACTCTAACAAAAAAAAGATAATAAATCAATTTAAAATAAAATATAATAATTTATAAGCATAACAACTATGACTCTCAAATTAAAACTTAATTGTACCTTGCCGTTAGATAAAACAAGTCACCCAAGACTATTTATCAAGTGAGATACTTGTGCTCTTTATTTGGTAGAGTATTTTTTTCCTATCACTTTAGCATTGAAAAATATTATTTTAAAATATCTAATTGGGTTTGGGGTCAAGGGTACAGAATGAGGTCTTATGTAATGGTGTTTGGAGATTTTAGATTATTCCAAAACTGTTTTCTAAAAGTCCTTATGTCACATGCAAAAGTTATCGCCATGTCTTCTAACTTTCTTATCCTTTATTATTTTGACAATGACATGTAACAGATAAGACAATAGGAAAAGTCGACACTTTATGAATCATTTACTTGGACCATAAATTTGATTGGAGCAAAATAATAAAATATTATATTCATAAAAAAATGTATACATTCTTATTTCGTTTTATGTTTATTTTAAAAAAAAGTAAAATTATAATATTTAAAGATTATTAGAAATAATAGATAGTTTTATTATAAAAAATGATATATTAATATGTGGTTAAAATGAAAAAAGAATAAAATTTCATTAAAAAATGGAAAAGTTGAAATATTGATATTCTTGCCACTTAGAAGAATGCACGTATTCTTCTTTGCAGCATAACAACGACGATTTCATTTCTATTGAGGTGATTTAATGTTTTAGGTTTGATCGAAATTATTCTATTCCAACTAATATTTTATTATACTATTATAATATCGCGATAATTCTATCAATTAGCTCTCATCAGACAGGTCCTATATTCCTATCTCTTTCTACTTCTTTTAAAAGTGTCATCATCATAATCATTATCATTAACAATAACAACAACAATAATAATAATAGAAAACTACATTAATTCTGTGGAATTATTAACTTAAAAGATGGGGACATATATCTTTAAAGTAGCAGTTTATTTAGAATTAAGGCTGAGCAAGTTTGAATTAAAAATCGGGAAGAGGTCGTCCCTATTTGCACCAAGGTTTTAAAAACCGATCCTTGTCAGAACCAGATCGGAACATCTAAAATGAATTGGGTCAAAAATCGAGATGATCTCGTTTGTTTGCATTTTTATTATAACAAAAAATAAAAAATAAAAATAATTAATATTTAATGATATAAAATAAATATAACAACATTAAGTTACAATATAAAATAATGCATATTTATGATATATGATAAGATATAAAGAATTTAATTAATATAAATATAAATATTTTTTTATATAATATGATATATTAATATATATATATATTGTTAGGATTTCTGCACGAGAGAAATTATGCACCGCGAGAAAACTCGAGAAATTTAAGACGACATGAAATTGTATTAGATGGAAGAAACAGAAGAAGATTACAAGATCAGATGATTCAGGATTATCTAGAATGGTCTTACACGCCTTGATTACAAGTCCTTTTATAGGGCTTTGGAGAAATAATTCCTACTCTAACTTAAGGACCTAATCCTACTAGGCATGCAAGCCCCTTCTCTAGAAAAATTTCCTTGGAGTAAGAGTAGAAATCTGATTTCCTGAAGTCCCTGAAGAATCCAGCCCCCTTCAAAGTACATCTTGAAGTTCAATTCGGCCAGGCCTCCTGCCTAGCACCCTGCCAAGCCCGGAAGCGCCCGGGGAGTGCCCGCCAGGGCAGTCCTAGTCCCACTCGGACTAGGACAAGTCCTGGATGGCCCCTTCACATCTTCAACCCTTCTAGGAGTAGATCTTCGACTCCAAGTGCCCTTCGATCCAAGAAAGAAGCTCGGCCCTTCAAGAATCCCCATATCCTTCTCGACATCGAAAACTGACCGACTCTTATTCCTACTAGGAGTAGGAATCCTTCCGATCCTGCACTTCTCGTCCAAGCATCTCTCAAAGTCTCCCTCCTCGTCGACCTTCGAGATCTTGGAGCTGCTCCGGCCCGAAGACTCCACCCTCCACTCGATCCGCATGGCCGTCCAAGTCCTACTCGCATTAGGACTTGTCCCGGGCATGGCCGCCTCCTCGCGTCCATCCTTCTAGCCTTCATGGTACCTCCTCGGACTTGGATTTCTTGGCAGTTATCCTCAGCCTTCGGCACTCTGTTGCCCTAGTCCAACTCTTACTTGGACTAGGAGTCCCACTCTTAGTAGGAGTAGGAGTGCGCCGTGCCTCCTCGCCCGTCGCACGTCCGCCATGTCGCAAGCATGCTCAGAGGCTCCTATTACTTCTTTGGATCCAGACAAATTTTTAGTTAAAGTAAGATTCAAGGCATTATTTAACAAATCTTCACCTTGAATTGAATCCTACAATCAGATATCTAACACTCTCTGCCGCCGTCAATCACTGTTCTGATTTTGCACATGCGATAGCATCCTTGTAGCTTGATCTGGCGATTCCACCTCTTCAACTACTTGGAATGCATATGCAACCATGTCCTCAAAGCCATAACGCTTAGGAGGACCTACTTGCCTGCGAGCACGTCCTGCAGCTAGACTTGTCGTTGCTTCCTCTACTTGCTCCTCAGACTCTGGTTGTTCAACCTGATGAGATTCTTCTGACCCATTCTGAATTGGAGTTAATCCAAACTCCACATGTTTGTTGACACCCTCCTCTGCTGAGTCAACAACATCTGATTTCTTCTTGAGCATAGACATCTCATCAAAGGATATGTTTCTGCTGTGAATAACTTTGTGCTCCGAGGGAGACCAGATTCTGAAGCCTTTTACACCTGCACCATATCCCACAAAGACTCCTTCTTTGACCCTTGGTTCTAGCTTTCCTTCGCTGACATGATAATATGCTGGACAGTCAAACACTTTCATATTAGTATAATCAGCGAAATTTCCTGACCATACCTTAATGAGAGTCTTCAGATCGATCGCGGTTGCAGGACTCCGATTGACAAGGTAGCATGTTGTGCTAACAGCCTCAGCCCAGAATAACTTATTCAGTCCAGAATTAGAGAGCATTCACCGTGCCCTCTTCAGAAGAGTTCTGTTCATGCGTTTTGCTACACTATTCTGCTGTGGTGTATCTCTGACGGTGCAATGTCTGGCAATGACTTCATCCTTGCAGAATCGACCAAATTCAGACGAATAGAACTTCAAGCCGTTATTGATATGAATACGTTTCACTTTTCTCAATGTCTGATTCACCAGAGTCTTCCATTGCTTGAAAGCTTCAAATGCCTCGCTATTGTGCTTCATCATGAATACCCATGTCATCCTTGAGTAATCATTTATCACAGATAGTAAGTATCTAGAACCTCCTAGAGATGGAACACGAGAGGGGCCCCAACAGTCAGCGTGGATGTAATCGAGTGTTGCCTTCATCTTGTGCACGACTTTGCTGAATTGATGCCGTTTTTGCTTGCCAAAAACACAATGCTTGCAGAATTCGATTTAAGATATCTTCTGACCATTCAGAAGATTGCGCTTGCCGAGTATGTCCATCCCTTTCTGATTCATATGTCCAAGTCGCATTTGCCACAACTTAGATGTTTCTGATTCTGATTTGGACGAACCACCTACTGCAGCCACGCTAGAAATTACTGTGCCTTGTAGTATGTACAAGGACTTTTGCCTGACTCCTCTCATGACTTCAACATCACCCTTGATGACCGTAAGCACATCTTCTGCGACATCCATCCGACATCTTTTGGAGTCTAAAAATCCTAATGATATCAGATTTTTCTTCAGTTGCGGAACATGATGGACCTCTGTCAATGTCCTCACCCGATTGTCATGACTTCTGATCTGAATTGAGCCGATTCTAACTATTTTACAGGCTGTGTCATTGCCCATGATGATGTTTTCGCCATCAATATTCTAATAAGTCGAGAACCACTCTCTATGCGGAGTCATATGATAAGAACATCCTGAGTCGAGAATCCAATTCTCTTCCGAACATTTCTGATCAGATATCATAAGAGCCAAATCATCATCAGATTCGCTATTCTGATGAGCTACTATAGCAACCGTGTCTTTCTTCTTCTTCTTGGGGCAATCCTTCTTCCAGTGATCCGGTTCTTTGCAGTAGTTGCAGATGTCCTTCGGATTGATGTTCTTCTTCGACTTAATCTTTTTAGGGTTTGTCTTCTCTGCGATTGTTACCAACCATGCGGCCTGAATCTCCACAGCCTTGCCAGACGCCTTATGATGAAGTTCACGAGTATGTAGACTCGATCTTACTTCTTTCAGAGTAATTGTATCTCTTCCGATGATAACAGATTGTACAAAATTTTCGTACAATAGAAGAAGAGACACCAACAGAAGTAGGGCAGCATCTTCATCTTCAATTTCGTAATTTCATCAACAGAGTATTCATCTGATCAAAATGATCTTTCAGAGGGGTACCTTCTTGCATGCGGAGGGCGAACAAACATTGCTTCAATAATAACTTGTTGGTCAGAGACTTGATCATGTAGAGACTCTCAAGTTTTGACCACAGACCGGCCGCCGTCTCTTGATCGGCGACTTCGATAATCACCTCGTCCGCCAGACACAATAGGATCATAGAGTGCGCCTTCTCTTCCTGTGCCACCAAACTTGCGAGGTCGGACTCTTTTTCTTTGCCCTTCGAGTCTTCCTCCTTCGGTTTGTTCTTCGACACATTCGCGAGCGGCGTCCATACTCACTGTTGTTTCAAAAGTGCCCGCATCTTGATCTGCCAGAGACTGAAACTATTTCGTCCTGTAAATTTCTCGATGTTGACGTTGTGCGATGCCATCTCTACGCCTAACGGAGGATCGACGATGAAGCCTCGCTCTGATACCAGTTTGTTACGAAAAGAGGGAGAGAGGGGTCGCACAAAACACAGAAGAACCTTGTAATCGTCGTTATTTCATAACAAAGAGCCGCCGTCGTTTTTCCTCTTCGCGTTCTTCTATGTTTCGTGCGACCCATCTCTCCCTCTTTTCGTAACATATATATATATATATATATATATATATAATCAGGTGGGGAGACGATCAAAATTTTTTATAAAGAACTCGATCACGGTTGGACACTAGTTAGATCTTAAGATGTGAGACCCTATGGGACTATTTGGGTATTGAAATCGGATGAACCGAGCCCTTTCTTTTTTGGACATCATGTTGTTATTTTTCTTCACTTTACATTTTTTTTATTTGATGTTTTTTTTTCTTTTCAACCTTTTCTTTTCTTTTATCATTTTCTTTTTCTTTACCTTTCATATATAAAAGTAATTATAAAATATTAATTATAAAAGATTAATATATAAAATCGTAATATACCAATTTAAAATATGATGACATGGAACTTTAGGAAAATGAAAGAAGAGAGATTATATGGATACAAAATCGGAAAATCCTAATGTTCTAAATCTACATACGATTTCTTTTTTTAACATTTAAGTAAAATTTTATGGATGCCCATGAACACAATAGGTTAATCTCGTAAAATTAAATTTTATGTATCTTTAGAGATGTTGAGCGCATCGCAATCGTTGATCCATCGATTCCTACACTACATAAACTCTAGGAATAACTTCTTCGTGTTGTATGAAGCGCTACTTACTGCTGACCTTATTCCAAGAATATACACTGAATGACCGCTAAACCAGAAAGAAAGCTTAGGGATCGATCTAGATGCCCAGAAGAGGATGCGAAGCTTAACGCACTATAACATAAGCATGAAGGTATGGTAGGAAGGCTCCTTTTAAGGCCGACCACTACATAGGAGCGATAGCAAAGCCAAGCCGTCAAAGGGCGAGCAGCCCTTATTGCAATAGCAAACGACCTGCTTATAGTCTCATTCTTTCTTTCCCCTCTCTTCAGGGACTGCAACGGGCCTTACAAGCTCATAAAATGTCAATTATGAACTTGAAGACTCTTTCTCAATTTTCTTTCATTTGGTACTCTATGAGAAGAGTAGTCTAAAAGGAAGTCCTTTTCTTTACTTGGTAGGAGGCCCGGAGCAGATGTTTCCGTACCGGGATCAGCAGGAGGGGAATTAGTGGTTGACCCAACTTGGTATGGTACACTTCTATCCGCGATATTTTTTTCTTTAACGAGTGAATCTGATCAGAAGTGATTAAATTCCATCCTTTAAAAATATCAATTATCTATCCGTTGATGATTGAGATCAGCATCCTTATATATGTATGAGTTATATTATCTGTAACGTGCAATCCGATAATTCTGGGCGACATTTGATAGTCCAAAACATAAACTTATAATATATATATAATGAAAATAATTAATTTTTTAAACCTTCTCTAAATTTTCGTATTTAATCCTAAACTATGAAGTTATCGTATAATATCCTTAAACTTGATCATAATGTTTATTTTCTTTTACTTTGATTTTATTATTTTTTCTATTATTTTCATAGTTTGATTCTATTAATTTACACATCGAAAAACAACTCATCAAAAGGCAAAGACGATTATATTGTTACACGTTACTTTTCTCCTGCCCTAAAATAGAACTCCCATTCTTGTGCACCAAAAGATAAAACCTGCTTAGACTTTTGCGATCAATGATCACGTCAATAGTTGTGTGGCATATAATATGACACCAAATAGCAACGAAAAACGTATGAACCCTCCCCTCCACCTAACAGACAAAAGGCCTATCGATGAGCATATGATAATTACGATGCTTCAGAAGAGTGACATAGATGTGGTCCATATCCGCTACCAATTGGTCCCTGACAGCCAACTTCATTTCATTACCGTGGCAAACGGGAAGCAGAGAGAGGCCGCACTGCACACCAATTAAGCACTCGTAGATAGTCATAGATCATGGTAACTAGAGGGCACATGGTTTTTTTTCTTCTTCCAAAGTTTACAGATCACCTGTCCAAACTCCAAAGAAAAGATCTGACAAAAGTGACGATTACATTTTGCTGAGCAGATGATGCGGTAGAGATAGTGTTTGAATGGTTGGAAACAGGGCGACAGGAACAGTCCTCTTGTCATCTTTCTAAGTACACCTTTGAGATCGATTGCAGATTTTGACAGTCCGGATGTGAATGGATCATTTTCCTTTTTACAATTTACAGGCTTTTGCATTATGGAACAATTACCTGGAAGTCAAGAACGCCTGGAGCGTTGGATGCTCAAGTGATCTGATGCCTGGAGCTTTGGATGCTCAATCGATCTGGACCTATAAGTACTTCCGGTTAGATGCAATCAAGCAGGACAGAGAAGGTTGAAGCGTGGAGGGGAATCCATGGGCCTCTTACTTCTGCTCTCTCTCTTTCTCTCTGTCATCACAGGAGCTCCATCTGCTGATGCTTGGGGCAAGTTGGGCCATTTCATGGTCTGCAAGGTTGCAGAGGTAGGTGCCTTCTCTGATCCCTTGCTCTGCTGCTTTGCCATTAGTCGATATGAAGTACAGTAGTACTGATCACCGTAGTTCTTAATTCTCACATGCAGCAATATCTGTCAAACAAGACGATAACTGCAGTTCTAGACCTTCTTCCAGAATCAGCAGGGGGAGAATTGGCAGAAGTCTGCGCATGGGCTGATGAGGTCCGCTTCCGGTACCGCTGGTCGAGCCCTCTCCACTACATAAACACCCCTGAAGTCTGCAACTACAAGTACTCAAGTGCGGCTGCAACATGCATCCTCCCCATTCTTTCTTCCTTGATGCTCACAGAGTTTTGCGTTTATGCCCTGACATGTCATGTAACCTGTGCAGGAGACTGCCATAACTCTAAAGGCAAGGAAGGTATGTGTGTGGCTGGAGCAATCAACAACTACACAGAGCAACTTAGAAGCTACGGGGATTCTACAAATCAATGTAAAATTCAGGAGCTTGCACTTTGGATAATTTGTTATATGATTATGGTCGGTCTCACTTGTTCTGATTAATGCATATGCAAACACAGATAATTTGACTGAGAGCTTGATGTTTCTTGCTCATTTTGTGGGGGATATACACCAACCGCTACATGTCGGGTTCGCGGATGATGAGGGCGGCAATACTATCATTGTCCACTGGTACAGAAGGAAGACCAATCTTCACCATGTTAGCATACTTTCCCTTCCATCTATTTAGAGCTATCAGCTCAGTTCCTTCTTTCCTTGAATTCTCTGTGCTCCTCCTAAGACTTGAATGTTGTACTGGTTCCAAGGTATGGGATGTGAGCATTATAGAGACTGCAATGCGTGACTTTTACAATAATGATCGAGACACCATGATAGAAGCAATCAAGATGAACATCACGGCAAGTTGCTGTATTTTTAAGTTTCCTGTATCCATCCTTTAATACAAAACAACAACAAAGTCTTATCCCACTAGGTGGGGTCAGCTACATGGATAATACGACGCCATCGTTGTCATAAGATTCGACAGGGTTTTACGCTGACTGTCGGGGCCTAACACAACTCTCCTCATTTATCTGGGCTTAGGACCGGCTATAAAACATAGGCGGAGTTAATAGCACATTATATTTTGGGTGGCATTACTTGTGTCTTCTTTTCTGTTTCCCTTCCTGGCAATTAAGTTGTTGTTTTCTCTTTCCTTGCTCGGGCAAAAGAGATTCCTTTCTCTCTCCTTTGTCAAAGAATATCCCAGTTAACATGACATTGAGAAGCAAAGACATGCTCTAGTTCTGAAGATACATAATTTCTTCAGTTAAACTTTCTAGTCCTCCAATATAACTGGAGACAAGTTATTAAGTTGAAAACCATGTGTCACCGCTTTCTTCTGTATCATTCTTGCTGGTTCAGAGTTCATTAAAGCATTTAAGTGTTGTCACAGAATGACTGGACTGATCAGGTTGATAATTGGGAGGACTGTCGCAACAAGAGGGTGACTTGTGCAAACAGGCGAGTAAAGAAACTCTAACCTCCATCAGCATTCATCATTCCACTCCTCATTCCTACAGAACTTTCTTCATTATTTGGAAACAGATTTTATACCCATTACAATTATCAGGGTCATTAAAAAGAACCAATGTATGTACCAATAAAACTTAAAATGAAATTAAATTTATATATAAAAAAACATCTTGCAGCTACGCTGGAGAAAGCATAAGTGATTCCTGTCGTTACGCATACAAGGATGTGGAACAGGATGTGACACTGGGAGGTACAAACATGCCATTTCCTATGCTTTTCTTTTTTATATATACTGATATTGATCAGTTTTGCATCCAACTTTTGCAAATGCATGAAATTAACAATGCAGATGACTACTTTTTTTCCCGGCTGCCAATTGTTGAGAAGAAGATAGCTCAGGCAGGAGTGAGGCTGGGTTTGATACTGAACAGGATTTTTGATCAACATGCATCAGAAAGCCTCCAAAGTTACAAAAAATGAGCAGATTAATGGCAGGCTGAGCACCTTGCAGAACCGCTATGTAATAAAGATGGTTTTTTTCCTTATAAAACAAAATGCATTCATCCTTCTCCAATTCTGTTTTAACTTTGCACGTAATGACAGTACTTCTTTCTCCTGAAATAAATTTGAATTCATCTCACTTGTAATAGTCTTGTAAAACAATACCAATTATCACCCTCCTTATGCACTTCAATCAATTAAGTAAACGTGAATTGCCGGCAATGCGATCAAGGAAGCTTTTGACGATCAAGAAATCTCATCTTCAATCTGTTTAAATTAACCAACTGAAAATGAGATGATTTAGAAATAACAAAGAATTAAATTTTAGATTCTATTGTGTTCATATTTCAACCTTAGAATGCAGCAAACAACAACAACAACAAAGCCTTATCCCACTAGGTGGGGTCGGCTACATGGATCATACGACGTCATTCCGCTCTATTAGTAACCAAACCTTTCGGTATATTATTCACCAATAGATCTTGCTCTATTAGTTCGCCAAGTGTCCGCCTTGGCCTCCCTCTCCCTCTTTTAATCGGACTCCAGATTATTTGATCTATTCTTCTTACTGGCGCATTTAATGGTCTTCTCTGAACATGACCAAACCATCTCAAACGATTCTCTACCATTTTCTCACTAATAGGAGCCACTCCGACTCGTTCACGTATATGGTCATTCCTAATCTTATCTAATCTTGTATGACCACACATCCATCTCAACATCCTCATTTCGGCTACCCCCACTTTACGTTCATGTTGTTCCTTCATAGCCCAACATTCACTACCATATAACACTGCTGGCCTTATAGCAGTACGATAGAATTTTCCTTTAACTTTATTGGGTACTTTTCTATCACAAAGAACTCCAGTGGCTTTCCTCCACTTACACCAACCAGCTTGAATTCTATGATTAACATCGTCATCAATCTCACCATCTTGTCTTACAATTGATCCTAAATATTTAAACTTTGTCACTTGAGGAATTATATCCTCCCCTAACCTAACTTTCAAATCGTCTCTAAGTTGTTTATTTGTGAAATTGCTATGCATATATTCTGTTTTATTCCTACTTAAACGAAAACCCTTTGACTCCAACGTATTTCTCCATATTTCCAATTTTGTATTAATCTCTTCTCTTGAATCCGCTAAAAGTACTATATCATCCGCAAATAGCATGCACTTAGGTACCTCCTCTGTGATACTCTCGGTTATAGCATCGATAACTAAGTTAAATAGATACGGGCTTAAAGCTGATCCTTGATGTAGGCCAATTCCTATAGGAAATTCATTTGTCTCACCTCCGGGTGTCCTAACCCTAGTCAATGCCCCATCGTACATATCTTGTATTACCTTAATGTAGGCAACATTCACCCTCTTCTTTTGCAAGGCTTTCCAAAGTACATCCCTTGGTACCCGATCATACGCCTTCTCTAAGTCAATGAAAGCCATATGTAAGTCTCTTCTCCTACTTCGATACTTCTCCATCATCCCCCTTAGTAAATAAATCGCCTCTGTAGTGGATCTTCCTGGCATGAACCCAAATTGTCTCTCAGAAATACTAGTCTCCATTCTCAATCTATACTCAATCACTTTTTCCCATAATTTCATAGTGTGACTCATAAGTTTAATCCCTCTATAATTTGCACAATTCTGAATATCCCCTTTATTTTTGTAAATAGGAACTAATGTACTTAATCTCCAATCATCAGGCATCTTTTTCGACCGTAAAATCTCATTAAATAGTTTACATAACCACAACACACATTTTTCTCCTAAACATTTCCAAACTTCAATCGGTATACCATCCGGTCCAACGGCTTTACCATTCTCCATTTTCTTAAGAGCTTCGCTAACCTCCGAGACTCTAATTCTACGATAAAATGACCTATTAAGCTCACATTCGCTAACTGTCAAGTCCTCCAAATCACAACGCGAACCTTCACATCCATCATTAAATAGCTTATAGAAATACTCTTCCCATCTGTTCTTAATATCTCCTTCAGTAACTAAAACCTTGCCAACTTCATTTTTTATGCATCTTACTTGATCCAAATCTCTCGACTCCTTCTCTTTGTTCCTTGCAATCTTGTAAATCTTTTGTTCACTCGCATTTGTCCCTAACTCCTTATAAAACCCCTCATATGCTTTAGCACGAGCATCACTAACAGCCTTCTTAGCCTCCCTTTTCGCCAAACGATACTTTTCCCAATTGTCAGAACTATTGTCCAAGTGTATCGCCTTGAAACAATTCTTCTTATTACGCACCTTTTCTTGGACCTCCTCATTCCACCACCAAGTCTCCTTATCTCGTGGTCCAAAACCTTTTGATTCTCCTAAAATGGCTTTAGCAACCATTTCAACCTTTTTTGCCACATTCTTCCACATGATACTAGCATCTATTTCTAACTCCCACACACTTTCCTCTAATAACTTACTTCTAAAAGTCTCTCGCTTATCCCCCTTTAACTGCCACCACTTGATCTTTCGATCAAAAACTGTTCGGGATTTTGGTTTTATACATTTTATTTGCATATCAAGAACTAACAATCTATGTTGTGTAGTCACCCCATGCCCAGGAATTACTTTGCAATTAGTGCAACGTCTTTTATCAGTATTTCTTATCAAGAAAAAATCGATTTGAGACCTATGAGTTCCACTTTTGTATGTGATTAAATGTTCATCTCTCTTCCTAAAACAAGTGTTGATAATTTTAAGGTCGTATGCTAAAGAAAAATCAATAATAGTTTGTCCTTCCTCATTCAACTCCCCAAAACCAAAACCACCATGAACCCTTGCATGTGGTCCTGCCTCTTTACCAACATGTCCATTAAGGTCTCCCCCAATATAAACTTTCTCAGTTGTTGGTATACTTTCAATCAAACCCTCCATATCTGCCCAAAACTTCTCCTTGAGATGTGATTCTGCTCCTACTTGGGGTGCATATGCACTAATAATGTTCATAGTCTCCTTTCCAACAATTACTTTCACGGATATGATTCGATCCTCAATCCTTTTAACTTCCACAACATTCTTCCTCCATTCTGCATCCGCGATAATACCAACACCATTCCTTCCATTTACCTTACCTGTGTACCAAAGTTTGGAACCATTTAACCTAATCTCTTTACTTCCCTCTCCTACCCATCTAGTTTCTTGCAAGCATAAGATACTAATCTTACGCTGGTCCATTACTTGTGCCACCTCGAGGCGCTTCCCATTCAACGTCCCAATGTTCCAAGAACCTAATCTGACCTTAGTCTCATGAATTAGCTTCTTTAACCGCCTCCGTCCATTAGAGTGCGGTAGCCCTTGCTCATTTAACACTGCATTCAGGCGAGGATGCAGCGGCTCTTGCTCTCTTATCACTGTACCCGAGCTGTACAGCGCGTTACTTACGGGTAACGACCTAGCATTAACACAATATATTCGTTGATCCATGTTCATAAGATTCGACATGATTTTATGTTGGCTGTCGGGGCCTAACACAACCCTCCTCCTTTATCCGGGCTTGGGACCGGCTATAAAATATAGGCGGAAAAAATTTCCCATTGCGAGTAAAATTTGATCTTACATATATAGTTTAAATTTGATTTAATAAGAAGAGAAATAGAAGATCGAGAACTTTACAGTCCAACTGTCCAAATTTATTTTTATTAATTGTACAGCCAAGTCATTATTTTTCAAACTTCATGTGATAATCCAGAGGATCCCTTTTTGTTCCCAAGTACTTGACTTGGACTCAAGATCAATGCAAAATGCATTGAAAGCCAAGAATAAATTCTTTTCTTTGAGGCAACACCATTATCAACCCTGAAATGACCATGATGTTGATCTATGGGAGACACGTAGTTCTAAGTTGATTGCATGGACTCTTAAATTTTTTTAGGAGAAAGATTTGCAAATCATTGTGCTAAATGCAGAAGACTTGAGGTATTATGAGATGACATAACAGAAAAAAAATGTTGCAAACTAGAATTCACTTCTTAAGTCTAAGTTGCCTCTTTATAAGAAAAAAAAGAAGGCAAATTGATTTCTAAGGAGTTCCACAATGAGGCACAAAAGTTCATCGGCAGTGGACCAATCTTTAACAGTTTTTCCAGTCTTTCTTAAGTGCAACTCCAACTTCTTTTTATCTATGATGGGTCCTGATGAAAAGGAGAGTGATCACCTTTCTACTACCATCTTGCTTCTTTATCTCTTGACGCTCTTTGGATTACATAATCACATCTTTTCTAAAGTCTGGTAATGTTCATCATCTTGTTAGACTTATTCAAGTTCCATTGCAATCTTTTCTGCATATCCAACTTCATATAAGTTTTTTATGCAATTATTTTCTCAACCATATTGCAGTCAATATACATTTGAGTATATCTTTTATGCACTAGGTCTGATGTGTATAAAAAAAAGAAGAGAAAATAGCATTTTCTCTATCATTTGGTGCACATCTAACTTGATATGTCCATGAGAATCATTTGCAATGATAACGATATAGATTTCTTATCAAACGATATATGGAAAAAAAAATTTCCTTCAATACGATATTTTGCATCAAAAGTCCCTCTTATCCATGGACCTTAACAAAAAGGTAGAGTTGAGCACAAGTATCCACATATTCGTAGCTTTAACTTAACATTGTGTTTCCCATCTACTTTTGGGGTGAATGAATTCTCTCCACAAATGCCTAAGATACTTTCTATTGATAGTTCTCGTATTTTTTGTTCCCTATTCTATGTTCGTTCTATTTTTTTTTTAAATATGATTTATACCAAAAGGTTCACAATAAAGTTACTGAAATTGAAATAATAAATTTTAATTATTTTTTAATAAAATTGTAGAATATCTAAAGCAAAGAGGTATAAGAAATATAAATGGAAAATAAAAAGGTGAAAGCTACAAATAAGAGGCCGAAAAATGTCATGAAAAGTCTTATTCTTATGTTTTTGCCGAATAGTCAAGTTTTACAAGTTTCACATTCACGATGATGATGGGATTAAAATTTTCTCTGAATTTTTAGTGTCACTTGGATTTAGGTACTCCAGCTCTTGGAATATCTATTGAATTAATTTTTCTAACCCCACTTGCAGGCAAATAGGTTCAAAGAGTATGCAATAATTCGATCTAAGTGACGAAAAGTTAAAAATAAGTGAAAAGTTTAAAGTGGAGCGAAGAATCACACAAAATTTGAATCTTTCCAACTCCAACGCTACATATCCATTATCCCCTATGAAACTACAACTTTTCAAAGATTCACTTGATGTGTTCGAAACTAAATTAATTTGAGAAATGAAAACTATTTTGATTGGCAAAAGAAATATCTACAAATTTGTGGTGAAGCTACCTATCAGTTTTAAATAAAAAAAAATCGCATCTCATGTAATGAATATTTTTCTAATGTAACACAGAAATACATCCCATGTAAAAGGGAAAATATAACTTTTAGGTGTTTTCTCGAAATACAACTAAACACAGAAGAACAAGTCATTTTGTGAAAAAAAAATCACGCATTAAAACACTACCTCCAAAGTTTATTTTCCTTAAAATAAGTAGAAAATAGAAATATTAATACATACTGGGGAAACTACCTGCTACACGAGACAAAGAAGAACCACATTTTAAGATAAAGAATCGCGAAAACAAGGTAATCGTCAGAAGGATCATTTTAAAGTCTAGCGGCAAAAGTAAATTACACAACATAAGTCTTTTTCATCTTCCTTACTATGTGAAAGGTAAAGCAACAGAAAGGAAAAAGAAAAACTCTGTCATCCACTTAAACCGTTAACTTATCTATAAAAAAGGAGCACCTGTCTACCCTTGTCACAGCTTCTTTATGTCAACACTTCCTAAGATGTCGGCTAGGCAACTACTCTTTGATTTCTCACTCGACTTGTTATCCCATGGAGATGTTTCTGCTGTGGATAAAACATTGCTATGCTACACTGCCCTATTCCAGGGAGATCGGAGGTAAGTAGGCTCTGAGCATGGTGTGAATTTTCTCCCATTCTGATGAGTCCACGCTTAAGAACATTGCGAAACACACTACACCGATGAGCAGGAGGAGAGAGAGGATGCTCTTGATGCATCCGTTAACACTTGCCAACTTCCCCAAGATTGTTTTACAGTACTTGTCTGCAGCTTTGATGGATTGCTCTGTGCTAGCATCCACATCATGGCTCAGGGCTTCCTCATTCTATGTAAAAAGAAGGGCGAAAAGTTTGTCAGCAGTAGCAAAGTTATGCCAAATATCAACCAAATACCACCACCCTAATCAAGTTCATAGGACACATTGTGTTACTAAGTTCTGGGACCAATATAACCACAAATCTACAACCATATTAGTGTAGTTTGCTTACCTTGGCCCTCAGATGCTTAAGTGTCTCCTTAAGACCATCGGGAGACAGTTTTGTGGAGTAGTCTTTCCATCCATCTGACACTTTCTTAAGAACTGCAGTACTTGCATCAATGTTCTCCAGATAAAGCTTTTCCTGATAGGACAATTTTCACATATAATCATCAAATATTATATGATTACTTTCTCAGGTGAAAACAGAAGAAAAAGATATAAAGCATTTGGGCAACTCACCCACTGCTGGTAGCATGAAGAATTCTGACACAAGCACCAAACAAACACGTCTGATGCTTCATTTGTCAGTTCTGGAATGTCTGCAAGCAACTTTTGATTTCAGCATAACTACATTTAAAGCATCACAAAAAGATGTGTGGGACGAATATTTCAGGCATACTTTTTTGTATTGCTTTAATACAACCAGGCAAAAGTTGTTGTGATACTTGTTTTGTAGTTTTAGTCCCCGGAGAACCAGCCAAAGCAAGCTCTTTTAAATTAGGATATATCTTTTCAAATCTTTCTGTTGCCTGCAGCAAAAGATTTAAAGATGTGTAAGAAACAAAGTTGGTTGCAAAATTGTGCAAGGAAAAAGTATACCTTAATGCGTGTAGCAGCAGAAGGAAATGTGATTTGCAAAAGCAAATCAAAGGTAGCTGGAGGCACCAGACGCTCCCCTTTCCTCACAACACCATTTAACAAAATTGGCCGAGCTTTTGGCCCTGAAAGAATTCTGTACAAGAGATTAAATAAAGTATTAGAATCAAGTAGGAAAATGACAGCTTTATTTTCATATAAACTTTTCCAGTCAGACCTTTCAACCAATTGCAAGATCAAATCCCTAGACTGTGGATTCCCGCCTGATTTCCCACAAACTACAGGAAAGAGGTAATGTGCCCACACATACATTCCAACTACTGGATCACCATGTGAAGCCTACAACAGAATGGTTTCCACATTAATTTAAAAAACTAAAGTTTTTGTTGATCCTTTTCCTTACTGGAGTCAAAAGCCAAGGAGATATCAGTACCATACCTGAGCAATAACCCAAACTAAAACTGGAAGTTTCTCTTGACCTTGGTACTTGGAATTGTCCTTTATTTTTGGTAAAAGGCTAATTAGGATCTCCGGCTTCCTCCTTAAAGCCATTGCCAGAACAACAAATATGGCGACCTGTTTAAAGTAATATCAGTTAGAATAGAAGTAATCCAAACTACATTCTTTTTGCAAGACGACAACAACAACAACAACAACAAAGCCTTATTCCACTAGGTGGGATCGGCTATATGGATCATACGACGCTATTCGTTGATCCATGTTCATGTGATTCGACAGGGTTTTACGCTGACTGTCGGGGCCTAACACAACCCTCCTCCTTTATCCGGACTTGGGACCGGCTATAAAACATAGGCGGAGTTAAAAATGTAATGGTTTGGGACCGCCTAACACAACCGATTCTTTTTGCAAGAATTGGTTAAAAATGTAATCAACACAACTGAGTCCACCAAAAGAAAACAACTCAACAGATATCCCGAAAGATGTTAGTTAAGTTGTATATCAGTAATACCACATGGTGAGACATTTAAAAAATAGCAAGAAGAATAGAACCTTAGAAAGCGACTTCATTTGTAAATCTAATTTTGTAAAGAAGCTTTTAATTAGGGGTTTTAAGTGCAAACATGGCCAATATGCATCATTTGTACTAAGATTGATATCACATGATAATGAAATCAACCATACAACATTGATTGTAGACTTGCATAAAAGTCAGAACAATCCAAATACCAGATTTAATGAACAGAGAAATGTTTAAGTTATCACGGCGTAACTACCGTGAAGACTCAAATTTTCTTATCTGTAAATATCATAAGCTTTGAATTGCGAACATTACTCAAAGAATGATAAATAGTAAATAGTCATGGGCAAAGATAAGTTTGAGAGACCTCAAAGAAGCATAGCAGCATATAGATATTATAATATAGGGCATGTAGATGGCATTCCTGGTGTTACATTCTTTAGCAACACTTGAATACAAGGTATTTAGAAGATGATGACATGGAAGTACTAAGTAGGGTTAGCTGCATAAGGTCACTATTTCTTTTTCTTTTTCTTTTTTTTTTTAGGTAAAGGATGAGAGTCAGGTGCCCTCATCCATATTTTTGTATAACTAATAAGTTAAAGCAACAGGATACAATCAGGGTGATGCACATCTCGCCCAGTCTCTCACCAATGAATTAGCTACCAAAACAATATATGTTTTACAGTCCCTCTAAAAATCCATCCATTGGGTTGAATCCATAGTGCCCGCAGAAAAACAAATAGAATAGCTCCTCCACCTCTTTTCATATAGGTTTGAACTCCTTGGTCATGTCCACCCAGCCTGAATGATTGCCGAAATCAGCAGCTGAGCACACAACATTCACCCATCTGCAACCAGATTCGGGCAAATTGGCACCAACAAAATAAGTGATCTATATCTTCATAAAACATACAGGATTTACCCGCTCCCGGTGCCAATCTCAGCCTATGGCAAGGTGTTGGATATTCAGTGTCTTCATAATAGCCATGCAAAGATTTTAATTCTCAGGGGGATTTCAATGTATTTCATAGAAGCCTGCAATATGTGCATAGTTCAGTGTGATTTGCAAAAGCTTATACACCTCCCACGCAGAAGTTTCCAGCCATCCACATTCAGATGGCTACCACCAAGGCACTCCAACAGCCGAAGAAAGTCCTCAAACCGACTGATTGAAAGAGGTGCCACGAATTGTTGAATCCAGGCACCACTGGACAGTAGATTACTAAACCAATACTTGGCAGTCATCAGCAATAGCATATAGTCTCGGAAAAGTGATAGCCAATGGTTAACCTTATGACATGGATCCTCCCAGAAACAAAAATCATTTCCAGCTCCCACTTTAGGTTCAAAATATCCTCCCAAACTTGGCATAACTAATACCATGCCTCTCCAAAAAGATGACAAGGAGCTGATTGTCTTCTCTCCCAAGAAAGAGTGTGGTCATGGGCTTCATGCCAGATGTTTATTACTGACAACCATATCTCATTATGATGTCCTATTAAACCGGCAATCCATTTAGCTAGCGGTGCATCACCTGTGGTGCGAAGGTCACAAATCCCCCAATCCACCTTCTGAGATAGGTCGGCATATTTATGCCCCAGCAACTAGATATGATACAACAACAACAACAACAAAGCCTTATCCCACTAGGTGGGGTCGGCTACATGGATCATACGACGCCATTCCGCTCTATTAGTAACCAAACCTTTCGGTATATTATTCACCAATAGATCTTGCTCTATTAGTTCGCCAAGTGTCCGCCTTGGCCTCCCTCTCCCTCTTTTAATCGGACTCCAGATTTATAAGTTCTCCCCCCAAATAACCCACCCCCACAGCATCAAATACGAGCACCATCATTCCAATTGACATTGAACTCGCTCTACAACTGGATTCCAATCCCAGAATTTAGAGGCTTGTGTATGGCTGTCTTCAGTTCTGAAGAACATATGTGTGGAGGACCCAGATAATAGTTATCTTTTCCTAACTTTTTGTCACGTGTCTAAAAGAAATAAACATAGGACAGCAGTCGATTTTGTTGACTTACTTGATAAATTGGATGGATATGCTCCTGAAGATAATATAAGGGACAGCTGGGCATGGTCAGGTGGTGTTTTTTCAGCCCGGAAGGTATATGAAATGTTAAGTGTAACTGATGTTAGTGATGATGGTGACTTGAAGTCGGACTGCGCCATTATATGGAAGAGCTCAATACCGCTAAGAATCAAAATTTTCATTTGGCTTCTACAACGTGGGCGACTCCTCACCGAATCTTATAGATCCCATTGGCAGCCTAAGGCAGACATCACCTGTGTTTTGTGCAATAATGTTGTTGAAGATATTAAGCACTTGTTTTTTGAGTGTGAGGTGACAAGAGAAGTATGGGCAATCACCAGAAGTCAATGATTTAATGTATCATCGGTAGAAGCATTTTGGAGCTCCTTTCGGAGTGGTAATGTGATAGGGAACCAGCGGAGTTATGTCCCGAGGCGGCGCAGAGTGCTAACCATATCTACTCTATGGGCAATCTGGTCACAAAGGAATGCAGTCATCTTCAGGAATGGGCGATGCTACACGGATAATATTGTCACGCAGGCTGTAGAGTTATGTAACATATGGTCGTGCGAATAGTGGAGGAGGGAGAAATTCAGCATTCAATTACTTTTGTTGTAATCATGATGTAACCTCTTTTTATCATTAATAAATCTGGATGTCTGCTCTAAAAATAATAATAATAATAAGTGTTGGAGAAGATTTAAACATGGAATACGAAATTGTCAGCTAAAATCTTCAGAACTGAACATAAATGCACATTAACCAGTGTACTTGACAAAAACGAGTAAATAGATGGATAATGTAGATAATTTGCACCTGAGCCTTGGATGAAGTATGTTGAACTGGTTTTTTTGTGCCCTTGGCAACTGCTTTTTGAGTGGCAAGGTCAGCAAGGATGGCGTCCAAACACCACAAAACAAAATCACCCAACTGATCAGGAGATTTATGGGCAATCCAATCAACTGACGTTTTATACACTTCTTCAGATATATTGTTGATGGGGTTCTGTTCGAGGTAAATTAAGCCATGTCAATAGAAAAACAATAAAGCCAATAAATCTCAAGTGCAAAACATTGTATTATATACATGCCAGGTTGAAATCAAATGACATATTTAAGCTCTATGTTTTTGTATAAGGTTTAATCTCTATGCTTGTTGGTTTCCACATATGTAAGAGCGATAGAACTAAGTGCAAGAGGTCCAATTCAGGAGTCAGTTGGCTGTTAACTAGTACACAGATCTCCAAGGAAAGCAGGTAGTCCAAGCATATGTATAACAGATAGCTGCCATAAAAGAATGACAATGATAATTCTCTCTCAAAAAAAATAAAAGAACGACAATTACTTCAGATCTTTCAGGCAAATTCAAACTAATCCACATGTACTCATATCATTTCAAAGATCTTAGGTGACGCATCGTTCAGTTATTGTTACGCAAAATGCCACTAATGGCTATAAAGGACAGTGACGTCAATATAGCTTACACAGTATTTACTGCCTCTACCTCACATTGTTATGCAAATCGACCACAAATTTCATGATCCGCATATACTTTATAAAAATAATCTGAGGCAACCAAAATGCTGTAATTTGCTCACTCTTAAAAGGAAGAAAAAGGAACTCACGTCGACTACTTTTGCAACAGGCGATTCCTTCAATATCTTAGGCCAAGGGAATTGAGACGCGCTCACCGACGCAAAAGCTCGTCCGAAGTAATCCGCGAAGCGCATGAGCTGGATGTCCTGCTGTGACTCGTATGATGCCTAAACGGATCAATTGTTAATGCCTTTCTGCGTTTACTATAGGAAAAAGATCCAACTTGCGAACCGAAACCCCGGATCAGATCAAGTATGCTTACCGTGATATCCACCAAGAATGCGGCAAGATTCCCGGCGTCGATTTTGCCCGCAGCCTCTGCCACGGTGACCTTGGGCTTCTTCGGCTTCTTTGTCTTCGCCTTCTTTCCCTCCTCCCCACCGTCTTCGTGCGCCTTGTGCGCGTCGGCCTCGCTGTCGCCGTCGTCGTCATCGGATGCGGACCGAGCGGGCTTCGATCTGACGGGCCCGTCCTCCAGGGCGGCCGCGGCTGCGGCGGCGGACCCGATTGCGCGGCGTCGCTCGTGGGCCTTCTTCTCCATGGAGGCGAACACGTTCCCGTTGGACAGCGGGCGATCGCGATCTGCCGCGGCCGCGGCCGCCTGCTGCTGCGGACGCCTCTGACGCTTGCCGTAGGCGACCTTCTGCCACCCGTGGTTGGGGTCTCCGACAGCGCTCGCCGAGGCGGCGGCGGTTCCGTCGAGGAGCGACGAATCGAACTCGAAGGACTCTCCCATGGCGTCTGTCTCGGGAGGCGAAGGACGACAGGAGGAGATCGAGGAGAAGGCAGAGTTTGCTGGCGTTTTTAGTTTAAATAGAAGAAGATGAAGGCGTCCATATTGGCCGGATGCTACTGTTTCAGGCCAACTTTGCAAATGGCCACTGAAACAACTCCAATTTACATCTGTACCATTTTTATGTATCTGAATGAAACAATATCAATTATCAAGAGGTTTGATATCTGAATGAAATAATAAATGGTCTATTACATTTTTCTTATCAAGAGAAATAGAAAGTGCAATTTCTTTTTACAAAACCAAAAGTCTAGTCATGCACTTTCACATGTGAATCAATTTTTTGTGGATGGATTGTTGTCGGCGTATATAAAGACGTTTAAAAATATATTGAACAGTAATAATGACCTAGGAGATCTACAATTCTAGGCAACAAAGTTGTAAATATGATTGTTCGAACATTCATGGAAATCTTTCCCGAATTACTTCAGATTTTATTGTCCTCCTGAGTCACGATTACCAACAATTAATTGTCCCTAACTGCTTTTTTTCTCAACTTTTATGCTATATTTTCTATTACTGATTAATCTAAAAAAATAGTACCAATGATTTTTGTTATGAATAAATGTCTAAGTTTAAATTTTATCGTATGTTTGTATTGACCTAAAAACAACAATATCTTCCGAACTTTGTAAAGACCGAAAGGATGAATAATGAGATTTGATGCTGTGAAGTGTGAATTCGATCTTTGGGTGACGCGTTTCTATGCGGATGCGTGGTGGGGGCCCCGAAGTGGGTGAATGCAGATAAGTTCGAAAGTGGACTGGGAAGGTGGCCGCAGACGACGCAAGTGCAAAGCATGCAAGCCAAGGCGTGGGCGCTCCTGGACATATTTATTGCGTCCGTCTTCTGAAATGGACAATGAGCCTTTTAATTTGTATACACAATTACAAAAAAATATTGTATACACAAAAATTAAACATACTTAAACAATGAGTTTATTTTTTTCTCTTGTATAATTCTTATTTTCTAACCTATTCTTTCTAAATTCTTATTTTTTTAGTATATTTCTCTATTACTAACTATAAGCGGATCAGATATGTGTTGAAGGGAGCGGTAAAATGTTATTAGTTTTTTATGTTAATGTGAAACTTTTAGGATTAAATGTTACTTTGACCCCTTAAATACGTTTAGTATACCACATCAAATTTATCTTTGTGTAGTGGTAGAAAGGCTTTGATGTTGTCCGAATTGTGGGGTTGGAAACTTCTTAAAAAAAACAAATGAAGACTTCATTCATCTATTAATATAGGCACCCAAATTATCAGTGTACAAAAATCTAAGAAGATTAAGGGGTGGATTCTCCTTTCAAAAAATATCAAAAAGTGAGTTCCTTTGAATATTTGCTAAGTGGTCAGCAAGAGAGTTTGTCTCTCTATAGCAGTGTGTACATTTGAAAAAAGTGAAACAAAAGATTAATTGCAACATATTAGCCGTGATATTCCATAGTTGCCAAGGAGCTTGCGCTTTACGATTGACGATATGCACCAGATTTGTTGAGCCCGATTCTAGTGATACATAAGTGTATCCTTTCTTCCTTGCCTTCGCAATCCCATGAACGCCCCCCATATCTCAGTGTAAAGCACATTTGGAGTCGATAGTCTGAACGCGCCTGTAAAAAAAATTTGCAATTAGGAGAACAAATTATAAACCCTGCACCAGCAACCTCGTCGGGTCAAGTGAACGACCCATTTGAGTTCATTTGACACAAAGAGCAGGCGGGGGCTCCCACCAGACCCAAAGGTCCACCGGGGTAGATGCCTCAGGGAGGTGGATTCTAGCATATTCCAAATGAAGCATCATTGCTCGAGTCCAAACAGCAAAGACGGTTGCCCTTCAAGAGTTAAAGTGCAAGTCATTTCTCATATGCCAAATCCTCCATAAGCAAAAAGCAAATAAAGATCGAACAACCAATTTGGAATCCTGTGAGATGTTCACCCTCCCTAACTCACAAATCCTTCATCCAGGAATCACGAAACACAAAGGAATAGTTGAGGTAATTTTGAAAATTTTGCCATAGTTGACATGAAATCGGGCATTCAAAGAATATATGCATATTAGTCTCAATGTATACCACACAATTGACAAGTATGATCAATGTCGAAGTCAAAGTGTGAAAGCATATCTAAAGTAGACATATGCTTATGACCAGTTTCCAAAGGAAGAATTTAACTTTAGGGGAGCTGAGATAGACCACATTTGCCTCCAGTTGGGCCATCCAGGAATTTACTGATGGGTGAGCTGGTGATCCAGGAAACTATAGACAGAATTAGCAGTGGGCCGTCCATGAGTATCATGCGTCCAAATCCACCTATCATCACTGACAATCGTCGAAAAAAAGATAGAAGAAATCAAAGCAACCAATGGGGACTAAAACATTAATTCAAAAGAGGCTAGTCCCAAGACCAATTTACAATAAAAATAAAAAAATTGTTTTATCATATAAAGGAACATTCACATTCACATAAGTTTGTGTAAATAAAAGCGACGATAAAAAGAGCCGGGGATCAAGTAGAATATTTGTTTGCGCACCAGAGGAAATAAATTTCCTCAATCCACTTCTTATGTCCATCATGGCAGCATAAGTCATCCTCCAGATCCAGGCAGCCACAAGTGGGGCAAGTCATATTTAGCATTTACCAGCTTCGCCCAGGGGGTGGCAATCATTATTTAAGACAACAATAACTTTTTTGCAAGCAGCTAAGTGTGTATTAATTGCAGTTTATGATGCCCACGCCACCACAAGAGAGGGGCAACACTAGCTCAACAGATGTAATCCCCTATTACCCTTTTAAATCATTCAACTTACTACCCTCTTAAATATAATGGATATGAATCTCAAGAATTTACATATTTTTTAATAGTATAATATTTCATATTATTTTAATATAATGAGTCTAAATTTTTGTTTCCATTCGCATTCAAGTAAGTCTAAATTTTCTGTTTCTATTTGCATTCAAGTATATAAAATTAGAATAGATTTTGGATGAATTTATTAATTAAATACCATTTAAAAATATTTAAATTAATGTTCAATATTAAGGAAAAAATTTTGTGAGTATTTCTTATATCTTTTTTGAAGTTCTATTCATAATATATCTTTAAAATAACATATAAATAATATTTTAATAAAAATTCAGTTCAATCTTATTGAACTAATTAAATCGTTCTAACCATGATCTCATTGTGGTTCAATGTCCAATTTGATTTTACATTGATCATGGCACCGTTCATTACCATCCTTCCATATTTAACAAATGCCCTTAGAGCTAAAAGAATGCTCTCCTTTCAGAATATTTCAAAAGAGTAGGTGAAATATGTCATAATATCTCACCTTTTCGTAGTTTTTTTATGAGATAATGTCGAATGCAATAAAGTAGAAGCTTACTTCTTCATCTCTTTCTTCAATTTTCTGAAATTAGAAGAACATCAGAATCAAATAGCTCAAATATAACTTGATTGCATGAATTAAAAAGATCGTTGTGTTGTGATAGTGAAAATAAGAAATGATGCACACATTATAGGAATTTTGACTTTAAGAAGATGGGAGATTTTTTTATTATTGTTATTTATAATTTTAATACTAATTTAATAAATTTATTTTTAAAAACAAGTATTATATGTATTTTACAATATGATATAATAAATATTATATTTTATTATTTCAATATACATTATCCATTACTTTATTTTTAAAATAATTATTTTATTAATATTTTTATAATTATTAATTATTTTATAAAAAAATTATGGAGGTTCGAGTCCTGAATTGTAGTGGGGATAAAATTAGCCCTAGAGAATTGAGGTTGGGTTCGAAGATGAGCCATGGCGGGGGTTGGAGCGAGTGCCCCTATGTTCGAGGCATTATCGAGAGAGAGAGAGATCTATGTCACATGCAGACTATGCAAAAGTAATGCACACATCAAACTACTAAATTAACTATTTTGAATTATTTTAAAAAATATAGATAAAATTATTTTAAAAAGGATAAATTTGTTTGCAAAATTTGTAAAGCTTCTTTTAGTGCCAACTCTCTAGTCATTTTAAATGACATGTTAAATTTAGTTACTCAGCTACAATTGGGGAATAACTTTTCTAGTAGGCTAACTACAGTAAAGTATGTTAGTTCCTTTTGATCGTGGCACATCTTGAGCTAGCTAGAATCAAACGCATTGCACACATGCATGAAGGTTTATATCATTAATAAATTTCTTTTTTTAGTGATATCAAGGGTTGTCATACTTGCATAGTGCAGATGTGTAGACACAAGCTTGAGATCAAGAATGAAGAAACTAAAAGATTGAAAGAAGGAAAGAATGAACAAAGTCGTATATGAGAGCTATAGAGATTTGTAATAACTGAACTACTAATGAAAGAGTTGTACTAAGCTATTTATACAATGATAGTTATAACCGTCGGTGATATTTGTACAAGTATATGACGTGTATTGTCTTCATTGGTTACAGCTGGAAACTTGTATTCTTTAACATCCCCTGTCAAGTCGATAGATGTAACAAAGGGTCATGTAAATTCAATATTCCCATTGCCTGGACTAATATGTCGTGCTGAGATGAACTGAGCCTTTTTGTAAATGCTAGTTGATTTCTTGTATTTCGCTATCATTTTTCCCCAACTAAAAAAGTGAAATAATTTTGAATTATCTCAATTGAAGTAATGATCCCCCATATGGGAAACTCGTTACTTCAACTAGTCTCCATGTTCCTCGAATGGATCTCTTAGTTGTTGAAAATTATTTTAGAATCTTTTTTTTAATCTTTTCTCTGATGAAATGATAGTCAATTTCTATATGTTTAGTTCTTTCATGAAACATGTGACTAACTGCAATCTGAATTGCAGACTTATTATCACAATAAAATTGTGCTGTAGAAAATGATAAGTCGAATTCTTTAAGAATTGCTTGAATCCATATAATTTCAGCGGCGATTGAAGACATGCTTTTGTATTCTACTTCAGCAGACGATCTCAAAATGGTTTCTTGCTTCTTAACTTTCCATGAAATCAAACTTGATCCAAGCTTTATACAGAATCATGTTATTGACTTTCTAGTAATTGGACAAGAAGCTCAATATGAATCACGTTGATAATTTGAATCAACCGAGAGGACCAAAACCTGGCCTGTTCTTAATATATCGTACAACTCTTTTGCTGCTTCAAAATGTGAAACTTTAGGAGCATGCATAAATTGGCTTAATGTTTGAACAACAAAAGATATGTCAGGTTTTATTACTTTGAAATACAACAATCTTTCAACAAGTCTCTAATAAATTGAAGGATAAAAAAGAAGCTTATCTCCCTGATTAATCTTGAATAAATCATCATGTTCTTTTGAGGTAAACTTTTGATTTAGCTCAAGAGGAGTAATGGCAGGCTTTGATCCCAACAAACATGTATCCGAAAATCAATTCAAGTGCATACTTTCGTTGATGGAGAACTGTATCTGGTTTACTTCTTGCCACTTCAATTTCTAGGAAGTACTTCATATCTTCTAAGTCTTTAATCACATTCTTTAATTTTGTGATCAAATCCCTATCATTTTCAGTAATCAGAATGTCATCAGCATATATCAGCATAACAATTATTCTTGAGTTAACCATTTGGTGAATAAAAAATAATATGATTTACTCTTATCAAAACCATTATCAATTAATGTTGAAGTCAATTCATGATTCCATTGCCTACTAGCTTGTTTCAACCCATACAATGTTTTATTCAATTTACGTACCAGATTTGTCCTTTTAGTTAAACTTTCAAATCCTTGTGGAAGTTCCATGTATATTTCTTCATCCAAATCTCCTTGTAAAAAAGTATTGTTTACATCCATTTGACATATAGCCCAAGAGTTAATTGCTGCTAAAGATAATGTGATTAGCCATTTTCACCATAGGAGAAAATATTTCAGTATAATGAATTCCTTCTTGTTAATTATATCCTTTAGCAACTAGTCTAGCTTTATACTTATAACGGGATCCATCCGTAAGATATTTAATTTTATAAACCTATTTGCAACCAATATCTTTATTCCCTGATGATAGCTCACAGAATATCCAAGTCTTATTGTCTTCGAGAGCTTGAATTTCATCTTTCATAGCCTTGACCCAATTGTCATTATTCATCATATGAAAAGGGCTCTCTGATTTTATATGTTGATGCCAAAAAACATCTATATTAAACTGAAAGATGATCATAAGCTGCATAATCTGTAATTGGATATTGTGACTGATTCATACTTACATCATCATCACCATTGTGAGAAGAAGATGGCATAGTAGAGACTAGAGAGTGCATAATCCTTGTGCCAAGCAGGAGGTCTAATTTGTCTTGCAGATCTTCGAGGCTGATCAATAATAGGAGATAATGGATCACCAATGGAAGTTGTATCAATAATAGAAGGTAATGGATCACCAATGGAAGTTGGGTCTACGGCAGGAGGTATTTGAGAAATGGGATTTACTATGGGTGATGGAGAAACTAAAGGTGAACCAATTGATGATGACTGAGTAAGAAGATTTTGATCGTTTGAAGAAGATAAATCCAAATTTGAATCAAGAAGAACACTTGAAGGAGGGACTTCAGGAGCAAAAATATCGATATCTGTATCTTTTTGAAATGTGGATGTTTGGAAAACAGAGATTTACATGTGGAAGAAGTAGATGACTGAAAATGAAAGATAGATTCATTAAATTTCACATCTCGGTTGACAAATAACTTATGAGTCATTAAACTCAAAAGTTTATAACCCTTTTGTGTTGTTGAATAATCTAAGAAAACTAATGGAATTGAACGTGCTACAAACTTATCTTTATTACTTATATATGTGGCATAACATTCACAACCAAAAGTTCTAAAATGATCATATTATGGAGACTTTTTGAATAATAACTGATAAGGAGTATAATTGTGGATAATTGAAGATGGAATCCTATTAATCATATAGGCTTCTATTTGAATACATTCTCCCCAAAATTTGATCGGCTCATTGGCTTGGAATTTTAATGCTCTAACAACATCAAGCAAACTTATGCTTCCTCTCAATTACTCCATTTTGTTGTGGAGAATTGACACAAGAGCTTTCATGGATAATTCCTAAATACATAAGAAAGGAATTATATTAGGAATTAAAAAAAACTCTGGTCCATTATCAAATCTAATTTTATGAATAACTTCTGAAAATTATTTTTTAACATAAGCCACAAAATGTTGGAGACAAAGCAATGTATCACTCTTGAATTTCATTAGAAAAATCCAAGTGTACCTAGAATAGTCATCCACAAAATAAAAAAAAGAATTTTTTATTATCATGAGTTAGATGCTGATAAGGCCCCCACAAATCCATATGTATTAAAGAAAAAGAAATTGCAACACGATTTGAACTATTGGGAAATGATAACCTTGTTTGTTTGGCAAGAGGATAGATATTTAAAGTTGAAGATAGAAATTATCTATGAATGTACATTTTAAAGCTGAAGACAGATGTTTAAGTTTTGAATAGGAAGTATGACCAAGACATTTATGCCACAATTTACATGACTCATGGAAGTTGAAATTGGAGCTGCTAGAATTGGAACTGGAAGTTAAACATTGAGAAATCAAGGAATGACTGATGCTTGTTGTAATCAGATTTGAAGATACAACAACAGAATTATCATCCACTCATGTCGGCATAATGTAGTATAATCCTCCCACTTCTTTACCAATCCCATCACCTTTCCACTGGAGACTTATTGTAAGATGCAAGAATCAAATAGAAAAGTTATTGAACAATTCGGCTCTCAACTCAACTTTGAAACTGATAACAAATTAACTCTGAATTTTAGAATATATAAAACTTCATTTAACTTTTTGTTTGAAAGAACAAAACAGCTTCCACAATGTGTTATTCTTGTTGATGTTCCATCTGGTAGTTCGACAAATTGAAGTGAATTTGTTGCAACTACATTATCCAATAAATCCAAGGAAGAGCACATATGACTAGTAGCTCCAGTGTCAAGAACCCATTTACTACTATCTTCAATAGTTTTTAAGCTAGAATTCAAAGCTATACTTGCTAGGTTTACTTTCTCTTCTGCAAATGTATCTTTTTGAAGAAACTTCAAAATTTGATTATATTGATGTTGAGTAAGGCTCGGACAAATATTTTTATCTGAACTTATCCTAGGAACAGAAGGAGCAGAAGCGGATTCTAAACTACAACCTCTCATGCATTGTTAGCAGCTTGATTTTGATGTCCTTGTTTCTTTTTAAACTTATAATCAGGTGGATATCCAACTAGTTTATAACATTCCTTCTTCTCATGTCCTTTCATGCGACAATGTTCACAAAACAGATTCCAGTTCTCTTCGGTTTTGTCCCAAAATTAGAGTAATTTGCCATAGTATCAAAAGGAATTGTAGGAATTGCTAGTATAATTCATGAACTAACACCCCTTTGACTTTCTTCTTGCAATAACATTGAGTATGCTTGATTCACTAAGGGCAAAGGATTCATGAAAAGGATTTGACTATGGATTTGTGAATAACTATCATTTAAACTCATGAGAAACTAATATAATTGCATATCTCGATTGAATTGAACGTATTTGATAGGTTTTTCACAATTGCATGAAGGAATTTCAATCACTACAGATATCTCATCCCAATAATATCTCATCTTAGTGAAATAAGCTGCAATTGACATATTTTCTTGGTGTTGATTATAGATTCCCTTCAGAAGTTGAAAAATTCATGTTCTGTGTGGTTTATCAAAACGTTCTTTAAGATCAATCCATACAATAGCTGCATTGGACAAATAAATCACCCCACTCATCAATTCTTTTGACACTAAATTCATGATCCAAGAAAGCACAATAGCATCAACACGATTCCAAAGATTCTTCAAACCATCTTCAACAGAATTGCGATTAAATGATCCATATACAAAAACAAATTTGTTCTTTACAAGCAAAGAAATTCACATAGCTCTACTCCATAAAGAGTAATTTTTCAATTCGGTCAATTGTAAAGAAACTATCGAAGTTCCAAGAACATTAGAAGAATTTAAGAAAAGGGGATGATATGTTATCTATAATTGTTTGATTTCTATTAACATTTCCTGAAGATGTGCCAGTTTCTTGTGACATCTTGCATGGAAAGAAATCCACATCTGAATGAAGAAAGAAGATCAGGAGATCATGTATAACACAAAACACAGATCAAGCAGAATAGATCTTATTTGAGAGAACACAGATCAAGTAGAATATATCTTATCTTTCAATATCCTTCAGAATTCTTCAAAGTTCTTTTGGATCTTCCTGAGTATTGTCTACTACTTCATCATCTGCTGTCAAGCTCCGATACCATGTTCGAACGTTGAATGCATATATGTAGACACAAGCTTCAAATCAAGAATGAAGAAACTAAGAAGATTGAAAGAAGGAAAGAATGAACAGAGTTGTATATGAGAGTTACAGAGTGTCGTAATAACTGACTACTAATGAAAGAGTTGTATTAAGCTATTTATACAATGACAATTATAACCATCGATGATATTTATACAAGTATATGATGTGTATTGTCTTTGATTACAACTGGAAACTTGTATTCTTTAACACATATATATCATATTCTTTTGCTGAGCATCACCAATGTTATCCATATTTAGTGCATGTTGCTTTTAAAAATGTAGAAAATTTTTGTTAGAAGAGATTCAAATAGAATAGTTCATAAAAGAATAGCGTACTAAATATTTTTTTAATTCTAAATTCGTATCTTTAGTTTAACTAGTGGCATATAAACTTTTTCGAATGATGATGATTTTTTATGTGTTAGTGAACATTAGATTGATGTAAAGAGGATAATACAAAAAAGAATTATTGAATATTAATTGAAATTTGCAAATATTATAAAAATAATAATTAATGAATGTGATCTTCAAAATAAAATTTTATGTCTTACACTTAGCTAACTTGATTCCTAATGTTTGTGCATTATTAAATTAACTACTTTTTTTATCAAACTTGTGCATTTTATATTATTAATTTGGGAAATGATGGTATTGAACGAATTAAACTTAAACATGTAATGAGTTGTCAATGCTATTCGTTTGTCATGATTTTTTTTTTCTCTCATTGCAAGCATTCTCAATCCAAGGAGAAACAATTAGGCGATCCTCAAAATGCATAGAATTATATGTTTGGCCATTAACAAGACATTGAGAAATGATGAGCTTGACTGCATTGACTCATAAACTGCTCTAGTGATAATGTCCTATGTAAATGAAGAACTCCAGATAAAAAGACCAATATCTCAATGTCCATTACAATAATTTTAATCTTTAGTGACATTTCAATAAAATGTAAACACAATATTAAAGATAAACTCCCAATAAAAATTTTCTATATTTAAAGCCACTCTACTCTAACATTTTGTTGGTGAAGAAAATAAAAAAATTACATCAAGATCTTGGTGAAACTAAAAGTAACGGGATCTTATCTGCTTCCGACAAATTACAAACTTAATTGCAAACATGAATCAAAATCTTTGTGAAACGATTGAGTCAATCGACTTTAACTCCTTCCACGAGGTAATTTGGAAAAATATGAATTGAAACATGTTACTAACTCAGACATGGTTTGCATCCTGAGATCATCCACAAGCAAATCAAGTAGTAGAGATTACTTAATACTTGTTCTCCATGCATGCACAGGTTCTGATCAGTACTCGTTGTATGGCTTAATGACCTCCATGATTGCCAGCGCCCGCGTCGGCGCCAGGTTATGAATAGAAGCCGGCGGGAACACCTGGGAGCATTCCGGGTATCTGTAGAACGTCCTGGGCGAGCAGTAGTAGTCCGACGCGGAAGAAGGCGTGAAGAGAGAAATGTCCAACAAGTAAGGGTTCGGCGGTGCAAGCGGTTCGAATCCCATCGAAGCGACCGTGGCGGTCGTCGACAACGTCGAGCAGCTAACGTGACTGCCACCGTCGTAGCTGCTGGTCTCCGACGAGGAGGACAACTCGTCCTGCTGCTGAGCTGTGACTATGAGCCCGCCGGCGCAGTCCTTGCGCAAACTTCTCGGGGGCGGGCCGAGCGGCAGTGGAGGTGGAGGAGGAGGAGGCAGTGGCAGGTGATCGCCGGGCGGGTCGTCATTCTCGTCTGGAGGGGAGTCCGAGCGGCCCATGAGCTTCTGGACGAGCGCCATGACGTCGCGGGCATGGGTGTGGATGACCTTGGGCGAGTGGGTGTAGATGATGACGGGGTGGCGGCGGTGGGGGTGATTGGAGGCGGCGGTGGTGGGGGTGGAGGAGGACGAGGAGGCAGCGCCGGAGTTACTCTTCTGGATCGCGTGTGAGTCCCTGTGAACCTTTAGAGGGGCCAAGCGGGCGCCGTTGATCTCTCACAACGTCGGGCTCATGATGCTGTGATGCGTCGTACGTGATGCCTGCGAGGAGGAGGAGGAGGAGGAGGAGGTCTGAAATGTGTTGCAGGTCGAGTGAGCGAGGAAGGAAGGACGTTTATGTAGTCAGTGGGGTTGAGGAGAGAGAGAATGTAACGCCCCCAAAATCCGCCCTTCCGCCACACTGACGGTCGGACTGATCAAGGGAGCGCTACTCACTGTCTATGACTACTTTGACTTTGACTTGGACTTTGACTGGTCAACAAATGACTCACGTGGCAAAAAAATGATAAAGAATAATAATGATATAAAAATGCGGAAGAATTATCATTACGAAATGACAAATGCCAAAAGTGATGAGATAATTCAAAAGAAATAGGGAACAAGAATAGTTCAAAAGGATTATGAGAATATCAACAAAAGCAAGGCTAAAAGGGAAATTCAAGGGTTTCATATTTACAATGTTTGATAATTCAATGCAGAATATAAATGACGGAAAGCTGTAGTAATATTGCAAGTCATGTGCTGCCACCCTGAAGCTCTGCATTATCCATCTCCTCCCTAAGCAGGGTTCTCACCTACAAAATCCCAAAGCAGGGGCATGGAATGCCCGTGAGCTAACGCCCAGTACTCATAGAATCATAGACGATGAAATGATAATCAATGATCAAATACTGTGTTCATTACTTTAACAATGTTCTATACAATACTATGCTATGTGATTCATTACTATGCTCTGATGTTCATTGCTTTGTTCTACTGACACTTACCATGCTCTGTTATTCATTATCATGCTCTGTTATACTTTGTGTGGAACTACGTATTTTACAATACTATATGATCCTTGATGTTCGTTGTCCTGTGTGAGCTCAATTTTAGTTAATTGGGAAGCTAGAGGTGTCTCTGCCTTGAATATTGCCAGGGTGCCCATAACAGGGAAGGTGTACACGTTGGCACAACCTTTTCGGAATGCAGGTGGGAGAAGGTCTACATTCCAGGAACAGTGATCGTTACGGACCCCGTAAGTTCGCTGTCTCCTCAGCTAGCTACTTGTCCCTCTGGTATAACAATGAAATTCACATATGCCCCCGTGGGGGAAGAGTGAGTTCCTTGCGTCACTCTTATTCGGAGCACAGGTGGGAGAGGGCCTGTGGTCCAGGAGCAGTGGTATTTAAACTCAGTAGATACACTGTCTCCTCAGTGCAGCTACCTGCCCCTCCAATGCCTTGACCTTGACCTTGACCTTGAATAACACTTAGCTATCCCATTCATTGATCTTTATTTTATTTGTCTTATTTATCTTCTTTAAAAATCATAACCAGAAAAAGAGTAATGTCATGACCTTTTTTTTTCGAGGGAAGAAAATTTCATCTATTCTTTATTTTGTTGGATATGACCTCAAGTGGGCCTATCGATTGTGAGGCCCAATTATGAGGAATCAGGGCCCAAACAACAATGACAATGCGTCATATTAGACCGATATAACTCATGCTGTCATTTATCTGTAAATTCCTTAATTACAGATTAATATTTGATGCCATGTGGTGTACCTCCGACACATGCAGATATAAAAAGTGATCTCAATTATGGCTTTATATATAATATGATAGTAGACATGATTGCATAAGAATGGTGACTATATAAAATAACATACATCACGTCACTATATGCATAGACAATAATCATTACGATCCACCATCAGCTAAATCTTTCATTATAATGAATAAATATTTGTCCAGCAAGTCCATATCAGCTCACATGCATGCAGCATAATAATAAATGAAATAGAGATCTAGTTGGAATATTATTGATTATATATATATATTGGGAGAAATACTAACACGTAGTGACCATAATGGTAATCATATCTCTAATGTATAATAACACAAGCTATACACACCTATATATAATAAGTGTAATGACATGTTATCTCTGCGAGAAATCAAGACAACCACACATGTATTATAATGAAGTTCTAATATGCGTGAACAGGGACAGAAATAAATTAATAAATCCATCAATTGCACGTTACAAAAATTATTATCTCCTCGTAATTAATAATCACCTTAACACATACTAATTGTACAATGCGCATGTAGTTGGATTTAGATAAACATAAATTATTAAAAATCTTGTGAATTGTATGGCCATACATTCTAATTACAGGTGCATTCATACTTAATTACTAAATCCTGGATTTCACATACTCCCTTTCTAATCCAGCATTTATGAATAATTTTGTGATAATTCCTAGAATAATCGATGCTTTGCGAAAGAAAATAACGAAGGAAAAATTGGATTAATTTCAGATACATAGCACTAAAGCTTGACGATATAATATGGTATTAATCCCTAAACCTCCACGACATGATTACTACTAATCATTCCTATAATGAGTCTACAGGGCGCATACACACGATAATAAAAGACACGACTTAATAGTGAACAATCATGCAATCACATGTCAAAAAATGATAATTATGGATCTATGGCACTCCTATTTAAATTTAACATTTTAAAATCATTCTGGGACAAATCCGACAACATTCATCATTTCTCGGATTAAAAGTATTGGATCCCCGTTACATACACTATGAAAGATGTTTCTAGGATTCTTTATGTCATAATAGATTTGCAACGCGTGACCCATGATCTACATTTCTTCATCAAGGGATTTTTGTACATCTATGGTACCTCTTTTGATCGTCCTACTTTTGCTCGTGTGCTCTACGTCTGTCGGTTCTTGCGTTGGTCACTATTTGTATGTCGATCGTAGTTCGTTAGAGACGGAGGAGAAGAAGAGAAGATGGAGGCAGTTGCTTGAAGAGTCCAAATGGGTGAGTGTCCACGACCTTCCCCCTTTTATAATTACTGCTGCTTCTCTTCTACTGTGAAGGAGACGTGAGAGGGGAGGTGAAGGAGGAGTGAGGAAAGAGTGGGAGAGAGGGTCTCGTGGGAAGTGGGAGAGAATGGGGGAGAGAAGTGGGAGAGAAGAGTGGGGGGAGGGAGATTTGGTCACTTGACCGATTCTCTCGTCCCCTCTTCTTTTTTTTTTAATTTCTGTTTTAAGTTAAAATTATGGATGAGGTGACCAGGTGTTACAGAGAAGGTGAAGCGGAAGCCAGAGAGGCATTGACGAGTCGAACTACAAGAAGGAAGGAGCAGGTGGAAGGAGAGCAGGGAAACGAGGGAGCGCGGTTGAGAGAGAGAGAGAGAGAGAGAGAGAGAGAGAGTGAGAGAGAGAGGGGGGGGGGGGGGAGTGATCGTGGAAGTTAATTTGCCTCTTTAGCAGGAGAGCTAGGCATCTGTTGGAGAGGGGAGAGGAAGGAGAAGGAAGAGAAAAGATAGGAGCATAAATGATATATTTCTTAAATACTAATTAAATTTGCATGACGTCAGATGCTATTCTCCTATTTTTTGCAACATGTATCATGGGACGACAAGGACTCGATGTGAATTATGCGTACAATGGCGATTACTGGAATTAGTTAAATTACGTGTACAATGGATTATACAGAAATTAATAGTCTTAACAAACTATGACCAGAATCAGTCGTGCTTAAGTGATATGAGAACTTTCCTTTATCAATGTTATAAATTTTGTGAGTAACATAAAAAGTTTGTCTCAAATTTTGACAAAATAATAAGTCGGAGTTTGGTTGAATATGTATTAAGCTTTGCTGGTCAACTAATTAGCTGGTTTAAATGATGTTAATCTAACTAACTAGAATTTATAATAGATTATTGTAGGGAAAACATATTATCTTTTATCTCTTTTTTACAAACTTTATACATTTTCTTTCTACTTTCCATTCTTTATATTTAAAATATAGTTTTCATATGGTCCATCAACTTTTATTGATTCCCATTTTGGTCTCTAAATTAAACGATCTCCAAACTTTACACAATTTTCACCTGAGATCCTCTTTATTTGAGACCATATTTTTTTTTCAATAGACAAATGATAATAAAGCCAATAGAAAATATTGAATCATATGAGAGTAAAGACATGTCAATCTTAACAACTGAAAATTTGCTCAATTGAGAAAAAAATTTGATGAATGTGTCTCAAATCATTCAATTTTCAACTTGAGCATATTTCAGATTAAATGGTATAATAAAGTAACATAAATTAAATCATCAACATAAATAAAAAATATTGTGAGATAGTTATAAATAAAAAAATATCAAAAAATTTATATATATGACAAGAGGACATTGAAATACAAATTTCAAGCAAATGTGTGTGTATATAGTTCAATGTTGATGTAGATCTTCATGTTAAATCAATTTTTTTACGTAAGTTGCACGTACAAATTACCAGCTTTTTTATTTTTCGTATATACACTTTATTTGTAAAAATTAATAACCTACCTAAAAGAGGTTGATTTACACCATGTAGATCTACACCTCCATTAAATTCACACACACACACATATATACATCTATATATAATATGTCTAAATATTTTAATAATTTTTTATGTTTCAATGTTTTACATTTTAGAAATTTACTCGGTCAAGTTGCTCAAACCAATCGGGTCGGCCGCTTGAACTTAGGTTTTGATCGGATTTGATTAGGTCAAAGTGGGACAAACCCTTTCCTCCGAGTTTCAATCAACCCACGAGTCATTTTAAGCCCCGGACACTAGTCCGATCAGTTCAACCGGTCGGGTCGGGTCTAATAACACTGGTCATGAGTCCAATAATTTTTAGATTTTTTTATTTCAATTACCTAAGATGTCTATCTTTAATAATTTATCTTAGATTAAACATGATCCAATCATATCAGTATTACAATCTATGGTGTGATCATACGTGATGATAATCAATCACATATGATAACAAGTTCAATAGATCAATACCATAATCAACCATAAAGTCAGATGGTGATAAGCGGAGCAGATACAATTATAGTATGATCAGATATGTTACTAATATGATTTGGATCAGTCAACAATGATATCAAATGATTTGATATGATAGCAATATGATCAAGTATCATGACAACATAAACAGGGTCGAACAATTTCAATACCAATACTTTTGAATATATATAACTATTCTTAATACACTTTTGACCCTCTAGAACTCAGCCTGTATCGAGAGAAACTCGGGTCGTGTTCCAAAGTCCATAAATCACCTCAGTCGAGCCAAACCCAGGGCGGATGTGATGTGAATTCAAGCCAGATTGGCCCATTTTCACATCAGCCATGCACCATCACTAAACCCAGGCCAAATATAAGAGAATATACGTCGGATTGCATTCTCTAATATCTATTCAGTCTCAAGTTTCATAACTCGGCCCATGCTGACTCAAACCCGAGCTAGTTTCACATGAACTCGGTCTGGTCTATTCTGATTCGCATAGAGTTTCAATGAACCCGGGTTGAGGAAACGGTGCTTTCAACATTAGTTTCCGACCATCCAATTAATGTCATAGTCTATGCAATTCCATAAACAATCCATCCATACTATAATTCAATTATAAGACAAGGGTGGTCTATATACCTTAAGTTGATTGAAAAATGAACTATGTCCACTATTGTCTGCAGGCTATATAAAATGTCAAAATTTTGACTGACGATTCCTCCTGAGTGTTCCTTCAAAACTTGCGCCAATTACTTGGATGTATGTCGGGGCTTAGAAATGGTATATCGATCGCACTCTCAAGTGCCTCGATTTGTGAGAAAATGGAGGAGGAAGAGAAGGCTTTCATACATAAATTTTGTGAAGATAAATAATAATTTCTAGTCATACTGTATAGAAACTTGCCATAACCAACATCGATCAATTGTTCACTATGCTCTCTTTCTCAAGGGCTCAAATCCCCCAATTTTTAACTTCCATTTAAAGCATTTCTACTATCGATATATATATATATATATATATATATATATATATGTCATTATAGTTTTTATTTATATATCATGATTAAATTGAGATGTTTCTTAGTTAATATATTTTTTGAAAGTATTTGAGTTTTTAAAATTATCAAACATTATACAACTTACTATCACTATCATCAGCATATTTATCAAAATATGCAATTACTTATCTTTTGAACTCAAACTGAACAGGCCGTTTGATTACGAAATAAAATGATAGAGAATAAAATAATGTAATACGGTATTCTCGAGAAGTTAAATTTATTCTTATTCCACGTACTATTTGGTTGGAAGAGAATATATTTTAAAAATATAATATTTTATTATAGAAAGTTTATGTTTAATATTATTATAACAATAAAAATGTTAATATAAGAATATATGATTAAAAATAAAATACAAGTGAAAAAATTAAAAAAATGAGAATATACAAGAAGAATATATATATTCTCTTATTTGAGATAAAAATGAGGATTTCACATTTTTTAAGTAATTTTCCAATTTTTAAAATTTGATTGAGATATTCTTATTCTATCGATTATTTGACTATATCTAAGGAATAACACGGTATTCTAGTATTTATTATGGAACCAAATGGCGCTTATAGACTTATCAACCCTAAAAGGTTAAAACGTACACAAGAAATTTTTATCGGGCTAAGCTAAAAATGAGCATATCATGTACTATTTCATTTCCCTTTTTATCGTTTATAATTTTCTCTCTCGTTCATTTTAAATAAAATGAGCATATCACGTAGTATTTTATTGACATTGTGTGAAATCTAGTTTTAGACATCAAATTTTGTACATACAAATGCAATTATATATATAGGGTCCGCTGAGTGTACAACACACATATGGGCAGTAATTTATAGCTAATGCTTTCCATCCTTGGATGTTAATGGATGGTTCAAGCTTTTACTATTTTCAAACTTCCTAGATCTCCCGTCAGAAATTTTAGTTGTTAGCCACTTCCTTCCCTTAATCTTATTCTTGGAGTCGCTGCTAGTACTGAGCCATCAAAAGCCTCGCCAATCTTCTTGTGTTGATTCCTTCTATGTTATTCGCATCATTTTCCCATAATCAGCATGCCTCATTTCAGAATATATTGGTGCTTGAATCTTTCAATTAGATCATTTGGGTTGCGAAAAGTTGGTCACATCCTATTCTCTTTTGCTTTGCAATAGCTGCTATAAGCATTAACACAACTTTGATTAGATTAATAGGTTTTTCCCAATGACCTCACAATAATTATGAACTTTTTTCGTGTCTACCAACGACTTTCGAATATTTCACTTACATCCCCTAAATTATGTCATTTTTTCATTTAAATCCATCCGTCAACCTCAGTTAACTTTCCCGTTAATTTTCATTTTTTATTTATGAAATGACCAAATTGCCATCGCGAAGTTCAGATAGTTACTTGAGAGAAGGAGACATAACACCTCACAGCACACAGCGCTGGCGCGACATAGAGGGGGGGGGGGGGGGGGGGCTCGCCCCCCTTCTCTCTCACGTGTGTCGGCAAGAGAGAAGGGGGCGACAACGTCACCGGCGAGAGAGAAGGGGGCGTGTTCACACTGGTGAAGGGGGGTTGACGCGCCTCTTCTCTCTCATCAATGTCACTCCAAAGAAGGGGGCGACACCCCCCTTCTCTCTTGTCAGTGTCACTCCGACGAAGGGGGGTGTCGAAACATCAACCCTCCTTCGTCGGCTCTACAGAGGGGGGCCACGCACCCCATCACTCTCGTCGGCCCATGCGAGAGAGAAGGGGACATAGACCCCCTTGTCGACACGACAGAGGGGGTCGACACCCCCCTTCATCGACACGATAGAGGGGGCCGACGCCTCCCTTCTCTGTCGCGTTGGTGAGGTGCTGCCGCCTCCTTCTCTCGCTATAGCGCTGGCGAGGTTACGCTGGATAAAGTAATTATTTGAACTACACGAGAGTAATTTGGTCATTTCATAAATAAATAAAAAAATAATGGAAAAGTTAAGAGAGGTTGACGAATGAACTTAAGTGAAAAAGCGACATAGTTTAGGGATGTCAGCGGAATATTCGAAAGTCACTGGTAGACGCGAAAAAGTTCATGTTAGAGGGAAAAAAAACCAAATTAATTCAAAGATATGAATTTCTGTATCTTTCTTTATGACAATTGTTGCAGTGATTGAGAATATTTAAATAAAATATTACAGAATTTATGTGAAATCTTTATTCTTCGAAAATTGGGAGAAAAATCATGGGGAGTCACAAGATGGCGAAAACTGAAATCAAATATGCATTTCACTATTTCGTTAAAGTTGGAATCAAACTTGATCGTGGCGACCCTACCCTACACCTCCACCTATCTGAAGTCTCCAACCTGGACCAATGTCCAATGGGACGTCGAATGGTAGGAGCAGCCTGGAGGTATGATGGTGGAACTTGTGGCGACGCCACCTGGACACACATCTTCAATACCACCATGGGTTGATGCCTCCGAGCGTCTTGATCACCTCAAATTTGAGTAGTCAGATGGGCCGATCAAGGTCTCTCCGAGTAAGGCTCTGTCGATGTTTCCTCAGAACACCCTCACTTCGTTGAGGAAATCTTCTTTAAAGAATGACAATCTATCATGGGAGAACCCTCCGTCGATAGGTGAAGAATGATATGTTCGTCAGCATCAAGAATGTGAGAGGTTACTCCTCTTACCCATATATATATATATATATATATATATATGTCTTTTTGTTGACACCATTTCAAATATATTTGTAAGCACCTGACGGCTAAAAAGATAGTTGACATGGTGTCAATAAAAAGATAGTTGACACTCTCGTTTTGTATATGGATTATGTCTTTTTTTATATAAATTTAATAATGGATCATAAGCTTAAATTTAAAATATGATTAATAGAATAATGCTTCACATTATGGTAATAAAATAATACACGATGCCTTCATACAATCTCTTATTCCTTATTTATATTTTTTCTTGACTTTATTTCAGCTGAGTCGCTGACTGCAGTCTCCTTTCTGTCTCTCTTATTATAGCCTTCCTTGAAAAAAAAAATAAAGGGACGTAATACCATTTTTGTCCACTCGATTAATTCAACTATCATTTATGAACTGCAATTATTAACTAAACTATGATTTTGGATTTTTTTTTCCTATCGTGACCTTGATCATCCAGCGATCAGTTTATTACAGTCAAATCCCTTTAAACATTCGATTAATTCAATTATCATAATTTCCGATGAGCAGATAATAGTTCATCTAAAACACACAAAAAATCTCTTTTCTCACTTTTAATATTTTATCTTCCATAATATTGTATTTACTCACCCATCAAATTCTTTTTTCTATCTATTTTTTTCTTTTTTCCAATATCCTTATTTTTCCCTCCTTTTTATTTTTTTTCTACTCATATAATACCATCTTTTTCACATTCCTCGAATATATTCCCTCTCAAATATTCTAATTTTTTTTTCATCCACCTCCTCTTTCATTTTGGCATGTCAATTCAAAGTGAGCCCACTAAGCATTCATTCCTTCTCCTGTTCTCCACATGTGAAAAATAATGTAACGACTCATCGAGAACAAAGAATTCAGACAAAAAAATTTGGAGAGGTCGGAGGAGCAGAGAAAAAACGGACTTGGAGTTTACTTTGAGTGTGGCGACAGAGTCAGAGAGACTTTGACGAACTCTCAGTGGCGTCCCTCCCTCCCCGTGCTCTTCTTCATCTCTTCACTTTCCCGCGCTCATCATCTCCTTCTAAGATCCAACCTTTGATCGCAGCCTCGACTCGGAAGCCACTCTACGGCCAGTTATTTGGCGTGGAGAGTTGAAGTTTTGGAAGAGCACTTCCTCCCCGTTCGTGGTCGTCGGAGGTCGCTGCGTCCAGTGCAACTTCTGGTGTTGAACAGGAGAGGAGGAAGATGGCGGTAAATAAGAGATGGAACGGGCTGCGGGCCAAGGAGGCGGCGGCGGAGCTCCTGAGCAAGGTGATGGAGGAGAAGCCCCTGCTGCCCTTCTTGATCCCGATCGTTCTCTTCGCCTGGGCGGTGGAGAGTTGGCTCGTGCCCTTCTCCAACTGGGTGCCGCTCGCCGCCGCCGTCTGGGCCACGATCCAGGTCGATTGTGCTCTTCCGAAAAGCTCTTTTCTTTTTCGTGGAATTATGTGGTTATTGTGGCAGGTTTGGTTGTTATTGCATTCGCTTCGGCGCAAAGTTGCTCCATCAGATTTCTGGATTCTACCCTTCTAATTAGGTTTTCTTTGTTCTGGTCGTTCAATTGTGTATTATTCCTTCTACAAAATTGAGTTTTAATATGGAAAAGGAGTAGTTTGCACGCGGGGAGCAAGAAAGATTTCCTGTAAACTGATTTGTTTGTCATTTCTTGTAAGATCTCTAATTACTAAGATATTATGTGGTTTAACTTTTAAGTCAGTTGTCAGGTTGACAACTGTTCCATTGTGTCATTGCTGCCACTTTCATGTTCTTGTTATTTTCTCAAACTCAGTAGTTGATTTGCAACTCTAATGAAATGCTCGACCATGGCTCTGATGTATTTGATTTACTAATCCATTTGGGCAGCATGGAAGGTTTGAGCGCCAGATAGTCGTAGAGGACTTGAATACAAAATGGAAGCAGCTCATACTGAACACTTCAGTACATGATTTTCCTACACTTTTATTTCAGACTTATAGTTGGAATGCTGGTTACACTTTTATTTCAGACTTATAGTTGGAATGCTGGTTAACGTTCTCATTAACATTCTGCAGCTAGTCACACCACGGGAGCCCTGTGCATGGCTGAATAAACTTTTGACTGAAGTTTGGCCCAATTTCATGGAACCAAAACTTTCGCAACGGTTTTTCTCTATTGTCGAGGTCAGCACTTTCACAGCTTTATCCAATTGATGCTTAACCTCATTCCATACAACCAAGAAACATCTTGGAACACAGATATATTTTAAAAGTTTACATCTGTTTCAGTTGAGAATGAAAGCATTATTTTTTTTTTTTGAAACAAGAAAGGACGACTAGCAAGATGATAGTCATCCATGAAAGGATTATTTTGCATCAACCATAAATTTGGTATGATGTATCATTCAAAATCGTTGTCAAAGTAACTCTTTTGTTGGAGGAAATCTATTATTGTATCAGTATAAACTAGTTATACAACTTATGCTTGTCCCCTTAAAGCATTTTTGTGTGGGGCTCCAGAAAACTGTGGATCCAGAGCAAAGAGGTCAAGTTGTAAATTTTCTTGATTTCAAGTCTCTGAATTAACTTTTTTTTAAACGAGAAAGGACGATAACAAGATGGTATTCACCCAAAAATTCCATTGATGTAAGGAAGATTACAGCATATCATTGAATAAAGGCAAAAAAGTAGAGCTGGTATCCCTGTCAGTACACAATTGTTGCTACAACAAACAAACAACAAAAACAAAGCCTTATCCCACTAGGTGGGGTCAGCTACATGAATCATACGACGCTATTCGTTGATCCATGTTCATGCGATTCGACAGGGTTTTACGCTGGCTGTCGGGGCCTAACACAACCCTCCTCCTTTATCCGGGCTTGGGACCGGCTATAAAAGAAAATTTTAGAAAAGAATCTTACCAGATAGTATGCACTCATCATTCTTACATAACCCTTTAAAGCTGGTCTACTAGTAAAGTATCCTGTCCAATAAGCATTTGGCTTATCTGCATAACTGAATAGAAAATAATAGATTTGTAAGATCGAAGTAGAACAATTTTCTGAGTGCAGGATGGGAGACTGTTCTTTTTTGGGATCCACTACAGAAATTTTTTCCACTCCCCAAAAATTACCTTTGCATGGCAGCCAACATTCTCAGCATAAAAACGACCATTTCCGAAAAATGGTGTCATTCCTCTACAACCAGATGGTCCAAATGTATGCCAGGGGACGAGCTCTCTGTCTCCTGGAAATGTGTACACGCCCCTGGGTCCCCCTGCAGCCATTGCAGAAAGATCTCCAAAAAGCAGCTTCCGACGTAGAGTCAATCCATCTAATGTCTGCCTCAAAAATCAGATGGGCAGTATCTTCATCCTCTTCTCCACATATGGCATAGTGAATGTCATTGCCACCAGTCCAACGTGATCTGTATACCTCTGAATTAGTTTGTTATTTTCTATTGCATATAATAGATCAGAGGATATGCTTGAAGTGGTAACATGAAATTTCAGATGTCAGATTTCCTCTTTTACTTCTTAAAGTGCTTCTTTGAAATAATCTGTTATCATAAATGTTAGTTATTATGATAATGTGATGTTTTATTGAAAAGTTTGAACATCTTTTCTTTTCATTTTCCAGAGGCGCCTAAAGGATCGGAAACCAAAATTGATTGTAAGTTTATCATTTTAATTTGAATTTCTGGCATAAAGCTTTGTTTCAATTTTTTGCTAGCTCATGATTATCTCAGACAAATAACAATTTATATATGTCAGGAAAAATTAGAATTACAGAAGCTTTCACTTGGTTCATCTCCACCTACTTTGGGAAGTCGAGGTGCACATTGGATCACTTTAGGTGAACAGGTTTGACTGTTCCCCACTTGGTCAAAGGTGATCACATTAGTTCGTCTTGGCCCAGATCTAGAACTACCATCAACGCTTTGTGTAACCATAAATCCTATTTTATTTAATCACCCCGAACACAGCTTACAACTTTCATCGTACTTCTTTTTTTGTTAGTTCAATGTTTGGATGAAGTTATGCAATTCAATTATTTTTTTTTCGATCATATCTACATATTGTATTTTTTTCGGGTTGCTAACTCAATGGTAGCCTCTTGGTTATAGTATGCCATGATTAAAGCTTTGCCCATCTGTAATGGAAATTACGTTAGCAATTTTTAGTGCTAGCCTGCTGATAAGAAACTAGATTAATTTTCACTAGTACTCGACTTTACTTTGATCCCATTTGGTTTTCTCAATCTTTTTTGTAAACATTTGGTCATTAACTTATAATTTATAACAAAATAATTCCCTTAGTCAATTATCCAAAGTTTCCAAGTGACACTGTGACAAGAATTCTGCAGAGGTCAGGTTTTGTAGTATAAAAAGATGTCAATCCCATGAGGAAGAATTAATGTACCAAAATCAATGACTCTTATGTTATTTAGATGATTAGGATTCAGAGTTATAAACTAAACTACAGAAAATAAACTGGACATGAAAGCAAATAACATAACATACAAATAAAAAGTCCCAAGGCATGGATGCATCTAATGAGTGTGGATGTTATTTTCTAAGTAATCCCTAATTTTAAGTTCCTTCCCACTAATGGATGTGCAATCCTCTTTCAAGGCAAGATAATTATAGATAGTATTCTGCCTACTTTTGTCGTCACAATAACAAGTAAATTTCATTAAATACACACAGGAATAAAATGAACATCAAGATTTGCACTTTTTCTATGCTAACATGATAAATTACACCTCTTTAAAAAAACATGCTAATTACACATCCTAATCTTTCATTTCCGCTTACGCTCCATTATGCAATACCTCAAAATCTAAAGATTACTAGTCAAGTAATCTAAAGAGCATGAAGCACATAACTAGCAACCAAGAAAATGGGAGAAAATCCTTTAATTTATGAATAAAAAGACAAATCTCATGGATTAAAAAACTCAATGTCTTACATAGTATAGAATAAAGAGTTTAGAAAACTAAACCCTAGAACATAGCCCAAGCTGTCATGTCTCAATCGTGTTGTCACCACAACAATACTTGGCCAACATAAAAAAATGCTCAATTAGCAAGGTGATTCTATGAAATTATAAGGCACTAAATGTTATTATCACTCTGCTAACATGGATGCCATGTGACATCCACGTAGGATGGAACCCAAATTTACAAAAAAATGAGATATATTTAATAATATATAATTATTATTAATTTTAAAACATAAAGAAAAAAGAATGTGAAAGTAGGCCGTTGTCCCTCTCCCCTTCTCTTCCAGTCAGAGAGGGTGGTGACCCCTTCCCCTCCACCCCTCTCTGGCTGCCTCCCTTGCCGAAGAGATGTTGAGGGGGAGGGGGCGCTGCTCCTCTCCCCTCTCTCTTGTGGTCGCAAAAAGAGGGAGGGCGCCGGCCCACTTTTCTTTTCTTTTTCAAATTTTTTATGTTTTAAAGTTACTAAATATAATATTAAAAATGTTGGGTCCATCCTAAGTGGATACTACATGTCATTCATGCCTGCAATGTCACATCCTAATCCTAAGTGGAAATTAAAATTTTGGGTCTTGCCTAGAAAACTTGAGATTGCAGGTAAACGGGACTATTTTGCTGCAAATAGTAAGTTGGGGGACCAATTGATTACAAATTTTGAGGACCAAAATGAGTTCAAGGCAAAGTTAAGGGATTGCTGGTGAGAATTAAAACAATACCCCTATACAAGTAGACATACATGCAATATATAATTATGCTGGTGAAAGAAGGAATAGCTGCTATCAGTTGTAAACAAGGTCTCAAGAAATTCTAAAGCAAAATAATACTATACTTTTCTCAACATTATAAACCATGGGAAAAATGAGTTTGCAGAAGACTGCATTACCTTATGCCAATTTGTGATGTATTTGGCATATAAATGAACTAATATATGCAATGGTTTTTTAAATCCTGGGAACTAGTATATTTCTAAGAAGAAAAAACAGGTATGATACAAGCCATTCAGCAGCAATGGATCTCCGTTGTTTATTGCTGAACTGTCTGAAGATGCTTCTGAGGAACGGTTCTTGTTTTCTCATTTATTTTCTCGCTTTCATTCACAGTAAACTCCGCCTATGTTTTATAGCCGGTCCCAAGCCCGGATAAAGGAGGAGGGTTGTGTTAGGCCCCGACAGCCAGCGTAAAACCTTGTCGAATCTCATGAACATGGATCAACGAATATGGCGTCGTATGATCCATGTAGCCAACCCCACCTAGTGGGATAAGGCTTTGTTGTTGTTGTTGTTGTTGTTGTTGAAAAGTATATTTCTATGTTGCATCGGTGTACAAGGTATTCCTATTTCTAAAATCTAAGTTACAGGTATGCTAACTTTTAATATAAGAAAAATATATTTTATATGCATCGGATATTAAAGATTTTCATGAAATAAAACATAAAAAAATAAAGCACAACATACTACTGTTTTGCAATAATAAGAAACAATTACACAAGATTGTGCATACTTGTATTTGAACTTTTGTTTATATAAAAAAATTTGATATGTATTTAAAGTATACCCGAGTACCCAACAAGTACGGGGTATAGGTATGCCTGCAAAGGGAGACGAAGTACTATTGCGTCACAGGTAGACCTGCCTTATTACCTGTTCAGATTTTTATCGTCAAAATCATGCTTGCGCTACCTAGAGATTTCTTCTACTGTTCTCTTCCCATTCTATGGATGCTAAATTTACCAACTGAAATTTCGTAATTTACAGCGAGTCATGCGCTTGGCTTTTGATTGGGATACTAATGAAATTCACGTAATGTTGCTGGCAAAGCTAGCAAAGCCACTTCTTGGAACAACCCGAATTGTTGTGAACAACATATATATTAAGGGAGATGTATGGATATTTCCTCTCTTTCTTATTTATGAATTTGGCTTATAAAGCAACTGTGAGTTTAGATTTTTATCATGATTATTTGATTTATTTTATCTCATTATGAAGCTGCTACTGATACCAATTCTTGATAGCCAAGCAATTTTGTATTCATTTGAGTCGACTCCTGAAATTAGATGTGGTGTTGCATTTGGAACTGGAAGTAGCCAGCCAGCGACAGAGCTGCCTGGTGTGTCACCTTGGCTGGTACGATCTGAAGAGTGATTTCACTTGTGCATGGACATCTAAGAACCCCAAATGTAATCATGTAAAAAGTTTTAATCATTGGCATTCTTTTCCATCACGCAGGTAAAAGTTTTGACAGAAACCATAACAAAGTTAATGGTTGAGCCTCGCCGTCAATGCTACTCCTTGCCATCAGTAAATATGGGGAAGAGAGCAGTTGGTGGTGTTCTTTCTGTTAATGTAATCTCAGCTAGTTTGCGTAGGAACAACATAACAGGTGAAACCTCATATACTTGTCAAAACTCAACAAGAAGCAGTCAGATATCAGGAAAATATGTCAACAAACCTTTTCAAACATTTATTGAAGTAGAAGTTGGTGATTTGACAAGAAGAACACATGTCAATGAAGGTGCAAATCCCATATGGGATTCTACCTTTAATATCATATTGCATGGAGATACAGGAGTTCTTAAGTTTCACCTTTATGATTGGGATCCAACCAGTGTGAAGTTGAACTATCTGGCCAGTTGTGAAATAAAGGTGTTATATTAGCATATATGTATTTATGTAATCAGTAGGTTTTGACAATTATATTTGGTTGAAATATCTCAAAATCTGAAATGTGCCATTGAGCAGATGAAATATGTTTTGGATGACTCTACTACATTCTGGGCTATAGGATATGAATCTGGTGTCATTGCAAAACAAGCCGAGTACTGTGGAAAAGAAGTCCAGATGGTTGTGCCATTTGAAGAAATTAATCTAGGAGAGGTACAGTTTCTTTTTACTGGAGATGCTTGCACAATGTAAAAAATTCCAATTTTATTTGCACCTTTACTCTTATTTATCTGTTTTTTTAATATGTTTCCAGTTCGCCTTTGCTCTTCCATAAGCACAATTCAGTGTCTTGCATTGTTGGGATTTGGTGTGCATATGATCTTCGATCCTAACTATGATTTATTATGTCCATACAATTGTGATAAAGGAATATCTACTTGTAAGCTGTTAAAAGTAAATTAAATTACCTTATGCAAAATTGAGATTATTGAATAACGAAATCAGGTGGTTTTCCGTGAGGTTGTTGTTTTGTAGAAAATATTGTGGATCTTGCTAGTGCTCTAGTCAGGGAGCGGGTTTCTGGTAGAGAAATGTGTTGGCAGGAAAAATGTGGTCGTACGTAAAATGATCTAGATGTAATTGGTACCTGAAATATTTAATACAATGAAACTCTGAAATCATGCTACACTATGTTCAATAACTATTTGCAGTAGTCTGGATGTAATTCAATTTTATTTCTTCTGCAGTTGACTGTGAGTCTTGTGCTGAAAGAATGGCAGTTTTCAGATGGCTCAGTTAGTTTAAACAAGACTGGTAATGACAAACCCGTATACATGCCTAGTTTTCAGCCAAGAACAGGAAGAAAGCTCAAAGTGACTGTGTTAGAAGGAAGGAATCTACGCACAAAAGAAAAATCCGGTAAATGCGACCTTTACGTAAAGCTTCAATATGGAAAGGTAATTAAGTCACAAGCTGTTGTTCACTTAAAGGATGATATCATGATGTCATGTATATTTCTTTGTTGGTCGATATACTTAATTGATAATTCGTTGATAAATTTCTAGGCATTGTATCGAACAACAACTACTCAACAATCAGACCCTGTTTGGGACCAGAAGTTTGAGTTTGATGAAATAGCAGACGGTGAGTATCTCAAGATCAATTGTTATAATGCAGACACCTTCGGAGATGAGAACATTGGAAGTGCACGGTGAATCTAGAAGGAATTGTAGAAGGCTTCAATAAAAATTTCTGGGTTCCACTTGAAAAAGCTTCTTCTGGAGAGCTGAGCCTACGGATAGAAGCAGTAAAAAATGATGAGCATGAAGGATGCAAGGTTTGCATTTATCCTTAACAGTAGCAGCATAATCCAGAGATTAGCATGAGCTAAGCACATTTAATGTTTGATTCTTCAGTAGTTTTTGCTTGAAAGGAGCTCATTCCTCAATTAAATTGATATACGTCAACTTTGTAGTAGGGTTTTCCCATCAATTAAAGCCTACCCCAAAGCTGAGGCTCACTTGCATGAGCTTTCATTTCCTGTAGGTGTTTCCCTATAACACGTGCTTTCCCCTCTTCGATTTTCAGAACTCTGGTGCAGGCTGGCTTGAGCTAGTCATCATTGAAGCCAAAGATCTTGTTGCTGCTGATATAAGGGGTACTAGTGATCCTTATGTGAGAGTCCATTATGGGAACACCAAGAAACGAACTAAGGTTTACCATTCTTTCTACTTAATAGTTGAATTTGTGCACTCAACTTCAACTGCACGCTATCATAGTTCATGATATATTTGTTTAAGTTTCAATGTTTCTGGAATTTGTACATACTGAACATCTTTCCTTTAACATGTACGACTGGTTGATTTATCTGCAGTCATTTTAACATGCGTGCTGTTGTCCAGGTTATTCACAAAACACTGACTCCTCAGTGGAACCAGACATTAGAATTCACCGACACTGGCAGTCCATTAACTTTGCATGTGAAGGACCATAACGATGTATTGCCCACAAAAAGCATAGGTCATTGCACCGTAGAATATGAAAGGTTGCCTCCGAATCTAACAGCTAATAAGTGGATACCTCTCCAAGGTGTAAAGAAAGGGGAAATTCATGTAAAGATAACAAGGAAGGTCTCGCAGTTGCAGAATCAGGCTACTATTTCTGCACCAAGTAGAGCACACAAGATATCAAGTCAGGTGAACATAATGGGGCAGATAAATGCTTTCCTTTCTGTTGTTTTATGGTTGACACTTCATGGGGGGTGGACGAAAAGGGGTGCCATTTTTTTAGTAATAGTGATTTCAATCTTATTGCGTGATTTAAAGGTTTTATAGCAAGCATGGTCACCACTGTTTACTTGATTATTGCTGTGCTGAAGATTCTTCCCTGCATCCATTTAGCTACAATTTATCTAGCAACTCGAAGAAAATAAACTTTAGGAATCTAAAATATACAAGCATTTGGAAACTTATTGGGTTGTGTTGACTTGGATGACTAACCTTTTTTTATCTTACAGGTCAGAGAAATCTTGAAGAGGTCTGAAGGCTTAGTTGCGGATGGTGATCTAGACGGTTTATCACTGGCTTTGAGTGAAATGGAAGGCGCCGAGGATGCCCACGAGGAATACTTGCTGCAACTAGAAAGAGAAAAATCACTACTGATTGACAAAATAAATGAACTTGGCCGACAAATTAGTAGGACAGCATCCGGTCCGGTCTAGATATCATACTTAGCTACTCTACTTGCAAGTCATTATACCGTCAGATTAATAAATTCATGTCATGTCTAGGCATCTGTTTGGTTATGCATTGAATGTATTGTTATGAAAAAGAGCCACTAGACATCGGAGGCTTTGTCCTGTCCAAATAGATTTCCCTATGGGACGAACAACTTTGTCGTCTCAATTGTTACTCAAAAATAATTTACAACTGAGTTAATAATTAAAGCATTATCAATAGTGTAAATGCACAAAAGGCCACTTGTACATAGTTTTTTTTTTCTCTTCTAGTGACCCGATTAATTTAGTTCTCGGATCTTTTCATTGCGAGATTATTTTCCCATTTGTATACTTAATCTGCTGTTTGAAAACAATTTTTTCTAGTAAATAAAAAGGAAACTTAATCCGCTGTGAAAAAAAAGACTTGAGAATTTTCCATGTTGTAATAAAGTGCCTAGTTGCAAGTTTTTACCTAGATCTTCGTAATATGAAACATGTGCGCACGGTGCATGATTTTTCTCTAATACCACGAAAATAATAGCTACATAAAATAAAATGTAAACCGCAATTTCCTAATGGAATGACTAAATTGCACAGGATTCTAGTCTGAACTTTTCTTTTTTTTTTACAATTCATGTTCTCAAATTTAGCATTAACTTATATTTTTTCGAAACAATTATGAAATTTAATTATCAAATCTAGTTTAAACTTTTATTTTAAATTTTTTATTATATTCTTATTAAATAATAATAACTCAATGATCTTTGCATAGCGAAATTGTAAAAAATTAAAAGGATAAGAATTAAAATATTTTTACAACTTTTATAGTAAATTGGTTTAAATTTTAGCCAATTTGTAATTAGATAAAATAAGATCGTAACATGTAAAACATATAATAATTTAAAACATGTAAAACTTACTATCAAAGATGTAAAACATATTTCAATTTTTTATCCTTTTATTTTTTTACGACTTGTTTATGTAATGACCACTGAATTATTATTTTTTAATAAAATTATAATAATAGGCTATATTTATAACCAATTAAAAATTATTAAAATAAAAGTTTAGAATAAATTTGATAATTAAATTAAAGCTCATGAATTTTTACCTAAAATTATAAGTTTAGGTTAGATTTGAGAATAAACTCAAAGTTCATGATTTTTTTATACAAAAATAAAAGTTCAGATTAAATTTGAGAATAAAATTAAAGTTTAGTCTTTTTTATGCAACTTTTCAGAAAAATTCTTAATTAGTTGGGAATGAGGAAACAATGCAATGATCTCATCCAAATTTGATGAGTGAAAATGTGTCCATTTCTTTTCATATTTATCTTAAAGTACTTTTGTAATAAAAAATATCTAATTAGTTTAACTATTATTATTGGTTGTAACTTATGCACAGAGGATTTATCCATCCCAAGATCTTTCTTTGGATGCATAAAAAAATTCAAACCTAACACAAGATTTTTAATCACTCTAAATTCAGGAAAAGATGTCAACTTTTTGAAAATAGATGTGTTACCAACTGTACTAAAACTTCAAGTCATTAAAAAGTAATATCTTACCTTAAGTCAATGGAAAGAGCAATAATTTTATATTATATTCTTAACAAATTTTTGTGTTCTTGTTTTTATTATCTATAATCTCGAGAACATGTGAATTTATCTTGTCTATTTTCTCTCTTTTTTCATCATCCTCAACTTCTCACTTTCTACATTCTACCCACGAAAATTGTCGTGTGCTCTGCAATATGCCATCTCTCTTCCCCCCACCTTCTCCTCCTTGCTAACTCCCTCTTCCCCCTCCCTCTCTCCTCTCTTTTTTCTTTCTTTTGTACAAAACATCATAAGCGTTACTTAGCAAACTCTATTGGAAAAAAAATCAAAATTCTCCTCATACAGAAATGGAGAATATCTCAGGATAAATATCAATAAATACCTTTTAACATTGAACATTTTTCAGTACTATTCTCTAACTTCACTTTGTAACTAGATTGTCCTTCAAATTTTAACTTATTCCACCGCCTGTACTTTTGACATGTGATCGGTCGCTACCCGATTACTCAATCAATGTGGCGTCTACATGATGATTTTCTCTCTCACATAAATAAATAGATGACATGTCATTAAAAAAATAAAATAATAAATTAAAAAAATGGGGCGACTCCACCCCTCCCCTGTAGTTGTGGGGTTCCCCTCCCTCTTTTGTGACCTCGAGCCCCTTTCCTACATGCGCCGACGCGGGGAGGTGGATGGCACCCTCTCTCGCGTGCTTGCCGGGGGGGGGGGGGGGGTGGTGGTGGTGGTGGTTGGGGTGGTTCGCCCTCCTCGTCGAAAAAAGGGGCCGCCTCCTCTGCGACCTCCGACAGAGAGGCGCCACCCCTTGCGCCGGCGATGGGAGGTCGCAGAGGAGTAGCCCCCATAAAAAAATTTAATTTATTGTTTTTTAATATTGTTTTATTTTTTAATGATGTCATGTCATCCATTTATTCGTGTGAAAGAGAGAAAATTGCCACGTCAACTAGGTAACTGTTGATCACAAGTCAAAAGGACATTTGGTAAAATAAGTTAAAAAATGAAGGAAAATTTAGTTACAAAGTGAAGTTGCAAAGTAGTATTGTGAAATGTAGTGTTTAGTGAAATCGGATATCTCATGAGGTGCTACTAAGGAAACCCTCTCCACCTCCTTATTGTGGTGTTAGCTTCAATCTCCTAAATCTTTGACAAAGAAATATTTGATAATCAACTTTCATTAGTTTGATGAGATAACCTAAAAAGGTGACAAATCTTTGAAGTGAAAACCTATGACTAAACATATCATCCTCGTGATGGATTCAATGCGAAGAAGTGCTATTAGATGTACATTATTTTTCATTGCGATCGAATAATGAAATTGTGATGACCCCGATTTTTATAAAATAAATAAATGAACATTTATTTCATTTATAATATCTGGAAAATTATTATTTAATATTTTAGAATTAAATAATTTCAAAATTGATGGAAATTATGGGAAAAGTTGGAAAGATAAGATGGAATTTGAATAGAGATAGAATTGTTATGGAGATAAATATGGGATTATAAAGTAAATTCTGATTTAATTAAATTTGACAGATTATGGGTAGATTAATTATTGATGGATGGCATCCTAAAAGAGTCCAAGGCTTAATAGAATTGAAAATATTAGCCTGCGCTATAAATAGACATCAAAGGGTGACTGAAAAATCCCTTTTGGCCAAAACAAAATTATGTTATATGAGCCTCTCTTTTTCTCTCATTTGCACGCGAATCGAGCGTTCCAGAAAGCACGCGGCGACTGATTTCGAAGCCGACATATAGGAAAAGAACTTTCAAGTGGGGACCGCTGAGTTTCGGGGCATGAACAAAGAGTAATCGCCGGCCAAAGTTTGACATTCGTCTAGTTTTCCAGAGAAGGGAATCCAGTTAGTTTTTCAGCTAACTTTAGGTACGTACAAAAATATGTCGTCAGTTTTTCGCGACATGGAACCATATTCTCTTCTTCTTTGTACCAAGAATCCATTGATATATTGTATGCATTGTTTGGATACCATATGGTATGATTATGGTGGTCGGAAAGTCACATCGGAACGCACTTCTCCGTCTGCGGCAGAACCCGACTTGGGTTTTGGTGTACCCGGCCCGAATTTTATTGAATCCGAACTGAGTTAGACTTGGAACCGGATCGGATTGTCCAACCCGACCAGGGTTCCTATTGGGCAGGCCCGGGTTATGCTTTGACGCGGCACGGGTTCGACGCGATCGTGATTGAGGGTGAACCGGTTGACCTGGCTCGGGTTCACTATACCCTCGGCCCGGGTTTGCACTGACCGAGGTGAGATTGAGCATTTTCGAACACGGCCCGAGTTCCATTCGACGCGGGCCGAATTCTGGGGACAGAAAACCTATTTTTGGGTATTTTACTATGGATAATTGAATAGAAGACATTATGAAAAACTGCTGGGTCTCCATACTCTCCGATTATCTCTAAGCCCCCTGGGCCACATTGTTATTGATATGGATATTGTATGGGGCAGATAGCGTACCTAGAAAATTTGAGACGTTATCTTTTAGAGAAATTATGACTGTCATGTGATGGGCATGGTCCCCTATCATCACGAAGGTATTACTAGCGCTATTATTGGAGGGCGGCTTGCCGTGACTTGATCTCTCACTGGCCTACATGAAAGAAACATGAAGTTTTCCTAAATTGACCAAGGACTCCCTATTGAATTGAATAACTTCAAATATTGAATTGAATAGAATCGAATTGAATGGAAATAGAAATGAAATGAATTGAATCATGGTTGTTCGGATTTTTGGCGTTGATTGGCTTTGCCTCCGCCCATTGAATTGTATAGAAAATTGTTATTGGCCGATGACCATTGATATTGATAATTAAATTGAATTGGTTAAATTGTATAGTGCCATAGTGATCAAGCATATTGATTATTAATAATTGTTCATTAATATTGATTGATTTTTTTACCTTCTCCTTGATCATCATTATTGATTTTATGACTATATTGACTTATTGATCTCTCATCGTATTATCCTATCCAGTGCTCTATTATTTATTGTTCCTTACTGATTATTTATTTTTAGACCCTATGTACTGAGTATTTTTATACTCATAGATTTTTTTCTGCATTTGGATTCATGCATGTGAGATAATAGAAGATAATGATGTAGGTGATCAGGCTCTGTGACAGAGAGTTATTGCACATGGTGTACGATTAAGTCCTACTAAATTATTGGATTAGCTTTTACTTTTCCGCATATTTAGTATGGTGGAGTCATGGACATTTCCAGCTCCTTGATATTATGAATATTTAGATATTGTTATTAAAAATTCTGCATTTTTATACTTTATATTTCCGCAAAAATTATTCATATAGAATAGTATAGCGCATTCGGGACGACTCTGAGCACGTGAAAGTCACGTGGGTCACAGGGCGTTACAGAAATAATTATACTAACTTTATAGGTCAATGATTCTCTATTCTTAAATAATTGGCAGGATGACAATTATGGACAAAGATGACAATGACTCCGGGTCAAGAAGAATTTCGATCGAAACCAACTCTATAATTTGGAGGGAAAGACCACCTAGCATAGTGAAAGAGGAAAGAGCACGAAGCATAATTTTTATGTCACGTGTGAAAACCATGAGCCCTTAATTTGCTACCAAGGATCTTCTACAGAGGGAGTAGACACAACACAAGGACAAACCTTCAATTATCCTCTAAAAAAAAGAGAAAAGAATGCTACGTAAAAGACTCTTGAACTTCATAAAAACCCGATCTAAAATTTTAGTTGGAAAAAAATATAGAGAACTCCAATCGAGAATAATATCATACTATCCAAAACGCTTGTCGCCAAAGATGCACTGCCCTCCTATCAAAAGTAAGCAGAGAGTTCCACAAGTCATCGCTGACATGGTCTTCGTCTTCTTCTTCTTCCTGCTCTTCTTCCTCTTCTTAAATTCAAATAGTCATGGCTTGGCCATGACACCCAATGATCACGGACACCTAGGCACTCAAGTTCATCGGGACGAACCTCTAGGGCTTCATTGAGATGCCACAAAGGCTCACCGGCCTATCACGACATGAAGACGATATTAACAACATCGGCAATGGCCAAAAGTGTTGTTTTAAATAATGATTTTCTCACCGCCTGCATTGCCAGCGTAAGCGGCATACCATATTTTAACTCCTCTGTCAAGACGTTAGTGCCTACATCGCCGGAGGCTGTCAGCAACCAAAACTTTTTTCTATAAAACTTGTTGTTCTTTGCCAAAATCTTTCCAGCAGTATCGAGAGTCGGCCATGCATTCTGAAATTTTCATTTTGGAAGTAGATTCCATGCTGATTTTAATATTGGATACGAAGAACACTATTGCTATTCTAAAAATTATTATTGTCACTTCATCACATAAAATTGTGGACATTTATATTCTTGTGAAATGAAATCAAATAGCAATAACATATGCTTTGAAATGATAATAGTGTCGTCCTTCTCTCACATAGTGATTGACCTCGAACAAAATTTTAGAATTTGGAGTCGTGAACATGATATCTATCTCTAATTCTTTTCTTCTTTCCTTTGTAATTTTGTTTGCGTAACATGTTGGTGATCAATCCTTTCCATGAGATGTAAATAAAAAGGATTGTGGATTAAAATAATGTTTTTTACTAATAAACTTATATTTTAGGGAAAATGTTTTTTTTCTAACATCTTAAACTCTTAATAAGTATATCTAATTAACAAATTTAAATATATACATCAATTATTATGTGAAATATATTAACACGTTCTTCTTGTCATTAGATCATCGCCAATCATATTTGATTTTACAGAGTTAATTCTTGAGGGTCACGCCTTTAGCCATTGGGCCGCCTTCTGTTTTGTCTTGTTCCCCTTATTCTTATGTTTCAAATATGCAATGTGTACGAGTGAGGGAGAAATTTGATTTTATTTATCTACAGATAATTTGTTTTCCTTAATTTCAATATTTGTTTAATAAAAATAAACGTTAATTGATTTTTCCTGTTACAAATAAGTGCGGAGCTTTTCCGAATATTAGTGCATCATAAGAGAAAAGAAATCTATAAAGTTATACTATTAAACTAGCATTTATTTCACACTATCACGCGTCCTCCCTTTGCTATGGCAAAATCAATGCCGGATGCACATTATTATAACATTAATAGAATATCGATAACGTAACATAAATAATTAAACATAATAAGCCAATTAGTGGTTAATTCAAATTAATAAACCGTATATAATCTTTTTTAAATCCTAAATGTAATAATTATTTTTATCATCACGTCGTTTTATCTTTTCTTTTAGTATTTATTAGCTTTATAAAAGAAAATTTTCTAATATAAAGTATATAAACATTTAGAATAAGTATACTTCACACTAAAAAATTAACCCCTAACAAATTTGATGAATAACTAGGAGAATATTTATTATAAGGATTTAATGGGTGTCCTCCCCTGTAAGGGGGGAGGAACCCCCTCCCCCATTCACGCTCGTCGGATGAAGATCCGACGGGCGCGAGTTTTTTGAACGGTTTAGATAATAAACTTTGTTTTTTATTTGTCAAAATAAGTTTTTTTTTGGACCGCGCTCATCTCTCTTCTCCCTCCCTCTCTCGATCACTCTTCACCCTCTCCCTCTCTCTTCTCCCTCCCTCTCTCGCCCGACGTCGACGGCCAGATCTGGCCGCTTGACGGTCGGATCTGACTGCAGTCGGCCAGATTTGGTCGCTCGACGGTCGAATTTGACTGTGGACGGCTAGATCTGGCGCGGGTGGCCGATTTGGCACGGGCGGTCGGATCTGGCCACCCAGCAACTGCCCGCGTCAGATCGGCCGCCTCGGCGGCCGAATTTGGCTGCGAGCGACCAAATCTGGCCGCTCGATGGCCGATCTGGCGCGGGCGGCCGGATCTGGCTGCCCGCGTCAGATCTGACGAGGGCTGCCGGATCTGGCCGCCCAGTCGCTATTGCCGAGGCCGCCGTCGCTCTCGCCGAGGCCGTCGCTGCTCTCGCCCCTCCCCGCTCTTGCCTAGGCCGCTGCCGCTCTCGCCCCGGTCCGTCGCTCTCGCCGAGGCCACCGCCGCTCTCGCCCCCGTCCGCCGCTCTCGCCCACTCGCAGCCTCCGCCGCCTCGCCCACTCACAGCCTCTATCGCCGCCGTTGCCTCGCCCACTCGCAGCCTCCGTCGCCACCGCCCCTCTTGCCGCCTCCACCGCCGCCGTCACCGCCGCCTCGCAGCCTCGACTATCTTTCCCACTCGCCGCGATCACCGCCGCCTCGCAGCCTCGGCTGCCTTTCCCACTCGCCGCGATCACCGCCATGCCGCGTAGATGATTTGGATGTAATCCGACAAAGTCACTTGTAATCCTAAGTGTTCGGAAATTAGTTTGTTTGGAATTGATACACTTTTACATATTTTTTTCGTCTGTCATATGTATCATATATTTGTGGAACGACATGTTTGTATCTCGTAAATGACATCGAGCTCAAACCCTTTTGTATCTCGGACGTTTGTATCACATATCCTCGGAACGACGTTTGTATTACATATTCGGGACGTTTGTATCACATTCTCGGAACGACGTTTGTATCACATACTCGGAACGACGTCGAGCTCATAACCTTCAGATATGACATCGACGACGTACGTTATATCACATTACAACATCGGCATGAATTTACAATGAAATCACATTTCACATTTTTCATAAATCAACATCGACATGAATCAATTACATTCTCAAATTACATTTCTCATACACCCACATGAATCAATTACATTCTCAAATTACATTTTTCATACATCGACACATGAACACATTACAATGAATCAATTAAATTCCCATTCTCGGTGAGGCTTCTCGATGCGATCACAAACTTCGACAATATTCATCCTAAATAAATAAAAAAATCACACGACGGGCGGCATGCGAGGGTCCGACGGCGGCATGCGAGGATCCGGCACGGCGATGTCGGAGCATGGTCGCGTCGAGCAGACAGATCGGCCGTCAGGCGGCCAGATCCGCCCGCCGCCGGCGCCAATTTCGGCCGTCTGTAGCCAGATCCGATCGCCTCAGCGGCCAATCTGGCTACCCGCAGCCAGATCCAACCGCTGGGCGGCCAGATCACCCTCGTTAGATCGCCCGCCGAGCGGCTGGATCTGGCCGCCCACAGCTAGATAGATCTGGCTCCCGAGGCGGCCGATATGACGCGGGCAGCTAGATCCGACCGCCCGGGCCAAATCGACCGTCCGCAGCCAAATCCGACCGCCGAGGCGGCCGATCTGACGTGAGCAGCCAGATCCGACCGCCCCCCGCCAGATCTAGCGGCCGCCCGCGCCAAATCGACCGCTGAGCGGCCAGATCTGGCTGCCCGCAGTCAGATCTGGCTGCCCGCAGTCAGATCTAGCCGCCCGCAGTCAGATCCGACTGCCGAGCGGCCAGACCTGGCCGCCAACGCCGGGAGGTAGAAGAGAGATGAGCGCGAGAGGGAGGGAGAAGAGAGATAAGCGCGAGAGGGAGGGAGAAGAGAGAGCGAGATCGAGAAGAGAGAACGAGAGATGAGCGCGGTCCGAAAAAAATTGATTTTGACAAAAAAAATCAGATTTATTACCCTAAACCGTCCAAAAAATCTCAATTAATACAACAATAAAGAAAATGAACAGCAATAAAGAGAGAAGAGAGAAGTGGGGAGGGGTTCCCCCATTAAATCCTTATTATAAAACGGTAATACTAGAATTTGACAATGAATTCTAATTAATACAGCAATAAAGAAAATGAACATAACGAACTTGTCGGTAAAAGCCTAAGGCAATTAGTATGCACATAGCTTTACCATTAAATATTACATATCTCAATTTTTTTCTATTACAAAGGAGTTTTTATCTATCTAATGCATGAAAATTAAAATCTGAAATAAAAAGAACCGTATGTTCCAGAAATTCGAATTCGCAACTTCTTAATTTATGAACAACGATATACGCTACTACATAAAACATATTATCAGTTTACTTTTTAATCATTAACGGATACGAATTCTCTAAGAATCAATACCTAAATTACTCTATTAACACTTTTCTTTTTGTTTTAGTTTCACGTCTTCTTGTCTCCCTTATTAAAAAATCAGATACCTATTTTCTTAAAATATTTTTTGATATGTAAAGTGAACAATTACAGAAAGGTGATTTCTTTTGCGTTCTCTGCCACATCAATAAAATTGAAGGCTTTTGTTAATATAGTGACTTAAATAATGAATTTTCAAAGGGATTAATAAAAAAATATCAACTGATCACTATCATCAAAATTCAAAATTGAGCCGTTGAATCATGTTTCTTTTTTTATCATAGTCAAAAGTAATATATTATTTTTTAAAAAAAAATATTTATTTATTATTTTTCAATTTTGTAGTTAAAGTCGAGTTACTTAAATGTAGAAATTAAAAATTAACCTATTTGAATCGTTCTGGGCCCGATGACCGGCCCATTATTGGTCAAGTAGCATCAACGGGCCCTTCAATTAGGAGTCGGACGGGAACAAGCTGCGTTTGTTTTTGCGAGGAGGAAGAGTAGGAGGTGAAAGGTGAAGGCTCGACAAGGCGCGATGATGGCCGCGAAGCAGAGGCAGCAGCCGGCAGAGGGCCCTCCGGCGGGGATGGAAAGCCTCACTGGTCTGTCCAAGTCGCAGATGTACGACATCATGACCCATTTTAAGGTATTCTGGCCCTGCCACGAACAAAAAAGGAACAAAACATGAAACCCTCTTTCTTTTGGTCTGCGAAGTAGCACTGTTGTCGGCCCTGATTATGCTGTTCGTTTCTTTGATCTTTCTCTCTCGTCTGTTTGGGATCTTTTGCGCAGTCTTTGCTCGATCAGAATCATGAGCAGGCCCGGCAGGTCCTCATTGACAACCCGGAGCTCACCCGGATGCTATTTCAGGTCAGCCAACCCAATGTATTTTGTTGAAGAATGCCTTTTTTTATTGCTCGAAATGTATTTGATTGAAGAACCTTCTTTTGAACTTCAGTTATGCCCTTAAGTTAATCATATAGAGAATTAGAGATGCCCTAGTTGATGTAATTATATGTACTCATAAAGAGAAGAAGATAAAGCATTTTTAGATCCGAAGATAGCTATTGAATTCACGGTTAATTAGCCTTTCTCTACATCTTTTTACCCTTCAGAAAAAAAGAGAGAAGAAAGATAGCTGTTGATTTATAGGAGCAGATTTGGTAATAATTCCCCTTTAAAAAAAAGATTTGGTAATAATTTGATTGTACTGAAAGATGGATGTGATGCATTTTGGTGCAAGGAACGTTAATTATAACCAGTTGATTGCTACATTGAAACAACTGTTTACTTGTATTGTAATACACGAGCTTACAATGAGAAGAAGAAAGTCATTTAAGGTGAATTTTTAAGCTCATGGGTTAAGAGATAATGTTAAGATGTAAATACAGAAAATTTATCTCAAGAACATAAAATAGGTAGAATTTGGTGCAATTCTCAAGCTTCAGGGTTCAGTTGCAGAATTCAATCAGGATGTGTGTCTATCTCTTAAGAGTTTACTATCATGCTTCAGAATTTATGTCATCTATTTTTTCCTAAGTTACTTGAAGTCATTTCTTAAGGTAACCTTAATGAAATAGTCATCATATATCCCTTAGAATTGGTAATTTTTCTTGTTTGATGAAGCAACCTGTAAAAAAAACAATCAGCTGCAAGCGCATAATACCATATTTTGTCTCTAAAAGAGAAATCCCATTTTGCTTATTTATGCATTTGAACTTGAACAACATTGAAATCCATCTCATGCATTTGGGTGGTCAATTACAATTCTATACTGTTGCAAAAGTAAAAAAAAGGTTTTATTTAGAAAAGACATTATTTCCTGCTTTACTAACCTGGTTAAGAAAGTTTTTTTTTTTTTTGCTGTGAGTGTAGTTTATAGTATCATATTTTAGAAAGGCAGTTTACAGTATCATATTTGTCAATTTTTTCATTTGAACTTCGACAAAATTGAACTCATTTGAATGAGCTATTAGCAGTCTATCTGATTCCGAAAATAATAAAGGTATTCTTTAGAAAAGGAAAATTATTTCCTATTTGATGAAAGAAACTTGTAGAAGAAACAATCAACTGCGTGTGTCATTTATGTGTCCTCCTTTCTCATTGATGCCTTTGTGAAATGTATTTCAAGCATCTCTGATGGTGAATAAGAAAGCTTTCTACATCTTTCAGCATTTTCCCCTCAAAAAAAAATCTTTCAGCATTTTTCATTCTCTGTGTAGTTTTTTTTAGAGATAGTATCCTTTATCATTTTTATGTCATTGAGCAAGGAAACTTTATGATTTAACTATTTGAAACTGAAATCATTTCCTTATTAAACCACAGACACAAATAATGCTTGGGATGGTAAAACCCCCTCAAAAGGTAACATTACCATTTTTGTCGGCTTCTTATTACTTTTCATTTATTAGAAATTTTCATATATCAAGTTCTTTGTGTGCTCAGATGCCTATCATCCAGCAATCCTCATCACAGGGACAACAAGCACAGATGGCACAACCATCAAACATTCAAGCTACTCAGTCATTGCCATCTCAAGTTGGATTGCAGGGTCAAGCTAACTTATCTCAGTCATCAGTACCTGTTAGACAGCAAAATCTACCTCAAGGCCCTCAACCTCCTATTTCTGTTCCTTCAATGAACTACCAGATGCATACAAATACAATGACACCTCAACCTTCAGTACCGCAAAATAAGAGTTATATCAATGTGCAAGCTCCTCCTGTACCCCATCCAAAACCTTCTCCGATTCAAAATCTGTCTATGCCTCCTGCTGCTCCACATTATTCGATCCTTCCATCACATATGTCTATGGCTGCTAATCAGCCTCATCAACCTTTGCAAACTCCTGGAATGTTCAACCAGCCCCTGCAACCACCACTGCCACAGCAACCTAGACCGCCTATGCAGCCTTTTGCCCACCTGCATCCTCAGATGTCTCATTCGCTTGGTTTTCAACCATCAGTTGCACCTCAACAGCTATTATCGCATCCTATGTTTCATGTAAGTTCACTTGCAAAAATTAATGTAAGTTGACAGTTATATTCCTTTTTCTATGGATGTGAGTGTAAGCTTTGGACTAATGTTCATTTTAAAATTAATAGTCAGGTATTACCCCTCCATCTTCCTATCCACAAGGGCAGCCACCACTGCCAAGCCAACCACCACCTCAGCAGCTTTATCAGGTGTGTTTCTTTGCTTCTCCATTAACTTTGTTTCAATATCTTGTATGGTTTAACATGGTTTGATAATAACAGTGTTGTCAAACACGTAAAATGGACATGACATGCGGGAAAACACAAAATCGTATACACGTAACTCGACGCGGCCAATTCTACCAGAAAAATATTTTATATATTAACTAGCACAGACCGGCATTTTTTTAAAGATGAAGAAGAATTTTCAGCTTTTAAAATCATCAAACCATCAATCAAGTTCATACAAAATAACATATCTAACCACTATATTGTAAGTTTTAACACACTAATTAATGAACAAATAACAACCAGATGGAGCTGCAAACAAAAAATCTTAATCTAAGTTTATCTATTCTTAAACACACAAAGAAAGAGGGAGGGACCATGGGAGCTTCCCCTGTTTGCGAACACGCAAAGAAAGAGGGAGGAACCCAAGGAAGTTCCTCTGTTTGCAAACACAGAGAAAGAAAAAGAGGGAAGGAGGGCGATGCAAAGAGTCGTCAACAGAGAGGACGAATAGGGCGCAAACAGTCATAAAGATGTAGAGAAAAAGGGAGCAAGGGAGGGCGCACCGGCAGCAGTAGAAAGCAACGGCAGACGGCAGCAAGAGGTCAGCAATGGCTGTAAGGGCGAGTGGTGGCTACAGGAATGAATAGCACGAGCAAGGGCTGTAGGTGGCGAACAGTGAGGTCACAAATAACTGCAGACAGGAGCACATAGACAGAAGAGGGCGCAGTGAGCAGCCACATGCAGAGGGAGGGAGGGGTACCAGCAGTGGAAGATAACATGAGCGAACGACGACATGCGGTTAATGGTGGCTGCAGGGGCGAACAACATGAGTGATGCCAGCACGAGCAGGGGCGGCTGTAGCTGGCAAACAGTGTAAGCAAGGGGTGGCTATGGAAGCCAACGCCGAGAGTTGGAGCAGCAAAGTCGTGGCGTGAACAAAGGGAAAAAGGATTAGGGATTCTGCCATTTGGAAGAAAAAGACGAGTCACGTGGGTGAACGAGCAGGTAAAAAAAGGGATCGACGGACACGGAGTCAACACGTGATTCCACCGTTTCTACGCACTGACATGATTCCACCGCGTGTTGACGAAACGCGATTCTGGATAGAATCGAACACGTTCAGCTGGGGTAGACTCTTAGAATCGTACGATTCTACGAGTTGACTCGCATTTTTGGCAACCTTGGATAATAACACCTGAAAAGAAACACTTGTTGATGTAATATAATTGGATTTTCATTATCGTAAAGCTTGATTATTGTACTGACCTACGCATTTATTAGATTAAGCATTTCCATAATGGGATCAAATTTTCCCTGTCTTACAATTCTATCAAGCAATAAACATATGAAATTTGTTCTCATGTTCTAATTAAAACTCGTCCTCAACTATGAAGCATGGGTCTTCTAAAGAAAAAAAAAACTATGAAGCATGGGTATGCCAGTTTGATGCAAGTTTCCGTACCTATTCTGGGCTATGCTGTATACCGCCAAATACGTACCAATATAAAATATTTTTTCTTAAAACTGGGTCCATTTGGTGTATAATTTTGGTTCCACATCAATTTTTTTTACCTCAATCAAAACACCAATAATTACGAGAGAAGCACTAGCACACGGGGCGGATGAGGTGTCTAACCTCAGGGTAGAAACTGCCGGCCTCTGTCGTACCCGTTGCAGGGCACTGGCAAGAGGGGTGGCCTTGCACCGGCCCCTACAACGCATGCTCACCCACCCTAGGGGCAGCCACAGGAAACGTCCGGCACCGTCACCATCGGAGGGACAGCTGTCGCCCATGCAATCATCATCGCTACTGCCGTCAGTAAGTCAACAGCTGTCCATACAGCCATTGATGCCGCTGCCCCAGCAGCCCGTGGCCGGGGGTGCACCGCTAGACTCGCTGGCTGCTGAGGACAGGGATGATGGGGTGCGCATCCTCGCTGGGTGGTCGGATGAGGAGATTCGTCTAGTTGCGGATGTTGCCGGCTTCCGCCACACGCGTCGGCAACCTCGGGCAAGAGGAGAGGCCTTTTAGAATGGGGATGCTAAACCCATGGAGGGTGGCGATTGAGTGGAAGGAGCGCTCGATGACTTTTGGGGTCTTCAGCGATTTCTCATCATTGAAAGGCTGTTTTTCATACTTGACTCAGAGGTTGTATGGAAGTCACTTCGAGGTTTAGGACAACAGAGATCGTGGTGGAGGACGCCATCGGTGATTCTTTTTGCCGGTGCCTGGGCTATTTTGGCACCAGCACAGCCGACCCACTTTTGGATGGGAGAGAGGCCTGGTGAACTTTTTTTTACTCTTTTGTTTGTGCTTGTGGAGAGAGGCCTGGTAAATCCTTTGTACTCAGCATCTTCCTTTTTTGGGGGGTTCGGGGTCTTGGCTGAACGAGATTTTTTCCTTTTGTTGCTGCTGCCCCTTTGAGAGCCTTCACTTGTACATGACTTCCATTCCAGAGTTATATATATTTGGATGACAACCACACACTTGGTAGTCATCATTTTTCTCCTAAAAAATCAATTTTCTCATGGAAATCATTCTCAATTTATATTTATTTGATTTTCAGGAAAAATATTTTGAAATTTTGTGCACTATTTCTAATGGTGTTATTATCAATAAGTTTAAAAAAAAAGAATTCTTGCTGAAACTATGCATATGAAATAAACATTATAATTAGTTGTAATTTTTCTTATGTTGTTTGTACTACTTTGCATTCTTTTTTTAGAAATTATGATATAGATAGAATGTTCATCCCCTAAATGATTTTTCTTCCTCGGCCACTGACGGTACTGTCCCTAAGCTTCCAGACATCATGTCAGGGAAAGGACACAGTGCCAAAAACTCTGGGTTGGAACTTTGAAATTCAATTGATGGGAAATACATGCTAAAACAAGTACTAAAACGATCTTCCTAAACTTATGAAGTGACTGCAAATCAACATATTGTTGCATTTGCTTTCAAACATTTAGATTTAATATTATATATATATATATATATGAGGAATATTAGGGTGCATACACACTTAGGTGCATACAGGTGCGATGATCCACTCGCAGCTGTTGGATCTCCCCCCTTTTGCTTCGACGGCTGGGATCCCAGTGTGTTTGAGCCGGTACGAGTGGTTCGCTTCGGCCGAGTGTTGCTTGCCGGCCCTCCGCTCTCTACACCTAAGGCACAATGGCCGATCGGCGACCATAGCAGGATGAACTCGGGCTGATGTGAGCGAAACCGGCGAAAGTTGCGGCCGACACCGCCAAGGAACACGACCTCACCGCCTCCCGTTCCTCTCTCCTGCTTGCCGGGGCGGCAACGAAAAAGGTGGGCGTCGGCCCCCCTCTGCGACCTCGCTGGTGAGATTGCAGAGGGGGGCCGACACCCCCCTCCCCTTCATTTGCGGCGATCTCTCGAGCAGCACAACCGCGCTGATCTCCACCGACGATCATTGGCCACCACCAACCGTTGCCATCTGCTTCCATCCTTCGCGAAAGTCGCTGATCAATGCCAGCCGCCGCCGCAATCTCGACGGAGACAGAGGAGATATTTGGCGACATCTGCGAAGGTTGCCATCGGCTTGGCAACAAATGTTCGGCCGGTTTTTTTAACTGGGTTTTTTAAGTGTTGAACCAATGATTTAACCGTTTTTTAGATGATTATATCTCAGCTGTCTTAATCACATCCAACGACTGTGATGAAACGTATGCACCTGTAAGCACCTATCTTTGTATGCACCCTAATATTCCTCTATCTTTGTATGTATGTATGTAAACATTAGTTAACCAAATATGTATTCACTTGTAAGGAACTCTTGTGCTGCGACAGGAAAGACACTTTTTTCATGGTGGTAGAAAAAACTCAAATAAAGTTTACAGCACAGTTTTATATTAGAAAATGATAACACCAAAATCGATGTGTAAAACCAGTTTTCAATCATAACAAAAAAGCGAGTTTCCTTTTGAAAAAACTTGATACCGTCTGGCTCAACTTTAAGGTGATCAAACTATGTCTGGCTCAACTGTACAGTTTATACTGTACAATGGACATTTTCACTTGCACTAGGTTACCTACTTCCTGTAGTAAATCTATATGAATTGGACATTTTCACTTGCACTATGTTAAATGTGATGTTTTTATCATCTATAACATAACAGAATCATTGGCTGCTTTCATTTTTGAGAAACTGAGGTGGTTTCTTCATCATGATTACAGGGTGGTTCACATATTGGTCTGGATTATAACAATCAAGTTGGGACTTCCTTGCAGCCGGAAAGAACACCTTGGGCACCTGGCTTGCAAGATATGTCAGTACAAGGGGGCCAATTGCCAGGACCATTAACAATGGGTGCTGGTCAGATGGGTGCCGGAATTGGTGGTCAACCTCCTCGCCAGCCAGCGGTAACTATACTCAAAACTCTATTCACCTTATACAGTTCGTAATCAAGCAAAATATCTAAAAGGAATTCCAAATTGAAGTTGTTTATCCATATTGCAAAATTTCCAATTGTTGACTCTTCATATGATCATTCAGTTGTCACCCGATATGGAAAAGGCACTGCTCCAGCAAGTCATGAGTCTCACACCAGAGCAGATCAATGTTCTGCCTCCAGAACAAAGGCTTCAGGTGCTTCAACTTCAGGAAATGCTAAGATAGTAATGACTACTGAACTGATTTAGCTCTGTAGTGGCGATGTAGCATTCTGTGCTGCCCCTGATTAATTAAATTTAACGGCGTTGTTGTCATCAATCAGCATCAAGATCAGCATTATTGTGTCAACTTAAGTCTTCCAACCAAATTTTTACACACGATAGTACGGTTGCTCGAGGTGGCGTGTATCCATTTTTATGAGGCCTCTGCTCCACGCTTATTTGAACTCGGCTCTGCCAAACTTATTACACTTTCTGCAATGTTCTTTATTGTACTAAAGAAAATGTTCTACTTCAATTGCTAATTACAAACTGTGTTACACTTCCACGCTCGCTGATGATCTTAAAAGTGTTTTGAGTGTAACATTTTGACGGCATGGTTGATGGTATTCGTGTTCTTTAACTGTCTCGCCACTTTTGATCTGTCTTCTAATTAGTTATTTTCCACTTTCATGAATATGCCCCTCGTGTAAGCTGGGAGTTGGATGAATTAAGCACAGAAGTATAATACTGCCAAAACCATCTCTTTCGGGATCATTGTTATAGCAAAGACAGATTGCCTGCGTCATAACTAAATCTAATCTCCGTAGAGTTTTAGGCAGATATCACGGTCGGGGGTTGACTTCAGCACGAGGCATGTATAATAAAATCGAAGCATGTGCTTGTAGGGTTTACTTAACCGTTTATATTTAGGCTTGAAGAAGAAAATTTCTGTTTGGGGCTATTAGTTGCATCTGTTCGACGTCAAGATGCCTCCGACACGTGGAAATCTTTGCACATGAGTATATCATGCATGCATTGCAATGCACACCCCTTCCCAAACTTTGTAATATATGTATTTAAAAGCAATAACAGTCATTAACAAAAATATGAAGATAAAAGAGAAGCACTATATTTTTCTTTCCCCTCAAAGGCTACAGCGGATTTATCATGTGTTTGTATCGCTGCGTCCAGACATACAGTGCAATATACTTAATTTATATTTAAGATGTTCAACATAGTATATGATGGACATTGGGAGGAGCACTTGATCGCTGCAGCATCAAAAGCAGGCCAACAGCCGTAAATACCAAGCGTTTGGCAGAGGAAAGACGGCTGTTTAGCACGCCGTACACCCCATAAAGCACTGAATAGTAGGCTAAGCTACTCGCTATTGTGTTATCCTATATATGATGCATGTATGTGTATATATATTATATACCATTGCTTCTCTATATATACACGTATATATATATACACAATATGCTGCTGCTACTGCTGCCTCAAGAAATGAGCCGCAAACAAAAGACAAGAGCATCTTTGCCTGGGATTAAGAGAACGAAACGAAGATAGAGAGAGAGAATAGTTGGGGTCATTAGAGACCAAAAGGGGGAAAAAGATGGGGTTTGCAAAATAGGGAGTAGGGTACGTCCACTTTTTCATGCAGGTTTGGACATTCGTCCTCTTTTCCATGCAGCAGCATGAGGAGAGATTGCAGTGGCCTCGCCATCACAATTAATCCACATGATATCTGCTATATATCACGGTGAAAGAAACCAATATAATAATGCATATACATACACATACGTTTGAACTTTGCTACAGTTTTATATGGTTATGCTGGACTGCGCACCAGTGTCACTTTATTTCATGCGTGTGATGTGATCTCAAACTCACAAAAAAAGACAGCAGCATGCAGCTTTTACTGGCCTGCCCAATCATACCTCTCTCCTTCTCTCTCACTCCCTCTATTGCACAGTGGACAATCTGGAGCGCACTGCTATGCGTCCCAGGCCCTGCCTGCTCATGGCAAATCCAGGATCCTTATTAATTAATATCCAACAAACTCATGTACTGCAGTTCATTCTTTCTTGTTCTGTATTATCTTGCCTTCTCTCTTCATTTGCAAAGGAACATATGTTATATATGCACATATATATGATTTTGGAAGATGTTATTAGGAGATGATGAACCAGCGAAGTTAAGGATCTATGTGCATATTATTTTTTCCTTCACAATAGTGACAGGAAAATAACTTGCTTGACTAATTACAGAAACTTGATCGCTCAACGTTATACCTTGAAGGATGCGTGTGATCACTTGAGAGGGGGGAGCAAGTGGGAGTAGGAGGGACAGTAGCTTGAGAAAGGGCCCGGACATGCGAGATAGAGGGGTACAGAGACAGGAGCTCGGCAAATATCCGGCAATGCGAGACAAAGTGAGGACAGAGAAGGAAACATATCAAATCATGTGAGTTGATCAGAGTAAAAGCCCCCTTCACATAGTCCCAGCCAAGGGCACCCTCCAGTCTCAACTGTCAGTGATGAGGCAGTAGGCTATTCTTAGAAATCTATTACATCTTGTCACTCAACCCCACTTCTTCCTGTCTTGTTTCACGTTCAAATATAAGAACAGATTGAATTAATTAGTGCAAAACTTATTATTGAAAAAAATAATTACTGTACTTCAACACACAAACAAGTGTGTGTGTGAGAGAGAGAGAGAGAGATCAACAAGACTAAGTATGCATACAAGGAATTCAAAAAACTCATGCGATGCCGACGAATAATTGGTTATATACCATAAAACAAAATGGAGTACAGATATCTAATTCTAAATGAATAAATTGTAGGATTGTTTATGTCTATGTATACAGGTGGTCAATTCTCATAAAGTATCTATCTGTTTTTATTGTCGCTGTTGGTGTAACATCACCTATGCGAAAGTTATGGAAAGCCAATTAATAACATGAATCAAACTCCATTTTGTATATATACTAATATCTATCGAACAAGCATCATTTTATCAATACTGAATGAAACATAATCTTAACAAAAAGAAGTTAAGTTTATGACTGATATGATTGTAGTTCATTATTAAAATTCATTCATATAAAATATTACCAACCTTGTTGGTAATTCATTATGCTGGGTTTTCAGGTTTCTCGTCCTACCTGTAATCAAAAGCTATGTGCTGAAGCTAGTTAACTGTCATTGATATATAAATAACAAAACAACATGCTATTTTAAGCAAATGCAGGCAGAAAAAATATATTCAATTTGTATTCGAACTAAAACAATAGATTATGTAAATACATTGAACATTTCAGGCATTTGACTATATTTATATGAGAACATTAATATTGGTGAATTTTAATGCATCATAGAGGAGAGATTAAATATCTCAATTTCGGTTTCATGGCTCCGTATATAAACCATTAAATTCTTACAGCCAGAGCTGATTTAAATGTTCAAGTTCGTAGAATTGAGCTAATTAGTCTTCTGGATACGCTGTTATATCAATATGAAGGAATTAATGACAGAATGCTTATTTAATTCCACTATGAAAAATTACAAAATGTTATCCGAATAAGGTTAGCTAGTGAAAACGGAGTGATATTTCTTAAACTAAAAAGATTCGCCTTCGGATGATTGATGGTGTCCTATATCTTTATTAAGCTATATTATAACAAATACTACGCAATCTTTTATGTAAAAAATTGATATAGGTCGCATATTGTGTGTATTAACATCACAATTTATACAGCTTAAATAATTTTATTGATGCATATTTAGGTAACTTTTATATCAATCTAATTATGTAAGGATTCCTTGAGTTTCTAGAGAAAACCACTGAATTTCTTTCTAATTAACATCGAACAAGATCATCTTTTGCCCCCCAAGTTTTATCTTTATATTTCATATATCGAATGAATTTGTTCGGCGTTGATTGCTTTCTATGATGAATTGTCTTATATCATGAAAGACAACGAACAAGTTGTTACCATCTGACAAAATGTACGAAAGATTTAAAAGTAAAAAGAAGTAGAGAAATAGAGCATGCAATCTGGATTTTGACATGGTTAATCGAATTCAACATAAGTTGAACAGGTAAGAAAGAAAGAAAAAAAGTTTCTATCAACCAAAGTAAGATTCGTTAACATATATAATGAATAACATGAAAGTTTGCATCAGCCATGCATCAACATATAATTATTCGTATAGAATAATATATAACAACACAACAACAACAACAACAAAATATAGACAAGAAAATTGCATAAAGGTGTGTATGCCTTCATTGTTCAAAATATAATAACGATTAGTCTTTTAAATAACGTAAGAAAAGTTGTACTCTCTTCTCAACGCTCTTTGGAGAGTCAAACTAGGGTTACTAGTTCCCTTGCCTTTGAATCCGTTTAGTCGGCCAGCTAACAAACTCGATCAACTATTATATTATGTTGTCGATGTGCTTTGAATCATAAATTTATGTCCAATAAACTATTAGGAAAATGTAATGGTAGCGAAGAACTTGGACGCCGGAAGTCTGCTCACTAAACAGTATGAATCTTTATATACAAGAATTAAATTTTATATTAATGTACTATTTTTTTTTTTTTTTGCTTAGAATCAAATTACTCGCTATTCTAGTTTCCCGGTGGATATCACTTTTTATATTCTCACTGATCAAAACTATTTTATTATATTAAAAAAAATTTCTAGCTTTTACTTTACTATTCCATATATATATATATATATAATGTTGCACCATTGATGTATATACACACACAAATATGTATATGTACAATGAAGATAGGGTATCGATATCAGTTCATGACACAGATGTCTGTTGGCCTAGTGCGCGAGAAAATCTAGTGATAGCTACTTATCTTCCAGATCCAGAAGCACGCAGTGAGTTGTTTAAATAATTGCGAGCCATGGGCACAAGACTTTCCACTAATAAACTTCTTCCCACACATGTGCAATGTCCATGCGGCGGTCAGTGTCATTATAATATGAGAAAGATACAAGATTAGAGATCCTTCGATGGCAATCCATGAGAAAAGCTACAAGATTACATTAAAGATTCTTTGATAGTAATAGATATAATTTGCTCCTTTTGGGCAAGCACATGATCTCTCTCTCTCTCTCTCTCTCTCTCTCTCTCTCTCTCTCTCTCTCTCAGCCGAGGTAGTGGCAACACTACAGGCATGAGAGTTTAGGGAGCTTAGAGTCAATAAAGAGGCTATATTTGGTGACAAAGTGAGGGTAACCTTGTATGATACCAAAATCTTATTACCTCCGCTAAATAATGTTTACAACCTTCCAAACAGGCACGCCCTCCAAATAATTCAAAGACAGTACTGTCCCAAATAGGTCACAAGTGCAGTTGACAACAACACAGCACCACAAAGCTAATGTACCCTGTGATGGTCCTCATCATACATAGGCTCCACACTTAGACTCTAGGCATAGCATGCCCTTCTTAACTAAACATCCAAACACCACTTTGTAAGAGGCGCCCTTGTCTTTATTGCCTACTAAGGGATGACCCTTACAGTGTCCACAACTGCTAGAGCTAAAAGACACCAATCTCATATGTCATATGTTATGCAGTATACCCATTGAACCCTCCTCAGTTCTTCCTTGCTTTCATAAGCCTCCCAATGGTGAATACAGAGAAGATATACATGATTATGAGGATAAGAGATGCATGTTATATATAGATGGAGTTCAAATACATAATAACCTTCTCATGTAATGTACAAATGCATGTAACCCTAGCTAATAATTATTCCATGCAGGAGGAGGGATCAGTTGTATCTATCTATCTACATATGTATCACTGAGCACAAAGATATGAAACAGTGAGAGAGGGGGAGAGAGGGAGAGAGGGAGAGACGAGTAGACTAGGGTTTGTAGGGGGCGGGGAAGAGGAGCGAAGGCCACGTCCCTCTCAAGGCTTCTCTCCTCCCAACCAAAGAAACAAAATAAAAAGACACGACTATTACTGCTGATCCCACAAGGCCAAAGCCCTCGTCTTCTAACAGTCACAGAAACCAACACCACCTCTGCCCCTTTCGTAATTTAAGCAAACAAGAGGGACATGAACGAAATAAACAAAAGAGATCAGGGTGACTGATGAGAGAGAGAGCGACGGCTGTGCAGTGAGAAACTGATAGAGAACTTTCAACTCTCTCTCTCTCCCCCTCTCCCTCTCTCTCTTGGTGCATGCCCTCACTTTTAAAAACAGCTAATCCTTGCTACCAGTGCAGTGCCAAACTGCAGTCTTTTGCTTTCTAATCTCCGCGACTTCTTCCACCTTTCCTCCATCTTTTCCACTATTTTGTTTGTGATTCTCCATCTGAATGCTTTCTGTTCCTCTCTTGTCTTCACCTTGACTGCTTCTGTTGCGGCTCCTCCTTCCTATCATGTAGCCTTCTTCTTGCTCTCGCTCATGTTCTCTTTTGCTTAATTTCGTGACGAGGATGATGCAGAAATCAACAGGATTAAAGGTTTTAGCATAAAATGATTGCAGGAGGCCGGAGGGAAACTCACTGGACCTCAACAACCTGCCGGAGGAATATGGCAAGCAAGTGGTGGAAGAAAGTTCGACGACGACCGCGGCGTCCACTGACACCACTAGTAAGTAAACGTCTTAATAATCCAAATATCAACAAGAAATTTATAGATCACTGGTCAAAAATTGGTACGACAAAATTAAGTTCCTATCTTTCTCAAATTTCTCAGTTCTATGTCATGGATATATACCCTATCTATGCTCAGGATCTTCCGCTATATATAAAAATACGTTGCAGGGCCTAAGAAGAAGAAGGCAGGAGGAAAGGATGAGGCTTCAAAGGTGTACGAGTGCCGATTTTGCTCCCTCAAGTTCTGCAAATCTCAAGCATTAGGCGGCCACATGAACAGGCATCGTCAAGGTATATCCTTGCATATAGTAGATGCACCATATGCTTAGGTTTTTGGTACATATCTTGCAAGACTCGTACATGCAATCTTCTTTCTTGACCACTTCTTGATACGCGTTATCAGAGAGGGAGACGGAGACCCTTAATCGTGCCCGTCAGCTGGTGTTCAGCAACGAAGGTCTAGCTGCAGCAGGTGCTCATATGGGGTATGTACAAATGATCACAAACCCTAGTCACTTTGATCAGATGGATATATGTATATACACACCTATATATGAGTTACATTACCTAGTTACTTATCTGCTATGGTTTATCACTGGATCTCTTGTGAAGAACGTGAGGTTTTCACTACAAACTTGTTAGCTAAATAACATATAAACGGCTAAACCCTCGTGCAAACTTGTTAAACCTCCGACTCATCTGACTGCTTCAAATGGTTTTGTGAACTTGTTTTGACCTTCACAAATCAAACAGATTGAGAGATTTCAGCATCGGAGGTTCGCAGCCGATTTCTCCCGGTGGCTTCCAGCTGCATAGAGGCGGCGGCATCACTGACCCGTGCCTTCAGTTCCGGCCGGTGTATCCAAGGCTACCGACGCAGACACCCCACGCGCCACCTCTCCAGCCTTACACCTACCCTTCCACCTCCTCGCACTCCAACGCATACCCGCCGTCCTACCAACCTCCCCACGCCCCTCCGGTGGGCGAATACTTCATCGGCCACGTCCTGACGGAGGCCGGCTCGCAGCGCCAACCGCCTCACGCCAACTCCGGTTTCGCTTGCTTCGGGGCGCCGCTGGCGGCCAGTGCAATGCAAATGGACGGGGTTCGAGCGCCGGTTTCCAGCAGAGATGCAGATGGTCCTGGGAACCAAACAGCAGATGCTAGGAACTGGGGATGCAGCTATGGACACGGACACGAGTAGCGAGTATAGAATAACATGTAGTAGTCCTATAACTATTCCATCAATTTGTTCTGCATGCATGTAGTTTGAGTTCTAAAGCGGTGGGTTATCATGTTGGCTCATTCAACATACGCTAATTTCCAGTTCAGATCGATGGACGCATATATATAGTGATTCGACCAAGTAAGTTGCATAGTTGTTCTTTTTGTTAATCTTGTTAGTTTCTCGTTCACTTCTTGGTTTGGTTGTTAAATGTGGGATATAAACAGTTGATCGTAAGCAATTTTATGCTTCTGTTTGCGTCCAGCCTCCTCCAGATATATAATATACATAGACCTTTTTACAATACCAATAAACGTAGAGGTTTGCTGTATATTACTCTCCATGATCATACATATATGTACAATCTTCTAAGTAACCAAATAAGGGTTCTACTATAAACAAAAAGGTTCATGAGTAATGAATATTTTTAGTTTCTCGAGCATGAGTTGTCAAAGCTAATCCTCTTAGAGTTCTGGATGCTAGAAAACACTTTAATCAGTAAGTCTATGTGCTGAATGCTTTGGGATTAAGTGTTATGGCGAAGCATGCACCAGCAGCAGCAGCACAGCAGCAGCAGCAGCCACCCAGCTAAACTGATAGCCCTGACAAGTCTATGGTTCACTTTTATCTTAACTTTGGGGCAGCAGCGGCAGGAAAACCAAGCATAAGAGAACAAAAAGCAGAGGAGGAGAAGGGGAAGGGAAGGGAAGGGAAGGGAAGGGTGGGGGAGGGGGAGGCGAGAAGATATCTGTACAGTTTGCCTCTCGATCTTCTCATTGCGCTTCGTTTCTGTGTTATATGATTGGGAAGCATGTGAACACCAGAATCCAGGTTACATGGAGTTGTGAAATCTGAGAAAAAGGATCCAAGTTTCACTCTGACTCAATGTCATCATAACTAATTGGGCCCTTCTTTGTTCCAACGAGTATAACATGAGTTTGGTTCAACTTTATAATAATTATATTATATAATATATAGTTGTGGTCATGCATGAAAGACACTCAGGACAAGATCACATAAAGCTGTCCAAAAACAGGGTAGGAATATAATCCTCAAATAAATGCCACCTAAACATTCAATGCAGACTGCCAAAAATAGTAACAGCACCAGAGGAAGATTTTGAGTTCATATTCCTTTTTTAGTGCGAAGCTACTAATGAAAAGATAATTAGAATGAAAAAAAATAAAACAAATAGTTTAAATAAAAATACCAAGTTTTTTTTATAGTTTATGGATAAAATTGTTTAACATTGCACCACAGTCGCCTTTAATTAACAAGTAGTACTTTTTACAATTTATTGAAGCCCCAAAATTTACATGGGGCGATTTCCTTTTGGACATCAGTTTGAGCAGAGTATAATACATCTCGCTTACCTTGTCATTGTCAAGGGGTGTTCACCGGGTCGGGCCGGTGAATCCGGAAACCCGACCCGAGGGTCGGGTCGGTGGTCGGGTCGACCCGACCAAGGGTCGGGTCGGGTTCCCCAACCCGAGTTAACCTGACCCGACCCAATAAACTCGATTTTTTTATTTTTTATTTTTAATTATTTTTAGTTAAATGTATAGTTTTATATTATTTAAAATTTAAAATTTATGAAATAAATTATTTTAAATGTAAAAAAGTATATAGATATTTAAAATAATATTTTTGATATTTAAAAGTACTTTATTTTGTATTAAAAATAAAATAATAAATACTTTTTATATTAAAAAATAAACGAAAAAATTTTTAAAAAAAAGAAAAAGGGTGGTCGGGTAATCCGACCACCCGGCCCGGGTCGGTTCGGATCGCAGCCCAAAAAATATGGAGACCCGACCCGGGCCGGGTCGGGTTCGTTCACGGGTCAGGTCAAACCTGACCCGTGAACACCCCCTATCAGTCACTAATTGGTTCATGTTAAGAAAAACGAGACAAGGTCTATCTGCAGCACTACTTTCTACGTGAGATTTACAGAGCTCATCTTTCCGGTCCAACACGAGAAATTAACAAGTTACAGAAGGAAAAGAGAATCAGAGATTAACTCAGAGAAAGAATAACAAAGTAGCAAACAGTTTTTCTCCTTGTGCTGTAATGGAATGGCTAATTGAGTTTAGCAAAACAAAACTGATATAAAAGATTTATGTACATAATAATTACACTCAATCCTGAGAGAAGCTACACTACAAATCGAAACCAAGCATTCAAAACTCAGAATAAGTTGAGAAATTAACACGCCATAATCATACAGTAAAAGAAAGCCACAGGCAAGGAAACCAAATCATGGAGTGTTCAATTTTGTTGATCACTGTGATCATCCAACCACGATATGATGTCATCAATAACCTTAAAAATCATCTCATCAGATTCACCTTCTAGAATAGCATGATATGCATCTTTATAAAGGTGCAATTTCTTGTCTGAGCTGCTTGCTTTCTTACACAAAGCCTCACTAACCGAAGGGTCAGTTACAGTATCGGCCGCGCCATGTAAAATGATTAGCGGCAAACAGACCTGGAAAGGAAAAAAAACAATGAGAAAAATATATATATCTTCTTCGTAGATTGGGGCCAAGAAGGTGCAAAAATACATTAAGCAAAAGAAATAAACGTTTCAGCTAATATGTCCAAGTTAAATGCGTCCAAGTCATAAAAGCAGTAAAGATGCAATCATAAAATACAAACTCAATGCATATACAATCTAATCCTTAAATATGCAAATAAAATATCCTTGGAAAGAGAACATGTTCCATGTCAGTACCCCACTGATTGATGAACTGTCAACCCATTTGAAACTGTATACAGGGAACATGCAAACTTTATTTATTTATTCTTTTATTTTATTCTTGGGGGGGGGGGGGGGGGGGGGGGGGGGGGGGGAGGGAACTTAACCACCTTTGCATATGGTAAAACAGAGACGAGAACCCCAGAGACTAAGAAAACTTACCCACTAATATATAATAGCTCACTTAATAGTAGATCAAAGTCTTCTTTTTGTTGATGCTACTTGTTACAATGTAATGTAAAATTGTCTATTAATTTTTAAAAGAAGAATCCTCTATTCCACAAAAAAGGAATTGTTTATATAGAAAAGCCTTAAGAAGTTCTTGTACCTAATAATTTGTTAAGGATAACAAAGTTATCAGGACATCTTGTACTGGCAGTGCTAACCAATTGATATCAAGCCTGTGGATAACATTGATTTATGATTGGAATTTTCTGCCCAGTGTTATAAAACACATCCGTGTAAACTTTTAAAAAAAAGAACAATCAATTTCACACTATAGAACAGAATAACCGGAACACATTTCAAATGTCCCTTGTAAGCTATAGAAAAGTGGATGATGTTTCAGTCATTTTTACTTCTTCTAATCGCTGCTCAATCTCTTGAGTGATCCGAAGTAACTCCAAAGCTGTTCTCAGGCGTGGTTTGTCCTTGTAAGCAATAACATTATATGCACACTGCATCCAAATAATGGAGAACCACATTAAACACAATCGATAGCAGGAGAAGAGGATAGTGACATTACAACAGTGATATCCAGTGCAAGAACAGATTCTGGCTATGGTAAAGCCACACCATTCCATCACAGAAAAAAAGAGAACTATATTCATAAGTTTGCAATCTATGGAGTCAAGAAGGTGCTCTATGTTATACAGCTCTAACATATGTCAGATGCTAACCTGTTGTCGCTTTTTTACATCTTTGAATGCCATCTCAGCCAAATCCTTCTGAGGTACTAACTTTCTTGTTGGAAGAAATTTAGCAAGGCAAATTAAAATCTGCAAAACAGGCCATGGTGGAAGAACACCACCTGCAATCTACAAATAACACTGAATAAGATGAAAAGAGCAATAAGAATTTTGCAAAGTCAGACATGAATACCTTACACATCGGTGCAACCAAAATAGCCCCACCCCATGCATGTGGCTGTTTGAAGTGAACTTTTAATGCAACTGCCCCACCCATGGACTGCCCAAATAAAAAGCTAGGTATGCTTTTGTATTCTGGTTTTCCTGCAAACCAACGCATACAAAAATTGCAAGATGATAAAAACGGTGATTGGAAGAGTAATTTCCCAGTGACAAAAAGAAAATCAACACAGAAAGCTATTTGGAAAATATAAAAAAAAACGAAAGCTATTTGGAAATATTCTGGTGACTTTTAATTTGCACATGTGAGAATCAACTTTTAAATATGTTTCATTGACATTAGAATCTTTCGATTCTGACATTTTGGACATGTGCCAAGCCAATAAAATATTGCCTTAAATCCTGGAGATGGAGCTGTCGTAATTTCAACAACAACAACAACAACAAAGCCTTATCCCACTAGATGGGGTCGGCTACATGGATCATATGACGCCATTCATATTCGTTGATCCATGTTCATGCGATTCGACAGAGTTTTACGCTGACTGTCGGGGCCTAACACAACCCTCCTCCTTTATCCGGGCTTGGGACCGGCTATAAAACATAGGCTGTCGTAATTTCCTACGGAACTTAATGCTTCTTGCTTGTTGGATGAATTATTTCTTGGTTTCCCTTGAAAAACAAATTGTTTCTTGTTTTCTCCTTGCTTTAATGATGTTGAACTTGAAATCAAAGACTCCAAAGTTATAATGCATCACATATAATTGAAGATATGACCATGTTTAACACATGAACATAGATACAATTAGTTCCAATGATTGTGAAAGAAAATAGTTGAATTAGTATGGCATTCCCTACCTTTAGTTTTTGAAAAGCATTCAACAACATCATCGACAAGAATATCAAAGCTTGAAATATATCCATGAAGCCCTTCAGAGAGACCAAAGCCAGGGTAATCCATTGTGAATACTGCATACCCTGCTGATGCAAGCTTCTTTGCGATTCCTAACAAGAAATACTACTGATGAGCCAAGATGTTATGAACTGGTACTGATGCATGAGAAACCTATCAGTTACTGCTATTACCTTCAAAGAAAAATGTGCAAGTGTCCCCATAACCATGGCAGAAAAATACTAAACCCTTGACTTTACAACTCACAGGAATCCAGCTCTTTTGGAAAATCTGCAACCCTCTAGAGTTCACCTCATACCACTGCAAAGAATAGTAATAAGTATGCACTCTTTAACAAAAACACCAATCAACAATAACATGTTGGATAAATGTGTTGCCAACATGAAAGTCTACTTATACCATGGATCCATGGGTTCAGAATTTTCCAGTACAATGCTTCAACAAGGGCAAGCGATATTTTTGGTAGATTGAGAACTTCTGTTTTAACTCTCTTTTCAACAACGACATTTGTCCCCAAAATGAATAAGGATCTTTTGCATTATGTTTTTTCTCTGAAGGCAACAAGAACCTTTTGTATACTTGAAAAACAGGCAAAACTTCATGTAGCTGATACTCTCAAAATCAAGGAGAGACTTTTCTCGAAAAGGGAAGAAGGTTATCAATCATCCAAGCTTGTTTCATTAACTTTCATAACAAAGAAAATTCATTACACGGAATTTCAAAAGCCAGAAACAAAAGTTGTCATTCGCAAATATAAATTAAAAATCAAAAGAACAATAAATAAGAATTAGTAGTTACCTCTTTGATCATAATGCCTGAACATGGCACCTGCAATGAGGAAAAATGATTGTGTAAGGCATCATCTTGTAAAAAAAAAATTATAGCCCTTTTCTTTGAAGAACATTCTAAAAGAAACCAGGTTCAGGTATTCAATTTAATTCAATTAGTTTGATTATTTTTTCTAGATGAAGAAAACTTTGGAGTAATAACCAGGGATCTAATATAGATTACAAAGTAGACAGTAAAGGTAAACCATGAAGATCTCATGTTAAAAAATGTTCAGTTCAGATGCAGTGAATAGTTGGTTTTTCTAGCCAATTACAGTGCATTTATTGACAAAGGATGTAACAGAAACATGCCTCCCAGATATTTATCTATATATAACTATAAAAGGGTTAAGTACTAGGGAGCATAAAGTAATTAGTAGTTTGCATCAGATTCAGTAGTTGAAGTATTGATGCTGAGCAAAACTTTTTCTTCAGGAGGTTTAGAATCCATAGTACCCTTCTTGTGAAACTTAAGGGGAATAACAACTACAAAAATCCCTCTTCGCCAACAACTATTTATCCATTCTCCATGGATCACCAACTTCTAAGCAAAAATGTGATAACTCAATTTAACACACATGATAAAAATTGATTATAACACAATTCAGATGTGTTCAAACATGTCTAGTTCTTTGCTCAACTTTGTGAAGAAAAATCCAACATCATAAACATAAATGGTCCTCTGGAGTCTCTAATTCTAACTTTGGTGAGTGTTAGTCTGAGATGTGCTACATTATATTTTGAAAAGTGCGAGATACGAGACACCGGAAAGTACAATTTGAAAGTTGAACAATGTCACATTTTTCAAATATTTAAACGGAAAGCTACAAGAACCAGCGAGCAACGGTCATCAGATTGAATTGAGGAGGGCAAAGATGAAAACTTTTGCCAAAACGCAGCATTGAAAATGTGCAGACTATACAAGGTCATCGACGTGGGTTCCCAGCCTTAATTACGTCAGCCTGGATCACTTGAACAGATTGCAATCGATATATTCCCAACGTTGACCTCGATAACATGATCCACAATAAATTTTCAAGTTATCAACAAAATTTTACTATTAATTCTCGTTAGTTTAAAGATAGAATGCTAAAGGTCAACGATTGCCAACTCATTTTGTGAAATATCGAAGCTGGCAGTTCCTTTTTTTTAAAAAAAATACCATTACCAAGAACCAAAAAAGAGAAGATACCACACAAGGCAATGGTGTAGGACTCGACCTTGAAGAGGCAGTGATCGATGCCGCGCTGTACGTCCAAGAAGGCCTTGCGGACCCTGCGGCGTTCGGGGGCCTGGTCGAGGTTGGCCTCCGCGACCATCTCGACCAAGCTCTCGTCCACGCCCTCCCACCTCGCGGCGGCGGCGGCGACGGGGCCGGCGGGCGCCACGCTCCGAGCAGACACGACCACGCGAGCCCGGCCGAAGCAAGCATCCTTGAGGCCCTTCTTCCTCCGCTTCGCGCAGAGGATGCCGGCCCTGCAGGAACCTATTAAAAGTTATACCAACTTCCCAAAAACAGCAAACAAAAACGGCGGCGGGGGCGGCGGCAGCATCGAACAGTGATGGTGTACCGGTGCAGGAGGCCTTGACCGAGGCTGGAAACGGAGGCGGACAACGGGACGCCATTGCCGTGTCAATATTTGTACAAATGGAAGCGAAAAAAAGTGCTGAAGCTTTTGGTGTCTTTTGCTTTTCGATCCGATTTGGATTGGTGGAAATGACGCGAGAGAAGGAGAGAGGAGAGAGAAAGGGCAAAATTTATTCCCTTATGTTGCTTCCACTGTACTACGAGCTATAAATAACTTGTCGTTGTGTTGGGGGTGTTAACTGTTAACTGTTATTATTATTTAAATAAATACGTACTCGGATGAGGTGTTTTAATGGTTGTATACTTTTAATAATAATAATAATAATAATATATGTATTATTATTATAACTTGTATAGTTTCCTAATTCCTTGGACAATCTCAACTAAATTAAAATATATAAAACCCCACTTAATTGGACAAATTTTATCATCATTTACCTACTCAGGAGTTGGCTCAAATTGTAAGGACGATTCCTGAACATGTGGTTCTGCCAAAAAATTATAAGAAATTATCGTTTGAGAACTTCATCCTCATCAGTTACAATTAAAGAATAAATTGGAGAACCTTAGTTTTAAATTATTTAAGTAAAAATTTATACATCAAAATTCTTTTTATCCAATAAATGAGTATCTCATTGGGTTGATAACGAAATACATAATGGTTTATATGAACTTAGTGAAAGCTCTCGAATATTAAAGCGATAAAAAATATATTTTTTCCATAAATCTAAAATAGAATATTAAGCAAAGTAATCACAGGCTAAAACAGCAAAAGGGCGAGAGTCATAAAATAATGCTCTATTTTTTGTTTCCTTTTTTACGTAAAAGGAGATATCTCATATCCGATTCTTAAATTATTCAAAATTCGAAAACAGTAGCATTCGATCTAACTAGTCGAAAAAAGAAATTTACATAATCCTGAATTATCGCACGATGATCACGTAGTTCTTTTTTTTCATGTGACAAATTCCATGTCAGTAAAGACACATAATTGGTCATTGTTTTTATTATAATATATATATAATATGCAAATAAATGTACAAAAATATCAGTCCCATCCCACGGACTCAAAGGGCAGCCATAGCAGCCATAATGTGACGTGTGGTGTGTGGAACACGAGAGCCCGGACACGATCAACTTATTTCCCTATCAACCATTCAATTGCAAATTTATAAACTTTTGACTTGTCCCAATCTGATATTAATCGAAATACAAGAAAAAAATGAGTTGCCATCCGGATTTGATCGGGATCATAACTTATTTAAAAAGTGACAATATCATAACAAAATTGAGACATCTTTGTTCTTTTCCTCTCTCTCTCTCTCTCTCTCTCTCTCTCTCTCTCTATATATATATATATATATATATATTAATGGCCCTCATTAGAATCAATGCACACAGTCTAATCTAATCGGATGGTGTGCGCTGCAATCGCCCGGCCCATCTGCGAATGTTGACGACGCCCTCCCCGTGGATGGAGGCATCGTCGGAGCGCCACGCCTCCGGGAACGCCTACGTCCCAATCCATACGACCAACATGATCTCTTCCCTCACCTTTCCATTCCAGATGGTCCTCGAGCCAGTACCCCATCATGGATTTCGAGCTCGCCTGGTTGCTCATCGTCGCCATCTTTAAAATCATTCATCACTGTCGACTAAATGACTTTGATCTCCACCCTCGATGTCCTCGTCACTTGCTCGGGGGCCGACTCCGCCGGATCTCATCGCAACTCGGATTTCACTATAGATCGGACCTCTCTTTCCGATCAAGCTCCTCACCTCTTCGATCGGCGGAGGGATCATCGTTTTTGTGAAGGAAAGGTCGATCCGACGATGGGAGGATCATCCGTCGTGTTGCAACGGCCTCCTGACGAGCTCGCCTAATATCGCGCCACAAGATGAGGGTGTCGAAGATCTTGTTCGGGACACGCATGACCATCTGCGCCGACCATCGATCAACTCGTTCCTGATGCTAGTGCCGAAGAACGTCGGTGCCTTGGCCTTCAATTCTGGCGCGTTGTTCTCGCGCGCGATCGCGCACTCTATCGTCCGCCCGATTAGATCAGACGGTGGGCAGACAGACGTATGAGAGTGATGACCCCATTAAATCATTTTTTTTGAAATACGCAGATGCATACAATCAAGAGGAAACAATTAAAAATAAATATTAACGTATAATAATGCAATAATCATTGAAGAAAATTATTAAAAAAATGACGATGACTTCATTAATTTCTTTTTCGGTTTTTTTCCCCTTCATGGACGTGATCTTGAGTTCTTGACGATCGGCACTACAAGAAAATCGCGATTTTCCGACGGATAATTTTCGACGGTTCTAAATCCATCGCTATTTGCGACGGATTTTTCGACGGTTCTGTTTCCGACGAATTTTTCGACGGTTATGACCGTCTGAAATAATTTATATTATTATTTAATTTTTCGACGATTAGGAACGTCGATATTTTCGACGGATAACCATCTGTCATAATTTTCGACGACTTTTTCGACGGTTATGACCGTCGAAAATAAAAAAAATTAAATTATGTATTTTTAATATTATTATTAAATTTTTTGACGGATTTTCTGACGGTTTTGACCGTCGGAAATAAAAAAATTAATTATATAATTGGCTATATTATTATTTAATTTTTCGACGGTTAGGAACGTCGATATTTTTTACGGATATCCATCCGTCGCAAAATTCGCCGCAATTTCCGAAGGTCGTAACCGTCGGTAAATCCGTCGCAATTACCGACGGATATCCAAACCGTCGCAATTACCGACGGTTTTGACCGTCGGAAATAAAAAAATTAATTATATAATTGGTTATATTATTATTTAATTTTTTGACGGTTAGGAACGTCGATATTTTCGACGGATATCCATCCGTCGCAAAATCCAACGCAATTTCCGAAGGTCGTAACCGTCGGTAAATCCGTCGCAATTACCGACGGATATCCAAACCGTCGCAATTACCGACGGATATCCAAACCGTCGCAATTACCGAAGGTTTTGACCGTCGGAAATAAAAAAATTAATTATATAATTGGTTATATTATTATTTAATTTTTTGACGGCTAGGAACGTCGATATTTTCGATGGATATCCATCCGTCGTAAAATCCGCCGCAATTTCCGAAGGTCATAACCGTCGGTAAATCTGCCGCAATTTCCGACGGATATCCAAACCGTCGCAATTACCGGCGGGTTTGACCGTCGGTAAATATTACCGTCGATTCAAACTGTCGGTAAAATAAAAAAAATAAATATTATATATAACTAAATAAAATAAATTTTATTATTATTTATATTTTCGACGGCTGAAACCGTCGGTAATTAAAATTTCGTTATCCCGCGCTTTTTTTTTCCCTTTTTCCCGCTTTCTTTCCAAATTTTTTCCTTTATATATTTTCCCTCCTCCCTCCACTCCTCTCTCTCCCTCCTCTCCTATCTCCCTCCCCCGGCCGCGAGCACGGACGCCGGACGTCGGTTACGCCGCGAGATCGGCCTCTCCCGCGCGCCGGACGCCGGCGACCCTCCCACGCCGGACGCCGGCGACCCTCTCCCGCACTACTGTCGGCCGGATCCGGCGCCGACATCTCTCTCTCTCTCTGCCGTCGGCCGGATGCGGCCGTGACCGTTCGGATCCGGCAGCCAGGCGGTCGGTTCCGGCCTCCAGCGGCCGGATCGACCGCCAGGCGGCTGATCCGGCGCCAGGCGGCCGGATCCGGCCTCCAGCGGTCGGATCCGATCGCCAGGCGGCCGGATCCGGCCGCTAATTTTTTTTATATTTAAAAAATTATTTGCGACGGTTGCGACCGTCAAAAGATCGACGGTTGCGACAACCGTCTAAATTTTCGACAGTTGGGACCGTCGAAAAGTTGCGATGGCTCGGACCGCCGGCCTTTTTCGGCGGTTGCGACCGTCGAAAATATCGACGGCTCGGACCGTCGGCCTTTTCCGGCGGTTGTAACCGTTGGAAATATCGACGATTCGAACCGCCGGGGACTTTTGTTCCGACGGCCAGAACCATCGATATTTTCGACGATTTTTTTTCAACCGTCGCAAATCCGTTTGCGACGAGCGTTTTTCGGACGGATCGATTCCGACTAAAAAATCGTTGGTAATTGCGTTACCGACGATTTTCGGGCTGATTACCGACGGTTCGGACCGTCGGTAATTCGCGTTTTTCTTGTAGTGCGGGATGATAATGACCACCCCTCAACATATCCAAAGTTTTCCGTAATTCATTTTTTTGTATTATAATAATTAACATTTTTTTCTTCAAAAACCATCATAATCTCATTTTTTATTATGATTATTAGCATTTTTTAATATTACCATCATAGTGTTTAAAATGATTAAATAAATATTTAAATATAACATCAATCGCTTAATTTGTATCGTTCCAAATCGTGCACCATATTTTAACTAATAAAAAAATCTGACTCCTCGACATTTTTTTTCTAATTTTAAGTAAAAACGTTTAATAATTACAATATGGTTTATTGTTGTGAAAAGTAAAAATTAAATTTACAATTGATAAAAAAAATTTAAAAAAAATGAAAAATCGACGTAAGATAGACAGTGATGGAAAATTTGTAAGTTATTGAATGAAAAGAAAATTTATACTTCAGGAATTAACTCTAACAAAAACAGTCATTTTTAATCGGAACACATTAATGTCAAATTTGATTGCCCAGAATTTTGGACTAAACCTTATCCACTATACATTTATTTTATATTATTCCTTTGTTCTTACTTTGTAGACTTTTTGAGCGTCTGGGATAGAAGTATTTGATTAATCCAAAAATCGAATAAGGGTGAAACTCTATATTCTAATTAAATTTTATACCTTAAAACTTTAAAACCAACATTATTAGCTCTTCAAATATCTTAATTCTTATTTTTTATACGTTTAATCCCGACTACTTGCATTAATTAATATTTTATAATATTTGGGATGTCAAGATCAACAGTTACTTTACAATATATTGTGGCCTAAAATATTAATTCGTGATCTTGAAAATTAATTTGTGACCTTAAAGTAATAAAGTCAATGAGTTTTTAATCAATTTTATGAACTTAACTCTCCAAATCTTGTTTTAACTATTTTTCCTGATTTTAATCCGGACTATTTGCATAAAGTATTTTGTATTAATTAATTTGGATGTCAAAATCAATGGTTCCCCTCAACTGAAAATTTAAAAGATATGTCATCAAGTAGGTAATGATTCCTCGTTAATTTACAATTTCTATGGAATTATTTATCTACATTATCACTAGAAACCAATGGGTCATTATTCGCAAGAAAAAAAAACACAGTAAACTTGAGAAGGAATTAATTGTAAAATAAACAGAATAGGTGAAAACTATGCCAACGATTTATTATATGTAGCTCGATAGTTTTCGACTAACAAAACTTGTTGAATTTAGAAATATTTATGCAAATATAATTTTGTAAAACATCAATTCAAGATTTAATTTACAATTTTAAGTTAATTTATATGGGTGGACTGTCTTTGCGACATCAAATACATAAAGGAAAATGCTTCATCCTCTAATTCGTCTTTCTAAAAATCCTCCTAATATTCACATATGAAAAATACTCTAAAAAATTGATAAAATTATAACCCATATCATTATCAGATCGTTAGAAGATTTTTAGGAGAATGATTAAAAGATATAACATCGTCCATACATAAAAATGATATGAACATTACTTATGGAGATATTTTGACCGGTCAACGCATGATGGTTGAAATTAAATGTCTTGTGTGCCCCAGGATTGAAGCATTCATGTCCCGTGATTTCTCATGTGAGTTGTGACATCAATAATTTTGATAAGATTTATAATGAGGTCAAGATGCGTGTACGTAGCTGATTGGAAGAGTGTTTTTTGTAACTTTGCGTGTGCGCCCCGTTGACCATTTACTTGTTTTGTTTCGTCATGACAAGTGACATATAATTTTCTACATGGTTTCACTTTGACATTTTCCATTTCGGATGTTGAATTCGTTGTGTTTAAGTTGATACACTCACTCCACTCTAATTCATTTTGGATGGATAAAAGTGTTAACTTTCAGATTAAATATATTAGTATTAAAACGAAGCATATGTTGCAATTTTAGAACGACCATCTAAACATTTTTTTCAAGGCATTATACAACAAGAATGTCTTCATCATCATCATCATCATCATCATCATCATCATCATCATCATCATCATCATTATTATTATTATTATTATTATTATTATTATTATTATTATTATTATTATTATTATTATTATTATTATTATTATTATTATTACGCAACAAATGCTTCAATGAATATGTTACAACTGTTTATTTTGCCATTAAGTGCATTTAAGACTAAAAGGGGGTAAATTACACCAAATGCCCTCCAACTTTTAATTTTGTTCAGTCATGCTTTCCAACTTCACTTTGTAACAACGATGCCCTCCATCTTTTAAATCATTTCACCCGATGCCCTCTTTACCTGAGATAGGCGATTTTCCGATCGTCGAGCTGACATGGCACACACATGACGCTGACAGGACATTTTTTTCTTTTCTACGCGTTGACGTGATAATATTAAAAAAATAAAAATATTAATTAAAAAATAAAAAATTATCACGCGTGAGGTGGAGGTTCCCACCCCTCTAACCTCGCCGGTGTCTCGTGCGAGACGCCGATCGACGAGGTCGCGGAGGGGGGTCGAGGCCCCCCTTCTTCTCGGTCGCCGACGATGGGAGAAGGGAAGGGGGGGGGGGGGGGGGGGGGGGGCGACCAGCGAGGTCGCAGAGGGGAGTCAAGCCCCCCCTTCTCTCTCCCACCGACGCGCGAGAAGAAGGGGGGTCAAGCCCCCCCTCCCCCCTTCTTCCGCCGCCGACGCCCAAGAAGAGGGGGGGGGGGGGGGGGGGGGGGGGGCGAGGCCCCCCTCCACGACCTCATCGCGGAGGGGGTCGAGGCCCCCCTTCTCTCGCCACTGCCTCCTCGTCGACGTCTCGCGCAAGACGGCGGCGAGATTGGAGGGGTGGGAACCTCCACCTCACGTGTGACAATTTTTTTATTTTTTAAATAAATTTTTTTTATTTTTTTAAAATATTATCACGTCAGCGCGTAGAGAAGAAAAATGTCCTATCAGCGCCATGTGTGTGCCACGTCAGCTCGATGACTAGAAAATCGCCTATCTCAAGTAAAGAGGGCATCGGGTGAAATGAATTAAAAGATGGAAGACATCGCTGTTACAAAGTGAAGTTGGAGGACAAGACTGATCAAAAGTGAAAGTTGGAGGACATTTAATGTAATTTACTCGGCTAAAAGTGCAGCAAAAACTTCTAAATTACAACAGAAAGACAGATGTTACTCCTTGTCAAAATATATGAAATTGAGCAACTAAGTCCTTTTCAAAATCCACGAGATTTGACAAGACTTGCACTAACTTCGTATCAAAATTATCAATAAAATTTCAAACATCTGTAGGACTTAGTGTAAATAATTTTTAGTCAAGATTCTTTTTATGTATGTGTTAGCTACATCACATTTTCCATCCATACAAATTATAAAATATATAAGATAAAATAAAAATAGAACATTGGACCGCCTCTATATGGCCCCTTTGGGTCCTGTCCCTAAGACATTGATGATCCCTTTTTCATTTAATCTTTTTTTTACTATTTTCATTGAATTATATTATTGGATTATTACTGACAAAAGTTATTTTAGGATGTTGGTATTTTTTATATCAATTCGGATCTACGAGAGGTCTTGGATGTGCAGTACTATTAGCAGCAGCCGGATAAACAACATTGGTATTTTAATTGAAAAATAGAAACTATCGATCTTCGAAAAAAATACCAACGTCGTTTATTATTTTATAAAATTCGGACAAACGTGAAAGGGATAAAATAAGAATTTAATAAGGGATAAGAATAAAAGATAGTGGGATTAAATGAAGAATAGTTATTAAGTAGAAATAATTTTTTGAAATTATTAATAAGAAATGTAAGAGTTTCATTTGGGATTTAGTTCGAGTATATTCAGAATTAAGGGGGTATTTGGCCAAAATGACTTAACTTGGTTTGAAAATTTTCTTCTTGGAACTAAAAAAAAAGTTAATAAGAACTCATTTTATCTACTTATAAGCCAAAAGAATAAGCTGAAAAACTCAACTTTTTTTTAGATAAAAAAGTTTATTAATTTGATCAATGAATTTACTATTTTGCTCTTATAGAATATATTTTGTCTTCACATATTTTATCTATTATAATATTAAAAAATTTTGGTCATTTGACTAAAGTACTAAGTTATAATTTTTTTTCCTTATCAAACACATAACTATTTATTTTTAAAGTCAACTTCAACTATTAAATTACTTATCAATATTTCAATTTATCGACTATTGTATATCCAAATGAATCATATTCTCACATCGCGGCAGCTCTCATATTCTTGTTGTTCTCCTTCTCCTATATATACATGTATCAAGACATTTCACACACACTCAACTCAATATAAGTTCATTTCTCTTTTTCCCAATATCATTTCCCGCAATGAAAGAGGTGCCACATCAAGAGTACATAAAGGTATGTATGCCATGACTAATGATGGTCACAACATTTTTATTTTTGTACAAATCAATCCACGGTGACTCATTGCTTGATCCCGGCGGAGTTTTCGTGACCAAGGCGATGCTTAATCGCAATAGCTTGGTCGCGAACTGTAACCCAAGTACTAAAAAAATTCATTATTAATTGTTACTAATGATTAACGATTATGATCGAGGATTGGAATATGTCCTACATTTTTGTGAGCCTAGTTGGTTCCAACACTCCTCAAGGTTTAAAAATTGACACTAAATTATTGATGTTATTATTTTTCATTTTGAGCTCTATATTTGTTATAATCTATTATGATATAATGTTTGTCCTCCCTACTTGTAAAGGGGGACCATCCTACCAAATTTATCAGTTGTTTGATACAGAAACGACGACCGATCTGATGTAGCATGTGTTAGACAAAAAATGCAGTCCGGTTCGATTGTGGAAGAGGTTAAAAAAATCGTTCTACTCGCTTTTTTTGCCCTAGCAAAATCTCCCTAACGAACTCTCTTCTGTCACCTATCGATGTTGTTGGGTCGAGCAGCTTTCCTAACGAAATCCGGCCTAGCGACCTCGTGCAATGCCACTTGTTGTCGCTTATCGCTGTTGTCGGGTCGAGTAGTTTTTCTCTTGTGAACGAAATTTGCCATAATGACCCTATGCTCCGCCATCGTGCGATGCTGCCATTGGTCGTTGTTGTTGGGTCGAGCAATTTTTCTCTCGTGAATGAAATCTACCCTAGCACCCCCGTGCTCTGTCAAACGCTACTGTCGTCGAACGCTACTGCCCGTACTGCTCCCTTAGCTTCCTCGTCGCCGCACACGAATGAGCTGTCGCCCTTCACCAAACCTCATGATCCTCCTTGTCGCAAGAATAGGGGCAAACCGCTCAAGGCTCATCATATCAATATTCAATAGGAAGGCCTAGCTTCATCATGTCTCCGAAGTGTTCACGTTTTCCCGCTCGAACTGTGATTTTTTTCATGTGCGTCGAGTGCATCGATTCAACATCAGACGACTTATAAACTATACAGGACGGTCCTCCCTCCATAGGTATAGATGACAAACATTAAATCATTAATTTTTTTATGATGTTTGAAAATTCTTATGCACTCATGATTGTACACCAAAGTAAAAGAATAAAAATAGTCATCTAGATAAAAGTCAAAAGTTGTGTATCACAATGTTATTGTATTATGATTGAATGGATAACTATATTAAATTAAATATAACAAGTAGCATAAGGATAGTCAACCTACACAGTTGTTGCTTTGCAAACGAATATATGAGATAAAGCTTAAATAATAAAAAAACGAATATATTGAAAACAAAATAAAAAAAAGTTAATCAATCTGAGTTGATGCAACTGATTAGCAGAATTGTGTGGTTCAACAGATGTTACTAGTTTTGGGATAGATTTTTGGAGTCTATGATGGATAAATACTATTTTGATCTTCATTCCAAATTAACCAAATGTTAATAACCTTGGGCATTGGTGACCAGCTGGGATATAAAAAAAGAAAAGAAAAGAAAAGTTTTCAATTCTGCCATAATGATGGACATGTCGACATGCAAATTCAACCACAAACCCGAATGAGAACTAATTTTAGCTCTTAGCTCCTCTCTCTCTCTCTCTCTCTCTCATGATCGTAGATTTATTACTTCTTAACTGTTTACGAGATCACAAAGCTGAAATAAAGTTATAAATTGGCTGCACTCCGTTGTTTTGAATACTTGGTCCAAGTAATGCTGATCTCAGACAAGTGACAAATAAATTTAATCAGCTACCCACTTTGAGCTCCTACTAAGAACGATGAAAACCTAATGTAAATAGGTCCATTAGTTACCTACAAAAATACATCAACTCTTCTAATGGACCTATGATAACAACTGCAAATTTTCCAAAAAACAGCGTTGGTTATGCTTTATGTAATACTTGGAATTGGAGGACAAGTGAAGAGGAAGCTTCATGGGAGTTGTTTGACATGCAAGGTATGACTCGAAATATCTTAATCGATTCAATTCCAACCATTGTAATATAGATATATGTCATGATCGGATGATAAAGACATGATGTTATTATATATATAAATATATAGCACTAGAGACATTAGAACTTTTTTACGAATTTCAGACAATTAAATCCGTAAAAAATTTCATGAAACTCATTAAAAACTTTATTTTTCGACGGGACACACTGATTGAAAATGATTTTTTGACAGGTGCATAAAAATCATCCATATTTTTTTATGTGCAAAACCGTCACAAGGACGCCCTTGACAAAGAAAAAAGGACATTTCAGAAAGTAACTTGTCTTAATATGAACCTTATATATAATATTAATTATGTCTCTAAATTTTTTTTAAAAAAAATGATCGTCCAGCTAGATCCGGCCGCGGGACGGCCCAATATAATGATATCATGAGACATTCTGGCTAGGTACATTATATCATCTAATTTGTGAAACAGGATAATTTCTTCTGCGATTGGTCAGGTTCACATAATCAAAGTAAATATATTTGCATATCCAATAATTCTACTCAGACATAATTAATATTATATATAAGGTTCATCTTAAGACACAAGTTCTGGTAGTTTGCCTTGAGGCACAGACTTTCTGAAAGGTCCTTTTTTCTGTCATAATGGTCTCTGTCATGCAAGCCTACGTGCGGCATTATTCAAGGTAGTGGATGGAAATGGTTGGGTTTGGTTGGAAAAGAAGAGACTAAGAGGATCAGGAGGAGTGTGACACCTGCTCTAACTCGAAATAATAACCCCTGAAGACTACTTCTCTCCTCGTCTCGAGCTCCTCTACTTTATGGCAACTTTATAATGAGCATCGATCTGCACTCAGTCTTGCAGCAAGGGCACTGTCACAACCATGGTAGGCAGGGCTTTTGTTTGCCCTCTCTTTTCCTTCAAAGGGTTGGATGAGACTAACGAGAAATTTATGTTAACTTCTACAAGTGGAACATGCATGCAAATGTCATTCCTATCTCTTTATATATGATTTTATCCTTCATGTTCCTCCTCTACCGGTGCTGATTTCGTATCTCAGCTTAGGAGGAAAGGCCTTCTCTGGACACAGCATGCAAGGTTGACAACACACTTTTAAGCTGCCAACGGATGGAGGAAAACCTTCCTCCAGGCTTTAGGTTTCATCCTACGGACGAAGAGCTCGTCACCTACTACCTAAGGCGAAAGGTGACGGAGTTCGGCTTTGCCGCTAGAGCTATTGCCGATGTTGATATCAATAAGTGCGAGCCTTGGGATCTGCCTGGTAATTTATGGATTAGTGCGTAACAGTCTCATGTCCTCAGCTACAAGAACATGTTATTGATTTTATATTAGTAATAATGTCATTGCATGAGTTTGAGAGTTTTTCGCTATGTTTGTGTCATTTTTCCTTTCAGGAAAGGCAAGCATGGGGGAGAAGGAATGGTACTTCTTTAGCCTAAAGGATCGGAAGTACCCAACGGGAATGAGGACTAACCGGGCGACAGATTCCGGCTACTGGAAGACCACTGGAAAGGATAAAGAGATCTCGCATTGCGGAGTCTTGGCCGGGATGAAGAAAACTTTGGTGTTCTATAAGGGGAGGGCTCCAAGAGGTGAGAAGACAAGTTGGGTGATGCACGAATACAGGCTCCACAGCAAGTACCCCTACAACTACAAGTGCATCAAGGTATAATTATAAGCTTTGCTACTTGCTCCCAAGGTGATTGAACTCTGAGTGGAGACTCACCTCTTCTTTCACAGGAAGATTGGGTTGTGTGCAGGGTATTCAAGAAGAGCAACAAAGTCACGAGGCAAGAAGCAAACTCTTTACTGCCTCTTCCTCACTTGATCGAATCTCCTTGCAACGTCGAATTCAGCGAGCTCGGAGAATTAGACGTCTCCATCTTAAATAGTCTCATCAACAACCAGAGCTCGCATCCCCACGGCATGCAAGCTAATGACAACAAGGTGGACATGCACATGAACTGGATCTTGCCCAGTGAAGGTACAAGTCAGCCTACGGCGCCCTGGTGGGCGGGAATTGGATCCGATTGTTTGCAAGGAGTAGAAACACTAAGGCAATTGTCTCTGTCGCTCGATGCTCATCAAGCAAGAGAATCAACGGGTGCGGCAAGCTCGAAGCCCTTTGTCAAGCATACAAATGCTCTGTTTGAAGCTGCCTCCTCCAAAGGGGCAGAGTGTCCGCAGCTGCCCTCTGATCATGGACCAGTTTGGGGAAACTACTAATGCTACTTGTTTGCATAATGTTGACTTATTGCACTCAGAGACTTTAAAAGTTATCAGTTCATAGTACGTTCTGCTGTTATATGTCAGTGGCAATTGGTGCAGCATCAAGCAATAACAGCAACAAAATTACAGGCAATATAGTGCTATCCTGTATGTATGGTTCATGTGTATTGTTCTCGTACATAATTTCATCAGACTAATGTGCTTTAGAGAATCAAATTAATGTGTTCATGCATGGCTCATCGTCCTCAGCCGCTGACGAGTATGAGTTGACAAACAAAATACGACCGAATCAACATATAGTTAACTCTTCAATGTGTACAAAAAAGAATATGCATTTAATTGATTAGGTACCTTAAAAGTAATAAAACTTGACCGAATATAAAAATGATCAGTATAGATTGATTCACAATAATTAAGTGTAACGTACGAGTTTTAAGCCCTCTATTCAAACTCGACAACCTTGCTTGATTAAATTCCCAAAAGAAAATGGACTGTGTAAAGACTCCAAGATGGCTGCTCCCGGTTGAATTAAATTTTGGTGATTGTCGTGACTCCTTATCTTCGAAGGTGTCATACCTACAAAGTAATGAGCGTACGAGGGCGAATCCAAAATTGAGTATGATAAAACACTCGATTGCACTGACTCATGATACCCCAAGTAGTGACTACGTGACGATATATAATAGCCAACTTATAGTTGAATGACTATATATAACATGCTCAGGTTCACAAACTGCACAACTTATAGTTGGATGAAGATAACGGCACTACGAGGGACAGATTGTTGTAACAACCACCATTCGATATCCTGATATATTATAATTCCAAGAAATTACATACGCATTCAACATCGGTCATTTAACTCATGGGTGCAGAAACAAGTGCAAACACACCCTTAAGTCCTAGTAACATATCAGGTCACAAATAACTGTAAGAAAATGACTTTCATAAAAAAATTATTATAGACCCTCTCAACTCTCAAGCATGTCACTGCAAGAAACAAAGGCAGCAATTCCGTTAAATGGGTATCACCTCAACAAGATAGAGTGACTGCATCCTACTGTCCTACAGCCAATGAGCATCTAAGAGTACAGGATGATAGAGGGCTTTTAGTTGAAAAAAGGTTTAATAGCGGCGAGTCCCATAGGAGAAAGGTCGAATGTGTCCACTAGAATCATAGGTCCCTTGCGGATAGCTATGCAGTGCCTCTGTTTGAGCAGAACCATATCTATCAACAATATGCTCGAAAGATCGTGCTCCAGGGATCTAAACAGGAAGAGAGGATTGTCATCATCTAAGCTTCAATACCAACATAGTTTTGGGCAACAAAGAAGAAAATAAGAGTGACTGAAAGAAATCACACGTGACCAAGGGGATAAGTGAAAGCTATTGTTGTCTCAAAGAGGACTACACAGACAGTATGTCTCACAATGAACATATGTACTCTGGTTATAGAAACTTGTACTTTAAAAGACTTTCAGATCAGCAAAGGGTCGTGAGGTATTATAGAAACACTGTGCATATTGATTACCATATACATTATTCACAATTTTTAGAACTTCAAGGTCAGTCATTAAAGATTCTTTGAGCAAGGAATTGAGCATTGACAATACCTGACGGATATTAGCAATATTCTTCATGCCAGACCCATAAGCAGAAGTAGCTGCATCACTTGAAAAATTGTGCTCCAGACTACTAAAATTTGAGTACCTGAACGCATGAAAAAAAAGGATGACAACTATACACAGATTAATGCAGAAATCAACTTAAAGAAGCTTATGGAATGTATAGACAGAAATACCCCGGAGCATTTGGTGAAGCCCTGTAACTACGAGTCTCATATGATTGTCCAACACTCTGTCCATCAGGAAAGAAAGAAAAACAAGTCACCGAGAAGCCAAGAAGTTTAGACAACATCAATATATAAAGTACAGGCGACATTTAAGCAAAGACCAGATAAGCAAATAAAAAAGAACTCATTTGAGAGATAAATTGAAAAGAAAAGAACATGCCGCCAGCATATTGTTCTAAGTAAAATCACAATCAATAAACAAGGGACTGTGTTCCATTCGGTCATTCAAATATAAGAGGGTTTAGTGGTACAACCAACATGACTGTGGTATCACAACACATTGGTGACAGAACTCATGAAGATCAGCATGCACGTGCATGACGACAACAAACAACAAGACTATGTTTCCACGCGATGCATGAAAACCAATAAACACTATATCATGAAAGTGGAAACAAAGACCAAAACACAATTTTCATTTCATGTTTTGGTTTGTACTTGGACAGTCAAAAGGACCTCAGATACTAAAACTAGAATCGAGCAAAACTACTCTCCAATTTAAAAAATAATGAATTGAAATAATAACACAATAGAAACAGATATAGGAATTTGTAAACATTAACAGGATTTAAACTTCACAAGAAGCTTATGTGTCGACAAGATTTATCCTAATGCATAATGATAAATTAACGCCACTGCACTAAAGTATTTTACTAATTGGAGGCAGTTGGTGAAAATTTCACTGGCTTGACACAAAAAGTAGTGAACTTAAGTTGGCTGCTCCTCTTCCTTAAAAAATGGCTTCTCCTCGAAACGTGGAAAAAAGCTTGGCAGCTGCGAGATTTTTGTGGTGCCAAAACTAGTAAATCTACCTTAATACTTTTAGTTGAAAGGAACCATTATCAGAGTCAATTTCTAACAGCAATAAATAGCCATATCTAAAAAATGCATGGTACAATACAATATAAAGAAAAGAGAGAAGAAACCAATACAAGAATGTAACATATACCTTTGGTCGATCATACCCCAACTCAATCATGCTAGAAGACGGAATTCTCCTACCAGAAAAGTTTTCTGGAGAAGTGAAACCATGAAAGCGGTGTGTTGAAGCAGGGTTCCCATAAGTATTTTCGGAAGATGACACACCTTGTCTAGACAAGCTTTCAGGAGGAAATCCAAGAAAAGATGCAGAAGTTGGATTTGCAACAGAACCTGCATCTCGAAGAGTTCTGTCTCTCAGCCTGGATGCAATCTCCGCAAGTGCATCCATTGCAATACCATGATTTCCAGAGATCTGTATGACCAGTAGATAATCAGTGTGCATAAGGAGAAAGAGAAACAAATAAGTACGAATATCACCTGCACTAGCTCTTCATTTGGAGATGTGTACTTTGGCTTATCATCCTTAGAAAAAACTCGAATATCTGCTCTAGTTCGCCTTCTCATTTCTGTTATTACATTGCCACCTTGTCCTATGATGCAACCTACCTTACTCGACGGAATAAGAAGCCTAGTTGTGATAATATCATTTTCTGTTGCTGAACTTGTTTTGTTTTGAAGTTGAAGAAGAGCTTCAATTGTTGGAGAGATTGGATCATGAGGAACCTGAAAGTCAATGTGAAAGAAACCAGCTTGTTAGAAAGCAGGAAATATTAAGCCAGTTTTATTACTCCATTACAGATGGCAGAAAAACTTAATTCTCATATCTAAGATAACTAATCTGCCATGAAATATAGGATGCCTTCTCAAATATGCAAGTTTTTTGTTACCTCCATAGCAGAGATAATGATCACCCGTTCTTCAGCCTCAAAAGAACTGTCCTCAACCTGAATGCGAGCTCCAGTTTGTTGCTCCAAACGTCTAACATTTATTCCATTCTTGCCAATCACCCCGCCAATCTTCCCTCTAGGACACAAAACTCGAATACAAAACTCTTCAACTGGTTCATCATTTTTTACATCCCTACTTCTGCGAAAATCACTTGGATCATATCCATATGTCTCATCTCGATAACCACCATACCATGGCCTTGATTGAGCATGTATATCACTGCTCTGATAATGCAACATTGGGCTTACTTCATGCATCAGATGCATGGAAGAAACTGATCGACGTATGCCACGCGTACTTGCATCTATGATATCTTCTAGAGGAGGGTTTTCTTTACGGGGATGCTGATGAAGAAGGGTTGAAATTCGACATAAAGCTTTTCTCACAACAGAAGGTGCACCTGATATCTGATAAGCAAATAAAGTCAATAATCTCAATTATGTAAGCTAATTTAGCAAAAGAATCTCAACAAGCAAACGTAAAAGAAGCTATAGAATCGCATTATGATTAAGGCCATCTCATGAAGCGAAATTCACTATTCTAACAAGACAGCCTTAAGTGATTACTACCACGCAAGAGAAATATGGAGCAATACCAAATCTTTCTTCACTTTCCGTGATGCAAAAATCTATCATAACATCAAACATATTCCTTTGCAATGAGCATTCCTGATTAGCAGGATTACGTGATTTGAAATGCTCCAAGCTTATTATCTACGGGCAAAAAAAAACTATGAGCACAAGTGTAGCAGGTTTTCTTAGGTTATAACATCTATATCTCTTTTTTGTGATATGTTATCCAAGGCGATTCTCCATTCTTTGTCATAAGAATGTCAATTAACCTGTGCAGCTTAAATACTTGGAAGCTTATTACCTATGCCATGAAACTGATATAGTCTACTAAATGCCCGACAACCTTCATAGGAAGGAACTATTGCAAGACGTTACCACAAGAATGTTACCTGGACTAACTCATCAGTTTCCATAGCACAAGGTGGCAGGTGATCTGAAGGTAATAGGCGAATGCTCGCAGCAGTATCATTCCGAATTTTCTGAATTACAGTCCCACCCTTGCCAAGAAGACATCCAACTTGGGGTTTGGGAACCAAAAGACGAGCAGTAACAACACCAGTAGTTTCTTTAGTTTCAACTGTACTACCATGCAGAATCTCATCAGCAGCAATCCTATCATGCACCTTAATTAAAGCATCCTGGGCAGGGCAATGTAACTGCATTTCTTCTGAAGCTTTATCATCAGGATCCTTAACACATTTAAAATTGTCAAACTGTTGTGAGAGGTAGCTGTAAATAATAATTACCCTCTCTTCTGCCCCTGGAACAGCATCAGCAACCCTTATCTTTGCATGAGTCTCATCCCTGAGGGCATTAACAATGTCACCTCCTTTCCCAAGAACACTGCCAATCTTCTTTACAGGGCAAAGAACACGATATATTGTATCAATATCTTTGGAGGTAACACCAGAGTCATGGCCAGAATTATGCTTCTTCCTTTTCCCATTATCAAGCTGTTGGTGGGGCCTTTTTCTAGAATCTCTTGAATTTCGTCTGCTGTAGGAACCTTCCATGTCCGTCTATGTAATATCTTAACTAATAACATATATAAAAGTTAAGGAGATTAGAGAAAGGCAATGACAAATGAAAATGACTCATATATATAATAAATTTGCTGAGTACCTCCGCAGCATCTTACAAATTACATAAAATTAAAAAGTTATTCTTGCACAGAAAGTAAAATTAATCTCACAACAAACATCATTTTTTTCTTTCTTTTTGAAGGACATAAAGCTCATAAATTGTAAGGAAAACAATCATCCACAAATATGAGATCCTAATTTTCCCATATTGGCAAGCTAAAATATGAGAAAGATACAAATACAAGTTCTTTCATCACAATTGACATGATGTATATGAGTGCCACAGTCAGGCATGCTTCCGAGAGACTAAGCTTTTGCCACACCGAAGTAAACTAAAGAAATTGAAGGTATCCACGCAGGGTAGATGGCCAATTTATCACAGATGACATCTCGAAACAACAAAAGTCACTCAGTTAACATTGAATTATGTGGTTGGAATCCCAAACACAAGCTCATGCCGGAATTCAATTTGCCTGGATTGCAACAAAGGCTCCCCCAAAACACAAAACAATTCCAGCGCATTCTCACATCACATCGATTTGTGAGACGATTGACAAGAAAAGGATTGATCATCTTGTTTATTTTCTCTTGAGAGGAGGGAAAGGTTACACATTTAACATACTAACCATGCCCCCAAAGAAATAGATAGATGTCTGGCATCAAATCTCAAATTAAATAGGAAAACAAAAATACAACAAAATTTTACCGATTAGCAAGAACGGAGAATGCCACAAGCATTAAATCCAGCAGAAGCGCATCGAGCTGTGTCTCGGAACAAACAACAAGCGAATGGAAACCCTAGGGAGATGGAGAACTCACCGCTTCTTCCTCGGAGCTCAGGAACGAGAAGGAGACGATGGCGCGGAAAGAGTGCGAGGAGGAGGTGATGGCTGTGGAAGTGAAGATGGAGGTGGAGATGGAGATGGAGGGAAACCTTGGGTTTAGGTTTTTTGGGTTCGGGAAGAGAGACGGGGAGCAGTAGAACGCGAAGCAACTAAATTGGTCGGCGCGATCAAGAGACGTGTGTTGTCTGAGCTTGAGCTCGAAGAGCCCTTTTAACTTGGGCTGAAAAGCCCATACTCCAAACAAGCCCAGTTAACAAGGTAAATTAATTTGAGCTCAAGAACAATATAAAAAATCACTTACGCAAATATCTGGCATGGATCAGTAGCAATATCTATTTCTTTTAAAAAAGTGGTCAATATCGAAGTGGAGGATCTCAACTCGGTATTAACTCGGACATAAAATAATTATCTCAGCCTCGTTATCAAACATATGTTGTCCCTATTTCATTCCAAATAAAAAAATATTATTACATGCATAAAACAATTGTCTCAAGTGGCCCAAAATCAATATCCTTTTATTATTCCTTAATTCATGTTTTATTATATGATTTTTCTGGTAAATAAGGATGTATATTAAAATCTATAGACTCAAAATTGTATTCAATCTAAGAAAGTTTGACCCAAAAAAATGGAAATTAATTCTTTTAAAACAACACTCGAATTCCTAACGCAAAAATTTTTTTTTGAAGGATTCGATTCGATCTAAACTTTTTTTTTCAGAAAAATATTTATTATAGTCAAAATATCAGTCTCGTTCCATTTAATATCTCTTTATTTTATTGGATATGAAAGTTATTAACTTGAATTTCAATTTATTAATTGAATATAAGATTAAGAAGTATATTGTATTTTGCTGTGTTAATATATTATAAAAAATTTGAACTTTAGAGATTAATTTTGAACTCTTTAAATATTTAATGTGATTAAATTGTTTTTTTTTTGTTATTATTTTTGTCGTCAATATTTTAAAAATATTACGGTTTAAACAGTGATTTAATTTGACCTGAAAAAAAAAGTGAGACTTAGGTATTTAAAAAAAACAATATGATCTTTTATGTTTTAGGAAACCGACATTGGAAAAAAAAACACCCAAAATTACTTTCTCCCTCTACTGTTAAAGATAATAAACGATAATTCCTGATGAAGTCGAATAATAATTATGAATATGTAATATTTTCTTTTTTAACACAGCCCAAATTGTAAAACTATCCCTTTATTTCTTTTAAATTTCTCATAATTCATCCTTTTTTCCATTAAACAGGCTTCAAAGGTGGTAGAATTCTTAGGTCTTCCAAGGGTCGATTATATCTATTTCCCATTATAAAAGGCATATCTATGTAAAGAGTAACAAAACAATATTAACATTCTATCAATATATGCATTGAGTTCTACTTACCTAGCCAATGATATCTTAAAAAGCATTCCAGAACTTTACCCAGGTAGTGATAGAAGGGTTACTCACCTCATAAATTGACAATTTAGCTGTCCAAAACACCTGGGTGGGATGGGGATTAGGAACTTAAAGCATACTAGAACTTCCTTACTTACCAAGCGTATTCTAGATGTTTTAAACAACAAACTCTCTTATTGGACTCATCTAGTCACTAAAAAATGTGGTAAACTTCACCGTTGGCAACATATAAATTATAAACGACAGCATGACATGGTCCTAACCTCCACATAGAAAGGAAAGAAGTCTGAGTCTTCTCAGGAACCCAATACTCCTCCTTTATGGGTAACAAAACTTGGTTTTCTAAAGCAGATTGGGAATGGTGTTTCATGCTTCTATTTCAGTATTATTTGATCCTTGGATTTTTCCAATTCCTATTATCTAGAAGCCAACATATGTTAATACGACCATCAATATATAATTTTTATTTGTGTGTAACATTTTATTGAATGGCTCCTGGAATGTGCACTTACTAAACAATCTTTTTGGTGAATGTTTGGTTACTAGCATTTTATCTATGTATGTTTCTCAATCTGCCGACGATGACTCATGGCTTTTGGTGATGGATACAAATGGTGTCATGAGAGCTAAATCTACGTATAGATTTATTGCAGGCTAATCTTTACCACCATGTTCACCCGGATAGCCTTCTTGGACAAAATTATGGCATATAATTGTGCTCCTAAGATCCACGTTTTCTTAAGGAAGTTGGCTCACAATAGATTGCCCACGGTTGATATTACTTCACGTCTTAACCCTTATGTTGATGCATATTGTAAGCTTTGTGGTAGACAACTTGAATCTGCTACCTATATGTTCTTCTTGTGTAATTTTGCCTCCCAACTCTAGTCCATCTTGTAGCATGAGCTGAACTTTTTGAATTTACATCCAATTGGAATACTGGATCTTGGTTAGTCGAGGGTTATAGTTTTGAGAAAACTTCCAAATCTAAGCTACTATTCATATTTGCATAATGAGCTATATGGTCTGTTAGAAATGATATTATTTTTTGTTTTAAGTCGTCAATTGGGATCGCGGTCTAGACGTGCTTTTATGAACATACTAATATTCATATACCTGAGACAATTCTCCCCCACAATCACATGCTGGTTCGATGGGAGTCCCCACCTCTCGGGTGAAAAAAATTAAACACCTCCTTTAGTTGGGCTGGGGGTGTGGGTTTCATTCTTTGCACTCATGAATGTAATTTTTTTTTGTGGTAGGTGCTCAGTTCTAGCTTGAAACTTGAAACCCAGATAATTTTGGAAGGAATACGACATGCTCTATAATTAAGAGAATCACAGAGGATATTAACTACTTTCTATCATTTTTTTAGCAGGGAACTTCTATCAACACATATTATGTAGCAAACAATGGCCGCCTCCAAATCTGATGTTTTTTGGGTGAAGGATTCTCTCTAAATATTTCTGTACTTAAATGCTTCTTGTTGCTATTCTAACAAATAACAGGCTTTTTATTTAAAAAAAAGTATTATATTAGTACAATATTCATATTCTTCTTTAATTTAATAAGATTTATTTTTAAAAGTCGCGAATTTGTCAAGTGCACCTGGCCCCTCTTCAACACATCATAATATTTTACTACTTATATTAAATGAAAGCGTAAAAAGAATCTATATTATATTAAAGAGAGAGTACTTTGAAGCATAAAATGACATTTGGCAAAAGCATGAATTGAAGTGTCCTTAAAGATTTATAATTAGTTATAATATTAAGTTATAAATTAAGATTATACATAATTTAATTGGAGTAGTGGATACCATAACCTTTAGGCATAAATATATTTTGTTATCAACGAATTAAATTAGCGATGATATAATATAATAATTACATTAATAGTATTTATATAAAATTTTAAAGAACTAATAATGATTGATAATTATTATTTTAAATAAACCACAGTAAAATCTTATTTTAAATACTTACTATCTCACCATTATAATGCCACGTCCGAGATAAAATTAAATATAGAATTTTAAATAATTGAAATATTAATATATATGCACTAACTATCTACCAAATAACTAATTATGTAATCGATACAGAAATATATTCTTTAAAGATCAATACAAAATACAACCGTCATTTAAAATTATTCAAAAATACAAAATACAATATACAAAATAATACCTTGACTAAGGAAATAATAGTATTTGTACTATAATATAATAGTTTTTAAATGATATATAAAATTATTAATATATTTATGTAATTTATCTTTGAATGTATTGTTTAAAACTCATTACTGCTTAGGAGCCGTATAAAATGATAAAAACATGATTATATTTAAATAAATTAATAACTGCCTAGAAGAATGATTAACTTCCAATTAGCATTTCTTGCCGGTTATAACCGTCTATGCTATAAATAATTGCATGGAAAGGACATGTTTTGTTGCATTTTTATTGTTGAAGTCACAATGTAAGTTGATTTTTTACCTTTAGAAACTTAAGCAGTGCTAAGTAGTTAAACTTTTTTCATTATTTGTTATTATTTTGAATATTACGTTGCTTTTCACTATAATGAAATTGATTAGTTATGTCTGTTAATATAATAATAATTTATTAAAGTGTAGTGAAGGTAAATATGTTATACTCATAGTTTTTTCTCTTATGCACAACAATATTCCTTTCTCTTTTTCATAAGAAAATGCGCAGATGCATAATTTATTTGCATGTTCTTATTTCTTATATCCACTAACAAAGTAGCAATTAACAAAAAAATACCCTAAGATATTACTTTTTATTGTTCGGTTTTGAGCTTTGGTTAGTCGCCCACAAAAGCCTTATGTAGAAAATAATATTCAGCTAAAATATAAGTTATATTATAATATCGACCTTTTCGTTTTATCTACATATGAGAACTCATAATTAATTTTTGGTATAAATTTGCGCAACTTCTTTCTTTCTCCTTTCAATATTTTCATGTATATTACTTTTGATTTGAACCACCAGCAATTTTTTTATATAGGTTTTAACCTTGATTTACAAATAATATCATAATAACTTTAAGCATATATAGAAATATATATATGTCCTTAGTATTATTCTTTCATCAATCATCATACTCATATGAATGATCATGGTGGATATTGAATGTATATTACAATTATTAAGTGAGAGTTAAGGTGATATTATCACATAGAATTAAATAATAGGAAGTGGTGGATTGGGTGCACAAATATTTTGCATATATAATCAATGTCATTGGTCCAACTAGCTACTGGGGAAGACTTCAAGAACAGGTAAATAATTAAACAATTATATTACCAAATTAGTTCTTATCTCAGTTACCATCTACAAATAAGGTATAATATGTTGTTATACTTTGATGTATATGTTAACTAGGTCTTAACTACCACATAAAATAATTTATTCGATAAATACGCTGATCGTATAGTAATTACTATATAAAATATCTTTAGGACTGTTTTGACATATGGTAAATGTAGGGTAATTGAAAATATTAGTTTAATTCAAATGTTAGTGGTCCAACCATTTATAATCAGGTATATGAAAAACTCGGGTAAAATTTTTTCTAGGGGATAGGTGCAATATTTATAATAATAATAATAATGAAATTATTATTTTTATAATGATGAAGGAGAGGATAACACTTGGTTAATCTATGAATTAATTGGATAGTTTATTACTAATTGAAAATTCACTAAATAATTGGAGTGTTTATAAGATATCATTAGCATGATATCTCAAAAAATTATTTTACTGTAAATTCCTCATTTTCTTATTTTACAACTCTGATTTATTTAATAATAATCATGAGAAAAAATAAAAAGAGTAGTTATAATTAATTTTATTAAATAATATAAAGAGATAATATTTATTAGTTACTTATTAGGAAAATGATGTCATTAGAAAGACATCTAGCATAATTTATGTCATTAAAATGTAATTAATAATCTAACATTACAACCTCACGTGTGCTTATCATATAATGTAGTTATTTTACAGACTATTTATCTTGATTATTGTGTATAGATGGGATGGATAATTATTCTAATAGACATCTTTCAAACAATATTTTCTAAGTCTAAAACATTTTTTTAACTATCCAATTGCAGGTTATTTATTTTGTAAGTCTAAAACATTATTGAACGGTGGTTATAAGAGAGTTCATTCAAAACACAATATTCATATATTACCATCACATGTGATTATATTTAATTTTAATAAACGAAATAAGTATCAAGAAGTATCGCATAAAATATTAATTTATGCCTCTTCTTTATCAGATAACATAAAAATAATATCTATATCATCATAATATTTAATTTAAGTCAATTATTAAAGAACCACGTCAAACTAAAACAATATAAAACTATTTTGGAGATTAAAAAGCTAATTACATATTTAAATTTGAAAACTAAAAAATATCCATCATCATAGTTTACATGATATACTTTAGAAAATTTTTGAAACAGTATATTTATTATTCGTATAAATATAAAAGAAGGGTGAATAAAATAGTACAATCAAATCATCCAACTAATCATTAAAGTTTTATGGAATTCCCAATAACTTAGCAATAAATATAACAACAAATTCTACTAGCTTAAAAAATTCTACAGCTAATTTTTTTTATTGATAACAAATCTTATTGTTAATTTTAAAATAGGAAGATCAAGAACTACAGAAAAGGAGAAGGACAAACAACAATGAATTACATTTTAACTTTTTTCATAATAAGCATTATATTATTTTTAGTTTTCTAAATTCAAGCCTTCTATTTATTCGATATCTTATGCTATGTATTAGTGTGTTAGAAAATTCTTAATGAGTTTCTTAATTAATAGTATAACAGCATGATCGATTAATCAATGTAAAAAAATTAATATCACAATCTGATAATAGAATAATTAAATGGAAATAAAAACATATATGCTTTGTTTAGGTAAGTGATCCGAAGGAATACTAATTGTATTTCATTATTTTAAAAAACTATGTTAATTTCATGTCTTACGAAATACAAACATAAGTCGGGTGTAAACTTTTAAAACTGGAATCAGTTTTTTAGAAGGACAAGGAATATTAGATTAGTGCTGCACAAAGTTATTTGTATTATGTATAAGTTTAACATTATAAATTATTTTGATTATTACAAAATAATTATTCTTTATATATTTATTAAATGATTATAATTCTTTAACTTTCTAGAAATATAGAATCATAATCTATATTTTTCATAAGAAAATAAAAAATTTATTTTGATCGAATTACTTTTCTATATCTAACATCCATGGCACATGTTTGAATCTACTCATTTATAATAAAAGTCCTAAACTCATGGTAAAATTTTATCTGTTTCAAATTTGAAAATGTTATTATTATAATTTTTATTATATTAAAATTAAGTTAATAAACATTAATTATGTATTTCATTTATTTTTTTTAAAATTAAGATTATGCACTATGTCTTTGTGTTGTAATTGTTCTTATTTTTTACATGACCTATTTGAATTAGTTTAATAATAATAATGATCCCTTAAAGATAAATATTCTAAAATGGGATTTGACTTAAAAGATGGTATGGAGAATGATAGATTATCATTTTGTAATAAAAATTTGTAATTTTTTAGATATAACGTATTTTCTTCTTTATTTGTATTTGATTATTTGTTGGATATTGAAGAATTTTCTTCTGTCTTACCAAAGAGTCATAAATAATCATGGGTGAAATAATTGAAATTAAAATTAATATATATATATATATATATATATATATATATATATATATATATAATTTTAGCTATTTATAAATCTATAAATATCACTATTTGTTTATGATCATATGTATCATAAATGTATAAAAAATTAAATATATTACAATTTAATATATCAAACTTAAATGAAAATATTACTTTTTAAGAAGAGAGGAAAATAAATGGATATTCATATTATTCAACTAATATTAAAATATACAAAACTAAGTATTTTATAAATATATGATTCGTTTATTTTTGCATCATCCATGCATCGGACGGGTCATCATACTAGTTTGTTATTAATCTAGTGTTATTAATTTGACATCATTAAATCAATTGAGTATTAAGACATGTATTAGGCATTAACATGTCTACCTGAAAAAGGTAGGTCCAAACTACTAGCCCATCTTCCCGGGAGACCCAGTTGTTTTGGGCCAGTTACTTATGTGGCACTTTTATTCCGTTTTCTAATGAACGTCATTATTTTATTCATTTAACGAACGTCATTCTTTTTGCGTATAAAAATACATATCAAATTATCGTACATATCATTTTCTTTATTCTTTTCATCAAATTAAGTTAATAAGAACATATTTTACGAATTTTTAAAAAATATATTTAACTTGTATTTATTATTTTTTAATTTGAATATCTTTGGCCCTTTGGACATTATTATTATTCATAATGAACACAATAGTTTATTGTGTCAACTAACATCATATATATATATATATGTATGGATTAAATGATCAATGGTTAAAATAAAATCTGACACACGTAGATATTTCTAAATTAAATTTTCTTGGATACTTTAATTGATACATAAAAAATCATCTCTCTCTCTCTCTCTCTCTCTCTCTCTCTCTCTCTCTCTCTCTCTCTCTCTCTCTCTCTCTCTCTCCCCCCAGAGTTATTAATGTACTCCCTCCCTCCCTCCCTGTGCAGAGTTATTCATGTACGCAAAGCAGAATAGTCTATTTGTCATCTTCCAACCTTCTTCCTCATGGTCCGAGTCAAAACCCACTGAACTTGCTCTAAAATTCAAGTCATGAGTGTTCATCAACTCCCAATCAAACGTTGAAGACATTTCTTTCACTGTTAAAGGTGGACTAAAGTTAGAATTCACGAAAAAGATATATGTATGCATATATACTATCGGTTAATTATAAATTATCTCGATTATAAGATATTTTTATATATAAATTAGAGAATATATATATATTATAATATATATAGAAACCACGAATGCTTCAATCGTTGACCACGTACACATCCTGCGATTCGCCGGGGAAGTGTCGGAACCTGTTGGCTGATTTATTCAACAACATATTCGCGTAGTACAAGTTTACGGCATGCAGTGACTAGAAGCAGTACACGTATTATTTTTTTTCTTTTTTTCTTTTAAAGGAAAGTGCTAAATTTCAATATTTTTTTAATATTACGCAATGCAATCGACTTCTTCCAATGCGTCAACATTTTACGGTTCTACCCACGAACTAACAATTTATAAGAATATAAAATTATTTACCTTATTTTTTCTAACGATTTTATTTTATTTTTTAAAAACTGTTATCGGATCAAATTTTAACATATAGTATCAAAATGAGAGACGAGAATTCAAATTTTATGTTAAGAATATAAAATTATTAATATTATTCTTTTAACAACTTAAAATTTTATAAATTTTGATTAACACATCAAATTTTAACACCAATGTATAATTTAGTCTGAAGCTTGTTAAAATTACGTATATGCTAAGTTTTAAAATTTATCACTAACTTTAGTTGACATAATTAATGAGTAATGTTGTATTATAATTATTGTGATTAAATAATTTAAAATATTTAGTTATGCTGGTTATTAACAATAATGAGGGGGTGATAAGAGAGTCCCGAAGGATGACTAAAGATGACGATTCTTCTTCCATTTCCAAACTCATTGATTCAAAATCTATCCGGAACAAGACGGGCCTAAAAATTCGATTCATTTTAAGTCGGAATTGAATTTTGTTTAAAAAAATGAATAATGTTTTACCTGATTATTGATTATTTTATAATATAACACATATAATTTTTTTTAATATTATATCACAAAATTTGCTTCGTACATATTATGTATGTAATATTTGCATTAATATTATATAATATTTAAAAGGATTTTAAATTTATTAAACTTATTTTTTTAAAAAAAATCTTATACACCTTATTTAAAATGTTTTAGAATAATAATAATAAAATAAATGGGGGATGCTCAACCCCAAGACAAAATTTTAATATTGGATCAAAATTCTAATGAAAACCAAGATGCGATGTGGTTCGAACCTAATTTTGTTCAATGCTGTGCACCGTGAAATAGTTAAAGAGCACGTTCTGGCACATTACCAGCTTGATGTTAAACATATATTTTAAATAAAACGGTGGAGAGAGAACGAGAGGCCAAATAATTAAACATGTTGCGTGTGATAGATGGGAAGATGAGAATTTGCCCATGATTATAACATTTTGGAACACCCTCAGTTGTCTTCAAATTTAATATTATAGGGCATGCACTAATAATTCTCCAGCAATGTTATAGGCACATTTTAATTTTAATTTAAAAAGCAAAAAATAAAATATTACACATGATTTCATCGTTATCAAATTTAATACTAGTTGTTTTGCGTTTTTTTTTAGTTGAGAAAAATGAGTCCGTAGATGCAGGATTATATCCTTATCCATTAGTACAATAACTACTTATAAATTTAATAGTTAAACAATGACCTGTAATCACAATCACAGGTTTATCATCATGCTCAGATTTATTATAATGTTTTTTATATAAATTATATGATGCGTTTAATTATAGCTCATGAGTCATTTCAATATCTCGTAAGAAATGACGAATTATTACACGGGACAATTTAAATCGAGATGACGTCAGAGAAGCATACGTCGTGGGAAAAAAATTGAAGACCCACGGATTAAATCAGGTAGCTGACGCTACATTCTGTGAACTCAACCACCATAATATACATAGCAACATCACATGAGGAGGGAAGAAGAGGAGGTGGCCATTTTGGATTTTGCTTCTTATGTCCAACTGATTTGACCAGGATAAAACAAAGAACACATTCAGGAAAAAAAAAAGGTATTTATAGGCACTTTAATAGGGAATGTGAATGTCAATGAACACATTCCCAATCCAAGCACATTGGAATGATTTCACAAGTTAATCTTATTCTCGCTTTTCATACGGTGAAAATCAAAGGGTAAATTTGCTAAATCAAAGGATAGACTTGTGTTAACAGAAGTGGCATTAATTAGAAGAAAAAAGTTGAATGAATATTTTATTACATATAAGATATCATAATGGATTTTATTAATTTATATGGATTGTTTTGTGATTTTTAGTGCAGTAAAATATTAAGATATTCCGTGGGAGGGAGTATTGGTGTAGGTAATTGCATGTAAATTATATCGAAAAGTCATGTTTCCATTAAGTCGGGAGAAGATGTTATAAGAAAATGTTTGTGAGGCATCTACTCACTATATCATAATAAGTAAACCCTAAATCCCTATGCAACACAATATAAGAGTTCACTCCTAAGTGAAAAAAAATCTAAGACTCAATTTTATGGTTCACAAAAAATACTTTTTATATAAAAGTAAATTTAATGTATTTTTCTGCGTGATATAAGTTCCAAGCAATTCGTAGTGTCACATGGTGTGTCCTATAATAAGTCACATCTTGTAGGAGCTATAGCAAGGCTCCATATAACACGATTAATTAAATTATTTTGTAAATGTAATACCGAATTTAAGGTCTTTATTTAGATATGTTAAAATGATTAGTTATGACATTTTTAATATGACTAAAAACTATATTAATCCTTTTAGTTAAAAAATATTTTTAAAATTTTGATTGTATCATTCTCCATCAGGGTGTGAGATTGTCCGCTCTGGGTCTAAGCCCGTACGATTTTCTCAAAACACGTTAGTAAAAGTCATGTTCTCATATATACCAAGCATCTCTCTCGTGACTTATGCATGTGGGACTAATCAAAGGTATGCATCATGCACCCTTTCTCACGCTCACGCAGAGTGGCTCTGATATCATATGTAACATTCACCATCAGTGTGTGATATTATTCGCTCTGGGCCTAAGTCCGCACGGTTTTCTCAAAACGTGTCACACCTAATGAAGGTCATGTTCCCATATATACTCGACATTTCTCCCGTGACTTATGCATGTGAGACTAATATGTTAACTATTAAAATGGTTTGTATTTTAGAAATATACATGTAAAGAAATAAAAGAAAAGTAAGTGTTGATTAAGGGTGACTTTTTCTAACAAACGAGAGTGTGATTTCATCATTGATTCTCTATCAGGCACGGAAAAAATATCGCATAACATGAAGATAAAAAATTCACTAGAGAAATAATTTGTCACTAATAGATCAAGACGTGAGCACTTTTAAAAAGGCAAAAAGTTTGGGCGTCACTAGAGAACGTATCAAAGAACAAATTGAAGGAGGAAGATTCGAATAACAAATGAAAAGAGATCGACCTCAACAATTTAGTAGCATGGGGGACTGCACTCTATGATCCTATTGTGTTTGATGAATGGGGTGATTATTAAAATCATTGATGAAGAAATGACATTTGGCCTTTGATCGAAACTTGAAAGTATGTACAAAGACCAACTAACAAATAGTTGTTTAAGTAATGTTTGCTCGTCTCCGCATACAAGAATGCACCATTATGAAAGATGATGAGATGAATACTTTGTTGATAGAGTTAAGAAATATAAATGTAAAGATTGAATATGAAAATGCTGCTATACTTCTATTGGTTTCTTTTTTCTATCATTCGAAAATTTTGTTTCGGAATAGACACAATAACTTTAGAAGAAGTAAGATTGAATTTACATACTTGAGAATTTTGACATAGGACATTTGATAAAGCTGTAGAGACTCAAGCTATAGAGTTTGTGAGAAGACGCATCATTCAAATTTTAAGAAGGATAAGTCAAAAAAGAACATCAATCAAAAGATCTTTACAATTATTGCAAAGAACCTAATTATTGAAAGAAAGGTTATTCGAAGAAGAAGAAGGGCATGATTACTATAGTAGTACACCAGGGTATGAGTTTGAAGATGATAATTTGACTATGTCTGTTCAGATATGTATGAAAGAGAACTCTTGATTATGTTCTTATCATATGACTCCACAAAAAAAATGTTTCTCAACTTATAAAAAGATTAATGACAATGATGCAACATGAAAAATAGTTCAAAACTCATGATAATTTATCGATGTCACTGACAAAAGTTCCTCATGTTACACAATTAAAGTAAAAATTGATATCATTAGAATTTTTGGACTTCAAAGACTGTCAAGTCGACATTGCATAAGGTGTTATCACTATCATCAAATATGACACTAAAGTCATAAAAGGGGTGAGACAAAATTCATTATACATACTTCAAGTACAATAATTTCTCAAGTAGCTACAATAATTAGTTCATTTAAAACAGAATCAAAAGCATTCAAATTGTGACACATGCGATTTGAACATATGAATAAAAAATGGATGAACATCCTTAGAAAGTGAAATCTTCTAGGTGGCCAAAGGATATCCAAAATCAAGTTATGCAAGCATTGCGTGTTCAGGAAGCAAAATGGCTTAAATTCAGCAAAGCAGTGCAAAGACAAAGACAACACTCGATTACATCTTAGGGCCCCTTTTATGTTTCATCATTAGAAAGTTCTAAACACTTTATATATGTGATGAATAATTACTCAAGAATGACACGAGTATTCATGATGAAGCATAAAAATGAGGCATTTGAATTCTTTAAACAATGGAAGACTTTAGTGGAGAATCAGACATCGAGAACGTGAAATGCTTTTGTACTGACAATGCCTTAGAGTTATATTCGTTTGAATTTTATAAGTTCGGTAAGGATGAAGACATTATCAATCAACACAACGTCGGAGATACACCGCACAAAATGGTGTAGGAGAACATATGAATAGAACACTTTTGGAGAGCACGTGATGCATGCTCTCAAATTTCGGCTCGAACAAGTCAATCTTGACTAAGGCTATTAGCACAATATATTACTTGATGATCGGATCCCTACGATCACAATTGATCTCAAAGGCTCCTATTGAAATATGATCAAAAAATCTTGTTGACTATACTAATCTAAAAGTTCTTTTGTTATCCACGCGCGAGGGAGAAAGGGAGGCCGTCCCCCCCCCTCGAGCGGGCTCGCTAGCGCCGACGAACCCACTCAGGGGGGCGCCGGCCCCCCTTGTGATGGGGGAGCCCCCCCTCTTTCCGCTTCGGCGACATGGAGGGGAGCCCCCTTTTGTCAGCGCGGGCGAGCCCAGTCGAGGGGCGCCGCCCCTGCGTGAGGGAGAAAAGGGGGGTCGGCGCCCCCCTGAGCGAGCTCGCCGGCGAACCCGCTCAGGGGTGGCGTCGGCCCCCTTGTGTGTGCGTGTGTGGGTGGGGGGGGGCCTCCCCCTTTCACTCTAGCGACACGGGGTGCGTCACTCCCCGCGATCGTCTTTTGCTTTTTTATTTATTTGTTATTATATATTATTTTAATAAAAAATAGATTAAAACTTACAGCAAGGGTATAATGGACTTTTCACAAATACAAAAAAATCAAAGGTAATCGAGAAGTTGACGGAATTGGTCGAAATGATCAAATTGAAAAATCATGATAGTTTAGAGGTGATTTGAGGAAATAATTCTTAATTTTATTTAATTAATATTATAATACAGTAAATACAATATTTACATCAATTCGGTCAATTAATATGAAATTTTATAATTTTATTGTACTATAATACTAAGCAAAATATTTTAACTAATTAATAAAATATTTTTAATTATTACAACTAAATAATTTTTAATTATTAATTAATAAATATTTATAGTATATATTAATAAATAATATATATAATGATTAAAAGTAAAAAAGAAAAGAAAGAAAAAAAGAAAAGCAACTTCTTGTTGGAAGCAAGAACTTTTCAATTCTCAAATCCATCACCTGTCACATAAATCGTTTGATAGAAGTTGAGAAAGTATTGTCATCTAAATACGACCCAAATATAAAACACATATAGTTACTAAATGTTATAGTTAAAAAGAGGAATATACTACAATGAGATTTTTCCTCAATTGTCAAGCACACTTTCATTCGGGTGCTACGAACCATTATAGTACATCAGAATTTGAAGCTTGAGTAATTAGACGTAAAAACAATATTTCTACATGAGGAACTTGCAAAGAACATTCTTATAAATTAGCCAAAGTGATTCACTATCCTAGGAAAGAAGCGGAACAAGGTGAAGAAGCTAGGTCCACACAAATGATAATCTAACTGAAATGTTCATCAAGTTAGTTCCTATTAATAAATTTCAATATTGCTTGTACTCATTAAACATTGACACTTTCCAACAGTCCCAATGTTGAAACTTACGGTGGCAAAAATTATTAGACATATGTTTGGATGATTGAATTCAAGGTAGAGATGTGTTAATAATATCTTCAATCATACCCGAACTAAAAATCATATCCCAACTATAAATCCCTCTGAGATGAATTGATTTATATTCATATGATATGACAGTTGTTCTATTTGTCATGAGATCAATCTAATTAGACTAAAATTTTTATCATTTATAAAGGGAGTATCTATATAAACTCACTAAGGGTTAGGACATAAATAATTCTAATTGTACTCCTCTTTTATTTTCATCTAATAAAATTTTGTGTCACCTTAAAATTTTCAGTGCGTTATTCAATGCATAATTTTTCTCGTGAAAAATTAATAATAAACTTTATAGTATAGGAAACAATGAAATGACACTGATTTTTGTGCTAGTCAAGCAACCATATATGTTAGAATAGAGCTTTGATAGGGTATATGATTCATCATTTTTCTAGAAGACAAACTCCTAAAATACAATTTGGATTTGATCGATAACTCTCAACCCCCTCATGAGTGATAATTAACTCAGATGAATTCTTTACAAAACTTCGGATGTGGGTGGAGAAGAGGATTGTATAATCCACTCATTTAATAAAATATTTTTTTATTATAAGTGCTCTCAGATGAAATGTTAATATGATTTTATGGGCTGAAGCATGGGATGCTCTTGGAAGTTTGTGCAAATGCAATGAAGCAAGTTACACACGTATTACCGGGATCAAACTCAACGAGCCTAGACAACATTATCAATCACAACTCATAAGGCATTTGGCAACTTTGGGGTATCATATGGGAAATATGGAATCTCATGAGCCTTATTAAATTTTTTGTATGTAAACATTGTTTCCGCGAACTAAATTCTCCAACGAACTTTTTGGCAAACTTTGGGCGGCAAGAGCTAATTGACACTTTTTTAGAGAATGTCCCTTTCGACATCCTCTATATTATGTATTCAAATTTCTCAAATAGATTATTTACATTTTAAAAAATACAATGTTGTTATGTTCATATTGGATCAAGCTTTGTCAACTAATTTCAAAGTGGACTTTCATCTTTGATTGAGGGAGATAGATGTATATTTTTATATTACAACAATGTACATAATATTTGGACATAGTATAATATCCATATTATGCTATGTAATGATTATTCATTTTTAATATGCTCCCATGCTGCAAGTTTTTTTCTAGTATGATTATATATATATACCACTAGGTAAACTTTAAAGCTATATATAATGATTAATAAAATCATTATGAAATGTTTAAGAATCAAACTTGGTATCATGCTATGTATAAATTGTGTATTTTAGTCATTTTATTCAATATAATTCTCACATTAAATTATTCATTTAATGAATAATTTAGTCCAAGACATGAAGTAGATGACACTATAATGTTATTATATATAGTGCCATTGTTCTATTTACCAAATGATTTGTATATATCTTTTATATTTTGCTATAATAATTTTCATTCATGTTTGAAGTGCAACTAATGTTAAATAACTGTGACATTCGTATTTCCTATATTACATATGTATATATTATATTTTTAGTTGATTAATAAGATTCAATAAAAGTAGAATTAAGAGAAATTAGAATCAAGGGTTTAACCTATTTAGTGACCACTACAAATCACGGTTTGATGATTTAACATTTGTAAATTAGATCGCAATGGCCACCTCAAATTGTAACAATAAATAATATGGATCAATGAAATCATATTGTAGCACAAAATTTAATATCACAATGTCTAAAGATAATTATAGTATATGATGGACCATGTTCTAAATTCTCTTTCAAATAGGGAATCTCGTGAATTAAAAATGTTTTAAATTCAATTTCTATCATAGAACTTTGTAACCTTTTTATTTTCAATATTTACGTCTTCATTGTGTTGTCACTATTTTGTCTTTGTTTGGATTTTTGGTCTAGTGAATCTTTTAAAAGAAACTTTATAATGAGTTGATTTGATTTCTAATTAGTTTGTAATTGCTTCGGAGGCTCTAGACAACTTAAATTTTGTGCATCATTTACATTGTAACTTTTTTCATGTGAAATTTTTTATGTTCCTTTTCTTTTTGTTTTCATGAGTAGTTAAATATTTATGCTTTAAGGTCAAATAAAACTTAAGGGTTCATTGAATTAAGTTATGTTCCATTTTATATGATGTTATTTTACCAGGTATGCACTTAATGTAATGATTGAATGTGATTAACTATAATTCAGACATGTCTAGGTCATTTAAATCATTAAAGTTTTTCTTGCTTGTCTAGTTGCAACAATAAATAATATATATTCATAAATTATATATTTCACATATTGTTCCATTCTATCTTAGAAATTAATATAAGTAGGACAATGCGTTATAGTATGAAATTCAATATTCTAGCTAGAATTGCATTATCTCATTTTAAAAAGTATTTATCAAATACTATCATTGATTTATTAATCAAGACTGAGTCCATATATGTGGATATTTTTGGGTTTATGTATTCCTTAAATTCTTAAATTAATGATTTAGTGAACAACTATATATGTAAGTTACTATAGAAAACTTTTTTTGAACTAAAAGAACACATTTATTATACATTAAATAGGATTCCAAACTTTTCACATTAATATTTCATAGGTTGTAATTTCTTACCACATAAAAAGGTGTATAAGTGTATTATAGTTCTATTAAGAAATCAATTATTAGTTTTAACTAACATAATGTGCAAATAGTCATAAAAATATGATGCACATATAATTGCAATATAAAAGTAGTATTCAATTGTCTAAACCAAATATACAACACAACCACATTGTTTGAAGTGTTAGTATATATTCCAAACATTTTCTCCTAATTTTCCTGTCGATTTTGTGACAGTCACTTTGTACATAACATGCTTCTCTCCTCTCCTCCTTTTTTCCGTGGAGAGTTTGTCGTCAAGCATATTGCACTAGAAATAAAAAGATGAAAGCAGTGAAACTTTTTATGTCAGGAAGTGGGAATTCATGGGCTATACGTTTTTTGTGATAATGATAGCATGTCATTTTCACGTGTTTCTCTTTTAAAATATTGTAACGTATGTTTTAATTGTATACCTTTTGTGGACTTGCGTGTCATTCGTTCATAGAAGATATTGTTATTTTAGTTTGAGTTGGAAGCAAAACACCCATTTTTTTTATTTTTCACATATAACCTTTTAAGTTAAAAAGAGATTATCCTAGTTATCTAATAAGTTATTTTTATAAAATTATTAGGTATCATATTTTTTATATTATTTTTTATATTTTATTATTTTGAAAAATATAATTGGTTTTTTTCCATCTCCCATCTCTAAGTTTAATTAAAATCCAACTCCTTGCCATTTTGAAGTAGTAACCATAATATATAGAAGAATATTACTGTCCTAACCAAAATTCCTTCATTTATCTCACTTTAAAATTTACTTTACTTAATTAATTAATTACATAAATCAATCCCGGAGGCGCATGTCTCTCACGTGCCAAGTCTTTTGGATGTCCAATTTCACATGAAACGCGCCAAAGCCTATTTATGAGGAGATGGCGCAGTAAGTGCCAAAGTCAATGGACGACAACGAACCAAAAAAGTAAAATATTATTTAAATTATATATAAATAATTATTACTAAAAATGTTAAATGATTATTAATAATAATCTCACTCATGGGTATCACATAAGCAGCCGTCCGATTTCTACGACGATCGAATACGATCCGTCCACCTTCCAATCCGCGAGAGAAGAGTTTTTGGACAAGTTAAAACCGCTGGCTCCCACGCCTTCGCGGTCCGTGGGGCGCCCACAGAGACCTGCACCACCTCCCCCGAAACCGCTTCCCACCAAATGAAAACCGCTCCTTGTTTTTTCCTCTCTTCTCTTCCAAATAAAAGCGGTTTATTTCGCGTACGGATCCCCCACAAAACGTGGAGCCCCAAATTATGCGGCCTCCTCCGCCTTCGCGCAGCGCTCGCCCCCGTGCACCCGTCCGCATAAATCACTCCGTGCCTCCCATTCCCTCTCTCTTCCTTCTATGTGGCGACTCGGCCTCCTCATTCGTCGCACACACGAGCGTGGGTGCCACGCGCCGCTCCTCCATTACGCCTCCCTCTATTTCTTCGAAACCCAAATTTAACCCCAGTCTTTTATCTATTTTCTTTCTATCTCGTGCGACAATTTGTCGATAATGTAAGGGTATTTGCGTACTTCCGTAAACTCATACCGCTTTCCAAGTCCCCTAACAGAAACCGGGGCGGAGGCTGTCTCTATACACAATCTACGGCTTCGAAGGCCCCCCCATCTGACGCCTTTATATACGCCATCTCTGCGCCCCGCTTCGCTCTCAAGTATCGTCTGCACTCCATCTCCACCTCCCTCTCTCACATTTCTGCACTCTGTTGCTGGGATTCGACCTGTGTGGATCCGTAAAGAGGTCGACTTGCTTTGAGATCTCAAGAGAGAATTTTTTGGTGAGTGATCACGATGAGGATGAGCTGTAATGGTTGTCGGGTGCTCCGCAAGGGTTGCAGCGATGGCTGCACCATACGCCCCTGCTTGCAGTGGATCAAGAGCCCCGAGGCGCAGGCCAATGCCACCGTCTTCCTCGCCAAGTTCTACGGCCGTGCGGGACTCATCAACCTCATCAACGCTGGACCCGAAGACCTCCGCCCTGGTAATCACTGTTCTTCTGCGCGTGTTCTCGTTTTTATTTTCCTCTTGTGTCGGTGATGATTGATGAGGTTGTTAATTGAGATTAGGAACCTGAAATGGATGTCTGGATTTTGATTTCAGCTATATTTCGATCACTGCTTTACGAGGCATGCGGCCGGATCGTGAACCCGATCTACGGCTCCGTCGGCCTGCTCTGGTCGGGCAGTTGGCAGCTTTGCCAGGCCGCGGTGGAGTCCGTGCTCAAGGGCGCACCCATCGCCCAAATCTCCTCTGACTCCGCAGTCGCCGCCGGGGTCCCGGGGCACAAGCCCTACGACATCCGCCACGTTGCGAAGAACCCTGACGCCGCCGCCGCCGGCGACCTCCACCGCGTGGCCGCCAAGTCCCGGGCGCGATTCAAGCGGTCGGGGTCGACGTCTTCCGCCGCCGCCGCTGCCCGAGAGAAGCTGCCGTTCTCCGAGGCGCGGAGCCACGACTCGGACGGCGAGAGCGGCGACTCCGTGGAGACGTTGGAAGGGTCCCACGTCAGCCAGGGGGAGCCGAGCCCAAGGCCGACGGAGATAGGGGCGGATCAGGCCGCCGACGACGAGGTGGCCATGGGGCTCGACCTCACGCTGGGGCTCGAGCCGGCCGCCGCAGCCGGAGGATGCAGTCAGGTCGGCGAGCGGCGGCCGACGGGTTGCGGTACACTTCGAGTGGACTTGGGACTCAGCTTGATATCTTAATATCGACTGTTCAATACGAAAACATACTCGTAAATGGCAGCAGCATCGTCATGATCAGAGACAGAGCACTGGATGCATGTAGCTAGAAGAGAACGCTTGAACAGTTTTGCCCGTAAATTGTGCCTTTTTTTCCCCTTCTATTCTGGTGGTGTTCATGCCAATAATTTAAATTTCGTCTGTATTTTTTCTTTATCTGCACCTGCTGTTAATTTCCATAGTTATTGTACAAAGAAGTCTTCATCGTACATATGATGGTCTTCATATACATGAATCATCATTTTATCATCAAGTGTGTGTACAGCCACTGGTGCATGGACTGTTGTCAAGGACCTGAGACCAAGTCTCTTGATGTGATCGCTGCTATTTTGTTGCATGCTACTTTACATAAAAACCGATACATTGATTAGCCTCTATTTAATCTCCCCATGAATAATTATAAAAAACAAATCTTTTTGCCAAATTTGAACATAAAATTCCATTTCGTTTCGACTTTTATTCTTTTGATCAGGTAATAAAAACTGAACAAAAAAAAACTTAACCTTGCTTCTTCCATTGATAGTCAGCTGACTTGGTCCAAGACTGAGGGATGGAAGGTTGTGATTATAACATGATATCATCTCTTATTAACAGTAGGAAAGTTTGATCCGACCACTATATTTTAGCAGCACACTACTCAGCAGTAGTACTGTCGTGTATGTATATATAGTGAGTACCTTGGAGGGATACTGAGTGCAAACCAGATCAATGATCCGGATAATATATGATTAAAATTCATCTCTTAAATATATGATTTATCTGGATCGATATATATATATATATATATATATATATATTATCCTATGGACAAAGAAGATAAAGCTAAGTAAAGGAAGCATTTATCATGGAGCATACTGCATACAGATTCTACAAGTTGCATCAACAGTATTGGGGGAGGTGGGGGAGCAGCCGCGAGGTACATGGAATGTAGAAAGGCAAAGCATGTAGTTTGACAGCAATGTAATGTGGATTGATATAATTGTTTATTCTCAGCAAGAAGCAGGAAGCTTCCCTGAGGACAAAATTGAAAATACACGGCCGACTAAAGAAAGAGGAGCAGTGATGGTCGCCGCAATGCAACAAGGCGGATCGATAATTAAGGTGAACGAACGAAGTGGATAAATGGCGATAAGAAGCTGCAACGCGCCCTTCATTATGAACTCTGGCCATTCGACGAGGAAGCGGCAGGTGATGATAAGAGAGTCCGGTTGGCATGCCGCCCTGCGGTTTTCATGCATGGAAAACAAAGGCAGCTAATAAGTTGGGCAAAGCTTTCTATGGTCTATTGCAAATACATGAATTGTTGGCTTCCTACTAAAATTCTCATTAGTCTAGTTTGGATGACATAATTAATTAGAAAAAATTAGTTACAATACTAAGTTCGACTCGTATAATTCAATTTGATCAGAGTTTATCTTTTCACTTCTATTCGAATATTGAATTAATCGATTCCGCACATTAGACCGAAAAAGATAACTATTGCTCCTATTACAATGAAAGGCCGGATCAATCCAACTAAAGGTAAATGTTATCCCATTGGACCCATTCGAAGCTCAAGTCCTCTCAACTAGTCTATTGGTGTGAAATCATCATAAACATTTGCCTTGGGTTAAGTTCATGTTGAACTAGTTATATATTTTTCATCTCAGATTATATATATATATATATATATATACATATATATATATATGTTGAAATATATAGGGCGGCAAAGTATTTTTTAAAATATGTTTTCTACTTCATCGGTAGGTTGATATACACAGTCATATAAGTTAAGATAGTGGACTATCCTTGGTCTTCCAAATGCTTTGTACTTCTTATTAACTGGTATAATACTAATTAACTTAACTGTGGAATGGATGATCCTCTATTTATTTTTTGACTGTCACCGAGCCAATTATTAAGATAAATAATTTGTGCTTATGATCAAGTTATAAGAATATATAACTCAATCACGTAATTGATCGAATTAACCATATTGGATTGTGATGGCCAGCATCAATATCAAGTTCAGCATTTGACAAATAAAATAAGTTAATAAATAATATTAATGTATTAACCCAATGGATAAAAACAGTGCTCTAAGTTATAACTCCACATTATTGGGTGATATATATCCGAATGTTTCTCATATTAAGGTAAATTACACGAATGGTCCCCCAACTTTGAGCCGATTTTTAATTGGTCCCCCAACTTCAATTTATAATCAGAACGTCCTCCATCTTTCTTTTTCTTGCACACTTAGTCCTCCTGACCGGTGATAGTGGATTTCTCGGTTATCTTGCTGACATGACGAATTTTCTCTCTCCTCCACGTCATTTTATGTCTGTCACGTCATTATAAAAATAAAAATAAAAAAGGATGAAGTTTCCACGTCATTAAAAAAATTTTAAAAATAAAAAAAATCAGAGCCGAAGAGAGAGGAGGGGGCGACCGCCCCCCTCTCTCCAGAGAGAGAGAGAGAGAGAGCTCCGCCGGAGCTCGAGTAGAGGGGGGCGGTCGTCCCCCCCCCCCTCTCTCTCTCTCCAGCAAAGAGCTCGAGCTCCGGCGAGCAGAGGGGGGCGACCACCCCCCTCTCTCTCTCTCCAGCAGAGAGCTCGAGCTCCGACGAGCTCGAGCTCCGACGAGCTCGAGCTCCGACGAGCTCGAGCTCCGACGAGCTCGAGCTCGTCGGAGCTCGAGCAAAGGGGGGCGACCGCCCCCCTCCTTCTCTCTCCAGTCGGGGCGACCGCCCCCCTCCCTCTCTCTCCCACGTGTCGACTCTGATTTTTTTTATTTTTTTAATGACGTAAAAACTTCATCCTTTTTTATTATTATTATTTTAATTTTATAATGACGTGACATACATAAAATGACGTGAATGAGAGAGAAAATTCGCCACGTTAGCAAGGCAATCAGAAAACTCACTATCACCGGTCAAGAGGACTAAACATGCAAGAAAAAGAAAGATGGATGACGTTCTGATTATAAATTGAAGTTTGAGGATCAATTAGAAATTGACTCAAAGTTGGAAGATAATTTGTGTAATTTACCTGTTGCATAATTCAAACCTCTTACATCTTACTAGTCACGAATATCTTTTGCATGCTTCGAAGGTCAACCCTGTTGTGATCCATTTGATATTCTCCGACATATATAGGAGGAATCCAACGATCACGAGAAGATACATACAAATTTAGACGTTATTGGAGTTATATTTAAAGTGACCATATAAACTACCATGTTTTCTTCTCGTCATAGAAAACTTATGCCTGTCAATCCTCATAAATCAAAATAGCGATGCTTAGATTTTGATTCAATTATTAGTGAACATCAAGAAATTATGAGAAATACTATTTTAAAGGTGATTTTTTGTTCAGTAAATCTTGAATTATATTAGTCGAATTTCAATGGATCTTTGAACTAGGTTAAACAAAAAAATATTGATAGTTAACGGAATGAGTAATTCATTAACATTTCAGCTTATGATTAGAACTTTGTAAGTGGAATCAAATAATCGCCGCACGTTGGAGAGGTTGATGAAATTAAGTACATTTTGAAAGCATATAACTCTTTAAAATAAATAGTCTAACTTGACATCCAGCTATATATATTATTTTGTTTGTGATGAGTTTATTATGAAGTCAATTCGTATTCGTACGGTATTTTCAATCTATGGGCACATGGTGATCATGATCAGTACTCCGGAAAGTATGTGCTTAAGAAGTCACCATTTTTTAATTAACTCTGCATATACATGCATATATCTTTGTTTTATATGATCATACCTTAAATTAAATAGGAAAATTGCATATGTAGACTAACATTGTCACATATATGCGAACTTACAATATTTTACTTATGGGGTCAGCCTGTCAGACACCCTGCAATTTTTCTAATCCAGCTAGCTCAATTTTATGATAGAATTTAAATGCAATCGGAAATATTTCGCACACCAGAAAATACTATTTCTGCCTCATATTAAATGAGAACAATTAATTATTTTGCATGTGATATTTGTCCCAAATATAAATATCATAATATTCAAAATATATTTATCATTATATTTTTCTCATCTTGTTCCTTAAAATTTTTGACTCGGCTTTAGTATTTTTCCTTTATTTATTCAGCATGAAGTAGATCAAAGCTAGATCGAGAATATTAAGATTATAAATATTAATATCTTTCAAATGTAATTATATTTATAATCTCAATAATACTCATTATTTTTTTTCTGATTCTATGTGTCGATTTTTTTTTGGAAAAAAATATTCAACTTGACACCTATGATAAACTTCGTAGGTGGGGCCGAACCAGCTCCACTTATCTTATAGCAATATGCACATCAACATGCAATTTTCTATTGGCTTATTGTAGAGCCATATATGTAAGCAATGACATAATCCGACTAGGTATAATTTATACAATATTATCTGTTTCCTAGTGGAATAATCCAAAACTATAGCAAACGCCATTTTCCGGCTCGGTCTACTAAATATTTAATAAATAAGTTCTAGACTTATCTCGAACAACTTGTGCTGCCTACGTGGATCTAATTCAATGCATTTTGCAATGGTCAGGCGTGTGGTTTCCACAAGCCCTATAAATTCCACATAAGAAGGCATCTCAACCGGATGGCCCACGTCAAACGTTCCAACATGCAAAAGTTTGTACTTTTTTTTTTATCGTAAATAATTAATTAATGTGCCCATGACTACTTCTTTATGGTATATGATTGAACAAAAAGTTGAAATAGATATGTATATTAGCCATTTTGTGGACAAATTCAGCATCGCGCTTATCCAACTACCCTTCTTGCTGGTTTAATTATTAATAATTATATTAATTATCAATAAACAAAAGAAGATAGCTTTTAACTTTTGTGAGATGATAAATATTTTTATTTTATTTTTCTAAAAAGAGAATCAGAAACTTATTTCAACAAAGAAAAGTCCAATGAAAGATATCACAAACACCGAATGTAAAATTTCGACTTTGGTCACTTATATCATGACTAGGACTGGTGGACTATTATTCTAGTTTCCGAACCTCCACATTAACATCACTGACTTTTCAATTGACCTTTATGATCATCTGATTGAAAAATAAGATCCATAAATACGTACCGAGTCCTTATTTTCAAGTAAAGTTTAGAAATACGAAAAAAAAGTCTACAATTAAGGCTACAATAATCTATCTTATATACTTCTATAAATAAAAAAAAACTGATTTCCTAGAATCAAAGTAGAACTTAACAACTTTTGACCTACTTTAACACTAATGCATATGTAAGGAATAATTATCGAAACTTGAACGATTCAGAATAGTGATATGTACATATAAAATTCTTGATAGTAGTCTTTGTTCGCCGGTCGAATGATTTTGAATCAGGGTTAATTAATTTACTCAGTTTATTGTCTTCCTTTGATTAATTTTCTTTGCTAAAGACCTTCCAAAATTCCTGGTCAAGTGCATGGCACCTTCTTCTCCGGTGTCTATATTTCTATATGGCAAGAGTAGGAAGATTAGTTGGCATTCCGCGTGTGTCGGCCATGGTACTTGACCATATATATATCCATGTGAGTTGTAGTGTTGTAATACGAGAAATGGACAGAGAGAGGGAAAGATGGGGACACTTAAAAATTGGGTCAAATGAATCTGAGAGAGAGAGAGAGAGAGAGAGAGAGAGAGAGAGAGAGAGAGAGAGAGAGAGAGAGAGAGAGAGAGAGAGAGAGAGAGAGAGAGAAGCACGTCGTGTGAACTTGGGAGATTCCTCCATTTCTATAAACCACGACCTTCGCGGAAGCACTGGATTTCCTGCATACTTTTAAACGCCGGCGCGTGGTTGCCACGAGTCCCCCACACGCCATACAGATTCCTTTATGTTGTATGGATGTGAGAGGAGAGGAGAGAGAAAGAGAGTGTTAGGTGAATGTTACTTGAATAATCTCTTCTTTCCTGATCGGACATGCACGGTTCACAAGTGCGCTAGCGAAAGAGACACCTAGAAGAATATATTGATCAGATGCAATGCATGCATGCCATAATTGACCTGACCCCAAATGCATGTGAACCCTTCGGTTTCTATGTATATGGATAAGGATCAAGAAATTATTAGGACACCCAAAAAAGAGGTGTGTAGAATTAGCTACGTATGTGCCCGGATGCATGCATGTGGGTTTGAAGCATGATGATGCCCGTTTATAGTTGACGGATCGATTCCTAATCACGTGATAAATTATGCATGACACAAGTGCAATTAATTATTTAATTATATGTAGCTTCGTCTGAAAGTAGCTAGCTGCTAGCTAGGTAGGCAAATTTTAGGTTAACACGTAATTAATGCATACCCGCGTTCGCATGTTGCTTAGGTTTCTATGCATGTCAGATTTAAGGTTCCACAGTTGACATGTAACGATCAAAATCGTTCCTCCTGTCACGTAGACAGTCAGATTGACTTCGGGAGCGTTACATTGCCTATTGCATTATTGACAATGACCATTCAACATAATAGCATATATGGCATAAATATTATAATGAAATAGATTGAAGACTTTAATGCGGAAGTTCAAAAGGCTGAATGTGAAGAGACATTATCAATAATTATAGGAAAGATAAATGCAGAGAAGTCATATCTTTAATGAGTTCGATAGAAAGAGAGAGTCAATAAGCGGAAGAACATAATATCAATGTAAATATGCAGAAAGAACGAGATGTCTGCCAATGGAAATTAACATGCTGCAATATAATGCAAGTCTTAGTGCTTGTGTCATGTGCAACGTCCTCCAAACTCTGCGCCCTCCAGCACCTCCTCAATTAACATTCTCACTTGCAAAATCCCATTACAGGGGATAGAATTCCCATGAACAAAGATGTCAGTACAATAGCAAATAGACGATGAAATAAGGATCATTGATAATCATGTACACAATGTGTCAGTGCTGAACATTTGTATACTTTGGCTTCTATACATTGACTATAAAGAATGATACATCATGCTTTAACATTAACCATAACTGTGCTCTGATTTTTACTATAACTATACTTTATCTTTGCATTACTCTGTATTATCTTTACAATGCCATGTTCCATACTTTACTTTACAACGTCTTTGTCATGCCATAGAATACTTTACTTTACCTCTGCTTTATTGTGAGTTGCACTACGTCTTTTATATTACTATAATATCCTTAAAGTTTGTTATCCTATGTGAGCTCGACTTTAATAATTAGGATGCCAGATGTGCATCTCTGAATCTTTGATGCCAGTAAGCCCAAAAAAGGAAAAGGGGTGGGTGTTAATACCTCACCCAATTCGGAATGTAGGTGGGAGAGCACCTACACCCCAGAAATAGTGGTCAATTATGAAACATATAGGTTCACTGTCTCCTCAGTTAACTACATGTCTCTCTGGCACAACTCTTTAATCTCTGAGGGAAGGAGTGTGACCAAAGTATCACCCTTCATTCGAGATACAGGTGGGAGAAGACCTGACATCTCAGGAACAATGATTATTGAAGACCAGTAGTTTCGCTGTCTCCCTAGCTAACTACCTGCCCCTCTCTATACTTTACTTTAATTTTTGCTCTATACTTTGGGAGCGGCACATAGCAATTTCATGTCTTTATCTTTGCTTTATACCTCTTCACTTATCATGAAATCTTTGGATCATGGCTCAATTTGAGCGTCGACGATCGTAACGCATGAAAACATAGGTACTCTCACGTTAAAATCTCATAGACGACGAACTAAGAAGTATTTGATGCATAAAGTTGATTCATTATAATTCTGAAGTAGTTAACAACATTTTTCGTATTGTGATCGTCGTCGTTGGACGGCCAGAGGATCACCGAAAATGGAGAAAAAGTCCGGCGGCCCTATTTTATCGTAGGGACCGGTCGACCGATATCTAGAACGGTCGACCGGTTCACACACAGAACCCTCATGAGTTCGTATCAATCAGTCGACCGGCCTCACCATGGCGGTCGACAGATCTATCTGTCAACGAACAGATCTAATTTCATGATCGGCCGACCGGATCGGTCGACCGATCACTGGAACGGTCGACCGGTCCCTTGCGCAGTGCGCATCTTACAAATCACACTACCGGTCGATCGGCTCACATGTACGGTCGATCGATGTACAAACAACCGAAGGTCGACCGATCCAAGAGGACCGGTCGATCGGTGTTCTAGAATGGTCGATCGGCCTCACAGTGGACGGTCGACCGGTTCAAGTCCCTCGGTTCGGCTCGACCGAATCAGGCGGGACGGTCGACCGGTCCAGGAACGATCGATCGATTCATACGATGAATCAATACTGATTTAAATTAAGATTCTGATACTTTAACCAGTCCACTTATACTGGCTAAGCCTTATTGTACAAAATAGGACTCAACAATATAGGTGAATTGGATAGAGTCTCAGATTCTAATTTAAAATCATCATTTGATTCACTGTCAGAATCGGTCGACCATTTCTGAACCGATCGATCGTTCCTATGGGTTCGATCGACCGGTCCTCTGGGATCGGTCGGCCATGTTCTTGGTCGAGTGTCTGTAGGTCGGTCGACCGTACACATAGGGTCGGTCGTCCTGTGCTTTGTCCGATCGTCGTCGGTCGTCCTTGGGTCGATGAGAAGAAGTGCATAGTATTTGCGCACATCGAGGAAGGGCGCTACATGTCGAGAGTCATCGTTTGGCTTGCGTGTTCTGCTTCGTTCCGCCGCTCGGACGTGAGTCGATCGCCGGCTCGCAGAAAGGAAGAAGACGAAGGGGCGAAGGTCGGTTGAAGTCCAAGGGGGCGCGAGATCGCCCTCGCGTCCTTCCTTTATAGGATCGGCTGGCTGGCCGATCGTGGCGTAAACAGGGGAGGATTTACCTCCCCTGTCGGCCGTTTTCGTCCGTTCATGTTTCTTTTTTTTTAATTCATTTCAAATTTCTATTTATTGCCATAATTACTGATTAAATTTGATTTGGAATTGATTTTTATGGTTTTAAAATTGTAAGCGTTACATGACACACAAGAGAATGGCATGCTTATATGCTCTTCTAGTAGGAGCATGCATATACGTGCTCTATATATTGTATATATGTGCTCTATATATTGTGTGTGTGTCACTATGCTCGATATATATTGTGTGGGTGTGTGGTGTGTGTATGCGTGTGTCCAAGCCGAGTTATTGTCTTGATTATAAACTTCATCTTATAATGTAACACCCAAAAAAAGACAAAAAAAAGAAGAATGTTGCCTTTCAATTTGGCCCAATAAGCCCAACTACCTAACCGCTCACTTAATCCTCAAAGTATAAAAGTCTAAATTTTTCCTAAATTTACTTCCACCTGATCTCTTCCAAGAATGACACTCTAACTATAACGTCTCAAAATTTGATCCTACCACATGACTTTCGATACTTCTTTGACTTTTTTATTGTCCCAAATGATCAAGAAAAATAACACATAAGTGAAAGATTTTAGAATAAAATATTACAATAATTGAAGAAAATGTGAAACTTCAATTAGAATAAAATACATCAAGCCCATCATCTCATAAGGCATATAAATGTTCATGCTATAATATAATTCGATAGGTCCCACCATAGTGCTAAGTACAACTCGATAAAATAAGACTCGACATGACTCTAGATAATCATATGCACACGTCACCGAGTTGTAGACATCGCACACACATCAACTGATTCATAATGATCTTAAGTATCTATGTGGATCACACAAGGGAGCAAACTCAATCGTTAGCATAAAACTAAACGTGAGTTCGTATAAATAAAAAATAATTCCATTAGAATAAGCATGAAACAAACAAAAAATGGTTATAATGAATAATCATGTTTTTGTTGTTCATGTTCTTGATTCATGGTTCATTATTCATATTTATGTTTACAAGGACAAAGTTTTTCCATTCATCTTTAGTCATTCATAGTCTTTCATCTTGTCTATAGATTGGAAGAGCTCTTCACTTTTAGAAAATGCCATTGTAAATACACAAGTGTGTACGATTTAGACTATGGTGGGCCAATGGAGGATTAATGCCACAATCAGTACCCGTCGGGCAAAATGATCTCGCGCAAGACGAAAACATCTATAAGGAGAAACTCTCATTTAGATAGGCAAATGGTAACCATCATTTACCTTATTATTCACGAGCATCTTTTTCGACCACTTGAATCAATCAAGGCTGTATAGAGTATGGTTCCGAATCATCCTTTAGGTTCATAGTCATTAGTATCAATCAGGTGGATATAAACTTATCAAATCAAGTGGTTTAAATTAAAGTTGTGTTCTTTCTGTCCACAGATTGGACACCTAAAAGGTCAAGCGGTCTTCCGTTTGATAATGCATACAGTGGTCATCCGAAAGAGGAGCGGATGCTCGCTTTGTCTGTGTTCATCGGTCGACTAAAAGGGTGCGGTCGTCTGTTCTGAGATTATCCGTCGGCCATTTTAAGGCCCTATGAGAATCGGTTGACCGAAAAGTTGTTGTTCGTCCATTCTAACATAAGAAGATTCTTAACTTTTGGTCGAGAGTTTCAATCGATCGAAACTTGATCGGTCATCCGCTAGAAATAGTCGTCTTCCTCGATCGATCGATCGATTAGAGATGGTTCTAGATTGGTCGATCAAAAAGGTTTCGATCGACCGATTGGTTATCGTCACAATTTTCGAGTCTCGACATTTTGTAGTTTGTTCGTTTGAAAGAGTTTTGGGCTTCCATTATGATCCATATCAGTCGTCCAATAGAGTTTCAAATGTCCGATATAGATGTCGCTATATCCTTGCCGTGCTGAATCAGATGCCCGAAAGAGTTTTTGGTCGTTCGCTTCATTTTGACAAAGCCATAGGTCATTGTGGATCGTTAAGTTTTTAGTCCAAACACAATCTAACATTTAATAATCATCTTACCATCACATATCATGATTAACTTAATTCGTTTAACAAATGGATAATTTCTAACATCTTACTGATGTCTAAAATGGGCTTACATAGATCCAAAAATCATATATGGAAATGTGCCAACTTCACAAAGTATTTCATAACTAGCACGTAAACAAATTTTCATAGAATCAATGGTATACATAAATCCCTCTTCTATTAATTAGACATCTATCAGTAATCCTATAAAACATCAAACAGTTCATGGCATATAGTTTAATGAAGAATCATTTGCATGTACCACATATTGAAGGATTAGATCATATAACATCATAAATCGACTAAACATGATTACCACCCTTACTAGCATGGTCCCTACGCCTCATAAGTCCTTAAAACATGCATGATTCGTCTGGAAATAATCCCATGATCCAGATCTCGAAAATACACTTTTAAGTCGCCCCTTATAGTTCTCCCTAGTTGGGTCGAGCTTTAGCCGTGTCCCCTTCTCCCTCTTGTGTCGTCTGCGCTTGACGGAGATGAGGTGATGGAAGAAGAAAAAGGAGGAAAAGAGAGAGTGGCTTTTAAGTGGTGTTTTCGTGATTTTTGGTATCCTCATGATCATGATGAAGGGGGTTACGAGATCCAACAATTATAGTGGTAAAATGAATGAGTAAACAAAAACTAATTTTACAACATTTTCTATCCGTTGCTCTTTCAGGCATTCGAAAATGTTTCGGTCGTCTGGTTGAGCATTGATTGAGATCGTCGATCGGTCGCGATAACATGCACCCGTTTGGGTTTTCGGGCATCTGAAAATTTGACGTCAGAATTAATAAAAGTTTTAAATTTTTTATAAAAAATTTCAGTGTGTTAACTCTTCGAATGTGATAGCAAATCAAGTGAGCTTGAAAGAGGAAGTGGAGCATAAGATGTAAAGAGAAGAGGGTGAAGAAAGAACCTAGTTGGGAGGAAGACAAGGAAGAAGACATGAGAGAGAGAGGAAGAAAATTCTAGAGTTTCAACTTAAATCATAATGTGTGTTAGTGAGGATTCAATCCTAACATTGCCTTGTCGCATTGCGATAGTTTTTGGGAAGAAAGCCTCTCTTATGACCTTCTTTAGATTTTGTATGAAGATTCTTCTAATTTTAATCTCATATATAGCATGATCCTTTTCCTTAAAAAAAATCCTAACATTGCCCTCAATGGTGCATGTTTGATTGGACTGAGAGTGTTTAGAACAAACTTTATTTATAATATTTTGGGTAGTGATTTTGCGTTGATACGTGGAAGATGTTAATAGTCTTTTGCTAGTCCTTATTGGAAAGTTATGAAACTCATGTTAATTAAACTTCATTGTGCTTAATTATAGGGGTGCACCTATGTTTGATCCACCGCATGACTCATCTGTTGTCTAATTGAAGAACAATACTAAATAGAGACCGACAATGAGTTTGTAAACATGTAGCGGTCAAGTGTCACAAGGGTGATCCTGAGTGATGCGCTCTTGTGTGGCGACTAATCTAGTGTAAATTTTAGTTGGGTCTTGCGGTTTGACAAAGACCGAACATGTGGGACGATTTTAGTTTTAGCACGAATTTGTGGGGCGGATGATGTGCAATTGCTAGGAGGGCTTCATGGAAGAAAGAGCAGCTTTTCAAGGGGTCTCAAAACTCCAAAGGGATGTTTTGCATGGGTTGTCACCCAATGTTCAAAGCAAATGTACTAGAATTATGAACGCATTTACTCCAACTGCTTGCTAGGAGTATTAGCCAGATCTCACCTAATATTCCATAAATTTTAATGTTTTTAAATATTTGAGGTGTGAATGAACATATTCAAGGGTGAAATTTTTAAGTGATAATTTAAGGATAAGTACAAAATTTTCATTTTCATCTTTACTTCAAGGCTAATGACAAAAGGAAGTTTTCAAACAAAAAGTGCAAAAAAAAAATAATAATAACTATCAGCAATACCCAGGGGTGAGCACACATAAGGTAACATTGGTGGTCATGATGCAAAATGTTCGTGAGCCACGTTCAACGGAAGGACAAAGCTATATCCAAAGTTACTAGTATTTGATTAATTTGTAATTGTTGAGAAAACATAAAACAATACTTTTATTGTCAAATTAATAACTTTAGGAATCAAACATGAAACTATTATCTTTGCCCGATTCTAAAGCACAATACTACTAACCAATTGTTACAAATGTTACTATACTTTTTCATATGTTTGTTATTTGATCCATTTTCGGTCACTGTCATATCCTCCTTTGCTCGAAGATCTACCATTGTTAATCACTTTGACTTTGACCAAGTCCCATTTGGTGCTTACATTGAGTGAATTGATTAGGATGTTAAATTTTAGGAATTATATTATTTGTGTCCAAAACCCAATCTAAGTGTACTAGCACTCTTGCACCTTACCAATGAGTGTAGAAGGATCTTGTAGTTCAGATTTATGCTTTGTTTATAACTTCAGTATTTAGGATTTGGTGGGAGAGCACAAACACAAAACGAATTGGGTGATCTTAGTTCCTTATGTTGTGACTGTGTCTTCGACCTATAATTAGAAAGTCGTTATCAACATATGATGGATCTCGAACTTGCAATCATGTAATCTTGATAAAAAAACATTAAATATATTAATTGATAACATAGATTGAATAATAATAACTTAAAAAATCACATGATATATAGTCATAATTACATAAAAATGTGCAAATATTATGACAATAAATATATGATAATAATTAGTAAATTTTTTTATAAGATAATTTATATTGTTAACAATAAATTTATGGGCAACCTGATATTTACATTACCACTTACAAAAATGTTATACTTTTATAATAATTCATTACTATAGTGTTTTGGATTATTATTTAATTTTACAAAAAAACATTTAAGTACTACAATTACAAACAATAGTGAAGTAGGAATACTAAAAAGAGAAACAGAGCATATCATTTTTATAGTCTTCATATGATGGAAAAAAATATCACCTTGTAAATTGGTTTATTGTCCAACAACACAAACACCAGGGAGATTTAGGAATTAAAAATATCTTCCAAATTAGAACCTCTTTACTAGGAAAAAGAGTTATTAATGTTCTAAATGGATATGATGATTCGTGGTAAAAAATTATTGTTAACAAATATGGGCTCCCTCCTCCTCCTCCTCCCTTGACACAAAGAAACATGCATGGAGTTGGACATTATTTTTGAACTCTATAAATTCAATCAAGTTGAGCATCAAGAAATTTATTAGCAATGGTGAAGACACTAATGTTTGGATGGATCGATGGATTTTCATTACGCCTCTCTCTTAAAATCAACTTCTATTAATGTTGAATTCTATTTGTTGTCTTAAGATGTTTATGCATTTATTGTTAATGGTTGTTAGAACTTGGTTTTATAAAATAAGGCAATGCTTTCATGAATTTTTAATAAAATTGATTATTGCTATTCATTTGCCTGCCCATCCCAATGATGACCAATGGGTTTGGGAACCTAACCCTCATGATGTTGTCCATGTAAAATTTGTTTATAAATTCATTAAAGAACCGACTACATCCCATGTTGATAATTGTTGGGCTTGATGAAATAAACTTTGAAAGATTTCATTACCACCAAAGCTCCACCAAAGCTTCATATTCTTTTATGGAAATTAATACATGGAAAATTGCCAACTAAAGATTATATCCTAATGTTTTATCATTCAATTAAGCCTACTTGTGTGCTGTGCACAAGGGAAGTGGAAACTCTGAATCTTCTTTTCTTTTCATGTTCCACTAATATGCAACTTTGACCAATCTTCCAAGAGAAGCCGATGTTTTAAGTTTGATTATTTTAATTCATGGTTTATGGGTGATTAGATTCAAGAGGGCCAACAACCAAATGATATCTTTTATTGATCTTCTAAAATTAGAATTTAGTCCTTATTAGTCTTCTATTTCCGAGATATTTGGAAGTTAAGAATTTGTCTTTTTTCAACTCTAAGTGGACCTCAATCAAGGTGACATGGGAGAAAGGTGTCGCAAGCTTTAATGAGTGTGATAGCAACTCTGGTACTAAAGGGAACACTTCCTCTGATACGTTGGCATAAGATCAAAAGCGGAGCTACATGGGTTCCTGTGCCTGCAAATGCAGTATGTATTATTATATGTAGTGGTGAAATTATACACATATTTAGTGTCAGTGTGCCGGTTAGTAGCAATTAAGCACTTTGACATTTGCCCAGGATCTAATCACCTTGACAAATTATCACGAGTAATCCTTTTACCATTCATATATCCACTCATTTCATTCTCTTTTAGCCATTATATTTTACTATTTTATATTTTTATTTAATTGTTTTATTTAGTACCCTTTAATCAATTTTTTTTCTTAATTAAGTGATCGAGTCCACAATTTTCACACTTATTTTTATAATTGGTCTTCCAAGTTTTTATAAATTTCTGTATGATATTTTGTCCTCTATTTTCATCCAATCAACTCATTCTTTATCTTTAGACATTATACTTTATTATTTCAGAATTATAATTCTATTTTTTATTTATCTATTACCTTTAATCAATGTATAATTAAGTGTTCATGATATTATGTATGCACATTTGATTTATAATTATTATATATAATTGATATACACAAATAATTATGCAATATTGTTTTGTTAATATATTAGTATAACTAAATATTTATGTTTAGTATTTTATATTACACTTACGAAATATTTGTTGTGTTGAAATTAATTTTTAATAAATCAATTTAGAAATGTATTTTTCAACTAAATAAAGCGCAAGAGAAATTGTATGCATGACCCTTTTTTAACTATACTATTATAGATAATATTATAAAGTATTATTTATGTTTTAATATCATAATGATGAAAAATTTCAATTAGTTTGTATTCTAAAATTAATATATTTAATTACATATATAGGTAGAAAATTTAAAAGTTGCCCAACAAGACACACTCTTCAACTATATAGATGCATATGTGAATCCACTTAAAATATTTTTATCTCCGCCACTGCATAAGATGAACTCTTAGGTTTCATATGGCCAACCGAGAGAGAGAGAGGTGCAGGCTATCCGATTAGAGATTCTAATGGTAGTTTTTTTGTTATAGACACTCAAGGTCATCGTTTTTCTTCGATCCTGGAGGCTGAGTATTGGACTCTTCGATACAGCCTATTATTATGTTAGGAACAAAATATCCAAAAAGTCTGTATCAAAAGCAATTCAACGACACTCATTGACTTGGTGATGAAGCATGCACATTGTCCTTGAAGCTAAAGAATGTAATGTCCGATATCTAGTTAATAATGGGAAAATTTGTAGCTTCCCCCATATTTTTCGGCATGGGAATAGAAAAGCTGATCTTTTAGCAAATCGCGGTCGTCACTCGGATGTAGATTTTGTACTATGAACAACAATTTGATAATCAACACTAGCAATATTTTTATTTTTAAAAGTAATACTAAAAGAGATTAAAAAAGAATAAGAAATAAAATGACGCTAGAAAATATTATAAATTAGCAGAGAGAAAACAACTTAGATGCCTAGCTAGCGATATGAACCGCAAGCTAGCAAGTTGATTGATGGCACTAATCTTACCATAATAACAAAGCTATACACGTTTTACCTCGTCGAGTTCCATAATTGCGATTGTAAGTACTTGAAGTATTTATGTCAATTTGAATCCCTAAAATTGTCTTCTTTTTATTTTAAACCACCATAAGTAAAAAAAATTGCGGATCAAGTTGTTGCATTTTAGTTTTTTCTTCTTCTGGCTCTTAGTGACAACTTGGCTAATTTTTAGCCTATATTTTTTTATTGGCTTTATGTTCAAGATATAATTAGAGAAGATTCGTACGCACACTAACTTCCTTTTTTTTATGGTCTCTCCCTCGTAGTACGATTTATGGCATGGGCAAGTGTTGATAATAACAAATTAATATGCATACAAGTATGCCTTGGCCGTTGCTCAATTCCCCAAAATTTTTAATTAGAAAAGAAGCATATTATATATATATATATATATTCCCAATTAAAAGGGGTCAAGATCAATTGCTTAAGGTTTCCCACAAAACCTAGGGCGGATTTCTCCATTTGTACGAAATTATATATTAATTCTATCAGTCGTCAACTCCACTTTCCTCAGAACCTGTGTATTGCATATGCAATGACTTCAACACAATGTTCTTTATTATTATTCTGCAAAAGATCTAACATTTCCTAAACTGCTGTAGCCTTTTTGTAATTTTTTTGTTTGTTCCATTTGTACTGTACATATTGAGCTTATTATGCATTCTAATGACTAAAAATATGTATGAATCCTTGGGTAACATTATTTGAGCAAATTTATATATTCATAATTATTTTGAGTCACTGTCATGTGACTCACTTCTCAACTCATAAATGATTTTCATTAACGATACTCATATGTCTTCTGATATTTAATTTGTCTTTGTGTCGGAGCCAAGCACATCTTTTTATAAGCCGAAGAAAAAAAAGTATTAACATTCGGCATGATATTCATATATATATATATATATATAACAAACAACAACAATAAAGCCTTATCTCACTAGGTGGGGTCGGCTACATGGATCATACGACGTCATTCCGCTCTATTAGTAACCAAACCTTTCGGTATATTATTCACCAATAGATCTTGCTCTATTAGTTCGTCAAGTGTCTGCCTTGGCCTCCCTCTCCTTCTTTTAATCGGACTCCAGATTATTTGATCTACTTTTCTTACTGACGCATCTAATGGTCTTCTCTGAACATGACCAAACCATCTCAAACGATTCTTTACCATTTTCTCACTAATAGGAGCCACTCCGACTCGTTCACGCATATGGTCATTCCTAATCTTATCTAATCTTGTATGACCACACATCCATCTCAACATTCTCATTTCGGCTACCCTCACTTTACGTTCATATTGTCCCTTCATAGCCCAACATTCACTACCATATAACACTGCTGACCTTATAGCAGTACGATAAAATTTTTCTTTAACTTTATTGGGTACTTTTCTATCACAAAGAACTCCAGTGGCTTTCCTCCACTTACACCAACCAGCTTGAATTCTATGATTAACATCGTCATCAATCTCACCATCTTGTCTTACAATTGATCCTAAATATTTAAACTTTGTCACTTGAGGAATTATATCCTCCCCTAGCCTAACTTTCAAATCGTCTCTAAGTTGTTTATTTGTGAAATTGCTATGCATATATTCTGTTTTATTCCTACTTAAACGAAAACCCTTTGACTCCAACGTATTTCTCCATATTTCTAATTTTGTATTAATCTCTTCTCTTGAATCCGCTAAAAGTATTATATCATCTGCAAATAGCATGCACTTAGGTACCTCCTCTGTGATACTCTCGGTTATAGCATCAATAACTAAGTTAAATAGATACGGACTTAAAGCTGATACTTGATGTAGGTCAATTCCTATATATATATATATATATATATATATATATATATATATATATGAATACATACATATGTGATTTGTGCACACATATGGTGATCTTACGTATGAGCTACTTGAAAATTCCATTACTATTTTCTTGTGGAAGCCACATGCCATATTAATTAAACCTAATCATGCATTATTGCCCGGTAACGTCAACTATGGAATTTAAGTTATGTATTATTGTTTTATGGCTATGCTTATAAAATACTTATGGTGGACAACTCCTACACTAGAGGTATTCTTTTTCCTAAATTAACTATCAAAGCATAATTAGTAGTTGCACCCACCTTTATTTAAATTATTAAACATGTATGTTATGACTTGGGTAGCTCATGAATTCATTAATAAACTTGATAGCTCAAAATGACAAGGGTTGTTTTGATAAAATAAAGATTTTATGATTCGAGCTCAAAACTTGCAGCTCTTGTTGAGCCAAGAGTGTGACTGTGAGATTCATTTGATTCAACCAGTTTTAATTAGAATGATAAGAATTTAATCCTCTATAGGGAGCGTTTGGATGTACAATAATTTTGAGTAGGTTAATTATTTTTTGGTGAGAAGAGTTTTATTTTCTGATGTTTAGTAAAATTTTTATGTGATTTAGGAAATAAAGCAATGGTAAACTAATTCCTTGATATTTTCTAAGTATTTATATGTGTACGAACTTAAAACAACATATTTGAATGTTTATAATTGTTTTCATCGGTTTATTTTGTATTGGAATCATTATTTAAAATTTATCTTACATCATCTTAGAATATTTTTATATTTCTTTTTTCTAAAAAACGGTCGCCTTAATTAACTAAAAACTACAGTTTTTTTTTCATTGCAATCTTTGCATAAAATCAAGCGCCCCTCATAAAGAACTTTCGACAACGTGGTTTTGCTGTGATCAGATAGTACCACTTAATTGATTAAGCAACGTTAATAAGCTTCAATTTCAAGTCGTGTAATTAATAAAAACCAACATGGATATATTAAGTTCACAAAATTAATTAAGATAAATAAATAATTAAGCTAATTATTAGTTGTTTTAAGCCTTCGATTAGAGTGGTTAATTAAATTAGCTACGGCGTGTTCCCCCCACGCCTACAGTTTTTTATGGTGGTATTTAAAAAAAAGGTCAGCACTTAAATAATTCTGTATGGCCTTTACAGAAAAAAAACAAGTAAAATAAATAAATAAATAAATGTACATGCAAAACCCATGACGATGGGAATAAAAAAACAAGGCAGAAGGTTGCAAACTCAGTACATGAAAAATATCTAAGATCTCCATTAAATTTTAATTAAAATGATGCAAATGTGACATTGTGCTGAAGGAGTCCACGTTAATTACTTAATGGGTTATCATATAAATATATAATTATATCTTCCATTTGCCAAATTGATGTGGATTAACAATTAGCTTGAATCAACAATACCGGGTGGAGAGATAAATATCGCATGTGAGATGCCTTCCAAATTTAAATTACTTCCGACAGTTTTTATTTCTATATCACGATAAGATAGTTGACAATCCTATCATTGAACATATTGTCAACTCAATATAAAAAAAAAATATCACTTATTAATTACCACTGTTTCGTAGATTCATTGTATCAAATCGTTCAGTTTGTTATATTTTTCTCTCACATGGTACATATCTTGAAATGTTTTATTGTATTTCTTCGGCCTCTTTGTAATACTGAAAATGACATCACTGCTCACATTATTTTAAACCTTCACAGAATATTAGAAAAATGGCCATTTTCTGCTTTTACAAAGTCAACAGGCCAATGGGCTGGTGGATGAATGCTGGGTTCTATGTTGGCCCAAGAACGATCATTTCGAGGCCTGTGAGGATATTTTAGCATGTCTGATAATTTGGCTAGACGAATAAACTAAATTAGCTATTGACCTAATTTATAATTAAAAATGATGTAATAAATTTAAATATCAATTCATATAATTCGAAAAGTTATATTTACGCACAATTATGGCATTTCATCGACTCTTTTTTTTATGAATAAACTGTTTATTATTATATTTTTTAAAAAAAATAAATTTGTACAGGAAAATGGGGCACTAAAAAAACGTACTTTTACTGTATTAATATTTTATCCAAATTTTGTCTCGTTACATAATTAAGATGCAAATGCAAATAAGTTATTAGTTTATTTGTTTCAAAACAAAAATGGCTAAAATAGAAATAAAAATTCGACCACCATTTTTGAAGCTTTAAATGCTATAATAATTCTTCTGAATAGATAGTTATAATTTTTTTTACATAAACAAGTGATCGTTAACAACGGCTTTTGATCAGCTGGCACATTAGTAGTCTGCTAAATAATAGGGATTACGTTGAAAGAGATATATGTACAATTTTATAATTTGCGTATGAAATATAGAATCCACAATTTTACACATTAAACCAATGTTATAAGATCCGCCCGGCCATGGACCCAAATTGATCAATGGGTCAGGTCGGACCGATTGGACCGAGTTGAATCGGATAATATAAATTAATAAAATAAGTTAAAGAGATTGTTATAATCACTATAAGAAAAATCGCTAGCCATCGAAAATAGTAAAAAATCCGTCGCAAATGCGAGTTTTCCACAATTTTTTCGACGGAAGCGAATTGTCGGAAACTTGCTCGTCGCAAATATTGTCGGAAGGGCAACGCCGATCGTCTGGAAGGAGAGAGATGGCGCGCCGGCGTCGAGGAAGATGTTTGCGACGGTCATCGAGGGAGAAGGCCGGGATGAGGGAGAGAGGAGAGAGAGGGAATGAGGTAGAGAGAGGAAGATGGTGAATAAAATACAAAAGGAAGGGAGAAAGCGAAGTGGGAAAAGGAAAAAAACCGGATAAGTTGGCAGGATTTTTTATTTTACGATGGGTTAGGTCATGGAAAAATTTTCTCACGATTCGAATCGTGAGAATTTCTCACGGAGGCCGTAGAAAAAATTTTCACTAGGAAATTCCCATGGAGCTCCCACGACTTAAGCTGTGGGAAACATTTTCCACGGCTTAAGTCGTGGAAAATATTTTTCATTGTCTGAGCTGTCGGAAATATTGACGGAAGATAATTTGTCACAAATTGCGAAGAATTTTTTACCGTTGAAAATACGCCATTTTCTTGTAATGAATATTGTTTAATATATAATATATTATCTATAAAAAATATAAAATACAGTATAATAAAGTAAAATAAAATAATTTAGATTAAATAATATAATAAAGTAACATAAATTAAGTCATCAACATAAATAAAAATTATGATGAGGTAATTATAAATAAAAAATATTGAAAAAATTTTATATATGCGACAAGAGGACATTAAAATATAAATTTCAAACAAATATATATAAATATATAATATGTCTAAATGTTTTTAATATTGTTTATGTTTTATTTTTTCATTTTAGAAATTGACCTAATTGGGTCAGTGAAACCCTTCGGATCGACCTGTTGAACCGAAGTTTTGATCGGATCAAAACATGTCAAACTCTTCCCCAAATTTCAATTGACCCGCGGACCATTTTAAGCCCGGATACCGACCAGCCGGGCTAGATGCTAGGACGAGTCCGACAACATTGCATTAATTACCAAGTCTGTTACCCATCTTCCCTTTTTTTATTATGACCAATGCCCCAATTAAAAACATAAATAAAAAATAAAAGAATACAAACTTTCAATGCTAAAACGTAAACCGTACTCCGTGTCATTTATGAGTGAAGTCATGTTTTATATGTTTTTTTTTGGAATTTCAGGCAGCGTCTTCATAAAAAAATGCTTCGAAATATTTTTAGTTGAGTAGTAACAAAACAATAAACAATAAACTATATATATATATATATATATGTTTGTGTTAGGAAAAAATATCTGCAGTTTTTTCTTTATCTTTTGATGTTCGATGGGAAAAAATGTCAACGATATATATAAATATCTGATATTCATCGGTTGAACAAAAAAAAATTGAAAGAAAATATGTTCCAATTTTTCTGAAAGAAAACATTTTTCAATTTCATGATATGCATATATAAACATATCCAATTTTTTCCCATTGTCTTTCACAAATAAGCTTAAAGAATCACTACACAAAAAAAGTTGTTTTAGAAATCAGTAGTCCTTAAAACTTTAATTTTAATCCTTAATACCTTTTGGGATCAAAATATCTTGGTCCTCATGATCTCTCGTTAAAAGTTTAGTGACATTTTTTTTCATTAGTCTTAAAATTAGTATGGCTTTTTTATAATCAAAAATGAAAATTTGATTTCAAAAGAATTTAGGGCTACTATAATATTAGTCTCTAATACTTATATTTTTAAGAATTAAGTATAATTAATCTCTAAAAGATTAGTTTCTAAATCATAATTTTGTTATAGTGAATTAATTAGTTTTTCAAAATGATTCTCTTCTCCCTTGAGAAACTATTTTCTTTCCTTATCCACACACGCCCCACGCCACACAGGGAAAAAAAATAGCAGACATATCAATGAAGCATTAAATCAGTAGGCCTTCCCATCTCCCACGAAAGCTGGGTTTTGTTCCTCGGCAAAGCTCCTTAATCTCTCTCTCTCTCGTCATGATGATGGCGAAGTGAGGGCCACAAACAAGAATTGAGGCCTTGTGGGCTCCTCCTCTTTGGCCCGTTGTGTGCCTAACATTTTCGGCACCTTGCGCTCATCCAAACTTCTTCACATCACCACAACGATCGTTTTAACCTTGGAAGATGTCTATGTTGGTTGGTTTGCCCTCTCCACCTCGGCCAACTGTTTCATCCACGCAGCTGCCACATATATAGTATAATACATATAAATTTATGTGGCCAAGAACGATAATTGAATATAGCGTTACTAATCGAGATTACATCTAAGACTGTTTATACACACATATATATATATGTTAAAAGATGTAACTAAAAGAAAACATGAACTATTGTTAGGTCTTTTGATTTGATGCTCTCACGTTCTTGCATTTGTGTGTGCGCCCGCATGCATACAAAGCGCGACCAGATCTATCATCCATACGTCAACTCAATCAAATCTAGAGCTTGTCATAATCCCTGCGCTAATAGTTCCCCTGCCAAATAATTAGTCTCATCATTGAACCCTTTGTGTTCCTCCTACGACCTTTTTGAAACATCATAGCAAAATATTATATATATATATAGGTAGTATAATTACTTGGCAAATCAAAGACATGTATCGTGGTTGTATACTTGTATACGGTGGGTGTCGAATGAGTGAGATCTCCATGCATCATGTCTCAGAATCGAGATAAACTACCAAGAAGACACGTGACTCCACATGTAATGCCCCCCTTTGATGACTAGAGCTAACTCCGGTCACATCAACACGGTCACACATGCACTGCTCACTTGTTTTCTAGCCAAACGTGGAGCCATCTACGCATCGACCCCACGTCTCATCTCATAATAGTCATTGCACATTATTGAGAGAGAGAGAGAGAGTGTATGTGAGGGGGAGAGAGAGAGTAATTATAAGCAAATAATGGTAACAGATAAAAAAAAAGGAAGCAAAGCATGCAGCAATGAGGAACACCCCCCGCTATAAACGGGGCCGTACGTCACATTGGCCTACGACACCAAGCAAAATGCCATAACACGTACCTCGACACAAACGCCCGAATCAAACACCGACCAAATCCTCTTGAGCCTCTTTTAGGCGCCTAGTACTAGTAGTATCACCATAATACTCCAACATCTGCATCACCCTTCCCCTTCTCCTTCTCCTTCCCCTTCCTCTTCTTCTTCTCATGTCTTTCTGAACCTTGTCGATATTTCTCTCTCTCTCTCTCTGGTCATGTGTCCAGTTTGTTTTATATGATGTTACAGCTCACTAGCGAAGACAGTAGGAGGAGGAGTGGTCGCCGGCGCCGGGGAAGGCTTGCTTTGGATGCCATGGTGCTTTTCACCCTGTGGTCGTTCTTCTCCTTGCATAACCAGGCGGCCGCAGCGCGAATGTTGCATCCAAGGCTGCGCGGTAGGGCGGAGGCTGTGGAGGTACCCGTGGTCGGCACGAGGCCGGTGCCGCCGAAGCTGTTGCCGGCCGAAGCTGAGGATTTTGAGGAGAACAAGCGAAGAATACCGAGCTCTCCCGATCCTCTCCACAACCGGTAGCACAATATTGTGATTAATTTCCAATGGCTTTCGGCTTTTTTCTGCAACGCCCTTGCATAGTAGAAAAAGATCAATAAGGGAAGGGCATAGTTGGCAGTTAAATTAATTAGAAGATAATTATAGTCTTCTATTAATTGTTTCTTCAAGTTCTTTTGTTTCTCCCTTTTTTTATAGATTAATTCTGCAACTACAAGAAAGTGAGAGATAATTACTCGATCGATCGTGTTTCGTAAACATCATGCTTTAATTTTGAAGTTGCTTCTTTCTTCTCTCAATTTTTAGTTATATATATAACATAGTTACAATTTGTATGAAAGCTAATATTTTTGTATGTGACAATGAAGTCTTATAGAAAAGCTGAATGAACCTTTTGTCTAAAAGGTAAGATTCGTTATTTTGGAACGGAAGTTGCAGGGCTAGTTCTCTCAGAGCATATATATGTGAGAATCGAAATGTACTGAAAGAATGGTTAAGAAAAGATTAAAAAGATAATGTATGACATACAATTTTTATGACATATGTTTATACACTTTTATGACTTACAATTTATATTAAAATTTCAAACATAAATATTATATATAAAGTATACACACATATATATATCCCCATCGATCTCCTTGGATAATCTTTCAAATCTAAAAACTGTGTAGATGTCTTTCGAATTTTCGAATTATGGGTCACGTCTGACGATTGATTTTTTTTAAATCTTTATTTTATTTGATTTTTACTTACCCTCCTTCACCTAACAGTTTGACATTATGTTAAAAAATGTCCTTGGATGATGATGTGGCTAAAATACTGTAATTCACTATCTTGAAAAGAATTCACATTTCGAAAAATTCTGTGATGAAAACTTCTTGTTGGCCCTAATGAATGATTTCTCAGGTTATATATGTAATTGTCGAGTTGCCCTAGCTCAGTTATATATTTATACGTATCTGTGTGATTTTGGAGAGCAAGCAACTATATATGTTTAAAAATAAAATAAATTGTCTGAATTACGTCAAACTTAGTTTTTATGTTGTCTATTGTGAAAATATATTTCTTTCCCAACTCACTCCTATAGTATATTTGGAAATGGGAATGCACCATACTGATGAAACTCATTTTTAATAAAATACAATATTGAATAAAAGGGATAAGGATTATATATGCATGTCGTGCATATGATCAAAATTACCGTTAATTCTAGTAATATGTATTTGAAGTTCACTAAATCATAACATTGATGATGTACATCAATAAGAGGATTACATCAATAAGAGGACGATCGTGATATTGCTTTCATCTTTCTAAGCACATGTCTCGTTTGGATCAGGAATAACATAAATACAGTCTTATTCTCATTTATTCACTTGTGGACTCAAGACCATTACTTCAGGGACAATAAAAAAAGAGTGAGAATATTAAACACCATGGAAGGTTTCTTGTAAAAAATCTATCTCAATCCAAGAATAAAAATAATAATTTGAAGCCAAACGGGTTCGAAGTGATTGGGGTTGCAAAGTGGCAACGGAAGTTGGCACCAAAAATGGTAAGAAGCCAATGCAATGTCATGTTTGAGTGCCTGCGTTACGGGGGTTGTCAAATCGGTTCGGTTGGTTGGCAACTGGCCGAGAGATTCTCCAATTGTGCCTGTGACTGCATTGAATCATTATGTTTAAGATCTATGTTCAATATTGATCAACATTAATTGACTATTATTTATAATTTCTTTAATGATATCTTTTTTTTTGAAACTCAACTTGTTTTATCATATGAATTAACTCGATCCCATGTCATACATGTTGCCCACAACAAGTTAATTGTGATCATGCACTTTATGCCGCATCGGTGCATGCAATGGATTGAATTCTTCCTAAATCCATGCACCATCCAATCACCTGCAATCTTTTGACAGGCATCATCTCACTGTTTGGGCAAGTTGCAGCAAGACACCTATACCTTTGCATGTCACACCAGACAACATATAGCTAGACATCCATATATTTTGAAGCACTACTTGCTATCATATATGCAGTGGATGCAGTCTTGCAGATGATATCAATATTTCTGAATCTTCGACATATCTTAATCTACAGATGGTGCAGTACTTTGCCGAGAAGTTGGCATTATTTTCCTATATGTGAGGTGCATGCAGACATGAAGGGGTGCTGAAATGCATGTAAGTAGATGTATGTGGCGATGTGCACAGGAAAATCTGCAGGCCAAGGGCGTCGGAATCCACTATTCATGTCTTGTAGCAGTTTGGACTCGGAATCTCACTGACATCCCCACTTGATTGAATTCTTTAATCTACTTACTATGTGGGGATTAATGATTAATCTCTTAGTTCTGTTCTGTCTAAATACGCGTCCTGGCCCTTAAGATGTCAAAATGTTAAGAATCTTAATTAAGGTGTAATTACTCTGCAAATTAGTAGTAGAATTTAATCTGAAAACAGTTCCCTGGCCAGGTGCGGACAATTCTTGGAGTAAGCGTTGACTGTTTCATTGACTATATTGACATGTGGTCAACAGATTGATCACTCGAGCCATTTGAGGTTGCCAGCAGTCTCAGATATATCTTTTTTAAAGAGTCCTTTCACGTCACCTGCAAAAAAAAATTTCTTCAACCTCCTACTTGCTCTTCGTCTCTCTCCTAAACAATTGAAAATTGAAATATTACTTCATGATTCATCTCAACTATTCATACTTTTTTTCCTTTAGTCCACTGACAACTTTTGTTAATTTTAGTATTTTCTATTTATCAAACTATATTTTTAACATTTATTATGATTTTAAAAAAATAATAAAAGAAAAAATAAATAACCAATATCATTTAGTTTATATTTTCTACATATAATAATAAAGGGTAGAATTATAATTAGGCAAAGAAAAAAACGTAATATAAAAAGTGATGATGTGATAAATTAAAAATGTTATAATAGTTGAAAGAAAGTGTGAGCCAAAATAAAATATAGTTCAGGAGAATAAAATAAGAATAAAATTAAAAGAAGGAACTTCTTATCTATTTGTTAAAGAACTCAAAAAGTTTGAGCACAAAATATGGAAAAGATTCTTAGTAAAAAACTCCTCCCTAAGCAAATTAAATAGCCATTTGTGGCTAGTTCCTTATCAAAAGACATGAATACAAAGAAAATTAGAAAACATGATGAATACTACAAAAATCTTGTGTCATATTTCCAAGCTTGTCAGAATAGTCATTTGGTCTGCTTCTTTATAGCTGCGTTTTGACAATCGAAATAGTGGTTCCGTCGAGTTCAATGTGAATAGTTGGATTAGTTTGAGATGTATTTAGATAGAATGAAACGTAATGATAAAGAACCAGAAAGTTGATGTGATAGAAAACGTAAATTAGATAATTAATTTTAGTGAGTGCTGGAATAAAAAATAAATTTTATAAATATAAAATATAAATTTGTTAATTAATAAAAATAAAAGTATAAATTAACATCTATTTTAATAAAAAAAATGTTTAAAAATATGTCATTTAAATATAAAAATTGTTTTTGATAAATTATATTTAAGAAATATTAATTTTTTACTTGAAATTGCAAGTAATAAATAATATTATATTAATATTTTATAATAAATATATTATATTTAGTAAATAAATTATTTTATAAGAGAAAGGAGAGGGAGAGAAAATAAAAAAAAGAATAAATAAAATTGAAAAAAATAGTCATCACGCCAATAAAACAAATTTGAAAAAAAATCTATTCTTCTACATATACCACCAAAATGGTGAACAAGAAAATGAGAATTACGAGTGACCCCTATTTCTGAAATCTAATTCTACTTTCATTTCGTCAAACATCATATCATTGACGGAACCGGCCGAAACTAGATGCTTCAGCCTAGTTCCAATTGTCAAACACAACATATCAGTTTTGAAATTGATGTAACACACATTTAGAAAAAGCACTATTTTATTTTTTTACCATGATAATAGATATAATAAAAAACTAATTTCAATAAGTGAATAAACATATTATATTATTATTAAAAATAAATAATTAAAAAACTATTATAATTCTTCTATGAAAAGAGATGAAAGGGACATCTAAACACACGTATAAATTTTGCATCATCACAAAGCCACCAGACACCATCATCCTTACCTGATACGATCCATTATTTGTAAGATTCAAATATAAAACACATGACTCTCCCATGAACTATTACGCCTAATATGAGGAGCAATAAATAATAATATAAAATGCATAATAAAATAAATCGTGCACAAAATTAATAAATCAATTTTCGATTATCAAGGATAACGAAGGTAAAAAAAATTAATATCAATGAAATTAAAAATGACAATAACAATATATAATGATCAATGAGAACAATTATCAATATAATAATCTTAGTTTAATAATCAATATGATGCTTTACTTTGATTTAATAACACAATACTTTGGTTTTCTTTATATTAATTACATTCTAATATGTTGTACTATGTATTTTAGATGGAATAATTTGATTGTGAGGAATTTTCAGCTCAATCTATCTTAACATTTGTTGTCATAACACGAGTTATTTAATAAACATCATGGTACTTTCGTATTCAATGGTTAATGGAGAATTAAAACGACTACAAGTCTCCTCTTTTTAAGAAATAATTATGCTCTTTTGGTGAAATCTTTGTTGTTAATTACATGAGTAAACTAGTCTCGCACAATAAAAACAGTATCACATGTGTTTGTCATATTTTTTTAAAAAGAATTAACTAATATACACATATAATTAGTTAAAAATAAAAAAAAATTGGGAAGGGAAAATTTTATAGCTAATATTCACATATAAAATTAAAGATAAAAAATTGGGAGGGTTGCACATGTGCATTGCGATCACATTTAGGTACCCTAATCGTTGTACAACTTGCATACCCAATTGAATTAGGTACCTTGATAATGAATACTCATTACAATACTCGATTTTCTATTTTTACCTTATTAACTTATAAAATCATATTTATACTTCCATTAAAATAGTAAGACGGATAAATGGTGAATCCGACTTCAATGATCAAACAAGAAGAATTATTACTGCAACTCGGGTAAGTTGGCTAAAAATCTGGCCCGAATTACTACCGACATGAATTGTACATCGAGGTTGATGCGGGTCATGCTCTGAACTTGGTGCATGATTGTGGACGTGATCAATGTGGTGGGGTCGCAAGAAGTCAGGTGATGTACTAATCATACTCAAGTTGGATGGTTTGGGGCCGTTTATTTCGTGGATAAAGATTGAATATCCCTATATTTTGATAATATAGCCACATATTCAATAGAATTAAATTATTTTAATTAAATTTTGAAAAATTTGAAACCAATTGGGAGATGATAAAATTGGTGTTTTTAAATTCAAACGAGAATATAAATATTCTTTTGCTCATTCTTTTTCAAATATTACAATTATATTTTTTGAAAAATAAATAATACATTATAACATATATTAAGAAGACTCAAGTTTTGAATATGATTTGACCTAATTTGAGTTTAGACCATTTAGTTGTGGAATAAAACTATAAGGAATAAAATAGTGTAATATGTAATCTCAAAAGTTACATATATTCTCGATTGTTTTGATTCGAAAAGAATGAATTTAAAAAATATAATATTTTATAATCATATAGAGTCGACATTTAATGTTATAATAATGGTAAAAATATTAATATATAATATTTACGCCCGATTTGTCAATATTTGGACCGGATTGCATATATTATAACATCTCCAAAAATGCTCTCATGCTATAAAGTTAAAGTAATGCACGTGTAAGTAAAGCTTCTTAGTTAACTGCTTTGTAGGACATTTTTCAGGATACAATTCAGACACCAAATTACGAATGGCATGTCTGTTGGACAGCGTCCATATAGCTGCCAAGCTCATCAATTATATATAGCATAGTAGGATCGATATAATACATCTGCTCAGCGTCCATATAGAAATGTAAAGTAAGACCACAAAGCACTGTTCCTTTGTTTGGTTCCCCTTTTTTTTCCTTGGAGAACAGCAAACTGTTTCTCAAAAGTTCATGCATTCAGAAAAAAAGAAAAGGGAAGCTCAAAGAGTTGAGAGAGAGAGAGAGAGAGAGAGAGAGAGAGAGAGAGAGAGAGAGAGAGAGAGAGAGAGAGAGAGAGAGAGAGAGAGAGAGAGAGAGAGAGAGAGAGAGAGAGAGAGAGAGAGAGAGAGAGGAATCAAGTTGGAACATGCATGATATATTAATGTATGGTAAGATGAGCACAAGGTGATGCGTTAAAGATTGTAATATACGATAGGATTCTTTGGGGGGTACAAATTGCCCCGTGACGCACCCGCAAACATCGGAAGATTCGGAGGTCAGATCAGACAGCAATTCCAACTCATATGGCCTGGAGAAACGAGCAGTCTACAGCTTGGAGAGAGGTACCAAGATCTAATAAACATTCAACCAAATTATTTGGATGCACAGGGGGTTTGAATTTAGGTCAACAAAACTTAGTGGTTTTCGGTTTAACTTTTACAGATTTTAATTCGATCAACATTTATCTAAGTCGGAAGGAAAATTTTTTCTTTTAACATGCATTCATCGGAAGGCTGAAATATCTATTTTTTTTCTAATAATTTCGAAATGACATTTTTTTTTCAACTAAATCCCAAGATCGAACTGGATCAATGCCATTTTAACATCATTATATATAGATGATATAAATGTTTCCCCGTAATTACCACTTGAATTGGTAACTTATTATACATGTATTGAACTTTATCAATGGGTCAGGACAAAAAAAGATTTAAATGCCTGCATCATTGACAATCGATCAGTTTAAATAAGAGTTGAAATAGGCACACAGTGATTCAATGGGAGCTCAAAGTTTTACTCATGAACAGGGAAAGATGAAAAGAAAGGAAACATTTTGAAAATCCCGTACCTGTTGCAAGGCTATCACCGCAACCCATGGGATGCAAAGGACATAACAAACGATTAATAAACCCTTGACACAAGCTATACATTTATTTGACGTACAACATCTGTAAGATCAGCTGTTTTCCATTAATAACATGAAATATATATTATTTATCTCAGTTGCACAATACCATGTGATTAAAGTTCAGTTCACAACACAGGTCATACATGGCTATCTTGCTTTGGAAAGCTGGCAAGTTATCATAACAAGGTTCACAAATCATATTCTAAAGCTAGATCTTGACAATTACCACCAACCAGAAAAGCTTGTTATGTGAACCCTCATATATAGGCTTCAAATTTGAAGCAGGCTTTCTTTCCCAAATTCAAAGTACTGTTGGGATACAAGAAACATGTAGATCCTTCTAAATGAAAGACTAACCGCCTAGAAAAAGTTACAAAGATGAAAAACTACACATCACACACCAATTTGGGTGCGGGTGCAACTCTTTTAATCCGAGACAGTCTCCGAGAGATATTTATCAAATCAGATATTACAATACATACGAGCATAACGAGCTCAAGTGCCATACACTTTACTTCATCACGATCAAACTTAACCTGTCATTTCAACATTCGAACTTGTGTTATTGGTCTTCCTTGCAGCCTGATTTGTAGCTTTCGAAAAATACATGTAGTAGTATACGTTGAGAATCAGATTGAAAGCCACAAAGACCGCTCCTGTAATGAAGATTCACTGGCGGTACTTGGTATGGTAGGCGTTCTTTGTTGCTACAGCAATTAGGCATGCCTCAGAGATTGTGAAAGTAAGCCTGTGAAAGGAGATAAAAATTATACTTCTTACTTCTTAGCCATACTAGTGACAGTACATTGAATCGATTATTATAAACTACAGTACATTGAGCAAGAAATTGTACCATGAAGAGGAAAAATAGACAATTGACCACGCTCAATTTCCACCAGGGGCCAAGGGTTTGCCAAAACACATGCACTTTGTCACACCCATAAGAAGGGACTGGCTTGACAAAAGAAATAAGAAAGAACCAACTCCGTAGCTAGTAGCTACATCAAAATCATAAGCGCAATAGATGGAATTAAACTCATCTGTTATTAGTTCCCTGTCAGATAAGGAGAATCATATCAAATGAAGATATGGACATGAAAGAAGGTAATGTACGCTAAAGAAGAGTAGAATTCTTTCTCAAGGATGATATATAAATCCTTGGCAAAAGACACCAAATATTTAACCAGTGAAGTTTTTGACAGCCAAAGAAACAAGGGACCCCATATGAAAAATAAATTGATATGTAGAGAAACAGAACCATAAAGTATACAGTGATTGGGTACAAATCATAAATTTCGAGTACACAAACAAATATTGGCAGTAGCAAGTTAGCACTTAGTTGAGCTAAAGAAGACATTGAAGATAGTTGATAAAGTATAAAACATCTCTTGTTCAACATATTTGATACAGGAATAAAGATATGTGATACATATAGATGGAAATAGAAAATGTTTCACAAGTTGTGTGCAAGAAGACCAATTTTGACCTCATTTTGCTGATTATCCCATAACTCGAGTTTGTGAAACGTCTAAACGGTACAATATGATTCACATCCAAAAAGGCATAATTTTTAATCGAACATTCTTAGGATTAACATGATAAAAGAAACTTGTGATTTTGATCTTCGTAAAGTAACCAGGTTTGTAGCTTGTCATGTGGAAATAACCACAGAAATTGCCTAATTCATGTTAATATAATGGAACAAAGGGAAAACCCCCTTTTCACTTAATAAACTATGATAAGCAGAAAACAAAATCCATTATAAGATAGTGGTTCCAAGAAAATATATAGTTTTGATGTTTACAGCCAGGTTATAGTTTAGCTGGTATGAATCTATTAAAGTTTGGGATCATGGTGAGTAGCAAACTGGATAAGCAAGTCAATACTAACAGATGTGTTGGATGAGGCACTCCTGAGCACAAAGCAAGTTTTACTTGTCCTCCTAGAGAGGGAATCAATGGGAACTACAACACAGAAACATGATATAACATCTGAATCATAAGACTCCTAGCAGAATAAAAGTTAAGGAAATGACCTCTATTCCTATACATCAAGAAACAGATGGGAAAGAAGAAAGAGAGCTCAAGCATCACAAATATCTTGGGATTCGCCTCTTTATGATTTTTTTTCTTTATGAAAGCATACCGAACTGAACTTTTCTAAAAAAAGGCATATTTCAGGCTCTTGCTTTTCCTGAACCTGTTCATACAATTCACATTTCACATGAAGAGAAAATGGAAGATGGCAATAATTAATCATGATTTTCCACTTATGGGTTCTTATGAGTTGATTGTCACTAAATAACGAACTAGTTCTTAATTTATTTTCTTATTGTACTTGTTCAATGATATCTTAAATGTAAATCACATATACGTACTCTCGAGGAGAATGTAATGTGTAATCACTCAAATAGTACGCACGCTAAAAAATAAGTTAAGAAGGCACCAGAAGGTCATGACAAAAAGACATAACTTCATTAGAAGGCATATAAGTGGCTAAGGAAAGGCATCCATGGAAACAAGCGTACTTAGCAAGTGATTGAATAAAGGAAAATGACAAAACCAATGTGTATCACATAAAAATCATGATTGGAGTTTGAAAACCAATGCGAAGGACGTTGAGGGAGATGGAAAAAGAAAATGTTGGAATAACAAGTTTCTTTAAGCAAGTATGTTGACAGAGCTATACTTCCTTATCAATGTAAGCTTCACAACATCGAGAAGATTATACTAGAGAAAATTGATTTGCATAAGATAACCACTGATTCAAAGGAATATAAAGTGATGAAATCATTTATACCTATGCAAAAGGATGGAGATTATCTTACTTTGAGAAAATCTGGATGAAAACTCGAGAGGACATGTAAAAGATTTTGCATCGTCTAGACTTAGTTTGCTCCATATTTCTTCTTTTGTGATGACTTTTGTGTATTAGTTTCATTACATATGGATTAGTGTACTGTGTGGGCTAAGTTGAACCCATTTGGATCTTTTTCCATTAGTTACTTCTATATTAAACCATTAATAACCTGCATGGTTGTGTTTGATTTTTTCCCTTATTTTTATGAACTAGCCGACCCCACCTAGTGGGATAAGGCTTTGTTGTTGTTGTTGTTGTTTTATGAACTGCTCTCTATCTAAGAACAACTGATCATATTTGCATATGCTTAGATTCTTAGTGTTAAATCTTATTTTGAGATAAATCACGTGTATCATAGTTGGTTGATTCGACAAAACCTTGGGTTATGTAGTTATTCAAATAATTTGTAAATATTACTCAGGGCTCTTCATTAACTATGACAAATAAAAAATCACATAATTTTGGCGTAAATCAGAGAGAGGTGGCACAGTGCTCTCAAGATCTTCCGCACCCACATTGACTCTCTACCTCGAAGCTATCTTGGCCTTCCACTCTCCGACAAACATATTTCAACCCTTAAGTGAACCCCTGTTATTGAGTGGGTGCATCGACGCCCTGATGGATGGAGCACTATATTGTTTCCCTGTGGTGTCAGCTTGTTTACCCCACAACTCCACTTGGCTTCATGTCTGCCTTGCAGAATCGAGTCACTACGGAGAAGATTCCATAAGTCTAACATTTTTACTGGTCCCAAATCTACACTTGTTGGCTTGAAGTGATGTCTGCTGACCAATGGCAGAAGGCAACCTTGAGGTCATTGACCTCCGTAGAATGCACCAAGCTTTACTCATGAGATGAGTTATCCATGTTTTGAGTTGGAAGACTTGAAATTATCCTTGGCGTGAGACCTTTTTTCTCATCCTCTCTTTGTTCAATATTTAGCGTCTCATTCTAAGATGACTGAACCAATAGAGGGACGTGACACTTTCTTTACATTGATTGTTCACCTATGCTTTGGATGAGGAAGCAAATTCCTTTCCAAACCATTTTAAAAGTTTGTTACACAAGTTTTTGACTTTTGAAAAAGAAAAGATTTGAAGGCTGATTCGGGGAGGTGGTCGCCAACTACCAGCAAAGAAGGGGGAAAGAGCCAAATGAGAGTTGCAGGATGGACAAGAGAATGTTGTGGTTCACACTCTACATGCAAAGGAATGGTCGAAAGGATGATATGTGGTTGGAGCTGATGTAGCTAAACATATGCTGATTTTGAGTAGCTAAATTATCGTAGCCTTTTGTTTGTTTCCGCATATTTAATGTTTATCGCACTTTAATGTTGAAGTCTCATTGGTTATATCATCGTATTTGAAAGAATAAGATGTTGATAGTATATTGAATTAGCAAGTGTTCATTATTTCTGTTGCTAGTAAATCGAAGGAGCTGATAGGTCACTTTCATTTGTCATCACTTGGCAAAATCTAGTGATGATTCCAGCACATTATTGGGAAACATGAAGGACAACTTAGAGCTTATACATTATAATTAGCATGGGATTTTGTGTGAATAAATATCAATTTAGATTGAGAAATCTAATTCACTTTACAAGGCAGAGATCGACAACAGGGAACTCAACTAAGGAATTAGAACTTCAACATTCCAAAAAGATTATTAGACATGAGACTGTTTTTAGTCTTGAAACACCTTCATGGAAGAATTAGGCATAATCCACCATGAATCAAAAGTGTTTACTAAATTCATTCATCAGAAAACTTCCTCAACCAAATTTGAAACTCCTTTGATCTACTTTATTTCGAATACCAAAACCATAATTAAAATTTTAAGTCCAATTGTTTAATCATAAAATTTAACTTATTTTCTCAGCTAAGTATCCATTTGAATGAAACATTGAAGTTCAAATAAATGTGAATACAATAAACTGCTACTCATTCGGTATGTGTGTAGTAATGTGAATTAAGTGTTAACAAATAAAACATTGATCACTCTGCTAAGGGGAATGATAAAATGATCCATACCCAGTCACTCTTAGTTTGCATCAAGTACATGATCAAATGACTAATCACATTGAAAACTATGATAAGATGGTGATCTATGTAGGAAATATACAGCAATTGGAGAATATGCTGAGATTCCAAGGGAGGCGAGACAACACAGTTTATCTGAGATCCAGGATGAATGGTATTGTCTTCACAAGAGACTTAATACTTGAAGTGTGCAAGAAATGCATTCGAGCACTCCAATTGTAGTAGTATAAGAAGTAAAAGATCTAGGATATTGAAAAATCAGATTATAACTTCTGCTATTTCTACTACAATTCAGGAAATGACTGAGGTTTTACAACAAGGAAATTAATCCTTTGATCACTCCATGAATCGTGCTTTCCCAACACTTCCTCGCCTCCTATGTAAAGAGTGATATCTATAAGATTCTCAAAGAGTTGCAAATTGGACAGAATTGTTTGATGGATACCTTTTTTTCTTTGATGAACATCCAAAGAAGTTGCAATACTAATTTGCCTAATACGGATCCGCGAAGCTATGATAATGATTACTTTTTTAATGTTAATGCACCACTTAAGGCGAGCAAGTTTCTAGCAAAATGATCTAATACTTGTTGATGAATTTTGGAAGGTCCTTCGTGACTTATACTATTATTTTTTATGCATCATGCATCTAGATTCTGAAAACTGAATCAAAATTATCTTTATATTTGAAAGTCTATTCATGAATCTAGACAAGTATGTGTTGATGTTCGATAAGTGGATAAAAATCCCATTTTTACTCAATTTTACCACCTTTTTGTCCTAATATGCATGTGTTTCTATCTCCTTCCTACTACTTCTTATCTAAGTGCATGTACTCCGTAGTTGTAAACCCTATTTCTACTTTGTTTCAATTCAGATTTAAGGTTAAGAAATTATGCAGAATCGATTATTTTTTGGGAAGATAGGCAACAACAACAACAACAAAGCCTTATCCCACTAGGTGGGGTCGGCTACATGGATCATACGACACCATTCGTTGATCCATGTTCATGCGATTCGACAAGGTTTTACGCTGGCTGTCGGGGCCTAACACAACCCTCCTCCTTTATCCGGGCTTGGGACCGGCTATAAAACATAGGCGGAGTTATTTTTTGGGAAGATAGGCAAGGAAGAAAAATGTCTTCTTTGTCCATCTTGAACTAACACCTTGCGGAGAAGACAAATCCCTTGATCGATAGAGCTGAATTGAAAAATGGAATTCAGAATTGAATCAGCCACAACTTTGAGAAGGGAATTTGATAATTACAGCTGATAGGTACTCCTATTTGAATGCAGCCGAAATTTATGAAAAGAAGAATCAAGGAGGAACAAAGGAGATCTTGCACATTAATTTGCTAACTTATTTGAACTTTAAATACAAGAAAAGAAAACGACAACCAACTCCACTGCCCTCTCCAAGTTATTCGGCCATCGTTTTAGGAAGGAATTTGAAATTTAAATGTTGCAGATCAAGGAGCTGACCAATTGGGAACAAAAAAGCAAGCAAGGGGATACAAATGGAGAAAGCCATAATCATTTACATGGGCAGCTTCTGGGCAAGAGCAAAAAGTTGTGCCACCCATCATCCACTTCTATCTTTATCTTTCCTTTGGATGAATTGTTTGTAATGAAAATGTCTTTACTTTTCTCCATTGGACTTAGACAACAACAACAACAACAAAGCCTTATCCCACTAGGTGGGGTCGGCTACATGGATCATACGACGCCATTCCGCTCTATTAGTAACCAAACCTTTCGGTATATTATTCACCAAATATATTCGTTGATCCATGTTCATAAGATTCGACAGGATTTTACGCTGGCTGTCGGGGCCTAACACAACCCTCCTCCTTTATCCGGGCTTGGGACCGGCTATAAAACATAGGCGGAGTTGTGGAACTCATAATAAATTAATTGTTAATTAATAAGATTGAAGAAGATAAGATATGATAATTTTTAAATGAAGGCCAATTGATAATTGTGGCTGATGGATAATTGATAATTGTTAAATGATTAATAATTGACTTCAAATTATTATTATCAATGATGGTTAATGCTTAGTTTTCTTTTTTTTTTTGAGAAACTAAACATCAACCGTCATTCATAATAATAATTTGAAGTCCATTTAGTTGATAATTGAGATCGAATTTTTTTTTGAAGGTAAAAAAGTTGATAAATTGAGGATTGCTATCAATAAATAACCCAATGATTGATAACTGATAAATGATTGATTGAAATTGATGACTCTTATTCATTGATAATCATTTTTATGTTTCATGATATCCTATGGATAGTTTTTAGTTGAAGATTGACATTGATAATTGATCAATTGGATTGAGATTGGATAATAGATAATTGGTCATTGATAAATTGAAAAGTTATTCCTCTATTGATGATTGAAGATTGTAAACTGTTGATTGATGATAGATGTTTATGAATGTTTTGTTGGTGCATGACGAATATATTGTTTTATCCAATTAAATGATATTTGTTATTCTTTGTCAAATGCATGTTTGATATATTATAGTTGGGTAACTTTATATGCTGAGTTGTATACACACTAGGAGTTTCTCCTCTATACTTTTTTTGAGGGGGTTCTCCTTTGTACTTAGATCCATGCAGGATGAGTAAATAGAGATGCCAGTGCTGCTGGTAGCTCATGTGACGATTGACTTGCACACGAATAGAAACATGTTAAATTATTGTTTTTTGAGAGAAATGATAAGTTATTATTGATGTATAAATGCGATTGCATAACCCACGGGTCATTAAATATTATATAGTCCACTTCCACTATGATATGATTATTGTACTAAAGTCTTTAGCTCATGTAAATATATATATGTTGACTGATCAATGTAAAAGAAACCTAGTTTTGAAATGACCTTCCGGACACATATTTCAGATGTGTGTTTCAGGGTGTTACACTTATCTAGCATTCTTCTGTTGTATAATGATGAAGTATAATAAATTGCTTAATTCTTCATGTGTACAGTATATCATTAAAGATTGTTGTAGAAGGACAAAAAATAAGATAATAATGGCTGAAAGCAAGTAACTAATCATTAAAAGATTATCCACTGACGGATTTTCTTTTTTGAAGGGAAAAAATTTAAGGGGCCACAAAAGGAAACTATTGCAGATTAATCCTGCAAAAATGAAGTTTTACAAAAATTATGGATAAAAGGAAAATGCTAGGAGTGAGGATGTCAAAGGCTAATATGAGAATCCAACCATTTTGATCTCCATAATAAGGCTACAATATAGATGCTAGACCATAGTCAATACAAAGTCGCCACTGAAACACCTGACAGCATGCTGATATTTGGTGACAAATGATGCATGGTTTGTCATAAAGAACTTCTGGCCGGAGACAAGACCACACTTGTCAAAGATTCCTAAATAGCATACTAATCTCCAAGCAAGGAACATGTAGAGTATAAATTCTGATACACTTCCCCTTCAGTTAAGAGTATATTTTCAATTGTCAATGCATGTCAGATGGTGAAGATTTATCTAATATTCCCTGCTAAGGAGGTGTCAATGTTGGTGTTGGCACTCAAATTACAATGAAATGATCATGTTTGTTCTGATAAAAAGTAATGCTTCATGAAGAAGTTAAAAAAAAAGATGGAATAATGCATATGCAACAGATTTCAAGGATTCCACCAGGCAAGGATCAAATGTGAATTTTTTTTTTTAAACGAGAAAGGATGACTAGCAAGAAGGTAGTCATCCAATCAAATGTGAAATTTCATTTAACATCAAATTTGTTGTTCTAATTGATTCTGTAGAAGTGAAGTATAAAGTGAAATTAGAGGGAACAAATGATAGAAAAGAATGTTTTCTCAATGCGGCTTGTTCAGCGAATGATAACTGAAACACAAAATAGAACATGCCAGAATGTCAATGCTTGTTGACTATATATGTGCACCAAAAGCGTATCAAACTTGTTGTATATGCTAACTACCTTCATAACCATCTTATGGAAATAAGTTGAATGGTGAAAGATGGGAGCTGCAATCTCTTTCCACCAGACAAGGATCAAATGTGAAATTTCATTCGACATCAAATTGTTGTTCTAATTGATTTTGTAGACGTGAAGTATAAAGTGAATGAATTACAGAGAAGAAAGGATAGCAAAGAATGTCTTCTCTATGAGGCTAATAACATTTCTCTCAGTGAATGATAACTGAGACACAAGATAGAACCTGTCAGAATGTCAATACTTGTTGGCATCTTACATGACAATGTGTATGGTCTCCCCATCAACTTCCATCACCTCTTATTTACACCAAAATCTAGAAGCAGCAAATGAAGAGTGTTTGCTGAGAACCAGACATATGTTGCTTACATGACAATGTGTGTGGTCTTCCCCTCAACTTCCATCACTTCTTATTTACACTAAAATCTAGAAGCAGCAAATGAAGAGTGTTTGCTGAGAACCAGACATATGGTCATTAGTTACCAGCAGAAACATTTCATTTACCGCAGATCAAGTTCATCTTTTATTTATCTATCGCAAGAAGAATAAACAGCTTTCGAACCAAACATATTACACGACCACTATGGCATATCAATGTCGATCTCTATAAACCAGATAGCGAGAACAGAACTACTCACTAGAGGGTTCGGATGCCACTACAACTTGCTGCTGTTTCTATTGACGAGCTGGAGTTGCATCTCCACCAATCGGCTCTGGAACTCCCCGTCACTGGCCTTGAGCATCTCCGACAGAGGCATTGTGAGCCCGTTCTCCATCAATAGCCGGTGCCGCGGCTTGATCTTATTATTCAGGCTGAATGAGAAGTACTGCGGGAATTCCTTGAGTTCTACCAGCTCCCTCCCCATTTCCCCTACCAAGAACTCCACTTTGGGCCGAAAATTATTCTCGATGCTGTAGGTGAGCAAACCGGGAGACCGGAGCACCATGTCCCGCGTCTCCCGATCGGAGAACCCGAGGCCCTTCAGGTAGTCAAGCTTTGGAACGAGGGTGGCTTCGACACTGGAGACGAGGAGGACGGTGGTCCGGCAGGTGATGCGGTGGCGCCCCACGAAGCCGAGACGGCGGAGGAAGCGGAGTGCAGGCCGTAGCTGCTCGGGGACGCTGGAGACAAGGAGGCGGGGGCAGCGAACAACGGAGAGGCGGAGGTCAGGGAAGGGGACGGCGACGGCGCCAAGGAGGAAATCTCGGACGGGTAGGAGATCGACGTCCGGATCGCAGGTAAGAAGGCCCGGATACATCGAGAACACGCGGGCCGCGTCCGATGGGGAAAGGCCGAAGCCGGATGAGAAGAAATCGGCAGCCGGTCGGAGAGAGTCCAAGGGGATAGATCGGATGGAAGGGTTGAGGGCGAGAGCGCGAGCCGAGTCGACGCCGAGCTCGCGCTCCAGGTAGAGGAGTTTCTCCCGGAATCGAAGTCCCGCGTCGGCGGCGAGCTTCGAAGGAGAGGATACCACATTGGGTGGTAGCGGCCGGAGAGGCGCGAAGGTGAGGGGTTTCGCCGCCGCCGCCGCCGCCGCCGCCGGAGAGGGCGGTGGGAGATGGAAACGGATAACGCTCATATCGTTTTTCTTTCCATTGGACTTAGACATTACTCTTTTATTTTTTTTCAGGCTTGTGAAACTTGGGCAAACTCTTTTATCATGATGTTCTTTTATTTATAAGACAACACTTATGATTTTTCCTTTTTGATATATGCTCTTCAATTTTAATACATATGCTTATTGCTTGTGGATAAGCTTGTTGCAGTTTTATTCAGATGATCATCCTCATAGGGGTAGATTTCTTGCATAGGCTAAGACTGAGAAGGATTATCTAAAATTATGGAATTGAAATATCGATCACAATTGAGAAATTATTATATGTGATGTTGCATGTAACACACTTGTGACGACGCCTATAACAGAATTGTGATGAGCCTCGAAATTAATTTTGTATTACTGCTTCAATTGAGAAATTTCTTTGCGAGAATTAACTAGTCATTTCCTTTTTCGACAACTTCAAAGACAACTTGAATTTGAAAGTCACGCCGAATGAAGATGAAAGTTATGACTTGGATTCCAAAGCCATGACTAATGAAGGCAAAAGTCATAACTTGAATTCGAAAGCTATGACATGTGAGTCATGACTTGTACAAAGTCACATCTTGAGGATGGGAATCAAGACATGTTGGGTCACATTGTAGAAAATCAAGACATTTTTTGGGTGAGTAGAAAATCAAGACATGAGTTGACATTTTATCCGATGGAAATTTATCTGAAGTTTAAAAGTTAAGGTTCGATAAACTCTAACCTCATAAAAGTTGAGACATGTCCAAAACAAATGTTTGTGATTAATGTTATATTTTGATTTACTGAATTCTTTTATTAATAGTCTTCCTGTAAACAATAATTAATCATGATATCTTAAATTTTTGAATTTGATCTTTAACTTTAAGTCGAAAAATTGAATGTCATGACGAATATTGTTTTGTAGAGGAATGTTGATGTTGTGTAGTCTATTAGTATTTGATATTTCTACAATCAAGATAGTTATTTCGTTTGATGAGACTCCATCGAGGGTTAGGCTCTGGCATCTTCGAGGTTGTGCAGCATTGGTTGAATGTAACATGGGTCAGCTCTTCCACATGGTTAACTCTAAGCAGTCTATCATGGAACATCAAGTGTTGATGAAGACTTCGGAGAAGCTCCAATAAATAGGTTGCCCTACCTTCTCCGAAATCTAAAAGGGTCCATCGAGCGATGGGTGTCGTCCAAGAAACTTGTCTCGATGGTGAGGCAGCTTAACATAGACCAAATCACCCACTTGGCACTCCACAATTGGCACTTTGACATCTTTCCGCTTGTTTTGTGAGGCCATTGTTGCCTTGGTGCTCTTCTTTGCACCGGTCATCTTGTGACCAACAATTGTAGTCGTGTCTCGATCAAGCATTTCACTGGACATGCGTATTTTTTATTTTATGATGGCCTTTGGATACAAATCATGAGAATATATATTTTTACTCAAACTATGTGATTGAATAATTCCTCCTCTATCTGTTGTGGTTCGATATCTCTCTTTTTCCCTCGGGAGTCTTAATTACCACTTCTATGGGGATGGAACTGTGGAAGGAGACACATTGCTGACTTGCTTTCATCCTACGACCCCTTTCTTTTTAGGGGCTTTCCTTGATTGCGGCTTAGATGGGAGCGAGTTGGGCACTCCAATGATCAGTTCCATTGTTGATGACACCTTGGACGTTGGGCTCTTCACCCGCTAAATGGACAATGCATGGACTCTTTGGGTCACAAATCATCAAAAGTTTGTTGTGGGCTCGATCACGGCAGCAAGATGGCCGAGGAAGCTCAATCCCACCACAAGATCATGGTCGTCCATCAGGATATCGGCCAGGATGACAAGCTCTGAGCACTGCCAAGGCGCACTCAGGTACCTTGGGTGATACTAGGGATAGACACTTCCCACGAATTCACCGATGTGAGCCTATGACTGAAGAAAGTTGAAAAAGTTAAAAAAAGTTGAATTTCAGAATTCCAGATAAAATTTTCCAATCATAGAATCAACTCCAGATGAAATAGAAAAAAGGTAAAGACCACATATCAGTGTATTGGATTGAACAATGGACAATTTTGCAATGGTCCCAAAGAGCATGAAGTGTCCATATTATGCATCACAGATGATAAACCATATTTATGATTTATCCATCACAGAATCCGCACTAACATTCAAGATCCTAAGCAGGCATTAGGTGACAAGAAAACGTGTTCGATAATATGTGCCCAAATTCCAAAACAATCAACTGGCATCAAAGCTAGAAATGTTTGGTAACAGGCAAAACCTAATGAACAACGCAATTTGCATATTCTCAATCTCGATTTACTTGTCTATCCTAAAACCCAGAACCCACATTATCTAATATATTAAACTAAAAAAAAGTTAAAATATTCAAGCCTCCTCGACTGATTCTCACGGCCTCTCCAGTTATAAGCAAACTAAGCTCCAGGGAGCAGCTCTTATCTACAAAGTGAAAACACAATGCCCGTATGCACACATGAAATGGGCACCAAGAACTCATCTAATCTTCCAAGAAACTACAGTGTGTGTACATATATATATTGGGGGTGGGGGTGTGGCGGGCAAGTAATTACACCAGTCACGGATAAATAAATGGCCATCCAAGAGATTACACGCTAAGTTCCCAAGATCCCTACATTTCCAAGTGAACCGGGGTCCGCACTACAGCAATGGGACATGAAACAAAATAGGAGGGGGCAAGATATTGCATACAGTGCTTCTGCGGCGCTCAGCGGCAATGGCGAAGCCGAAGGCAGCGAGCCAGAGGGCGATGGCGAGGATGTGAACCAGCGTCGATCCCTTAACTTCCCCCATTTCTCCCTCACTCTTTGCTTCGCCGCTGACTTCTCATTCTCCCTGCAAGTGAAGGCGGGGAAGAATCAAAGAATCGAGACGATGACGGCGAGGACTTTTGCTGTTTTTCGAACTGCGTGCTGTGACACTGTTTGAGGACTTTGATTATATGTTTAGAGGAGATGAGGAATTGAATGTTCCATTCGTATGTTTTATTTGTTTAGTGATCTAACTCTATGGCATTGTTTGGTACTATAACATATTTGAGATAATGACATTGTTCTGGTATTTTTACCCTAGCACTTTTCAAGTCACCCAATGCCCGCGTGCAATAATTACGAAATGATAGAATTTGTGAGTTTTTGGTCTTGTTCCAACTGGGTTAAGCAACGTTGATCACAAGCAGGGTTATAGAAATATTGTTCTAGAATATTTTACATGCATCCAAACGACGTTTTTTGGGAGGGTTATTTTGCTAGTAATTTTGTAAATATTTAGAATAATTCTAGTAAAAAATTTGCAAAATTCTAATCTTACGGAAATATTTTGAATTTTGCAAATGTTTTACTATAATTTTATAAATATTTTTGAGAGGGTAGGGTTATAGAAATATTGTTCTAGAATATTTTACATGCATCCAAACGACGTTTTTTGGGAAGGTTATTTTGCTAGTAATTTTGTAAATATTTAGAATAATTCTAGTAAAAAATTTGCAAAATTCTAGTCTTATGGAAATATTTTGAATTTTGCAAATATTTTACTAGAATTTTATAAATATTTTTGGGAGGGTACGGTTATAGAAATATTGTTCTTGAATATTTTACATGCATCCAAACGACGTTTTTTGGGAGGGTTATTTTGCTAGTAATTTTGTAAATATTTAGAATAATTCTAGTAAAAAATTTGCAAAATTCTAGTCTTATGGAAATATTTTGAATTTTGCAAATATTTTACTAGAATTTTATAAATATTTTTGGGAGGGTTATTTTACTAGAATTTTGTAAATATTTTGTAAACGAGACCATAAGTCTAGAATTTTGCAAATATTTAGAATAAATTTGTAAATATTATTCTAGGTCAGCTAGAATTTTACGTAGATTAGACCATTTGTTAGTGAATCACAATTGGCTACTAAAATTATCTTCTTTAAAACTGATCTCTCTTCCTCATTGATCACTCCCCTCTTTTATTAATTACATAAAAAACTTTTATAAAATCTAGAACTTTGAAATATGAGAATTTCTGATTTGAGTATAAAAAACCTTGAGACATTGTCAAAAATGAATGGTACCCTTGCAACTCAATTCAAAACTTAGATCAAAACCTTAATCGTATTAAGCGAGAAACCCTCAAATGGAAGAAAAATTATCTGAGCAAACTTGAAGTCAAGGCTAAGGAAGCACATGATCTAATACAACATCTAGAACACAAAGATAGCACCACTGGCTTAACTGAAACTAAATTTATTACCCTTAGAGTGACCTATAACAAGCATTTAGCCTACCTTAAACAAATAAGCATCAAGTGGTGTAGTAAGTCCAGATCAAATTGGATAAAACAAAGTGATAAAAATACTAAATTCTTCCACATTTCAATGATTATTAGATCAAAATCAAATAACATTACATCCATCATTGACAATGATAACCATAAAATCTATGATAACCTTATTAGAAGGACTTTAGGCAATATTATATGGATCTTTGGGAGCTTGAGAATATTCCTGCTTGTTCTCCACATCTGCCTGATCTTCCTAAGCTTAACCATAATTGGCCAACACACCTTGGGCCCCCATCACAGATAAGGAAATTAAGGACAGCCTATGGGGACTTGGCTTAGATAAGACCCCTGGTCCTGACAGTTTCACTTTAAAATTTTACAAAAATTGTTGTCACATTGTTGGGGAGGACATCTGTAAGCACATCAAAGTTGTCTTCATAGAGAACATTTTATCCAATAGCTGGTCTTCAACTTCTCTCATCTTCATACCTAAAAAAGAGCACCCTACAAAAGTTACTAACTACAGGCCAAATTCCCTTTGCAATGTACTGTATCGTGTGATAGACAGAATACTCTCTCAAAGACTAAAATCCACACTTAAACATATTATTGATCTGGCATAATCTACCTTTATATCCAACAAATCTATACAAGACAATGTTATGATTGCACAAGCAATTACACACTCAATTGCCAAGGGAAGAAAAAATATTTAATACTCGAAATTAACATGAAAAAAAGCCTTCGATAGAGTATCTTAGTCTGCAATTGAAATGATTTTAACTAATATGGACTTTCCTCGTGCAATGGTACTGAGTTACAATACTTTGCTACTCACAAAGGCATTAGGCAAGGGATCTCATCTCCCCCTATCTTTTTATCTTGTGTCTCAAGTCCTTACCTCCCTGACAAACAAACATGTTAACAATGATATTCTAATCCCCTACTCACTCAATGACATCACTATCAGCCATCTTATGTATGCCGATATTATTATGTATTGCTGCCACTAAACCCAATTGTCTTATGATTAAGAAGATTTTTCAACAATATGAGCACTTAACAAATAAAAAAGTGAACCACTCCAAATCTGAGATTTTCTTCCCAAAAAAAGTAGCAAATTGCAGGAAATAAAGAATTTAGAAATGTTCTAGATTTCAATGTGGGAAAATTCCCCTTTTTTCATATCTGGGTGTGCAAATCTCATATAAATACATCCCTATGAAACATCAGTCCAATTGAAAAAGTGATCAAAAGGATTGCTGGATGAAAACAACTAATGCTAAATCAAGCTGGAAAAACTATTCTAATAAACTCTATTCTCACTTCCTTACCTATTTACGATCTGAGTGCATCATATATTGCTGGTGGGACTATTGAAGCTATTGAAAAAACACAACCGCTCATTCTTTTGGGACCCCGGAGGAGGTAAAAGGGGGTTCATTTGATAAACTGGGATTTAGTTCAACTACCAAAGGACCAAGGGGGTATGTGCATTAAGAACCTTAGTTTCATTAGACACTCTCTCCTAGCTAAAAGAATCATGGACCTCCTAAATCAAAAGAACACGCCTTGAGTCAATTTGGTCACCCACAAATACAGTAAAATTCATCCTTGGTCTTTACCTAAATCCACAACTAATTCAGTCTAGAGTTGGAAAATTATCACTCTCTCAACCCAATCTATTTTGGTTTGCAAAAGAAAATTGGTGTTGGCACCTCAACTTATGTATACTCTGACCCATGGATTTTCTCCATTCCCCTTACTTCGATGCCAGCCTATATTAGTGTTAATACTTTCTCTAACACTCTGTTGGTTAGCAATCTCATTACTGATAATAGCTGGAATCTAAAGGGGCGTTTCTCTAGAGGTAATCTTTGTAGATTATCAGGTAATGTTGTATTAAATTACTTGGGTCCACCACATTACTTTGTTCACTTGTGACAAGTAATAGGTAATCTGCATTGCCCAGACAATCCACATTGCCTATGAAGTGGCAATGCAGATTGCCTAGGGGAGGGTAGGCAATCCACATTACCACCTGGGTTGCAATCTTTTAAATTTTACTTTCCGCGTTTGTCCTTTACAGTTTTATTTTAAAAAATTCTAAAATACATTGAATAAATTATAATAATAATTAAATAAATTATAAAATTAATCAAATAAATATTATAATTATTATTACTATATTATTATCATATTTTAAAAATATATTAATTATTTTATAAATTTTAGTTTTATGGGTGAGATTATATATTTGTGATTTAATTTTACGAAGTTAAAAAAAATTTATATATCTAAACATAATTTTTTATTAGGGATATATTGGTAAAAACTATATATTAACTCATAAATATGTATTTTTTATAAATAACTAATATGGATTGTAATATAGATTACTTATGCATACTAAACAAGGTAATGTACATTGTTGATAATTTAATAAGTGACAATCTTTCTGAGAGGCAATCTACATTGCTAGGTAATGTTGAATGGCAATGTAGTGAATGCACCCTAAAAGTGTTGCATAACTTATTCGACCCTTTGCTAATTGAGACTATTTTGGCTATTTATTTACCTTTTGCGATACATGGCCGTGGAGTTTGAATAATAATAGTCATGCTAGTGCAAAATCTATGTATAAACATATTGTCAGTTGCTCCTTACAATTATCTATGCATGGAAGGCCCTCTTGGTGCAGAATGTGGAATGGTAATTGTCCACCAAAGTCAGGGTATTCTTATGGAAACTGTTACACAAAAAAGTACCTACTGTTGATGTCATTATGCATTTTAACCCCTCTATCAACACTTTTAGCAAATTATGTGGATATAATTTTGAAACCGTCAAACACCTTTTTTTCCTATCCATTTGCTAAACAACTCTGGTCGATTGCTCAGGCTGATCTCGACTTTAGCTTTGAACTTCTGTCATCTTGGCACGGTGGGTTCTGGCTGTTTGACGGCCAAAACTTAATACATAGTTCAAGAGTAAAGTCGTTGTCCATAATTGCAATATGTCTTTGGGAATCTGGAATATTAGAAACAATGTCTTATTTTGGACTAGGACGACAACCGCCAAGTTAGTATGGCAGAGAGCACTGGCATATGTGATCTTTATAGTGGCCATAATTTTGAAGCAAATTCCCCAAGGCCATATTTTGGCCTGGTGGGAGCCCCCTAATGTGGGGTGGTTTAAACTTAAATTTGATGGTGCCTATATTGCCGACAATGACACAGGGGGAGCCAAATTTGTTATTACAACTCACAGCTCCTCCTTTTTGGCTGCAGGTGCAGTTTCTAGGCGGGGGATCTCGGCATTACACATGAAAGCTTGGGGATTTTTGGAAGGAGTCAAAAGATGCATTCATCTAGATTATCGACATTTATCCATCGAGTCGGACTCCCAGGAGCTTGTGTGAATCATCAACTACAATTCGGACACCACTGGCAATTGGACAATATGATTCTGGACATTCACAATTTACTTACATCTCTAGCTGATTGGAAACTGAATTACTGTAACCGCATCATAAATCGCATTGCGAATTATTTTGCTTTTTTGGCACGTCACTCCGATCATGACATTTTTTGGGAGGGTTCACCTCTGCTGGAAACCCTCCTCCATCTTATTCAGACAGTGCTGACTGCTACTTTAGTAGTAACCATTAACTATCTTTCCTTAAAAAAATTATTGTGGCCAAACATCATCGATAAGCTTCTTCAACATAGATCAGCTTATGAATGTGTTGTTTATTGTTTCACTACTTGGGTAACTATTTAGCAATATCTTGAAATGTTGAAAAACTAATTGTAACACTCCGATTTTTTTCAAATTTAGAAATTAATTTTCGTAATTAAAATAAATTTAAAATTTAGCATTTGTTAAAGAAAAATAAAATTTGAAAAGAAATAAGAGATAATTAGAGGGAAGATAAGAGAAGAGGAAAAGATAAGATAAAAATGTTTGAACGAGAATAAAAGTGTTATTAGATAAGAGGTAGGAAAAGATTATTCCTAATTAAATTAGGAGTTGAAATTATAATGAGATTAGGAATTCAAAATGTAAATCTAATTATAAGATTGAGATAAAAAAAGATTCCTAATGATAGTTGAGATAAGAGTTATATGTCCAAAATATCTAGAAGATAAAATAATATCATTTTATTATGAAAATTAAAATATAAGAATAATATTTATTTATTTATTTCCAAAATCCAGGAATAATTATACTTATGAGAGATAAAATAAAGAAAACATAGTTAGAAGAGGATTAGAGATAATGTTTGTTGAAGGATTGAATTAGGACTCCTAATGAGATTGAAATTAGGAGTTTTGAGAATAAAAATACTCAGACAATAAAATAATAATAAAATATTATTTTAATTTCAAAAATCAAAAGTTGATATTATTAATTATTTATTTAAATTTGAAATTTTGTAAAAAAAAATAAAAGATGAATTATGAATAGGAAGTATGAATAGGATTGTTAACTAGATTAGCACTTGGAAGACTTTTCCCTATAAATAGAACCCTAAAGGGTCTCCTTCAATACATCTCTCCTTCTCTACTTGAGTTTTTCCTTCATTTTTAAGATATGTTTTCTCCTTCCTCGATGCACATGTGTAGCTGAAGTTTTCGGTCATCTCTTTGTGGAACATCCCTCTATCAAGGAACGCCCATCGTCGAAAAACAAGCATAGTCACCTAAAAACTTGTCTAAAGTTTCGAGAACAAGGTAGTTTCTACTGTACAAATTTTGGGTTCACTTTTGGATACATTTTTTCATGGAATAATAAAGTTAAAGAAATATTAAAATATGTTTCATGTTCTCTTGTGCACCATGAATAAATTCCATAAGATAGTTCTTCAATATCATGTCGTTTTGCTATCCAAAATCTTGACCAAAATTGATGAAAAATCACCAAGCAGAACTCGACCCGAGTTGCTCAGAACCCTGCCCGAGTGGCAGAACTCGACCCGAGTTGCTCAGAACCCTGCCAGAGTTTCTACAATGTTTTTCTGACATGATTTTACCGATACTGAATCCGGCCCGAATTCGATCTAAACTCGGCCGGATTTTCACGTAACCCGGCCTGGGTTCCTCCTCAAGTTAGAAATAGATGTTTCGGGTTTCGACTCGGCCCGCGTCGGTCTTGAATCTGACCTGGGTTTCGAAGTAGAATAGGAAAAGAATAGTTCGGGCAATTAGTTTGACGTTCGGTCGCAATGTCCTGGCCTGGTTTTCAAGAAACCCAGTCTAAGTTTCCATGTTAGAAAAGGTTACAAGATTGTCGAACACATACCCGGACCGAGCCACACTTGGACCCGGCTTGATTTAGAAGCTACCCGACCCAAGTTTTATCCCGCCCGACTCGAGTTCGTATAGATGTTAAGAAGGTTTGATTTTATGATTTGATCTTTTGTTAAATGATCATTTTGCCCTTGTCATTGATCTAATTAAACTGAAGCCTAAAAAATAGTTAATTAGGTAAGAAGATAAAAACTGTAACATGGGATTGTGAAGTTCAAAGTGAAGAAAGTTGAGCCTTTAATGCTCTAAAATTTTCAATTCTGAGGTGCCAATCCCTAGTCTTGGCTTGATCAACCACGATCCTAAGATATATGAAAGTATCATGGTGTAATTCGTAATGTTAAAGAGCTTGCCTAGGACAACACATATAATGATATAAATGTCTCTAAGAAGTTGTGTCTAAAGTAAAAGATGTAGTGCAACGTCAAAGAGAAAAGAAAGGAAAGAAGAAAGCAAAAAAAGAAAGTAAGAAATAAAGCAAGAAAGAAAAGTAAGAAGAAAAATGTTAAGTAAAGAAAGTTTTATTTGATTCTTCTAATTGTTTGTCTATGTATGAAAATGTTAAAGTTAAATCATTTATATTAAGTAATCACATCCATTTGTATTATCTTATGTATTGAGCGTCATTGCTCATGGAAATTTTATTTCCTTTGAACCCCCACAGGTAGTTGAAGTATGAAATAAGGATGGAGTCGTGTATAGTGGCAAAGTTCGTGATGATGAAAAATTGCACATGGAAATTGAATAAATTGAAACTCTTATATGATGTAAAGTTAAATTACCTTTGAAGGATTATTAGAAAAGAATAGTTAGAAAGAGAAGTCACTTTCGCACTCTGTTAAAGAAAGATGAATAGTTATTTCGCTTCCGCATTCCATGTAAAGAAAGACCCAAGAAGTATGAGTTGTAGGTAACACGACCCAAAATAAGCTCATTTACCATGTGACAGGACGGTGAAATTTCGAGGTGTTACACTAATTGTCAATAATTTTGTTTCGGCCTAACAGAAATCTCGAACTTTTGGGCATCGCAAAGGAGAGCAAAAACTCGTTGAATGAAGAAAGTTAGTCAGGTCCTTTTTTCACTTCATACTTGACATATTTGATGGTATGATTACAAGAAATCGTTCTATGTACACTTATTATGCTGATTTCTTAGTAAAATGAATTTGTTTTTATTGTCAAGTATTAACAAAATTCTGGCATTTCCTGTTCTCATGGTTCTTGTGTGTTAACTGCATACATTATGTTTCAATAAATAGCTTACATAATATGACATAGATTTTATTTGGCATTATTAACGATTTGAGAATCGTACCGGATAGTGATTTAAGTAACGGATAACAGACGATGATTAGCAGTTAGAAGTTCATTTAAAATATTAACAAGCAAGTGTATGTAAACTTAGTGATAGAATTATTTGATAAATATAAAAGGACATAATTAGACATTTCATAAATTATTCAATTCAAGTACTATATAAATTTTATTATAATATAATAAATAATTATTTATATTTCAAATAAATAAAACAAAATCTCACAAATGAATTTTTTATTAGAATATATAGAAATTTATATTGACAATAAATTTTATATAATGCATACATTATATGAAAATATTAATTATTAAATTAATTTTTATTCATTATTAATAAATAAATAATTTGTAATTAATTAAGCATGAATATAAAAAGAAACAGTTAAATGATAATAAAATAAAAATAAAAAAAATATTAAAATAAGTTGAGAAAGAAATAATGCATTTGAATAAGGGCAAAATTAAAAAATAACCCGCTAACCTCTAATCATTAAATACTAGAAGAAGTAAGCTTTTTAATATTTTCATACGAAATGCTAAACTCTACTTATTTTTATCATTTATCAAATAAAAAAATTAACGGTTGAACCGCTAAATGTTACCTAAAATATTAATTTTGGTGTTGTCAAACAGAGTTGTATTTATTATCGTGTGTACATGTGTTGGGCCTAGAGAAAGGTATACCATGCAGTTGTAAGAGGTCAGAGGAGGGCTTGTAGTTTCAGAAAGACTACAGAGCTAACATCTTCATATTCTTTTTCAAGCATCTGTAATTTCTAATTAACATATAATGTATAATGATTTTCTGAAAAAAAATAATTAATCCTATACTCTTTTGTACATAAGAATGTGCAAGAAAAAAATTCAGGAGAAAATTAAAACTAGTTTTGTCAATAATAATATTTCAGGAGGCTTCCCTTTTACTGCTGACCAATTGGATATATATTGGAAGGAGATGGGCATGTAATTTGAATTTTTTTTACAAAAAAATTTGTAAATTATCAGGTATTGTTAACATTTCATTCTACTTTCGTATTTGCAACCATATTAGTCCTTTGACATGTGTTTTAATTATTTATTCTGTTCGCATCATCATGGTTTATTAAGCATAGTCATTCAGAACCCCATGGGTTTCACTATGCACATTATCTGAAAATCATCTTAATATTCTCAAATGTTTGTTGATCAGGTCATTGTTGTTGTCATTCTATGAAAAAAAAAGAGACATTGTTGTTGTACAAAATCAACTCATGATATTATCTTTTACCTACAAACTCATTTTCTATAATTTGATATCTATTCGGGCTAGTGAGAATTCGGAAATTTTGGAAGATGGATATGATAGTTCTAAGGACAAAGTTTCTTCAATTTCATCCTAGAATCTCAATATGATGCGGCTCTTAAATTCTCTGTCCATGACTCCATGCAGTCTATTGCATCTGGACTTTCCATTAACGACTTCCAGAATTCAAAAGGAGAGCGACCTAATTTTCCGTCATATATGACAATTACTCAATTTCAGTAGCTGAGGTCCTGCAGGATGATGCTAGTGGAGATGAGCATAATCTCATATATTAGTGAAAATTGTTATTTGGTGTCTATTTCCTCCCATAATCACGCTTTATGCCACACTTTATCTAATTCATGCATTATATAACAAAATCCTTTGGTCTCAGAATGAGGCATGTATCAAGTGCTTTTCAGGGATGCCTAGGAGATATGCATTATTTCATAAAGATATTAGTGCCATTTCTGCTGTATGTTTTTTTTTTTTGAGAAGACCATTTTTGTTGTATGTTGTTTGAAATAATTTTATGTATTTACTTGTGCATACATACCTTTGATTGTTGGCGTATGAGATTTGTTGCGAATAGAACATCGAGAATCGATGAATAATCAAAACAATGAAAGAAAGAAAAAATGAACACAGAGATTTAACGTGATAAAACTATTTTGATCAATGTGAACAAGAGAGAAACATCAACGGATAAAGGAGGCCGCCGCCAGAAATTTATTCTATGAGCCAAAAGAGAATGTTCATCGTATAAAATCCTAACCTTCATATATAAAGGTCCATACCGTGGGGGGCTTCGCCCCCCGTACCCCCCACGAGAATCAGTGGAGGGCTACGGGCTACGGGCTATGGGCTTGGGCCTAACGGTCCAAGCCCTCCGCTTCCGCCACAGATTCTCATTTTTCCTCTTTTTTATTTTTTTCTTTCATAATTTTGGAAACAGGGTACATAATTCATGGCACATCAACAAATTTTCACCTTGACTTTAATTTTACAAAACTCTCAAAAATAAAATGCTCAACATGCTCTTCTTTGCCGAATGGCTCACGAGGGCCTAGCTTGATCTTTGCGTAACGTCCGCCAAGTCTGAACAATAGTCGAACTTGGCAACAGGTAAACTCTTTGTCATCATATCTGCTGGATTGTCATGTGTGCTAATCTTCTGAACTTGAACATCTTGCTTTTCCACAATATCTCGAACAAAATGATATCTCACATCTATATGTTTTGTTCTTTCATGATGTATTTGATCTTTTGTAAAATGTATTGCACTCTGACTATCACAATATATGACAGTAGCTTCCTCTTTCATAGTGAGCTCTCCAACTAATCCTCTCAACCGGATAGCTTCTTTCACAGCTTCAGTGATGGCCATGTATTCAGCTTCAGTAGTGGATAATGCTATTGTATCCTGCAAAATAACTTTCCAACTCACAGCACAATCAGTAATAGTAAAGACATAACCAGTTAGGGACCTTCTTCTATCAAGATCTCCTGCAAAATCTGAATCAACATAGCCAACCAGTCCAGCTGAATTTCTACCAAATTCCAAGTATACATCAGAAGTACCTCTTAAATATCTCAGTATCCACTTAACAGCTTCTCAGTGCTTCTTTCTTGGATTAGACATATATCTACTAATAACACTGACAGCATGAGATATATCTGAACGAGTACAAATCATTGCATACATAATGCTACCAACTGCACTACAGTAAGGAACTTTTGATATATACATTTTGTCTTCATCAGATTGAGGTGAACATGAAGTTGAGAGTTTAAAGTGTGCTGCAATCGGTGTACTAACAGTCTTAGCATTCTGCATTCCAAAACGTTCCAAGACTTTTTTAATATATTTTTGCTGAGACAGAAATAGTCTTCCTGAACTTCTATCTCTAAAAATTTTCATTCCCAAAATCTTCTTTGCTATTTCAAGATCATTCATCTCAAATTCAGAACTTAACTTATTTTTCAAAATATTAATTTCAGATATATCTTTCGCTGGAATTAACATATCATCAACATAGAGCAACAAATAGATGAATGAACCATCGGTAAGTTGATTCAAATAAACACAACTATCATATTTGCTTCTAGTAAAACCAATACTCAACATGAATGAATCAAACATTTTATACCACTGCCGAGGGGATTGTTTAAGTCCATACAAGGACTTCTTTAGATGGCAAACTTGATCTTCTCTACTTTCAACATGAAAACCCTCTGGCTGCTCCATATATATATCTTCTTCTAGATCGTCATGTAAGAATGCAGTCTTAACATCTAGTTGCTCAAGTTCAAGATTTTGCAAAGCAATAATAGCAAGCAAAGTACGAATAGAAGTATGTTTCACAACTGGAGAGAACATATCATGAAAATCAACACCTTCCACTTGATTGTACCATTTTGCCACCAATCTTGCTTTGTACTTTGTTTCTTCATTATTGATTCATTCTTTCTTCTTGAACACCCATTTGCAGCCAACAATCTTCTTATTCACGGGTTGTTTTATAAGATACCAAGTGCAATTCTTCTGTAGATATTTCATTTCCTCCTGCATTGCTATTAACCACTTATTACAATCAGGACTTCGAATAGCTTCAAAATAGGAGGAAGGATGAGGTAACTCAATATCTTCAGCAACACTTAATGCATAAGCGACCAGTTCTTCAAATCCGAGCATTTGAGGTGCTTTTATTTCTCTTCTTGGTCTATCACGAGCTAACATGTATTGCTGCTAAACTTGAGATGATGTATGAACTTCAGGAGCATCATGAGTATCATTCTTTTCATCAGAAGAATTTTCTTTTCTGTATCACCAATAATAGATAAATCTTTTCTCGAATGAAGCATCATAGATTTATCAAAAGTAACATCTCTACTGATAATAAATTTCTTGATTTCAAGACACCATAATCTATAACATTTAACACCAGATTTATAACCAAGAAATATGCACTTCCTAGCTCTAGGTTCAAGCTGTCCATCATTAACATGTGCATATGAAAGACAACCGAAAACTCTTAAATATGAGTAATTAGGAGAATTACCTGACCACACTTCTTCAGAAATTTTTAAGTCTAAGGATCGGTGAGGAGACTGATTCACTAAGTGACATGCCATGTTAACAACCTCTACTCAAAACTCATTGCCAAGTCCTGCATTTGACAGCATACATCGTGATCTTTCTAGTAGAGTTCTGTTCATTCTTTCTGCGACTCCATTTTGCTATGGAGTTCTCACAACTGTGTGATGCCTTGCAATACCTTTTTTGTCACAGAATTCATTGAACTTAGAATTACAGAATTCTAATCCATTATCAGTCCTCAGCCTCTTCACAACTTTTTCAAATTGCTTCTCTAGCAAAGTCTTCCATGAGTTGAATGTTTCGAATGCATCATCTTTATGCTTTAGAAAATAGACCCAAACTTTTCTAGAGAAATCATCAATAAATGTCAGCAAATACATATTTCCTCCTTTCGAAAGAACCTGAGAAGGACCCATAAATCTGAATGGATGTAATCTAGGGTTCCCTTCGTCTTATGAATGGCTGAGCCAAAACTAACTCTCTTCTGCTTTCCGAAGATACAATGCTCACACAGCTCTAACTTTCTAACTTTTGCACCAGGAAGAAGACATCTGTTACTGAGAACTTGCATGCCCTTCTCACTCATATGGCCTAAACGCATGTGCCATAACTTTGTGCAATCTTTCTCTGAGGTAGATGAGAATGTTGCTGAACCTATCATCGTCGAACCTTGGAGAACATACAAACTATTGATTTTGAGGCCTTTCATCAACACAAGAGCACCACAGGAAATTTTCATTCCATTAGACTCAATAACAACTTTGCAACCATTTGAGTCTAAAACACCGAGAGAGATAAGATTCTTCTTCAGATCAAGAACATGTCTGACTTCTGATAATATCCTAATAATCTCATCATGCATCTTAATCTGGATGAACTCAATACCAACAGTCTTACAGGCAGCATTGTTGCCCAAAAGAACGACTCCACCTTCAACAGATTTGTACGTGGAGAATCAATCTCGATTGGGACACATATGGTATGAGCATCCAGAATCAAGAATCCATTCACTTGATGATATGGATTTGTTTGATGTCGTTACCAATAGAACATCTTCATTCTTACTTTCTGCTACACCGGCATCTGCAACTTCAGCCTTCTAATTTCCCTTCTCGTTGCCTTCGTTAATCCTTTTATTCTTATTCTGTAATTTGTAACATTCTGCTTTGATATGACCCTTCTTTTTGCAATAATTGCAGACTTTATCTCTGTTCTTCGACTTGGATCTAGATCTATCTTGATTTTGATTTCTCGTCTGATGTCTGCCTCTTGCGATCAGACCTGAGGCTTGATCATCAGATTTGCTGCTTGATCCCAATTCATTATCCAACTTTTCTTTGCTCAGCAGTCTGCTCTTAACATCTTCAAATGTGAGTTTGTCCCTACCGTAGATCATCATCTCCTTAAAGGTTTTATATGAAGATGGCAGAGAACAAAGAAGTAATAGTCATCAACCTTTGCATCTACGTTCTTCAAATCATTGATTAGGGCAATGAACTCACTTATATGTGATTTGATCGACGTACCTTCAGCCATACGAAAGGTGTACAGCCGCTGCTTCAACACAAGTCGATTCGCTAGGGTTTTCGTCAGATACAGAGTTTTCAACTTCTTCCAAAGACCGACCATCGTCTTCTCTGCGAGAACTTCCTGAAGAACATCGTTCGTCGGGCACAACTGAATTGCAGACATGGCCTTCTCGTCGAGATCCTCCCAGGCGGACGCCTCCATGGCGTCAGGCTTTTGACCTGACAGCGTCTTCTTCAACCCATTCTGAATCAGGATGGCATGCATCCGAACCTGTCACAAACTGAAATTTGTGTTTCCGTCGAACTTCGTAGCAAGAAACTTCGCTCTGATACCAATTTGTTGCGAATAGAACACCGAGAATCGATGAATAATCAAAACAACGAAAGAAAAAGAAGATGAACACAGAGATTTAACGTAGTAAAACTCTCTTAATCAATGTGAACAAGAGAGAAACATCCACGGGCAAAGGAGACCGCCGCCATAAATTTTCACTATGAGCCAAAAGAGAATATACTTCATATAAAACCCTAATCCTCATATATAAAGGTCCAAGCCCTCCGCTTCCGCCATAAATTCTCATTTTTTTCTTCTTTTTCTTTTTTTTCTTTCATAATTTTAGGAACAGGGTATATAATTCAAGGCACATCAACAAGATTTCATTTGCCGATTGCTATATTCGCTATGTTTCAGCTTATGGTTCTTGATTGATTTTTATGTTCCTCAGACATGGCATTTATTTATTTGTGATTATTTTTTTTTGAAGTGGAGAAATGGCATTTCTTCAATGAAACCTTGATTGGACCATGATAGTACTCAATACATGATTTGTTGTTCTGCGTAACCCATTTCGTTGCATTATATATGTCAGAAAGATATCAATTTGTTTTACTTTTATGTCATCACTTAATGAGGGTTTTGCCTACTTATTTATAATGATCTTTCTTCTAAAAAATGATCTCAACAGGATTAATGACACCTCAAAATAACATGAACTATTCTCTCTCTGCTTCCTTTCCGGGACAGTAGAGAGCCAATTTAGACTCAAGTTTTGTTGTTGGATCGCCTTATGGAAGTAAATCCATTGAACCACCTTCGTGTAAGTTATCATACTTTCATCTTCACCTTTCTTCTCAAAAGCAGTTGGGTCTCATATAATGCAATGAATTTGTGAAGATAACATTCCGATTGAAATTTCATGCAGCACAAGGCTTCGTACGAGGAAGTTCGTGCAATATCAGAATAGATGACTAAGTTTTGCTTCGATTTTCCCCGAAGAACTCGGACTCGACTTATTATTTTGGTGATACGGTAAGCTTGTTATACAATTTGTGATATATTATATAGATGAAAATAGAATCATCAATATCTTGATTGTTGTCACCACAGATCGGTGGTACCCTTGCCTTTTTCCATGTCTAAAAAGTTTATGATTCCAGGTTTCAGTGACTTTGGAGATTTCAGAAACAATACGTTCACCCTTCGAGAAGGGGCTCGTCGACTATGTCAAAGGTATTCTTCCTTCTCTCAAATGGTCAGCAAATTATTTCCCAAGATCACCAGATTTTTGCGTAGTAGTTGTTTCCAGACACGAGAAACCAATTGTTGTCCAGGAATAAAAAAAAATCAAGCTTGAATGCAAAGGATTCATTTTATCAATTTCTCCTATTTTCCAGAATCCCCAAGGATGCTCCATGAGTCAACACTGTGTTTTAAACGGGACAATGAAACTTTTATGATGGTTTTTACTTGCATTGTTCACCTGCACCATTGTGCTCCGACCCAACAGTAGTTAAGCATCATTAAATGATAAGAAGAGAACAGTAACCAAACCTTGATTAATGCCTACTTTTATCCTGTAATCTACTTGTTTATGTCTGTATTTCATCTACCCGTTTATGTTCATTTAATTACGTAAAGCTATGTTCCTAAACAGATAATTTCGGGAATATTAAGTTTCTGTGGAAGAGCCAGACTGACAAAAGCTAAGCAAAGATGCAAATTCCGAATAGATAGAAAACTCATACACGCGCAATTTATTGCAAATAGATTGAAGGCTACTACTCATCAATGCAGAAACATATGTGTAGTATAATTAAAGGAGAAAATCCTAATCAAACTTTGTTGCCCCAACTGGTTACAGATTTTGTGCTCCGCTAGATAATAGTAACCTAATGGAATACGAAGGCTATGTGATAATTAGAGCAATCAGAATAATGCACCTATTATAGTATACCCAATAGAAGTGAAAACCAATGTTATAAAGAAACAATAATGGACAAATATTGTCCCGCTATGACATAAGTTTATAATCGAAATTTAAGAAACAAGAGATCTCAATTTCAAGGTCATTTTATTTGAATATATATATATAAACTACTTTTCTACCTCTTCTATTTCATTCAAACACTTAAAAGGAATCATAATTTCACCCATGGAGAGGAGGAATGGTAACAAAAGGCATCAGGATACTATCATAATTTCACCCATGGAGAGGAGAAATGGTAACAAAAGGCATCAGGATACGATGCCGTTGACACTAGAGCAACAAAAAAGGATCACTTTGCTAAAAACTGAAAATGAGCTATCTTTAGGAGTTCTATGCAATCAAAATGCGGCTTGCACCAAGTCTTTCACATGAAAGGGTCACTGGTCACGGTTTCCTATATGCTCTACTCAGTTCATCTGACCTGATAATAGTTACCTTAAACTCAGTAGGAGCTACCAGCTCAAATGCACAATAATCTCCAATCTGAAGATCATTATCACGTGTAAAGGCAGTCCAACCTCCAGAGAAAAAACCTCTTCCTCTTTCACTTGGGATGTACTTCATGGTCCAAACATTGCCATCTGAATTGCGAAGGTCCATGCATGTTTTTGATGAAGAAAGATGTGCCCTTGAAAATCCAGTGGGCAACCTCTGCAACCAGCAAACCATTAGTCAACAGCAGGAAGAAGCACACTCAATGCAAGCAACCCAGAAAGAACTCAGAAATGCTGGCATGTCTGATAAGATACCTTTACCCGGCTTGAAGTTTAATTGCATGAAAGTAATACGTCAAGTTTATCTCTTCAGTTGCAAAGTAAAACCACTTAGGCCTACTGTCCATATTTTGTTACTCATGGAAAACTTGTCATTGTGCCTTCACTGCTGCTAAGATGTTAACAGAGCAGAAATAGTGCACTAACCAGGACGCGAGGTGGCAATATTTCGGAACGATTCATCCGTGAGATGAAATATGGAAATGTGGAGAAAAAAGGGAAAGGATCTCCATCCTTCTTTGTTTCTTTTCTAGTTCGATGTCGTCTTGAGACGCAGCCACCTGAATGCTTGCCATCTGAATGAAAACAATGCAATGGACATGAAATTACATCATTAAACATCATTGGTGAGTCAGCCTGCACTATTAATTCTTGTGCATATTAATTTGTTTTAGAATCGATATTGATGAAACATGCAAAGATGTTGGAATAACGCACAGCAATGCCATACTACAATTATAGAACTAATAGGCAACATATTTCTCCTGCATTATTTAGGAGATGTTATGCGTTAGACTCTATTATAGGGAAGATGTGAGGAAACCCACATCTAATTAAGTTAACATTCTTTAAAATGACATAAAAATCATCCATTATTTACATATTATATTATGGCTAGTTTGTTAAACCACCATTACTCCAAAAAAAAAATACCAGCATTCAAGATAACCCGATATTGATTGTTATTCTTAGTTATTAGTAGTTATCTGCATATCAATATGAGATTTATCACTTCAGAAAAAAGGGAGATCGATAATATTAGTAGTTATAGGCAATGAGACAAGAATTTATCAGATTAAATATGAGATTTGTCACTTCAGAAAAAAGGGAGATCGATGATATTATTCTAAATAAAATCTCTGTCGATGTGCGTGATAATTTCGGCGAGATTCCCATGTGTGAAAATTGTGATGGTGCGACTAAGTACACAGCATTGCGGGAAAGAGATAAGGCACATCAATTTCTTATGGGCCCCAACTCTGACATCTTTGGAATTGTGGGATCTAATGCCCTTAGTTCAGAACCCTTGAAATCACTTGAAAAAATTATTCTGTCATTGCTCATGAAGAATAAGAGAAGAAGTTGTACGTTCTAATGAAGTTGCAACCATGCCTACTGCAATTTTAGGAGAAGTCTATGGAAGAAACAAGTCTTCTAATCCTATTGGCATAGGACTCTATTGTGATTATTGTAATAAAGATGGTCATGTCGATACCCAGCAAATTAGGATCCATCTAAAAAAAAAAAAAAGCAAAAAAAAAAAAGGCAAACTATCAAACTGGTGGATCTAAACCAAACAAGTTTGTCACTCCTTTAGACAATGTTGTGCAGAGTTCTCAATCTGGACGAATATCAAATGCCTTCGATGATCTGATAGAGTCACAATTCCAATGATTGCTAAGCCGAATGGACCAGGTGAAAACTCTACTGCACCGATATCTGGGAATACATAAACTTCTTTTTTTTTTGAGAGAGAGAGGAAGAATACATAAACTTCTTTAAATTCTGAAGTAGACTGGATATTAAATATGCCTCTTCAGTAGGTATAGCAATTGGAGAATCTGTACAGGTTCTCACTTCTGGTCCTATTATGCTCTAAACGGAGCTAGTCCTCAAAGACGTTTTACTGATTCCTACTTTTGCTTGCAACTTGATCTCTGTTTCCATGTTATGTAGTGACATGGATTGCTCTGTAAGATTTTTCACCACTTTTTGTTTGATACAGAATCACTCCAAGAGGACAATTGGACTAGATGTGTTGTAGATGACCGTCATGGCCATCACGAGCGTGAGAAGCATTCGCCGATAAGGACCGGGCTTCGCGAGGCGACACGGACAAACTGGAATGTTGCGAGCAATGCGGCAAAGTATGCGCGAAGGGGTGGAATCCATGGATGAAGGGGTGGCAATGTTACCGAGGAAGGATCCATCAGTAGGCAGCCCCAAATTCGCCAATCTGGTTTTTTATTCAAGATGTACTTCAGAGAGGAATTCACTACTTGTGTAGAGTGGTGCAAAGTTCTGCAAATAATGCCCTTGCTTCGGTCAGATGTCATCCTTATCACCAACATCTTCGTGTATGCAGTTTCTGGGTATTGATTCGGCTCAAGATAAAAATTCTAGCTTGCATTGTGATCCTTGTATTCCAGCAAAACAGATAGGAACTCATTTTGAGCTTAGTAAAAATAAGACAAATACACCATTTAAACTTGTTCACTGTGATTTGTGGGTCCATAAAGAACTTCTTGCAATGATTGCTACTTCTTTGATGTTATTAATTATTTTAGTGGAAGTGAATCTGAAACCTATCATTTGTTTCAGAATTTTATTTTGTTTGAAACTCAATTTGGGAAGAACATTAAGATTGTTTGAAATGACAATGGGACTGAATTTTTTTGAGATAAAATGGTGTTAGTCCGCCAGAGATTCATTCAAATGAAGGTCAACATGGGACTGAACTTTGTTTTTTTGTTCTGAGAGAAAATAAAAAGAGTTATTATTCCTCCGTAGATTCATTCAACAGAGGGTCAAAATGGGACTGAATTCTTGTGAAATAAAATTTAATTCTTTACCTTGCATGGAATAATTCATCAACTTCTTGCACGAACACTCCACAACAAAACGGCAGGTAGATTGTGGATTGTAAGCATATCTTATGAATTGTACTCCGACTCCTCTCTTATCAGGACGAAGTCCTCAAGCTATTATTTTTGGTACGCCGCCTGAGTCCCAGCATCTTCGTATATTTTGTTGTCTCAGTTATGCCCATAACGATAAAGATAGGATGAGTTCTCTCTTGAATAAAAACATTATTTAGGAATATCAACTTTTAACTGATATCTTTATATTATTATTTCATCATTAATAGTAGGTTATTATTATTTTAACATTATTTTAATATAACCTGGACCAATCCGCTCGAACTGATCCAATCTCGGGTCCCATTTCTTTTATTCTAAAAATATTGGTTAGAACTACTTCACTTACTGTGCTGCTGATTCTTGTTCTTGTCTATATTATGTAAAATTTAAGTGTTGAAGGTCAAGCAAGCATGGTGAAAACTAAAGGAGAACATAAACCCCTACATCTGCAAATTTTGCATATGTTAATCTTGGAAGTGATTATTAATTTAATAACTATGAATGTGACCGAAAAATGAATAAATAACCATGAACATATATGCAGAAAAAAAAACACAAGAAATTACCTCTAGACTTGCTACGAGGAGAAACCGCAACCTCCTTCTTCCTGCTTGTCTCAGGAGAACACTTGACATCATTTTCCTCCTTCACTTCCCTACAAAGACGCGATTGCTGACAGAGCTCACCTGAAACCATGTCTTTCTCGCACGCCGTGGTGTCAAACGCCATGACCACGGTGAAGTGCATGCCCCCGTCGTAGCGGAACACGACGAACTCGTGCTCCCCCAACGTGTGATCCTCGACGAACTTGGCCCAACCGCCCGACAGGAACGCGCCATTGGACGTCCTCTCCAGAGCGACCTCCCAGGCGCCTCCGTCGACGTCGTGAACCACGGCCGCTTCCCACGACCCTCTCAAGTGGCCCTCGACAAAGCGCGGGGGAAGCTTCTGCGCATGGAGGTTTCAAATGTAAGCACTGTCGGTCGGGATACATCGTCATAAACTGTTTCCACGAGAAAGGAGAAGTTTTTACCAGTCTGCGAGCAAAATCTTTGAGGAGAATCTTGAAGAAGTGAGGCCTCTTCGCAGGGCACCTGGTCCTCGTCGTCGACTGCTGCTTCTTCTTCCTCTTCGCTGAGACCATTTTTGAGGTGATGGAATTAGGAGACTTGGAGGGATTTTCCGGCGGAGGAAAAAATGGAAAAAGTAGAGAAGCTTTTGGTTTTCTTCTTGGGGACTAAAAAAAGACGTGAAAAGATAGCAGGAACAGAGGAGTTTTTGGTCTTCTTGGGACTAGAAAATACGGGAAAAAGTAGCAGGAACAGAGAAGCTTTTGGTCTTCTTCACAATAAGTCCAATTTTCGAGAGTGCATATTAAGTGCCAAAAAATGATAATAAAATTAATGGAATAGAGAATAGAGATGGAATGATAATTACGGATGCTTTATAGAAGAAGATATAAATATTAAATATTACAAAAAGTTTAGAAATAGTTTAATTTAAATTATTTTTTAATATTTTTTTAAGATTTAATAAAGTTATCATAATAATTTTATCGGCTTTCAAATGTAGGATCATAAGAGATTTCTAAAATCTTAAGATCGAATGAAAGATTGTAAAATCTTATTCATGAATAAAAAATTATTTTTAATATAAAATAATAAAATAGTATATTTATTTATAAATATTATGTTTATATATAAGTTAGCTAAATATTGATCATTAATACTTTATTCGTATTTTCAAGTCTAATAGATATTTTGTTATAAAATACATATGATATATTCTTAAAAAACACTAAAATAATAATATATAATATTTGATCTTAATGAACTATAATATTTATTAGGTGCAATATAGTTCTTAGTATAAGTGTAATATAGTATTAGATTCATAACATAATATTAAATTATTAGGAGATATTAAAATTTATGAAAGTGAGACTAACTTATACAATATATAAATAAAATAATTAAATCTAATTTTCTCAAGGATTTTTGTGTTATTTTTATTTTCTTATTCGAATAAATAAATTTATAATAATATCGTAGGATCATATCGATCTTAAGATCATGCTATAACAATAATAACAAAGCCTTATCCCACTAGGTGGGGTCGGCTACCGTGGTTAAAAGCCATGCACTCTACCGGCTGAGCTAAGACGGCGTGGTTAAAAGCCTTATCCCAATAGAGAAAGACCATGCTATAAATCAAATATAAATCCTCCGAGTAGTATCTGGATCGTTTTTTGTCCAAAGAGATAGTATGATCTTATTATTCGAATTGGGATGCTGACAACCATGGTTTTACATATATTAAAATTATAATAAAATAAATGACAAAAATATTTTAAATTTTTTGAATACATTACCTTTATAATCATGATATTTCCCATTCTTATTTATTCTCCCTTTGTTATAATATAACAATAACAAATAAGTATAATGCAAACAGACTATAATGGATTTAAGTTTAAGTCTTGTATTGTATATAAAAGTTCCTCTTTTGTATTAAAGAAATGAATAACTTTTCAAATCCAGAAATGGAAATTAGTGTTTTTTTAAAACTTTTCTGAACTATAATTATTTAAACATCTAATAAAAAATTATAATTTTTTATCCTTAAACTTGTCCAAAATTGACTTCCATTCAATGTCCTTTTAATTTTTTAATAATTATAAAATATCAATTTCCCCTTACTTTCTTATTAAAATAAAACATCTAAAAATTCATTATGGACAACAGTATTATTTAATAATATTTTATACTATATTATGATCGTCGCAAAATTATTTTATAACTTATTCTTATATTAAAAGAGTGAAGGTAAAACTAATATTTCATAAGTAATAAAGAATAACTTAACAAATGTTTAGATGAAACTTGACGAAGGGACTTCACTATCAAATTGTTATAAGTTTAGGACTAAAAGTTATAAATTTATAGTTTAGGATTAGAAGTAAAAACGATATAGTTGGGTGAAAAAAACTAAATTTTAAAAAAACAGTAATAATGTCAAATTAAAATGAAATTCAAGTTTTTTTAGTGAAATTCAAGTTAAATACACATAGTTAAAGATAAAAAGACATGATACAAAATAAAAATCTTAAATGTTAATTATAACATAATACATCAAGTGATCATATATATTCACACAGTTAAGACTCACGTGATAGTGTTAAAATCCATATTCCTTTTAGATGTTTTGATAACAACAAAACTGCTTAAAGATAATATTAATAATAAATCTATTCCAATGATTTATAAGATATATTATATACCGATCAAACAAGTTTCAAAAAGTCAAGGAAATTCATATATCTCTTATTTTAAAAAATTCAAACATCCAGTATGATAATTCGAATGTCTAAACCTGAAAGTCAACAGCAAACACGAAGAAATCCTTGAAATTTGGAACGACCTATAAGAGAAAAATCAAGACAAACATGCAATAAGACTGTGTGTTGGATTGAAAAAATCAAAGTTCTTCAAAGTTCTAATGTGAAATGAAAGTTTTCATGTGGTGATTGATTAAAATTTTTATCCAAGTAGAACTTGGACCGGCTGAAAATCAGTGGACGTCCATGGCGGGCGACGAGGAATGGGTGACGCCCGGCAACCTTTTCTTGGAATTGTTGGAATAGTGCCCTTTTGGGCACATGGACCGCACATACACGCGTCCATTAGGACGAGGCGCATGCCTACGTAGACACATCAGCATACGTGTGATGGACGCGCGTGATGTATTCTATCTAACTTGTCGCCCAAGTCATCCTACCCTATAAAAGGGGACACATAGCATAGGTCCCAAACACATTTTCGCAGAGGTTCGTTCAGAGTACTTGTGCTGTGGCAAAGAGTTCCGTTTCCCAGATGTTCGGTTCTCGATCCCGAGGTGCAAGTGCGTTCGTCAAGAGTTCGTGGGAAAGCCCCGAAGATCCGCTTCCGCTGCAAGAGGTATTCCGCAACCTCTAGAATTTATATCTGTTATAAATTCCAACATTGGTATCAGAGCTTTTTTTAGATTTTTCTCGAACTCGTGATTGCGTCGAAAAAATAATATTTGTTATTATTTGAGATCTGCATACCTCAGTTGTATGACTACAACCAAGGGACAAAATAGAGTTTGTCATCACAAATATATTATGGATGAACCTATATCACAATATATTTTTCGGATTTATTTTAATATTTTTTGGTGAAATTTTCGGTTTTTTTGCAAATGTTGCAGGAAAAAAAAACTGTTCCAGCAGACACATGGCCCACTGGAAGACCCAATTTGGGTGCAAAAAGGTGCACATATGAGAAGTGGCAATTGGGCTGGCTGTGAGGCACAATAAACAGTTTTTTTTTCTGATTTTCGTCAGTTTTTTAAAATAATTCAAAAATAAAAATATATATTATAAAATCTTGAAAAATCAGGAAAAATTTGTTATTTCCTCATATATTTTTCTCTAATATTACATGCAATTTAATGTTATCAAAAGAAAATCATTTGTTAATTTAAAGTATTAAATTAAATTATTAGATTTGCATGTCAATAAATGTGTTATCATGCATGAAATAAATATCTTCGTTTATGAAATATTTTTTTCTGTGATTAAAATTTTGACTATGTGTTAAAATCAAATTAATATGCCCAATCTTGTTAAGCATGATAATTTGCCTTGAATTTCAAATTAATTTGAAATTAATTAAATTAAAACTAATTCCTTTTGTGAGAATTAATTAAGATGACGATATTAATTTTGGCCATGTGCTGAAATACATGTTTCATGCAAAGCTTATGATAAAATAATTAGTTGGTCTAATTATACAAACTATAGGTAATTAAAGAATACATGAAATATAGGTAGTTCTTTTGTAGGACTAAGATACCTTGAGATTCAAATATTGTCACAATAACCAGCGTCTTTCTGTTGAGTGGTGCGTGATCCGAAATGCATGTCTAGAAAGGTTCCGGGGAACTGGCCTGGTGCATGGTCAACGCAGTCTCCAGAAATAGTGTTGATGTGTGACAGTGGGAGCACAATTTTTTCCAATATGATGTCGAGGCGAAAGATAGTGCACGGTTATTTAATTGGCACCCCTCGGGGAAGAGCTCCCATTGCACTAGTCCTGATTGTCCTGGTCATATTAAAAATAATTTGGTGTATCACACGAAATAAATTTCGATGATTTTGAATTATAAGTTGATTCAAAATGGATAGAGTAGAAAATTTTGAATTATGTGTTGATTCAAAATTCAATCATTTAGATAAAATTTTGTCGTATTATTAAAATAATAAATAATAATATTTCTTGGAGATAGTGGGAGATGAGTGGGAGTCCAACAACCTCTCGATGTCACTACTTCATTAATATTATTATTTCATTTTTTATGTTATTTGCGGATAAAATTAAAACATGCATAACACTGATTTCTCCTAATTTTTTTATGACCAAACTAGACCATGGGTTCCAAAATAATAATTGCTGACCCGAATAAGAATGAGAAGCTTAATAGCGACAATTATGATATTTGGCACCGTAAGGTTCAATATCTTCTAAAAGAACAAGAGGTCTTGGAGACCATTAATCAAGTTGTCACTGAACCTGCACCCGGACATAATGCCCAACGCCAGAGGGACATGGAGGTCTACCAGGCCTGGACCAAACAATCGTATTGCTCATATTACGTTGCTGAGCACGATGAATAACTCCTTGCTATGCGAATTCGAAGTCTATAAGACAACATTCGAAATGTGGGCGGCGCTCCGCAATAAGTATGGGTCACTACGACACCAAACGCCGGATGCTCACGGTCAAGTTTGACTCTTATCGGAAGCGACCAAATCATACGATGATGGAGCATATCCAGGAGATGTCTAACATGATTCGTGAACTCAAAAGTGCGGGACCAATGCTCGATGACGAGCAACAGGTGCAAGCTCTGATCCGCTCTCTTCCAAAAAGTTGGGAACATATGCGTTGTAATTTGATGCACAACGAATGTGTCAAAACTTTTGACCAACTGCTCACCACATTGAAATAGAGGATGAGGCCCTACAAGCCATGAATCAAACATCTAAAGCATTAGTTGCTGACAATGGTGGACAAAGAGCTGGTTCCCAATCCAAGAGAAAAAGATCGCATAAGTCGCAACCAAATAATAAGAGCGAAAATGCTGGACAGAAGAAAGCCCAAGGCCACCAGCACAAACGTGAAAAACGTGGCGGCAAAGTAGACATGAATAAAGTAAAGTGATACAATTGTAGCAAACGTGGTCACTTTGCTCGTGATTGCACTGAGCCAAAGAAGGTTTGTCCTGACCACAATTCTTTTTCTTATGTCTCAAGTTGTGCCTTAATTGCTGAAAATCATCCTTCGTGGATTGCAAATTCAAGAGCCACCGACCATGCAGCGAGAGATCGCGGGGTCTTCGTGGAATTTCGTCGAATAAGTGCGGGAAGCAAATGAATTTACGTTGGAAACAACGAAAGAGTTGAAGTTAAAGGCATTGGATCGTGCAAGTTAGAACTTCGCAACGGCCAAATACTTTACCTTCACGACGTTCTATATGCTCCAACTTTTAGACGAAATTTACTTTCTGTGTAATCGTTAGACAAACTTGGTCATGTAATAAGTTTTCAGAGGAAATAAATGACAATATCTTATGATAATGTTCTTCTATGCAATGGTTTTCTCAATAATGGTTTCTATGTTTTAAAATAGCATCTATTGCTAATAGTTATTTTTTTATATCATCTGTTGATGTGAATGATAGTGCTAACATTTGACATGCCAAACTAGGACATATTGATCAAGATCGAATGAATAGACTTGCTAGAGAAGGTCTCTTGGGGTCTCTCGTAAAAGTTGATCTTCCAACATGTGAGAAATGTCTAGCTGGTAAGAAAATAAGAACACCATTTGGGATGGGAAAACGCGTCGAGTACCCATTACAATTAATTCATTCGGACATATGTGGTCCGATGAATGTTCACGCAAGACATGATTTCTCTTATTTCATCACATTTATTGATGATTATTCACGTTACGGTGTTGTATACTTGATTTCTCATAAATCTGAAGCATTGAATTATTTTGTACGATTCATGAACATGGCAGAGAATCAAGTGGATCGCAAGATTAAAGCCTTGCGAACTGACCGTGGACGTGAATATCTCTTTGACTTATTTAAAAGTTATGTGATGAAAAATGTATAGTTAGACAACTAACAGTACCGAGAACTCCACAACAAAATGGTGTTGCGGAAAGACGGAATCGTACCTTATTTGATATGGTCCGATCCATGATGGTGCAAGCTAATCTCCCAATTTCGTATTGGGGAGATGCATTATTGACTGCAGCCTACATTTTAAACCGTGTACCATCGAAATCCGTTTCTACCACACCTTATAAACTTTGGACAGGTCGAAAGCCTAACCTTAGTTATTTGCGCCCTTAGGGTTGCGCAGTCTATGTTCTAAATAACTCTCATAAGTATGGAAAGTTGGGTCCTAGAGGACAGAAATGTATCTTTATAAGATATTCTGAAACCTCTAAAGGGTATGTATTCATAGGAGAAAGAGAAGATGGTACGGTAACGAAAATAAAAAATAGAGATGTGACATTCATAGAGAACGAATTTCTTAAGCAAGGCGAAATAGACAAGGGATTTCTCATAGATGTAGAGGAAGATCCTGAGTTGACGGCTCAAGCGGATCAACCAGTTGAGGAGTTGATCTCCTCTATCCCATAGCTTGATCCGAGTGGGAGAGATTCACAACCGTCAACTGATGATCAATCTGAAGGTTCTCTTCGACGGAGTACTAGAAAATATGTTCCGCACCGACGTTTTGAAATCGAAGGGCTGCATGAACATGGACTACATGAGGTCAACATAGTAAGTCTGAAAGATGAACTTGAGCCAAAATCTATCAAAGAAGCTCTCTTGTCCCCTGCTAAGGAAGAATGTATTAAGGCAATGGAGGAAGAGTTAGGGTCCATGCAGAAAAATCAAGTCTGAGACTTGGTTGATCTCCCGTCAAGCCGTAAGGCAATTGAGAACAAATGGGTTCTTAAAATTAAACATGACGTGGATGGATCAATTGAGAGATATAAAGCTCGTCTAGTGACGAAAGGTTTCACCCAATCTGCGGGTGTTGACTATGAAGAAACTTTTGCACCAATTGTAAGGTTTGCTTCAATTCGCCTAATATTGGCTATAGTCGTACATACGGACTTAGAATTACATCAAATGGATGTAAAAACTACATTTCTCAATGAAAAATTAGATGAGAAAATTTACATGGAGCAACCGTAAGGCTTCATTGTAAAAGGAGAAGAGCGCAAAGTTTGCAAGCTGCGCCGGTTCATTTATGGACTCAAACAATCATCTAGACAGTGGTATCTAAAATTTCATCAGTCAATCATTTCGTACGATTTTAATATGAGTGATGAAGATCACTGTGCATATATTCATAAGTCCGAGGATAATTTTGCTATCCTGACGTTATATGTCGACGACATTCTAATAGCTGGGAATAATAGACTGTCATTACCATTAAGCAATGGTTGTCCTCCATGTTTGAGATGAAGGACATGGATGAAGCAGCATACATACTTGGTGTGAAAATCCAACGCGACCATTTCAAACGACTCCTTGCCTTGTCGTAGGAATCATATATAAAAAAAGTTTTGGAACGATTTCGCATGGATGGCTGTAAACCCATTGATACTCCTATTATGAAAGGCGAGGTTTTAAGCTTAGATATGTGCTCAAAAACTCCAGAGGAACAAAAGAAAATGTCCAATGTTCCTTATGCGAGTGTGGTCGGTAGCCTGATGTACGTTATGATGTGTACTCGGTCGGACATATATTTTATCGTGGGTCTAGTTAGTCGATATCAGGCTAATCCAGGACGTCAACACTGGAAGGCGGTGAAGAGAATCATGATATACCTCAAGGGTACTGCAGATCTTGCATTGTGCTATCATGAAGGAAGTCTACAACTTGTTGGATTCACCGATGCCGATTGGGCTTGTGACGTTGATGAATATAAATCCACCTCCGTATACACTTTTTTGCTCAACAATGATGCTGTTACTTGGAGTAGCAAGAAATAAGATTGTGTGACACTGTCAACTATGGAGGCTGAATTCATAGCTTGTTCAGTGGCAGTACAAGAGGCCTTATGGCTTAAGAGATTCCTTCAAAACTTGAGGATTTCTGAGAATGCAATAAAGCAAATGATTCTCCACTGTGACAATCAAGCAGCCATAGCTTATGTGAAGGACGAAAAATACCATTGCAAAGGAAAGCATATCAACACAAAGTACAAATTTATACGAAATCAAGAAGTCAAAAAGGAGATTTCAGTTGAGTACATATCAACGCACAAAATGGTTGCTGATCTGTTCACTAAGCCATTGCCAAGAGAGGCATTCTTAAGACATGTAAATGCCTTAGGGCTGCGTATATTATAAATGTAATGATGTGCTCAAATTTTTCAATGAATAAAAGATTATTTTTCTTGATAAATTTATTGTTGTGAAGTTTGTTATGCATGTGAAAAGTATGTCAATCAGGTCTAGATTTGTTCACTCGCACGAACAAATGTTTTCGGCGCTCACGAAGATAGCGAGTGGAATGAACTATGTGAGTCATAATGTGATTTAATATGGGTTTTAGTAACTCATTGTCGCCTGATTTAGAGAGAGAGAGGCCAGATGCGAGATTCAAATTTGGCGCTATTGATTAGCGAGCAATTTGAAAACTCGGGTCAGGCGCTAAAGGTTAACAACTGGACTTAAGTCTGTGCGGTGTGTAATTAAATAGATCTAGATATACGCTCCTTCAGTGGGAGTCTCCACCGTAGTACTTGTGTTTAGTACCAAGTATGCAAAGTCGACTTAGAGAGATATGATGAATTGATTAGTTCAATGGTCATCATGGTGTGAGTCTCTGACAGATGTTTCATCTGCACGTGCCCTTAAACTCTTGACTATGTCTTAAGGAAAGGAATTAGTGCTTGCTACTTTAGCATGGTACTCAAAGGTGAAAAGTAAAGTAGCCTGACGAGCCATATCTAGAAAAGTAGCTAGTTTACTACTAAAAGACATGAGAACGAGAGAAAAAACTGTTATAAGCTGCATAAAGCTTTCGCATATAATTGGCCAACTATTTTTTTGAAAATAGTGTATGTGAAAAATAGTTACCGCGGAGCAAGACATGTGTTGTCTTAGCTATGCTGCAAGACAGATCTAGGGCATAACGAGTTATATTATTTGAGCATTTGTTAGCTCATATGTGAGCTATCATGAATTCTTAACGGGCATGACATACGCTCTAAAGATAGTTGAGCGATTGAATCTAAACAAGTATCTTTCTAGCTCTTATAAAGAAGTGTGCTTGTACTCGTGGGTCGCACGACACATTTATAAATTCTGGATAAACGAAAGTACAATGCCCAATGCGGGCAAGTGAGAGATTGTTGGAATAGTAAACTTTTGGGCGCATGGGCCGCACATACGCACGGCCCATTAGGGCGAGGCACATGCTTGCGCAGACACATCATCATACGCGTGATGGACGCGATGCGTTCTGCCTAATTTGTCGCCCAAGTCTCCCCACCCTATAAAAAGATACTCATAGCATAGGTCCCAAACACACTTTCGCAGAGGTTCGTCCAGAGTACTTGTGCTGTGGCAAAGAGTTCCGTTCCCAAGAGGTTCGGTTCCCGATCCCGATGTGCAAGTGCGTTCGTCAAGAATTCGTGGGAAAGCCCCGACGATCCGTTTCCGCTGCAAGAGGTATTCCACAACCTCTAGAATTTATATCTGTTATAAATTTCAACACTTCATCATCTCAGCCAAATAATGATAGCATGGCGGCAGTGGCAGCAAAGCAGCGACAGCAACGATAGGGGCGGCGGCAGCAATGGCAGGGGCGACGACAACAGCGACGGTGGCAGCAGAGCAGCGGCGACGACGGCAACGGCGGAAGCAGTGGCAGCGGAGCAGCAGCGACGGCGGCAGCGGCAACGGCGACAACAACGGTGGTGACAGCAGTGGTGGCAGCGGTGGCGACAACGGCAACGGAGATGATGGGAGGCGGAGACGGCAAGAAAAGTAGGCGAAGGAAGAGACGAGGGAGAGAGAGGAGAGAGAAAAAATGGGTAAGTTTATGTCGACTGCAAAGTTCTCATGATTGGTGAGAACATTTTTTTTCAAGAATTTTGGAAAAAAAGTTCGACAAAGATGAGAATTTCGAAAATTCTAATTGTGAAGGGTGTTTGGCAGAATTTTGCCCAATTCTGAACAAAGTTGTGTTGCCAAACACAGCTTAAAAGTTCCAAACACTTGGTTTAAAATTTTGAGAACATTTTCGAAAAAATTACAAGTTCGAATGTTGGTCCAAAAAAATTTTCAATTAAGTTTAACAAAATATTTTATTTTTTTTATTTTCATTACATTGAGAAGGTCATTTGATATACAAGTCAAAACTATTTTCTATCACATTTCAAATATCCAAATAATAGAATAAACATAACTTTATATACATTTTTTTAATAAGAAAAGTTTGAGGAACTAAAACTTTGTAGACGAACAATTAATTGATTTTGGTAAGTATAAAGTTATGTGATGCATATTTTCAAGATAATTAAATCTTAAAAATAAAAGCAACATGATGCTAATTGTTGAATCATAACACATTAATAGAAGAGTAATTGGTGATTTTCATATAATGTTATCATATAGTTATAAAATATATATTTATAAATTACGATTAAACTAAATTCTTCTTCTCTTATAAAGTTCAAGGGAACTGAGTCATTTAATTATAAAAATAAGTTATTAGTCATTTTGTTATCAAAAGTATATAACTTCTTATTATTATCAGCATCTCTATTAAAATATGTAAGTGTTTATTTATTTTTAAATAATTTCAACACTTCAAATATTTATCAGCACTCTACTTTATTGGCATTTTTTAATCAGCCAAGCAAACATACCCTAATATATCTTTGACTTAAGTGGTAAGAAATAAGTATTACCTTTCCTCCTGTTAATTGCACATTTAGCACTCGGAGTCAATCAGACCGCACGTCAAATTCACACAAAAATATGTTAGACTTGGTATAAGAAAATAAATAAGTCAAGCATCTACGTATCATGAGTAGAAAAAGGTATAACTTACATTAGTTACTAAATTTGCATAGTTCAACCTAATTTATTAGTTTATTACACATAAATAATTTAATTATAATAACTATTTAATCATCAAAATGAATGTGAGATAAAATTATGATATTGACGAAAATTATGGAGTTTTTGTACGTGAAGTTGTGTTGTTTAGTTGAACCCAAGACTTACATATGTTTTTTGGTTCTTGGAATGCAATATTGATTGGGATGTTATATTCCATGTGAAACCATATTCCTGCAAATTTGATATCACTACATTTCATTTAGAGGTGTAATTCATAGAATTTTCCCACAGGAACTTAATTATTTTATTCACAAAAAAAATGAGGCATTCAAGATCATAATTGTCCATAGTAATCTTAATTATGTAAAATCACATAAAAATGATGTTAAAGAAAGTGAGTAGTAAAATTGCTAAATGTTATCATCATCCAATTTCCTTTGTGGAAATAAAATTTCAATATTTTTTTACACCAAAGCTACAAATGTTATCTATACCTAACAAAATAATAGATGACATTTTGTTCATACGATACGATTGAGACTATTATGATTCATTAACAACATTTTTTATATTTAATGATATTATTTGACATAATTGAAATGAATTCATTACACAAAGCTTGCATAATATAAAACTCAAAGAGGACATTATATTATGTTTAAATATTTTTTCTGTTATTTTCATATATATAATTGGTAAACTCATTTTTTCCGGTGGGAAGAAAGGACCGGAGTCTTGGGAACAAGAAGATAAAAGTTAAAGATAAGTAGGGCGGGATACAAATATCCCAACAATATAAGCAAATAAAGCTCTTCACATGGATATGGGGGAGGTCATGATCTTCAAAGTGGCACCAACTGCCACTGAGCTATTCGCAAGCCAGTCCACTGCTTGGTTAGCCTCGCGGTAGACATGAAGAATGATGACATCCCACTTCCTCACTAGGAGTCGATGAATAGCTTCCACTAGCTTAACGATGTGGGGAGCTACCTGAGAACATGTTGACTCAAGGTGTACTACTTTGAATGAGTCTACCTTAAGAACAATTTGACGAAAGCCTTGGTTCCACAAAATATGAAGCCCTTGTAGCATTCCCCAAAGCTCAGGTTCGATGACAGATTTGATGCCCAAGCATTGAGTGAAGCCAAGGATCCATTAACCTTCATGGTCGCGAATAAGACCACCTGTTCCAACAAGGGAACTCCCCATTGTAATTGCACCATCAACTTTACACTTGACCCAGTCAATTGGCGGCTTCTTCTAGCAGACATAGGTGGTTATCCTTGTAGATGATAGAACAAGGTAGGATATGACAATATTGTATTGATGAGCAGCATGAAGGATGATGTGAATGGCATTATGAGGGAGGATTGCATCCACATCAAAAAGAAGTTTATTCCTCCACGTCCAAAAGTGCCAGCACACAATTCCAAAAATGAGAGGCCAATGGATTCCCCCCTCCATTTGAAGTTGCACTTGGAGATTCATAGTCACCCATTATGAGAGGGAGCATGAAAAGAATAGTTATTGCAGTGATCGTGGGATGAGCTTCTTCCAAACACGTGTAGTCCAAGGTAGTCTCTAAGAACATGAAGGACTGTTTCCAGTAACGCATGACAATGAGAGCACATGCCAGATGTTGATAGATTCCTTTGGAGTCTTTGTTCATTGGTTAGGACTCTACCATGGCTGGCTAGCCATAAGAATGTTCTTATCTTTTGGGGACCTTTCCATTGCCATATTAGCTTCCAAACTAGGAGTCTTTGGCTTAAGGCGTGGCTGGTCAACGCATTATATGTTGATCTCAAACTAAAAGTTGCCTGACGATTCGAGTGGCCAGTAGAGACTATCGGGGGGTGCCATTGATCCATTTGGAGATACATTAGCCAAGGGAAAAGACATTTGCAGCAAATTGCAAAAGAACTTGGTTTGATAGGAGTTGTTCAATTTGTTCTAGCTTCCAATGTCCATAAGCATCCATGATGCGTTGTAATTGTAACAATAAAATTTGCTAGCAAGTGCACTAGTCGCTCAAGTAATATAGTAATAGGAGTAAGAGTGTCGAACCCACGAGGAATATTATTAATTCAATATCTGAAATTATAAATTAATAAGAGAAGAAAAACATGGATTTTTGGAAAGAGGTTTTATGAAATAAAATAAGGAAAATAAGATAAAGATAAAATAATGGTGTTGAAGTTAGGCCTTAGGATGAAAATAGATCAGGATAAATATTTGAACCGAAAAAGATAAATTTAATCTTTAAAGATGAATTAGGAATTTTCCCAAGTTATTAATTTACAAGATTAACATCACAGAGTCCACAAACTGGTAATTCTGCTATTTAATCTGGTAAATCAAACTATCTTAAATTTAATTAAACCTAAAGTCCCACAAACTGGTATTCGTCAGATAAGATTAAAATTAAGATGCATTAATATGAAAATCCTAGACTATTAATCACTCCACAAACTGGTTAGATTAACAGACCACATAAACTTGATTCTCCACACACTAGTTATCAAATTTATGTCAATTATTAATTTCACATAAAATCAATTAATTTAATTAATGAATTCTGAAATTAAATAATCCACAAACTGGTAAGTACTCAACTCAGAAATCTAAATAATTAAATCAAAAGCATTAAGCACAATTAACTAATTGATCAGAAAAGATTAAAATAAATAATATAGGGTCCAAATAGTTTCCCTTCAATAATAATCTCCAAAAATGAAATAAATAAAAATATGGAGTTCATCCTAGAAATTCTGGAGAGATAATAACAAAATAATAATAATTGGAAGAATTACACCCAAATTAGAAGTAGAGCTCTCGAATTGGGCAGACAGTCGGGCAGCCTCTCGGACTTGATCAAGATCGCGATCAACTTCCAGCCGTCGCACCTCTCTCCTCTTTGTCGTAGCCTGCAGAGCTCACGACTCGCTGTGGAAGAAATCTGAACTTCAGAGCACGAATTGAAACTATGGATTCTTCACGTATTTATAGGGTGCGAACGACTTCAATTTGATCTCGGCCGTAACATTGTACGGTTAACTTTAAATTTATAAGATAAACTCGGCGATAAATCATTTTATCATTACGCCCAAAGATAAATCATTTTTATCTTTACTCCCTTCGAGTCTCGGCCGTAATGAAAATATTTTATCTTTACTCCTTTCCATTACTCCCAAAAGATAAAAAATCCTTTTATCTTTACGCCTTCAAATGTCTTGTTACGCCCAAAGATAAACTCATTTTTATCTTGTTACGCCCTTCATCTTCATGCCATTACGCCCTCCGAATTTCGGCCGTAAGGAAGGACGAGACTTCGGCCGTAAGGAAGGACTTCTCCTGTTACGCCCAAAAGATAAAAACATTTTATCTTTACTCCTTCAAATGTTAGCCGTAACGACTTGGGTGTAAAGCCAAATCTCGGCCGTAAGAAATAATTTCTTTGAATTTCGGCCGAGATTCAAATTTTTCTGCAAATAATTATCAAAATATAGTTAATCCATCCACAATTAAAATATTCAGTGATTTTAATAATTAAAATTGATAAATCCGGAATTATGATTAGAAGTGACTAAAAATGATGCATGCCATGATCAAATTATAGAAAATTTTATTAAAATAATTAACTAAAATATGTTATATTTTGCATGCATCAAACTCCCCCAAGCTTAAAGTCTTGCTTGTCCTCAAGCAAAAATTCAAAGCAAGGCTCAAGAAAGTTCCATCATAGCCGTCACATTGTCAACTGATTAATTTTCTCACACAATTCATCTGCACACCTACTACTCAGCATCTTATCATTTTCCATGCACTTAGCTTCATAAAAATTCTGAATGCTATACAAATTTAAACAATCTCAAATTCAGCCTTGCAGAAAAAATAAATTGTCTGTCAAATAATAGCATTAATATTGAACATATAAGTACTAATTGAGCTTAAAACTTTTTCTTTTTTTTTTTCATTTTTCAATTTTATTTTCAATCATTTAAAAGTTCTAATCTTCAAGCAGGATTGCACAAGGAAGTCCATGTAGCGGGCTTTGGACTGATGACTCCCAAACCAAATGGCCTTAGGGCACCAGGTGATAAAGCACCCCTCGAGTTTACTTGCCCGAACAACCAAGGTTCTGAATGAAGAGTTCGAACTTAGCCATGATTCAGTACTCCTGTGCTTCTCCATATTCCACAAGATGGTCCATGTAGCAGGTTTTCGATCGACGGATCCCAGAGCAGTTGCCCTTAGGTCGCCAGGCATGAACCCCTACGGATCTAATTACCCGAACACACCTTGGTTCCGGATAACACTTTTGTACCTACACATAACTTTATTCAACTTTTTTTTTTAGCATAATTATTTGTTGGGGTTTAACTAACCCTTCTTTTTTATTCATTTTCAATTTTTATAAGCTCAAAAAGTACTTGATATGGTCAATAAGAAGGCTACTATTATCAAGACTTAAAAGAAATAAAAAGGCATGAATATGATTTTGTCGTCTAGTCATTCATAATTCTACTTAGCATAGGCACATAGTCCATAAGTTTGATACTAAAATAGCAAGTGATAAGAAAGAAAAGTATTCAAATTTCATCAATTAACGACATGTCTTTGAACTTCTACTAAAAAGATAATTAAAACAATAAGACAAGAGTTTGTTAGATGGTAGCAAAAATAAATGCATGCAATGGTATTTTTTAAGAATGTTTCTTTCTGTTTATTTGCTTATGTTTGCATCTATTTATAAAAAAAAAAATTGAAAATTTTCAAAAATTTTCAATTTTTTTTTTTATAAATAGATGCAAACATAAGCAAATAAACAGAAAGAAACATGCAATGCGTGAAATGCAAACTCCCCCAAGCTTGAACTAGACACTGTCCTCAGTGTTAAGCCAGCAAGGGAAAGTGATACATACTCAATAAAAAGGAAAATTTAAAGAAACGAAAATAAAGAAAAGGGAAAAGATACAACCGGATTTATTGTTGGTGGAGAGATGCTCGGCCTCAATATATATATCGATGAAGGTGTCGGTGAGAGGAGATCTTGGCCGATAATTGATGGATCTCGACCGATAATGATGAGTCTTGGCCGCAAAATTTTGTTGATGAAGATCTCAGCCGTGCAATCTCGGCCGTAAGAAACTGGCCGTAATGGTGAAACTTCGGCCGTAAGGAGTAGGTGGTGGCACTTTGGGCGTAAGGAAGCGGCGGTGACAGTGTCGGTTCTTCGGCCGTAAGACGAAATCGGCGTGGAAGCTTGGCCGTAACGCACAGGGCGTAATGGTGAAACTTCGGCCGTAAGGGGAAGAGGCTCGGCCGTAATAAATGTCGGTGTGCGGTGGAAGACCGGCCGTAACGAACAGGTGGTGGCACTTTGGGCGTAAGGATCGGCGGTTGGCGTTTGAGACTTCGGCCGTAAGGAACAGAGGCTCGGCCGTAATGGCTTTTCGTTCGTCCGTAAGTCGATGAAGAACTCGGCCGTAAGAAGTAAAGCTCGGCCGAAGATTTAGATCTGTAAAGATGTGGAAAGGGTCAAAATTTATAGATGAAACTTCGGGCGTAAACTTACCTTTCCAACGTGAAGGGTCATGTCGTAAGAGCTTGGCCGATTGTCCGAGGTCTCTCCTTACAAAACATTAAATACTAATTAAATTAAATGACTCCATAACAAAATAAATGTCTAATTAAAAATAAAACTATCATCGAAACTAAGATATTAATTAAAAATTAATTAGACTAATCTAAAAAAAATAAAATAAAATAAAATAAAATAAAATAAAATAAAATAAAATAAAAATAAAAAGGATAGAAATAGTTCTGATTTATAGTCGTCAGCTTGACTTAGTTCTGATGAAAATCAAGGCCTATTTTGCTCTTCCCCTCTTGGATTTTTCTCTGTGTTACTTGGGAGAGAGCCCGGTGTACGTCCAGTTAGTTGTGCCGCCATCTGTCCCAGTTGTCTTTCCAGATTTCGAATTGATGCATCCTGACTCGTGGCTCTAGATTCCATATTCTTCTGCAATGCTTGCATTGTGTCTATGATCTGTGCCATCATCTCCTGCATATGATTTGATGATTGATGTTGGGGAGTGTCAGATTGCCTTTTCAGTATATAATCTTTTGATGGACCAGAAGATTGGCCTTGGTTCTGATTATAGGCAAACTTCGGATTATGTCTCCATCCATAATCGTTGTTCCTGTAAAATGGATTGGAAATAAAGTTAGCATTTTCAATTTGATTTGAATCTGAAGTGTTACCTGTAGGGCTATAATTGCTAGAATTTCCCATTAGTGACATCATCTGCTCGAATTTTTGATTAAGTGACTCCAGCTGAGCCACTATTTCTGAAGATTGTATTCCTTGTGTAGCATGTACATCATGAGTTCGGCGAGGTGGTCTCCTTTCTTGGCTCGACTTGAGGGCTACAGCTTCAATTATATCTTGTATCTCACTAGGACGTTTAGATCCCAGTACTGTCCCTCCTGCTGATTGATCGAGTTTGTCTTGATCTGCAGGTCGTAATCCATGATAGAAATCTTCCATCACTTGCCACTTTGGAATTCTATTGTCAGGAACTCTGGCCAGCAGTTCCTTATATCGTTCCCAAGCTTCATATAATGTCTCGTTATCGTCTTGAACAAATGCCCTCAATTCTCTTCGATATTTGCCTGCCTTTTGTGGTGGACAATATTTTCCAACAAACTTTTCTACCAGCTCCAACCAAGAATGAATCGATCCTGCAGGCAAAGTTTTAAACCAAGTGGAAGCTTTGTCACGTAAAGATTGAGGAAATAATAATAAACGAATAACTTCAGAAGAAACATTATTATTTCTAAAGGTGCTCAGAGTAGCAAGAAATTTATCAAGGTGATCGTGAGGGTCTTCATGAAATCCTCCTCCAAATTGGGATGCTTGTATCATCCTCACGATTGCGGGATTTATCTCAAAATTATTTGCGTTAATATCAGGCAGCACGATGCATGATTCTCGGTCACTGTATCTGGCCGAGACATATTCTCTCATAGAAAGTTCTGCTTCATCTTCTCGCCGATTATTATGTGGTGGAACCAGTTCATTTTGTTGCTCCAGTCTCCGATTGTCGCGTGCTTGTTCCGCCATTTTTCTTATATTTCTTCGTAATCGACGATAGGTTCTTTCAATCTCAGGATCAAATTCCAACAGTGGATTTGAACTTCTAGTACGCTTATTAGAAGATTCCAGGATTGGTTGTGTTTTAATTTTCAATTAGTACCTGCAACAACCAATTTTCAGTAAGATAAAAGAATAAAATAAAATATATACAAGAAGAAAGAAATTCAGATAATAGGTCAGAAAAATGAGTTTTTTACTAATAAAGTCTTTCGGCACGATAGAAATTGAAAATTCGTCATTAAAATTAATTTTCGAGATGAACTTTTCAGAAATTCTTCAAACCAATATGAATACCAAATATTAATATCGACCAAAAGAATTTATGATGATATAAGAAATCACACAAAATAAATCCGAACTAATTTATGGTCATAGAGTTAATAATCAGACATAATCAAAAATTATTTTGAAGAAATAGGATTGATCGGCCGTAATTATAGAAATAGATTTACGGCCGAAATTAGATTAGTAATTCGAATCTCGTTCGTCCGTAAAAATATTGAAACAGTGTCAAAAGGATTCAACGTGAAGGCGTAAAAATTAGCATGGTGATGAATTATCTCGGCCGAAAAAAAAATTGAATGAAATGTTGCCAAACGAATCATTACGGCCGACAAAGAATATAGTTCATATCGGCCGTAAAACAATGAGAGGTAAAACATCAACACATATAAATCGGCCGAAAAGTAGTAAAATCAATGTCGGATGATCCATTACGGCCGAGACAAACTAAATCGCTTCGGCCAAAACAAAGTCAAATCAAAAGTTCAAACTATTATAATGTTACGGCCGAGAATGAAAAAATCACAAATAAATTGGGTCGTAAGATGGCGTAAAAAAAACAAATGTTCAGAAATTTTACGGCCGTAAAAAGAAAACATGAGATCAATTCTCGGCCGTAAAAAAAATTCAATTGTCAATTAAGATGAGGTCACATCGGCCGAGATAACACGAGGCCGTAAAGAAAAATAGGGTTTCGGCCGAAATAAAAATTGAATCATTACAGCCGAAAGTGAATTAAGTCAATTCCTTACGGTCGTAAAACAACGAAATCAGATCAAATAAAATGTTACGGCCGAGAATGAAAACTGATTCGAATAGGGCGTAAAAAAATTTAAACCATCGATAAACCGGGCGTAACAAGTCAAATCAATATCCATTACTCATGGCGTAAAAACAACGTTCGGATAAAAATATTACGGCCGTAAAGATTGAAAGTTTAGAATTCAGAAATCATTCATTGCGAGGCCGTAAAATTAATAAAGCCGACACATCAAATTAAAGTCGTAAATCCATAAGTCGACAGTGTAATTTGGAAAAATCCAATCGGCGTCGGATTTTAAACCGAAAGAAGATAAATTAAAAGTGTTGTGACCTTTATCTGCAAAAGGAAAAAAGTGTTAGTTTATTCACAAAAATAATTAAAACAATTAATACATATTTATAAAGAATTATTTACAATTTATTTACATCTCCTAATAATTCATAAAAATCAGAAATTAATTAATAAAATATTCCCCGGCAACGGCGCCAAAAACTTGATGTGTTGTAATTGTAACAATAAAATTTGCTAGCAAGTGCACTAGTCGCTCAAGTAATATAGTAATAGGAGTAAGAGTGTCGAACCCACGAGGAATATTATTAATTCAATATCTGAAATTATAAATTAATAAGAGAAGAAAAACATGGATTTTTGGAAAGAGGTTTTATGAAATAAAATAAGGAAAATAAGATAAAGATAAAATAATGGTGTTGAAGTTAGGCCTTAGGATGAAAATAGATCAGGATAAATATTTGAACCGAAAAAGATAAATTTAATCTTTAAAGATGGATTAGGAATTTTCCCAAGTTATTAATTTACAAGATTAACATCACAGAGTCCACAAACTGGTAATTCTGCTATTTAATCTGGTAAATCAAACTATCTTAAATTTAATTAAACCTAAAGTCCCACAAACTGGTATTCGTCAGATAAGATTAAAATTAAGATGCATTAATATGAAAATCCTAGACTATTAATCACTCCACAAACTGGTTAGATTAACAGACCGCATAAACTTGATTCTCCACACACTAGTTATCAAATTTTTGTCAATTATTAATTTCACATAAAATCAATTAATTTAATTAATGAATTCTGAAATTAAATAATCCACAAACTGGTAAGTACTCAACTCAGAAATCCAAATAATTAAATCAAAAGCATTAAGCACAATTAACTAATTGATCAGAAAAGATTAAAACAAATAATATAGGGTCCAAATAGTTTCCCTTCAATAATAATCTCCAAAAATGAAATAAATAAAAATATGGAGTTCATCCTAGAAATTCTGGAGAGATAATAACAAAATAATAATAATTGGAAGAATTACACCCAAATTAGAAGTAGAGCTCTCGAATTGGGCAGACAGTCGGGCAGCCTCTCGGACTTGATCAAGATCGCGATCAACTTCCAGCCGTCGCACCTCTCTCCTCTTTGTCGTAGCCTGCAGAGCTCACGACTCGCTGTGGAAGAAATCTGAACTTCAGAGCACGAATTGAAACTATGGATTCTTCACGTATTTATAGGGTGCGGACGACTTCAATTTGATCTCGGCCGTAACATCGTACGGTTAACTTTAAATTTATAAGATAAACTCGGCGATAAATCATTTTATCATTACGCCCAAAGATAAATCATTTTTATCTTTACTCCCTTCGAGTCTCGGCCGTAATGAAAATATTTTATCTTTACTCCTTTCCATTACTCCCAAAAGATAAAAAAATCCTTTTATCTTTACGCCTTCAAATGTTAGCCGTAACGACTTGGGTGTAAAGCCAAATCTCGGCCGTAAGAAATAATTTCTTTGAATTTCGGCCGAGATTCGAATTTTTCTGCAAATAATTATCAAAATATAGTTAATCCATCCACAATTAAAATATTCAGTGATTTTAATAATTAAAATTGATAAATCCGGAATTATGATTAGAAGTGACTAAAAATGATGCATGCCATGATCAAATTATAGAAAATTTCATTAAAATAATTAACTAAAATATGTTATATTTTGCATGCATCAATCCACCATGTCCCTAACTTTGAGGGACAAAAGATCGGAGGGAACTGGTACAGTGGCTTTTGGGATCAGTGGCACTCTATCAGGAAGCTAGTTGTCGAGCTAAAAATTCACTGATGATCCATTGCCAATCTTCCAATGCGCAAACTGGTACACTTGATTCCATGATGAGCAAATTGCCTTCCATAGCCATGAGTCCCTCGAGGCACTACGCAGTCACCCGTTATGACTGATTCTATTAGAGTATTTACTAGAGAAGACATGAGTCCAGAGGTTAGTTTGATGCGTGGCTAAACTCCAGTCAAGCTTGGATAGCAATGATGTGTTGAGGTGTTCAATTTGACGAAGGCCGAGTCCGCCATGCTCCTTCGATTGCACAATGGTGCCCCATTTTAGTAGGTGGACACGGTGATGATTTGGAGTGTGACCCCATATGAAATTCCTGGTCAGCTTTTGGATATCATTGCAAGTTGTCTTTGAGAGCTTCAAGATATGCATTGCATATGATCATATTACTTGGACGACAGATTGTGCCAAAGTGATCCGCCCTGTGAGCAATAGCGTGCTGACCATCCAGCCATCAACTCTGGTACGTACCTTGTTGACTATTTGCTTGAAGTAGTCCTTTCTAACTCGACCATGAATAATGAGAACACCAAGGTAGCGACCGATGGATGATGACACATTAAAGGAGTTGCGGCTAAGAATAGCTCCCTTATTTGGTTGTGAGACCTTTTTGAGAAGAATATTGAAGATTTTGATGGATTAACTCGTTGTCCAGCTTGATCGTAGAACCTATTAATAGTTTTTAGGACAACTTCAAGCTACTCCATTGTCGCACCTGCAAACAAGAATATGTCATTAGCGAACATTAGATGGAAGATTTGTGGGCCATTCTTGCCAATGCATATAGGTTTGCTGACATCACTGCTTCGAGAATAAGATGGCTCAGTCTTTCCATGCAGAGGACGAACAAATATAGAGAAAGGGACAGCCTTGATGAATTCCCCTCTTCGTGGTAAAAGTTGGAGTTGCAAAGCCATTCCACAAGACTTGGAGGGAGGTCGTAGTGATGCAGTCCATGATAATGTTGGAAACCTTTGATGGGACACTTCTAAGATGAAGCTCCAACGTAGTTTGTAGAAGGCTTTCTTGAGATCATTTTTAATTGTCATGAATTAGAGGCGGCCTTTCATTTTTCTCATTGAATGAATGATTTCTTGGGCAATCACTATGTTGTCGTGTATGCTCCTCTTGGGGATAAAACTTGACTGGTATGGTGAAATGAGGACTTGCATGAAGCTCTGCAAATGTGAAGCCAAAATTTTATTGACTAATTTATAAGAGAAATTACATAAGCTGATAAGTCAGAATTTGTGAAGTGTTTCTGATCTTTCAGTCTTAGGAATTAGAGCAATGAAAGTTTGATTCATTTCAGCAATGCTTCGTCCTTCCACAAAGATGCCATGCACAAAACTCCACGGCGATTGTCTAATGGTATTCCAATTTTTTTGATAGAAGACGACATGAAATCCATCTGGTCCTAACGCTTTATAAGGATTCATTTTGAATAATGACATATGCACTTCCTGGATTGTGAGTTTGTCAACTATGCGGGCAAGGTTGGAATGCACCTGAGGAGGGAAAAGATTGGGTCTAGATTCAAAGGTACTTGAACCTTGCTCAGCATAGAGATTTTGGAAGTACTTGACTAACATCTCACACAGCTGACTGACATCCGAAATCCAGTGACCATGCTAATCTTTGAGAGTTTGAATGTTGATACGTCATCTTTGTATAATAGCTTTAGTGTGAAAGAAGCGTGTATTTCGGTCACCAAAATTGATCCAATCACATCGTGATTTTTTAAACCAAATTAATTCTTCATGGAGAGGATTGCTTCTGGTTCATTGCTGAGTTGGCATTCTAGCTGGGTGAGAAAGAAGTTGCGGCTAGATGCAGCGATCGTTGGATGCCAGCAAGGTGAGCCAATAATCATTCCTTCCTTCTGACAATGTTATTGAATGTTGTTCGATTCCACTCACGCACTTTAGATTGAAAGGATTCCAGATTGTGAAGCAACGAAGCTTGGGAAGTCCAGACTGATGTTAGAATCCATCAAGTTTTTTATGTGTGTGCCAAGAGGTAGTAGAATGGGCGTCGTTGCACATCCGTTTTGCTCGTTGCTGAAGAAAATTGTAGAAGAAGCGGATGGTGGTCGGAGTAGACTCTCGGCAAAACACGCATGAGCTGACGCGAAGGAGGTCCTCCATGCAATATTACAAATTGCCATGTCTAGCCATTCAAAAATTCGACTGGAGTTGTTTATATGGCGACCACACCATGTGTATTTAGGACTTGAACTTCCAAGATCCAAGAGCTCGCACGAGGACTATAACTTCACAAAATTGCAAAGTCATTCTATGATTGAGTGTTCCTCCTCCAAATTTTTCAAAGATATCGAGAATTTGATTGAAATCCCCTATGAGCAGCCAAGGTTGTTTGTTGACGTATAACTTGAAGTCATTGAGCTCTTCCGAGAGAGTTGAATGGGAGGCTTCATGCGGGCTATCATAAAATGGTAGAGAGTATCCACATGTGGGATCCATTAGTTATCCTGCAATGGAGAGCTTGCTCATGATGTTTGATGATGTTAATGTGCATAGTTCTTCCCAAAAAGCCATATGCCTCCCGAAAAATCCCCTGGCTTCAATGTATTCCACCTTGAACCCTCGAAACTTCTAACAGATGGGGGATGCCCGGTTGCCGCTAATACGTGTCTCAAGTATGATGAAGACCTCTGGCCGGTGACAACGGAAGTATTCTTTCATGGACTCTATAAACCTTGAGTTGCCTGCACCACGACAGTTCCAACAAAATAGTTTGGTTAACATTAGAATAATTGGTAGTTTAAACCTTTGAAAAACATGCCAGTTAGGCATCCATCCTAATCGCTCCCGTTTGGATGATCGAGATGTTCATTGCAGCTGAATCTTCTTCATTCATTTCCATAGCACCCATCGATGGATTGTCAGGATGTGAGACAGAATTAGCGTAGCTGACTTCCTATGCTTTTGATGTGGTGGGGAGTTCACAACACTCACGAGTTCCCATTAGTGCCTCGTTGGTAGTGGGGACCATGGTGGGCTGGGGTTGATTTTTATTACAAGCCGACCTGCTAATAGGTGCTCACGAGAGCATGACCTGAGGTGGGATGTGGTGGGTGATGAGTGAGCCCACGCCTACATGCAGCTTCCGAGGAAGGGGCATCCAAGGGCAATGCTCAGATTGAGCAGGAGGTGGCGGTGTGCGACCCAAGATCCTAGGCACTGTCTTTAGCTTAGTAGGGTGAGATGTACCTGTCACTGATCTTCTAGTAGGCTTTTCACATGCAAGGGCACTTGAGGTTGTTTGTCTTGTTGCCTTTTTGCCTTTTTTACCCTCTTTTTCCTTTGCAACATAATCCATGGGCCCTACGATAGCTCAGTAGTAGGTGTGCCTCATGGATTGTGTATGGGTTTGTCATTGGGATTGTCTTCCTCAGTTCCGATTGTGGTTTCACCGTCGCCCCCATTTTTCGATGACTACATCATTGAGTAAGCTTCCATGTGATGGACTATCTTACCACAGTGGAAATAGAGTATCCCCAGCCCTTCATATTGTATCGCAAAGCTCCGTTCATTGATCTCCTCAACGTTAAGTTCGATGCATATACAGGCGAAATTGCCTCGGGTGCCAACAGCGGAGTCGATCTTAAGGAGCTTCCCTAGACTGTATCCGACTCGTTGGAGGATAAGCTTGTTATGTAGTTCCATAGGGAGTTCAAGAATCCATGCCCATACAGCAACCTTTGAAAGGCCTTCATCCCATGGTTGGAAGTTGGGGATCCATGATCGGATTGACAAGTGATGCCCGAGGATTGTCCAAGGCCCCCCGGTGAGCGCCCATTCGCGGCTTCAAAACTTGCAATGAAGAATCCATTAGGCATATCAACAAGGTACAACTCGCCTTTGCAGCCCCAAAGTTGCATAAGGCGGCTGCAGGGCTGATTTGGTGGCTGAGAGCTTGATTATTAAGAAAGAGTTCCACTCCTCGCTGCATTAAGCTAACTCCGCATCTGTGAAGAGTATTTTTTGTTTGCGCCTATTGGAGAGATCAACCCTCTCCTCAATTGGGGGGTTCTGTTTGCCGACTGTAGTGACGTTGGTTGAGGGGGTGGCTTCCAAGTGACTGGTGCGAGCAGATTTGAGTACGTCGTTGAAGGTCCTCCCTCCCTTCCATTGGGAGACAGGAACTTCGTTTGGTGTTCTGACCCTCTTGACACTTCGGTCCAGTTGATCTGTTTCTTCTTGCATGAGGGACAGTAGGGCTGAGTACGGTTATTCGATTCACCGTAACCGTTTGTTAACTGACCGCAATTTTAATTGATTAATCGAATCGAATTATCCGATTCGATTTCGGTCCAGTTAATGGATAAAAAAATTGTTAACCAAAGTCAATTGGACAGTTACGATTAATTAACCAAAATTGCGGTTAAAAACTGAATTAACCAATTATTATTATTTTTATATATTTTAGTTATTTTTTTTGTAAAAACTTGTTATGTGTATATGAATTTATGTATTTTTGTTTAATTCGATTTGTATCCTAATTATTGAATGATTTGATCTTATTATCATGTTCAAATTTAATATTTGATTTTAATTTTGAATACATATTTAATATTTACTTTAATATATTTTCAAATTTTGTGATTTTATAATAATATTTTAAAAATATTTTTTTAATTTTGGTTAATACGGTGAATTCACCGAACCGAACGGAGCATCGATTTTTTCGTTCCGAATAATGATTAAGTTTTTTTTATCGATTCGATCAATTAACCAAATCATCCGATCGGTTAATTAACTGAACCGATCGTTGCTGTCTCCTGAGGGATAGGAAAGTTGCATCGGACATGATGAAGAGTTCTTGTAAACTCATTTTATTTTGGTATTATTTGTACAACTCCTGTTCTCCTTGAATCTATCTTGTGGACACATATATACACACACAAATAAGATGCCGACCAAGAAAGTTTTGGCTGCAAAATATGCTCATCTCATAGTTTATATTCTTTTTATCTTAATCACATTAAACGGTCAACTAGAGGAAATGGGCATTAATTTTCTTTTATGCGCGTTTAATGTTCAATGAGAGGGAATCACATTTAAAACTATACACCAAGAGTTGTTGGTTGCCACCTTAAATTGCACGATACACCTTGCTTCTTGAACAATTATATATAAGTCTAAATTAAACTGAGATAGAATTCAAATCATGGTTGTGATTAAATTAGCTTATCTTACTTTATCACTAAAATTATTGATGGATACAGAAATAATTAATTTATGACCCTTTATTGTGTAATTCGACGTGTTTAACAAATTTTATCATGGTGAACAACTGAACAGGTAATCTCAATTCATTTTAATCAAAATGCATAGGCATGGGTGTACACGAAAATTCAAACCTATAAATTCTACCTTCGCATACATGTTTGGGTCCTTTTTTTTTCGGTGGGATGTTTGGGTCTTTTTAAAATCGAGAAAACAGATAGTTTAATTTAAGAACTTGCCGAACATATACATTTTAAATTTCAAAACATATTATTTCTATATGTTTAATGTCATATACCCAAAATTTTCCCAACTAAAAAAGATTGACCAGATAGGGCCGATTTTTTGGTCTAAAAAATCATTTGCTATTTTTGAGATAATTTTTAAATTACAAAAATAATTCTAAAATTATTTAGAAATAAAAATAAAAAAACCATCTAACAGGTCAAAAGTTTTTAGTAAAATTTTCGGGCCCTATTTAGTAGAATAATATAATTAGTCAGGCATGCAATCCACAAATTATTCAGATGATAGTGTATTTGGATATTTACTGATCACTTTGAATATTATATGGCAATTGGGAAAAAATATAAGACTTGAAAAAACTGATCATAATTTAATTTAAAAATGTTAAAAACATGTCCGACATCCTATCTTAGTGGACCAAGAAGTAGGGGTGGGTTGACCCGATGAACTCATCCGATTCAAATCAGTTTGGATCGAATTGGGTCAATGATCGGAGTAGATACTGATCAAAATTTTTTTTACCTAAGTGGACATGATATGAATGTCCGACTTTTTTAAATTGTATTTAATTTTCAACTTATATCTTATATAAAAAATAAAAGTATTTAAACAAGATTTGTAAATGTGTACAATAATATTTAATATTATTAAATTATTTTATGATTTTAACATAACATTATATATATTTTTATATTGAATAATTAAAAAAAGAAAAAAAATTAAAAATGGTGATAGGATAATTCTACTACTTGACCTGATCAAAATTGATCTAAATCAAGTCAGTTGAATCGGATCCAAATCCAAAGAAGAGTGACCCGATCTAACCCAATTAAAATTGAATTCGGAGTCGAATCAGATGACTCGTGAACACCTTTACCGAGAAGCATGAAGCGAGTAAGGCTAAGTTTTGAACCACCAATCTCTTAGACTAATTTTGAAGGAGGCAACTATCATCCTAAACACTAGAAATTTATAAGAGAGAGCAAATTTAATTTTTAATTATAAAACTTATATATTAATATTAATATATAAAACTAAAAAAATACAAGTTGGGGTGCAAGCCGCCACCACCATCTTCCTGGTCCGTTCTTGTTATCTTATGTATTTTTTTCATACTCGATTTCGCGACTCGGACCAAATTAACAATTTTAAGTATCAAATTTGGAATTACTACTTTTATTATTATAAAAAAATAGAATACAATTAATGAATTATATCAATCAGATTTATTTAATGTGATATTTTGATGTCATCCTCGATTCCAGGAAAATTGTCATTCTTTTATATATTTCTTCGTTTACAATTTGTTAGAGATGGAAAAACGTGCCATGTCATGCCGGTCAACCCGTGTTTGACCGTGCCGCGGGCCGACACGGCCTGTTTTAAAAACGGGCCGTATCGTGCAAAACGGACCATTTTCGACCCCGACACAATCTAGGCCCGACCTGATCGGGCCGGATCGGGCGGCCCATTATTTTTTCAATTTCAACTTTTTAAATAATAAAAAAATTTAATTATTAAATTATTATAGAATAGAGTATAATGAGTATTATTATTTATTCTATAATATACAATTGATAATAACTATATAGTTAAAATTTCAAATACATTAAGTCCTTAATTTATAATTATTAAGTAAATAAATTTGTAAAATGATTAATTGCGATTTGAGTAATAATAATAAGTTATAACTTTATATATAAAAGTAATTGGTAAGTATTTAATAAATATATATTAGTAATTAATTGTATTCTAGTATTCTACCCAGAATGAGAGTGAGAGTTTGAGAGAGAGAATATAATATATAGTACATTAGTACTATTGTACTACATTATATATAATTTATTGTATAATGCATAAGTAGTATAGATAATTAGGTACTTACTACTTATGTAGTATAGTACTATACTATAGATAATTAAGTACTAATTTATTATATAGTAAAAATAGTAATGGACACCGAGATTAACGTGGTTCGACTATTTTAGTCTACGTCCACAGAAGTTTTAATATTTTATTATTATGAAATAATCAATAAATGCAAAATTACAAAAAATTAAAAATTACATCTTGTACAAACAATTATTTTATGAAGAATTATAAGTGGAGGAGACATCCGTTTCATCATCATCTTCTATGTATGGTAATATGGATTCCTGACCTTGTGTTCGAGTATCTGCATCAAACCAATCTTTTAATAATATACAAATCTCCATCGACTTAGAGCTCATTCTATTTCTTCTCTCGTCCAAAATTCTGGAACATGTAGAAAAACATTGTTCTAATGCCACTGTAGACATCGGAACAACTAAAAGATCTCGAGCTAAGACGGAGAGAATTGGATACGTACGACCATTTAATCTCCACCAGGTTTCACTATCACATTCATTTGGACGTGATAAGTAATCTTGCAGTTCATTATACAAAGGGGCAGCTGAATTGGATAAACCTTCATCCGAGCCTCTTGATGTGCCCCCCTAATAGAGGACATGAATCTAGAAAATGATCTATTATTCTGAGTGCTATTGGTGGACGTGATGAAGATGCTTGCTCTCTACGTACACCAAATTTTGTTTCATAAATATTATATAAGTTATTTATTATATTTTCGTAATCATGATCTGGATTAATAAAACCGTCAGTTTGCAATTCTGGACGACTTCTTATATATTGTTCGGGAAAACAATTCTTAATTTCTCTGATGTACCATTTAGGACCGGATCCTTTAAATCTAGGATCCATCATCATTGCTAAAATTCCTATGAGAGGCAAATTATTCCAATATTCTAAAAAAATTTATTCCATCAAATAAATTATTTCAAAAAAAATCATTTGATAATTCACGTTTTTCATTAAATGAACTTGTCATTTCATGAAGTTGATTAATTATTAAATATGAAGTAGGAGAATAAATGACAGATAACTCTAAAGTAGCATTATAAAAAACTTGTAACAATTCCATAACTGCATTAGCAACAGCTCATTCTGAATCAGTAATTCGAGCTGCTGGACATTGCATCACAGTTAAAATATAATTATCGAGTGCATGTCTAAATGGAATACATAATTTATCGTAAGTACTATTTCATCTCGTAGACACATCAGTGTTTAATTTTCTATAAAGAATATTATAACGATGACAAATTTCTTTAAATGTTTGTCTCCTAGGTCCAGAGTGACGTATATTTACAATAACTGCTCTAAGAGTTTCAAGTACTCTAACAACTACCTTTAATCCTTTTTTAACATACAAATTAATAATATGACATGCACATCTTTGATGAAAAAGAATTCCATTTAAAAGAGAATTTAATCTTTGAATTAAAAATTGTGCAGCGGAATTATTAGCACTTGCATTGTCAAGAGTAAGACATATAATTTTCTCTTTAAGACCATATTCGTTAATTACTTTTTCTATCACGTTAGCAATTTACAAATCATTATGAGGATGCTCAATTTCTTTAAACCCAATAATTCTTTTTTGCACTACCCAATTTGTATCAATCCAATGAACTATAACACATAAGAAACCATCACCATTTAAAGAAGTCCATATGTCACTAGTCAAACTATACATGAATTTAGAATCTAAAAAATAATTAATTAGTTCATTTTTCTTCTTACGATATAATTTAATCGAATCTTCTTTAACAATTTTTATACTAACATTTCGAAAGGCACCTTGTACATAATTTTGTTGATAATATAAAAATTTTTCATCTTCAGCAAATGTGTAAGGCATTTATGCATGTATAACATATCTTGCTAAACCTTCACGCATATTTTCTTGATTATAAGCAAATAAAGAGCTCCCGACAGTATCACGATCGAGCGCAACTAGTTGAGTCTGTTGTGTTAATTGATCCGCTAAAAATTATTTCCTAGTAGTTATAGGATGCGATTCTAAATGTCGTTTTAAACTACCTGTGCCCGAAGAAGAGACGACAACATAACTAGCTTTGCAAATTTTATAAATAGCTTTATCTTTTTTTGGATCATTTTCATCTATAATTTTTTTCAAAATAATTCCAAACTTCACTAGTTAACTTTGATGTTCTTCTTTTTTTACCTATTATCTCACTTTGCGCGGAAGCATATGAGCTTGACGAACCTAGAGGTGTCACTGTCGCAGTTGCATAATCTCCTTCAGAACCTGCAGAACTTGAAGCAATATTAAGATTAGGAATGACAGGAAGATTAACATATGTAGTTGGAGTAATTGGGCAGTTAGTTGATGGCTCCCCATATAATCCGACGAATCGCCACTTAGTTGTGCTGATAAAGAATTAGAATCACCACTACTATTAGTATTATATGGTGTACCATATGGATATGTAGGTAGTGGTCCATAAGGTGAATAAGTAGCAAAATCACCATATAGACGAAAGGGATCTCGTAGGTCCATTATGCAATTATATATAAGAAGTTAAGAGTGGATAATAATATAAAAATACTACTAAATAAATATTAAAATATAAATATAAATTAAAAGTGAGAGAATTTGATAGCAGAGCACGAATGGAGAGAAGAAAAATGCAGAACGACTGAGTCACTCAGTGTGAGAGAGGCAGATAGAGTCACAAAAAGCACTATGAAATATTAGAAGACTTGGAAGAATGGAAGTAGAGGGATTTTCGAATGGAGGTGTGGAGAACGAATGAAATCGGACGTGCCTTTTATAGGCGGATGGATGGAATAAAAATACTCCAACACGACCCGTGTTGAAACTAACACGGTCCGTGTTGAAGTTTTTGACCGCACAGTCGCGCACCCGTGTTTGTATTGTCAAATCACGAATCTCGTTTAAAAATAGAAAAATCGAATTGTGTTTGATCGGCCGTTGTCCTCTTCTTAACACGGACCGTGTTATGGCACATACGGTCCGTGTTGAAGTACAAATACGGCATCCGACGCATCCCATCATCGAAGTACGCGGACCGTGCTTGTATTACACGGTCCGTGTTTGAACGTTGAAAAAATAATCCGTGTCAAAACGGGCCGTGTCGTGCTGGGTCCGTATTCATCGTGCTCTTGCCGTGTCGTGCCAACAGTGCGGATGGCCGATCCGGCACGGTATGGCACGACACGACCTATTTTTTTGTGCGCGAGTCGTGTTCGTGCCGGGCTGAACCAGCACGAATTTTAGACGGCCCGTCCGAAATTCCATCTTTAATTGCATTTACGGAAGGCAATATTTTCATGTGCAGGTGATGATGTGAACTGTTCCATATTTTTTGGTCTTTTTGTTAATCTCTTTACGCGTTCACATCGTACATAAAAGAATTACGTATTCGCCGTGCCCCTGTTAAATAAAAGAATTACGACTTCGGGACACTGGAGACCGGTCGGTCTCGGATAAGCCCCAAAACCAATCCAACTTTCAGCGCCTCCACTGCTGCCATTTTCTGCACCCTCTGCTTCCATCCGCCCCCAAACGAATTCGTTGCCCACCAACCGCGCGATTAAATTCCGGACAGCAAATCTTAGCAGCAAGTCGCCGCCGCTTCACTATTCGATTCAGTCCTTCTCGCACGTTGCACTCCTGTCACGCCTCACGCCCCCACCGCCGCAGCCTCCTCTGCGCCGAGGCAAGGGCTGTAATGGCTGCGATGCACCATGCCCCGTTGAAGCGCTCGTGCTCCCTCGCTCGGTCTCCATCCTTCTCATGTCGGCGGCGACTCGTCGATTGCCGAAAAGGTGACCTCCTTCTGGTCTCCTCGTCGTCGTCCTTGAGCGGTGCCGCTGCCTTTCGGAGTAGTTGGAGATCGGCAATAACACCCGCATTGCCGTGTGCTGTGTCAACAGCGCGTGCAGATGCCGCAGCCGTCGACGTCTCATTCAAGGAGGTAGTTAGAACTCTCTTTTGTTCCCTTATCTTTTCCTTTGTGCGCAGGCTGTTCGCTCTCCTTTTTTTGCTTCTTCCTTTCATTTATGCGAGTGTGCAAATTTCGTAGGTGATTGAGTCTCTTATAGATCGAGTTGATCTCTCTGAGGAAAAGGCGGAGGCTTGTCTGAAACTTCTACTCAACGAAGCTAATGAGGCCCTCATTAGCGCGTTCCTCGTCCTCCTGCGAGCCAAGGGAGAGACATTTGAGGAGGTACTGTTGACATTTTGCGTTCAATAGAAAAGGATTCAGATTTGTATCGAGTATTTAAAGAATGGACCCCTTGATTGTTTGTAACATTGCTGTAGATTGTCGGATTGGCCAGGGCAATGGTCGAATGCTCCGTGAAGGTAGAAGGCATTGAGGATGCTGTTGACATCGTAGGAACGGGCGGTGATGGCGCCAACACTGTGAACATCTCCACTGCCGCCTCCATTCTGGCCGCCGCCGCAGGTTTAAGAGTTGCAAAGGTATGCCGGTGATGATTTTGCGATGTCCGATCTTAAACTGATTGGTGGTGGAATTATGTGCTGATCATGTTTTCTTGTGCCATCCAGCAAGGTAATCGCTCCAGCTCTTCGGCATGTGGAAGTGCAGATGTTTTGGAGGCTTTGGGAGTAAACATCAACCTGGGCCCTGAGGTACTACGAGGAAACTTACATATCTATTTATTCATGTTTTTTTTAGAAATATTATCATTCATTTTGATTATGTGGTTTGTTTTTATCCTATTCTTCACTATAAAGGTTCAACAAACTTACATGGATATCAGTGACGACAGAATTGGGTATTTTGTAATTAAAAACTTTGACCAGAATGCATAAGTCTTTGATCTTATCATTTTCTAAGTAGCAATTTATGAAATAAAAGCTGATTTCAATGTCTATACCCCACCAAACGATGGATTATTATTAGCATTCTCTCTTTTTTATTTGGTTATTATTTCATCTAGTTTACTGGACTCTTATGCATTTTATGTATTACTGTCTTTCTGACATTTGTACTTCCAATTTTTGTTGCAAAAAGGAGGTAAAACATTGTGTAAATGAAGTAGGCATTGGATTCATGATGGCCCCCATTTACCATCCGGCAATGAAGATTGTTGGTCCTGTTAGGAAAAAGCTCAAAGTGAAAACAGTATTCAATATCCTTGGCCCCATGTTGAATCCTGCTCGAGTACCCTTTGCTGTTGTTGGCGTCTACCATGAAAACATAGTAAGACTTGTTTCTCAGTTGACATTCGTCTTCTTTTCTAAGAACTTTTGTCAGTATGTGGACTTAGAAACCAATTTTTTTGTGGTAAGATTATGGTAATAAGATGCATCGTACAAGGTGGTTTAGGAATCATTGAAATAAAGTTGTCTGCAACTGCTAAAGTGATCATATGTGTCAGTCTTAGTCACCTCATCTCATGACGATTCATTCATGTGTTTATTGATCTTGCTTAAATTGCTGTTCCATGGGTGTATCAGAATTATTAATTACAGTCAAATATATATATATATATATATATATGCACATACACACATAGACACAAGCTATTTTGTCAATTAATGTTTTAGAACAATTTGTAGGTATTGAAGATGGCCAAAGCACTGCAAAAGTTTGGAATGAAAAGAGCATTAGTAGTGCATTCAAAGGGTTTGGATGAAATAAGTCCACTTGGTATGGTACTTGTTTATCTATGAACTTTTACTCTCCCTTTTTGGTTGAACTTCTTGCCAATGTCTCAGCCTTACTTTAATACCATGGTTATGTATATATATTGTATTTTTAGCAACCATTTAACCATTACAGGTGCTGGATATTTTCTTGACGTCACACCAACAAACATTCAGAAGTCACAATTTGATCCATGTAGGGTTTTTGACATCTCGTTCCTTTGAATTGATACAAAAATGAATATATAATTCGAAATTTCATTTGACATATTTCAGTTTAATATTGAACATTGCTAGCAGATTTCTGAAAAGTAATAATCTAAATGTTCCAACTCTCATTAGTAATTATGCTTTTTTATTATTTCAATAAAGTTAACAATCTTGCCCTAATCATGTGTATTACAATTTAGTGGACTTTGGCATTCCGCGTTGCACCTTAGAAGACCTAAAGGGGGGAGATGCACAGTTCAATTCAGAAATTCTTAAGAGGATATTGTCCGGTGAAAAGGGACCAATTGCAAATGCTATTGTAAGTCTCTAATTTTCCTTGTTGCTTCTTGATCATTTTATATTTCTTCCAGTTTTTTTTCTAATCGAGAGCATATCTAATCTGTGTTTAGTTGTATGAAGGAAAGACATTCTTCCTTACCACAATTTTCCAATTCTGCATTTAAAGATCTATATGTTATTTACATATTTCTGTGAGGATGATTCTAAAAAGGTCTTGGATTATTATTTTGGTGTTGCTTGAGCTAAAATTTTATGCTTTGTATCCTAAGAACCCCATTGTAGCTTTGGACATCATAAAAACAACCATCAGGCATCAGAAAGAAAAGGAGGCTTGATATTGGACGTCTCATTATATGTCTATCAAATGGTTGTGAAAAGTAAAAGAAAACATTAATAAGTCCTTGATATTGTGAATAGCTGGGAAACCAAATGTGACTGTGTTCTATGTGTATTCCGACCTTTTTATAATTGAGAAAAGGTCCTCAAGTGACCGTGCTGAACAAATACAGACACAAACTAAAACAGATATGGTAGGAAGAATATGTCCAAATTTAATATATATATATATATATATATATATATAAGTATGCTACCACAAGCTCTTAGTCATCCTCAAAATCAAAAGTTGTATATCCAAATTTGACCTGTGCTGTGAGTTTAACTTCACAGTTTTGTAATTGGAAAAAGGGTCAACTTTGGTAGAGATTTTATACTTTTTTGTCCTTTGTCTGCATTCATCAAATTATAATTCGTAAGGTCAGATATGGAGGCAATGAAGTAAGAAGTCTTTTGAAATTAAAATTTACACTTGATTATTTTCTCTTAGCATACCTACACATGGACAGTATATTTATGTTTCCTTGTACCATGCTATCCCACAGCATAAAGCAACATCTTTTAGCAGCAGTAATGTTCAAATTTTCAAAAATTGTCATTTTAAGATTGCCAGATGGGAAGTAGCAATGCGACTTTAGTACAATTGGCATATGGAACATAGGCAGTTTTCAAACTATTTTCAGCAGTGGTATGCATATCTAACTGAAACTCACAGATCTAAGTATTACCTTTTCAATCCTCTTTTGAACTTGTAGGTTCTTAATGCTGCAGCTGCTCTACTTGTCAGCGATCGAGTGAACAATTTTGCTGAAGGAGTGGCACTAGCACAGGAGACACACCAATCTGGGAAAGCCATTGATACTCTGGATTCATGGATAAGTGCATCGCAGGTCAGTATACTTTCTAACATCTCTGAGCTGGTTCTTTTCTTCTATTTGTCCCTGCATGAAAAAGAGGCACTTGTAGACCCAGAAGCATGAAAGACTGAAACAAATGTTTGCACTGGAAAAAAGGGCTGAGCTCGTTTCTGATGTGTTTAACATTTTGCATTGTAGGTGCTGAAGATGAGAGTGTAGGATGCTGCTTGTGTTTCAGCATTCTTCTGGTGACTTGGTAGAGTGTTCTCAAGGGCATATTAAAACTGCAAACTAGTCCAAGGTCTCGTAGAGACTCTGAAATCTGAGATCGTATTAAATGGGCCTAAATGCTATCTGACCTACAAATTTAATGTTCGGTACAACAGGTCTTTATTTTTACATCTATCAGCTTGTAATCATTCAATTCAATGTGGATAAAGGATATTTACAAATAAATTAAGAATAAAAAAGAGTTGTGATTGTGCCCAAATTGGTTTGCCAAGTGATAAGCTATGCATTTATCATGTAAAGGAACTCTCATGTTCTTTCCTTCAGTCCATGTGTATTGAATGTGCCAGCATAAATGTTTATTGATGCTAGAAGTCTTGAGTTTAATGCCTTAGAAGCTTTTTAATTACATCATTTTAGTCCCCTATTTATTGTTTCTTTTATAATGTAACAGTCATATCGCGAAGGCACAAATTTATTTATTATTAAAATAAAGGCTTAATTGTTGTGTTATGATGTATTTTCGTAATGAATTGTAAAAATTGTCAAACACATCTATGCCTTTAATTTTGTTCTCATCTGCTTAAACAATAAAGTTACCAGATAAAGATGTCGAGGTTGAAAGGAGTGAGCTCACTTATATAATGTTGGTAAGGTGGACGGGCTTTTGAGGATATCTGCTTTCTTCTCAAATGGATACCGAAAATATCTTGTTTATTTTTCCCTTTTTAATCATTTTTTCATGTTTTTTTTTCCAAGATTTTCCTATTAATTTTTTTCTTGACATTTTAATTTTCTTATTCTTTCTCAAGAGACTACTGCAATAAACAATGCATGCCATTTTTTTCCTTCTGTAACTCTTTACATTTCCCCATCTTTTCTTTTTCTTTTTTTTATCCATTTTTGGCTACTTTTTCTTTTTCCCTCTATAATTTTCCCTTTTCGTTATTCTAAATGATCTTATATTGGAAAACCTACAAAATTATTTTGTTCATACGAATTATTTAAATATTTAAAATTATTAACAAATAAATTATTGATTGATACATTGATTAATAGATGAAGTTTGGGCTGAGTATCGATGGGACAATAAATGAGTTGAGTTGCCCTGGAAAAAAATAAATGAGTTGAATTGTTCAATGGAGCTCCCTCCTCTGCTAACCAAAATACATCAGAGAGAGAAGGGAGATGGCCTCTCTCTCTCTTTCGTCTCCTCCTTCCTCTTGTCTTGGGCCCTATTTTTATATTTTAGACATAAGGGAATAAAATATTTTGATTAATAAAAAAATAAAATTGGCTGAAAATGTCAGAGGTCAGACCAAGAACTAATACGTAGAGATTAATAATAGGTAAAAGAGACTGATTAAGATATATGGATTTAAAACTTTTGTCATTGCTTGTTAAGTTAGATATTGTTGAGGAGTAAATTAATCTATACCACGAATGCAAAGAGTGCTTATATCTACATTATTTAGATTTTGGTAATGCCTGGAGTTTGCATTTATTTCGGTGTTTTGTTTGATGAAGTTCTAGACAATATTCTTTTCATCTTAACGTACTCATCAAAATACCTACGATTTAGCTGACGTAGGCAGTGACGACTTAGTAGACCAATGACGAGCTGCCACATTCGCAATGTATCTCCTGTCATTCTCCATTATTGTCCTTTGAAATCTTTTTTATACGTCTAAACTTTTAGACTCAAGTGTCATATTATTGTTACATTTGGAAATGAAATCTTAGTTGTTTCAAAGTTTTTCATAAATAATTAAATTGATAAATTAATTCGGTGCATTGGATAGAGTGGAACATGAAGAACCAAATTGTTGTGATAGAAAAAAAAATAGATGTAATTGATTAATTTTAACAGGTATTTGAATAAAAAATAGATTTTATAAATATAAATATAATTTTATTAATTAATATAAATAAAAATTTATAAATTTAAAAAAATATGGTAAAATCTTGTTAAAATATATTTTTTAAATATATTTTTAATAAACTATTTTAATGAAATATTACAATTTGTTAACAAAATGATAAGTAAGAAATAATATTATATTAATCATTTTACTATAAATATTTATATTTAATAAATAAATTATTTTATAAGAGAAATGTGTGAGAGATAAAATAAGAAAAAAAAGGAAAAAATAGTTGTCATGTTGATGCGTGTAAATTAAGTGCAAATATACTATATCGTATCAAGTAATAAAGAGTGAATAGACTATTGAATCAACGAAGACTAATCTAGATTCTTATCTTTCTAACTTAAGTTTATTAATTGAGATAATAACAAGAATGATTTGAGATAAAAGTAATTCAAATGATGACAATCAAAGATAATGATGCCCTTAATAATGTGAGAAAGTTAAAACTCAGACTTCGTATCCCTTTCGTACTCTCTTAATTATCAATAATTAAATATAGACTTCTTGTCAAAAATAAACAAATAAAAGGTATATGACTCAAAAGCTTGAGGACCTAACTACCTTAATAAAGAATATAATCAAAGCACGTTGAAAACTCAATCAACTTTAATATACTCTGAACTAAGATGCATTAATATGAAAGCGTGCTTAAAGTAAATGACTAAAAAACTTGAGAACATAACTATCTTAAATAAAAGTAAAATTAAAGACGTCGAAAACTTGATCAACTCCAATCTACTTTACGATGCTTTAAGTTGCAAACCTCTGTTTAATGATACAATTGTTAGCAATTAAAACTAATTTAATAACAAAAATATCAAAATAATAGAACTCGGCCCGGGCTGACTCAAAGGTAAAACACGGTGAAAATAAAGAAGCAACCCGACCCGAGTTCTTCACAGAGACAGATCCGACCGATTTCTCTCACAAAACTTATGTGAAATTATATGAAATTAATGCAAGAAACTAATAAACTCAGATTAAACATGAATTCTACATCATAACCATGTTCTCATAAGTCTAAACTATAAAATATATTAAGAGAAAACTGAGGTTTGACGTAGTCTTCCTCTAACAACTGACTAATCCATAATCGAAAGAATTAACATCAAATTCGAAGGAGAAAATATAGAATAAAGATTAGAAATTATGAATAAAACTCCCAAGTGATGGTGGACGTCTCTGGAACAAACCTTGGCCGAAACTATGCTCCAACGATCGTCCGAAACCACGAAATCTCTACTTCTTCTATTGATTTATAGTGGCGCGAAGTAGAACTTCGTCTCTTGTTTCTGATGCGGCTAGGGTTTCAAATTCCGAGATTGCCTCCTCCTTGGTTTCGTGGTACATCCATATTTATAGTGGTGACGGCCTCCTAGGGTTTCGAGTTGAAATTGAGATTTAAATTCAAGTTAAAGTCGGTCAGAAAATCACGCGATCTGTCAGTTTGGCTAATTTGTACTAACCTGGGCCGGGTCTGTTCCAACTCGGGCCGGGTTCTGTTCATATTTTATTTTCGTGCAGAATTCGATTTGGAATCGATTTTTAATGTCAACCCGGTCTGGGTATGATGCCAGCCTGGCCCAGGTTTCTCTTGAACTCAATTATATATGTTCTTTGTGCTCCATTTTGCGTCCTTTTTCGATCCGATCACTTTGCACCTTCAAAATGATGTTCCTGAGAATAAAATCAAATAGAAGTGGGTAGCTTTTGACTAAAAAGAAATTAAGAAAATAAATAAGAAAATAGATGCATGCAATGGTAAAAACTACGAAAAATAACGTAAATGATGCATGTAAAAACATGTATGAAAATGCATACATCACATGTCAACAAAATGTTTTTAAAAAAAGTGGAACTACTAGGCCATTGGAACTATGACCATGTGAACCCCAGTTCCATGGCCTGGTTTCATCTCGAACATTAGGTCCTATGTTTGGCGGAACCAGCTTGTGATTCCAGCGTGGTTCCATATTCAAATATGCCCATAGGTTGCATTTGAAAATGTAATCATAATTCCTCTCAAGTTCTTCATGAATAGTTGAATTAATAGATTAATCCGTAGTATGTTTGGATGGAGTAGAACATAATAATAAGAAACTTGGGAGTTGATGCGATATAAAAAATAGATGTGATGAATTAATTTTAGTGGATACTAGAATAAAAAATAAGTATTATAAATATATAATACAATTTTATTAGCTGATATAAATAAAAGTATAAATTTAAATTTTGTTATGAAAAAATTGTTTAAAATATATTATTTAAATAAAAAATCTTTTTTATTTAATTATATTTAAGGAAATATTAATTTATTAATAAAATGATAAGTAATAAATAATATTATATTAATCCTTCATTATAACTATTTTATATTTAATAAATAAATTATTTTATACTGCAAAAAATGAGAAAATGGTAAAAGAAAAAAATGTTGAAAAGAAAAAAAAAAGAAATGTCAAATAAAAAAGTGAAAAAGAAGAAGAAGATGAAATCAGCCCTCCGGAAATAGAGTGGTCACATGACCCTGGTTTCAGGATAATAATGATGGTGTAGTTTCATCTCGAGAATCAGGCCATCATTCTCTATTTGAACTAATCAGGGCCTAATTTGAAGATAAAAGTGTATCTAACTAATTTAATCTAATTACAATTTAAATTGCTGAGCTACTAACTAACATAAAAAATGTAACTATAGAACTCAAACTGAAATAATGATCATAAATTGATTAACTAATCTTTTGGGATTTTATAATAATTAGACTAAATCAGAGGTCAAATTCGTTAGCTTGAATTAGGCATTGAATTAGAGTTCAGTAATAAGTGGAAAGTCTCCCATGGAAAAACTCATTTGGATTACTGTTATGAATGAATTTTAGATAATAATTGTAATCAATTGAATAGTTCAATTCATTGAAGAATTGTTCTCATAATGAATTTTAGTTAAAACTAATTACCATATTCTTGTTAGTAATTAATTTAATCTAATTACAATTTAAATTACTGAGTTACTAACTAACATAAAAAATGTAACTATAGAACTCAAACTGAAATAATGATCATAAATTGATTAACTAATCTTTTGGGATTTTATAATAATTAGACTAAATCAGAGGTCAAATTCGTTAGCTTGAATTAGGCATTGAATTAGAGTTCAGTAATAAGTGGAAAGTCTCCCACGGAAAAACTCATTTGGATTACTGTTATGAATGAATTTTAGATAATAATTGTAATCAATTGAATAGTTCAATTCATTGAAGAATTGTTCTCATAATGAATTTTAGTTAAAACTAAGAACCATATTCTTGTTAATAATTAGCTAGAATCATTCAATAACTTGCTAGTTGGTATGTATGACTTTGGAGATACAATATTATCAAACAAAACAGATTGTTCGTTATTTTTTTCGAGTAATATGGTAAATGTCACTTTTCAATGATTTCAACATAAAGCGGGACATTAATTGATCAACTCCACAAATAAGTATTGTGAACATAAATAATAAGGATTCAACTCAAGAAAAGTTATTAGCAAGCAAGATGCATGATTCACATCTGAATAAGGATAGAGCATAAGGTCTCTAGGTTAATAATCCAAGAAAGGTTCACACTAATATTAATAGCACAAGTCTTTATGAAAATAGTTTAATATTAGTAGCAGTAAATATGACTCCATCAATCATTTATAATAAAAAACAAATTACATATCCTTGAATGAGATAAAAGTTTAGCTCTTGTTGTCAAATGTATTACGAACAACATAAAGGACAGGATAAACATTATTCTAAAATTAAAACTAATATAAATCAACTGAAACTCTTATCTTCTTATAGATTTCTCAACCTTCTTCCTTTTCTCCTCCTAACTTTCATCTTTTGTAGATCGGTCCCCTTTTTTTTCTTAGTAGATCATTTTCTTTTATAATGTTCCCCTTCATCCCATTGTTGTAGATCTGAAGCTTTCATTATCTCCCTTTTTGTCACTTGTCCTCTCTCCTTTTATGATTTATCAAACAAGAATCCAATTCATGGACATTTGATAACTAATATATTGTGTCCCCCCTTCATTTCCAATAGATATTCTTTAACTTTTTTTGTAATTATTATATAAAAGAGAGAAAACAATAAGCAACATTTTCTTTCAAAACAAAATTGAACTAAGAGTATGATTAAAGTGACAGATTAACATAAATGTATAGTTTTGTGCCAATATTGTGCAGAATTTAAGTTTTGTGAGAATTAACAAAATTGTTAACTTAATGAATAGAAATTGAGAAATTTTGTGCACAGAAATAGCGTCTAATTATACAAAAATCTTTAGTGTGATAATCTAGTGATCATAGCCTTGCACATTCATAATTTATTAATAAAAAATTAGAGTCAAGCGCAAGGATCTCCTCATCGATAAGTCCAAGAAGAACTCAATGGATTAGGTCTCCTTTTTCTTGTCCTTTGTTGTCTTTGTATTTTTATTCGTTAAAAGAGAAAGATGAGTTAGTCATTCATCAACTTGTGGTTTCAGTTTAGATGATTTCATATGCTAGTTGCAATATTTGAGTTAAATTTGGGATCTTTTATTTAACTTTCATTGGAATAGTGGCAATGATGCGTAGAGGCTGCACTGCAGGTCCACTCCAGCGAAGCCATCACTTGTAGCAGTCCAAGGAGGTTGTGTCGCATTCACCATAACCTTCGTGGGAACTCTACGCCCTATCGCCCACTATCCGTCATTCTTGTGTCAGTTGTTGGTATCCTAATTGTAATTAGGTGATGTCATTCCTCTACCAATGAAGCGCGACCATGGAAATAGGCAGATCTCTCCGACTGAGAAGAGATCTTAGTAGTGTCCTTAGCTAATCTAGTGGAGAGTAGTGGAATTGGGGACATAGACCTCCCCCCTCTCCGCACATCGTTGACGAGAAAGGGGACGACATCTCCTCTTCATGGATCAGAGAAGGAGGGGAAATATTTTTTTAATAATTTTAATATCATTTTAATATCAATTTTATTTTTTTTATTAATTTTACATTTTAATATTTTATATTAATTTTACTTTTTAAATATGATGTCACATAAGTAATAATATTAAAATAAATTAAGAGTTGAAGGATAATCTTGTTACAAACTAAAGATGAGTATTGATTTAGGAAAGATGATAAAATTTGAGAGCAGATGTTGAAATTTATTCTTGTAATGGAAGTATCATATCATATCATATCATATTGTATTGTATTGTATTGTATTGTATTAGAAGGACAAATAACATAGCTGAGAAGATAGTGAAAGTATGTATCACTCTTCTTGTTGTACAAGTTTTCTACCCCTTATAATGAAAAAGGGCTTCACCAAAAGGGTGCAATACTTTCTTAAAATAGGACATCTTGATCCACCTTTGACCATTGTATATGAAAGTATCATGTTATTTCTAAAATTAAATAAAGAACACTTCTTGGGACAATAAACATAATGATGGACAAAATTAAAACATACTCTTATTCAAAGTGTTATATATAAAATATGTAATACGACATATCAAATATTAATGTAAAGTAAAGCAAAATATAATATTGCCAAATCAATTTAAAGTATTAAATTGATTATTGACTTAAATTTATCATATTGATATTAATTATCGATCATTGTTATCATTGATTATTAAAGAAGACACATTGGGACTATTCGTTGTCATATATTTGCTCTTAATTTGTCCTCAAAATGTTCCAATAGTATGGCTAATATTGTTGCAAGGGAAGGAGGAACTTTAATCTTGTTTCTACTTTTCATTGTTCGATTAAAAATGGCCCAACATGTTGTTTAAATTGGCATTTGGATGAAAATTGAAAATAATCATCTTGTTATGTGTTTATTCCAATACCAAAAAAACTCATTGTATATCGTTATCATATGTTTATATTATCGGTTAGGCATGCTTAAAGTTTTATTCATAGTAATGGTAGTCATTAGATTAGTTATATTAAAGAATTTTTGTATTATCATACTTGAAATATTTTATTTGCAACTATTACTATAGTTGAAGTCAAGGTCAAAATGGTTGATTTATATATAATGTCTCTCTTGAAATACTTATTACTAGGTAGCAAAGACATTAAACTGAATGCTTTTCACCGGTGAAAATTGATTTAATGCTTTTGTAAAATTAGATTAGCTTTCAAAAATTTGGGTTATTTTGTATATATGTTTTAATAGTTTTTTTTGTTTTAGCTTTACCACATAAAAGTTACTAAATTAATAAAGTCTACCACAACAAAATGCATGAATCTTTTAAATCCTTTAGCCTCTTCTTCCCCTAAGTTTTTATTTAATTGTATTCATAAAAAAAATGCTTAAATTAATATTTGAAAAGTAGCAAGTTGTTGCCACATATTTTTTTCGTCATTTCATCGGAGGAGTTACAGGATGTCGACTTGGAACAACTACTGAGGAGCAATATGATGCAGAGGCAAAAGAAGATGAAACCCTTGAATCTCTGGTCCTCACATCTCGACAACGTGTTGGTCCTTATCAGCTGAAGAAAGTTGGAAAAGGTAAAAAATCTCAAACAAATTATAATGGGAACCTGAAATCTACATTGCATGTGCAGGGTAGGTAGCAATCGCTGCATGAAGACCCATGAAGATCTTATGTTGGAACTGTCGAGGGGGGGTGCAGTAAAGTCAAGGACCACCTCTTTGAACTCCTACAACAGAATAAACCTGACGTAATAGTGTTGACCGAAGTTCATACCAACAAGGAGGGATCCGATCGTGTCATCCGGTGCTTGGGTGCGCAGTGGCGTGGTCATTATCAGGTGAGCTCAGGATTGGCCGGGGGCATTATCATTGTGTGGCAGCCTATAGTTTCCCAGGTGACATAGATCTTTTTCTCCCCCAAAGTGATTCATGTTGTGATCTCATATAATTCCTTCTCCTTCTTGCTATCATGTATCTACGCCAATATTACTCTTATTTTATGTATGGAACTTTGGAATGAATTATGTAAATTGAATGTACCGAACATCCTTTGGGCACTAATAGGAGACTTTAACTTGGTCCTAGATTATCAAGATAAAAGGAGGTTCATAATGTAGATTAACTAAATTCATCATATCCTTTCGTCAACTAATTCATAGTGAATGCTTGATTGACATCTATCCTCAAGAGACTACCTTTACTTGGTGTAACAATAGGAATGGAAATGCATGATTCATGTGCATGCCGGATAGCCTTTTCCTTAATCAGCTATGGTTTGATCGTTATCCTAACCTACAACTTAAAACATTACCAGGTTCAGCCTCTGACCATGCCCCAATAATATTCACCACGGATCACTATATGCATAGAGCAAAATCTTTTAAATATGAACATTTCTAGTTTGAATACGCTGCTTCTAGAGAGATAGTTAAACATGAACTGGATTTATTTTAAGTTCATAAAAATTTAAGCAAGGCTTTTAAGGAGAGAAAAAAGAAAACTTTATATTGGAACAAGCATATCTTAGGCAGACTAGAAATTAAAGCCACTGAGCATAGGAGAAGATTCATCAATTAGAACTAAAGGATGAGCAACAAGGCTTAAACCACTAGGAGCTGTGCACCCTTAGGGCTACCTATAATAAATACCTATCTTACCTTAAGCAGATCAATATAAAATAATGGAGTAAATCAAGAGTAAATTAGTTAAGTCAGGGGATAAAAATATCAAATTCTTTCATTTCTCTACAACCCTCAGGACTAGAAGAAACCATATCTATTGCATACATGACTCTAATGGGAATGGGACTAAGAAAGAATATAATTTGATTGCACCAATCACTGAAGATGAAATTAAAAATAACCTATGGGGTTTGGGATTGGGGAAATCCCTTGGGCTTGATGGCCTCATGTGGAATTTTATAGAAATTATTGAGATATCATTGGTAAGAACATTTGTGACACAATATCTACCTTCTTTCAAAATGGTCTCATGCCCGAGGAATGGTCTCATACCTCTCTAATATTTATACCTGAAATAGACAATTCAAAAAAAAATCACTAACTTTAGATCTATTGCATTGTGCAACGTTATATATAGACTGATTTCAAAAATTATAGCACAAAAAATGAAATCAACCCTAGCTCAAATATTGATCAAGCCCAATCTACATTCATATCAAATAGGTCAATACAAGATAATATATTGCTTGCACAGGAAATAGCACATTCTATAACTAAGGGTAGAATGAAACACCTAATGCGAAAAATAGACATGGAAAAGGCATTTGACAAAGTCTCCTGGGTTGCCATTAACCATTGTATGCTAGCTATGGGATTCCCTCCTCAATTTGCTAATTGGATCCAAGCTTGTGTGGAATCTCCTATATTCTACTGTATAATTAATGGTACTGCTTTTCAAGCTTTTAGAAGCCTTAGAGAAATTAGACAAGAAGACCCTATATCTCCATGCCTCTTTATTATCTCACAAAGTTTCCCCTCATTAATGAACATTCAAATTGAGAATGCAACCATTACTCCTTTTGCTTTGGGAAACTTTAAATTGACCCACTTAATGTTTGCAGATGATCTTTTTATCTGCATGGCTGCTACAAAGGCTATTTGCCTTGCATTGAAAAAGTCTTTGATGATTATGATTCTTACTAATCAAAGAGTCAATATAGCCAAATCTGAAATATACTTTCCTCCCATATTTCCTAGAAACAGGAAGAACACTATCACAAATATTTTAAATTGCAAAGTTGGTTCCTTTCCAATTCAATACCTTGGAGCGCATATCTTACAAATACATTCATCTTAGAAAACAATAGTATATTTTAGGTAAAATTGCTAGCAAAACATGAGGATGGAACACACAAGCTACTTAGTCAAGAAGGAAAGGCTACCATAATTAATTTTGTCCTTAATTCTATCCCCATATATGCAATGAGTTCCATTTATTTAGCTAATGACATTTTGGATAGCATTGAGAGGCATTTTAGGTCATTCTTTTGGGACCCAAGTAGTAGTAACGTAGTGTTGATCTTATTAACTGAAAAACTACTCAGATGGCTAAATCTTAAGGGGGCCTTGGAATCAGAGTCTTAAAACACATCCAGACCTCTCTATTTGTAAAACATATCCTTCACTTGCTAAATTGTAAGGACATTCTTTGGACCAATCTGAATACAAATAAATATGATAAATTACATCCATAGATGACAACCGATCATACTTCTAACATCGCTTGGGCATGGAAATCCATCCTCCTATGTCTTCAATCCAATTGTTTAGGCCTCTTTAAGCAAATTGGCAATAGTAACACTACATTTGTCTTGTTTGATCCTTGGGTGTTCACCACCCCTCTAGCATGGATGCCAACTTATGTTAATATAGATTGCAATATGAACTCTATGCTTGTTAGTAATTTGTTACAAAATGGTGCCTGTAATGTTGATCTGATAAGATTTTATTTGGCAATGAGTTGGTAGTTTCTATCTTATCTATTTATGTTCCTTTGAATGCCAATATGACGTGTATATGGGTGATGGATACCCAAGGCGCCGCGAGGGCAAAATTAGTGTATAGATTTATTACAGGCCAGCCTTTACCACCACCTCCTCCTGGATGGTTATTGTTGAAGAAATTATGGCATCTCCCCACTCCTTGTAAGGTCCAAATATTTTTGTGGAAGCTGGCTCATAATCGCTTACAATTGACTTTACATCATGTTTAGATCCTTCTATTACTGCCACTTTCAAGCTGTGGTAGTTGCTTGGAATCTGCTTGTCATCTTTTTTTTTTGCATGCAATGAGTCCCGTTTATTTAGCTAATGACATTTTGGATAGCATTGAGAGGCATTCCGGGTCATTCTTTTGGGACCCAAGTAGTAGTAACGTGGTGTTGATCTTATTAATTGAAAAACTACTCAGATGGCTAAATCTTAAGGAGGCTTTGGAATCAAAGTTTTAAAACACATTCAGACCTCTCTATTTGCAAAACATATCCTTGACTTGCTAAATTGTAAGGACACTCTTTGGACCAATCTGATTACAAATAAATATGATAAATTACATCCATAGATGACAATCGATTATACTGTTAACATCGCTTGGGCATGGAAATCCATCCTCCTATGTCTTCAATCCAATTGTTTAGGCCTCTTTAAACAAATTGGCAATAGTAACACTACATTTGTCTTGCTTGATCCTTGGGTGTTCACCACCCTTATAGCCTGGATGCCAACTTATGTTAATATAGATTGCAATATGAACTCTATGCTTGTTAGTAATTTGTTACAAAATGGTGCCTGTAATGTTGATCTGATAAGATTTTATTTGGCAATGAGTTGGTAGTTTCTATCTTATCTATTTATGTTCCTTTGAATGCCAATGATGACGTGTATATAGGTGATGGATACCCAGGGCGCCGCGAGGACAAAATCAGTGTATAAATTTATTGCAGGACAGCCTTTACCACCACCTCCTCCTGGATGGTTATTGTTGAAGAAATTATGGCATCTCCCCACTCCTCGTAAGGTCCAAATATTTTTGTGGAAGCTGGCTCATAATCGCTTACAATTGACCTTACATCATGTTTAGATCCTTCTATTACTGCCACTTTCAAGCTGTGGTAGTTGCTTGGAATCTGCTTGTCATCTTTTCTTTGCATGCACCTTATCTTCCAAGTTGTGGTCTATTGTGCAGAGAAGATCTTAATTATAGCTTTGAACATATGTCCACTTGGCAAGCTAGATCATGAATGATTATCTGACGGTCAACATCTTGATCAATTCTCTAAACTCAAACTTTCAATAATTTCATTTTGTATGTGGGAAAGACGGAGGGTTAGAAATGATGTCGTATTTCAATCCAAAATAGCAACCGTGGAGGTGGTCTGGCAGATATCTTTGACAGGCTTTAATGATTATACTTGAATATGTTTATCTAAGGCATCTAGCTCCCAAGACCACTTGTTGGTTCGGTGGGACCCCCCCCCCCCCCCCTCCCGGGTGGACTAAACTCAATGTCGATGGCTCCTTCACGGGAGCCAGGGAGGCGAGGGAAGTGGGATATATTCTGCGCTCTCACAATTGTATGTTTTTTTACTGTAGGCACTCTTCGGAGATAGGTCCGATCAACCTTGGAATTAGAAGACTTGGTGGTATTTGAAGGAATCAAACATGGGCTACAAATGGGACTCCAATGTGTGGCTGTTGAAAATGATTCGCAAACTCTAGCTTTGATCATCAACAAGCAGACTACTCCTCCTTGGATAATTAAACATATTGTTGAGGATATTTTTTCTGTATTGTCATTTTGAGCAATGGACCCTCTGCCACTGCTATAGATGATCCGATCTTGCAAGATTACCTTGCTCGTCTTGAAAGATTTACATATTCTTATTTTTTTTGGAACAATGATCCTCGGCCTGGTCTTGTTGAAATATTGTATGCAGACAATTCTTAATGCTATTTCAATAGATAGTTATATTTCTAAAAAAACTATAAATTTGACTCTTTCCAAATTTTGTTATATATATTGAAGAAATAATACAAAAACTAATGGATTGGAATTAAGCACTAAGATAAATTTTCATAGACATATAGTTAATTCGTTTCTTTGTGCGAGTAAAAAAGGAGTCTTATTTAATTCCAAGAGTGTAAAAAAAGATTCTATGATGTTTCTTTCATTGAAGCCTTATGTTGAAGTTGGATTTAATTTGTTAAAAACATTATTTCTCCAAAATTGTAATCTACAATGAAAACGATAGAAAAATATGACAACTTGTTGCAGATAAAAGATATATCAATCAGAAAAATATGACAACTATATAGTAGCACAGGGAAAATAGTGATAACTTGTTTTTTCAATCAGAAAAGGCACGGGAATATGTATTTTTCACATTAGATACGAGATTTCTCTGCCCTCTAGAGCTGATGAGATGCCTTTGAAACTTATTTCATCCATACAACCACCATATTGCCGTCATCCAGAGAAAACAGTGGGCGCAATGATGGAAAATTTGTGGAGGAAAATTGGATGATAAGAACATGTTTGTGTGCTACCTCCACAAAGCCTCTTATTGGACAAAAAAATTCAAGATTTCGTTTGATTATGATAGGTCGTTTGACATATATATATATATATATATATATATATATATTAAATATCATATATATATGATAAATGATAGTAAAATCTCACCCTATACACTTGCAATATACAAAGGGTAGTGGGGAATGTTAAGAACATGCAAGTGGGCAGCATATGTTCCGAGAGTATATGGTATATGTATGTATGTAAATACATGAAAATATCTTTAGTGGGGGCCGGGTATGTAGCAATAATATTGCTTGTATCATTAGGTTTGCACATGATGCAGTCCGAGGGCTAACATATAATAAAATGCAATAAAATGTCAATGCCAACATGTAATAGTTGTATCAATCTATCTACGTATCTTCCACTTCGTAATGTTCTTTTTTTTTAAAATGTATCTATTAAAATCTAGTTGTTTAAAGAAAACATATTTTCTAATGTTTTTATTTTAGAACAATTCTTGCTCATTAATAAAGATTTTTAACTGAAAATGTACGACTTAAAACAATTACACTTCAGAAATATTTTTCCCAACACTATCTTTACCTGTTAATAATTAACGCCTTCAAATTATTTTTTTATAAACAATCAAAATATAAAAACATATTATTTTTTTTCAAAATCATATCTTCCGGCAAACGAACGTGTGCTATTGACGAACATAAAACTATAAAAGAAACATCCTATGCACCATTTGCGAGAAAAATATTCAGGACTCACTTCTCATAACTCCTTTTAAGGAAAAAAACTTAGAAAATGTATCACTTCCAAATTTTTTGGACTTCACCTCCATGTTGCAAATATAAATATGCCCCTTTTATTCTGATTATAATGGGACAGCTAAACAACAAATAATTAATTAGGAAAGCTGAAATATTACAGCGGGCAGGAGAAGGCATCAAAGAAAGCTGAAATGTGAAATGAACAGGGCAGGAGATCGCACTAGTATTATCTAAATATTACATAGATATTCTTTAATCATAGGCATTCCATTAATGTAGCGGTTCAAAAGTTTTATTAGATGACAAAATTTTAATATCACGTGAGCTTTACTGTATCCAAAAATTATAATATAAACTCTAGAGAAGATCATTAGATGCGTCAGAAGAGTAGATCAAATAATCTGAAGTCCGATTAAAGGAGGGAGAGGAAGGTCAAGACGGACACTTGACGAACTAATAGAGCAAGATTTATTGGTGAATAATATATCGAAAGATTTGATTACTAATAGAGCGTAATGACGTCGTATGATCCATGTAGCCGATCTCACTTAGTGGGATAAAACTATGTTATTGTTGTAAACCCTAGAGTTCTACTGCATTAATTAAGAAAAGTTAAGAATTAAAAGAAAAGTTCTACTGTATTAGTGACCATTCATTGCTGAGATATTATCAACAAAGACAATGAATTAAAAGTAATTATTAATATGTAGTATAATACGAAGAGCTTATAGAAAGGGGAAAAAAAGAAGAGCACAAAAGGCGATCACTCGTTTCATTTGGTCTTGGAGACAACTTGGTGATAAGGTGGACCCTCCATCCTCGGCCACGTGTCGCCCAATTACGGGTCTCCCAGAGATAAGGATATCATCCGATCTCTTCACCGGTGTGTGGTCAGACGCTGCCGCTGCTGCTAAAATCCTAAAACAAATGGATCACAATTTAATAAGCATCACTCGATCCCGTGCAGAGGCGCTTATATATGTATATAAAGTGGAACCCTGTTCCAGCGCTATAAACCCTCAAAGCGAAGAGCCCCCTTTGGATCTCCGTTCTCAAAGGAGAGATCAAAGCCAAAGCTAATGGCTTCCTCCATGATGGTCTCCTCCGCAGCCACCGTCGGCCGCGCCGCGGCTGCTCAGTCGAGCATGGTGGCGCCGTTCACCGGACTGAAGTCCACCTCCGCCTTCCCCGTGACCCGCAAGAACAACGTCGACTTCTCCAACCTCCCAAGCAACGGAGGCAGAGTCCAATGCATGAAGGTATACACTTAAGATCAACACGTCGCGTGCATGCAGCTTCATTTGATTCACGGACATGAATTGAACTTCTTAATTACTCATTATGCGTTTTTTTTTTCTTTTCTTTGTAGGTGTGGCCTGTCGAGGGCTTGAAGAAGTTCGAGACCCTCTCTTACCTCCCTCCTCTCACCACTGAACAGCTCATCAAGCAAATCGAGTACCTCCTCCGCTCCAAGTGGATTCCCTGCTTAGAGTTCAGCAAGGTAATTATTAAACTTAGAAATCAGAATAGATATATCATCTGCATGCACACTCCATGACTATGCATGTAATGGTGCTGACCGCGATGTGCGCGCGTTGTGCTGTGCAGGAGGGCTTCGTGTACCGCCTGTACCACGCATCTCCCGGGTACTACGACGGACGCTACTGGACCATGTGGAAGCTGCCCATGTTCGGCTGCACCGACGCCGTCCAGGTGGTTCAGGAGTTGGAGGAGGCCAAGAAGGAGAAGCCCGACAGCTTCATCCGGATCATTGGATTCGACAACAACCGCCAAGTGCAGTGCATCAGTTTCATCGCCTACAAGCCCCCGGGCTACTAAGCTCTCCACCCCTCCTTGATGGGCACTCGTGCATGCATGCATACACTGATCACTGAGACCTGATCTGAATGGGCGTGCAGATCGTTTGTGGTGTTCATGGTTCCCTTTTGCAGTTTTTTTTTTCTTCTTTTACTTTATTTCTTGACAATGCTCTCCCCAACAGATTATGGGCTATAATCATATATATACTGTTTTTGTTGGTGAGGAACGAAGTCAAAAAGCTCCGGCTAATAAGTAAAGATGTTAATTCGTCGATATGCATGTTTTGATATATACTAATAAACTTATGAAACGCTTGGGACATTTGCTTTGTTTTTAATCATATATTGCCTTCTTTGTATTCGTTCTTATTCTAATTTCTACAAATTCGACAACGTTGGCTCTTTGCCATCGATCAGCTTCATTTTGTTTGAAAAGCTATTTTTTAAAAATGAATTATAAAACATGAATACGAAGAAGATGAAATACTGCGTGCCTCAATCTTTTACATAATACATGAGTTGACAAAGATAAAGTGATTATTTTATATCTGGTTTTGATTTGCTTTCGTAATTGTATATACATGCATAATTATATATCACGCGCATGAATTCTCAAACATGCTTCAATCGAACCAAGAGGTAGATATCACAACATTTTTACTTCAACTTGTTAACTTTTTAGTTCTATCGGATTCAAGCCGTATGCGCGTCTTCAAATTAACTTCGAGCACTAAGAAATTTAAGTATATATATAATAGAAACCTTTACGGATGAGCTTCTTAATTTTGGCATCCATAAAAAGAATGATTTGGTTATATAATTTTTAAATGAAATGAATCGATGTCAGAATTAGTCCGTTAGATGAGAAATAAATAGATCAACCATATTATTTACTCGAGCGGACGTCGAACGGCCACGAGGTACTCTCAAGATGCATGAGCCATGCACTTTTAATGATATGATTGCTCCATTCATATGCCTACTTTTTTGGGTTATTAGACGAGCCCGACAATTTGATTAGGCCACTTCGAATCAGATAGTGATTCACAAAAATTCTGAATTCACAAAAATTTGAATTTAAAATCATGCCACATACCACTCCAACTCAATATAGAGTATATGCTTATATTATTATAAAAAGGGGAAATAGCCATAATATAACCATTAGATGGATATTAGTCACATGTGTACATTATCAATCAGAAATAAAATTACTACTTGTTAAATTATTCATTCTCATATTTATATGTATAAGTATATAATTTAAATAGTAGCACATATAATTGTGCTTACTTATAAGAAAATATTACTAATTGTTATATATTGCTAAAATATCCTTGATAGTAATATCAAATTTCAAAAGTTTATATATAGTCCAATTGCTTGTAAATTCGAATCTAAAAATTATGAAGTTGATGTATTTAGACAAATATAATTATCAATAATGAAGTATTTTTACATAAAATTGGATAATAATATATGATTATAGAATATGATATTGATAATTCTTATATTATATAAATAATCATAAGAAACATACTATTATTAATAGTCATTCCAAATTGTATTAGTACGAACAATAATAATATTGATACTGATATTTGATTTATTATTATTTTATATTTTATTTATATTAGATTGTCATTCAAGATTAATATCTTAGATTATAGTAAGATTAGATTATTGGAGCGGTACTGATTCGATTAGAATTAAGCTCAGTATATTTATCTTGATAAAAATTTATATTGAGTAAATCATAATCCATCACTGGAATTTGACATGTTTATTTCAAGTAATCAAGTGGTTAAATTTGTTTATTTATGCTTTATCTATTCATTGTTTTAATACTCAAGGTCAAGGACTTAGTCATCGATTTTATTAGATTTAATTTATTTTTTATATTTTATTTTTTTATGATTTTGAAAATCATATTGAAACCATGTTCATCCCTATTATTTTTTCCTTATATTAATTAAATTTACTTAGTTGATCAATGCTTTGTTAGTGAATTTTATTTTACTACTATAATTATATAATGCATCCTTTTATTTATTGTATAAATTGAAAACTAATATATGTGTTCCGTTGTAGCTATATAAGTATGCATCACTTGTATAAATTATGTCGCTTGGCATAAGTAAGATAAAAAAAAGGGAGATTCATATGTGATATTCTAAGAAAGGAAAACTAGAAATCCGATTTAGGTTGGTAAGATATATATAGCAGTTTGGAAATTCAATTAATTTTTGTGGTCATCAATTTAGTCAATATCTATCTTTTCGTTTGATCTCCAATTATGCTGTTAGGGCACTATCTATAAATTGGAAAACAATGAAGCCAAAAGTTTATGGCACCCCACAATCCACATTGTGGTGCATGCATAATTAATTAGTCTCAGACTAGAGTACATCACATGGTATTCATGTAACATTCGAGTATGCAGTTAGATTTAACATTAATCAGATATGTTATATGTAATCCATAGGTAACTTATGAAGGACAAAAAAATGCAGATAATGTGTTAGGATGGCCTAATATAAGTACATTTGTGAACTTACAGAAATTAAGCTATATTCGTCGTAAAAGTATAAAATGACTAAACCAATATGTAATAATTATATCCATCTATCAATATATTTTCCATTTTTAATATTCTATTTTCCTAAAATGTGTCTATTAATAAAAAAACTACATGTTTAAAGAAAAACATTTTCTTAATGTTTATGTTTTAGAAAAAATAGATATTTTTAACTTAAAATATACGATTTAAAACAAATATACTTCAGAAATATTTTTTCCCTAACATAATCGATCTTTACCTGTTAATATTAACGTCTTCAAATATTTTTTTATAAATAATCAAATATAAAAACATATTATTTTTTAAAAAAATCATATTCCTTCCGGCAAACGAACATGTGCTATTGACAGAATAAAAAAATATCCCTATGCACCATTTGCGAGATAAAAATATTCAGGAGTCACTTCTCACAACTCCTTTCAAGGAAAACAAAAATAGAGAACGCATCACTTCCAATTTTTCTGGACTTCACGTACATGTTGCAAATATAAATATTCATTTTTTCCGATTATTATGCGACAGCTAAACAACAAATAATTAATTAAGTAATATAAACGATCAAAGAAAGCAGAAATAGGAAATGAACCGGGCAGGAGAAGGCATCCATATTTTGTCATATCACATAAATATTGTCTAATCAAAGGAACTCCCTTAATATATCGGTAGTAAACATTTATGAGATGACAAAATTAGAATATCTCATGAACCTTACTGTATCAAAAGATTATGATTCAAACCCTAGCGGGTCGTCTAAAGTTAAGAAAAGTTCTACTGCATTAGAGACCATTCATTACTGAGATATTATCAACATAGACAATGGATTAAAATAATAAATAATATGTAGCATAAATGTATAGCTTTCAGAAGACGAAGAAAAATGCAAGAACACGAAGGCCATCATGGGGATAAGGTGGACCCTCCATCCCCCACCACGTGTCGCCCAACTAGGGGTCTCCCAGAGATAAGGATATCATCCGTTCCCTTCTCCGATGTGTGGTCAGCGGCATCACCGCCCTTGGATCAATTAACGGCCATGAGAAGCTGCTACTGCTGCTGCTAAAACCAATGGATCAAAATTTAACAAGCATCACTCGATCCATTGGAGAGTCGCTTATATATATAAAGTGGAACCCTGTTCCAGCGCCATAAACCCTCAAAGCGAAGAGCCGTCTCTGGATCTCCGTTCTCAAAGGAGGAAAGATCGAAATCAAAGCTAATGGCTTCCTCCATGATGGTCTCCTCAGCAGCCACCGTCGGCCGCGCCGCGGCTGCTCAGTCGAGCATGGTGGCGCCGTTCACCGGACTCAAGTCCTCCTCCGCCTTCCCCGTGACCCGCAAGAACAACGTCGACTTCTCCAACCTCCCAAGCAACGGAGGCAGAGTTCAATGCATGAAGGTATACAAATACATACACGTACAGTGATGCATGCAGCTTTCATCTGATTCACGCATGTCAATTTAATCTTTAATCTTTTTTTTTTTTTGTCTCTTTGTAGGTGTGGCCTGTCGAGGGCTTGAAGAAGTTCGAGACCCTCTCTTACCTCCCTCCTCTCACCACTGAACAGCTCATCAAGCAAATCGAGTACCTCCTCCGCTCCAAGTGGATTCCCTGCTTAGAGTTCAGCAAGGTAATTATTAAACTTAGAAATCAGAATAGATATATCATCTGCATGCACACTCCATGACTATGCATGTAATGGTGCTGACCGCGATGTGCGCGCGTTGTGCTGTGCAGGAGGGCTTCGTGTACCGCCTGTACCACGCATCTCCCGGGTACTACGACGGACGCTACTGGACCATGTGGAAGCTGCCCATGTTCGGCTGCACCGACGCCGTCCAGGTGGTTCAGGAGTTGGAGGAGGCCAAGAAGGAGAAGCCCGACAGCTTCATCCGGATCATCGGATTCGACAACAACCGCCAAGTGCAGTGCATCAGTTTCATCGCCTACAAGCCCCCGGGCTACTAAGCTCTCCAACCATCCTCGCAGGGCACTCGTGCATGCATGCATACACTGATCACTGAGACCTGATCTGGTCGGGCCTGCGGTGTGCAAGAAATGTCCATATGATTTGTTCCCTTTTGGCTATTTGGTTGCGTCGTGGTTCTCTTTTGTTTTTCTACCTTTTTTTAAACAATATATGCTCTCCCAACATAATATGGATTAAGCTCATATATTTTTCTTTTGTTGGTGAGGAACGGTCAGAAAGCTCCGGCTAATTCTAAGTACCGATGTATGTTAATGAATGTGATATTTCTATACTAGTAAACTTATGAAATTAATGTGGATATCTCCCTCCTCTTTTCTAAATTTTTGGTTATAAGTTCCGGCATTTAATTCGTTGAAGTGGAGTAAATTACTGCCAATAGCTATGGATTCCACGGGTGGCATGCGATGTTGTATCTCTCAAGTCATAAAGATCGAATCCCTGAAGCTACACCTAATCAACTAAGTTAGCAAGTACCACTGTACCGATACATATATTACGTGGTAAATAACAGAGTAAAACCAAAAAGCACAGTGATCTGGATTACTTTGCAAAGAAATTAAGCTTTTTATCACTTTTCATCTGACACTAGCTATAATAGTCAATGACTATTAGAACCAAAATGTTCATATATTGTGAGGGGCTAAAGGCAGACGAGAATTGGAAAGGACGACGTCGGAGAGGTCACGAGTAAATTACATGTATCGTCAATAAATTATCGTTGTGCACTTCGTCAGTCAACCTGACCGTCAATAACAAATTTCTCGATTATATTGTCCATGTGGCGTAACAAAATTAATAAAAATAAAAAAAACGGCAACCTTAGGTTGCCACCCCGACAAGGGCGGAGCATCAATTATTTTTCTTAATTAAGTCGTCCAAGTACATCATTTTTTATCATCTTTTTTATAGTTGGTCTTCCAAATTTTATAATTTTATTATAATATTTTTTCCTCTATTTTCATCCAATCAACTCATTCTTTCTCTTTAAACACTATGTGTACTATTTTATAATTGATATACATAAATAATAATGCAATATTTCTTATCAATATATTAGTGTAATTAAATATTTATGTTTACTATCTTATATTACACTTACTAATTATTTATTAATTGTTAAAGTTATTTTTAATAAATCAAGATAAATTGTATCCATGGTCTCTTTTTAACATTGTACACATGATCTCTTTGTAATTGTAGTGTTATAAATAATATCACAAATTATTATTATTTTAATATCATAATGTAAATATTTTAATTAATTTTGGATTCTAAAACTAATATATATATATAATTTAAAATTTACGAAAAGAATGAGACGAATTTTTTAATTATATACGTGAATGTGAACCCACTCAAAATATTCCTGACTCTGCCACTGCACCCCGATGAAGAGGCGTTGGCTCCATGTGTGAACTCGCTGAGGGTCGGCGCTCCATTCTCTCTCGTCGACGCCACACACAAGGTAAAAAAGGGGCACCGGCCCCTTGTGCGAGCAAATTCGCACAGGACCTACGTCCCCCTTTTCTCCTTTGCCGACGACGCGCAAGGGAGAAAAAGAGGACGCTAGTTCCATGCGCGAGCTCGCCTCCTTCGGGTCATGCCCCCCTTTTCTTCCTCGTCGACGCCGCGCGTGAGGAAGAAAAGGGAGGGCGCTAGCCCCCCTCCTTCGCTGATTGCATAGGAGAAGGGGGCCCATGCCCCCTTTTCTCCTCGCTACACCGAGGGACGGTAGGTTGCCACTTTTATATGTTATTTTTTATTATATTTTTATATTATTTTTGTGTTGAAAAAATTAAAAAAAATTCAGGATATTCTAATTACAAATTGAAATTAGAAAATCGAATAATTACTGCATTCAAAATAGGTATGATTGGTGTATGTCGTTAATTGTGGTGGTTGTCCTCGAAACCGGATGTCATCACCGGAGCCGGTGGGCATCGTCGCCAGAATTGAATTAACTTGGAGCCCAAGATGGTTTTAAGGGGGACGGATTGGAGAGAGTCGAGAGAGGAGACGAAAGGGGGGGCATATAATATACATAAAATATTTTTAATTTTTTGCAGTCCCAACGTTATAAATAATTTATTAGATCATATTTTTTAATTCTGATGGCGATATCCTTTGATATTTTCCACGAATGGACAGAGGATATAACCATCCAAAACTACAATTTTTTTTTTTGACATCCTGAGCATTATAAATATTTTATTACGTATTATATTAACATTTAAATTCCGACGGATGTGTTCTTCAATATTTTCGACATTATCATTATCTGCCTCCTCTTCTGTCCTTTTTTTTTGTCACCAAATCTCTCACAAATTAATAAGGAATATTGGCTGCGCAAATCTTTCGTCCCAATTTTTTCGGCGTGTTATCATTCAATTTTTACCCTATCGCAAGGCCAAATGGATTTGGATTGCATGCAGTATTCTAACAGTCATTCGAGTCAAAAGAAAAATCAGAACAATGACTTCGATTCCAAGCATTGACATTACAGACAAAAGTCACAAAACTAGTTAGAGAAGTATATGGAATGAGATCGGAAAAATTGCCGAAAAGAAAATTTAAGTACTTGCAAAAATTAAACCTTTTCCATAAACTACTTATGGTACGTGCACAATTAACTAAGTAGTTTTCTCTAATGCTGTGTCTTTGCCATTAATTGTGTTTGAGAATAAAATTAACAGCATCCAGAACCATTCACTTCGGAAATTCTAGAAAAGTTACCGGGACTTAATTAATTTGTAAAATAGTTTAGCTGCTTTTGTTGGAAAGATCAATATGAATTATTACTACTTGACTAATTTAAAATTTGGTGTTAGTGCAAATGCTCGTAATTAAGCACGGTCGCGATGCCTTTCCTATCAACATGCAGCCGTTGAGATTATGCTGGTAACACTTCGTTTAATTAATTTGGTTTCGAGAAGACAATTAAGGAATGCTAATTTATATTAGAAATCATTGTCTATCCTTAAAAAATGCATTGGGTTCATATGCATATTCTTCTAGTTTCGATGAAGACCATGTACATGTCTGCCCCCAATTTGAAGAATTAGATTTTGAAAGCTCTATCTCAACTGCATTCTTAATTCTTATGTCTATCTCTATCTATGACAAAGTAATCTCTCTCTCTCTCTCTCTCTCTCTCTCTCTCTCTCTCTCTCTCTCTCTCTCTCTCTCTCTCTCTCTCTCTCTCTCTCTCTCTCTCTCTCTCTCTCTCTCTCTCTCTCTCTCTCTCTCTCTCTCTCTCTCTCTCTCTCTCTCTCTCTCTCTCTCTCTCTCTCTCTCTCTCTCTCTCTCTCTCTCGGAGAGAAATTGAAAGCACAATCTCAACCACCAGCCAAATGTTTGTGTAGAAATTAATGAACATAATAATATAGAGGTTCACGGAGTACCTCAATGCGGAAGCGGATCGTCCATGCGGCTTTTTCACAAACGGATTGCGGGTTGCACTTGTACGTGTGGTCGGGAATCAAATTACGTGGAAATGGAACACAATACCATAGCTCAAATGCAAGAGAAAAAAAGAGAGCACACAAGAGTGAGAAAGATGGCTACACAAGCTCAATATTTATGGACACACTTAAGCTCATTCTTCACACACCTTAACTCTACACAAGAGCTTGCACTCACTTGTCCATTCCTTGGAGGCAGCAAGAGAGCTCCTTTTATAGAGGAGATTGGCCATAAAATACCAAACATTGTTGAGAGATCAAAGGAAGGAGTGTGGGGAGTATGGCATCCATGCTATGCCATCATACATGACTACCATACCTTGCATGGCCACCATGCGAAGTATGGTTCCCCATTATGGGTGCTGCCAACAGTTTGCAAACAAGCGGCGATCAAGAGTAGGGGTGTTCACCGGATCGGGTTGACCCGTGAACCCGATGACTCGATCCGAATCGGTTCGGATTGGGTCGGATTGGTGGTCGGGTACGGGTTGGAAAAATCCAACCCGACTTGACCTGACCCGATTGACCCGACTTTTTATTTTTTTTATTTTTTCCTTTTTTTATTTAAACTTAAGACTTATATTTGCTTTAAAAAATTTAAAAAAAACTAAAATAAAATCTTTTAAGTGCAGAAATAATATTAAATACATGTAAAACATATTTTATACTTTTAAAATAATATTAAATAAAAAATAAAATTGGATGGTCGGGTAATCCGACCACCTGACCCGACCCGAACCGAGTCGGGTTGAGTCGGATCCAGCCCCTTAGACCCGACCCGACCGTTCGGGTCAGATCGAATTTGTTCACGGGTCGAGTCCAACCTGACCCGTGAACACCCCATTTCAAAAGAACAAAGGGAGACCTAATGCAAAAGATGATTCGTAAGGAAAGCCAATAAATTTGTCTTGTGCTTATGTATACGTTCTTGTCAAAATATGAGATCATAAGTTGTTTGTTTCTCTCTTGCCAAGCAATTGTCATCAGTTACCTTCCAACTTTACTTTTTCTCTTGAATATACTATGCATTTTTCATAATAATTATTCTAACCTAAAATTATACCTAACGAATAATTCTGATAAAAATCACTTTAAAAGAGTTTACGAGATGAAATCACAAGATAATTTCAAAATTAAAAAAAACATAAGATGCCAAAATTACTCTACCTCCCCATGTGCAACGAAAATTAAATAAATTTTCGGCAATTTCATTACTTGCATGCACACGAAGGAGACAAAATTATCGGTATGACAAATAATATATAAAATTCATAACTATTAATTATTATTGGTGTAAAACATGGGATCTAGGAAATATTTAGATATATTTAATCTAATTCCTGGCCACAAGTGTAACATCGTAACTCCGAAAGCAATGGGTTTAGGATTTGATCCAAAAATTTACAGACAAACTTCTGGTAAATTAACATTTTCCCCCCAAATTTCACATCATGTCCAATTTGGAACAGCCCGAATAATGAAGCCCGTTGGGAATTGTGGCCCATATAGAAAGTCCATCATTATATTTCGGCCCACCTATTGGATTATATGTCGGATATTTTTCTCCAGGTAAATTGGTGCAGAGTATCCTCACAGTAACTCATTTGGCCTTACTGAAATAAAGTGTGCATTAACAAATTTTCTTATGTTAAAGATTAAAGTCGACAACCTGATATGTGTATACAAGATAATTGCATAGTATTTTCATCACCCAAAAGGATTATTTTTATAATGATTAGATATATTCAATTTTTATGGTAACTTGTTTTTTTTTCTCAAATGAGTGTCTCTATTATTTAAATGAAAAATAAGATAATTATGATATTATCATCACCATAATATTTTTTATAATGAATTAGGTACATTTTATTGGATTAACTAATTTAACTTGTTGGTTTACCCAAAAGAACGTGAAATAATCAAATATTTGAAATCAAAAATAGCTTTCTTGTGTATTGAATTTTGGAAATATACAAGATGTATGCAATATTAATCGGATAAGTTATACTAGTCTTAACTAGAAATTGGCTTAAAGGCCATTCAAATCAAAATTGAGATATATTTTGAACCGGTCAAATTCAATCAAAATTCAAATTAGACCTACTAATCTAACCGGATCAAGCAAATATATCGGATGATTCAGTTGGGTATTTTAATCAAATAAGAATAAACTACATTACCCCAAGTTCCCTATCAGCGTTAATTATTTAAATAATAACTATCATGTAAAAAGAGAACAACTAATTGATTCAACATAAGTAATTTCTTAAATATCATTTAAAACAATTTCTTTTGCATCATGAGTTCAAAAGAATATTTCAATGGTTAGGTATTAGAAAGTTTTATCTCATTTAAAATTTTTTTTCTAACGTTGATAATATAATTGACGTACTATTCATACACATGTAAGGATTATATATATATATGAAAAAATTTAGGTCTTCCCTATATCATCTTATTTTCTATCGTCTCCATCATTAGATCTTCATCTAATTGTGATAAACTATTTGAAAGGTTCAATTATGAATAATTGAATGGAGATTTGATGGTGTAAAAAATAAGAAATAAGATGAAGTAGAGAACACCAAAATTGAACCCATATATGTAATATTGCTTTATTTATAATATTTCTTTTGAGTTGGCATGGCAACGATGATATAATTATTTTTTAAAAAAATAATTCATTTATTATAGTTTGATTCTACCATTCAAGTTAAGTCGACCCAACTTTTGATCCGCTGAGAAGTCTAGAAGCTTATGATTATGTTTGTCGCGAGAACTTGGGCAAGAATTAAACACAATCGAAATATGTTGTGGGTCCGGTGGGAACTGAAACTTCGGTCAACGCAAGAAATTCGTTGAAATTCTCATGTGAAAGTTCTCGCGCATGGTCAGAACTTCAAAAAATTCTCACGCACGGCCAAAACTTATCTCCCCTTATAATTTGTGCCCGCACGACTGTCACCTACTTTGTGTTACACAACTATCACCTACAATTTCATCCAAACACCCCACAGAATTTGGTAAAACATATATGTCAAATCATGTTCCCAAGAAACTTCATTCAAACGCTATTGTGGAACAATTCCATCTTGTCACAAAGTTCAAGAAACTTTGAGGAACTTTTGTTTAGAAATTCAAACATTACCTATATGAATTTATTAGAGGTGCATTTGGTTTGGAAACATTTCGCGGAACATCGCAAAATATTCCAAACAGCTTACGTAACGAGAACAATCACGTGAGCTTGACGAGAATATTTTGGCAAATCTACTCGTCAACGGCAAGAACATTTGAATGTTCTTGCCGAAGGTTAGAACATTTGCTTTTTTTTCAACTCCAGCCACAATCTTTGATTTTTTTTTAATTTCATCTATTTTTTAATTATTTTATAATGTATGTATATATAATTTATAATATATTAATACATTATTAGGGATATTATAAAATAATTTATTAAATGTTATTAATTAAAAACTATAAAATAATTAGTTCTAATAATTAATAAATATTTTATTAATTAATCTATTTAATTATTTTTAAAAAATATATTATATTTAGATCTTAAAATGTACGTAAATTATAATAATAATAATATTTAAAATATTTAATCAAAAAAATAAAAATAATATTAATAATATAACGATTTACGTAAATTATAATATTAATAATATATTCTTATTTACTATAATTTTATACCTCATAAAATAATAAATTATATTTTTAGTTCTTAATTTTTATTCAAACACCCACTAAAACTTATTTATTACATTAACTTTTTAAATCCCCATCATTACACTTTTTTATCCAAACACCAACCCAAACTTTTACATTCTAATTTACCACGATTTAGTTCGACTGTCTATATGTTGATCCAACTTGACCCACTCAAATATCCATTGAATTTATTAAGGAAAATGTAGTCCAATTTAACTTTTTCTCTAACAATTTAATATATTATATTGTTTACATTTAGCACTAATAATTAGTTTACTATAATTTGGTTCGACCATCCATTTAAGTCAATCCAACTTGACCTGCCGAAAGCGTATCTGAGTGTTTCAACTTTCAATGAAATGACGTAATTTCCGAACCGTGAAAATTTTAAGATTTGATCCGGAAAAAAATGCTTTACAATGGAAAATAATCCTAAAGAATAAAAAATGTCTCTTGGGTCTTGAATAATTGCGTATAACTCGAATCATTATATTTCTCATTTTTTTTAGTTTTTTTCATAATTGTCAGACCGCTAATAAAAATTAAGGATTCAAAATGCTGATTTTGTAGCTAAAAAATGTTGTGCAAAGAGAAAACAATCTTACAAATTACAAATGTCTTTTAGGTCTTCAACAAATCTAGTTTATTCAAATGCATTTTTTCTTATAAATTTTTAATAATAATTTGACAATTTAACTTAACCCGATAAGCTTGGATCAAGTTTGAGAAAAAAGTAACCAAATTGATCACAACATATTCAATATATCTGTTTAGTTTTTGTTTCATTTATTATTTGTTTAATTTCGTTTTATTTCTTAATATTTATAAATCATTGGATGAACAGAAAAGGCCGAGTTTCTCCATGATTACATTGGACACTACTCGATCAGATTTTTTTCTTTTGGGGCTTTTATGTATGCATTTTTTTTCTTTTTAATTTTATATACGTATAAAAAAATCAAAATGTTGATAATTTTAGAAATAAAACAAATATACGATTAAGTAAAAAATTAACATAAAAGTATCCTTTATATTTTAAATCATTTAATATTCAATATTTTTTGGATTTTATGAATAGTAATAATATATTTTGAGTCAAGTATGGAGTTATTACCCATCAGGTCAAAATTAATCGGATTAAATTTTACTGAACCAATACATCTTACCGTGTATAATCTGATGATTTTTTCTTAGCCATTGAAAAGTGATGTCGATTCCTATGGCGTTAAAGAATGCAACTTCTACATGTTAGAGGTCGAACTATCATCGAACTTAACTAATTCGGTTAGATATTTCCACGTCACCTATAATGATAAGTGAGATTCCTAATAATTAATATGAACTCAAACTCGATACCTGCTTAAACAGAGAGGAGTCGATATACACTTCACCCCTATCCTTGCGGATGATTTAAATTGATCGATCCAATAAATGGCTAGTCATTGCTAAAAAAACTTTTTTTAAATAGAAATTATAATTTGATTCTCATTAATGCTGAATTCGATTTTTTTTCTCCCTTAGGTTGATCGATCATTATTTAGTTATCATTATTTAGTTAGGTTGAAAAGGAGTCTCTAATCACTCCATCTCCGATCCTTGTTGAAGATGATTTAATTTGATTAGATCCAATAAATGGCTGGTCATTGCTAAAAAAAGTTTTTTAAATAAAAGTTATAATTTGATTATCATTATTGCTGAATTCGATTATTTTTTCCTCACGATTGATCCATTATTTAGTTATCGTACACTAAAAAAATTATTTGTATGCTAAGTAAATTGATTAGCCATTTTATATAATATGTTACAGCATATAAATCTGCAATATATATATATATATATATGAATTAAATGGGCGCGAAACGCCCATTCGTGCAGCGCCATGAAACGCCCTCATCTCGACCGTCCGCGCAACATCGCACGGCTGAGTCTAAAACGCCCTCATCTCGACCGTCTGTGCAACATCGCACGGCTCAGATATCTCACTGGAGAAGAAAAAAAAGAAATCCTTTGCTTCCATCGCGAGCATTCTCCGTGCGGGAGACCTAGGCGACTACAACTCCCTCTCGCCGTCCGGGAGTTCGGGTATTCACCAGAGGTGAGATGCCACCATCCTTCCCTCCCCCTCTTAATCTACTCTCTCAGAGGTTCTCCCGCCCTCAATCCCCTCTCTCCATGCAATGTCGTAGGTGACGAACATTGCTGCCGGAGCCGCTCATCTCCCTCTCGCCGGTCGCGACTCCGGACATCCCTCAGAGGTGAGACGCAGCCATCCTTCCCTCCCCCTCTCAATCTACTCTCTCAGAGGTTCTCCTGCCCTCAATCCCCTCTCTTCGTGCAATGCCGTAGGCGACGAACACTGTTGCCAAAGCCGCTCGTCTCCCTCTCGGCGATCACGACTCCGGACATTTCTCAGAGGTGAGATGCTGCCATCCTTCCCTCCCCCTCTCAATCTACTCTCTCAGAGGTTCTCCCGCCCTCAATCCCCTCTCTTTGTGCAATGTCGTAGATGACGAATGCTGCTGCCGGAGCCGCTCATCTCCCTCCCGCCAATCGCGACTCCTGACATCCCTAAGAGATGAGACGTCGCCATCCTTGTCTCCCCCTCTCACTCTACTCCCTAGAGGTTCTCCCGCCCTCAATCCCCTCTCTTCGTGATGCCCTAGGTGACGAACATTGCTACCAGAGCCGAATCAAACTAACATCTCCCTCTCGCCAGCTGCAACTCCAGACATCCCTTAGGTGAGACACCGCCCACCTTCCATCTCTCACTTCTTTTAATTTCATCGTGTTGATCGTGATTGTTGCTCTATTATACTACCAATCCTTTGTGATTGTTGCCTAATTGTTGTCTTGTTGTATAGTGCTCCTTTGTGAAAAATTGGATGATGTTGTGTTTTTCTTTTTTTACCAGAATTTGTCAACTACTTTCTACTTTTTGAAGGTGGCGTGCTCATTTTTGAAGTCAGATGTCGATGGACAATGTTTGTGTGTCCGAACATGATACGTATATGTAATTTCCTTATTAAACTCAAAAACTTTTATTTCATATATATACACTTCATTAATCGATTATTTTTGTAACAACTGTGAAAATAATAATGAGAATGTTACTAACGAAAATGTGGAAGTTGAAGATAATGGTCATGTGAAGTCCAATGAATTTAGAAAACCATTTGTTGCCATGACTTTTGATAATGACGAAGATGCATTTAAGTACTACAATATGTATGCTAGATTGACGAGTTTTTCTGTGAGAAAATCTTATTCTCATAGATCAAAAGTTTCAGGAAAAATCGTTAGTTGAAACTTTGTTTGTTCTAAAGAAGGACACAAGGATTTGAAACGTAATAAAGGAACGACAAATAAACAAAGAAGAGAGGCCAGAGATGATTGCCTTGCTCATTTCTATGTTGGTGAAAGGAAAGACAGAAAGTGGGAGGTAAGGCAATTTATTGAAGAGCACACACGTATTTTGGCTACCCCTTCGAAGGTAACACAATTACATTCACACAAAGAAATATCGGATGCATCTGTACAAGTTATGTATACCTTGCATACTAATGGAGTTGGTCCATCAGTAATTGCTAGAGCTCTTAATTACTCTGGGGAATCATCAATTACAACACAACAATGTATTGATCAATTAAGAGGAAAAATCAACCTAGAGACGCCACGACATGCTATGACATTGACCATAATATTAACCAAATCTCAGTCAAGAATCGAGACACGTCAGCGGAAGAATAATAAAACAAAAGAAATAAAGAAAAGTATAACTTTAATTAGCGGAAGTCTAAAAAGTGGTTATGTCATTGCTAAGAAATAAAATAAGTTCTACATCATGAATCTAAAATACGGAAGGTAAATGAAAACTAGTAAACACTCTAAAAGTCTTATAGTTCATGTGTCGTCCTATCGCTAGAGCTTCATCATCACACGCCTACTCCACCACGTTACTGACTTGGTCCTATGAAAATCAAACACAGGGGAGGAGGTCCTCCCGTAAGCTTTACATCCTAGTGATAAACCACATGATATACAATGCATGACATGAATATAATAATCAGCGATAAATAATCATGCTTAACTTGAACGTGAAAGGATACATATATAGATCATAATAAAAATAATAATTAGAATAGAACATGAATCATGAGAATCAATAATTCTTAGTAATAATGGAATCATGGCATACTTCTCTTGACTTGAACATGCTTCTTGGTCTTGGATTATTATTATTAAAATCAGGGTGACTTTAGGTGCCTTTAATTCTTGGGGTATGCCGAGCAAACGATACGGCCTTGTGTGAGTCAATGGGTGATCAAATCATGATCAAGGGAGCGACCCTTATCTTGATGCACTTGACTTGGACTGCCAATCCATCGTTAATCTTTCATCTGAACTTATTAATCACTTTTAGTAACTTGTCTTTCTTTGTATCATATGATGAAGGTGATATGATCGGTATGAAGTAAATCAGGACAAAGAGTTTATGTTGGAATCATAAGGCTATCGATAACGTTCATATCAAAATAAGGAAAGACTGATGTGTAGAAAATCAAGGGCTGTTGTGATCGGGCACGGCCGTGACAACCTAGTGGCACGATCGTGTCGATCTGAAGCACGCTCGGGTTCTACATAGGTGGTGGCACGAGCGTGCCATAAGAGGGCACGGCCGTGACAGAGGGTGAGATCGGTCGACCGATTCAAGAGGGTCGACCGATTATCCTGCGTGCTAGGCTAATCATGGCACAACCGTGCTGAAAGGGTGGCACGGCCATGACCGGTCGGGCACTCGGTCGACCGGCATCGGCCGACCTTTAGGTTTCGTCGAGTCATGGCGCGGGCGTGCCGGCAGGGTGGCATGGCCATGAAGGTAGTGGTACGGGCGTGCCAGGAGATGGCACGGTCGTGACGGCGGCGGATTCCATCCGATTTCAATACGAAAATTGCATGGATCTTCAACATACATTCGCCCTAACCTAATTTCTATACCTAGCAATCAATAAGACAGAAATAGAACAACAAAATTAATTCAAACAATAAGCAAATCAGGAATCAAACACATCAAACAAGAATTCAATAATCAAATAAGAATCCTAGGAAAACTTCTTGATCCTTTTCGTTTCGTAATCAATTAAGGCATGAATTAGGACAATTCAGAGGTCATGCAAGGTGATTTCGATTCACCCACCTCTGTTCGCGCTTAATTCGTTCATCGGTTCGTCGAAAAATCGATCGATGGCTCCCTCCCCTGACTCTCCCTTGTTTTTCCCTTTGTTCTTCGCCTCTGGATGTTTGCAGCGTGGCCGCAAGGAATCAAAACCAAAAAGGGCTTTCGTGGGGTTAGGAGAGTGAGGTTTTATAAAATGTTTTGTTTTAATCTAATCTTCCTTTCCTAATTAAATCTAAAGAGATCAGATTTAATTCGCTTTCTTTCCTAACTTTGATTATGATACGGATTTTATTCTTTTCCCAGCCTTGCGTTTAAATTCTGGTTTCTTTTCCTTTTTTCTATCTTTTGTTGGTTGTTACATGGAGTATTTTGTTCTCATATTTTACATGTCCTTTATAAAAAAAGAATAACAAAATTGCCTGATAAATATATACTTCATCGTTGGACGATAGACACAAGATATGATAAAGCACGAAAGATTCCTTGTGCATCCGAATTGGCTACAGTTGAAGACATTTTCACTGAAATGCAAAAATGGACTTGACATAGTAATCTACGTAGGGTTGGAGAGTTAGGTTTGCTTTTGTTGGAACACTTAAGACTTGGTGCACTATTAGTAGACGAGATCATCAATAAGTTGAAAACCATCAAAGTTGTTGAGACGGAGAAAATTAATGCATCTCAAGCTACTCAAGCTATTATGATTTTTGTTCATGAAGATTCTAATACGATACAATCATCTCAATTTGATATACGTGACCCAACTCGTGATAAAGCAAAAGGTAGACCAAAAAATGTGGGAAAAATTAAATCTGGTATTGAGCTTACTATGTCACAAAAAGAGGTTAAAAAAAGAAATTGTGATGTATGTGGGAAGAATGATCATGATAAGAGAAATTGCTCGGTCTTCAAGGTAAGGAAATATTAATTAAATGTGTAAATTATTTTTGACATAGTAATGTTTTTTTTTTTGCAAACTATATTAATTTTCATTTACAAACTGTAGGGCCAAGAGGCAAAACGAGGTGACTTTGCAGAGGAGATAGAATGAAAAATGTCTACTACACGTGCTGGAGGTTCGTCAAATTTGTTGTATCTAATTTGCATATGAGATATAATGAAAGATTTACTACCTTTCTTGTATATAATTTGCTGCAGGTGCTCAAGAGGGATGATATGTACAACAAAGGTGCTACAATGAATGTATATGCAAACAGGGATGATATCTGAAGGGAAGGTGCTATGTGAATGTATATGCTCAAGAGGGATGATATCTGAAGGGAAGGTGCTAAGGGATGATATGTGAACCATTTGACAAATTTGACAACATGCACTATGTAACTTTTTAGATTTGACAAATTTGACACTATGCACTATGTAACTCATGTAAGAAGATACTCAGTGCTTAGACATTTCTGTGATATTACTATGTTTGACAATCATATAGAAGTGCTTAGACATTTCTGTGATATATGTGATATCTGTAATTGCAAAGAACTATGATTTATGGTTAAAGATTTGTGCCTCACTGGTTATGGTTAAAGATTTTTAGACATCTCTGTGATATCTGAATTTATGGTTAAAGATTTGTGCCCAGCCTATTTAAATGGACAGCGGGAATCTTATGTAACTACTGCGGTGGAAAGGTCGGGAAGTCTACTTGAGGCCGTGGAGACTCGTGTTCAAGCATCACAACAAAATACATCAAGGGCTGCTGCCATGTCATGTTCAGGAGAAGCATCAAATCTTTGTCAATGAGCAAACAAGAATGAAGTTTGGTCCATGAGACCCAGGATCAAATCTTCGTTGGTAGAGGTACAATTCAAATTTAAGTCCTAACCATAAATCTTTAACAAGAATGCTACTATAACAAGGACCTTCCACTAGTAAGAAGCACAATCCAACTTTGAGGACTACTGAAAACAAAATGAAGTTTGGTCCATGAGCAAACAGCAAGAATACATACTACTGGACATAAGCATGATGATATTACCGCAAACATAAAAGAGGCTCTAAATGAAAATATACAAAGTCCATTTGTAAATGAAAATTTACAAAGAGTGAATTCATCCACCAAAAATACAAACACATGATACAACTTCATTAGCAATGTACATGATACAACAACTTGAACTAAACACAATCAGCACACTCACAATAAGAACAACTACAACGATAAATTTCCAAATATTATTGAGTCCTCCATTCCTTGCATTAACTCTAGCCTGGTAGGCAGCTTCAACTCCAACTAAATTTCTAGCTTCGACTTCAGATATGTCATTCCTATGTAATAATTCATTTATCACTTCCTTTGGTCGATGGTCAAATTCTGGGTCCAACCATTTGAAATAATCACACGCAGTAGCTTTCTAAAAGAAAGAATGCACTCAAATTAGACTATTGATGAAAATAATATGTTGAATGGATTTAAATGTCTAACGTATTTATAAAAGCTCACCCCATAATGGCGGCATCCATAAAATATCCTACCAGGAGTCCGTTCAGTCCAAGAAGTTTTTAACGCAGCATCTTCTTGACAACAGCATTTAGGGAAGGATTTAATGGGTGTCCCCCCATCTGAAATGGGGACACCTGCCCCCATTTATCGGCGCCCATCCGATCCAGATCGGACGGGCACCGATCAAAAGTTGGTTTTTTCTCCTTGAAACGACGATCGCGATAAAAAATGACCGGTTCGACGAGCGGTTCAACGCGGTTCGTTGGCGTCCGACGGATCCACCGGCTATAAAAGGTTAGAAACCCTCTTACAGCATTCATTTTTTTCCTCTCCTCTCTTTCTCCTCTTCGTTTCTCCTCTCCGCGCCGCCGATCTCTTCTCTCTCTCCCCTCTCTGCGGCTATCCGATGCCGACGAGCAAAGTCAGATCTGCGACGTTCGGCGACGACCCTCCGGCCAGCGCCGCAAAACCCCTAGCCAGCCCAGTCACGCCGCAAAACCCCGTCGCCGGTCTCCTTCGACCAGATCCGGCCAGATCTGGTCGTTGTCGGCCTCCTTCGATCGGATCTGGTCATCGCCGGCTTCCTTCGACCAGATTCGGCCTGATCTGGTCGTCGACCTGCTGCGCTAGCACGATAATGCCGGCCGCCCTGCACAACAACGCCTCGCACGCCGCCAGACGCCCTGCTGCGCTCGCACGACCCCGCCGGACGCCCTGCCGCGACGATCGCCGACCCCTCCGCCACGGATCTGCCCCTAGCCAACCCCGCCGCCGCCGTTGAGCTCGTCCGCCCCGCCGTCCCTACACGACAGCGCCTCGCACGCCGTCGGACGCTCTGCCACGCTCGCACGACCCCGCCGGACGCCCTGCCGCAATGGTTGCCGACCCCTCCGCCACGGATCTGCCCCTAGCCAACCTCGCCGCCGCCGTTGAGCTTGTCCTCCCCGCCGTCCCTGCATGACAGCGCCGCACGACCCCGCCGGACGCCGTGCCGCGCCGGTCACCGACCCCTCCGTCGCGGATCTGCCCCTAGCCAACCCTGCCGCCGTCGTTGAGCTCGTCCGCCCCGCCGTCACGGAGCTCACTTATTCATGTTAAGTTAAAACACATCAATTTTTCAAGCTGTAATTTTTTTGCGGTAATCCATGTTGTAAATTAGTTAAACTTTTGTTAACTTGTATTTGTTACACTGTAAATTTATTTTTCTTACTCGTATGTGATTGTCGACATTTGTACAACGTCGAATTGTTCATCCACAATGTGGAACGTCGAATAGCTCATAGAAGGTCATCACATATTCTCACATTCTCGCCTCTTCGGACATTCTCCTTGGAACACTGTAAATTTATTTTTCGTGCACGTATGTGATTGTCGAGACACGTCGAATTGTTCATGTACAATGTGGAACGTCGAATAACTCATAAAAGCTCATCACATATTCTCACTTCGGACAACAAATCTAACGCTGTGTTGGAACAGTGTAAATTTATTTTTCTTGCTCGTATGTGATTGTCGATATTTGTACAATGTCTAGAAACGTCCAATTGTTCATGTACACATTCAACGTCCAATTGTTCATGTACACATTCTCGTCTCTTCGGACATTCTCACTTAATGCCGAGATTCGCCAAATCTAACGCTGTGTTGGAATTTATTTAATTCTGAAGGCGTGTAAATCACAATCTAGGAAAAGAACCTCTTTGAAATTCTGAATGTGCTTTACATGATAAATCTAAATCACTAATTTACAACATGAATTATCAATAAAAAATTTACAAAAGTGTAACTAATCACAGAATGACATGGTGCTCGCGGCGTGCGTCGGCGCTCGGTGTGGGGGGGCGGCGGTGGTGCGGGGTTGCGAGAGGTCATCACAATGGCGGTGCGTGAGCTCGGCGGCGATGGGCGGGCGGGCAGGCTCGACGGCGATGAGGCAGGCGAGCTCGGCAGGCGTCCGGCGGCGTGCGGGGCATTGTCGTGCAGGGACGGCGGACGGACGAGCTCAACGGCGGCGGCGGGGTTGGCTAGGGGCAGATCCGCAGCGGAGGGGTCGGCAACCGTAGCGGCAGGGCGTCCGGCGGGGTCGTGCGAGCGCGGCAAGGCAGACGGCAGGGTCGTGTGAGCGCAGCCAGGCGTCCGGCGGCGTGCGAGGCATTGTCGTGCAGGGCGACCGGCGTTGTCGTGCGAGCGCAGCAGGTCGACGACCAGATCCGGTTGAATCTGGTCAAAGGAGGCCGGCGATGATCAGATCCGACCGGATCTGGTCGAAGGAGGCCGGCGATGGGGTTTTACGGCGTGACGGGGCCGGCTAGGGGCAGATCCGCGGTGAGCTCAGCGGCGTTGGCCGGGGGGTCCTCGCATGAGAGTCGCCGAACGTCGCAGATCTGGCCTTGCTCGTCGGCATCGGAAAGCCGCGGAGAGGGGAGAGAGAGAAGAGATTGGCGGCGCGGAGAGGAGAAACGAAGAGGAGAGAGGAGAGGAAAAAAATGAATGCTGTAAGAGGGTTTCTAACCTTTTATAGCCGGTCGATCCATCGGCCGCCAGCGAACCGCGTTGAACCGCTCGTCGAACCAGCCATTTCTGATCGCGATCGTCGATTCAAGGAGAAAAAACTAACTTTTGATCGGCACCCATCCGATCTGGATCGGACGGGCACCGATAAATGGGGGGAGGTGTCCCCCATTTCAGATGGGGGGACACCGAGACACCCATTAAATCCTTTAGGGAAAGCCATGTCCTAAGAAATAGTATATAAGTGTAAACTTCAACTAAACATTATGAAAGACTAATAATGGGATATGAATGCATTTTAGATCCACATGGCATATGAATGAATATGAAAACAACATACATATCACACGAATAATAATACACGATCAAATAATAAAATCAAGGTAACATAAGACAAATAATAAAATCAAGGTAATTCTCCTCCGGATATGCCAGAATCATAAAACTTGTATAATTCTAGAGTATATACACGAGGAAATCAAGGTAATTCAATCAGGGAACAATCAGGCACCTTGCTTCAACTATTTCTAGAGTATTAAACATGTCAATTAGGATTTTGTGTGTTATAGAGCAAAATTCACGAACAACACAATGGAATTAAAAAAATAGACATCGTAGGGGATCAACAAAGTGAGAGGCGGAGGAAGGACGTCGTCTCACCTGAGGGATGTTCGGAGTAGCGGCCTGCAAGAGGGAGACATCGGTTTGATTTGGCTCTAGTAGCAGCAGCAGGGGTCGTCATCTAGGGCATCGAGCGAAGGATGCATCAGAAACCAAAAGAAAGAGAAAAAGAAAGATCCAAAGCTTAGGGCATCATCTCACCTGAGGGATGTTCGGAGTCTGGCCAGAGGGAGACGTTAGTTTGATTCGGCTCTAGCAGCAACAATAGGGGTCGTCAACTAGGGCATCGGCGAAGGATGCATCAGAAATCGAAAGAAAGAAACAAAGATCCAAAGCTTAAGGTATCATCTCACTTGAGGGAGTCCGTCACGACCGATGAGAGGAAGACGAGCGGCTTCCGCAAGGTCGATCGTTGCCTAGGGCATCGCATCGAGAGAGGGATTATGTCCGGGAGAATCTCTGAGGTAGTAGAGTGAGAGGAGGTGGGAGGGCGGCGTCTCACCCGAGGGATGTCCATTGTGGCCGGCGAGAGGTTGACGAGCAGCTCCGGCAGGGGCGATCGTCGTCTAGGGCATCGCACGGAGAGAGGGATCATGTCCGGGAGAATCTCTGAGGTGATTAGAGTGAGAGGAGGAGGGAGGGCAGGAGACGAGCGGCTCCGGCAGGGGCGATCGTCGCCTAGGGCATCGACATGAAGAAGGCTCACATCCGTACCCTAGCAGTGTTTGTGCGATGCGCCGTCGCGTCTTGTTTTTTTCTTCTCCAGCGAGATATCTGAGCCATTCCTTTGAATTGGACGGTCGGGATTCTCCCGTTCAGACTCGGCCGTGCGCTATTGCACGGACAATCGAGATGAGGGCATTTCATGGCACTGCACGAATGGGCGTTTCACGCTCATTTAATCATTTAATCATAAAATGAAAGAGCTACGTTGAGATCGACTCTTCTTCATCTTCAATACCAACTTTAATGGAAACTGAATAATTTCCTGCACTCTTACCTCCATTGGTCGTTGAAATGTTCAAGTCAAATTTGGGTAAGGTCATGTAGACGTCTATATTATGAAATCCATCATTTGAGTTGACGAAAGCAAGGCATTCTTCAAATGCTCTTAGGCTCCTTGACGACTACAATAGCTAAGGAAACATTTTGATCGAATTTACAAATTTAATTGAGGATTCCATGTAAAGAATCATTTCCATACTTTACTTATTATTTAATCATCACCACAACTTATCACTAATATATCGATTGACCTATTACATAAATATATTTTTTTCTATAAACAATAATATTTATAATAAGTCGATCAATTTATTCATGTTTTACTTTCTTGAAAGAGAGATGTACTTAACTTGCTTTTTGTTGTTTATAATCTTCACATTCAAATCATCAAATCAACTGTTTGGACAAGCTTCCATTCTTATACAAGTATCTTTAGAAAGAATTTATGAAAGCAACAATGTTAAAAAATATTAATATTTGACGAATTTGATGGAGAGAATGTGACTATATCATTTCCAATGTGCGCAGAGGGTGTTTGCCGCTTGATGTTATGGCTTATAAAGGTCGCCTAGTTTTGTAGTGAAAAAAGTGCACTTTGATTGCGTATGTTACAAAGCAATTAATATGGATATTATACTGTTTGAACAATAATTAATTATTACCGAAAATTTAAAGAAAATTGGTGTTTTTAATTTTGGGTTTAAGCTACGTCAGACTATTTTTTGGGTTTTACTCATCGCAATTACACTCGCGATATAATTATCCCAATTACAAAAATAAATAAGTTGATGGTGGAGAATTGATGTCGTCCAAATAGTCCTTTTACGCATAGAATTTTGGTAAGGAAGAAAATTCACATATATAGCTGAATTTATTTGAAAGATGTGATAGTACAACTGTCTTGGCATTTTTTTAGATATATTCACCTACATAAATTTCTCAATCTACCGGCGCATATGATATTGTTTTGAGCATATGATATATTTCAATCGTTTTTAGAGTTGGAAGGAATATTAAAATTTTAGTTTATTCAAACGATAGTTTGTGGTGCCTTAGTCATTCAGAGAAATTGTCCATTCATACTTGGTTCAATATGAAAACCAAAGAAGCGTTTATTTTAGTTCAATCGAATAGTGATATTGGATTCCGAGTTACAATAATAAAACTAGTAACTTGGAGTATTGATTTTAAAAAAAAAACATTTCTATTATCATATGACTAAAATACTTTAATTTTGAAAATACAAGGAAAAATTATTATAATTAGCCAAGTTAGAAATTTAATACCTCACTTTATGTAACGAGGAGCTTTGTTGGCATCACATATCTTTATTCTAAAAGATGTTTAGAACCATAAACATACATTCAAACGGTCCAATTTATATTTTACCAATCAAAACACCTTCAAGTCTACGAAGTGTTTGATGCATCGGTCTTGGACCATTAGGTTAGTAGTTCTAGATGTGAACTCATTATCATTTGATTATCAAGGTTACAAAAGTTTTAATAATGTGTAGAGTATAGACTTCTTGGTATTCATGTGGTAAGCTATCTATTTCTTTTAAATACAATATTAAGTTTATTTTGCGTTAATTCAAACAAATTTTATTGAAATTTTCACCCTCAAATAAAAGTGATAAATCATTTGTTCTACTTTAACGTTCGTTTGGTTAGGAAATTTTTTAGAAAGAATAAAAAAATATTTTAGAGATTATTGTATTCTAATTATATTTTTATTCTTTGGTTTAAAAGAATAAATTTAATATTTTATAATTAAAATATTTTACTGTAAATAGTTTACAATTTATTATTTTATTATTATAATATAAATTATAATATAATAATATATCATTAAATAATTAAAAAATAAGAAAGGATGAAAAATTAGAAAAGAATGAGAATATATTATTATGTTGTTTTAAAAGAATAAAAAATGTTCATCATTTGTAAAAAAAAGGGTGATTTCTCACTTTTTAAATAATTTCATCAAAAATAAAGTTTGATCATGTTAACCTTATTCCACATTATTGCTTTTGATCATATTCTCAAAAATATCAAAATATTCTATTTTTATCTATGAACCACACGACTCCAAAATCTTGAATTCCAAATCTGTCCTATACTCAGAAATCTCATATGTGATAGATAGCATGCGACATGGAAATCTGAAAAAAATTAAATTAGGATAGTATATTTAAAATATCAAATGTAATGTATATTACTTTTGTTGCGAGACTAAATTAAATTAATGAGATAGTTGAAGATTTAAATGAAAAAAAAGGAGGGTCACATGACATGAATGAATGGAGAGAAGGTGAGTGTAATCTACTAGGCATGGGACCACGCGTGCTGTACAATAATTATTCGGGAGGAAGAGGACGACCAAGTACTCAACTCTCTCATTTATGGCTCATGTGCTCTGGATTTGAGCAGACGACAACTAACCATTAAAAAAAATATGAAGATAAAATAATTTATCTTTTTTTATATGAATTTAGAGGTTATTAGACTAAACTTATAAGTCACTTATAAATTTATTTTAAAAAATCTTAACGTTTAATAACTTAAAAATTTGACTGATAAGAAAATATTAAATTTACTTATAAGTCAAAAAAAATAAACAAGAGGAGGAGTGATTATTTTTAAAAAAAAATAAATTAATTAGTTGTTTCATAACTAACTAGTTGTTATTAATATAAGTAGTTTTATCCAAACGTGTAACTACTTATTTTTTAAAAATAAGTTTCAGTCAATAAAATACTTATCGATTATTCTTTATCAACTAAGTCAAACGGATCTTAAGCTTTTAAAAATAAGATTATTACTTCACTTAATTAAAACTTTACACGAGCACTAGACTCGTCTAATTCGACATGGTATGAATAGCGTAATAGAGAAAGAGTCATTAGCATGTATATTTTTTACACTTAATCCACTAGAAATTACGCATTCATGAACAATAATGCATTCTTTAACTACAAATCCATATTTCAAATTTATGCCCCTCATTATTTTGCTTACACGTTTATCATTTCAACAATCAGTCCTCGTCTAATTTGACTTATAATCAATCTTGATTACGGCATTAGACAGCTAAGCAACAAATAATAATAATAATAGTATGAATATATTTTTTAAAAAAAAATGGATTTCTCCACCATGCAATTGAGGCATACGGTCACAGATGAGGGTACAATATACAAACAGCATATTGCAACCTTCCGTGCACTTTCCTGCTTTCTCAAGGGACAGCAATATATATATATATTATTATTATTATTATTATTATTATTATTATAAATCAATAAACTAAAAATAATTAAATCGGATACCATAATTTTAAAAAATCAATCGAATTATATACATTTTTTTGTCAGAGTTAACGTTGATCATGTCATTATCACACGGTACCGCCAGCTAATTCGAACGCAAAAGGAGGAGATCATGGTCACCAAAACGTGTACTATGATTGATTCTTCAACCTAAAGACTAGTAGACCATGAGGTATATGAAAAAAGAAATCCCATTAATGAGTAACATCATGTGCTAGCCTCACATAATATTATTGATGGATTAATAAATTGAAAAAAAATAACTATTTAGATTTATTTCAATCGATTACTTAGTTGATTTAACTAATTTTAGTCTCATAATAAGAACTTTTGTCAGATCATCTTTGAACATTTATTTAGCTCAATATTATCAAAATCGTAAAGGACTTGGTAACCTGATAACGAGAAATTCAGGATTATGAAGACATATATGTAAAGTTAAATACTATTTATTTTTGTTATATTTTATTCCATTTTAATCATAATAAACCACTTTTCCGTTTTTTTCTATTTTTGCAGTTAAAGGTACAAACATACTTGATCAATACGAGAGAAGAAAAATCAGCATAAAAGGTTGTGAAGTAAAATAGAAAATTATTATAGTTAAAAAAAGAAGAGATAAAATAAAAAATACTCCCTTCATGTATTTTATCTTAATTATACGAAAACCAAAACAGAGTCACGTGTCGCTTTTGAAACTTTTGACTAGTTCATAAGATCCGCATGAGCTGGGAAATAATAAACATATCGTTGTCAAAATATTGTTCAGAAGTTTAAATCTAATAGTTTTTTTTTTACATTTTATTTTTATTAAATCTAATAGTAAAAGCGAGTGGATGGGCCGCTCCATCGCCCGTCCCCAACCGCCACTTGCTCAACCATATAATAATAATATAAAATATAATTTCATTAATTTCTTATTTAGAATGCCCCAACTCCAATGTGAAGGGTGCAAAACTCGAGGTCTGAAGCTTTAAATAAAAAACAATTTTTTTCCTTCCTCCTTCGGAAGAGAAAAAAAATATGATTTTTACTGCTTTTTATGGCTCCTGCAGACCAATCTAATTTTATTTTGAATTCATATCTTTTCTGTCCTTATTTCATGCAGGCCAATCTTTAATTACAGCTTTTGCCGGTGTCCTCTCTGATTCCCCTCCTTTGTTCTCTCTTCCTCCTTTTACTTTTTTTTTCTCTTGAATTTTTTTTTTTCTGAATTGTGAGAGTGTTTCGGTTTGGGTTCTCTGGTTCTGTTGTTATAAATCTGCTGCAAACCCCTCCTTCCCTCCCCTTCATCTAGTCCCTGAGGATCCGTCCCTCTTGTTCTTCTCTCCCCCAGCTCTGGTGCTCTCTGCAACAGGGAGGCAGCTGAGGTAAAAGATCTCTTCTTTTATGTTTTCCGCTTCCCCCTCTTTCTTCCCCTTTGTTGTTTCGTTGTTAAATGAGATAGATCTGACTTTGTTCTGCTTACATATGGTCAGATGTTTTTTTTTTCATTTTCCTTCTCCTCGTGCTTTGAAGATTACCGTCGGTTTTTATTTGAAAGCTGCGACTTTGCTCCATTCCAATACTTAAAAGTTGGACCTTTTTACTGTTTATGCCGTTCTTCGTGTCAACGGTGTCCGTTTTGAGAAGTTCATTTCTGCGCTCTATTTGTTCTTTTTTTTTTATTTTTGCGAAAAGATCTCATGTTAAAACCGGGTAGAATTTGCATGTTCGTGACATCTCCTATTCTTTGGTCTAGGTTATATGTTCTAATCGGTGTCTTCTATTTGTGCGCAGGCGTTCTTCTTGTCAATCTCGAAGAGATTAAGCAAAAGATGAATCAGCTGGCGATGCATCAGAACGCTTTCGCTGCCTTCGACGAGACGAGGAGCCCGTTCGCCGTGGCTGACCGCAAGCACCCTGTGTTCTGCCCCAAGCCCCGGCGGCTCGGGCCCCTCGCTGCTGTCGCCGACCCGATTCGACCCCTCTGGTGGCATTCGAGGCACGTCTCTCTTCTTCTTTACAGAAAACAAACGAAAAAAACATCCGGTTTTTTCCCTCTTCATCTTTGGTGGATCTCTGACATTGTTTCTTTCTCGTGGCAACAGTCTTCAGGTGGACACTTGTGATTCGAAAGCAGGAGCAGAACTCCTCGATATTTTCCTCTCAAAGGTGAGATTTTTCATCTTGCTCCAAACTCTCCAGCCATTTCACCCTTTTTTCTCTTGTTCATCGGCAACTTTTTTCTTTGCTATCTTTTTAGAGAAATGTACTGTAGAGTTTGCTGTCTGTAGGATATGCTCTTTTGCAACATCTGTCTAAGTTCGTTCTCGTGAAATGTTTCAGGGAGGAGAGTCTCCGGTGGCTTCGTCGCCGCCATTTTTCTGCGGCTCACCGCCGAGTCGGGCGGCGAACCCGGTCGTCCAAGACAAGCGGTTCGGCGAAGACCGCCCGCCGGCCCCAGTCCCCGCCTCACCACTGATCCAGTCCGGCGGTTCGCCGATGTCCCCGCGCAAGGGCTGCGCCCGTGCCAAGTTCGGCCTGATGCCAGCAGCCGTGCGCATTGAGGGTTTTGATTGCCTCAGTCGCGACCGCCGGAGCTGCAGCAGCATCCCTGCTGTGGCCTAAGAAACCACTGCACATAATATAACCCCCCCCCCCCCCCCCCCCCCCCAACAAAAAATCCCCATGTCTGTTTCAGATGCAGTATTGGGGAAGTAAAACAAGAGTTAAATTAACATCAATCATCAACTACAGTTGTAGGTGCTAAGCAAAGCAACAGTTCTGGAGAAGTTTGAGTTCCCCCATGAGCACTGATGGATGCCGCAAATGAGGCCTTTCGTCTTTGTTGTTTGTAAATGTCCAACTAGCAGTCGTTTGTTTTCCCTTTCGTGTTTGTAATATAAAGTTCTTGTTGTAGATATGAAATAAGAAGGCAGCAGGGAGAGAGACTGAGAGATGAGGCAAGCCAATCCTTAGGTTTTGTTTTGTTACCCGTTTTACATTGGGTTTAGGTATAATTTATATATTAGAGAAGGGGGAGAGATAGAGAGAGAGAGAGAGAGGAGAGCTTGTCTTGGTGGTTTTATGTTTAATTTCTAAATGGGATTCTGTACAAAGAGCTGATGATGCTTGGATTTTTGAAATGCGCAATGGGATGTGTAAATATTCATATGAAGAGAAGCTCATTGAATCATGTGATCCAATGTTGAGCTATTTCCTCTTTTATTTTTTAATCCATTATCTTTTTGGTATCTTTATGTGTGTTATATTATGTGAACTTGCCACTGTGCTAGGTAGTGGGTCCATATGTGAGAGTAGTTGGATGCCATTTCTATCTAAATATTAAAAAAAGGAAGTATAGAAAATGATGAGATGGTGTGGTGAAGAGATCTCAAATCATGGTATGGTCATGGTTGATAATTCCTGCAGAGTTTTTAGTGAGGAATCCTATTCTCATTTTTTTGTTCTTCTTTCTGGTGCATCTGGATGTGGCCAGTGGTACAGTTTGGAAAATGCTTCTCAAGGGGGGCAAGAATGTGGCATATTGTTGGTTTGTTGTGTTGTGCCCCACGTTAGGATTAGGTTTTGAGGATGTGTTGACAACTCAAAAGGATTTTATAGGAAGAAAAAAAAGGCAGACATGATGATAAAAGTTTTAAAGTGAACAGAACATTATTCTGAGATTGTTTGTTCCATGCTTACTGTTTTGAACCACCACGGTCAATCACCTTCGTGGCTTTTGAAGACGACAAGAAAAAACTCAGAAAGGTTCTCATCTCATGAGATTTGAAATCATTTTGATCGTGCCTCAATTCCTGAGTTCGTATGTGTTTGTCGATAAGAATTGATTAGAATCAACTCACTGATTTACGATGCAAACTTAAAAGTCAAAATAAATTTATCAAATCATTTTTTTTATCATTACACTCAATCCATCAAAATGCATTCAAAATTGATATGTCAATTTAATTATTCATTAAAATTATGGAAAATTTTACGATTTTACTTCTGAAACCATACCATGGGACCAGGTTGCAAAAACATTTTTTTGTTCCTTTTTACTTGTAATGAACCGGAAAAGTAAGCATTCGGTACCATAACATGTCTTTAGTTAGTATGTGCACAGGATCGAAGAACTCATGGGCGGACCTACATCTACATTGACCCCATTAAATTTTTATAGTGTATTGTATAAGTATTACTATTAACTCAATTGATAATTAAAATAATCTAAATGTTACAAATAGCCTACTTCTACATTTATGTTTCGAAATAAAATTTGACAGATTGTTTATATTCTTACTGTAACATAATATCTTTTGGTAATTAGCTCTTCACTTCTAAAACAATCTCCAATATTATTCATTTATAAATTTTCATTAGTTTATCTTAACCCTTTAATTTATCTTTTTAGTGATACAATTATAACTAACTTTAAAAAACAAAATCGCTATTGACTTCATTTTATCATTATTTCAATAAATAATCACCATGCATTTTTATTTATCCACTACAAGAATATTGTGAATTTGCAACGGATTTATCCATCGCAAAATCTTCGAAATCTATCGCAAATATGCCTTTGCGACGGATTTTTCGACGGATATTGTTAGTTCGAAATTTTGTCGTCGCAAAAAATTACCGGCGGTCTTTAAATACCCCTTCGAAAGTTTCGACGGATGTTTGCGACAGACAACTCACCTTCAAAATTTTCGACAGGTGATATCCGTCCAAAGTTTCAAAGGGAAGGTCATCCTTCAAAATTTTTTACGGATTTTACTAGAAGGAGAGAACGATGGCCCTTCGCAAGTTCGGACGGTTTTCGACGGGATATTCCATCGGTAGTATCAACGGGAGATCTCCCGTCGAAGGTTCCGACGGGTCAGACCATCGGCGGGTCGATGACCCATCTAAGCCTTCGACAGGTTTGACCTGCCAAAACCTTCGGCAGGTCGATGACCTGTCGAAACCTTTGGCAGACCGGCAACCTGTCAAAGTCTTCGACAGGCAACACCCGTCGTAGGCACCAACGGAGTGCGAAGGCAACATCCGTCGAAAACAACCGGCACAGACGATCGAAAATCGAGAAAGAGAGAGGGGGATGGGGAGGTGGCCGTCCGGCCGTGAACTATGGATCGGTCGTGTGCGCCCCATCCATTGCCTGCGCGACGGAACGGCCGCCCGTGAACCCCATTACGCGCCGGATCCGCCGCCTACGGTCGGTGCACAGGGGGCCGGATCTGCCCGCAGGGCGTCGGATCGGCCGTCTACCACCGGATCCGACGCGTAGGCGGCCGGATCTGGCCGCAGGCCACCGAATCGGCCGGATTGATCGCCTGTGCGCCGGATCAACCACCAGCGGCCGGATCCGGCAACATCAGTTGCCGGAGTCGACAAAGAGGAAGAGGGGGAGAGCGGCTGGGATCGCCGAAGTCGTTGCTGTGGGGGAGAGCGAGAGGAGGAGAGAGATAAATAGAGAGAAGTAGAGAGAAATAGAGGGATAGGGGTAAATATAGGGTGTCGGAAGCGGAGGAGAAGGAGGGAAAAGTGCGCGAGAAAATATTAGAGTTAGCGACGGACATATCCTTCGAAAAATTCTATCGATAAATAAAATAATATTATTTTTTCATCAATGTTTATATAAGAAAATTTATTATTTCAATTACCGAAGGAAAGTCCCTTTGGAATTATCGAAGGATTTAGAATCCGTGTATTTATAATATTAATCACAATATGACTCTTTAAAAATATATTGCATATATATTATTATTAAAATTAATTACCGACGGTCATGGCTTTCGAAATTACTGACGGATCAATATCCTTTGTAATTTCGAAGGCTAAATCCATCAGTAATTTTAATTATAAAATATTAAATGTATACTTATATTACATCACATATATATTATTATAAATATATTTACCGACGGGTCTGACCTTCGAAATTATCAGTGGATTTGAACCCGTCGGTAATTTCGAAGGATATTCCCGTCGGTAACGTACTGATGGATATTTTCCGTCGATAATTTCGAAGGATATTTTGGCCCTCGATAATTTGGAAAGTGTTTTCTATCCATCGCAAATGCTGTCGAAAAATGCAAAGGATTCATGTCCGTCGAAAATATTCCGTCGCAAATTGATAATTTTCTTGTAGTAGTCACTAACTTCTTTGTGAATGATTATATATCGTTATGGATTTGTTTAATGATATTGATAATAAGTTTATTCAATAAAAAGTGGAAGACCAATAAAATGGTTGAATATGTTAATTTTTTAGTTGATTTATGCTTTAAATATATGTTAGAATATAATAATTTTCATATTAATATATTATAGGAAAATAAAAAATTGCACCCATAAGACGAAGGGTCCTAGGTCCGCCCTTGGAAGAACTAGTTCACAAACTTTATGGCATCAGGCTATTGATGTTACATTTGAACTATATTGAGTAAGTTCATATGTTTTTTTTCTTTTTTAACCAATTCTACATGTCAAAAAGCGAATTCAAACTCAAAACTTCTACTTAACCTAACCCTCTTCAAACCTTCTTGGTTGCTGCAGTTCGTATGTTGATGAGAAGCTGGATCACAGTCACAGCTGGTGGAGTCTGCTTGAAGAGGCGTTGAAGATTAAAAGCACTGTTCTTTTGTACTTCACAATGCAGAGCACATGGCATGTTCAGATCCAAGGAACAACAAGAAGAAAAAAAAAAGGACTGATTTGAACCATGTTGCAACGTTTACATCAATGTCATCAACTCATAATTTAATTCGAGTCAACAAAATTATGGAAATTATTCTGCATTTTTCTAATCTGATGTTATTTATTTCAAAAACTGTAGCCTGAAAGGAAAAAAAAGGTGAGAAAAATGTGCCTTTGGGCAACCAAAAATACGAGACGAAAAACTTAAGGTGCGTTCATTGTATTGTCATTCAATATTACCTAATAATATAAATAGTTTTTCAGAAAGATTGTCACTCGTTAAATTATCAGCAATGTACATTACCTTGTTTAGTACATATAAGTAATTTATTTGTCAATCCATATTAGTTATTTATAAAAAATACATATTTATGAGTTAATATACAGTTTTTACTAATATATCCTTAATAAAAAAAATATGTTTAGATATATAATTTTTTTAACTTCATAAAATTAAATCACAAATATATAATCTCACCCATAAAATTAAAATTTATAAAATAATTAATATATTTTTTAAAATATGATAATAATATAGTAATAATATTTATATATTTATTTGATTAATTTTATAATTTATTTAATTATTATTATAATTTATTCAATGTATTTTAAATATTTAAATAAAACTATAAAGGATAAATGCGGAAAGTAAAATTTAAAATATTGCAACCCAAGTGGTAATGTGGATTGTCTATTCTTATAGGTAATGTACATTGTCACTTCATAGGCAATGTGAATTGTCTGAACAATGCAGATTACTCATTACCTGTCACAAATAAACAAGGTAATATGGTGGACTCAGATAATTTAATACAATATTACTTAATAATCTACAAAAATTACCTATAGAGAAACGCCTCCTTAGACTTTGTTTGGTTATATCATCAGTAAAGAAAAAAGAGGAGAATGTGAGGAAGAGAAAGAAAGATAATGGTACCATCATTTTGGAGTTTAAAAAACCATCAAAGAAGGTAATGGAGGGTAAATTCCTCTCCATTTTTCTTCATAAAAATTTATCCAAACTAGATAAATAATTTTTTTACCTTTCCTTCCCATCTTTTATCTCCCTTTTACTCTAAATCCAACTGGGGCTTAGAGAGAAGACAATGGCAGCTTACTTTGCTGATTGCATAAGAAAAGTAAAGGTAACAAATAGGTAAAGCGAACATGATCCTGTTGGATCATTCATGTTTTTGTCTGTAATATATATAAATATAATTATTTTATAAATTTCTTATTTTTTATTATAATGAATGATTCTTTAAACTAATAATAAAGAAAAATATAAATAAATAAATAAATAAGTGTGTAATATATATATATATATATATATATATATATATATAGCATAAGAGGGGACGAGTACATGAAAGTTCGAGCCCAAATAGAGATCGCATGTGGAGAGATAAAGTTACACTTTTATATGCTCACAAGACACCTTTGTGGTGTGCAATCCACACCATAAATCCCACACGACTGAGTTTCGAACATGGAATCCATATTATATCGCAAAATAGAAATCTGCTTTCTTTCAAATTGGGCTTTGGGAGGATGGAGTAGGTGATTAGTGGATTCCTATTTTTTTATAGAATTGTTTGTTAATTGCTTTTTATAAAATAATTAACGCATTTGATGTTTGAAAGAAAAAAAAAACATGACGGAGCCCCAAAATGAATATTTCGGTTGAGACTTTAGAGTAATCTCACAAGCTTTAAAACTGTTCAGAGGTTAACCAATATAGCACGTGCGTACATTTGCACCTTCAAATGTAGCATCAAAGTCGTTCGAATATAAGAATCTATATATATATATATATATATATATATATATATATATATATAATGGAGGTGTGAATCATCTTTGTTTCACACCAGGTGAAGTAACATTTCAATCATTCAAATCAAATTGGACGACTCAACTTAGATTTGATCAAATCTGATCGGATGTCGTCCTAAATGAACATTCCCCCTTCTCTGTAGACCGTGAACCCTCCTTCCCACCTCTCTCTCTCCCTCTCTCACACGATGCAGCCCTCAATTGATCGTCGGTGAGTACTCTCGCCCTTGATCATAGGCCACTCCCTCCTCCCTCTCTTTCTCTGCTCATATCCTCTCTCTCTCATCCTGCAATGCCTTTCGACCTCGACGCATATATATATAATATATATATAATTTTTGTACCATCAATATGCAACTAAAGAATCAGGATATTAACCTATTAAATTTGATCTCAATTATATAGTCATCGTTCTAATTCAATAGAATATTAATATTAACTTTGGATATTCTGATTCACCTTTCAACTTGGGCGAACAAGTGAGCTCTCAATGATTTCATACGGACATGCCTTAAAATAATATGGGGAATAGAATTGAGGTTCCACTAAAGTTGTCACTTTAATTCAGAGTTGTTTGGAAGAAATCGAACATAGCATAGGGAGTACAAATGAAAATAAACTTGGTTCCATTAGAAATGTGCACTCTAAATTGGTATGAACGATTAGAAATCGATCATTTATAATACGTTCAGACGTTCAAATCATAATACACAAGAACACAGCAAACAATAAAATTACTGACGTATATATGATAGGATTATATCACTAATTGCTCTTTAAAAATTGGTGCAGTTCACAACCCAAAATAGGGCTTCATGGCGATGAAAAATCTCCAACTTGGGCGAGAAGTGAGATCCGCGATCGTGAACTACTGTCGCGGCCCACGAACTCGTCGATGAAATTTCTCGACTTTGGCTTACGATCGTGAACAGTGGTTAATGCATGTGAAGTCATCTTTTCACCGCCATGCATGAATAGTATTTCATGACCACACAACAATTCTGTGATTGGGAACCAACAGAGGTCGGGGTATTGAGTTTCCAAGGTTTTATTTCTTGTTCGGCTGATCAACTCGTTGGGTTGTGTGCAAAACAATGTTGTAAATCCGAAACCGACTGGTCCGAGTCGTCCGACTGTCGGACCGGGATCCGACTTTTAAAAGGGTTATGGATCAAGGTTGAGTCGATAATGTAATTAATTCAATTGGCCAAACATGAATTTTGAACCGTCATGATTTGTTCAACCAGTGTTTATATTCTTTAAAAATTTTAAAAGGATGAAAAGTTACAAACTCAATTAGTTTTAAACTTAGGGATTTATGTGATATTAAAAAAATTATTTACTTTTCTTATTATCAAAGTCGTATTTTCTTGCCATACTTGAATGTTGAAAGAAAAAAATAAATGATCCTATAATAAGAAATAAAATATTAGACAACTTATTTATTTTATTTAAATTATCAACTTTTTTATTTGTCTTAAATTAATATTATTAATTAAGCGCACAAATTATGAGTCTATATATTAATTTGTATATTCAATACCAAAGTAAAAAATATATTTGAACAATTATCTTGTTCCTTTATTTATTAAAATTTATGAATATTAGTATTATACTTTGATATGCACAATTTATATTAATTATTTATGAATATATTTATTAATATTTAGCTAAATATTTTTTATATTATTTTATTATCATCCGGTCCGATCATACGAATTAATCCGAAATCTGTTTTATTATCGTCTACAACAAAGACATCTCGATACTACATTTTTTTTTAACTGTTGAGTGTAGTCAATTACTTCTTTGGTCGATAATATAGGTTATTTTTTTTGGCCCAGAAAGTTAACTAATTCTTCAATGTCATTATCATAACTTATAAGAGCTTCCTATATGAAATGTTGGGCCAATTAGACTTACTATTATTCAAATCCAGAAGTTATACCTATTGTTATCCGAATATGAGGAACTTAAATAATTAAATTCCACTAAAATAACGTTGAGTAAGAAGCTTTTTTTTCCAAATTCAAATTCAAAACTACATTCATGGACTCGAATTCAATCTCGTAGTTTAAGTGCTCAAGCACATTAAGAGAATGAATAATTAATTTCTCATGAAATTAAAACTAAATAAAATGGTCAATTACATACGTATTCATTGATAATTCATGCATTCGGAGTTTTGATTATTACGTAACTTTTGAAAGCTCAATTATTATACCTATCGGTAATAACTGGTCCATTATTAGAATTTTGGGTGTTGACAGCCCCCCATTATTTGATAGAGATAACTAATGAAGTTGATCGGTAGTGATCTTAACTTGACTTGGTCTCTTGATTTGTCACAAAAAAAAACTTTAGAAATGTGAGAGATACTTTTCCAACTTAGGGCACTTTCGTATGACATCCATAGTAAAAACCTAATAGTTTTTTTTTCATATAAAATAGGATACGATGACATTTCAATGTTTATCGATTCAATTGATTGCACCATTACCAGTTAATTTGTCAACATTCGAATAAAATCATTTTATTTACTAATAATATTTTCCTTATAAATTATTTTAGTTGTCGGATTTAAACTGGATGAACTAAACGCAAATTTCATTTTTATATGGAATTACAAAATAAAATTAATGGTCTAATACAAATATATAAAAATCAAGTTTCCAATTTAATTTATGGGAGGGCAAAAAGTCGATCAGGTCACTTTCGAGAAGTTAATGGGGTATGTGACAACATGAAACAAGGACTTGCTCGTAACTTACTAATATATTAGATCCAATTAATTAATAGAATTAATATATTTTTAAAAATAATACTTTACCAAAATAAATATATGTTTCGGAATTTATCTTTATAATTAATTAGCGTCCATGTAAGTTAATAGGGCAAACTATTTGTAAAGTATCTTTATAAATAAACACATGAAGCTAGAACAATCTGCACCAGAAGAAATTTTATTTATATTATTTTCTATCAAATATTAGGTTTGAAAAAATATTATTAAAATCAATCAATGCTTCGTAATTAAATTTAATAAACTCATCTTCTGGTCATGTTATGCCTACGTGGCTTATAATAATTCCTCACATAATGATGTGATGAGTATGGGACAGTAATCAAGGTGGAAAAGGAGATCTTTTATACGAAATAATGGTGTGTTATTCACTTTGCGTTTGCGGAGTATAATTTTTATAGCACAAAATGTGTACTTTATAAACGTTAATGTGTAAGTAGTATCTTATCATTATATGCACGAGAAATTTTAAGTTGATGTATTGAGATATATGAACGTGTAAATTCAGAAATAATAAAAAAAATATGTCACTAATTAACGTCTCGATCTATAAATAATCATTTAAATTTTTTGATGCTGTCAAACATGATATCTAACATGAATAGCATGAATATTACAATTTGTGAATTTGAGCATAAAATACTCGTAAAGGAAGACTTATAAAAAAACTTAACGGAAAATAATAGCAATTCATGTAACTTTGAAATTATCATACATTGTCATTATCATGTCACGATGAATATGAAAGGCAACTTCAACTCCTCCTATGAGTAGAAAAAAAAATCAGCAGACAACCAACGGTGCTTGGCGCAAATGATTAGCGTGTTCCAAATAGTTTGATTAGTATTAATACTTCCTGAATGAAGTCACCATATCAGTAAGGAGAATATTATTTATCGTTCTTTTATCAAACTATGAATGAGTCGTTAATAATTTTGGACATCAAAAATTTTATTTTATTTTGAGAGAGCAGCGTGAACCCCAAAAAATCATCATTATGAGAAAGCATACCACACATGAGGGAGTGGAGAGAGAAAGAGAGGATCTGCCTATATATTATAGTGGATATGGAAGAGGAGGTTATGGAGTAAGTTTGCTCCATCCGTAGCCAGTCGGAATTTTTCTCACGTTTTATCCTCTTCTTTTTAGTCCTGAAATTTCGAATAGTTACAAATTTAGGTATATGATTTTTTTTTAACGTTACAAAAAAACTCTCCTGTTATATTCGGTGGATCGAGCAATTAATTATGGAGAAATCTTGACCACATGACACACATAAAAGTCACCTTTCCCATATCCCGTCTCTATAATAATTCAGTTCCCCATCAGCATTCTGAGCGGACAGTTATTTTCCTCTAAATATAAAATATCATCAAATTATGATAAATATTTAAGATTGTCTTATTATTTTAATTCGATATTCAATTAAGAATCAAAGGGTTGCGGACTTGATCTCCATTAATGCACAGATCAATTATTATTATGTTGGGTTAATCCACACAACTTCTTTATAATAGTGATGTTTTCATTTTTTTCCCCTCCCGGCTGAATTAATTTAACAACCATATGTTAGTAATTAAGACAATTGCTAGAATAAAACGCTTATAATTTGTTTATTATATTTCGGTGTTAATAATTATTTTTTATTTCTGAAAATTCGAACACTACACGCTAATTAGTCACAAGTTGAGTGAGTGAGGACCCATTCACGACAAGACAGCCAAAAGGATGTGGATGCAATTTTTTTTTCACTTTACTTCTTGTCTTGCTGTATGTTGTCACTTGTCTACGCTCTAAACAGATAAAGATATCATTTTATAATCCAATCCAACGCACTAGCCACAGTACGATTCTAATTATAATCAATGCCACAATAATTGTGCTTCGGAATCAAATGGAGAGTTAATCAATTATACTTTTTTTTTGCTCTAAATTCAGTAGGGTTACATCACTACTGAATGTAGGTGCAAATTGAACTTATGGATTTCTGAAAAGAGTCAGACTGTTTCCTGGTTTTTAGCAGGAATGCACATGGAACATGATGATAGCTGAACAATGTGCTTGAAATGATCCTAATTTCAAGTGATGTAACCCTATTTGTTTTTTTTTTCTTCTTCCATGTTAGTCAAATAATAAGTACAATTCTACCATAATTCCCTTTTCTTTTTTTATTATATACTCCTGATGTGTCTTGACGAATTTAACTAGAATCAGAACGGGAGAGCAAAAAATGGCTCTAGATCGATCGCGGAGTTGTTAGGAATTATTTGAAACAATAATCCTACTAATAGGTTGCGTCAATTATAATTGATTAATTTCATTTTCTTAGTTAAATTCACAAAAAATATTTTAGCATAAATGCTTATAGTGATAGGATAAAATTAGGGGAGTAAGAAAACCGACTAACCCGAAAATCCATTCGATGTGAAAAAATAGAAAATTAGGGTCCGAGTATGATTTAGGATAGTTTTTAATGAATTAAAATCCACCCGCTAAACTTAAGGCCCGTCCGAAAAAATGATAAAGGTGCATGAAGCGCATTTTTTATTTATATAATTAATACATGTGTTATTAATTTTTTTATCATAGATATAATATTTTTTGTATAAAATTTCATACTTTTCTATCACATTATCATACTCTAATTTAATAACTTTAAAATTTTAGTAATATATTTTATATTTTATATAAAAATTATTTTAAACTATTAAATATATTTTTAAAATATAATTACATAAAAGTATGATTCTAAAAAAATCACCCGAAAAACTGATCTATTAGAGGGTGGTTTTTATTTTGTTCAAAATGGTTTTAGAGTAAATTTTAATTTAAAAAATCGACTCGAAAAATAACGATTGATTTTTTTAGACCGAAAATTCAACCCGATCCGAACTACTTTCGCCCTAGATAAAATTTAAATTTAACTCATCAAAATAAAAAAAATGAATATCATCAGATTAATTTTATGTTATGTCAAATTATACACCCGAAAGATGAGGAACCTGGATTCAACCGAACACTAAGGGCCCGTTTGACTTAGCTGATACAGAATAACTGATAAGTCGAAGTGCTGATAAGTATTTTATTGACTGAAACTTAATTTTAAAAATAAGTAGTTACACGTTTGGATAAAACTACTTATATTAATAACAACTAGTTAGTTGTGAGACAACTAACTGACTTATTTTTTTTAAAAAAAAACACCCCTCCTCTTGCTTATTTTTTTTACTTATAAATAGATTTGATATCTCCTTATCAATCAAAAATTTAAATTATCAAACGCTGAGATTTTTTTAAACTAACTTATAAGTGACTTATAAGCTTAGTCACACAGCCCTATAATCAAGTATAAATTACTTATTCACTATTGATAATTTGATACTGTATTTAATCATAAACAAAATACTTATAACTAACTATTAACTGTTTTTTTTATGTGTTATATGATCAAATAATTGAGAAGCAAGTAGTAATTTTTTTTTTTTTTGCAGGGTACTCAATCATACATATACCGACAGCGACTCAATTCAAGTGTTATGAAATAATTTTATGTAAGCCAATAATGAGAAAAATGGCATAAATATCTATAAGTTTATATATCTTCAACTAGGTATCTCCTTGGGCAGCGAAGGGCTATTTATTTATTTGTACTCGAGATAAAATAGAGTATTGCAATAAGTGCATTTCACAAATTTTAAAGAATTTAATACAACCTCTCGTAAGAGTAACATGTGTGGGCTGTGTGTAGAAAAATATAAATAAATATTAAAAATCAAGAATATATTTGAATTATTTATATATGTTATACTCCCCATAGAATATTTAAATATCATTCGTTAAATACGAGTTACTTTTTAAAAGAACTTATTATTAGTTTCTACACCACTCAAATTTTAGTATTCTATGAAGCAGTTCTTTATTGAGATCAAGTGAAATTTAATTCTAACAATTAAAATTTAAATATTTTTATTATTAGAATTGTTTGTATATAAAATTTTGTATTGCATATAAAGAATAATTCTTATAATGAAAAGCCAATAGTAATAGAAAATTTGATAGTTACGTGTAAACTTAATAAATAATTAGTTTTAAAAATCACATATCCTTGGACTCAGAACTTTTGCCAAACAATCTTTATGACGGAAACTTCTATTTGACGTAGGGTAGAAATTTTTGGCAAAAAATTTCCGTAGTAAGTTCTTGCAACTAGCAAGAACCTAATTGCAAGAACAACCCTATTTTTTTCTTATAGGTTTAAAAATAGGTGGAGCTATTTTTAGGCCTATAATTTATTATTTTAATAATATCATTATATGTATATATTATATGCATATATTATATATATATATTATGTACATATATATTATATTTATTTATTATTTATACATTATCATAAATTTATAGTTTATTTAGGTATTATAACCAAAAAAGTACATTTATTATTTATTACAATTTACTTAGTGTTATGATAAAATAAAATTTTCCATTATTATTTATTATGAAAATATTTTTTTGTTTAAATGTTGACGTAAATATTTTTATTTATTTTAATTATCATATATCATAATAAAAATTAACTAGTATGATATTAGTATAATGATTAATTATGATATTCTAAATAAGTGATAATTATATAATTATTTTATATAAATATGATGTTAAAATTTCTTTTTATTTCATTTTTAGTTATTAATTAGTTTATCTTAATTTTTTTCTTCTATCTAATTGCTAATTATAAAAATATTGTGTAATTAATAATATAAAATAATTTTATAAAATATATATTTACCTCTTATTTTTTTATCCAAACACCTACTAAAATTTATCTATCAAATTAACTTTTTAAATTATCATCATCACATTGTTCCATCCAAACACTAAACTAAACTTTTATATCTAATGAATTAATTTTCGAGAACTACTTTTTCTCGAATTCTACCTGAGGACTTTGTAATTAAGGATGTTCCCAATTCAGTTGGGTTTTATTTGACCCCAATTTTTTCATTTTTCTTTTTAATTTGTTTCCTTACTTTTTATATTATTTAATATAAAAATATTATATAATATTTATTTAAAGAGCATAAAAAATTTATTCAACATTTAAACATTATTTTACACATTTAAAATATTTTATTTTGATATATTTTATTTTCATACATAATATAAACTGGAAACTAAAAAAATGAAATAAAAAAATTCGGGTCTTTGGATGAGGTTGACTCAGATCGTAAAATTTTGACTCGTACCCCACCCAACCACGAACCTAGTCGGGTAGGGTATCGGGTGTGAACACCCCACTTGCAATAAATAAAATATTATATTATATTTTTTGTAATATTTTGATAAAGTTATGTGGATTTCGAAACTTTAGACTAAATTATTTCTGTTCAACTCGCCAAGCAGACCCTAATTTTTAACTAAAACTGAGAATCAGGAATTAATTAAGCATCGACAAAAGGCCTTAAAAAATAGGATATTGAAGATAAAAAATAATAATAGGAAGCTTGCAAGAAAAAAATTGAAGTGTTAAATACACGGTAGAAGAAACTTAATTATTATTGCCTAAATTAATAGTAAATTTACGCGATCAGAGGACTATTTTGACTAAAAAAATAAAAGCTCTCGTCACGCCTTAAAAAAGCATAAAATGAATTCAGTAAACTCGTTACTAGTCAATCATTATTTTTTCCTGCTATTTTTTATTAAGTATTTCTAATGAAAAGGCACGAGTACTCTGTTTCCCACTTCCTACAAAATAAACATGCAAGAACGAAATAACAGAGATTTATATTTTACATGGAGATGTAGTAAATGAAATATACACGAATTACTAACTGGAAAACAACTCCGATAATTAGATTTTTTTTTTTCTTACAAACGATGCGAAGTAATTAAGATAAATAAAACATAATTAACTATGGTAATTAACTCGTCCTTATCATTAGATTTTGGGTCGCATTCTTTGTTAGGAATACTACCATCAGTCACGTTTGCGCTGACGCCGGCGCGACAAGGCTGCCGCCGAGGGCTCCAAGTTCAAGTCGAAGCCTCGCCGGAGTCCATCCTCTTCGCCGTCGTCGGCCTCTTCTTCTCCATCCACCTCAGCCGCCGGAGGCGAAGTCCTCCTCTTCTTTCCGCTGCCGGCGACCTCCTCCACGTGCCTGCTGCTGGCGGCCGCTTCCCCGAAATCCTCCCACTCGAACGACGGACGCCACCTCCACGCGGGGAGCGTTCGCGCCTCCGGCTGCTCATCGGCGATCCCCGGACGCCGGTGCACGGCGCCGTTGCCTCTCCCGGCACCGAGGTTCGCAGCGGACTCTCGTATCCGGCGGAGGATGGCGAAGAACTCCTCCACCTCCTCCTCCGTGGCCTCCTCCTGCTGCTTGCCTGTCCGGCAACGTCGCTTCTCCGGTGCCTCGTCCTCCATGGCGCCGTCGGCTTTTCCGCATCCCTTCTCCTTCGCCACGGTCGCCATCCGGCCCGTCGCTGCAGCGCCAAGCGTCGACATATCCTGATCGCTAAGCTTCACAGGAGCCTCTCTGCGTGTCGTCTGGTATATGGAACTGAGAGGAGAGGAGAGAGAGAGAGAGATAAAAGGCGTGGGGAAAGGAGGGAGAAAGGACGACGAGATGCCACCAGGCGGCAGCGGAGCACAACGAGCCGTCCACGAAGACCTCACGGTCACGGTTCTCGTGCAGTACGAGAGCTCGGTGACGTGATGGTAAGTGACGTCATCGCGCGGCATAATTATTGTGCATAGTGGCGGTGGTTTTCGGAGGGCAACTTCCCCAAGTTATATGTTTTAATTATTACAAGTGCACGATGTTTATTAAAAAATGAAAACGAAAAGCTAAATTTTAAAAATAATCTGACGTAAAAAAATAATTCTTATGGAAAGTAATCCGAGAGAGGGATGATTTTCTTATGGAAAAAAAATTAAGGGTCATCATATCTTTTTAAGTGATTTTTCAATTAGCAATGTTGTTTGTGTGTTCTTTCGAAAATTCTTTAGGCCACATTATTTATTTTTTTAATATTTATGATAGTGTTGATAAATATATTATTCTATAAATTTACATCTCGCTAATATCATGATTTTCCATAACTTTTTATTATTGCAAAATTATTGTGTATATATATTAAAATCTTTTAGTTGAAAAAATAATATGTGTGTATATAAGTTTTTTATTCCTTTAACTTTTAATCTTATATATATAAGTTTAATTATTTAGATATCAACATCGGACCACTTTTTTAGGATTTCTGATTTTATTTATTGGAAACCGCCACCAGTGATGGTGACATATATTTTTTAAAATTTAGCATATTCTTAATAGACAATTGACTCAAGTAATTCATCACTAAATTCTTACGACATTTCTCGTTTGGTGTTGTATGCTAAAATCACTTTGTAATGAAATGTTATTTTTCATTAGTATTAATTATTCTCTAATGTAATTTTAATAAAAAAATCCCACTTCATTCTGAAGTGGATAAAAACTCAAACATGAAAATTGAATTAAAGTCAATATTCGATGTACGAAGTTGTGCCCAAAAAGGTTGGCCATTTTCCTTTTACAAAAAATCATAAAAAAAGTCATAACAAGTCAATTTTAATTGATGGGTTATTAGATATGTTCTTTTATGCTGACTTGCTGTGTGGGTGATATTAATATTTATAAAAAAACGAGCCAAAACAAAAGTGAAGGGGGTATTAAATAGTTGACTATAATAAAAGTGGATGTCTTTTTTTTTAATGGGAAAAAATTTGTTGACTGCCACAGAGACTCGAAAACTATGCAATGCGAGAATTTGCTTAAATCTGTACACTTTTCTTTGTCTCCTCGGCGTATAGAATCAAATGTGCGGAAATTAAGTTGCATTTATCATGAAATTACTGAACCAAATATTTAATAAGTATTTTCATATGTCAGATGATATTATTGGCATGTAAATTTTTAGCAATTAATGACGTGTTATTTAACTGGTTAATGAGTATTAATTTAAAATTAAAAAAATTCAAATCTGACACCTCTCTTTTTTCTGATTTCTGATTCGAACTGTGTTCCTCGCCCAGTGCTAACCTATTTTATATTTTCAACTATTTGGAGGACTCAAATTTACACTAACTCAGATGATAAAATAATAATAATTATGTTCTTTTAAAAAAAATTTATTGTTATTCTATGGACTAATGTGCTCTCACCCAGACTATTATGAGTGAGAATTAGAATGTTTTCAGCATACCAATATATTTAAATTAGAGATTTGCTTAAACGAAAATGAGAGAGGAAAGGACTTGTTGAATACGATGGTATAAGGCAAACTCACGAACATAGAGAATCGATATAATCAACTTCTATTTTGCAATTTCCTTTTCCTTAAAAAAGTTCTATTTAGTTGCAAGAAATATATATATGTATATACTGATTTTTTAAAATAAATAGTGAAAGTTTAAACTAAATATTCTTTAAATTATTATCTTAACCGTCTCAGTTAATTATGGTCAATAATAAGTAGTTTCCAATGTTTTCTGAACTACCGTGTGTCTTAATTTTTCTCCGTGAACTATGGAGAGGCTTGTATTTCCTGTGCAGATATTACTTCGTGTTTTCCTGATATTTTTATCACTTGTTATTATCATTTAAAAAGAAAAAAAAACTGCATGCCCACTAGCAGCTATTTATGTTTTCTAAGTAACCCTCTAGTTTTTCACATTAATAATTTAACTCCATAATTTTAAGATATTTACACTTAAATCTCAATTAGTTAACTCCAAAAATAAGGTAGTAGTAGTAGTCAAGGAGCCTTCGACTCATTTCGTTGAAGCTCAAGCCTGATACTTTTATTTTTAATAACTATAATTTCAAATAAAACTAAGAAAATAATTTATATTTATATATAAAAGAAGATATATAACATACCACTTTCTCAGCATAATTTTTCTTAATTAATTCAGATATAGTAAATCATATGCTCTTTATATTAATACAATAAATAATAATAAATTATTTCAAAACTCTAAATAAACGTATACTCATGTTTATGTTTTAATTATTATTTTTCTTTAATTACAATAAATAATAGTAAATGTAATATGATGAGCTTGTTGGACAATTGTTACATATTATAATAACAACATATTTTATTGATAATAATATATTATTATAGTTAGTCTCATTAGATGACTCCAAAAAGTATGTTCATATTAATATCCAAAAAAAATTATATCTTCCTCTCACCATATACATTTAGATTTTTTTTAAAAATTATTAAGCCATTTGCTCAACCCATCCGATTCAACGGTTGAACCCTGGTTTGATCGGGTGTGACCGGCTCAATCTGCCTAGTTAACACTGACCCATGGACTGTTTTAACGCCCAAGCCACGATCGAACAAATTCGATTGGCGGGTCCGGATCAGACTTTACAACACTGAGTAGTAGTCAAGGAGCCTTCGACTCATTTCGTTGAAGCTCTAGCCTGATACTTTTATTTTTAATAACTATAATTTCAAATAAAACTAAGAAAAAATTTTATATTTATATATAAAAGAAGATATATAACATACAACTTTCTCAACATTAATTTATCTTAATTAATTCAGATATAGTAAATAATATGCACTTTATATAAATACAATAAGTAATAATATTTTTTTTCAAAACTCTAAATAAACGTATACTCATGTTTATGTTTAAATTATTTTTTCTTTACGTACAATAAATAATAGTAAAAGTAATATGGTTAGCTTGTTGGACCAATTGTTACATATTATAATCACAACATATTTTATTGATAATAATATATTATTATAGTTAGTCTCATTAGATGACTCCAAAAAGTATATTCATATTAATATCCAAAAAAAATATCTTCCTTTCAAAATAATACCTATACATATATGCATAATTAAAAATATCTGTCAATTTTTTTCAAACAAATAAATTATATAAATATTTATATAAAACAAATAATTCTACATTTTGTTGGAGTCATCGTTGTTAGGAGATATATTTTACATGATTATATTTTATTGAATTTATAAATAGTTTTATAATTTGTTGGAACCATATTTATTTATCTTCCTCTAAAAATAATATGTAATATTTTAAAAATAATAACTAATTATATAATCTAAATAATTATAGTTTTTTATAGAGTGACAGATGTTAGAAAAAAATATTTTGCAAAATTGTATTTTATCTATATATATATATATATATTGTTGAAACCACGACACAATAAACAATAACATTAATATTAATATTTATACATATTTCTTTTTAAAAAAAATTCATATCTACAAACTTTTAAAAAACTATTGGTTGTTTGAAAATAATCAATCGCGTAATTTAATTTGTTGTCTTAAAATTATTTCTTAATTGTATTGAAACTTATGTTAATATATAAATTATTTTATAATTTGTTTAATCATTAATTTTTAGCAAAATATTTTATAAAACTATGTTTTATCAATATCTACATATTTTTATAATTCGCTGTAAACATCACAACAACAAATATTATATTTATTAAAATCAGTATATTCTTTCTAATAAAAATAATATATATTTTGATAATTATAAAGTTGTGCTTAGTTATTTATGAGTTGCATGAAAATAATAGTACGCAATGACAATATCTACTGCCATGGTACAATTTCTACATAATTAACAATATCTAAAACTAAAAGATATACTTTCTTTAAATACAATATAACTACATTAACTAATATAATAAAACCATAATATATATATTAAAATAAATATTGTCTTTGGACAGTTGGACTTAGGGTAAGAACCAATTTATTTTTGGGTTATTTTCCTAAACCACACCTAAAATATCGCGATTTTTCACATTTAACCTCAAACTACGAACTTATTTTTTTTTAATCCTTAAACTATCGTAATTTTTTCAATCATTATGTCAAATTTCGTTAACTTTTCTGTTATTTTTTATTTTTCCATTAGCGAAAAGTAAAAAATACTCCTCTATAAAAAAAAGGAGATATACTTTCTTTAAATACAATATAACTACATTAACTAATATAATAAAACCATAATATATATATTAAAATAAATATTATCTTTGGACTTAGGATAAGAACCAATTTGTTTTTGGGTTATTTCCCTAAACCACACCTAAAATATTACGATTTTTCACATCCAACCCCAAACTACGAACTTATTTTTTTGAATCCTTAAACTATCATGATTTTTTCAATCATTCTGTCAAATTCCGTTAACTTTTTTGTTATTTTTTATTTGTGGTCGCACCCCCCCTCTCTCTCTCCCTACACCGACGCAGGGAGGGAGGGGTCTATGCCCCCTCTATCACTTCATCGCAGAGAAATAGGGCTCTTCCTTTTTTTTCTTGTGCACGTCGGCGTAGAAAAAGAGAGAAGGGTCGCTCTCCCCTCCCTCTCTCTCCTTGCGCACGTCGGCGGCCGGAAAAGAGGGAGGAGGGGGGTCACCCTCTCCTCAAAGTGTCCACCACTGTCCCATCCGCCACCGGTGCCTCCTCTTCCTTCTTCGATAGCCTCGACCTCGGTTATGCCATCGTGATCGTCCTCGACGTCCTCCTCTCCACCCTCCTCATAGAGGAGGCGCCCCCTCCCTTCTCTTTTCAATGAGGGGTAATTTTGACATTTCACAAATAGAAAAAATAACAAAAGGATTAAATTGAAAAAATTACGATAGTTTAGGGTACCAAAAAAATGTAAGTTCTTAGTTTATGATTAGATGTGAAAAATCACGGTAGTTTAGGAGTGATTTATGAAAATAACCCTTTATTTTTTATCCATATTCAAAGTAAAATTATGCTATAATAAAATAGTATAAATGTAATGCCCCGAGACTCATTTGATTTTCACGTGCTCACAGTCCTCTCAGAGACGCTACATAATATTCTATAAAATAATTTTACAAAAATATAAATTATAAAATATGAAATAACGAGAACTAAATAACTCAATAAGGTAAAATTACATGAATGGTCCCCCAACTTTAGGTCAATATCCCGATGATCCCTAAAATTCAATTTGTAACTCGATTTTTCCTCGACTTTTTTTTCTTGCACGCATCATCCCCTTGGGTGAGGAAGAAAAGGGGTCGACCGCACCACCTATGTGAGCAAGCCCGCCGACAAACTCGCACAAGGAGGCGTCGCCCCCTTTTTCTTCTTCGCCGCGCATGAGGAAGAAAGGGGGCGTCGGCCCTCCTCGAGAGCTAGGGGTTTTGGGGGGGGAGGGTGACGCCCCCTATGTGAGCTTGCCCGTCGACGAGCTCGCACAACGGAACGCATGCCCCACATGTGAGCTCGTCGGGGGTCTGGCACCACGAGCTCACATAGGAGGGCAAAAGTACCCCTCGCGAGCTCACGGGGGCCGACAACCCCTTGTGCGAGCTCGCCCGACGACAAGCCACTGGATTTTTTATTATTTTATAATATGTTTTGTTATTTTTATAATATTTTATTCTTTTTTAGGATTATTTTTATAAATCTTCCTTAAACTATTGTAATTTTCTACATCTAATTCAAACTACGAACTTATTTTTTTATCCTTAAATTATCACAAATTTTTCACTTTAGTCCTTCCATATAGTTCTGTTATGTTTTTCGTTAATTTTACTCTTTCCTATTTATGAAAAAAACTAAATTACCCCTCCATCCATAAAAATATGAAATAACAAATAAAAAAACACTGGAATGATTAAAGTGGTAAAAAATTTGTCATTTATGAAAAGATTAAATTACCCTCCCCCCATTTTTTTCTTTTTTATATTTATTATTTGATGTGTTATGGAGGGAGGGGATAATTTAGTCTTTTCATAAATGAAAAAAAATCAAGTAAAGCAAAGACTAAAGTGAAAAAATCCTGATAGTTTACGCATATGTAAAAATAAATTCATAGTTTGGGGTTAGATATGACAAATCTCAATAGTTTATGAGAGGTTTATGGAAATAACCCTATTTTTAATTGTGCTACATCATCGATATAATCAGAAAATTGACTATTATCGGTCAAGTAGACGATGCGTGTAAGAAAAATAAAGTTCAGGAACAATTGGGTTACAAATTAAAGTTAGAGATCTCTTAAGATATTGACTTAAAGTTGTGGACCATTCGTGTAATTTACCCCAACTCAATAGGACTCAGTCTAAATCAACTTTATGCCATCCACCTATAGAATCATTATTTATATCAATCCTCTCATGAGCACAGTTTAAAAATTAAATAATAGTATACTCAGTACGTAGGATCTAATCATGATCAATAGACAATAATCAATAATGCTCAATATATGAACAACAAATTAATTGAGCAAATGACACAATCACTACAAGAAAATTAGAATTTTTCAGACGGCCAACTTCCCACAGACACAATTCCTTCGCAATTTGCGACGGATAGGAATTCATAGGAATTTCTGACGGTTGTGGCCGTAAAAAATAAAAGAAATAAATTATAAAATCTATTATATTATTTTGTTTTTATTTTTTGACGTTTCATAACGTCAAAATTTTCGATGGATGCCTATCCATGAGAAGTTCCGATGGTCGCAACTTCGGTAATAAAAGTAATTAAATATTTTATAATACATATCATTATTTAATATATAACGTAATTAGTATTTTATTATCGCAATTACCGATGGTTCGAACCGTAGGAAGTTTAGACGAATGGGAACGTGGGTAATTGTAAAAATAATTAAATATTATAATCATATATATCATAATATATAATACGATTTCTATTTTATTTATGTAATTATCGATGGTTCTAATCGGACCATCGATACTTTCGACGGTCTAGACCGTCAGTAATTGTAAAAGTAATTAAATATTATAATAACATATATCATAATATATAATATGATATATATTTTATTTATTTCATTACCGACGATTCGGAGTGTCGATACTTTTAACGACCCGAATTGTCGATAGTTCTAATTTCATTCCCGTCCATCCTCATCAAATTTTCTTATATTTCTCCTCTCTCTCCTTCCCTCATGTCCTCTCCCCCTCCGGCTCCCCCCTCTCGCTCTCATTCGCACTTTCTCTCCTCTTCTGTCAGTGGTTCTTCTTTGGCTCCGCTTCAACTTCCTCTCTGGCTCTATCCCCCTTTGGTAGCATTCTTCTACGGCTCGGCTCTAGCTTCCTCTCCGATCTCCGACTCCCTCCCCCTTTCTCTCAATCTCCCTCTTCGATCCAGCCACAACCTAATCAGCCGCCAGACTTAAACGTTTTGATGGCTGCGGCCGCTGGAACGTTTTGACGGTTGCGGCCATCGAAACTTTTCGACAGTCAATGGATGTTTTTGAATTGTCAAAAATCATTTTGCGACGCCTTCTTTTTTGACTAATCATTTTCGTCGGTAAACCTGTAGAAAACTTCTATTTCCGACAGAAACTTTGATTGAATATTTAACTACGATGTCATTATATTTTGAATAGATGATGAATACCAAAGTTGTAGAGAATTCTGTTAGCTTTTCATAAAATCAAAAGATTATCTAATTTAGATAAACATGCAGAAAGTTATGCTCAAAATAGTGCAGGGTGATCAACAAGACGATTGAAGCAGTCTAGTCCGGTCGAAGTACCGTCCATGATCGGTCAATGCACAGATTGTCCTGCTCAACGTCAAAACTACAACGGTCGATAGTCTGATCGTTGCACCGATCGAAAATTTTAAAAAAGATAAGAGCATACCGATCGATGGTCTGGTCAATAGACCGGTCGACCGATCACCGTTGTTAATTGATAAAATTGCACAACGGTCACATAGATCGGTCCTTCAAAGCGATTGATCAGGCCCTGGCTGAAATGAATAGTAATGACTATTTTTTATCAAATCAAAGAGCCACAGCTACATTATTCTAAGAAGACTATAAAAGAAGACCAATTGCTTCATAATTCATCAAGAATTCAAAAGAAACTTCAAGTGTCAAAGGAAAATAATTTTCCTTGAGTTATTGAAGTATTTTCTCTACTTTCTCTATTCTCTTATTGTGAGCGTGAAGTTGTAAAAGAGAGAAACACTTTGTTAGAAAATTGAGTGTGAGCTCCTATGTAGAAGATGTTCTATCTTACCTCTCGCACTAGAGAAAATATAAGCTTATAAGAGGAGAGGTGTGCCTTAGCTCTCGAAGCGGAGAAAAAGGTGGTGTCTTAAAGGATTTCTTCCTTGCTCCATTTAGAACGAAGGAAGAGTGATTAGTGAAATCTTCGGTGAACTCGAGGTCGATAAGTCGGAGCGGGAATATAGATCAAGGTGTGATCGAACCTCGTCAACAAATCACCGTATTCTTTATGTTTACATTTTTTCTCCATCTCCTTCCTATCTTATTATTTATGTGATTTGATTTGCATTGATCTAAAGTTTAAGGAATCAATTTTAAGTTTCCGCAACGATTTTCAAATTTAACACCAATTCACTCCCTCTTTGTGCCTTCGGATCCTAAAAGAACACCTCGGGTTGCGTGAAAATAAAAGATGAAGTACGACTTGTGTAAAAAATTTGTTTTGCCGACAATAATTTTCAGTCACTTTTTAATCATATGCTATAATTTTGATTACTACTGGGCTTTGGACTATTTTACAATCAATGTTTACCGTCCATCACTAATTAAACCTTTGTTAACTATTCAGGATTAATTAAATTTGAATTTAAATAATCATACTTATAACAATTTTCACCTTTTTCTCAAACTTCATCTTATCCTTTCAACTTCAATGATCAATTCAATATCAATGTTATGAGTCATCAATACATTCGAGAGCACTCGATTAATTAAGAAAACTCCATGTCTCTTTAATGTAGGTCAATGGGGGATATCAACCGATGGCAAGCCATCGTCCAATAATATCGCTATTAATGATTCGTGATGGCAAAGGATCATGACCATTCACACGAAAACATAACTTCTCTAAAGATTGAAATGTCAAACCTTTAGGTACGCTATGTGCCCATACAATAACGATAACAATATGGACCCGTTGCTTAGAGACAATTGAAGAATATGGATACTTAATAGCTTTCATGTTTTATCTTGTTTACTTAATACATCTATCTTTTAACAATTTAGTTTAGGTCAGGATTGTCAAGACTGGTCAAGTCGCCGACCGGATCCAAAGACGGTTCATAACATGACAAAAAAATGGACATGCCATCGGACTGGATTGGACTAATGAAAACTAGTGGAACCAGTCAAAATCGAGTAGAACTTTTTTTTTTGTACCGATTGACCATTTTAATATTTTATTTGATAAAAAAATTATTTTTAATTTGAAAAATATTTGAAATTGGACTTTTCCAATAGAAGAGCACATGGTAGCCCATAGTCTAATACTCAATTAATAGTTGTCCACTTACTTCCATCTTCCTACTAATATTAATGCGGGACTATGTGTGCATACTAATGTGCTTAGTTATTTGTTTTCTTCGATGTAGTTAATTAGTTAAACTTTAAATTTTATCTTATCTATTAGATTATGATTGTATTTAAGATTTTCAATGTCATGTCTATATAATATAAATTTATTAAATTTATTATATTATATATAACAGTTATCATAAATTGGTTAAGGATGGAGAGAATATACAAATAGTACTATAGTATAGTTAATATATAACATATAAAAATTTAACAAAAATAAGAATAATTTAATTTATCAAGTGTATATATGTAATTTTGATCATAATAGTTGTGAATATGATATATGTATATTACTAATTTAATATAAAATATATTAACTTAGTATAGCATTTCACATAGATTTATTTTTTATAAATTGATAATTTATTATTGTTATTTTTCTTTCATATAATTGAATTTTGACATCATGTAAGTATGTATATAATTAAAATATGATTGGTTGGTTTAATCTAATATATTAAAAATAATAGTTTATTCTTATACGGTCTGACCGACTGATTCAACCTGTCCGACTAGTTGGACCTGGAACGGACACCCATTTGGGTCGTTGTCCAATCCGATCCTAACAATATTGGTTTAGGTTTAACAAGACACAATCAGAAAAAACTACTATATCAATATTATAATCAAATGACATTATTGATATGCTAACAATAAGATAAATATGATGATAATGAAGTCAGGTTTAATCATGCTATAATCAAATAAGATAATAATCGTACGACCATATACGATAATAATATGATGAGATATGACTATAATAACATCAGATATGATGACACTAAAATCAACAATGGCAATCATCTGATCCGAAATGATTAGTAGCAATAACAATTCAATTAAGTATAATTTAATATGTCAAACTACATTTTCTACATCTAGAACATGACCCATGTCGGGTGTAACACGAACCACGTTCAGAGTCAAATAGGAAGTTCTCGACCAGAGAAAACCCATGTCGGGTAGGTCTGAATCTGGGATGTGTCAGTTGATTCACGACCATGACAATACACAATAAAACACGTGCTGTGTCGTCGAGAACTCGGGTCGCGCTATCGCTGACCTAGTCCGCGTCCGAATCCGATTCGATATGCACCAAATCTAACGTCGTCCGAGTTCAATAGAACTTAGGCCGTATTTACTAGAACCTTGAACGTGTTGGCCTCAACTCAGGCAGCATTTATCAGAACCTAGGTGGGGTTATGTCGCCTAACGAAAAAACATGTTCCAACATAATTTTTTATGAGTGAAATATCGGTACAAAGAAGATAATAACATGGTTCCAGATCGCAGAAAACTGACGTAATGAGGATCCCTACGAACCTAAAGTTGACTGCAAAATTAACAAAAATCCCTTTGTTAAAAATATAAAAAATATCGAATTTTGGACAGTGATTTCTCTTTGTCCACGTATCAAAACCCACGATCACCACTTTGAAGATGTTCTCCTATATGCTAGCTTTGAAATCGTTGGTTTGTGTGAAAATAAAAAAACGAAGTGAGATTCGTGATGCAGAAATTCTTTTGCCAATAAGAGTTCTCAACTATCTTTCAATGTCTATTTATAATTGTAGATTAAGATTTTGACTACTATTAGACCTTGAACTTTTTTAGAATCAATCTTGACCATCCATCACTAATGAAACCTTTATTAATTATTTAGTATTAATTAAATCTGAATTTAAATAACCATACTTGTAATAATTTTAAGATAAAATATGTTAGTGCAATCTCTATCATCATTAAATAATAAATGAAAATAATTTAATAATATATATTGTTATATTATATTAGTATTTTATTATTAATCGATTATTAGTACATTATTCATATTTACATCATATAAATTATTATAAATAATATTATTTTTAAAAATCTAATTCAATTCCATCAAATTTGGATGGAACCCATCCAATCACGACTCGGCAGCGTGTCGGATCTGATCGTGGATCCAAAATATTAGTTTTGACAAAACTTGGTTAAATTTCGGCCCAAGTTAAGCCTCAATCACAGCGGGCCATGGAATTAGCTTACAATAAAAGGAGAGCTAATGATTAGATCTTGCACCGTTGAATTAAATCCAACGACTGTCAGAACTGCTAAGGGCGGGCGGTGGGAAAGGGAAAAAATAAAGAGGGAAAGCGGAGGTGATTTGGGAGAGAGATTCGAATCACAATTCCTCCCCAGAACACGAAAGGCGCTTCGAATTCCCACGGGGACTCTTTCTCCTCCCCTTCTCTTTCCTCTCCCTCTTCTTTCCTCCTTCCAGCAACGTACCCTCAGGTTGCTTATCCAACTTAGGGTTTCCATCCATCCAAACTCATGGCGAGGTCTTTGACTCGGGACCCTGAAATCAGGCGAGGAGGAGGGACTAATGGCGGCGGCAAGGAAGACGTTGGAGGAATAGCTGTAGCAGCAGCAGGAGGAGGAGGAGGAGGTGAATGCGAGCAAGAAGAAGGCGCCTTTGCTGCGAGCCGTCAGGAGGCCGCACAACGTCGCGTACTCAGGTCTCGTTACCTCGCCGTCAAGAACTTGATCGGCGGTAGGAGTTTGTGGCTACTCTTTCCCTCCTTTTTATTGTTCTGCGTTTCTTCTTCACGAATAGAGAGGGCGGCTCTGACTTCGTCTTCTTGGGGTTTCAGATAAGAAGGACGACATCACGACGTCCGATTCGGACAGGTTTAAGTCCATCATCACTGAAGTGGAGTCGTTGCATGAACTTGGTAAATCAAAGAGCCTTCATATATTCCCTTTCGTCAGTTTCATTTTAAAATTTTGAACATATATTTTTTGTCATTTAATGTGTAGAAAAACAATTTTTTTATATGTATCTTCCATATTGACTGGTTGCTGTTAGAGAGCCAAATGTTGTAGAACTGATTATGCGTGTATAAGATAAAGTGTTACGCAGTCCGTTGCCCTTTAGATTGCTGTTTTCTGCAATGCTTGGAATTTTCACTTATTTCCTTCGATGGTGTACTAGCATTACATTCGATTTGTGTGTTACGAACAATCCACAATAATAGCAATTTAGGGCACTATTCTAACATTAGCATTTGTAATTTCTTGGGAAGTTCTGCCCAACATTTTTGCCTCATGCTGGGTTTATTTCCATGGAGAATAATTCCTAATTGACTAAGCCTAATTTATGGACAATTTCATACTCAAATTAGATGTAATTTATGCTCCGACTTGCGACATATGATTTATATGATAAAAAGACCAGTTGCCTTCTTTTCAATTGTATCTTAACTACTTATAATTTGAAATTTATATTCTTCATCGTAGTTTGTCAGAATCTTTTCGGTGCCATATAGTTATTCTGTGTTGAGCCTTGATTTTTTGCAGTTCAGAAGCCTAGGGAACAAGTTGCAGATGCAGAAGCGCTGCTGGACATAGCCAGCACATTGATGACCTCAGTAAGATCACAGGCTAATGAAGGGATAACACCTTCTGATTTTGTTAGTGCCCTACTGAGTAAATTTGGGCAAAGTGGAGGGGTTATCAACAATTCTGAAAGCATGTTTGGTTGGGCAAATGTTGGACATACAGCAGCACATATTTTCAAAAATGCCCCAGGATGTTGTACAATGTAACATTTTCCCTAGCACAATTGTCTTTTCTTATGAGTTCTAAACAAGTGCTATATTTCATTTAACACTTTTTTTCTGAATTTAAAGTAGTTTTATATTAAACATTACAATTTGTTATTTGTTTTGTTATTGCTCAGGATTGGTCCCATGGGTAATGAGTTGAAACAACGCAAGGTTGTCACTCATAGAAAAAGAATGAGACCCACAGAAAGCACCCAACCTGAAGAGGTCAGTGCCCTTTGATTTGTTGCAAGGAATATCTGTACGCATATTTTCCTCTCTTTTACATGTAGATTTTCTGATAAAACTTATCTCACTTTTCATGTTAATATACTAAAGTCAAATTTTATTAGTATGGTTCTTGTAACGTTCATGGGTTTTTTACACGAAAATAAAGTCTGATTTAAGGAGTTTAAACCATTGATTTTGATGGAACTTACTTTTCACTTCTATCCAAGTCTTATTTGCAATTAAATTTGGATTGCAAGATAGTCAGAACAAACGAAAATGGTCCTTTCAGGAAGCAGACCACCTTAATAAGCCCTATATTTTGTCATAAATCAGTAGAAAGAACAGTGTTGTGATTAGAGGATGATGATCTAAATAGCACGTTTTAGTATGGCACGCTTTTTCCTCATTGTAATGTTTACTTGGTTAACTTTCAAAATATTGCTCAATGAATTTTCCATTATCAATATGTATAGTTGATACTACAAACATGCTCATAGTATTTGGTTTCCATGAGCAATAGTTCATACATTTGTGGTAACAAACCCTGAATCTACCTTCTGTATTTCATCCCTACACATTGTGCAGATTCAAATATATGGTTTGGGTGAGTCTAGATGTGGAAGAAATATTTAATATGTGTTTTGACTGTCTTATTTGACAAATTTGCTGTTGTTACTTCTTTGCATCACGTTGTTCATCACATATCTATTTTTATGTTTTATACATTCAACTGCAGTTGACATGTATGCTTCATTTTGTATTCTTCTTTCACTTTTGCTACAATTTTGAGTGTTTTTTTTTTCTTCGATCATAATTTATAAGTGTTTCTTGAAAGCAATTTAGAGTGCTTTCTGTGTGGTTTCAAGTTTAACTTTGCTGTATTTTTTCATATGTTTGAATTTCTTTGAAAATTTAGTTGTTATTCTTATGAAAGTTTTATCTGGTTAAACATATCTTAACCCAAGAATACTGATGGAATTTTTAACTTTACACTTATGATCCAAGTTAATTCGGTTAATTTGTATTGCAAATCTGCTATATCCATAAAAAATTATGCATCCAGGAGTGTCGCTGTTAGCAGAAAAGTATAAAAAATTATCCAGAATTGTGATTTAAGGTTGATGGATTAGTCAAAAAGCATGTTGTGCTAGCATGACACTCCATTCTCATTGACTCATATTCATGTGTATCTTTACAATGTCCCTTTTTTTAAGTATTTAGGTAATACTCGTGCATTTCTTTCTCTTGAGAAAGTTCTGCATTTATTGATATGCAGATTGCTGAAGCTGAGGCAGAAACAAAAACTGACACTGACAAGAATATGTCAACTATGTTTGATATTTTGCGAAGGAAAAGAAGTGTAAGGTTGGAAAGTTTGGTGTTGAACCGGGAATCTTTTGCACAAACTGTTGAGAACATATTTGCCCTATCATTTTTGGTTAAGAGTGGAAGAGTTGAAATTACCATGAATGATATTGGACATCATTTAGTCTGTATGTTCTGCAACTTGGAATATTGGCTATATTTTACCCAAATATACTATTATATGGTAACACTTATGTGCTTTCTCTGAATTTTGTAGGCCCAAGAAATGCTCCTGCAGCTTCATCTATTGCATCTGGTGAAGTGTCGTACAGCCATTTTGTTTTCAGATTAGATTTTAGGGATTGGAAGGTATCTTTAAACTTTCTGATTTGTCTAATTATCGCTTTTGTGGCTAGGTTGCCATATTATCTTTGTCCTGGAAGTACTGGATGCTTATATTATAGGCTGTTAAGAACCTATTCTGAAATTACAAGTCTGTCAGTGGAAGCTTATAGATGTACTGTGCCAATGAAGTTACTTCTAGTGTATCTAATATTTCTTTTATCTTCTATTGTACAGTGTAGCAACATTAGTTTATTTGATATTGATTATATTTGCAATTGTTCTGTGTTTCAAACATTCATATTTTGTATTATTTTTGTAGTTGATGATTGATACGGTAGCCGTTGGTGAAGAGCTAATGCCACATAGGAGTGCTGTGAGGACATTGGACACGTCAGAAAATGGTATTGCCACAACACCAATAAGAAAGTTCACTAGAAATCGGGGTCTGGTACTGCAGGGAGAGTCCATTGTGGGTGACTCCCCGGAAGATGATACGGCTGCAAGAAATGGGAAGGGCAAGCGTCTCTTTTAGTTAGGCAGGAGGGGGAGGGGCGTCTTTTGTGTTGCCGCAATTTTGCCCTGTAAATGGTGTTTGTACATGAAAAAGGAAAACCTTGATGTCTAATGCTCTGCCTCCTAATTTTTGTACCTTGCAAAAATCAGCCAGTCAATTTCAGCAGCAAAGACCACTAAAGTAGATGATGATCTCTTGTCAAGATGTTTTTTATATTCTATGAAACTTTTTTGTCAAGCTGTGTCCAAAATTTGAATGGTGGTCCTAGTTTTGCTTTCCGGTATTTCTATATATTCTTTACTACATTAGGAACTGATTTAACGTAATACAATTCCCTGTTGAGCCCATAACTATTAGACTAATTCCTGTCGTTGCCCTGGAATGAAGGAAGAGAACGGCAACCAAATCTTATCTATTCGTTTGTCCATTTTAATTCTGCAAAGCTCAATCCTTAAGCCGAAAAATTCCTCCAATTTCGAGCTTTCATCAGATTATAAACTATACGTAACAATAGGTAAAAACTCAATTACTGAACACGAATGCGCCCGTAATTTATTGACATGCAAGTAAAATCTAGTGTTTGGTCCAAGGCAAAACATAAATAAGGCAATTGATGCCCGTAATTTGTTGTGCTTTGTGTGACGAAACTACGTTTTTTGTATGCTGACCTACTTGGTGCTTTTATCAATAGATAATCTACCCTTAAAAAAAGTCGATGACCAGATCCGAGTGTCAGTGGTCTGATTCAAGCAGAAAAAAATCAGATTTGAGCAACAACGGCAGGTTCTGGCTCGAGGCATTCATAACTGAACTATGATGTCTAGACGCAAGCAATGATAGCTACTCTCAGTGCAAGTTTGATGTAACGCCATTAAAATTTGTCTAATGCTACATATTAAGAGGGAACTTTGGAGGGTCACATTAGCTTTTCATAACATTATTATTATAATAATAATGTGATAGCTAAAGACTTTAAAATATAAAGAACTTTAATTGAAAGGTACCGACCAACCATGGTACAAAATATTCAGATGACAGTTTAAATGACTTCATGAAAGAAGACAAACAATTTTAAGGTCTCGAAATTTCTACTATAGCTATTAAATTTTAAAATTTCTAGACATGTACAACTCTGACATCGTGAGCTGAGTTGTCACTATTAATCAAATTAATTATCTGCACTTATCCAGAATACAAGAAATATTATCTCAGCTAGAATATGTAAAGTATTATATGTCATTGTAAGCATAAGAAATTATACACGTCATATTCTACATCAAGATGTCCATATGGTATATAAAAATATATTATATAATAACTAGAGCATTTGTGACATTAAACCGTTACTAAACTATCATGGTTATTAAGATAGTTGTCATTCCTATATTTAATCTTTCTTTACATTATAAGCGTTAAAGTGTTAATGAGTATAAAAAGCACAATGTATGGAACATTTATTTCTCGTCATTCAATTAATTTAATGATTATAATTCATGATTAAAATTGACATATTTATTAGATGAAATTATATGTATTTATTTTGATAATTTGATAATAAAAAAATATCTATGGCTAAATAAATTATAAGTTTGAATTAATCATATTTGTTAACATAATTTGATCACGACCATGATCTTAATTTTAATCATATTTACTATTTAATATATACTTTAAATTAATACATGATTATGTTATTAACTTAATAAGTAAAAATGATATTCTACACTCGTTGTACATCAAATGTTTTATATATACATTTTTCTCGTTAACATCTCCTCAATATTACTTTGTAACAATTTGAACATTCTTCGTCTTTCTTTCTTTGACATATGTGACATATAAATGTTGTATTTCATTTTCTTTATTATCTTTCATATGATATTTTTGTGTTTGATTTTAAATTAATTAAATAATTATATTAGTATAATTATATGGACTAGTTAGGTCATAATATATGCATGTTCCATGGCATGACCCATCGAGAAACATCTTTCACCATTTTGTAAGAGAGACTATTCAAGAACCTTACATTATGTAGATCCCGACTCAATCAAAATATTATTCGTATCAGTCTTTTAGTCCGTACAAATTTAAAACACCTCTTAAAATCGAGTAGGTCGAAAGTTCAAAGCAAACGATATCTTAATTGGGTCATTGAATGTTACAGAATGGTACTTGAGCCATATGAAAAATACGAATCGTGAGCCAACACGGATCGTTTAACGATGACATTGAGTTCCATAAGAGGAGAAAATTGTATTATTAAGAAAATCAACTTCATGTTAATTAATTTTAAAATCGTCTTAAAATCCACTTCAAAGAAGTAGCTCAAGCACTAAACAGTTGTGAACTAACATTCACGACCTCAATATTTGTTTTACTATGAATGAGATCGAAACATACATGCAAGAAAATTACGTTCATGAAGTTTGCTTTCATGACTCACCTGGTGCAGTAGTCTAATGGTCGTTGATAATAATTTTTGCACGTGACTTGATCTTGGTCATCATGAAATATTAGAACAATGATAAACCATCTATTTAATTAAAGCACTAGAAGGGATCGATAATAGGCATATGTATTCATAAATCTAACATTCATGGTTCATTCTTTAACAATCATGTCTAGGAGGATTATGTACCTCGGACGAGTTTGAGCATCGGGTTTAAAAAGGTGTGTCGTGATGCCAAAATCACCATTTATTCGAGTCTCGTATACAATACGTCTGAAGTGATAATTAATACTTATTGTTAAATTTAATGTACCGATCAATTTTTTTAAAAGTTTAATTCATTATAAGAGTAATGATAAATATCATTAATTTTATATTGATAATTTTAGTCTAATCCAATCTACTACGTAGACAACAAAATGAGCAAAATAGTTTTTTTAATAAAAGATTAATGAAATTTGAACTCATTATCTCTTATTTTGATACGATATTAAATTTGACATGCTAACCAATTTTCTTAAAAATTTAAATCATTAAGAAGAATAACGTCATTGATTTTATATTCTTAACAATTCTAAACAACAATTCTGAACAAGAACCAAATAAAGTAAATTTTTTTAGATGAATATATATTGTGATGGATCCAACTGTTCACTCTGAATCTTCACTCGTAATTATCATCGAATTGTACATAATCAGTGCAATCAACACAAACCCATGTAACAAGGAAAAATTAAAAGACTTGTCACTCAAAAAATAAGTAACCGCTCAAGAAAAAAAATTGAAAGAGCCATATAAAAAAAAGGAAAAAAAAAGAAAGCAAAAACAGATATACTAAAGCGATATATACAGGATGTGTTGTCATAAATAAAAGACGGACATAATTCTCTAATGGGTCGTCATAATTTTTCGCCTTAGTAGGCCGACTCAATAAGCTTCTGTTGGGCCGTTGGCATCAAAATGGGTTCACTGAAATTTGAACTTTTCTAATCAAAATATTATTCGGTCCAAAAAAAATCATCCACTATTTATGAGTCAATTCTGTATTTTAAAAAAGCATCCCAAAATCATTCTTTTAATCACTTTTTAATGGGTTGATTTTTTTAGAATCCTATTTTAATGTTATAATTTTTCAAAAAAATATAATAACTTAAAATTAATATAAGCACATTTAATTTTATAGATAAATATAAAAATGGTACTTAAAATTTAAAATTGTCAAATTATGTCACATAATATGATAGAAAAATAGTAAACTATATATAATATTGTATCAATAATAAAAAAACGTTGATGACTTATGAATCAATTATATAAATAAAAAAACAGGCTTCATGGTCCTACATTTTTTTTTTCAAATTGGGCTCTAGTTTGAATGTGTTATTTCATTACTTTGCTTCAGTTGATGATCATCAGGTCAGAAAATAATTAATACAATTACTATTGGATGAACAGTAGTATGCACGAAATGCAACTGTGTTAAAAAAGGGACTGCACGATGCATGGCATTAAGTCCAATGCCAGGCAGGACCCCATGAAAAGAACCCTAATCACGTTGTACCGGAAGCTGAACAGAAGCATAAATGCATTAAAGACGTGCATCATCATCTCCTGTTGCTGGCTTAGTCGATGTGAACATCTCCACGAACTCGTACTTTGCGTGTACATTAAAGACGTTCGTGCTTTTTTTTTTTCGGTTGCCATGTCCGGGAAACGGCGCCGATCATTCAACTCAGTTGACATTAAGAGTTATGTACACTGATAACAAGTTGGAATTACGGTCCATCATCGAGTTCGACTATTATGATATCGTTCTGAATAGCATGTTCGACTATGATCGATGAGAGTTCTAACAAGAATTTTCTATATTCACGGAGATTTGAACTTGAGACTTCTATTTAAATAGTGAGGAGCTACTATCTCCTGCACCACTCCAACTCTTGTTAATAAGACGTTCGTGCTTTCATGGAAGCCTTGAACTGTTTAGCTAACATGCATAAAGTAGTGAGTTGTTTGTTTTTTTTTTCTTCTATTAGCTAGGGTAGGATCCCATTGGTCCAATCGATCTGATAAAAATTTGAGGATTCTAACTCAAATCGCTCAAATTTATTAGTATATTTTATTTTTATCATGAATCGATTTCAGTTCTTTTTTTCAATTAAACATATCTAAATAAAAGTTATGTCTATGAATATTATCTTATATGTAAAAAAACCTAAATTCTTACTCTTAAAAATATAATTAACTAGGAACGTAAGTGGCACACCTCTCAACTTGAAGACCTAAAATCATGAGTTAAAAATCATGTACCTCCCTTTTATAATAGGAAAAAGTATGATTCATTATTAAGTATTGTACAACAATAAATAAATAAAAATTAATTAGATAATTTGATGATCCTACTCAATCCAGTAGAAGTCGGGTTAGATTGGATGATTTTACATCTATTTAATAGATCAATTATTATATTTATAAGCTCTTTTTGAGCCGTTGATATTGGATTATATGCTAGGATACTATAGACAGATAATTCAATGACTCATAACCTATTTTGGTTCTTTCCCCTGTTTGGTAGATAAACAAAAAAAAAAATTTCAAAGATCAAGTAAAGAAGCTTTGTAGATAGCTCACAGAAGAGGAAAATTACGTTAATCCAACATATTTCAGAAATAGAAATAATCGAATTTTCATCATCTGTTGATTTGACAATAAAAGTAACCCTGTAAGTCTAATAAAACTATGTCAAAAGTTCAAAACATTCATGACATTTTATCAAAATTTGCAACGCAACAAGAAACAAAGGTTGTGTTTAGCATGAGAATTTTAAATTCTCATTAGTTATCGAGAATTAATTGATTTGATAAATAAGTTTAGAAATGGCGTTTGGATGAAAAGTGTAATTATGAGAATTTGAAAGATTGATTTGATAGATAAGTTTTGGATAAAAAGTAAGAACTGATTATATAATTTATTATTTTATTAAGTATAAAATTATAGTAAAATAAAATATTATTTATTTATTTAGTTATAATAATTATTTATGAAAATATTTATTTCAATATTATATTTTATAATTTATAAAAATAGTTATGTTAATATTATAATTTATGAAAAATAATAATATTATATTTATTATTCTCTTATGTTATTAGTATTATAAAAATATTCATATTAAGTTAAAAAAATATTATTTATAAGCTAAATAATATTATATTAATAAATAAATATTATAATGGATTATTATTTAAGTTAATATAATAATAATTTAATGAATCATATTACCATTAAATAATTATTATTAATATTTTATTAATTAAAATATAATAAATAATTGAAAGAAAAAGAAAAGCAAAAAAAGTCATGTTATCGTTAGAAGCGAGAAGTTGACAAAGTCCAACGAAAACTTTGTGTTCTTCCTTTTAAAGAACAAAGGAGAGTCCTTTGTTAGAACTTTCTAAATTTTGGTAAAAAGTATCGGAACTTGGGCCAAATTCTAGCTCAAGTTCCAATACCAAACTCAGCAAAAAAAAAAAAAAAAAAACAGCATTCGAGAAGAAAAAAAGTTCCAAGTATCAAATATCAAATCCGTGATTCCAGTTGGGCAAACGTGCACAATTAACTAATTAAATTTGAGGGACAACATGCTTTACACGTTACGTGCATCTTTTAACATGAATTGGCTAGTCGCATCTTTTTTTCTCCGATTTACACATGCATTGGTGCTTTGTGTCTTTTGACCGTTCGATACATGGATGATTTAATATTTCAATGACAAAAAATACAAACTACATTTTTCTAAAAAAAAAAGTGAATTCGCCGTTATCAGTTGTTTCCTTTGACAGATTTAACTATAACGGAAATAACTTTTTACTAATCAATCGAAAGTTTTATTTGTAACAATAAGTTCTTGCATGCATCAATTAATCAAACGAATTGGACTCGGTACGCCTATCGGCCTATGGCGACAAATGCGCACGTGGTTGCTTTCCCATTCAACATTTCCCTTCTACTTTCCGATTCAATATTCTAACATAATCAACGTTTGATTGGCTAAAGTTAAGTTTTAATTTCCAATTCGAGTCTTGCACTTATCATATTAATCAAAGAATAATAATAATTAACCAGCGACGGTTGACGCAGCCGTAGTTGGTAAGCGGACTGTGCCCCCATGAGTAATTCGCTGGGTGCTAGTTTCAGGTTCGAACTCTGGAGCCATCGTCTTAGTCAGGGATTTAACCTTTTCACTCTCCCGATACCGAATTAGTCAGGTGCTATTAGTCTTGAATACCGATAGGTTGATACCGAAAAAAAGAATAATAATAATAATAATAATTATTCTTTTATTATCTAGGTTTTAAATTAATAGGACGTTAGTAATTTTGAATATAAAAAATATTTCATAAATTTGGCCGACATAGAAAAAAATATTCTCATCAATATCATGCCCCAAGACGATGAAGTAAAACTACCGAAAAGTAGGATTTGCTAGTGAAAAGCTCCGGCAATTATGGGAACCTTTACCTAAATTTCTTTTTCCATATGTTTACTTAGTTTAATTGATGGCTGTATTTATTTCTTTTCCTTTCTCTATTATCCAAGCATGTTCGATATTTAGAATACAAGAAATTAGAAAAGTCCCTTGTCCACCGATAGCTGTCGGCGGTCTGGCGCACGCCTGTGGGCCACCCACCACTCGACAATATATATTTATTATATTGATAATGAAATATCATAATTCATAATAGAAGAAATAAAATAGGTGAAATATAAATGTGAGAAATAAAATTAAAAGAAGAAATGTTTGTGTCGTAGGTACCGGACCCGGTCAAAGCATCGGGTTGGGTCCTCTTATCGTTTGGCGCATTATTATTATTATTATTATTATTATTATTATTATTACTCCTAAAATTTTAGTATGACTTCTTTTTTCATAATTTTATCCTTTAATTTGATTACGAGTATCTTGTATATTTAACATACGAATAAAATAGTCTAGGAAAATTATTTTTATTATTATTTATGATAACTCGAATTTTAATCCAACTGAAAAATTATATTATCTCGTATTCCGAGACCGTTTGGTTAAAAAATAAATGTTAGAATATCGTCATAATAAAAAAATATAAGCAAATACGAGTTAGAATAAAAATACTTTGGTCAAATGTCGGGGGACGGAAACAAACTTGATAATGATGAAATCGTCGTTTTTATTCTCATCGTAAGAATATTTGTATTCTTCAAAATAAGAAGAATAGTTATATTCTTTCATTTTTAACTTTTTTATTTTAAAATGTTTTATTATTATATTAATATTTTTATCAATATTATACTATTAAATGTAAACTAATTATAATAAAACATTTTAATTAAAACTATTATATTTTAAAATTTTATTCTTTTCCATCCAAACACAAGCTAGAATGAGAATATCTACACTTTTTCAAGCTCTGCTACTTTATTCTTCTAAACAATATTTTTCAACCGAGCGGCTAGGGTTACATTTTTTCCTTCGAAATTAATTTAAATTCACATGTTTGTGTTGTTATAAATGTCCTAATTTCTGAAGACTATTATAAAATTCTATTCAGAATATTTTTTTTATATTTCTAAAGAGAGTGTCAATATAAACCCCTTATGCCTTGGGATTAGAAATAAAACTAGTACTATTGCTGCTGCTTCAAATAAAATCAATACATCTCATTTTCACTTATTGTTATTATTAGTAGCACTATTTTCACAAGTACTAATATTTTATTAATTGAATTGTAAATATAATTCAGGAATCCAAAGTTTTATTTATCTTCTCTTATTAGTACATTTTCACACTTCATTAATTCAATTGTTCCTAGTAACAAAATTAATAAGTTACCAATTTCACTTATTGCTAACTTAATATTTGAGTTGAAGTCTAATAAGTAATATGTGCCTTACTTTTCATATTCCCATTACTACTTTTATTCATTTTCATTGAATCGAATAATAAGATTTTATGTGCAATTCAAAGTTAGATTGGATTCATATTTTTTTTATCACACATCTTTATCTAATTAAGGAATTATTAACTTATCGTTTCTCTTTAAGGACTATACATGCATTATTTTAACTAAATAAATAACAAAAGACGTCTCAATAGTCAATCGATTAATTTGATTACTATTATAAAATTGATTCACTCGACAACCATGTTAAAAAAATTCAACAAAGTACAATCAATATCCGTTTGGTTACATAATAAATGGTAGAATATCTTCATTTTCCGAGAATTTAGCCAAACACGGCGCAGAATAGGACTATTTCGATCAAACCTCGAAAAGCACAAAACCACATTGGAAAATGTAAAACCGCCATTTTATTCTCGTGAAACAGAATAAATGTATTCAGAAGAATACACTTTATTCTTCTTTTTTAAAAATTTTTGACCGTATTTTATTTTTTTAAAAATTCAATCATATATTATTATATAAATATTTTTTATTATTATGATATTGAACACCACATATGTATTTAAAATATAAAATATTATACTTTAAAATTTTATTCTCCGTAAATTAAATGATAGATGAAATAAGAATATCTTTATTTTTTTTAGAATATGATATTCTTATACTTTATTTTTCTTAACTTTATCTTACATTCAAACGGCCATAAAGTATGAGGATATTCAATTTGCCATAGTATTTGAAACTATTACATATATTAATAATGATAAAAAATATTGATGTTGTATCATCTCAATATATAAAATGTCATATGCATGAGGGAGGACAAAAAGATGAGTAGGAGATGCCAGTTGGCCTCCTGGTACAAATAGATTGGAAGACCACGTACTTGCACAATTAATTAAAGACCAGTCCCCCATTACTTGGAGATGAGTTGTACACATATATATTATTATATCACCCTATTACTTGCAAGCTGATTAAGAAGGCATCACTTACGGCAATTAAGGCGAATTAAATGGCCATGTGTGAGTGTGGATGATAGACCACAACTTGGCGATGTGAAAAGAGAAGTTTTATAAAAAAGAATATACTAATTTAATTTGTAAACAGTAACCAAAAGTTAAAATTAGCAAGAGAATGAGTCATTAAATCAAACCATGGAGGAGCTAATCATGTGAGAGTGAGATGCTTATTTTTAACTTTATTCTTTCAAACTAAAACAAAGTAGGACATTTGATATTTCACACGATTAAAATGTGAATAGGTGTATCGTCACTTCAAAATAAATATTAATGTCATTTCAATTTTTGTTGTTGTCATTTTTTACTCTTTTGGCGGAGGTCAGTCTTTAGTTAGATTTCACATGTTTAGTATGTCATGTTGGTTCACATTACAATCTTGCATTCAGAGCAATTATATAAAAATAATAATACTATCTTTCATTTATATTAATCGTTGCCAATCAAATTTGGCTATCATTGATGATTATTCTATTAATGCATTTTTTTATCAACAATTAGTTGGTACTCTCAAACTATAGGATTACTTGACATGATATATATCTTAGTTCAATGATTGATAGGAGAAGTCAATTAGTGGTTACCTTAGTTCAAGAAGAAAAAAAATTACTAAAAAAAAGAAGATTGTGTTATCTCGTTTCTTGCTTAATTTTGTGAACTTTAGGTTTCACCGTCCCCATTCTTGTTTAAGTATGGCGTACTTTTCTAACCTTTTAATTTTCACGTTCTTCTTTTTAGGGAATTTTCACGTTGTTGTTGATGAAGTCATTCATCGTTCGACTCATCGTTCATTTTATTTTCTCAAAAGATCAACTTTGATAATAATATTTGAAATAGAATCTCTCTTAATGTCATTTTTAAGGACCCACTCTCTTCAGGATAACCTAGTTATATAATGCCCAGATATATATATATATATATATATATATATATATATATATATATATATATATATATATATATATAAACATGGAGTATCTTTTCATGATGGAATGTGGGCGATTCATTCATCTAACCCTAATTTTTTGCGCTCATCATTGATCACGATTAATGGTCTTATAACATGATCGATTTGATCCAGACGTTTGTCCTCTGCGGACCAACATGATTCATGATTGACTGAGACTGACTAAAAAATACTAGCTCTGCATTCTTGTGGCTAAAATTATGTTGAAAGTCACACTGCTGCAGCCACTTCGATTCCTGCCGACATCTCCAATTGATTAATCCAAAATGATAAGTATATATTGTAAGTAGGTTTAATTTCATTTTGTTATCTTTAATTCAATGAGCTTAGCATGTGATCTTATAAATCATTTATGAAGCAAATCACAACAACGTACATGAACTAAAAGATAATAAGTATGACAACAATTTTTTAGTCTCAAAGTAGACTTATTTTGTGGCTAAAATACTATAGATATTTTTATTAACAAATATTGTATGTTATCGTTAATAATTAATTAATATAACGAAGAGTATTTTTTTTGTATAATCGTTAACAATAGTTCAGCTAATTTAAGAAGCAAAATTAAAAAGGAAGTCAAAATTGTAACTCACACAAAATTGATCTCGATTAAGAGATTGAATTGTAAGCAGTGCTGCAGTTGACCTAGACCTTGACTAAACTTTCTTGACTTTTAACATAAGGCATATTGATCATAAAAATTGCAACGAAAACATAATAAATTAGATAATTAAGCATAAACAACAGAATACAAGATTTAATGTTAATGTAGTACATAATATTAGCTTCACCGAAAAAAGGAATATTTTTATTATAGCTCATGGGCTCAACACTTTAATATAATCCATTTTGCCTAGAAGTTTATAAAGATTAAATACCCCTAAACCTTCTATACTCGAACTCTATATAGGAGTTCAACGATATAACATAAAAGATATTAGATAAATGAACCATAAGTTCAAAATCCATTATCACGAACAATCCGCTGCCATAAGCAATGTTACTGTCAAGCCTAGATCTCCTCGAGATTAATTATGGGGAAAAGGGAAAAAAATCTCGATTATATTATAGAGGCACTTCATGCATGCTCTATATGTTAATTTTTACATGACAAAACATATGAAATTACATCGTAAGCATACTAATAATTATATAATGAGCTTTTTCATGCACTTTATATGGTATATTGTACAGTTGTTCGTACCAAAATAAGACTTTCCATATAGTGATATAATAAAAAAATTAGCTTTAACTACTGAGAGCTAGAAAATGATTTCCATTATTCTCTGTGCTTATATGACCTTATAAAAAACTTTATTTTCCATTATTCTCTGTGCTTATATAACATTATAGTCGGTCCCAAGCCCGGATAAAGAAGGAGGGTTGTGTTAGGCCCCGACAGCCAGCGTAAAATTCCGAATCTCATGAATATGGATCAACGAAGTCGTATGATCTATGTAGCCGGCCGCACCTAGTGAGATAAGATTTTGTTATTATTATTATTGTTGTTGTGATTTTAAAACATCATATGGCACATCATGAACTTATTTTGTTTAGTATGAATTTCTTGAGCATAAGACATCATTAACATGGAATATACATCTGTGCATTCTCTATAATGCATAAACAATTCACATAAATATTATGTTCGTATCGTTATTTGACTTTCCTTGGCATGTCTTATAAAGATCCTTTCAGCTTCGCCATATTTCATCTTCATCTTAAAATAACTTATGTTCTTAAATAATCTGTTGGAATTGGTGAATACTTCAGGTCCCTTATTTCTCACACAGGGTTCGCGCACGTGAGTTTAGAAAAATATGAGTATTACCCAATTGCCTGTGCTGCTGGCGTGCGAACAAAAGAGGGGTTGGGAGGGGCACCGCCCCCGACGGCGATCTCGAAACGTAGACGGGTTTTGGGCTTTTGTTTAACCGGTCCGTGTGGTTCGGATTAGGTTTTTTCTCTATTTTGTTCATATTTTGAGCCCGTTTAGAAGAGACTATTTATAGTTTATTTTTATATGTAATTTGGGACGACGACTGTAAACTTAAACGATATAGTAGAATCTCTTTGCAGGACGTAGTCCTAATCTCAAGGATGAACATATGTAAATTTGTATGTCTCCTCTATTTTTTTATAATATCTTTATGATATTCTCTTTTTGTTCTCGTATTTTCTCGTTATAATAAAGTGATATCATCGGATGACTAGTTAGCTCATACAGTCATTGTTTTTGAAAATTTGTTAACATAGATAATAACATATTTTTTATGAAATTCGACATCATGAATAATGAGAATTTAGTCTCTTTATAATAACACCATTATTAGTAAGTACTTAGCCTCCTGAAAACTCGATATTAATAATTGTGATGGCATAACCTCCTTAAATGAAGTACAAGACATATTAGATACCTTATCTTTTTAATTAATAACCATCAATACGACCAAACATTCAATATTTGTCATCTTTTAATATGAGTTATAATACGTCAAGCAATTTACTTTAATAAAATGTTAATAATGTATATTTCAATTAATGAAAATTAATTTTATCGTAATGACCATTGTGGTCCCATATAGCATGTTTCATTCAACAAAATAATACATTTTTCAAGCTTATCGCTCACAACATGTGCTACGTATAGGGTCCTTATATAGTGCTTGCACTGCTTAATATCATCACTACGGTTTAATATTTGTGCATTTGTAGAACAGACATTGAAGAAATATTTTCTAGGCATGCTTGCACTCAATTAACTAGAATTTCATAGTTAATCAATCAAAAGCATAAGAGGTATAACGATATTCGATTCAAGAGTGAGGGCAATAGACAATGCATCCGTTATGTCCAATGTGTAATCTCAACATAATAATACATATCATCTCTTACTCCCCAATTCATTGAGAAAGAGAGGAGAGAAATATCTCTACAATTTTTTTTGGATTCAAGTTATGATCTTAATTCTTAGCTTATATCTTGTGCTTCTTCTCCAATTGATGTTCACGTTCTCTTCTTCTTCTTCTTCTTCTTCTTTGATGCTTTCTTCTTCTTCTTCTTCTTCTTCTTCTTCTTCTTCTTCTTCTTCTTCTTCTTCTTCTTCTTCTTCTTCTTCTTCTTCTTCTTCTTCTTCTTCTTCTTCTTCTTCTTCTTCTTCTTCTTCTTCTTCGATGCTTTCTTCTTCTTCTTCTTTGATGCTTTCTTATGGCCTTATAGAGAGATTAAATTACTACGTTTAAAACCTCTCTTCAAATATATAAGTGGATTAAAGTCATTATGGATTTGGCTAAAATCTCATATTTTCCTTGTTATTGTAGGACATTTCTTATTTCGCCTATTATGTTTTTATTGGTAGATGACCGCACCATTTGATTAATTCCGGTTGTATATTCCAAGTATTATGATAGTATCTTATTTAGCACAAAAAGAACTTTTGAGGTATTTTCTATTTTATCATCAAAACTTATTTAACTTCATATTATATATGTAAATAAGTGTGCCCTAATTTTGTTGAAAAAAAATTCTTAATTGTCAATCCTCATTTCAATTATTTGTATCTCTAAGGGGCCGTTTGTTTGCGGAACTGAGCAGGGGTGGAATTAGGTTCTAGGGCGGGAACAAGATTGGTGGAACCAGGATCACGTGATCCCGGTTTCACACCCCCGGTTCCATCATTTTTTGTGGAACCTTGACGTGACGTTTTCTCTTTTTTTTTTCAAAATTCATTTTCTTCTTTTCTTTTTCTTTTCTCTCACACAATATCTTTTCTAAAATAAATTATTTAATAATATAAAATAATTTTAATAAGAAATTAATACAATATTATTTATTACCTATTTTTCCATTAAGGAATTTTAATATTTTATTAAATATAATTAATTTAAAAAATGATTTTATATTTAAATAATATAATTTTTAACAAAAAATTTCCCATAAAATTTTTTATTTTATAATTTTATTTTAATTAATAATAAAATTATACTTCATAATTATAATAATCATTTTTAATTCAAACTCACCCAAAATTCATTCATCACATCTATTTTTTCCTATCATATCAATCACTTTATTTCTCATCGTCAAATTTCACTCCAATCAAACACACATCGATTAATCTATCGATTCAACTATGCACTGATAACTTAGAAAGAATCGTGATTTTGTTTTCAAATGACCCCTAAGGGTATGTTTAGAAGTAAGAAGTAAAGGTATATTTTTAGAATTTTCTGATTTGATGTTTATGTTACAAATGAATGTTTGGCGGAAAGTTTTAATAGATTTGACGTGTGTGCTGAAGTAACGCGGAGATAATGAGCCTTTGAAAGTTAATTTTTTGCATTGATCAGAATTAATATTTTTATGGAACCCATCCCATTTTTACTGTCTATTTAATAAAATTTCACTAAGTTCTTGATGAAAATCCTTAACCAAACATACCCTAATAATATTTTGTTATCTTCTAGAGATTAACAATAGTAATTATGCTGCATCTCATGTTTACCAATACACACTAAAAATTGGATATCCTCGTATTATATTTTAATGCATTTATACTAATTCAATTAAGCTAGCATTTAAAACTTTCATATATATATATATATATATAATTCTTCAAATATGCTGCTAAGAGTTTTATAGTTATAATAGTATTGTAGTTCAATTATCTTCTTATTATTTTAACATTCTTATAATTTCTCTTTTCTCATATTTAATTTTGGAAAAAATAATTATTGACTTTATATTCATGACTTGGTCATCAATAAGGTTTAGTTTAAATCAACACTTAAATAAGAAATAAAATACATGTTCACTAAAAGTAAAACGTGAAACAATTGTGTTAATCCAATACAACAAAAATTTTATATAATTTCTCTTTTATACTTATTCCAGTGTTAACATTTTTATTTTACATCTGTTATTTCATACATTTTTTTGTTATTTTATTGTAAAATTATGTGTCTTAGTAAAACAAATTTTAAATTAAATATAATTATTAAAATTTTAATATATTTTTGGCCTCCCCTAACTTCAGGTCCTGGTTCCGTCCCTGGATGCACGTAAATTTCTCGACAAATACATTAGATATATTCGGTTTTACAGAGTGTGGCGCACACAGCTGGGAATGCGGAGGCGTGAGGGACACATGTCGACAGTGACCCCCTCGATGTCCGGGCTAAGGGCGTTGGGCCCCACGCCGAAAGGGGGCGGTCGCATCGCATCGAGGTTCCCACCGTTTTATTTGAGCCCCCACTTTTTTAATTTTATTTTACATTTTTCTTTATTATTATTATTATTGAAGTGGTTCCAATGGAACAAACCAGCTATGGACCAAGTGAATGAATGCCCCTAGATCACCCTCCTCCACCTCCGGGTGCAGTGCATGCATGCATGCATGAATCCATCCATGCATGCACCAAGTGAATGAACCACCAGTCACAACAAAACCACTTGTGTTGCACGCGCTTGCACTTGCATTGCATGCAAACTGTTTGATCGATCTTATCTATACACACACGTGTGTATATATATACCTTTGAAGTATTTTCTACTTTGAAGTATTTTCTACATATCACGAGGTCTTGTACACAAAATTTCATACCACGATTAGAGAAATGACACTTATCTAAAATTATTTTAAATTTGCAATGCAAGTTTTATAATTGAGACGTCAAGTCTGTTTTGAATTTATAATAAAAGTTTTATGATCAAATAATACTCGATCATAAAACTTCTACTGCAAATACAAAATAGATTTAATTATCTCTTTATTTAATCACCGTAAGAGATTTTGTATTTGAGAATGATCTCTTGATATATTTTAAAATAATAATAGTATTATCCTTTATTTAAATTATTAATTAATTACTTAATGATACATATACGCTTAATATTTCTATATATATATCCACTATGATTAGGATCATCCAGTTGGTGCATGGCGGCGGCCGCACGCAGCACCTTGTTTTCGCACATCCAAGTAAAATACGTCAATATCTTTCTTTTGTTATCGTACGCACTCGACATTTTATTTTTCCCTTTTTGGTTGATTAATTTATTTCGACTTATATGGGTTACGTATAAGATGCCCGATTCTCATGATCATCAACTTCGTAAAAGAAAAAAAAAACAATGATTTATCGCGTAAGTCCGAATATCTAATTATTATAATGATAGTAACATTAAATTTTTTTATCATGGATAAAAAATTATAATAAATTAGTTTATACGTAGTAAAAGTTGAACTTCGAGTAAATTTTTCGATATTTAAGTTTAATAATTTCTCTAAAATAGTTTTCAATAGTATAAACTGTTAAATTATTATTTTAATCAAGAAAACGTTTCTATATTCTAATTTTAGATCCTTTGGCCCTGTTTAGTTCAGGATAAAATAAAAACTATAAGGCCTTCTTCTGAAACAATTGTTCAAACACTTTTTTTCTATACGTGGATGGCAAAAATAATAAGAAACGAGAGCAAATGAATTCCTCTTGCGATGTCTTTTTCACCAATGTTATAAGATTCAATTGGGATCAGGTGAACCAGTTGGACTGAATCGAATCGAATAGTCGGATCGGATAATATAAATTAATAAAAAAATAAAATAAGTTAAAGTGACTATATAATATTATTAATATATAATATATTATTTAGTAAAAATATAAGTAATATAATAAAATAATTTAAATCAAATAATATAATAAAGTAAGCATAAATTAAATCATTGAATATTTTCTAAATAATTTTTTTTAGTAATTATAAAAAATAAATATATACATGTGATAAAGAAGAACACTGAAACATAAATTTCAAGTATATATATATATCATATGATATTCTAAAAAAATTTAATATTTTTGTACATTTTATTTCTTTTACATGTTATAATTTGACCCGATCAGGTAGGCTAAACCCACCGAGTCAGTCACCCACCGAGTCAGTCAGTTGAAGTTCGGATTTTGATCAGGTCAAAGCGAGTCAACTCCATAATCGAGTTTTCAATGATTTGCATATCATTTTAGTGTTCGGACATCGGTCCGATCGGTCGAGTCTTTTCATCCGGACTACAATTTCATTATTTTTTATGACAAAATTATATGTATATTAATATGTATATAAATAGTAGCAGTGAAATATTTACTGATGATATTTTGTTATTTTCGCCCCGTGCGCAGTAGAATTAGTTTGACGAGGTGGTCAGCGGTGGACTTTGAATGCTGACCTTGGACTTGGGCGCTGTTCATATGCAAAATTGGAAGTCTCATGCGACCGAATCAACCAACAACGATCTCTCCTGTCGGTTTTAGATTGAACGGCATCAACTAATCATAGCCATGTCAACAATTTCAAATTAGAAATTTGATTATGAGGTCGAGCTCGATCTCGTTATAATGTTATTGATGGAATTTACAGGCTTTATTTTTGAATTCCTCTTTGACCATTCAAAATGTCATGAATGCGAGCATCATGAGAAGTTTTACGAAGATGCATTTTTATTTCCTTAGCATGAACGACATAACAAAAAGGAAGCAGGGTATTGATCCACCTTTTCTCCATGGTTAATTAGGAATGAATTGTGACTTACAGTGGGAGGCATAATTAATCTCCAACATAATTGCATAAGTCAGTCCACTCATTAAATTAAAAAAAGGCAAAAGGTTTTGTTTTATTTGTCTAATAAATATTGTCGTCATTGGGCTTTCAAAACATGTTAAAAATATCATTGCATCTTGCAACTTCCTATGCACGTTGTCATCATGAAATTTTGCCTAGGGAAGATACTTTGTGTCACAGCATCATGTCTAAAGTTTCTTATTCAAATTCCATCAAATATGTTAGTCTGCCTTCAAAATTTAACTACCCATGAGAAATGCATGCAATTTCTTGTTTCAATTTACATCACCACAAATTATACTTATAGATATATCAATTATACTGCATTATTTTCTTCTTCTAATGATTATAATCTAAGATTTTTTTAATTAAATAAATTCGACTTTTCAAATTAAGATTCCATAAAACATGTAAGATCCGAAGGACCCATTTCTTGCTTATAATTGTTTTATTCCCATATTAATTCTTAAGCGACTTTTTTTAACATTGTATTTGTGCTCTTATTATATTTGGTAGTAAAAAATTAAAATGCCGAGAAAAAAGAGGGAGGAAACATGCAATTAAACTTAAATTAATATATCCTTTTGTGGGCTCATCATATGCAAAAAATTGTCACCGAGTGGACAACGGAACGCAAACTGGACAATATAAAAGACCTCGTGAAGGAGACCATTTCGCTACAAGTCTCATCCGCTGCTCTGCTCCCAGCTCACATTGCACCTTTTAAGGAGGAGAGAGAGAGAGAGGGGGGAGAGAGAAGAGGGAAAGATGAAGCGAAACAGAGCAGAGTGCCAGCCAATTTCCCGGGTTCCGGCCGACGCTCCCACCAAAACGAAGCGCTCGCAGAAGGACGCGTCGCCCAAGTCCGCGGCCCGAGCGAGGGCGCTGGCGCCCGCACCGGCGGCGACGATGACGACGGAGTTGCTCCGAAGGGGCCTCAGGGAGGAGGAGAACAGGCCGGCGGCGGCGCAGGCGCAGGCGTCAGCGGGGGGAGCGGAATGCTCGTCCCTGTCCCAAGCCGTTGCGGGCGATGGGATGTGGGACGTCGGGGCGGCGGAGTTCGGCGGGTGGTGGTGGTGGGGCGCGGAGGAGGAGAGGCTCCTGGGCTGGTTCCCGTTCGCGTCGGAGCACTTCGCCGGCTCCGGCGGCAGGGGCGGAGGCGGCGGTCTCTTTTGGGGGGAAGAGGAGGAGGAGGATCGCGATATCTGGCAGCTGCAACACATCCACGAGATCCCTAACAGAGCCAAGTGATGCAAATTTTGGGCGAGGAATGGGATTGCAGAACTGATAACAGTGGGGAAATTGTAGTAAACAGAGCACTTGGAGGAAAGAAACATTGGGGGAAAAAAGCTCTCTTTGTCAATGGAGATGAGAAGTTATGTTAAACTTCTTTTTCTCTCTCTCTCTGTGTTCATGTTTTCTTCAGTTTATTTTATTTTCTTCTTTTTTTATTGCACAAAGTTAGTGAAAACTGAAAAGTAGAACACTTGTTAGCCAAAGATATCAGACTTTGAATGAGGAAAAAACATTGACATGTTTTGTTTTGTTTGTTTGTTTTAAAACAAAGTTAGTGTGCATGTTTGCTTTTGCCTACCAAGGAATCATCGATCATAGCAGGTAGGATACAAGATCGTAAAATTCTATTTCATGAATAAAAAATATTTTTAAATATAAAATAATAAAATAGTATATTTATTTATAAATATTATGTTTATATATAAGTTAATTAAATATTGAATATTAATATTTTATTCATATTTTAAAGACTAATAGATATTTTTTTATATCATCTGAAAAGATAATATGTTATATTCTTAAAAAAATTAAAATAATAATATATAATCTTAATCTTAATGAATTATAATATTTATTAAAGCGTAATATACTTCTTAGAATATATGTAATAATAAACTAACATATATAATCTATAAATAAAATAGTTAAATATAATTTTCTTAAGGATTTTTATATTTTTTTATTCGAATAAATAAATTTGTATGATAAAATAGTAAATAAAATAGTTAAATATGTAATAATACCATAAGATTGATCCTAATATCTTATAGATCTTAAGATTCCAATATAGATTCGATATGGATCTTATGGTTAAGATTCTTCAGATAGAATCAAGATTATTTTTTGTGACAACCTTGGATTGTAGCATCGGAAAAAAACATAAAAATGTAAATTGTTGATGAAAAATTTCAAGAGATTATGATAATTCTTTTGATTGTCCTGAGAAAATAAATAGATGTTCCAAGAATAGAGTCAATAAATAGATGGTTCCAAAAATATAGTCAAACCTAAAATAGAATTAACTAGATCAAATTTTATTTTCTTAAAAATATTCTATAAATAATGAAACCGTCTTTTTAAATCCTAAATTAGGAATATTTATTTTCTCAATCTTTTTCATTTTCACCTATTTTATTATTTTATTTTTTTAATATAATAAATATCAACTATTTTATAATAAAATATTTTAAGACATCATATGTCTAAATTTTATTCTTTTTAAATTAAATAAGAGGTAGAGTAAAAAATAAAATTATTTTTCATATGGTTTTCGAATTCATTCCATTCACGAAACGTTCCGACTGAAAAATAATTCAAACAATAAAATCATATGTTCTTAATGAACTTAAGCAAAAGTCTAACATTTTCTTTTATAAAAACTATAATTTTAAATCTTTAGAATCGTGGAATCGTTTTCTTCTTTTACTTTTTTTTTGGTACCGCCTCATACTATTTATTAGGCTTACTTATAACTCACGATGTCTGGATTACTATAAAGAAAATAGCATGCACAAAAACAAAATACATTAAAGTAGAAATAGACTATTCATCAGGGCTGACTCTATTCCTAAAAAGACTTTTTCCTTTCTTTTATAAAAGAAATACTCATTTATAGACAAAAAAGAAACTAAGGCCCTTTCAGTATTTATCATCATTTTTGGACCTTACGAAACTTTCAACTGAAACGAGCACTCTCCTCCACCCCCATGTCACAGCACTTTGTCATGATTTTATTGGTCATTAACTACTCCTTTGTATGCATGCGTCTTGTTGCTCTCCCTACTTCTACCATTGCATTTATAATGCATTAATACATCTACCTAACGTATTTATAACTTGAAATGCACCCGGTTATAGCATCACTCAAGACAATCATCATTAATAATAATAATAATAATAATTGTTATTAAAAGATAGAGATCATAAACATACGAGATTTATTCTAAATTGAACTGCGACTTCAGGGAGGCAAAGATCATTGTAATGATACAAAATAATCTACCCATAAAAAAGTTTATATAGGGAACTCCAATATAAAATGAGAAACAAAAATTTTAAAATCGTTTAACTTTCGAGAGCTCCGCTGGAGATCCCCTCAAGCTCGTCGTCCAAGCAACGAGACCTGATGTGCGACTTTGTCACCCTCATAAAAATCATTTAGGTTTCGGGAGCTCCGTAGGGTATCCCCTAAACTCTCGCTCAAGCTCGTTATTGATGAAGACTTTAAAGTCGTGATCTCTCGCAGCAAATAAATATCATTCAAATATACAGGTCGAGTAAAAGTCACGAGTGTCGTAACTCCGTTGACTTGGATCGATTTTAATCTAATTATATTTTAAAATTTGTCACGAATGTTAATTACGAGAAAAGAATGAAAAGAACAATTGCCTAATTAGAGAATCTTATAAAAAACTCCCTCATGATGAATTGATTATTACTGTGGGTATAATCTCCTTTTTGAGATGAATGATATCTCGATACTAATTGATAAACTATCTAACTCTTTCCTTTCATTCTTCTTTCTCTCTCAGAATGTGAGAAAATGATCGAAGATATATACATTAGAATTGATAATCAATTGATCTCTCAATTTGATTATTATAAAGGTTGACCTCTCGATCGTTTATGAACACATTACGAAGATTTTAATCTCTATGGATAACTTAATCTAAGACAACCATGACTATTGCGGACTCTTGTCTATGTAAACAGGGATTATCTTTTCTCTCAAATAAGATCATACAAAAAAGGAAATCTCTAGATCTAACAAAGGTTAAACATAAACAAACCATTCATAATGAAACATGAAGTAAGGTCGAATAGCCAATTAAGAACATGACAGAAAAAAGAGATCAAATCATAGTAGCCACACAATTACACTAGAAGGGGGATCAACATCAAAAAAATAAAAAAATAGTATCTTTAGTGAGTCCCCTTTTCAAAAATCTCCCTCCCTTCCTCATCTCTCTGCTTTGCTACTTCTAATATGTCTTATCCTCCCTTTCTCTCCTTGGTCTCCAACTTTCTCTTATCCTCCTTTCTTAGTTTCTGAAATTTCAAATTAAAAAAAATTGTTACTTTTCTGAAGACTTATTCAAAATTGTCTAATAATAATCATATGCTTGAATTTAAACAAATTTTTGATACAAAGGTGGTAGAGTTAATATCCGGATTATTAATAAAAGTAAGTAAGATAGAAGACGATCAATTGTTCCGGCAGCAGTGAGATCCCGTATGGAAAAGAAAATTAATATTAAATAAAAAAGTCGTAGATAAGTGGTAGCTTGTCCGTCTGAAGGGATTGGAGAGCTTAATGTGAACTTACATTAATAAAAAAAGGTATTTATGATGATGATATATTATAAACGACGAATTTAATTAATAATAAAATATTTAGTCTTGGATTAGTGGTAGCATGGGCGTTCGAAGAGATTGGGAAGCCTAATGTGAACTTACGTCAATAAAAAAAATTTATGACGATATTTTACATACGACGAATTTAAAATTTTAATAATAAGATTGTGGTACAAAATATATTTTAAAAAATGATAAATCATGGAAGAATCTAGACAAATTATTTCGCGCTAACGGGCAAAATAATCATTTACATATATTTAATTGAAAATTTTATATTTAACTATGAGAATAATTTGCCATACTATTTTTAATTGTAGAAATATATATAGTTATTTTGACACCGCTATAAATAAGTAAAAATAGAAAATATACAAATATAAAATTTGTTTAAAAAAGTAACATACACACTTGCCAAAACTTAATAGAAATTTAATAATATCAATATATATATATATATATATATATATATATACATATACATATATATATATATATAGAGAGAGAGACTTAAGTTGTGGTTTTGGTGGATTTATAAGAGTAAGACATTACCAAGTGGTAGATAATAGGGGTGTCACCGGGTCAGATCGATCCGGTTAGGGCTGTTCACGGATCGGGTCGGGTCCGACTCGAACCAAAACTCGACCCAACCCAATCTAACGGGACACGGGACGGATTGCAAGGAATCTGACCCATCGGTTCACAATTTTTTCCCAACTTGATGCATTATTACTAGTTAAACAATACTCATCAACACTAAACACATTTTTAAACTAAAAGTAGGATGGTGTCTTGACCCTCGAGAGTACTAGAAGAGGATCAAATTACATTGTTCATGAATATGATAAGAGTCATAAAAGTGATTTTTTACAAAATATGTAAACACGATAACAATTGGACCAGTAAGTCAAATTTGAAATTTTCATCTGAATCATCTCAACTTCTAGGTCTGCAAGGTAAGCTACAGGTTTTTTGCTTTTGTCCCTGAATTGATCTTCACTGATAACTACCTATCAATTCGCCTAACATTTGTTAATATGGAATAAAAACTAAAACAAATAACTTATTTACTTTGTAAATAAAACTTAACATAATTATCTCAATGAGATTGAAAGGAGGTTTGCTACGAGGAAGAATCTTTTTCACACGTCCTCTTCCAAGAAATTCTTCTGTAAGTAATAAACACCCTTATGTTAAGATAAAACACCCTTAGAACATGTAAAGAAACATTATGCTGTTATGCATGCTCCCAGCCGAGACAACTCAGGCAAAAAACATGTTACATGTTTGGTAATTACTTGCCAATGAGATGGGATTAGAGCAGACTCATGCTGTCTGAAGACTCTGAACCATGCATTGCACTACTAACTCCATTTCTATTTTTACTATACTATTGCTTACTTACTGAAGTTGGCAATGTTAGGCAATTTATCACCCACTGGACACCAGCCACCAGCACTTCGGTAGGATCAATGGATCATATGATTCTTTTTTGTTGCCTAACCTGAAAGCACCAAGAAGTCAGAAAGAGATGAAGATTGCACAAGATAACAAATTCAGAAAGGAGATGAAGTTAGAAAGAGATGAAAGCACCTACAAAACTTTAGGATGATGATAAACTAAATGATTCAAACATTGTCCCTAGCCTCTCAAGTATCAAATGCAGTGATAACCTAAATCGAACATACATAATCAACTATCAAGATCTTATATTTGTTATTTCTAACCTTTTTAAGCAATATGATAAAGAAGCATACTTAACTTATATGCACACAATTAAATCCTTGCTTCACAATGCTCACATGATCCATGGAGCACATCAGCACACATTTGCAGTAGGCAGTAACAACACATCAAGAGCACGACATAGCAAGAGCAGCAGCAGCCAGCAGGAGCATAATGTTCATAAGCACAGTTGATATATATATATAATGACATGATAAAAAGATAATGCATGATAAAATTAGGAAAAATAGCCAAATAATGACAAAAGTAGCTCTAAAATCTAAACTATTATAATTAATCCCATTACAGTTATCAAAAGAAGTAGTTGGCGATTTTGTGACTTAAAGAACCATAACAAAAGGTAGCATAACACTTGTTCATTTATAGTTGATCAAATAACAAAAGGTAGCATAACAAAAGTGCTCCTCTTGTCTTTTGGTTCTTCATACATTGATCAAATACATCATTCGTCAGTATGTCCTGTAATAGTCAATAAATCAAAGAACAACTCATTAAAAAAATCACAGCATTATTCCAACTTAAAAAATGCTTGAAAAAGAAAACCATAGCAAAATTTTACCAATTACCATCAAGGCTAAAGGATTATGCTTCCAAGTTCAGTCAAAGAAACTTGAACTAACCAAGAATATTACTATCCTCCTTTGATCCAACCAATTCTGTGATAATGTATAACACAAAATCATAATCAAACTACATATAAAAAATTGTAAAATAAATAGCAAATACCAAGATTAAGTTGATTTACCTTCTTCAATCCTCTCACTTTCATCAATTTCAACTTGAAAATCAATTACTTTCTTGTGCAATTCCCACTTGTCATCTATAAAATGAGTAGCAACACACATATAATTCATATTTTGGATTGAAGTCCATGTATCTGTTGTTAGGGAAACCATTTGACGATTTTATGAAAATATGTTTTTCAACTTTTCTTTCTCAACTCCATACAATTGCACACAATCTCTAGCGATAGTTATACGAGACGAAATTTGAAATCTTGGTTGTAACTCGACCATAAAATCTTTAAAACCTTGATTCTCAACAAATTTGAATGGAAGCTCATCAACAATTATCATTTTTGTAAGTGCCAAACGAGACTTTTCTTGATTAAAGTCTACGAGTTTCATACTAATAGAGGTGTTGGGATCATCTTCACATTGCTTGCCTATAGCAATTATTTTTTGCCTTTTATCAATGACCTTATCTGGATTTTTCTCACAACTCTTAAAGTGCTTTAACAAATTGGATGTTTCATGGTTAGCAGCATTGCATGCATAAGATTTTTTGCAATACCTACAAATAACTCTATCTTTTTCTCTTGTAAAATGTGTCCAAGCGTTAGAATGAGGCCTACAAGGTTTCCTCTTTTTTACCTCATTTTCAATGGCTTGTTGTTCAGATGAAGTGATGTCTTCAGTAATTACTTGACATTCAATTAGAGGTTGTAGACCTTGTGGTGGTGCGACTTGTGAAGGAGACTCCTGTTGTACACCCATGCTCAAATTAGCTGGTGTAGGGGCACTTCCAATCTTAGTAACGCTCGTGTTTTGAGTTTCTTTTGTCATTGTCAGCACTGCATACATAAGAAGATAAAAAGTGAATAAATTATACATTTGAGAATTGAAAAAAAAGCCAAATGTCATTTAATTAAATCCATTGTGTCACATATACTTAAAAACACAATAATTACCTGTGAATGCTACTGAAGATGATCCTCCACAAGCAATATAGTAGAAATAAATCCCTTCTTCTGGAGAAAGAAATAGATGTCTAGTTGTCAGATCAATGAAATATGCTGCAAAATTCGAAATTGCTGCAAGGAAATGATAGGACTGTAACGACTGTTATTCAAATTAAAGAGTAAAACATTAAACATAGGATCCTTTTTTATTCAAGAGTTCACCTGGCTAGCTTCATTCGACCTCGGTGGACCAGTGGTCCCCCTTCTGGAAACAAGAGCAGTGCATCCTTATCGACATCAACTTCTTGTGAGAATGTTCAACCATGAATCGTGCATCTAGAACTAGATTAATTCGAGAAGGGTCACAAAGAGGCAGATAAAGTCACAAAACTAAAAAAAATAGGATTCGCAAAGAGGCAGAGCAGCAGCAAAAGAAGAGGGGGAGCTTTGAGCAGCAAGGTCTAGACAAAGGGCAAGGGGTGGCTTCTTCAACAATGAGGGTTTCATGAAGCGCTTTGAGGCCCGATGGCCGACGGCTTCTCCAATGGCAGGGGAGGGTTGTGGCCCGTAGGAGAGAAAGTGGCTTCTTCAACAGCCTACAGTAGGGTGAAGGAACGATGTGGGGAGCAAAAGGGAGATGGGGCGAGCGAAAGAGAGAGAGGGAAAGAGAGAGAGGGGTGGGGAGCACCTTTCTCCTCTCGTCGTTGACAATGCAGACATCGAAGGGAGGGGAAGGCCGGAGGGCTGAGGAAGATCGTGGCTCATCGGTCTTGTCTGGTCACCTATTAGTGTTTGCTCTAAAAGGCTGATGCACTTGACTTCATCCTGCAGCACCTACCATCTGAGTTCGTGACTTCGTCCTTTGAGTAGGGCGACTGGGTGAGCATCGAGCGGATTGTAGACACTAGACACCGACAGGCTGGCCCGGCCCGAGTCATCGGGTGAACGAGTCGGGTCGGTTCATGTCGGATCGGAAAAACATGAACCTGTACCCGACCCGCAGGTGCTCGAGTTTGGTTCGGGTCGGATCCCACTACAAAAAATGGGCTCTTAACGACGCAAAGTAGCGTCGCCAATAGCTGTGACGCTATATAGATGCCACTAGCGTCTTTATAGCATCTACTTCGCGTCACAATAATGAGACGCTACTTGCCTCTCGATAGCATCTCATTAGCGTCTTCTTAGCTATTCACTGAATGAACGCTACTTCTGGCACAATCGAGACGCTACGTAGATGCTATTATATCGCGCCACGAATCGAAAATGCGCGACAACACCTAGCACCGTTCTCGTGTCGACGTCGTTAGACGCGAATCTAGTGTCGCAAGTTTGGCGGCTCTAAAGAGACGCTATATGGCGTCTTAGAGAGAGGCGACGCTATTTGGATGCTACCGTTATCAATAGCATATTATCAACATATATATGTATTAATTACACGATTATATATATATATGTATATTTACATGATAGGAGTGTTCCTAAATATATAATTTATTACCTATATTATTTATGTTATCTATATATATAATATCTTAATTATACATATATTATTATATACTTAATCATGAAATTACGATGGTTGATTGAGTGATTTTCTACCATTGTAGCGTCACAGTGACGAATCAATAGCGTCCACGTAGCATTTAACTAGAGCCGTCGTTACAGTCGACGCTATGGTGACACTATTGGCGTCACTGTAGCGTCTCAGAATTGAGACGCAACAATGTATAATTCGATGCTAGTTCGGCGCTACCGTGTTACTCATAACTTATCTACATTTATCTCGCTATTTGTTTTATATTTAGACACTATAGATTATATATACTATATGTCAATCAATAAATTCATTAAATATTATATTAGTATTAATTACATGATTATCAATATATTATCAATAGCGTATTATCAACATATATATGTATTAATTACACGATTATATATATATATGTATTTTTACATGATAGGAGTGTTCCTAAATATATAATTTGTTACCTATATTATTTATGTTATCTATACATATAATATATATAATATCTTAATTATTCATATATTATTATTATAAACTTAATCATGAAATTACGATGGTTGATTAAGTGATTTGCTACTATTGCAGCGTCATAGTGGCGACTCAATAGCGTCCACGTAGCGTCTAACTAGAGCCTCCGTTACAGTTGACGCTATGGTGACACTATTGGCGTCACTATAGCGTCACAATATTGAGACGCGACAATGTATTCGACGCTAGTTCGGCGCTACGGTGTCGCTAAATGTAACTAGATACTCAATAACATCGTTATTGCGTCTCCTAAGCCAACTCGTTACCCCTCGCTTAATCGGGCACATATAGACATATAAATATGCGTATATGCTTATACTTATATATAATAAGTGCATATATACATATTATTATAACTTAATATCTCACATATAAACATATACACATATATTCACTTCGAAACATAAACATATACACATATATTCACATATAAACATAAACATATACACATATATTCACATATAAACATATGCACATATTATTATAAAAACATTGTTGTAACTTAATCTCCCGCACGTAGACATATATATACATACGCATATATTACATATGTATATATACACACACACAATTTTGTTATATACACATATACATAGATATTTATAATTTTGTATACATACATGATAGATTGTCGGAAGGAAATAAAACAATTGGAACGGGGCACAATGCGATAAGATGCTACATTATAAATAAAATTTCATACATACTAAAAAAATTTGAAATTTTTTTTAATGAGTGTTTCAATGGCGTCGCATTCTTGAGACGCTAAACTCATTGAGATGCCCCGACAAAGCTATAGTGTCTCTACGTTATCTTAGCGACACATTAGCTTCTCTATAGCGCCGCGCTAGCCGAATTTTGACAGTATCGGCGCCTACATGGAGTCTAAGTAGTGTCGCGTTCTATGGCGACGCCAAAAATTACTTAAATCCCTAACCCCTCTTCTTCATTTTCACTTTTATTGTTTACCTTCTTCGACGTCTACCGCCCGCCCGACTCCCGATGCCCGACCTCCGACGCCCGACGCCCGATGCCCGCCGCCTCCACCGCGCCCCTCCGACGCCCGACGCCCGACGCCCGCCCTCACCGCCGCCGCCGCCCTTCGCCTCCACCGCCCTCCACATTCAACAGCCACCCTTCGCCTCCTCCTCCTCCCTCCCCGACGCTCGCCCTCCACCGTTGCCGCCGCCCTTCATCTCCGCCGCCATCCGCATTCGACCGCAGACCTTCACCTCCTCCTCCTCCTCCCTCCGCCTCGTCCGCCCTCCACCGCCGCCGCCACCCTCCGCCTCCACTGTTGCCCGCCGCCTCCGCCTCCACCAGCGCCTCCTCTTCCTCCTCCTCCCTCTGCCTCCACCGCCCTCCACCGCCGCCGTCGCCCGCCTCCGCCACCGATTATATTAATTATATTAATTATTTTTTTAATAATGTCAGTTGCTACGCCGCCGATAGCACAAGCACCTGACTCAATTCATTCAGACGAGCGGACTGCCACTGATCATGCGGTACACATCAATCGAGGTGAGAAAATTATTGTACATCTATCAATTATCACAATTTTAATTTGGTATGACACTAATGATTTATTATGTATTAGGGCCCGTAAATGATGTCGGACCGTCATAGCCTACCCCAGATGTACCAGATGATGATTCCTCTTCGAGTGATGAAGAGGGGTTACACGATAATGGAGTGGTCACTGTGAATAATATTGCTCGACCGTAAATTAAATAAGTTGTACAAATTTTGTTATAGTTTTGATTATCATTGAAAATTAATTCTTCTTTGTAATTGGCAGGACCACTTTCATACCCGCTAGTATCGTGCGGGATGTCAGTGCTCTCGTTCTTTCCCACTTGCCGGAAGGGATAGGATCCTGGAAAGATGTCCCAATTCAAGTACGGGATGACATCTTTCGAGCCTTTACGGTACGATCTTCTATTTGGGTTACATAATTTGATTTATGTTTATTTTAAAATTACTAAGTTTTAACGTTCTATTTGTAGGAGGGAAATTAGTTTCATTCGGATCTTAGTTTATGGATGATCTGGAGAGCTTTTGAGGAGATCGCTGTGAAACGCTTCCGAAATCGATTATATAAGTTTCGCAAGGTCGTCACGTTCGTCGGCCTCACTTTGGAGCAGGGCACACAAAGATGCCCAAGACATTAGGCGCTCGGTTTGGGAGTCCCTCTGTAGGAAGTGGTAAGTATGTATACTTTTACATTATTTTTTATGAAAATTATTGTTTTTTAAAAGTGTAAGTATTTGATGTTCAAAAAGGACGGATGAATGATGACAAAGGAAGTCGGAAAAGGTAAGAATTAACCGTCTTTCAAAGCCCGAGGCACACATCCACACATGGGGGTCGATGCGATTTGACGAGCATCGACGGCGCATGGTAATTTATATATAAATTCAATTTATCAAACCTTTTGACTTATACTTGTATTATCAAATTTGAAATTTTTTCGTAGGAAGAGAAAGAAGGCGGTACCATAGACTTTTGCGCGGTCTATGAGGCCATGCATAAAAGCCGAAAGACAAACAATCTAGTCATGCCCACTGCTCGTAGGCTTCTAGTAAGTCTCATGACATGGTCATTTGGTTCTTGACATTAGTGCACTATTTTTGAAATACACAATGTTTAAATTTTTTAGGATGAGTATAATGCGAAAATGACTGAAAAGTATGGAGATAATCCGAGTACTCAGCCACCAGGTAATGTTTCTTCGTTGGTTTAGTCATGTTTTTAATTTGTGTGTTTCTTGATATATAATTTATATATTATATGATTGTATAATTTTTCTATTTCGTAGAGAATCCTACTGTTTGGGAGGAGGTGGCCGGCATGACACGAGGGGGATACTTGCGTGGCCTCGGCACAACCGCTCAGATACTTAGGAGGATCGAAAGATATGCAGGAGGTGCATCTGCACCGAGTTCATCCGCTGCACCTGATATGATGCAACTATCGCAGTAGTTATTGGCGGAGATATAGCAGCAGATGTCGCAGCAGTTGTCTCCTCTATTGCAGGCGATTCAGGGTTTGATCCCGATGCAGACTCCATCCCCGTGAGGCCATGGACCGAGCATGTAACAACCATAAAAAAAAGACACATAAACTAATGGGCCTGTTTAACAGCCCATTAATCATAACTTAAATAAACCTACCCTAAATCCCCTTTCTTCTCATCAGCCGCACGACATTTTTTCCCAATACAACATCCTCTCTCTCTCTCTCTCTCCCTCTCTTTCATCTCTCCTCAAGTACAACATGCATCCCTCCATGCTCCAATGCCCCATGCACACGCCTTCTTCAACGAACAACAAAGATGCTTTTTTTCTTTCCCTCTTACTCACGCCCAACCTACGTCCCTCAGATCTCTCTCGTCACTGCTGATTGTTGCAGTCGGTGAGCACCATGAGGAAGGAGCACGCTGAAGTACAGATGCCGTGGAACAACAATGAATCGACGTGGAAATAAAATCAATCGCGCTTAACAGGTGGGTGAATCAAAATCACCTTGCATGACCTCTGAATTATTCTAACTCATGCCCTAATTGATTATGGAACGAAAGAGAACAAGAAGAAGGTTTCTTAGGGTTACCGTTTGACTGTTTGAATTCTTGTTTGATTTGTTTGATCCCTGATTTTGATTGCTTAAATTAATTTTTCTGTTCCATTGTGTTGGATTGATTGCTAGGAGTTAGGAACTATATTAGGATGAGTTGGTGCTAGAAATTCTCAAGAAAAGTCGAATTCTGCAACCTTTCTGAACGTCAACCGGTCGACCGGTCCGCAGGCATTGCCGGCAACCGATCGACCGATATAACATGACTATAGCCGATTTCTGCATATGTCGATCGGTCAACCGACCCTTACTCACCGGTCGACCGTTCAACTGAACGGATCGACTGATCCGATTAGCCCGAATCAAACCACCGGTTGACCAATTTGAATAGACCGGTCGACCGATCCGCAGACAATCGGTTGACCGTTCCCTTGAGCCGGTCGATCGATTCCTAATAAACATTGTTATTAGATTTATTAATTAATTTCCCTTTTTAATCCCAATATTATCTATTTACAATTTTATCCTATTTTTCTAACCCCACGGAGATCCCTCACTGATATTCAAGATTTATTCTCTTATTGATTTATTTCTTATTGGTCTTATCGTATATATTGAACAAAGAACAAAGTGCCACAAGTTATTAAAAGTGATTAATAAGTTCAGATGAAATATTAACGACGGGTTGTCAGTCTAAGCCAAGTGCAGCAAGATAAGGGTAGCTCCCTTGGTCATGGTTTGATCACCCACTGACCCGCATAAGGCCGTATTGTTTGCTCGGCATATCCCAAGAACTAAAGACATCTAAAGTCACCCTGATTCTAATAATAATCCAAGATCAAGAAGCATGTTTAAGTCAAGTCAAGTATGCCAGGATTCCAAGTTTACTAAGCATCATATGATTCTCATGATTCATGATATATCCTAATTCTTACTCTTATTCTTATTATGATCCATGATACTGATATGTTATCTTTCACGTTCAAGTTAAGCATGATTACTTATTGCTAATTATTATATTCATATCATGCATTATATATCATATGATTTCCCACTAGGTTGTAAAGCTTATGGGAGGACCTCCTTCCCTATGTCTGATTTTCATAGGACCAGGTCAATGACGAGGTGGAGTATAGGGCTTTTAGATTGTTTATTGGTTTTCTTTACCTTCCACATTTAGATTCATGATGTAAAACTTATTTTATTTCTTAGAAATGATATAGCCACTTTTAGACTTTCGCAAATTATCCTTTTTCTTTATTTTCTTTATTATTCTCTCTTCCGTTGACGTGTTTCGATTCTTGATTGAGATACGGTCATCATTATGATTAAAGTTATAGCATGCCGTAGCATCTCCAAGTTAGTCTTCGCCACGTGGCGGGGTCGATTTGGGGGCGTTACAGAGCACATGTGGGTCGAACGTCCGGAATGATAACAATAACTCCCAAATCTAGGATATAAACAACCCATGAATACAAACAAAGCTTTTGTTACTTATATATTTAGATATACATATAGTTAGTTAGTTCGGTTTATTACTTTTCGTATTTTTATGTTCAATATTATGCCTGTGATGCTCTTATATTGCATGTGATGCTTTTGTATTGCTTGTGATGAATATCAATGCATTTTTATATACATTATATAATTGTATGGTTTGGGAAGGGGAAAAATGAGGATTGAATGGGTAAAAAAAATCTGTAAATGGCGTCTCCATAGCGTCCCATTCGCGTCGCAATGGCTGTCGACGCTAAGTTAAATATACCGTCCTTAGCGCCATAGTTGCGTCTCATTGGTGACACACACACCATTATATTGAGTCACATCAGCAACTTCCTAGCGTCTACATTAGTGACACGTGAGCGCCAAAATAGCGTCTCAGTTCTTGCGCCCCTTGCACGTCGACTTAGTGACGCCTATGTTCTATGCACAGCCGCAAACCTCGCGTCTTAATAACGTCGAGATAGCGTCAAGTAGTGGCGCTAGTAGCGACCCATTTTCTTTGGCTCCATTGCGACGCTAGTAGCCACCGATATGCAACATCCCATTTTTGTGGCGCTAGATAGACGCCAATGCGACGCTTTTCACAACGGAGACGTAATAGCGCCACCCTAACGTCGCATATCTTGGGTCGCTAATCTCCCATTTTCTTGTAGTATCCGACCCGACCATGGATCCGACTCAACCCAAAAGTGTTTGGGTCGGGTCAGATCATCGGGTTCGCTAGGTCAACCTGACCCGGTGAACCCGAGTACCCGACCTGGCCCGACCCCTTTTGGGTCGGATCAGGTTCGGGTTGAATTTTTCCAACTCGATTTGACCCGACCCGACCCGTCAACTTGATTTTTTATTTTTATTTTGTTAATTCCAAATGATTTTTATTTAATTTAAGTATTTTATACCATCTAAAATTAATATATATATATATATAATAATAATAATTTAAATAGAGAATATTACGTAAATATTTAAAATAATATTTTTTATGCCTAAAAATACTTTATATTTCATTTAAAATAAATTAGTAAATGCTTTTTGTATAAAAAATTAAAAAAAATAATAAAAAAGGTGGTCGGATAACCTGACCACCCGGCCCGGGTCGAATTAGGTTGGGTCAGGTCCTGTCATAAAAAAAATTGAAACTCGACCCGTACCATATGTAACACCCTTGCACTTGCGTATGATATTGTCCGCTTTGGGCCTCGGCCCGCACGGTTTCATCAAAACACGTCATATCAAGTCAAGGTCATGCATCCTTCCCCCCTTAGGAGACTCAACGTCCTCGTTGAGTGATCGCACTCCATCATGCACAGAGGCTTACGCGGAGTGGCTCTGATACCATATGTAACACCATTGCACTTGCGTAGGATATTATCCGCTTTGGCCCTCGGTCCGCACGGTTTTACCAAAACGCATTCTACCAAGTCAAGGTCATGCTCCCATATATACCCAGCATCTCTTCCGTGACTTATGCATGTGGGACTAATCCAAGGCATGTCTCATGCATGTATTATTTTTTTAACATTTTTATAGAAGCCCTCTTGTATAAGAAAGGAATGCATATTTATCAAAAAAAAATTATCAGTTTTTTTAACATCCATGAAGATCTTTAAGATTATTTCACTACAAGAAAATTGGCGATTAGCGATGCCATATAGCGCCTCAAAATTGTGTGACGCTATAAAGACGCCACTAGTGCCTCCATTGCGTTTCTTTAGCGTCACCCGAATTAGACGTCACTTACCTCTCAATAGCGTCTCATTAGAGTCTTCCTAGCTGGTTAGAGAGTTGACGTTAAAAGTAGCGCATTCGAGACGCTACGTAGACGTTATTATTTTTCACCAGGAACCGCAAATGCGCGGCAGTACCTAGCGCCGTTATGGCGTCGACAACGTTAGACGCGAAACTAGCGTCGCATGTATGAAGACTCTAAAGCGACGCTACAATTCATTAAATATTATATTAGTATTAATTACACAATTATCAACATATTATCAATAGCATAATATCAACATATAGATGTATTAATTACATGATTATATATATATATATATATGTATGTATTTTTACATGATAAGAGTGTTCCTAAATATAGAATTTTTTTCCTATATTATCTATGTTATCTATACATACAATATCTTTATTATGCATATATCTTAATTATACGTCTTCTTAGCTATTCAGCGGGTTGACGTTTACTCTCTAGCGCTGCAATCGAGATGCTATACGTAGATGCTATTATTTCGCGTCACTATTCATAATGCACGGCAACACCTAGCGCCGTTTTATCGTCGACCATTTTAGACATGACACTAGCGTCTCATGTCTGAAGACTGTGAAGCGACGCTATATGACGTCTCAAACAAAGGAGAAGCTAATGAGACGCTACTGTATATATTTAAACACTATATTATATATACTATATGTCAATCAATAAATTCATTAAATATTATATTAGCATTAAGTACACGATTATAAACATATTATCAATAGCATAATATCCACATATATATGTATTAATTACACGATTATATATATATATGTATTTTTACATGATAAGAGTGTTCCTAAATATATAATTTTTTTACCTATATTATTTATGTTATGTATACATATAATATATATAATATCTTAATTATGCATATATTATTATTATATACTTAATCATGGGATTACAATGGTTGATTAAGTGAGTGATATGTTAGTTAAGTGAGTGATATGTTAGCGTCACATAGACACACAATAGCGTCCACCTAGCGCTTAACGAGCGTCGAAGCTATTGTCGACGCTATGATGACACCATGGGCGTCTCTCTAGCGTCGCATGTTCGAGACGCCATATTATTTTAGACGCTAGTTCGGCGCTACGGACTCGCTAAATGAATCTAGCGACTCAATGGCGTCTGTATTGCGCCTCCTAAGCCGACTTTTTACCCCTCGCTCAATCGGGCACATATAGACATATAAATACACGTATATGCTGATACCTATATATAATAAGTGCATATATACATATTATTATAACCTACGCTGACACATATAAACAAATACACACACATATATATATTCACTTCGAATACGTATACATATACATGTTATCTATATATATATGACTCGCACATGTGTAGACATATACATACACATATATATTTATAATACATATAGACGAAACACATTGTTGTAACTTAATCTCTCACACGTAGACATATATATACGTACGCATATATGACATATGTATATATATACACACACAATTGTGTTATATACACATATACATACATATTTATAATTTTGTATACATACATGATAGATTATCGAAAGAAAATAAAACAATTGGAACGGAGCATAATGCGATGAGACGTTACATTGATAAATAAAATTACATACATACTAAAAAAATTGAAAAAAACTTTTATTGAGCATCTCAATGGCGTCCGATATTGAGACGCTACACAATTGCGATGCCCCGATGACGCGATGGTGTCGCTATGTTGTCTTAGCGACACATTAGCTTCCCTATAGCGTCGCGCTAGCCGAATTGTGACAGTTTCGGCGCCTACATGGTGTCTACGTAGCGTCTCTTTATTTTGCGACGCTAAAAACTACTTAAATCCCTAACCCCTCTTCTTCATTTTCACTTTTACTGTTTTACATTTACCATCGCCCGACGCCCGACGCCCGACCTCCGACGCCCTCCACTACCGCCTCCGGCCTTCGCCCGACGTCCGACGCCCGATGACCGCCCTCCACCGCCGCTGCCGCCCTTCGCCTCCACCGCCCTCTGCATTCGACCGCCCTCCACCGTCGCCCTCTGCATTCGCTGCCGCCCTTCGTTGCCTCCTCCTCCTCCGCCCTCCCCGACGGTTCGCCGCCTCCTCCTCCTCCGCCCTCCCCGATGGTTCGTCGCCTCCTCCTCCACCGCCGCCCTCCCCGATGGTTCACCTTCGATGGTTCGTCGCCTCCTCCTGCACCGCCGTCTGTCGCGTTCTCCGCCGCCTCGTCCGCCCTCTGCTATTCGCCTCTGCCGCCCTCCGCCTCCACCGTCGCCCGTCGCGCCCACTGCCGCCTCGTCCGCCCTCCGTCGCGTCTTCCCTCCACCGCCGCTGATGTCCTCCATCGCCGCCTCGTCCGCCCTCCGCTGCGTCCTCCCTCCACCGCCGCTGACGTCCTCCACCGCCGCCGACGTCCTCCTCCACTGCCACTGCCCACCGCCTCCACTGCCGTCTCGGCTGCCCTCCGCCCTTCGCCGAAGGTACTAGCCCGCCATCATGTAAATTAAGTTAATTATTAATGCATGAAGTTAAATTAAGTTAATTATTCATGTTAAGTTAAGTATTACTTATTCATGTTATTATCATGTTAAATTAAGTAGTACTTAAGTGAATTATCATCTCTTTGGATCAAGTTAGTATTACTTATTAAGTATAATATTAAGTATCGTCTCTTAGGAATTAAGTTAAGTATTACTTAAGTTAAGTTTAGCCGACCCCACCTAGTGGGATAAGGCTTTGTTGTTGTTGTTGTATTACTTAAGTTAAGTTAACTTATGTTAATTGTTAAGTTAACTTATGAAGTAATTCATATACTTAAGTTAAGTATTACTTATTCATGTTATTATCATGTTAAATTAAGTAGTACTTAAGTGAATTATCATTTCTTTGGATCAAGTTAGTATTACTTATTAAGTATAATATTAAGTATCATCTCTTAGGAATTAAGTTAAGTGTTACTTAAGTTAACTTAACTTATGTTAATTGTTAAGTTAACTTATGAAGTAATTCATGTACTTAAGTTAAGTATTACTTGAAACACGTGATTTTGGACTTAATTCGTAAGTTCAAAATTACATGTTTCAAGTACAAGAAATTTCTTACTTGGCTTAATGTTCTCCGTTACAGAAATGATAAAGCCACATCGTAGTTGGATTCGTCGTTGGAAGGATAAACATGGCGTCATAACTGAAAAATATAAGGATGGTGTTGATGAATTCATTAATATGGGATATCAAAATGAAGGTGTTGCTTCTTCATATGGCGAAATCTTATGTCCATGCCGAAAATGCAAATGTTATCAGTGGAAAGTAAGATTAGTTCACGGGTCGGGTTGGACCCAACCCGTGAAGAAACCCAACCCGACCCGACCAAATTTGGTCGGGTCGGGTCAAGAGGGCTGGGGTGTCAAATCTGATCCAACCCGACCCGGTTCGGGTCGGGTCGGGTGGTCGGGTTACCCGATCACCCAATTTTTCTTTTTTAATTTTTTTTTACTATTTTTTGTATTTTTATTTAATATAAAAATATTATTTAATATTATTTTAAAAGCATAAAATAACTTTTCTAACTATTTAATATTATTTTGGTACTTAAAATATTTTATTTCATTTTTTTATAATTTTTAATCAAATATAAGCTTAAGTTTGAATTAAAAAATAAAAAATAAAAAAAGTCGGGTCATCGGGTTCACGGGTCGACTCGACCTGGTGAACACCCCTAAGTAAGATATGATGTGCAGAAAGATTTATATTATAACAGTTTCTTACTTACATACATCAATTGGTTCTTTCATGACGAAGAAAGATAGTCTAAAGAAACAAGTAATGTAGATACCGTTGTGGGCGACTTGAGCAATCCGTACAGGGACATGATACGGGATGCAATGTTAGGAGAAAATATTGACGAAATATCGATTGAAGAAGATCCGAATCCTTCAGCTTCTAAGTTTTATAATCTTCTCGAAGAGGCAGATGAACCTTTATGGGATGGATGCGTGAAGCAAACTACACTTTTTGTAGTGGCACAACTAATGAACTTAAAATCAGAATTTAATATGAGCGAAAGTTATTTTGACCGGATGCTTGCCATTATTAAGAGTATGCTTCCAGTTTCCGAAAACTTATCGAAAAATTTTTACAAGTGCAAATGATTGGTGAGAGATTTATGGTTGAAATATCAGAAGATTGATGCATGCTGCAATCATTGCATGTTATACTACAAGGAAAATAATTCACTTATGAGTTGTTCTATTTGTGGCGAACCCAGATTCAAGCCGAAAAAGAATACTCAAAGTTCGAAAAAAATGTGGCAAATGTAATATTTAGATACTTTCCGATTGTTCCAAGATTACGACGACTATTTCTTTCTGAAAAAACTGCATCATTTATTAGGTGGCACAAATAAGGGGCACGTGAAAATCCAAATTCAATTACACATCCTTCGGATGCGGAGGCATGGAGACGATTTGATGCACTTCATCCGGATTTTTTTGCAGAATCACGCAATGTTAGATTAGGACTTGGCACCGATGGCTTCAACCCATTTGGCTCATCGAGTACTGCTTATTCATGTTGGCCTATTTTTGTGACACCGTATAATTTGCCTCAAAGCATGTGTATGAGACGAGAGAATATATTGCTTACTTGTATCATCCCAGGTCCTCGATCTCCTGGTAAAAGTTTAGATGTTTACTTAAGACCTTTGATTGACGAACTCAAGATGTTGTGGGAGGATGACGTGGTTACCTATGACAAATGTAAAAAGCAAAATTTCATTATGAGAGCCGCATTAATGTGGACCATACGTACTTTTCCGGCATATGGAATGTTGAGTGGTTGGAGTACAAAAGGAAAACTTGCTTGTCTCATATGTGGAAAGAATACGAAATCATTTTATTTGAAAAATTGTAGGAAAGTTTGCTGGTTTGATTGTTATAGGATGTTTCTGCCATTGGAGAATTCGATGCGCCGTGATCGAAACTCATTTAAAAAGAATACATCCGAGAACACTTTGTGTCCAACTCATTTGACAGGAGAAGAATTGCTAGACCAAGTAAACAAGCTTAGTGAAGTCTCGTTCGGACTGAAGGTCGATAGTTATAAGCAAATTGGGCTTGGAAGTGAACATAATTGGGAGAAAAGAAGTATTTTTTGCGAGTTGCCTTATTGGTCTTCAAACTTGGTACGTCATAACTTGGACGTCATGCATGTGGAGAAGAACGTATTTGACAACATCTTCAACACTATTATGGATGTTAAAGGAAGAACGAAAGATAGCATACAGGCTCGCGAAGACATGAAATTAATATGCAAAAGACCATAGTTAGATATCATTCATCTTCAAAATGGTAAATGCAAAAAGTCAAAAGCTACTTATGTCTTGAGCAATGATCAAAGAAAAGTGGTTTTCAAATGGGTAAAGAAATTAAAATTCTCCGACGGATATGTATCAAATATATCTCATTATTTTAACTTGGACAATGGGAAGATACACGGGATGAAGAGTCATGATTGTCATATTTTTATGCAAATGCTGCTTCCAATTGTCTTTAAAGAACTTTTGTCAAAGGTCATCTGGGAGGTTTTAACAGAATTGTCTATGTTCTTTAAAGAGTTTTGGGCATCCATCGTTCGGAAAGAAGACATATCTCGGTTAGAGGCTTCTATTGTGATTACCGTGTGCAAGTCTGAGAAGATATTTCCACCTTCTTTCTTTGATGTGATGGAACATTTGATTGTACATCTTCCATATGACACAAAAATTGCTGGTCCGGTTCAGTATCGATGGATGTATCCTTTCGAAAGGTGCATGTTATATTTGAAAAGGAAGACGAAGAATGAGGCAAAAATTGAAGGTTCCATATGTGAAGCATATTTCATTGAGGAGGTGTCAAACTTCAATTCAAAATACTTTGAGCCGCACATACAATCACGACACACCCAAATTCCAAGAAACGATGATAGTGGTGAAGGAGAAGTTGACATGAATATTCTATCCATCTTCAAGTACCCATGTCGACTTCTTGGTGCAGGACGCAAAGTTATCTTGAATGACAGATATCTCACCGCCGTTGAGAATTATGTTCTTGCAAATTGTAGCGAAATGACACCGTATCTCGAGTAAGGCAATTTGTTATAATTTCTTATATAATTTAAAGCTAATTATTGCTATATGGTTGTATTAATTGAAAACTATGAATTCAGGAAATTCGAAGAATTACAACGAGAAATCAATCCATTAGTTTCAAACGATGAGTTATTGAAACTATGAGACGAACATTTTGCCGATAGGTTGAGATGTGAAGTGAGAAATCTTTCTGCTTGTTCTTAATTGTTATAAGTTCGCAACTTTTAAAAAAAATTAGTTACTTTTTTTGTAGGTTATTAATGGCTCAACCATAGAGAACAAAATACGAGATCTCGGTCATGGCCCGAAAAAATAAGTTCTTAGCTACTGCGTCGTCATAGTCAATGGATATCGGTTCCATACAGAAGAATATAGCCGACAACGTTCAACTATTAATAGCGGCATATGTGTTCCAGGAAGCACGTATGGGGATGACGACTTTGATTACTATGGTGTTATAGAAGACATCCTAGAATTATCTTATTTGGAAAAATCTAACAAAGTCATAGTGCTAAAATATTGTTGGTTCGATCCAGATAAAGGAGTTAGGATCGAGAAAAAGTTTAAATTTATGGATATTAACCCTCGATCAAGATTTCAGTCATACGATCCATTCGTATTGGCGGAACAAGCACAACAAGTGTACTACACTAAGTATCCATCTAAAAGAACCAAGGATGAATGGTGGGCGTCATGCAAGGTGAGGAGTAGACTATTCTTAGCAGAAACAATGGTAGATGAGAACGAAACATCATCCGTACACAACGATGTGCCCATGGATGATTACTATCAAGAAGATAGAGTGAATGAGACGATTGATGTGGCCGATGGAGTTAAGAATTTTCAATTGGTCGATGACGCTGAGCCAATGGAAGAGTTCAATTCAAATGACCTCTTGGATGTGAACTTCGATAATTTCATTGATGATGACTCTAACCAAGATTATAGCGACGATGATGAAGATGATGAAAATGAATCAGAATATGAAACAAGCGAATGAATCCCGTAGTTATTCTAATAACATAAGCATTTTACTTTTTTTAAAAGTTATATATGGTTACCGATAATAAGAGAAGTTTCTTTCTTTTTTTTTCAGTCATGGTTATTAGGGGTCGAGCATTTGGATCATCTCGCTCTTCCAGGCACTCCAGATGAGTCAGCCATCACACCCACCAAGTAATATATTTATTGTGAGCTGCTTATTTATAGTTGATTATAATAGTTAAATTTCTTTTTTAATAACATCAGTTCCTCCGCCGCCGACGGGGCACGTAGCCGGATCGTCACATAGTAGGCGATTTATTGGTGGGTCTGCTGAGCATATCACTCCAGGTACGTGACACATTGTAGGCAATAGACAGTAGGAGATAGAGTTTTTTAAATATTTTACTTTTGTGACAGTTGCTCCACCGTCGACGGGGAACATAGTCGGTATGTCTCGATCGCATGACCACGATCGTCATGTCACACCAGGTTATTTTTTATATATTACTTAACTTTATATAGGAGCCAAATTTTATGTATTTTCTTATGGTGGCAGTTGCTACCCCACCGCCACCGTCGAGAATACTAGATGCTTCACCACAATCTAGCATTGACGAGCGACATCTTACGCTAGGTGATATATTTATTGTTATTGACATTTCTTAATTAATTATATTAATTATTTTTTAATAATGTCAATGGCTACGCCACCGATAGCACAAGCATCTAACTCAATTCATTCAGACGAGTGGATTGCTACTGATCATGCGGTACACATCAATCGAGGTGAGACATTAATGTACATCTATTAATTATCACAATTTTAATTTGGTATGACACTAATAATTTATTATGTATTAGGGCCCGTAGCTGATGTCGGACTTTCACAGCCTACCCCAGCTGTACCGGATGATGATCCTCTTCGAGTGATAAAGAGGGGTTACATGATAATGGGATGGTCACTGTGAATAATATTATTCGACCGTAAGTTAAATAAGTTGTACAAATTTTGTTATAATTTTGGTTATCATTGAAAATTAATTCTTCTTTGTAATTGGCAGGACCACTTTCTTACCCGCTAGTACCATGCGGGATGTCAGTGCTCTCGTTCTTTCCCACTTGCCGGAAGGGGCAGGATCCTGGAAAGATGTCCCAATTCAAGTGCGAGATGACATCTTTCGAGCCTTTACGGTACGATCTTCTATTTGGGTTACATAATTCGATTTATATTTATTTTAAAATTACTAATTTTTAATGTTCTATTTGTAGGAGGCAAATCAGTTTCATCCGAATCTTAGTTTAGGGACGATCCAGAGAGCTTTTGAGAAGGTCGCTATGAAATGCCTCCGAAATCGATTATACAAGTTTCGCAAGGTCGTCACGTCCGCCGGCCTCACTTTGGAGCAGGGCATACAAAGATGCCCAAGACATATTAGACGCTCGGTTTGGGAGTCCCTCTGTAGGAAGTGGTAATTATGTATACTTTTACATTATTTTAATTAAAATTATAGGTTTTTGAAAGTGTAAGTATTTGATGTTCACAAAGGACGGATGGACGATGGTAAAGGAAGTCGGAAAAGGCAAGAGTTAACCATCTTTCGAAGCTCGAGGCCCACATCCACACAGGGGGATCGATGCGATTTGATGAGCATCGACGACGCATGGTAATTTACATATAAATTCCATTAATCAAATTTTTTACTTATACTTATGTTATCAAATTTGAAATTTTATTATAGGAGGAGAAAGAATACGGTCCCGTAGACTTTCGTGTGGTCTATGAGGCCACGCATGAGAGCCGGAAGACAAACGACTTAGTCACGCCCACTGCTCGTAGGCTTCTGGTAAGTCTCATGATATGGTCATTTGGTTGTTGCCGTTAATGCAATATTTTTGAAATACACAACGTTTAAATTTTTTAGGATGAGTATAATGCAAAAATGGCTGAAAAGTATGGAAATTATCCGAGTACTCAGCCACCAAGTAATGTTTCTTCATTGGTTTAGTCATATTTTTAATTTACGTGATTCTAGATATATAATTTATATATTATATAATTTTATAATTTTTCTATTTTGTAGAGGACCCTACTGTTTGGGAAGAGGTGGCCGCACGATACGAGGGGATACTTGCGCGGCCTCGGCACAACCGCTCAGATACCTAGGAGGATCGGAGGATATGCATGAGGCGCATCTGCTCCGAGCTCATCCGCTGCACCTGATCTGACGCATCTATCACAACATCTATCGCAGCAATTATCGGAGCAGATATCGCAGCAGGTGTTGCAGCAGGTGTCACAACAGTTGTCGCAGTAGTTGTCGCAGCAGTTGGATCCTCTATTGCAGGCGATTCAGGGATTGATCTCGACGCAAAATCCATCCCCGCGAGGCCATAGACCGAGCACTTCTGGATAGAAAACAAACTATGCATTTGTTACCTATAGACTTAAACATACATATAGTTTGTTAGTTTGGTTTAATAGTTTTCGTATTCTTATATTATATATTATGCATGTGATGGTGTTTATATTGCTTGTGATAGTTTTATATTGTCTGTGATGATTTTATATTGTCTGTGATGCTTTTATATTACCTGTGATGAATATCAATGCATTTTGAGATGCATTGTAAATTGTATGGCGTGGGAAGAGAAAAAATGAGACTGGGGCGAGTAAAAAAAATGTGCATGTAGCGACACCATAGCGTCTAAACACATGTCGACGCTAATTTAGATATATCGCACTTAGTGCCATCTTAGCGCCTCATTGGCGACAAATGCATGATCATATTTGCGTCAATCTAGCGCCTTACTAGCACCTAAGTTAGCCACACGTGGGCGCCGGAAGAGCGTCTCACGTTTACCGCCCCCTGCGCGTCGACTTAGCGACACGATCTTGCTTCACGCAGCCCCAAACATCGTGTCTTAACACCGTCGATATAGCGTCAATATGTGGCACTAGTTGCGTCTCAATATCTTTGACTCTAGTGCGACGCCACTAGCCACCGAGTTCCAGCGTCTCAATTTTGCGGCGCTAGTTAGACGCGAAGGAGACGCTCTTGACAAGAAAGACGTAATAGCGCCTCCCTAGCATCTCCGACCGTGAGTCGCTAATTGCCAATTTTCTTGTAGTGTTCGTCAAGTAACAATTATCAATTCAAATTAATAATTTCTAAAATCAAACTCAGAATTAGACTCAGTTTGGTATTATTAACGATTTGATAAGCGAATAGTGATTTAATTAGTGGATAACCGATTAACTAGCAGGTAACAAATGATTATTAACGGTTAGAAGTTGTAAAAGTAAGTATTCGGTAAACTTAGCGGATGAATATAAAATGATATAATTAGACATACAAAAGATTGTTTAATTTAAAAGGGCATCTTTCAACAAGTAATATTTCTAGATTACTAGTAATTTGAAATTAAATTATTTGAGCCCACAATATTATCTTATTTATTTTAATTTGCGAGTAATTTGAATTGTTTAACAATGATAATCCACATTGACTAGGAGGGAATGTCTATCTAGATTCTATATTGTCACCAAAATGACCATTTATTTTATTTTCTTTTCATTTTCGTCTTTTTCAATCTTAGACAAATAAAATATACAAATTCATATAACTATAACAAATAATATTATTACAATCATAATTAATAATTTAATTTATTTAAAAATATTTTATTATTTTTATTCACATGAATTGCATATTATTATTAATTATTATTGCAAATATTATATACATTACCATTATTTTTATTTAAAAATGATATGAAATTATATTTATTTAATTTATTAATTTTATTTGAGTTTTTAGCTTTTTTAAAAGATATATAAATTTATATTAACAATAAATTTTATATATTGCACCCATGATATAAAAATATCAATTGTGAAATGATTTTTTATTCATTGTTAATATATAATAATTTGTAATTAATTAAGCATTAATGTAAAAAGAAATATAGTTAAACGATTATAAAATAAAAATAAGAAAATAATAAGTTAAGTTCAAAATAAATAATATATTTGAATAAAAGTAAAATTAAAAAATTATAAAATACTAATATCTAATTGGTAAACGCTAGTAAAAATAGATTTTCAATATTTTCGTATGAAACGCTAAATATTTGTTATTTGATATTTCATCTTAGTCAACCAACCTAACTATTATCTTTATCAAATACTTTTTTTCTTCTTCTAATCAATCTATTACTCTTATCCGTCATGCACTAATCCTTATCCACTAATCAATGGCTATTCACCTATTAAATCGTTGATATTGACTAACCAAAGTTTGCTTGGATATCAACAATTTACAAGTTAATTTGTTGCAACATTGGTATGAGAAGTCTGATAAAGTGTAAAATGTGACTTCTCAAGGAAAGATTATACTAAACAATAAGCGCAGGATGTCAGCGGCCAGGACACAATATCAAAGAATAAGAAGTAGGGATGTTCAACGGGTCAGGTCCACTTGTGAATACGATGATCCACCCGAATCGGTTTGGGTCGGGTCGAGTTGGTGGTTGGGTCGGATCGATTCGACCCGACCTCAACTCGATCAAGGGCCGAATCAGCTACATGTTAGAAAATTTTAATCCAAGTCGATCCGACCCGATCTTTTATTTTTTTATTTAAATTGATATGTTTTTTATTTAATTTATAGGTTTTGTATGATTAAAAAAATTAAAAAATATGAAAATAAATCATTTAGAATATAGAAGCAAATAGTAAATAAATAAAATGTTATTTTTATAATTTAAAATAAAATATTTAATAAATTTTTATATTAAATATATTTAAATATAGAAGGAAAAAAGGTGATCGGGTAATCCGACCCGATCCGAACCGGGTCGGGTTTAGGGTCAGGGTCACGTTTAGAGTCTGGCCGGATCCATACCGACCCACCCGACCAATGAACACTCTTAAGAAGAAGGTAGTCTAGCATTTGAAATTCAATTTCTCATGAGATTCATTACAGTCACCGGATTGCATCGTGAGACATCATATCTCAATTTGACGCATAGGATGGTTCTTGCACGTCTATTTTATCCATACATATATATATATATATATATATGGATAAAATGAGGATAAAACACCTTTTTTAGGGTTTTATTGTATAGCGCTAAAATCTGAGCAATTGATTTAAGATTAATGGCTCAGATCAAAACCACAATTGTAGGAGTAAAACTACTTGCTCGAGGGAAAAAAATACCACATGATGCCATCTTGCGATCCCGCCCGCCTTCACCTCAATAGAGAAAAAGGTCATGAATTCACATCCTTGCCACCCAGGGACGGACCCAGAGGCAAAAAACAAGGGAGGCTTAGATTTCGAACATATGACCTCTTAACCCAAGAAGGACCTCAACCACTACACCAGTAGACAATTCATGTTAGAGCAGCACACTACATTATATTAAGAGGAGGCCAAATCGATTTTTAATGTTAAAATTTACCTATAATCACATATAACTAATTAAATTTGAAAAAGTTAGGGGGGAGGCAGGCCCCCCCTAAACTCTATGTAGGTCCGTCCCTGTTGCCACCTGATAGTTCATTGCTTTTGCTTGTCAATGGAACAAATCTGGATATATATATAGGATAAAATGAAAATGAAACACTCAAAAAGTGTTTCACGGTGAAACGGTTCAATCCATACTGTCAAGCTTAGATCAACCGCCACCAATCTATCCAAGTAATAATGTGTTTCCATCCTCTTTCTTCTAGTCAGCTTGGTGATGTCTATCCTCATCGTACCTTCTGCATCTCGTGATCTTACCGTCCTTGCAGCCTCGTCGCTCTCGCTGCCCTTGTTAAACTATTATCCGCTACTGCTCTGTGTTCTACCCGCTGCTGCTGCTCTGTGTTCTACGTTCTGCACCACTGCCGCCCGCGCCAATTCTTTCATATGTTTGTTTTTTCTGCTACCAAGTTTGTCTCACCGTTACATAGTTATATGGCACTGTTACGTGGCACTGTTACATAGGCACTGTTGCATAGCTTACGTTTCTTTACCTGTATAAATAACCTTCAGATGTTTCCAGTTCTTTTGCTGCTTCTTGAACTCTCGTTCTCTCCACAATACAAAAGGATCTCTCTTAGGCAATTTGGCCATCTTCTTGTCTTGCTCTCTGAATTCCAACATGGTATCAGAGCCATCTTTGATCTTGATCCAATAAGGAGAAGGAGAAGAAGGAGAGCCTTGATTGATGGAGTACTAGAAACTGATCTGAAGTAGTCGAATTGTAGAAGCTGCTGATCTGTGAGAAGAATTTGGTCAGATTCATCCTTACATCATCGATAGTTCTTTGATACTGATAGATCTGATATAGATCTGAGTATTCTTTATAGTGTTTCTGATATCTGGATTTTATGGCATCTGTATCTGCTTCAAATTCTTCTATTATCATTGATATTAACAGCCCTTTATTTCTGAATCCATCTGATTCGCCGGGTTTGGTTTTGGTTCATTGTACTCTGATTGATTCAACAAATTATATGGACTGGAGCAGTGCCTTTTTTAATGCCATGCTTACAAAGAATAAGCATGGATTTCTTGATGGTTCTCTCCCAATTGAGTCAATAGATCAGACATTACACTTTCAATGGAAAAGGTGTAATGCACTGATCATTTCGTGGATGATTGGTTCAGTTTCAAAAGAACTAATCAGTAATGCAGCTTATGGTCAAAATGCACGAGATGTTTGGGTAGATCTAAAAGAAAGGTTTCAAAGGAAGGATGGAACAAAGATATACTTAATTCAGAATGAAATCTATAGTATCCTACAAGGTTCCATGTCTATTGAAGAGTACTACAATAGGTTGAAATTTTTATGGGAGGAGTTATCACTGATCTCTCCAGGACTCCCTGTTATAAAAGTCAACAAAGATGATTCTTAATTCATAATGTAGCAAAGAGTACATAAATTTTTAATGGGATTAAATGAAATATATGCTCAATCAAGGTCTCAAATATTACTGATGTCCCCTGTACCTTCCATTAATCAAGTGTATTCAATGATTGTTGAAGAGGAGCAGAGAAATAAGAATAATTCAGCACATGTACAGAATCAGGTTGTTGCTTTCTATGGGAATTTTAATCCAAGAAACAATGTACAATTTCAAAAGGGCAAAAAAGACTATTCTATAATATGTGAGCACTGTCATAAGCCAGGGCATAAGAAGAACTAGTGTTACAAATTTGTGGGTTATCTTCCAGGCTGGAAATTCAACAACAACAGAAATAGAAATCAGAATCAGAATCAATCAATGTCAAGTGCAGCTTGTGTGCAGTCAGAATCAGAGTCTAAAGAGAAACTGAAGCAGTAATCAATACAGATAAAGGAACACAGATTACAGAAGAGCAGTATCAATTCATACTAAAAAAAATTGAGAAATATCTGAAAGTTAGTCAGGACAACAGTTTGCACATGGCAGGTATGGCTAGTACTCATTCTTTCTCAAGTCCTAATCCTTGGATATTGGATACTGGAGCCTCACATCATATGTGTTCTAATCTACATGATCTAGATAATGTTGTGGAATTATCTGATAAGAAATCAGTTGTTCTTCCTAATGGTAATAAGGTGCTTGTTACTCATAAAGGAGCTGTTGATATAGGATTAAGTAAAGTGTTGACAGATGTATTTTTTATACTTGACTTCAGATATAACTTGATCTCTATTTCACAGCTTACTAAAGACTTGCAATGCTCCATTGTTTTCTTTCCAAACCACTGTATGCTATAGGAACAGCACAATGGGAGATTACACCTGATTGGTAAAGGAGCCAATGGCCTATACTATATTTCCAAAGTAGCTGACAGTGTTGGTGGTAATATGGTTCATCAAGTGTTAACTGCTAAAAGGGAAGATGAAGGAATGGCTATACATACTTGGCACAGAAGACTTGGACATCTACCAGTGGACAAAATGAAGCTGATAGCTGACTGTGAACTTCATCAGAATAATGATAAATTTCATTGTGATGTGTGTCCTCTGGCAAAACAGATTAGATTTCCTTACAACAGTATAGAAAGAAAAGAATGTATTCCTAGACTTCATACATTACACATTGACATTTGGGGCCCATATAGAGTTGTTTCTCATAATGGCAATAAATATTTTCTTACTATTGTTGATGACTTTAGTCGAATGACATGGATTTTTTTCTCAAAGCAAAGTCTGACTCTTTTTCTTGCCTCAAATAGTTTATTATACAAATGGAAAATCAACACAAGGAAACTGTCAAAAGAATAAGATCAGACAATGGAGCTGAGTTTTTCAGCAAGGATTGTACTGATTTTCTAAACAATAGGGGGATAATTTATGAAAGCTCATGCCTATATAGCCCACAACAAAATGGACTAGTTGAAAGAAAACATAGACATATATTGAAGATTTCTATAGCATTGTTATTTCAATCCTCTATAACAATAAAATTCTGGGATGAATGTGTTAGAACTGCTGTACATATTATGAATAGAGTTCCTCTACAAGTATTAGGGAATGTTTCAACATATCAGAAATTCTTTCATGTCAAGCCTGAAATTAGCCATCTCGAAGTCTTTGGTTGCCTCTGCTATGTCTTCAATTTGAATATCACTAATAAGTTTGGGCCTCGAGCAACAAAGGGAGTTTTCATTGGATATAGTGGCACACAAAAAGGATACAAATGCATTGATCTTCAAATAAATAAAATTTCTATCAGCAGAGATGTTAAATTTCAAGAAGATATATTTCCTTTCTTTACCAAACAGGCCACTGCAGTGACTGATAACATGACTACAGGAAATATATTTTCTGACTATCCATATGAAGCTGAGATTACACAAAATCAAAATGTCCCTCCACTCTTATTATCAGGAAGTAATATAGAAGTCCCTTCTTCATCATATTCATCCTTGCCAAGAGAAGAAGACAATTCAGCAGCTTCTTCACCTTCTTCAACTCAGTTGCCAGCAGATTCTTCAACTCAGTTGCCAGTAGAAGGCAGTAATATTGATAGTGATATTCATCCAAGACCCAGGAGATCTATTAAAAGGCCTGAGTGGATGAAAGATTATATTGTTAATATACCATATCCCATGTCAAACTATGTTAGCTTTGATAATATAAAACCAGTTTATGTCTTTCTTAACTGCCACAGATGATTTAATTGAACCTACTTCATATTCAGAGGCTGCTTAACATCCTAAGTGGGTTGAAGCAATGAAGTCTGAATTGGATGCCCTTGAAGCAAATCATACTTGGGATCTAGTTGACCTGCCTAAGGACAAAAAACCCATAGGCTGTAAGTGGGTGTTCAAAATTAAGTTCCAAGCTGATGGTCAAGTGGAGAGGTTTAAGGCTAGACTTGTGGCAAAGGGATTCAGTCAGCAAGAAGGCATAGACTACAAAGACACTTTCTCCCATGTAGCAAAAGTTGTTACTATTAGAGCTTTTTTTATTGTGGTTGTGCAAAAGAATTTTCCAATATTTCATTTGGATGTTAATAATGCTTTTCTAAATGGAGATTTGTTTGAGGATGTGTATATGGTGGCTCCTCCTAGATTATCAGTTTGTAATAAGGTGTGCAAACTTCAAAAGTCTCTTTATGGGCTAAAACAGGCATCAAGGCAGTGGTATATCAAATTCTCTGAAATACTTCTGGCTGACAATATTGTTCAAAGCAGGAATGATTATACCTTATATACTAAATGTTCTCAGGACAACTTTGTGGCAATATTGGTTTATGTTGATGATATACTCTTGACCGGAAGCTGTCCTGCTATGATTCAACAGGTCAAAGACATTCTTAGTAACAATTTGAAACTCAAGGATTTGGGATATTTGAAATATTTTCTTGGAATGGAAGTGTTGAGATCTTGTAAAGGACTCATTTTAACCCAGAGAAAATATGTCCAATCTCTTATTATTGACACTGGACTGAGTGTTGCTAAACCTATATTTACTCCAATGGAAGAGAATGTCAAGTTTACCTCTTATGACTATGATCTTCACTTAAAAAAGGACAGTAGCTGTTTAGTAGTTGATGATCCTCTTCTATCTGATCCAGGATCTTTTCAAAGACTCATTGGAAGGCTCATACATATCACCCAAACTAGGCCTGATATCACCTTTTCTGTAAGACATTTGAGTCAATTCATGCATTGTCCTAAGGAGTCACACCTGGCTGCTGGAATTCGTATTGTAAGGTATCTGAAAAGATCTCCAGGGAAAGGTTTATTTTTTTCCTCTGAACAATGTTCCACTTTATCAGCATTTTCAGACTCTGATTGGGCAGCTTATCCTATTACTCGACGATCTTTGTCAGCCTTTACAATCATGATTGGTTCTTCTTTGGTCTCCTGGAAATCTAAAAAGCAAGATGTGGTTGCTCGTTCTTCAGCGGAGGCAGAATATCGCAGTGTTGCCCTCACAGTTGCTGAGATCATCTGGCTTCAAAGGCTTTTTTCTGAACTTCACCTGCCGCCTACTCTTCCTATTAATCTGTACACTGATAGTAAGTCTGCCATCCAGATTGCTGAAAATCCAGTTTTCCACGAGAGAACCAAGCACATTGATGTGGATTGTCTCTTTGTCCGGGAACATACTGTTCAAGAACTGATAAAATTGTGTTACATTTCAACCTCAGAACAGCCTGCTGATATCCTCACTAAAGCTCTGTCCAGAAGGCAACATGAGTACCTCTTGTCCAAGTTGTCACTCTTCAATGTTTTTGGATCGCCAACTTGAGGGGGGTGTTAAACTATTATCCGTTGCTGCTGCTCTGTGTTCTACCCGTTGATGCTGCTCTGTGTTCTACGTTCTGCACCACTGCTGCCCGCACCAATTCTTTCATATGTCTGTTTTTTCTGCTACCAAGTTTGTCTCACCGTTACATAGTTATATGGCACTGTTACGTGGCACTGTTACATAGGCACTGTTGCATAGCTTATGTTTCTTTACCTGCATAAATAACCTTCAGATGTTTCCAGTTCGCTTCTTGAACTCTCGTTCTCTCCACAATACAAAAGGATCTCTCTTAGGCGATTTGGCCATCTTCTTGTCTTGCTCTCTGAATTCCAACAGCCCTCTCTTGTCGATCCGCCTGATCCTCTTGCCGATCCCATCTTCCAATCGATCTCGCTGCCCCCGCCATACTTCGTCGTCAATCCGCTTGATCCTCTCGCTGTTGTAGAGGTGACAATGGACAGATTTTACAAACTGATTTATATCATTTGGAACAATCAATTTTATTTTGTTCTTTGTTCTTTTTAGGAAGAATGAGAAAGAATGGTGCAACCATTAATATAATTTTGGTTTCTAAATAGGGATAAGAATTTCTTATCTTATACTATAATATTGAGTACAGACCTCTAATAAGAATCTTCTTAACGACATTCATACCCTCACCGACGATGAGAGGATCAGGCGGATGATTCACAAGAGATCATTTTTTTCCCAGTATAGAAGATGAAAGCATCTTCGCATCGTTTTTTTTTATCTCTGATGCGATTGTATTGGAGTGAGAAAGGAAGAGAGTTTGCTTAAATCTCAACCCTTGATCTAAAATCAAGTGCTGAAATTTAGACATTCTACGGTAAAACGCCTTAAAGGGTGTTTCACCCATATATATATATATATATATATTTAACAACCAACTTTAATGGACTCTTAACACTTACTAGTACTTTCAAGGAGAATTCATGAAGATCGCATGTTTCTGGAACTATTTCAATTGTGTCACTGTAACGATCTGATACGGCTGCGAGGATCACGTGGAACGAACCGAGTTGGCATTAAAACGTCCGAGGAATGCTGCATGAAACAGTTTTGTATAGGCCACACAGAAGTTTAACTGTTTCATGCATATTTCCCCAGCAATTGAATTGAATTTAACGTCCATCTTTGGGTGGAGAGAGAGAGAGATTTATGCATTCGATGCCATAAAAATATGGGATGCTTGGCGGGCAAAAAAAGTTGGAGAATTACATCTAATATTGTCAAAGTCTCAATCTAAATATTAAGATAATACTTTGATCTATCTCAATTATTTTAAAAAAAATTATATGTAACATATTAGTAAAATCAAAATAAGTATGATAACAATAATTAACTTAGACAAAAATAAAAATATTCTTTCAATCTTATTATATTTTGTTGAGAGTTGACTTAAAATTAATAGAAGTATAAATAGTTCAAGACTTAAGTGTGAAATTTATCAAAAGTTATTTTTTACCTTTTAAAATGCATATTTCTTTTATTATGTAATCCCCTTATGATCTCATTGTGGACTAATGGAGTCGAAATGATTTTAAGAAGTCTCATTGGTGAATTGATCAAATCAAAACGGTTCATGTAAAATATTTTATCGAAATTGAATCATCTCAAGCTGTAAAATCTGTTTTCCCACTTGGTTTGCATTGGATTCAATCGTTTTGGATGGAGAACAATATTGGAGCTTGGGCTCAAAGCAAATACGAAAGATTTAAATTTAGGCATAGACTTTGCTCAATCTGAAAATGATTATAGTTTAGACGTAGATTATGAACAATCCAAAAATGATTATAGTCTAGACATCATGTATAAATGAACATTAAACAAGATCTAAGCGTAGAGCTTGATATATATGTATGGAGTGTTATAAGCGGCATAAAATAAAATTTCAACATAATACATCCATCATATACACATAGTGATTTTAACGTAGAAAAATCCTTCAAATGAAGGGTAAAAAATTACGGGATTGAGATCAATCCAAAATTTCTTTTATATGAAAAGAGTTCTTCCATAAATAAACTTTACAACTTGCAATCTTTCATCCAATAATATGAAATTAAAATGTGAAAGAAAAGATTACCAAATGGAGTGCCAACAGATTCTTTAGAGACAAAAAAAAAAGTAAGAACTTGAAGAAACACAATATCTTTCCTTCTTCTTTCTTCTTTTCCACCAAAAACAAACAAATGGCAGCGATAACTCACTATTCCTTCTCTAATTGACAACAACAACAATTCACAAATTGAAGATGAAGAACATTATTTTTTTGGAATGGGAAAGAAGATGACAACAATAAAAAATGAGCATTGTTCAACTACTCACGAACAGGGACGGAGCCACCATATAGTTAGGGGGCCATGGCCCCTCCTAACTTTTTGCAATATTAGTTATATAATACTACATATTTTTATATACATACATAAAATACATGATAAGCCCCCCCTAATTTTGTGAACTTAGACAAAATTAAACCTCTCAACTTTTCTAAACATTATATATTATTATTTATATAGAAAATATATGGTAAGGTCCCCTACTTTTGTGACCTTGACATAATTATAATATGTCATTATATTAATGAGAGAAATATGTGTATATTTATAAAATATTGTAATATAATATGTGTATTTATAAAAATATAATATATGTACTAATAATTTTGACTCCTTTTTATATAAAAATCAAATTAATTAGTTGTCATAGAAAAATTACTTCCATATATCTTCGTTTAACACGATAAATGTAAAAAGAAAAAAAAATGCATGATGAATAAAAAATATTTTAATCTAAATAAAATAATAATAATAATAATAATAATAATAATGTTATAATTCTAAAGTATCATTATTATTATTTCTTAATTTAATTTAAAAATTAATAATATATATATTATATTGTCTATCTTTTGACCCCCTAAAAATTCATCTTGACTCCGTCCCTGCTCACGAATGAAATGATCCATTCTTTTTCATTTTATTTTCTTTTTGTGTTCAACTACGCAAGCTCACACACACAATATCTAAAATTCACCAATGAAATGTATAAAGTTCCGGAGACCACCAACACTTATTTCACACCTTTTAATCAAACACCCATACCAGTCCCACGACCATTATAGTGGGGTTAAAAAAAGTGGCACTAATGTCATTACAAAATACAGTATTATTATTTCATTTTATTTTTAAAAAATAAAAATGTTCAACAATAGAGTGGCAATAGTAATTTTTTTAACTGAAAATAGCGGTACGACATTAATATCTCTCACCTCCCTAAGTTTTATTTTCTTTGAAAAGCGATACCTCCACATTAATATATCTTGTTGGGCTGCCCAATTAGTACTTTGGTCTAAGAAGCCCATTTTAGCAATTAGCCCACTAGCCAGGCCAGGCAACCTGGGTCTAAAGTTGAATAATTAATCCAATTGTAACGACATCAAAATGTGTTTTCCTCTTTTTCTTAAATATTCTTTTTTTTTCCTTTTGGCAGACATAGTCGACTCGGTGAATTGTTAGCTAGAAAAACGAATGTGTAAACTCGAACAGTTAAAATAACTACTCGTGATTAGTTTACTATTTAGTTTAGTATATACATTTCTCAATATTTTGAAGGAGTTGTTCAGTTTTAATGTACTTAAAATTCTGAAATTATAAAAAATACATCTAGTTATTTTGTGTTTACAATTTTCATGATTTGAATAATGTAATTGTCAAAATGGAAAATTGAAGTTCAAGGCTTGATTGAAATTGGATATTTTAAAAATTATTATGAAAAATTAAGTATTTTAATATATGGCATTTAATAGAGAAATATTATTTACTTTCTTTGATTTAAAGTAATCTCTTTATTTTTTAATTCAAATTTATTGATGCATGCATGTAGGGGTGTGGAACCCCGAACCGATGACCAGGGAGATCTAAAGATTCGATTATTTATTTAGTTATTTATTTTTAATTTAATTTTAAGCTTATATTAATTTAAAATATTTAAAAGTATTGAAAATTTTTATTTTACCATGAAAATAATATTTGAACTTTTTAAAAAACTATTTTACAATTTAAAATAAATATTAAATAATATCAAAAGGTAAGAAAAAGAAAAAAAATGGGTGAATGATCCAACTCAATGAGAAAAAAAATGGGTGAATGATCCAACTCAATGAGATTGAGTTGAATTTTTCTCTTGGAGGGGGCTTAACATGATTCAACACAGCTAAATTTAATCGGGTCAAGCCGAATTTATTCGGGAGTTAGGTGACTCGAGAACTCTCTTATAAGCATAACTTTCATTTTACCCCATTGCTACCCGCTATTTCTTTCTTATTCTAGCCAAAGGAAGGATATTCTCTGTCTCATCAAGAACCCATTTACTCTGCCGGTTGAGTCATCAGTTTCATTTTCCAAACTTAGTGTCGTTCAGGTTGAATCAACGATTCCCCTTTCCATATATCGACGGGTGGAAAAAAAAACTCATTTACTCTAACATTTTGTTGTTCTTGCAACTATTGCAGGTGGAAGTCATAGATTAATAAAAAAGACTACTTAATTGATTGCTTCAAGGTAATGATTATTTCTTGTTCATCCTTCTATCAAAGAATGGAGTGAAAATATTGATTAAAGTCAATTTATGCCCGAGCAAAATCTCCGGTGTATCAGACTAGATATTAAACTAAGATAAAAATTCATACTATTTATATAATTTATCCTATAATAATTCACATCAAATGTTCTAATACAATAGTATTTTTTAGTTTTTTTTACTACATGGTGCCCATATTTTTAACATTTGTATATTTTATTTTAAACTTCTATTTGTGTATAATATTGCTTACTTTATTTAAATTATGTTAATCAAATATAATCCCACACTAGATCAATTGTGAATTAGATGAGAGAAGTAATTAAGAATAAACTTTGTAAAGTATTAATGTGAGATAGAATATTAATAGGGCCATGCATTCACTTCTATTCCTCTAATTACTTTTTTGGAAGTGGTACCAAGATGTTGTTTAAAAGAATTTAGTACTATACAAAAAATAAGCTTAAAATTTGTAAAATATTTTGAGAATGATATAAAGGGCATGCATTCACTACTAATATCTTTCAAAATATTTTTGGAAATTGAATTTACCAAGATCCGATGTGTGTGTAAGGAATATTAGTGTGCCACTACAAAAAGTGGTAGCATTGTGCGATCATGTCTCCAAGGCTCTCGGATCCGAAGTGTGCGTTGAATGACGAACAAGATCCTTTCGCTAGCACTCCTCCCTCAACCACAACAAGATTCGTTCGTCGTCACTCCTCCATTGCTTAGATTTGGTTGCTACTCGGCGCTCTATTTGTCATCGCGACTATGATCGAAGGACGATGGAAGAGATCCTCATTCACCCTCTCAATCGCCACACTTGCACTCCCCTTCTCATCCTCGACGTCGCCTGCTCGATCGTCACTCTTGCCTTCCCTAGTTGCCCATTGCTTGTCGCCCACCCGTCGTCCGCCTAGTTGCTCACTGCCATCATCTGCCCTCTCGCTTGCCACCTCCCTAAGCCCTCAAAATAGGAATTGGGCAATTTTTTTCGTGCCACCCGAACCCTGTGTTGAATCACAACTCTTGTTTGAATCGAATCGGTTTACATCAGTGCCCATCTTATCCATCAATCGACATCTATCTCAGATCCGATGGTCTTAAATGTGTGATCTCACGGTACTATCATTTTTTATGGTACCACACTAATATACATACATACATATATATATATATATATATATATATATATATATATATTAGAGAGAGAGAGAGAGCGATGTTTTACCTAAGGAAAGCTAATTAATTTTTTTAAGAAGAGGCGTATCTTGAAGAGTGGAAAATTAAAGGAATGCCATTACCCAAGTAAAGACAATTTAATGGAATGAATAAAATTTATATAATATCACAAATCAAGTTACATTATTTCCCATGTTGAGGAGCATGCAATGTGTCCGGTTGGTCTCCACTCTCCATATAGATGTTGAGGAAGTGGAGCCGTCACAAAGTGGCTGATACATACAACATCTCATGTGCCCTCGAGATATTTAGCTTGTGGAACTAAAGCAAATAGGGTGGCCCGGCACGACACATTCCCCTGTCTGAAAACGATATGCGCAGACAGCGATATACACGACAGCTCGTACCCGGCACGGTACCTGCTACGTAGCCACCAATATAATATGCCTCTCTTTGCTCTAATCGATTTAACGTTCTAATTTGGTTTTGGCGTGTACTCTCTCATTACGTTCTAATTGTGTTTGACGTCTCTCTCTCTCTCTCTCTCTCTCTCTCTCTCTCTCTCTCTCTCTCTCTCTCTCTCTCTCTCTCTCTCTCTCTCTCTCTCTCTCTCTCGTTAACGGGGTAATGAATCCACAGGATGCATCGCAATAAAGCACGCAACGCATTCTGCCGTCGCAAGATCAGAGTGGCTAAGGACCTGTTATTGTTGCTAAAATTATTAATGATAGTAAATTATGCAGGTATAAGGAAAGAGTGATCGATGAGAGAGAGCCCAAGATTTAATAGTACTGAATTTTGAGTTACAATTAAAAAAAAGGGAGCATTAAACATGTTTCCATTATGTTTAACGAAAGAGAGAAAAAATGTTTAATGTAACTTCATAGAATTCTTTATTTTAAAGTATTCCTATAGTTGGAAATAAGGGTGTAGCGCAATAGTGCGCACCATAACTCGGAGTACGAAAAGTCACGAGTTTGAATTCCACTAGTGAGGTGTATGTACTCATTTATTTTCAATTTTTAATTTCTTTACATTAAGTCTGTGGACCTCCCTATGTACCGAAAAAAATATCCTTATCGTATGATCCATTTATGAATGATTCAAAAAAATATTAAATATTATCATTTAAGCGTGTCACTCATATGAATCTTTGATAAGTGAATTAATGATTAAAATGTGATTAACATTCTTCTATGCTTTGAAGGTATATCAATTTTACAAAACACACGTACATACACACATACGTATGTGAATGAATGAAAATCTAAAAGTAAAATTAAGTCAAAAGTACACGTTACTACACTAGGTGTAAACGTGTATCATCACAATCATGTACAAATTATCATTGTTTTTTTTATAATAATCTTGTTATTCAGAATAATTGTATATATATGTGTTCTATTAGTTATCGATCGTAAATAATATAGTTCATGCACAAAGTAATATATAGTTAAAAAGCTAATTTGAAGATTCCAAAATATATGTAAGAATAAATAGGCGATGATAGTCAAATTAGTCATATATGTTAAATTATTTATCATAATTATCGGATGATCTTGTTCATGATCATTATATAGCTAATAACATTCCAATTAATATGCTAATAACACTCATATTAATTTTTTGGTTCAATCCTTGGTTCACTCGTTCCAATTAGTCGAATGATTTTTAAATAAGAGACATCTAGCTCTGATATCATATTAAATTTGATATGCTGATCAATCTTTCTAAAAGATTAAGTTGTTAGGAAGAGCAACATCTATTATTTTATATTCTTAACACTTCCCGTCACGTGTGAGGGTAAACAACTAATGTAGAAAATTACTTTTTAATAAGAACTTAACGAGGTTCGAACTTGTTACGAAAAGAGGGAGAGAGGGATCGCACTATTTGCCAAAACCGAACTATCTGCCAGACATCCTTGATCAGAAGCAGCCAGAACCAAATCATCTTCGAAATTCTCAATTTCCTGTGCCACCGCAGCGACGGAGGCCTTCTTCTTCTTCGGACAATCCTTCTACCGATGACCTGGTTCCTTGCAGTAATTACAGATGTCTTTCGCAGTGATTTTCTTCTTCTTCGACTTGGATTTCTTTGAATTCGAGGAATGTCCCTTCTCTGCGGTTGATATCAAACCCGCGGCCTGAGTCTCTGCAGAATTTTCAGATGCCCTACGCCGAAGTTTACGAGTATGGAGACTCGATCTTACTTCTTTCAGACTTATAGTTTTCTTCCCGATAATCATAGACTGAACGAAATTTTCATATGATGGAGGAAGCGAAACTAACAGAATTAGGGCAGCATCTTCATCCTCGATCTTAACATCGATATTTCTGAGTTCCATTAACAAAGAATTTAACTGATCAAGATGTTCCTTCAGAGGGGTATCTTTCTGCATGCGGAGAGAGAACAGACGTTGCTTCAACAGCAACTTGTTGATGAGAGACTTCGTCATATATAGACTCTCGAGTCTCAATCACAGACCGGCCGCCTTTTCTTCATTTGCGACCTCGATTATCACCTCATCCGCCAGACACAACAGAATCATCGAGTGCGCCTTCTCCTCCTATGCCGCCAAAGTTGCGAGGTCGATTTCCTTTTCTTTGCCCTTCGAGTCTTCCTCCTTTGGCTTGTTCTTCGACACGTTTGAGAGCGGCGCCCAGACTCCTTGTTGCTTCAAAAGCGTCCGCATCTTGATCTGTCACAACCTGAAACTGTTCCTTCCATTAAACTTCTCCATGCTCACGTTGTGCGATGTCATCTCTCTGCTGATCGAGAATCGCTGACAAATTCTAAGGCTCTGATACCAGTTTGTTACGAAAAGAGGGATAGAGATCGCACGAAATACAGAAGAACGCGAAGAAAAAAAACGGCGGCGGCTCTTTGTTATGGAATAATGATGATTACAAGAATGAGTCTCTATTTAGACCCCTAGGGAGTTTATATAGACACTCCCTTTGACAGATGATAGGAATTACATACGGACTGAGATTCTAAATAAATTTTCTGAAAATATGACACCTATCTCGTGATAAGAAAATAAATCAAATCTGAATCACATACAGAATACCTTAAAAATTTTCACTCAGGAGGCTCCGCCCCCTTGCAAACCCCCAAAGGGGGATCCCCTGAATCCCCCCTTGACCCCCCACAGCGAGACCCCCGTAGAGAAATTCTGCTGAAGCGCCTGACTATGTAGGGGAACCAACTAGGTTCATATTCAAAGCATTATTAACAGAACTCTTGACCTCTAGCTCTGATACAGTGTTAAATTTGATGTGCTGATCAATTTTTTTAAAAGCTTAAATTATTACGAAGAGCAACATATTTTATATTCTTAACCCATATATCTAATGCAATGAAGTAAATAATTGAAAATAAAATAGCACATGAATTCGAACTCGATTTCAGAGCGACGTGTGTTACATCCTTATTCTCCTCTTACTTTAGTTTATTTATAGCAATGAGATCCGAAGTTTAAACGGCTCGTACTTTTGATTCTACTTAATATCGTTTGGGATGCCGCCAAGTGGGGTTATCTTTAGAATAATAGTTGATAGTTCATCTAATTCAACAATGGCTATCCATTATCTATCTTATGCGGTCGGCACTATAAGACTACGTAACTAGGCTAGTAAAGTAATTGATAATCTGAAAATACAACATAAAATACACATAAGATGATTTCGACATAATATAACGTATTTGTCAAGCTGAGTTGGATATCCATTAATTGCCGTGAGAAAATTAGTGGAGATGATCCAATTTGAGTAAACTCCTAGGCAAACGCAAAGATGCCAACCATTTCTAGATTTTTAGAATCAATCAACTGGTCAAGCAAGCGACATCACCATGTGTACATGGATCACAACAAAGAGAAGGATAGAGAGAAAGAAAAGAAAACCTAGAAAGGCAAACGGACCAGATTGAGAGAGAGAGAGAGAATCCAAGACAACATTTTTTGTTGCTTGCTTGCTTTTGGTGTGTAAGTGGTGGCAGTGCACTAGTTGGTTGTGAAGCAGATGGGAGGCATCTCGTCCTCCTCTGCAATCTTCATCATGAAAAAAAAAGGCATGATAAAGTTGTGCGAGGTCAAAAGCACCGTAAACAAAAAATAGTTTAAACTTTGATGCGGTCGCCTTCGATGCACACTTATATATATGCTTCATTCGATCGAGTCAATTATCTATCTAAAGAGTTAGTGGCACGTCCATTTTGTAAACGTTTATATTGACGAAAGTTAGATCAAACGAATCCAACCAAATTGGGGGGGAGGGGGATCGACGACTCATCCACTAATTCTTCAATCAAGTTTGCAACTTTGCATGATTGATGCGACTTCACAAGGAAAATAATGATATTTTAACGTTGATGACGAAAGTTTCAAAATAATTAATTAATATTTCGACCCGAAGTGAAAGATAGTGAGAGACCATATAGTGAGTCACGCCCTCATATTATATAGAAATATGCATATAATGTTGTATGGAATTTAATTATAATCATCAAACTTTAATTGTCATATAACTGCATTCTCCTATATAATAAATTATTATAGACGACATATAATGATCGTTTAATTTGATGGCTAATAAGATTTCGTGTCAATAAAATGGTGCATTTGTGTTAAACTACATCACCAATTAATTTTGGCATTAACTAATTTGAGAATTGCTAAAAAAATAGAAAGATTAATACTTATGGTCGCGTCAAGGTATCCAATCGAAATGCGTAACACAATATTGTATACGTGCCAAGTATTTTGGAGGGGGGCAGGGAGATTTGAAGTTGGAAATTGGGGGTGAAGCTTGTGTAGAATATATTTGATTGGTCTCGAGATCGTGTGCATTGGCACGTATTAGTCAAAAGCTAATAGGACACGGATTGACACGAGCACAGTGACAGTATAATAATATTAAGCAATATTATCGAGACTAATCTATGTTCGAAATTATTAGCATTCAATTAATTTTTGGTGTTCGAACGTGAGCAATAAAAATATATTTTGACTAACGTAATGATTTTAAAAATCGAATATGAGATTACTAACGTCCAATGTCCTACACAATTTTATTACTAATTGTGCAAACCATATTTAATTTCAATTGAACGAATTCCATTAACATCAATAGGCTCCTACTGCTAATGTTTCAATTTTTCATATTTTATTTTAAAAAAAATGATCACCGAGTGCAACATGATCTTTGAAAAAAAACTGATTATACAACAACAACAACAACATCTTATCCCATTAGATGGGATCGGCTACATAGATCATACGACGTCATTCCGCTCTATTAGTAATCAAACTTTTCGGTATATTATTCACCAATAGATCTTGCTCTATTAGTTCGTCAAGTGTCCGCCTTGACCTCCCTCTCCCTCTTTTAATCGGACTCCAAATTATTTGATCTACTCTTGTTACTGACACATCTAATGGTCTTCTCTGAACATGACCAAACCATAAAAAATAATCACCGAGTGCAACATGATCTTTGAAAAAAAAAATCTGATTATAATTAAGATATTTTCTTCGCAAAACAAAATTGATACTACTATGTATTAAAAATTACTATTTAATTATTATTATCATTTTTGTTTATTCATATTAATTTATTATCAAAAAAGTAATATATACGTTTGTAGGAAACTAGCTAACTTAATGTTATCTATAAATTAAAATCATTATAAATTTATTTAATTTATTTAATATAATTGTATAATGTTAAATTATTTTTTAATATTAATAAGATGCTGCGACACTGGATTCGATCTTAAGAATCCTTACTATCTTGCTACTAGGTGTTGTGTCATTTATTAAAATTACTTTCCGAAAAAAATCGAAAATTAAAAAGGCAAACTAGGAGGAAAATTGATCTTTATGATAAAAAAAACTGTTTTGTCCTTAGTTAAGGTCAATTGTCTTGTTATAAGAGCAAACCGTCATTTTAACTTATTTAAAGATAATAATAAAAAATTACCAAGTTTATTAGGAGTGTAAGAAAAACCCTATCAATCCCAAAAACCTTATCCGAAAAAATTAAATCGAAAAATAAAAAATTAGGAATTCAAATATGATATAAGTTGGTTTTTAAAAAATTAAAATTCATCCGCTAAAATTAAGGTCTCACCTGGAAAAATCGTAGAGCCCTTGGAGCCCGTTCTTATTTATATTTTTTATTTGTATAATTAATACATATGTTATCAAATTTTTTATTATAGATATAATATTTTTTATATAAAATTTCATATTTTTCTATCACATTATCAAACACTAATTTAATAATTTAAAATTTTACTAATATATATTTTTATTTAACATAAAATTAAATATTTTTATATTATATATAATATAATTATAAAAAGTAGGACCCCTAAAAATCACCTGAAAAAATTAATCAAATTAATTTTTAGGATGGATTTTAATAATAAAATTTGACTCAAAAAATAATTACTTTTTTAAATTAAAAATTTGAGCCTACTCGAACTACTTTCACCCCTGTAGTTTATGCATAAAAACTTAAAGGAAGGTGTCCCCACTCTTCTTTTTCTACATATAAAAAATTATGAATCAAATTAAAAATTCTCAAAAAGGAATTCTTAGATTTTTAATTCAATAATTAAAAAAAAATAAGAGATTGGATCCCTCCTTTAAAGAAGTGACACTTAATTGTTTTCTTATGCGTAATTTGATTATATATTTAGGTAATATAAACTAAGCTAATGTTATGCATACCCGTGTCAAGTCTCCTGACCCTTCTTGGGACCCTAATTTTTAAAATATAAATAATAATTTGTATGAATAAATAATGATATAATTGTTTATTTAATAACTCATAAGAAAAGTATAATGGAGCTCGGATTACTTTCGACCCATCAAATTCATGATTGGAAGATCACATCCCCATTTTCGTGCAAAAAAAATATTTAAATTCGGAGCCCTAAGAAGTCCCAAGAGGACTTAAAAAAAATGTCACCCCTTGAGCAATTGGAACCATATTATGAAATACAAAAAAATGTGATAATTTGTTGTATCTCTTGATAAAACGGATACATGCTACATACATAACTCACCGCATACTCATTTTTCTATGAAAAGTACATCGATCCATGGAAAGATATTATGCATGTATTAAATCATGTATTTTTGGTTTCTTTCTCCTCTCTTATTTATATGGACGACACATGGAATGCGATTACCACCTCCCATCTGGGATTCATCCTTAAATTATTGCTCGACAGTATATAAACATATTCCAAAGAAATCCTTCCAAGTTCCATCTATCTCTTTCATCATCTCACATCATGCAGTACCCAAGACATATTGTACCAAAAAAAATCATAACTGAAAAAAAAAATAGAAGAATACAATCCACCTTTTTTCCTTTAATTTTTTCCTCTCTTATTTTTTTTTCTTGAGTGGATAGATTTGGTTTTGACACAAACATGTCCCATTCGGCCATCTTTGTAAGAATAATGAATAATTGACGAGACTTCATACAGTGGCCAATTCCAATAGATCGACTTGATTTGATTCAATAAGGGACACATTGGGTCCATTCAAACATTGATGCACGACAAGGTGCATAAGATATATTGGTAATGGCCACATACATCTCCATCTCATTATTATAATTTGTGGAAGTTTCAATTCATTGGAATTGACCACTCGCATTGGATGGAGCATTATTGTTGCTCCTTTTAATCACATATCAGTATATTATTAATAGTTTGAAGAAGTTGGTTTATATTGGATCTCCATGCACCATTAATAAAACATTGAAGCATGGATTTTTTTAAAAAAAAAAAAAGAGATGTGTCGACGAAAAAAAATTGGCATTTAATGTAGGAAATGTAGGAAGACCTAAAATTTATGAAACAATTTTATTATTGATGAATAGAATTGGTGGGACATTATGTCTCTTATTTTCTAGTCATCCCATTCAAATTTTATGGTTCAAATTTGATCTGCCTCGAGCAAAGAGGAAGCGAAAGTAGATGTGAGAGAGAGAGAGAGAATTGAGAAGGTTCGGAAGCGAAATCAAGCTACTTTTAAATTCATCGTAAGATAAGAAACATTATTATGATAAAAGAGGCATACCATTTTTTTCCTTTATGCATATATCTTAAATATTTAATGGGGAGACAATTATTTCGACGTAGCATGAAATAATTAGATTATTATGCTTTACGACAAACAAAAAACTTATAACTAATCATTTTATGGTGTAACAATTTAAAGATGCTACAACTCTATTGAACTCATATCATATTTGAATTTGAAATTAGTAATGCAATGTGAAAAAAAAATCAGTTGCCGAGATAGAAATTTTCTTGCTCCTTGCATGTTATGTATTTCTCCAACTCTAATTTTTTATCACGTCAAAATGAATGATTTACGTGGAAATTAGCAAGTAAATCCATGCAGAAAACTACTTGAAACTTGTATTCGTCATAGACGTGTACATTAAATCAAAGGGATTAGTTGGAGACTGGAAATGAAAACTTTTGGATTCCTTGTTTGGCGAGGCAATATTTCCAAATATTTTACTTTCCATATCCATCTACTTTAAAGGTATCATCTCATAAATTATAATGCCACAAAATATTTGTTAGTCCTGGAAGCCAATGGCAGCGGTGTTTATGTGCTCCTAATAAGCCTCAACAATCTAGCTTTAACTGGATATTGAACAAATTAATTCGATAGATTTGTTAATTAAATTATTATGGATTATATAAGAGAAATTATATTTTCTCTTACAATACCCCATTATAACTATTTTTCTCCCATATATCTCTAAATTATAAATTTATAAATTTTAATCATTCAATTTATTGTAATTAGACACTTTCATCCGTAATTCTATTAAGTTATTTTTATATTATTTTTATATATATAATTTTACATTATTCCTTTAATATAATAATTAAAAAGCAAAAATATTATCATGATCCCATAAATATAATAATTAAATAATACTTTTACCCATGTTAATTATTTTCATTTTAAAATGTTTTTTATTTTTTTAAAAAAACTAAAGGCAAAAATAATATTTCACAATTGTTAAAAAATAAATTAACCTAAATATGGATGGGAATTGATGGAAGGAGTTAAACGTCAAATTGGACAAGTTCACATATTAAAATTAAAAATTTATAATTTAGAGTTAGATGCAAAAAATATATATTTCAAGGAAAGTTAAAGAAAACAATCCAGTTATTTATTAGATTGGCCATAAACTTTCATACTTGTCCGGATACTTTTCGAAACCAGCCAACAACAAGTTGCACATATTTTCCCTTGCATGTGATTTTATGAGAAATACAATTTATTTTATTATAATATGAACTGAATTAGAAAATTATTGTGAGAAATATTATTTCTCTTAAATTATGTATTTATACGTATTGTATTTTCAAGAGTATTATAGTATTGCACAATAAATAAGAATAATATATTTCATAATTATCTTTTATGTCAATTACCTTAAATATACAATTTATTATATAAATATCATTTATATATGAGAATATATTTCATGATCCCATTACTAAGCTAAGACATCATTTTCTTGTTTTTCATTTGATAATAAATATAATTTTGTTATTATTATCATAAATAATATGGAGCACACTATACCAATTATCATGAAAATATTATTTATCTCTTTTAAATTCTACATTTATTCTTATTAATTTTTTTATAGAATATTATTATATTGCATAACAAAATAGAATAATATATTTAATAATTATATTTAGTCTCAATCATCTTAAATTGTATAATTTCATGATAAATATCATTTTTTTATATATTAAGAGAATATAATTTATGATCATAAACTTAAACTTGATTTTGTAATGTCATTTCAAACTTAAAAAAAAATCTATACGTATTTCTTATACATAATTTTTTTCGATTTGGATATAAAGGTTATGATTTTGATAATTAAAATTAATAATTTTATATATGTTAATAATAATGTCAGAATTTTATAATTTATGTTAATAATAAATTTAAAATTACGTGTAAACCCACTGAAGAGTTTGGCTCCGCCGTTGAAGTGGGAGGAATTTAACTCGGATTCTAAGTGTCAAACTTTATTAAAAGTGTTAAATATAATTGATTTGGATAGTAAAAGTGGTCTATATTTTAGGATTAGTTAATAACATATATATATATATATATATATATATAGTTTGATAAATTCAGTTAAAATAACTTTAACGAAATGTTAGTAACATGGGATATCAGCGAGGGTAACATTATTTATTGCGGTAAAATATGTCGCAATGCAATAACTAACATATTGGTAATTAAAGAGGTTTTCATACCGATTGGAATCCTCTTTAAAGCTCAATAATAATTAAAATTCGAATATTTTTTTGTACTAGACTAGACTATTAATGAATTTAATTGTTACTAAAAATGATAATAAATATTTTAAAAAAACTTGGAACAGAGTACAAGATTATCTTTGGGTTGGGTAGCGGAATAGATGTGAATTTCAAAAAAATGTGCGAAAGCATTATCAATAATTTGATTTGATGGTTTATAGCACAATTAAAATAATGAATCCAGGATTCAGAACAAACCTGTGTGTTTCTAACTTAATTGAAAATAGATTAATTTATACATAAAAAAATTAATCAACATAAAGGTTAAAAAGATAAAATAATAAAAACTAGATAAAAAGTAATAAACTATTTTTTATCTTTTATTGTGTTATATAACCAATTTTTAGAGCAAGATGACTATCACAATAGCTACTTGGGTCGATATTATTACGAGTGTTCACTATATTAGATTGATTAGATGGATCTAATGATCCATCTCGAATTGGTACGAGTTAAAAACTTTCAATCCGATTTTGATATGAGTATTTTTTTTCTTTTCTAAAATTTTTAATTTCATTCCAATTTTACATTCTATTTAGAGTATAAAAGTATCAAAGTAAATTATTTTGAAAATGACAATGCTATTTAAATATTCAACAAACTTTTTAATATAGTAAGAAATGCTAAATATTTTTGTATATTATATAATACATAGAATAAAGGGAAAAATGATCAAATAATTCAACCATCCGATTGGATAATTGGAACCCTAAATTTGTGTCTGCTCTACTCGATCGCAAGTGCACGCCAACATGAACACGACTATATATCATTATACCCTTAGTGTTTTTCATACCCAAAGTATCTACATTAGGAAGTAATTTAAGAAAATAAAACATATGACAATAACTCTTGGGGACCAGAATCGAGATAGAAAATTTTAATAACTCGAATGGTGTATCATTATTAAAAGAAGTAAAAGCGGCAACTACAAGTTCGATGACGTCTCAATTATTGAATTATATATAAACCCCCCTTAATTATGAATACGAATATATATTATATAGCTTATACCCATGCTCTTTCAATGTCCCCATTACGTCTTGTCACAGCATGATTTGAGTCAATAATAATTATATAATAACCCACAATCATAAATCCAGGGATCAATCAAATTAGTGTTAGGTTTCATCGTTGTCCACGTCCATTTGTAGCCCTGATCCCACGTTTCACGCCATTGTTGATCAAATTTCGCACCATTACGCATGAAACACCATCACTTATTTTAATATGTTGTTAATTTTATTATATCTTTGTGTGGCCACTAGGGTTCTATGCAATGTTACCTAGTTACACATCAGGCCATATCTATAGGCATCAAGATATATACGTTGCATTTACAACCTACAAAGAGTACTTAACGGTACGATGCAACTATAAAGAGCCAACCGAGCCTCAAATTTAGTAACTTATATCCCTCGATTCGAATATTCAAAGATATAATTGAGAAAATAATAAATAGTGACGCTCTATATTATTGGTCGTTGATAATTTTATACACTAAAAAAATAAGGCCAATCAACAGTTAATTTGTTCATCAAATTACGTAATTTAATTAAGCTACGTTTGGCATAACTTTTGCACTTGTGCTTTGAATCTTTGATGTTTCTTTAAGTGTTTTATTCCTAATATCTATGAATTAAAGTTCATTTGATCTATCTTGTTGAAAGTACGGATCAAAGCGTACATAGTTTATTTCTTCCAAAATATTGTATCCTCCCAAATGATGCCTTTTTATTAATTGTGAACGAATAATGTTATCGAATGTATTAAATATAAAGAGGGTAGGGGGCATAACGTACGTGCCAAGCTGTACGTGTAAAATAAATGCAACGTGCTCGTACCGATTCCATAATTAATCAATTGAGTGACAACTTATTAAAGGCAAAAAAAAAAAAAGTGACTTTTAAGATCGATAGGTCACGGCACAATTTTGACCCGTCAAGAGCCAAAGCACACAGCATTCCACTTCAATTGCACATAAATTAATCATTCATTTGCGTGCCACTTGACCGAAGAATCTTACTTATTGGTTTAATTATAATATTTATCAGCAGCCCCATGCCATCTAAAGATTTGCAAGGATCATTGCATAGTTTTGGTCCCCTTTGCACTTCACATTTGCTTTTACTTTTTAAATATAATAAAACATTGAATATCTTATTGGAAAGACAAAAGGGTTAGGAATATATATATATATAATATAGAGGGCTATGAGCCTATGAGCCTACAACACACTATATAATAGATCGATGGACTTATTGTATAATAAAATTTCGTCTTTATAATAGGTCAATAGATATACTTCGAGTGCTGCAAGTTACAGTTCAAAAATAAGTTGCATACTCTTTTTAGCTATAATATATAATAAAATGGCCCTCATACGCCTTAGGAGCGTATGAGGGTCATGCGCATAGTCCTCCACCGTCATATCTAATCTGACGGTGGAAGCTCGAGCGCACTTTTTTTTCCTCGCTCGAACTTCAGTTTAGTGTGCGTTCGCATTATTTTTTCTCTTTCGCTAGAGCGATGAATCGTGAACCTTGACTTTCTGACGTCTTCTGACTCCCCGACATATGTTCCAACGACCCGTAGACAAGGGAAGAGGAAGGAGGCGAAAGTCCATCCACGAAGTGTGCGTCGTTCAGGCAGAGGACACGCGGCGAAGGGAAGGGTCGATCCAGACGGAAGCAGGGTGGATCCGGCGGAGGGCGCATCGTTCCGACGAAGGGGAGGTAAATCGAGGTGGAGGGAGGGCCTTTCCGGCAAAGTGAAGGTCGATACGGCGAAGGGAAGGTCGATCTGGCGAAGGGGACTGTTCGGCGAAGGCACACATCTAGGCAGCTTTGACGATCCGACGAAGGCACACGTCTCAACAACTTGATGATCCAATGAATGCACAAGCCTGAGCAAATGTTGATCCATGTGTAGCAAAAATAATGCGAGCGCGCATCTTGACTGATTCACGTACGCTCGATCCTCCATCGTTAGATCAAATTTAACTATGGAAGATATGCGTATGATCCTCATCCGCTCCTCAAACGTATGAGGGACATTTTATCCATATATATATATATATATATATATGTGTGTGTATATTACAAATGTGACCTATCATATTTATATGATTTTAATAAATAATAACATATACAATCAATCGATTTATGTAATATATACTCGGTGCCCCGCGTATATATAACATGGTATTTGGTTTTAGGGTTTGGTTTACATGGTTTTCGGATGCATAACAAGTCGCACAACTTTTTCCGACACGTCTGCAAGGATTTATTTTATTTTTGGGTGCATGTTCGTACTGCTTGTTTGAGAGGTCTCCAATGGATGGTATAATATTTCTTTATTCATTTAGGTCTAATGAATTGATCGAATATTATATATGTACGTGTTGCTTTGTGACTAATAATTGAGACTTTTTTTTTTGTTCGGAAGCCATATGCATGCATGTGTTAATAATTGTCATACGGATAAGAATTAGGAAGTAACCGAGCCTGCAATACCTGAGAAAGTGACGTTCGGATTTGCTTGTCCCCTGCATGGCTGAAAGTTTCTAACAATTGGACATCACAAAAAAATCAACTAAAAAAGTATTAGTTTTTTTTTTCTTTTATTGCATGCAAGTGAGATTCATGTATTTAATATAGTGAAAATTATATTAGGATAAAATTGTCATATGAAAAATGAAACTTAAAATACATCAATATACGAGTGAATCGTCTTCTCAAATAATTGCAAATATATATAAGAAAAAACAAGAGAAACTTGTTGATTGTTTGAACTTTTCAAAAGGTATTAATAGCAACCGATCTATAATTTGTGACTATTTTACAATTAATTACGAAACTATACAATGTGATGGTGGCACACTTTTCATCAAGGTCTCGCATTCCATTATTACTGTGAGATCATTTTTTTTAAAAAAAATTATACATCTTTATTTTTTTTCCCTTGTAATCAATCTCCTTTTTCTGACTGGAAAAGGTATAATTATAACACAAACTAAATTATTAGATGGTTTCGATGACATAATATTAATAGATGTCGTACTTTTTTATATTCTTTTTTTAATTTTCTATTTCGAGATTATCACTTGTATACAGAAAAAAAATACATGATTGACTCGTGTTTTAAATTCATGCGCATTTTATTAAAACTTTGGTTACAAATTATTAGTTAGTGGACGGGCCCGTAACATTTTCAATCTATGAAATTATAATTGAAGGCATTATTGTTGGCTCCCAACATCTGCTTAATTTTCTGTGCCTTAATAAATTTAATTAAATTTTCTTTTTGAATATTAGTGTTCGGTGTGTCAATTTAATTTGTGCGATGTTAAAAAGTACAATATTCATAAATTAAATATGTTGAACACAATTAATTTGATTAAATCATTTTTATTGTACTGACAAGTGGAGTAATAATAAAAAATTTCAAATATTAAAAAATTTAATATTTGATATCTCACATATCACTCTCCTCAACCTTTAGTGATTAAAATAATTATTTTCGTGCGTGTCCACGTATACCGTCTTTTATACCCGTTCACGTGGACAGCGCACCGTACGCCCCGCTTCTTTGAGTCGACGATGTCTCGGGAAATTACTAGATACGGCATTCCTAATTTATCGTGTAACGTGCGGACGTCTCGTCCTCATGATATCGGCTCTCGTGCGAAAAGTGCAGAGAGCGTGTTACGATATAAGAGACTCAGAAATTAATATCTCGCGATATCTCTCGAAGCTTCGCTCGCGTCTCAAGACGAGGAAATAAAAAATAAAAAGCTGACAAGTGAGACGTTTTATTCTGACGCCGGGAAAACAAAATAAAAAAAAAGTGTGTATGTGAGAGAGAGAGAGATATGAGAACAACTTTTTTTTTCATCTTTCTCGAAAGCCGTGCGCGGTGCTCTCGCTAGACAGTTCATGCGTTTGCGTTTTGGATGGAAATGATAAGCCTAATTCAGAAAAAAATGATGAAAATAACCTCAATCAAATATTCGAGTTTCTGTAAGAATAATCAACCACAAATAAATAGATAGACAAATTTAATTATTAAATCGTAGATTCAGACTGAATCTTGATGAAGCTTTGTTAATGTTGTGGGTTGAACTAAAATTATCACTAATTTTAGGTAGAATATTATTATCAACAATCCGGATCTATGACCCAAGAAAAATATCACTGAAAAAGGTATTATTATTATTATTATTATTATTAATTCATTTCAATCCGGCAAGAGAACAAATAATTAATATATTAATTTAAGAAGTGACCTCAAACTTTTTTTATTTGATAATAGGGTCATCTTTCTTTGTGATCATAATTTTAGGTAGAATATTAGAAATATAATATATAACAATTTCTAGGGGTCAAGGGGCGGTAGGTTGTGTGTACGCCACTAATAGGGTTGGGACTTTCGTGCGGGTCCCATTGAGTCGTCTGGCACCTGTTGGTCACTTGGTCGCACCCGATGGGTGGGCCCCATGCGAGGGGAAAACCAATAGACCCCACCGAAAAGGCGTGACCGCCCGCCCGGGTCACGTGATTCCGATGCATGCAGCCTCCACGTGGCAGTTCCTCCGTACGTGTAGGGGCTTTTTCGTCGCAAGGTGCACGCCGGGCACATCTCCACGTGTCTATTAGGCACGCCGCCACGTTGGCTGAGCCGCTTCCACCTCGCCTTGGGCGGTGGTTCGGCGCGCACGCAGCACGAGGACTCCGGATCTGGATAAAAGAGATAACGAGGGCGGTTTAATATGACGCCTGTCCTCGCGACACGTGTCCCTGCGTCGTTTTAGCTTATCGGCTCGGCTCGAGCGAGCTGATACGATTTCTCCTCGTTTCCATCGGCAACGGCTGTGTCCCACCGCTACACGGCAGGAGATGATAACTTTAAAATTATTAAGATTATTATAATTAATTAATAGTATGCATTAGAGAGAAGAATACGGGCGTGAACGTGACTAAAAATGCATGATCAATGTTTTTAATGACGAATGAATAAATGTACAGAAATAATATTTATTTAGTTTCCTGTAATCCATTAGTTTTTTTATTAAATAATAAGTATTAAATGTCTATATGAGATCTCAAATACGTAGATTAGCATGCAGGACGTGTCTAGGTGGAGGTGATGACCGAGAACTATCCATGAGGTGGTGCAAGTAAGAGTTTAAAAATGGCAATTTGGCAATTATAATTAATAAAACGAAAACGTCCTCACTTCCTTGTCTAATTATATATAATAATATTATTCAAATTGACACATGGTGGCAAAATTATCCAAGGAAGGGATCCTCAATAGACTTGTTACATAAAGGTTAAAATTACATGTCAACCTTTTTTATATTTTCCATGTCTTGTCTCTCTATTTTCTTCCTTACTTTCTTGCCCATTTCAATTTTAGGTTTCGTCTTATAGTTACAATAATAGAATAATACAGAAACAAAAATACGTCACTGTTTTTTCCCACCATCTATCATTTTTACACAACTTTATATATATTAAATAGTATGCAACCAATTTTAAATTGTACAACCAATATATGAAATCAATAAATTAGGATCGTTAGATCATGATTATAAAATTGAGATTCAACCTCTATTGAATTTAATATTAAGTTATTAAATTTAATTTTAATCATATAATCATTATTCAATATTTCAAATTTAGTGAATGCATATTGATTGTATAACTTTCGATTGTATATTACTTAAATCCATATATACATATACATATATATATATATATATATAAGTCATTTAGATTGTCTTTTATTTTTTTCCACTTCTATTACCCATAGATTACCATTTTCATAATATTTATACATAAATATTTTGTATAATATATATAGTGTGTGAGAGAGATGGATGGATAGATCATCGTGATCGGTTCGACATTATTTTGATCCAAACATATAAATTACTTAGGTTTTGCATACTAATATCTTTATTAAATATATTAAGATCTCTAGCTCAATAGATTTAAAGATCCTAATGGATAAAAATGAATTATGTATAGATAACAAAAGAAATGCGATATATGCCCATACTTGATCCCCCAATCTACTCACGAAAGTTTAAGGGGTGATATCATGCGTTACATAAACACCTGTCTCGTCAAAGAAGTTTGGTTGATATATCCGGTTATTCTTTTCCTTTTTTTTATTCCTAGTGCATGTTCGCTTGGCAAACTCCCAGCTGCTGTTCCAAAGGGCTCCTTTCATTTTCCTAACACTATACAGCAAACAGGAAGAAGCTTCCCCGATCTCAACTACACCTAATTAAACAAGATGAAGACTTTATCTAAAATGCATGACCCCATTGGAAGAAGACCAAGATTAGGGTTAGTTGCTGTCAATTTCTGAATAAAGTTTCCACGAGTCGTGCATGTACCGGCAGCATCTAATGACTAATTAATGAGACGTGCACCCACTTCACGCCTGTTGGACCACTAATTCTATTCTCACATGCATGTATTTCGACTTATTCCAGCAATGGACTACGGAAGCCAATACCGGAATTAGGAGAACAATGCACGCATATGCCCGGACCACATGCTATTAGGGGTGTTCATCAGGTTGGGTCGACCTATGAACCCGATGATCCGATCCGATCCGAACCGATTTGGGTCGGATTGGATCGGGTACGGGTTGGATTTTTCCAACCCAAGTCGACCCGACCTGACCCGATCAACCCAAGTTTTTTTTATTTTTTTAATTTAAACTTAAGTTTATATTTGATTTAAAAATTATAAAAAATTGAAATAAAATATTTTAAGTACCAAAATAATATTAAGTAGTTAGAAAAGTTATTTTATGCTTTTAAAATAATATTAAATAATATTTTTATATTAAATAAAAATATAAAAAATAGTAAGAAAAAATAAAAAAAGAAAAATTGATGATCAGGTTACCCGACCACCCGACCCGACCCAAACCGGATCGGGTTGAGTCGGATTTGGCACCCTCAGCCCTCTTGACCCGACCCGATCCGACCAAATCGAGTTTGTTCACAGGTCGGATTCAACCCGACCCGTGAACACCCCTACGTGCCATGATGCAAGAAAAGTTTGAACTCTTAAAAGTAGTTGCTGCCTAAGTCCTAAGTCCTAATAAGCAAATAAGCAATACAAAAGTGAATAATGACTCCCAAGGAATAACTGAAACTTGAAATTTTGATTAGTTTTGATGATGCCTATCTAGAAAGGAAGGGAAAGTGTATGCATGCACACAGTGGCGGAGCCAGAAAATATAAGAAGTGGGTGCACATTATAGTATACATTTGAATGATAAAAAATAATATTGAATATAATCAAACAAAATATAAGAATTGAAAATTTATTTATTTTTTTTCAAATATTGAAATTCACATATAAAAGTATTGAAATTTCAAAATATAAATTCAATTCACTTCATCATGAAAATAAGTTGTATTTCTTCTCATAATATATTATCAACATTTATTAGATAGCATAGAAAACTATTTGTTAAAAGTATATATAACTATCGGTGGTACATGAAATATTAGAATGAATAAGAAATATATTGAAAATAATATATAAAAATATTGATATTTCAAAATATAAATTCAGTATGCATTATTTATTTAATTATTGTTGTCATTTTTTCACTTATTCTACTTTATTACGAAATATGATGTGTTTTCTCATAATATATTATCTACAATTTATTAGATAAAATATAAAATATTTTTTAAAAAATATACGAAACTATATATATGTGGAGATTATAATGAATACTAAATAATATTGAAGTTCATTAAATCTTATTACATCAATTTTTTTGGAACAAAAAATACATAGCAATACTAACATAAGTATTAAAAGTATATAAATTCGTTAGATGGTAAAATAATAAAATTTTAAAATAAGAACGTGATAAAATAAAATAAAAATTTTTGAAATAGGATAATACATGAAATAAACTGTTTAGAAACAAAGACTAACATGAAATAAAAAAAAAAATTTACATAGTGGGCTATTATGGAGAGTGGCGGCGGTGAAAAATCTATCACTACTCACTACTTATATGCTTTTTCAGAGGGTGCACTTGCACCCATAGGCACTCATGTAGCTCCGCCTCTGCATCCACATGTCTCTTAGAAACAAAATACTTATCACAAAATATTTAGTTAATTAATTACAATATAAAAATTGATAGAATACAAAAGAAATTGTGTCACATTAAAAATAAGCTTTTTGACCGATCTGTGTCACGGATTGGTGTCGTTTGAAAAACACTCATTTTAGACTTATTTGTGATGAATTAGAATATCCATCGGAACTTGTGACGGATAAAATCGTAAAAAGTAGATTCTTTTGCAAGTTGCAATGGATGATGTACATCAAAACAACCGACGGACAATACACCCCTCATAAGTTCCGATTGATAAATCCGTTGAAACCTTTTGAGGACATCATGTCCGTCAAAATTTTTGATAAAATTATTCGTAAAAAATGAAAATAAATAAATAATTTTAAATATGCCATTCTTTTTGTACATTTATAATTATTACTAATATTTTCAATATTAATTTTATATAAGAAATTCAATAAATATATTTACACGAAATTATAATTTATTTATACAAGCTTTTAAAGTTTCAAAATTAAATTTGAATATTCCGTCGATATTTAAAATAATATAAAAGATACTACTCGTCATCCTCCTCCTCATCATAATTTTAAGCTCACATCATTTGTCTCATTATCAATTTCATTTTTTATTAAACTTTTAATATATATTATTTAGGGGTGTTCATCGGCTCGGGTCGACTGAGTTTCCATTCAACCCGACCTAATATTACTGTTATTACTAAAGTTGTTCTTGTTAACGAAAAAGAGGCAGGTGGAAATTTATAAGGACTACCGACACATTTTTTATGGTATAAGAGCTCTCAAATATTTTTTCCATATTAAAATAATATAATTTTTTTTCAATACTCATAACGGTTTCGTCAATCCATCAGAAATTTTGATGATTCTAACCATTGAAAAGTTTTTATAAATATATTATATATTAAATTTGAATTTCGATGATCATAATCTATCGGAACATTAAAGGGCTTCTCCATTCGTCGAAAGTTTTAATTTATAAGTAATAATATGAACATTGTGATGGCGTTATAGTATATCATATATTAAGTTTGAATTCCAATGATCTTAAAACTTTTGACGATCATTGAAACTTTTAATCTCAATCGTCAAAACTATCGATAGTTTCTTTACTGTCGAAATTGTCATCGGTAAAATTTTTTCGAGTACTGGTTTGGTCGCTAGTTCCGTCGAATTTTCTTAGATGTCGCAAATTCTTTTCTAAATTGTGAAGGTTTCTTAACCACGGGGAAAATTTCATTGAAAAACACCCATTTTATTATAGCAATAAATTTATAATCTTGGCCCGAGGGCTTCGTCCTTACACTCCTTTGATTCTTGTGAATCCTCAACTTAGTTTTTAACATAATGAAAACTTTAATTGGCAAGTGTGCATATGGATAACAACAAAATTAGAATTCAAAGTATTATTATCGATATTCAAAGTGTTATGTTAATTTTTCGAAACGTTTGTGTATATGCTTGAATATTTCTTCCAATTCGTCATGTTCAACAATAAGATTCCTAGTTCATAAAAAAAGGTTTTCTATTCGAATTTGTGTTTCTTTTCACTTGAGATAAACTACTTTCTAGAATGTAGAAAACATGTTTTTTTTTAAAAAAAATTTGTCATGGAGCCCGTCTAAAATGATAGATTAATCTTCAATCAAGTGACGCAAATTTGGAAGATAGAAGAACGAACCTTCAGTTGATTAGCCACCAACCCTAATATTTGTTCCTTTATGATGGTGATCTTAATCTCTAGTCCAATATTTTTTGTTTAATCTTCCATTGATGGGGCCATCAACCGAACTTACCCGTTCCTTGGCCAAAATAGATAGATAATTAATTATATTTGCAAATTAATATATAAAGATAGATAGTTATTTAAATTATTTGATGTCGTCGCCGCGATGTCATTATTAAATTTTAATGTAAAAATTAGTCCGTGTGTGTAATTTTTTTTGAGTTTACTACATTTTCCCTTCCTGCTTAATTACATGTGTTCCTAATAGCCCTAATGTATCAAAAGCTAGAAAGACAAAGAAGACCACGTATATACATATACAAACACACACTTTTATATGTGTAATTATGAGCTTTCTCCTTTAATTGTGGATTTCCATCATGTCAATTAATATTTAATAATAATGCGAGAAGAAGTACAATAATACGAATATAAACAAGTGGAAGGAGTCACGGATGCGTTGGACTCCCACAATCACGTTGATTGACGCCTAAAACATGGTGATTAATTTTTTAAGCCTAATGTAGCATAGCAAGGTCTCAATAAAAAAATATTATTAAAAATCTCATTTATCGCTATCAAATATACAATTCACAGTAGTTTAATTGAACTAAATTTTTAACTCGTGAATCGTTCATTTTGGAGAAAGTTCGTTTTGGAGGCTGAATAAACAGTCTGCAACACGTTTTTTAATGAAGTATGAACCAATTTTGCAAATGCTATTAATTCATTGAAGTTGGAAATCATAAAAAAGGATTTAAGTCTTGAAATATGATCTAGATTAATTGAAACCAATGACTTTCACTTCGATTAATTAAGACCGAAGAGGTTATCTTTATTTTATTAAATTTTGTGTACATTACAAAATTAAGAAACCGAAAAGAAGTATATCTACTACAAGTTATCTTCTCTGTATTTTAAGTTACTTTATCGGATAATATGCTGGCTCTAGCCGTTCGAGGCGATTTTTTTATTAAAAAACATCCAATTTATTTCGGATCAAAGTTTTACATTTAAAAAATCCTCAAACCATTTGAGAAAAAAAAAATTCTCTAGCCGATTGATTCTTTTTCGGAATCCTTTCTAGTATAATAATATTTTTAAAGAATACATAATTAGGTTATTATAATTATAAATAATATTCTACTTGTGTGCTAAACTATTAAATTACAATTGGTGCTCCCTACCTCATATTGTTCTCTATCATCTTCATTCATCCAACGGTCATAAATTATTCGAGAGATTATCATGATGGTATAAAAGATATGAAACAAAGTGAGATAGAAAATATCAATATTGAACCTTATTAAATTATTAAATTATCAATAATAAAAAATCATGAGTTATAAGTTAATTGTAAAAATATATAAAGATTTTACGCATTCATACGATTTTTTTATGGATTCTAATTTGAATAGGTGGATTGTAAACTATTAAAAACATCAACCTAAATAATATCTGAACCTTTGATTTTTTTTTTTCAATTTGGTTTCCTTGGATTGACTGTGTTTATCGTGTTAGATCGATTTTCTCTTACACTAACGATCTATTAGATAATACTAATACGGTTTTTAATAAAAAAAGCAATTATCATCTTGGACTAACTAAAGGGTTATTACGTAAATATTTGTTTTCGAAAAATGCATAACCATCCTTGGGTATTAACCAAAAAAGAAAAATAAAAACCTTTCTTAACATCCAAAAAATATTTGGTGATCTATAAATAATAAATATAAAGAAACATCCGAGGAACCAAGAGAAAACCTTGTAATATATAATTAGTCAATTAATAATAGAAATACATGTATGAATATAAAGACACATGATATAAATGATAACACTACAATATAAAACATGTTAATATTATTCGAAAAAAAATTGTATCTTTTGTTTTAGTTTAAAAAGATGTATTAAAAAGTTGTTGGATGATTTTTCGACATATGAAGAATTATACGACATTTGCGCCTGATGCCCAATTCCTAACCATATGAATAATAATTGCCCAATTCCTAACCATATGATTATATACTTCTTAAACGAAATAATTGCCCAATTCCTAACCCAATTAATAATAAACAACTATGCCCGTCCTTAGTTTACTTTTGCAATCATGAAATATGACTCGTTTTTTAAATTCTACATTTGCAAATTCTCATCGACTTTTTTTTTCTCATGTCCAATTTCAGCCTATTGTCAAAGGTCTAAGAAAAATATGATCAATCCGAGATATTTATTCAATTCGAAAAAATATCATCCAAGAAATTAAAAAAATAAGAATCCGATGAAAAAGTAAGGATTAAAACAGAAGCTCAATCTAAGGATTCATACAAAAAAAAAAAAAAAGAATGGGAGGGGCTTTTTATTTATATTATATGCTATCTTGTGATATATTATTATTTTTTATTGTACACTGTAATAGTTTTATATGGCTTAATCTTCTTTTATTATATGTGATAAGTTTTATTTGATATGCTTTAACGTTAAATGTTAAGTTTTTTTATTTTTATTAATAGTAACACTCGACAAAAAGTTAATGAATTTTCACCTTTCCAAAACAATTTAATATTTGTGTAACTAGAAAAATTATTCTGTTTGGCAGCAGTTGAACTTTCGAATTGAACTTCTTACAAAATTGTCGATTTGTCGTCGAAGTTCAAAGCATCCGTTTGGCGAAGTTATGGATCGATAGAAGAATTTAAAGTTTGATTTGATCGGATAATAGAGTTATCGACATGGTTTTCTCCTTTTTTTTAACGTGGGACTCGAGATGATTCTCGCGCAAGCGAGAACTTTCCAAAGTTCTTACCTCGCGAAAAAACTTAAGTTCGCGAACATTCAACTTTGACCAAAATAAAATAACTGATGGGTTCCATTCGAGAATTTGTTCAGATCAATTGTTCCAGACCAAACATAGCCATAGTTGTCTTAATTATTAATTTCCACAAATAATTATATATATATTATAAATAATCAAGAAATATATGTTACGTCCAGCACATCAATCTTATCCGTCCCGAAGTGACGAACTTGAAAACTACTCGACCGTTCACAAGAATTAAAGTGCGGCACATCCGCGTGTAACTCATGACATTCTCAAGAAAAGTTGGTTCAAAAGATTTTTTATTCAACTTCAGGTAAAAAATTAAAATATTTAGTAATAAATAATATTTTGTGAGGATCAAAATATTAATATACATATCTAATAAACATTTTTCAGTAAATTTTAACATAAAACGGTATAAACTACTCTTCCTATTATAGAATATATACAAGCCATGAAGATAACAATTTTATATTTTATTCATATTATATCCTCATTTTTATTTAATTATTAAACATCATATATTAATTTTATTTTAATATATCACATCTTTAATTTTACTTAAAACTCAAATATGAGTTTATTTTCAAATAATCAATTTTTATATTTGAATAGTATTTTTTTTTAAAATATCACTTTAACTATTATAAATATGATATGTATAAAAATGATAAGAAATTATAATTACGTCTATTTTTATCATTTTATACAGAATACTAATTTAATTGTGATATTTATCAAATATATTTTATTAAATTTATAAATAAATTATAATTTACTAATAATTAACTACTATAGTCTAATCAAATCATTATTATCTAGTCAAATCATTAACTTTAACCTTAATAAAAAAATTCAAGTAAAAGAAAATTCTAACAAACTATTAAGATAAATTATTCATCAAAATCCCAAATTTACTTGTTCGTCTTAAAATGTTTATATATAGAAATAATATTTATTCAAAATTATTTGCTTAAACTTTAGAGTAGGTAAAATAATAAAGTTTTTTATTTTAAATTTATATAATAAATATACAAAAATTATATTTGTTCGAACTTATCGCCTTTGGATAGTCTTCTTTCTATTGTGATATTTTTCATTTTCCTTAATAATAATTTATTAATGAATTATTTACAAGTCATAAGATACTAATTCGACCAAATAAAAAATAGAAAAGAAAAACATGAATTTTTTTCCTAATTTTAAGAAATTTCGCCCACAGGCGTCGGCGCCAAATCCTATTCCCATATCTTGAATCCTTCGACGTCCTCACCTCATCCATTAATCCCCTCCTTCCCCACCTCTCTCTCCATCCACAACAATTTAAACAGTAGTTTGGAACGCACGTTACGCACGCCACATCCGTCCACCCCTCTCTCTCTCATCTCAGAGAACAAATTATAGAAATCAAACAAGAAAAATTGACTAGGCCTTTCTCTCCCCTCTCTCTCTCTCTCTCTCTCTCTCTCTCTCTCTCTCTCTCTCTCTCTCTCTCTCTCTCTCCTGAAGGGATCAAATTATAGAAATCAAACAAGAAAAATTGACCGGGCGTTTTGCCCGAACCCGTCAAATAACTACAAGTACAAGCATCTACCATTCGTCTCTCCCACCTCAAATAACACCTCATGGACTTGATTTATTAATAAAATAATTATTGTTATTATGAAAACTAAATAAAGGCGCTTCACCGTATGGAAGACGACTATGCGGACGTTTTAAGAATATACATATTATTATATTAAATAAGATGAGAAGACCGAAATCGAGCCGTTCCGAGCCGATCGAAGACGGAGCCGCGCCGATGACACGGTCGCCTTCTCCCTCCAGTCCCCTGTGGGCCCCACTCCGGACTCCAAACACGGACTTCAACTCCATTTTATAATTGACAACTGAATTATTTATTCTTCTTTAAAAAAAATAATTATTATTATTCTTTTAAAAAGGCAAAGAAGCCCGTGATGGATGGTCCCTCCCAGAAGAATCCCAATCTCCACGCCTTCTCCTTTTGCCCTTTTCACCTTTTACTCAAAACCACCCTCCACAAATTTCCTAATAATTCTGCCCTCCCCCCTACCCGATTTAAACCTGCTCGCTCACGTTTTCTTATAATTAATATTTTACAAAAGCACCCCTCGTAAGCGCACTTCTTTCTCAAACGACTCCATCGGCCACTATATATAAATCCCCTTCGCCCAGTCCACCATGGTGCCCAAAACAGCCCCACGTATTTATTCCACTCATTGCATTGCTTTTGCAACTCTTCTCTATCTCTCTTAAGAAATGGCGGATTCCGTCGACCTGAAGCGGTGCCGGGAGGAAGAGTTCGCCGGTGACGAGGTCCGGCTGGAATCGTCGCCGCCGGCGCCCAAGCGTCTGCGAGAGGACTTCTTCCTCGGGATACTCGACGACGAAGCCGAGCCCGACGCCGGCGACCAAGACGACATCGATTTGGTCATGAGAAGCTTGGAGGAAGAAATAGCCCTCCCTCCTTCAGCCTCTCCTCCCGCGCCCCCTCCGTCGGCAGAGCAGCCGGACCTCGGGTATCTCTTCGAGGCGTCCGACGACGAGCTGGGCCTGCCGCCGACTTTGCCTTCGTCCTCGGACGACAGCGGCGAGAACGCCGAAGCCGCCCAGGCCGGTAACCCCGAATCCGGCGTTGACGAAGGGGTTGGGTTCGGCCAGATCTGGGGCTTCGACGACGAGATCAACGGGTATGACGCCTTCGACCTGGGCATCCGGCCGGAGGACGAGGTGGAGGTAGTCGCCGCCGAAGACGACGGCGTCGTGTTCGACGGCGGTTTATTTGATTACGGCGACGTCCTCTGTGTCTCCTCCGACTTTCCGGAACTCTCATGGAGGTCTGAGTCGCTGCCGGCCGTTTGATGGACGCTGCCTCGATTTACACCTTTTAGTTCTTTAGTTTTTTTTAGGGTTAAAAATGGAGGTTGTGTAAAGCTTCTGGAGGAAGATAAAATGAATGGAAATAGGAAGAAGAAGAACAAGAAAAAGGAAAAGGAATTAAACAAAAAAGAACACCTCCTTTTTCGTGTTGGGCAATTTGACACCTTACTTTACTAATTAATTAATTTATTATTATTAGTTATCTTTAAATTAACTTACCGTCAGACAGAGATCTGACGTGCGGGTTGAAACGTCTTACTTTGAATCTGGACCGTTAAATGGACATTATTGATGGGGACCACATGACGGACGGTCTGCCGTTGCTTTTTTTTTATTGATGCTCGTTTCGTTGTTGCTGACAACAAATCTCGTGGTCCGTAGTCGCGAGTGGGTCCCGGCGATAGATTTCGTACGAGACGATACTTTTCGCGAGACAAGGTTAAACGTGTGGTTGGCGGGAACACGGACCCGGAATGAAGTCATAATTTGTAACATGTTTTTTATGTCTAACATACTCATCTTATATTATTTTGGATCTAGATTTATTGCTGATCAGTATGTGACTAATATGATGTCACATTCTAGGGATTATTACTCGGGTATGAGATATAATCTTGTTTCTAATTTCATCATATGCCAAATGGTGAAAGAAAATTGTTAGTACTTTGAATCGACACATTCTAGTTTTAGGATTTTTTCCCTTGCATTCTTTTTTAATTGGTCGAATTTGCTGCTGGTTTAGTTCGCTATTCAAATTAGATATTAACTGGATGTTGGTGCATAATTTGTAAATTAAAAAAAGTAATGCATTATGTACACTTCAAAATATTGATATTCAGTATTATTTATCACACTGCGGCATGATTCATTTTTTTATTCGATCGGATACAAATTGAAAGTTGAAAATTTTAAAAAGTTTAAATTGGGGGTGAACTATTTATTTATAAAATTACAGTTATACTGAACTGATGAAAATATTAAGACCATCTTTTATTTCATCTCACGAAGAACCGTATTTTATACTTTTATGAATTTGTTTCAGATCTCCTAGGCATATGTAACACATAAATTAACACCAAACGTGGTGGGTAAAGACAGTGGTTAGGGGTGTTGTCGGGTCGAACTCGATTAGACTCGTCTAATTTTGATCAGGTCGGATCCTTCAAATATTGTTGAATCCGATGTAATTTGACTCGGTTCAAGTCATATTAAATGGGTCGGGTGGTCGGGTTACTCAACCATCATTTATTATTTATTTATTTTTTCTATTATTTAATATAAAATATTATAGAATGTTTATTTTAAAAATATAAAATAATATATTAAACAATTAAATATTATTTTACATATTAAAATATTTTATTTTAATATGTTTTATTTTTAATACAAAATATAAGTTGAAAACTAAAAAAATAAATAATAAAAAAGCTGAATCTTTCTAGTCGGATTGGAAAATTTTGACTCGTACCCGACCCGAGGTCGGTTCGGATCATAGGATTCGCGAGTCGATCTGATCCGCTGAACACCCCTAATCTGTGGTTGCTTATGACGTGTGTATATAAGTCTGATGGGCAAGTTAAAGCAAGAACATCAAATTGCAAATAATAATAATAAAAGAGAAAAATAAAAGTATTAAAATATCACATATGCGACTATTTTACAATATTTTTATAATCGGATCGACGGATTGAAATCATTATTAAGTCGTGATTGGATCGATCCGATCTAGTTCAACCGGATTGAATGGAATTTTTAATAACATTGCTATTTTGTCAAGAAGACGCCACCACCACCGGTGCATGTTAATGTTACCTACATGTATAGTGGTTATGACTTTATTATGATGCAGACATTTTGAGGAGTGAGGCAGGTCCATGTGCAGGTCTTTTTTTAATGACCAATTTATTTGTCAGCTGCCGGCACTAGGCAGGAAATAAGGCTTGTAATGGACTTTTCTATTTTGTACAAAGGGAGAGTTGGATGTGTTGGGAAGGGTCCACTAACAAGTTTTACCTTTCAAATTAAGATGCTTTCTATCTATTCTTTTATTGTTTGCTAACTCTGAAACATCATGCAACAAGTGACTCTTCCAACTAATTATTGGCTCATTTGGTAAACAATTAATGAAGGGTAGGATGAAATGGTACGACGAGTGATGGAATGAAGCAATATAGTGTGTTACTAAAGAGTTAATATTTGGATAATAAATTCTAAAAGATATAGGGTGGGGTAATAAAAAATTTATTTGTGTAAAAGCTATTTTTATCCTTCATTATATATTAAAATATTTAATGACTAATAAATATTTATCATATAAATTTTTTTAACTTACTTTATTTTTCCTTCTAGTTTTTGTTTGACTTATTTTTTATTTTTATGATATTATTTATTTTTCTATATTTTTTATTCATCTATTTTTAAAAAGATAAAAGTGAAAGATAAATGAATTGTAAATAAATAGAAATAAAAATTAGGTTATCATAATATTTATTTACAAATACTAGAGGGATGAGATATTAAAGAGAGAAGGGAAGAAAAGGAGAAGAAAAATGAAGAATTAATTTAGTGTAAAATTAGTAATTCTTTCTAATTTCATCCATTTGGTGAAATGAAAATATAATACTAAGGACTTAGCTAATTTTTTCCATCCTAATTAACATCAATAATTATTTAAACAGAATTCACACCATCGTATTCCACTGCACCCCTCAAAACTCTCAAATAAACAAACCCTTATGATAGGAAATAGAGAGATTACAATACTCAAGCAATCAGACATATACTTTGTCTTTAGTCATATTTTCGTGGGAAATGTATTTAAAAACAAAAGAAAATTGTGTCAATATTTATAGTTCTATTTAAATAAAATATATTTCCTACGTATTAATCGAATAATAATGAATTTAGTTCAATATCGGTAGACACGAGCGATTAGTGAAGTTATGTCGTTCCAGATATCATTACCAAATTCATTAGTTCATCAGATTATATCATTTTCTTCGCATCTGAAATAATCTAAAATGCATGACTGAAAAAAAGTAATAATGAATTTAAATTTTTATCTAACACATTTTGCGTGGTGACCACGATCAAAATCTAAACATATTTTTAAAGGATATAATTTTATTTATGTTTTTCTCTTAAATAATTGCCAATTTGTAGGAAAGGATCAGACCATGAGCTTGCAATTTTGAATTAAATTTTTGGAGATAAATGGACGCTGGGTTATCGTCCAAGTTAGGCCTTGGAGTCGTCTCTCTCTCCCCCACCCCCAACGAGAACTGAAAGGGAGCCCATTAAGATTATTCACCCTAATACATAATGTTTTTCCTTAAAAAAAAAAAAAGATGACTCGCCCTTTAGATAGTTGTGGGCTGTCTCCTATTAGCAATTCCATCACCTATCCACCAACAGAGGTGTATTTATAAAATTTACAAAAACTATAATTTTTTCACATCTAATTTTAAATTTATAATTTTTATCCCGGTCTTATTTAAACTTGACATATCATTCCATCAAGATTCGTCTATATTTCTGTTATTTTTTTCTAATAATTACGAATTATCATTATTTTATCTTAGTTCCTTATCAAGATAAAAGCATTTCAAAATCAAAAAATAAATATTGGTAAAGTAATTATTCAATAATAATACGTTATGCATATTATGCTCACGATAATATTTTAAATTTTCATAATATTTTTCTCGTATTAAAAAACTTAACAAACTTTTGTGTGTGTGTGTGTGTGTGTGTGTGTGGGGGGGGGGGGGACTAAAATGCTAAATTGTGATAAGTTCAATGACTAAAATTTGAAATTTTATAATTTAGCATTAGATGTGAGAAAAATTATAGTCGAAGAGGTGTAAATTGTAAAACGAAATAATACTAAAATAAAATTGTAACGACCCAAATTTTTAGAAAATAAGTAAATGATATATATTTTAATTTAATGGATCTGAAAATTCTAATGTTAATATTTTGGACTTAATTAATTTCGAAATTCAAGGAAAATTGAAAAAGATGGTTAAAAAGATAAAATAGAATTTGAGAGGAATTGGATTTAATTGAGTTGTTATGATAGAAAAATAATTAATTTTGAATTTAATTAAATCTGAGAAATTATGGGGTGATAAATTATTAATGAATGGCCAAGATTGGTCTTAAGAGAATTCAATGCCCAATAGAACTGAAAATCTCAAATCTGCACTATAAATAGGTATTAAGAAATGGCTGAAAAAACTCCTTTCAGCCAAAAAGAATTTTTGCACTACGAGCCTTTTTTTCCTTTCATTTGCACGCGAATCGAGGCACCCTCGAGAGCACGCGGCGGCTGGTTTTGAAGTTGGCGTATATGAGAAGATCTTTCAAGTGGTGGCCGTGAGTTTCGGGTCGTCGACAAGGAGGAATCGCCGGCCAAAGTTAGGCGGTTGTGCAAATTTTTAGAAAAGGGACTCTAATTAGTTTTTCAGCCAACTTTAGGTACGTAGGGGGAATTCCTATGTCGTCAGTTTACAACGACATAGAACTCTATTCTCTTTTCCTTTGTACCGAGAATATATTGATATATCATATGCATTATTTGGACATTGTATGACATAATTATTAAGGTCGAAAAGTCGCGTCGGAACGCACTTCTTCATTGGCGGTAGAACTTGGCCCGAGTTTTGCTGTACCCGATATGAATTTCGTTGAATCCGGACTGAGTTAGACTCGGAACCAGATCGGGTTGTCCAACCCGACCCAGGTTCCTATTTTCCCAGCTTGGGTTCTGACTTCAGCTCGACTCGAGTTGCGATGTGATTATGATTGGAAGTGAACCGGTCGATCCAACCCGGGTTCATTGTACACTCGGTCCGGGTTCACTGTACACCCGGCCCGGGTTTGCCCTGGCCGAGATGAGATTAAATGTTATGAACACGGCCCGGGTTCCACCCGACGAGGGCCGGGTTCTGAAGGTAGAAAACATAATTTTGAGTAATTTTGTTATAGATAATGGAATAGTTATTTTGGTTAATTGTTCATAATCATATATAATTATAATTGTTAATAGATATGACCTTATCATACTCTCCAGATCTGACCCGAGATTATTAATCTTATTATTTTACTCGATTATGTGATTAACCATAATATTGATCCAGTAATTTTCTCCTGATTAAGTCATTATTTAACCTAAATTGAATTGTTAAAGATAGGTCTTTAGGATAAATAAGATAAAAGATGGAAACTGCTGGGTCTCCGTGTTCTCCGATTGTCTCTAAGTCCCCTGGGTCATTATTGTTATCGTATTGTATGGGACAGATAGTGTACCTAAAAGTTTGAGACGTCATCTTTTAGAAAAGCTATGACTGTCCTGTGATGGCCATGGTCCCCCGCTATCACGAAGCTATTGTTAGCGCTCTTATTGTATGGCGGCTTGCCATAATTTGATCTCCCACTGGTCTACATGAAAGAGACATGAAGTTTCCTTAATTGACTGAGCGCTCTCTATTGAATTGAATAACTCCAAAGATTAAATTGAATTGAATTGAATCGAATCGAAACATGATCAGTCGGATGTTGGCGTTAACTGACTTTTCCTCCACCCATCGAATTGAATTGAGATTGTTTTGACTGAAGATCATTGATATTGATATACAATTGAAATCGTTAAATCGGATAGCGTCATAGTGATCAGACATAATTGTTAATTGATAATCATTAATTGATTAGTCGACCCCTTATCTGATCATCTTTATTGATTTATATGTTTATTGATTTATTGATATTGATTATTGAGCTCTATCCTGCTATTTTGATCTCTCTAGTGCTATATTATTTATCGTTTCTTATTGATATTGATTTATTGAGCACTTTTAATTTATTGTATATTATTATGATTAGACCCTACGTACTGAGTACTTTTATACTCATGAATTTTTTCCTGCATCTGAATTTATGCAGATGAGATGATAGAAAATGATAATGCAGGTGGTCAGGCTCAGTGACAGGAATATTGCACAAGGTGTAGGATTTAGTCCTACTAGATTATTGGATTAGTTTTTATTTTTCGCATATTTAGTATGGTGGAGTCATGAATATTTTCAGCTTCTTGACATTATATTTGTTAGACGATCTTATTATTATTTGCGCATTTTATAGAGTTCATTTTCTGCACAATTAATCTTAATAGAATAGTGTAGCGCTTTTGGACGACTCTGAGCACGTGAAAGTCATTGCGTTAAAAAATAGAGAAAAGCATTATAATGATAAAATGGGTAAAAAGAATTAGCAGGGATATCATTTGAAATTTAATGAAAGTTAGTGGAATGCAAGACAGTAATATAATTTTTTTAGATGCGTTGATGCAAAGAAGAAAAAAAATAAAGATGATCGTATATTACACGTGAAAATAAATTACCAAACTCCCTCTTATTTTTATTTTCTACTGTCACATCGATATCCATGAATTTTGTTTATTAAATATAATCATAGATCGTCCAGTGATTATGGAACCAGTGAATATTTTTTACATACCTAAATAACCAATTTTGGGACCTTCATTAAATGAAAATATATTGTTTCATTTGAATCAAACCACCGTTTGTTAAGTTTGTCCCATGAACCAAGGTTTGTAAGAAACGCATGAATTATGAAAATTATTCTCCCAAACAAAATCGTGAGGTATCCCATGTTAACAAAAAGAACATTAGGTGATACAATTAATTAGTGAGTTATATTCAGGATCAACGAAATTGATTCTTAATTTTGGAATAATTTGATTAAGATATATCATTTCGCTTGTGTTTGAACATTGAATGAGTCGGATGCTGATATAAAGATACTAAGAGCATATTATAAATCCTAGATGACAGTGGACTAAAGAAAATTGTTCCTTGTATGTAACGCATAAAAAAAATTCAAAATTCAAATCTATGTCATAATTACTAATATGGAGTAACTCACGTCCCCATGATTCGTGGAATCATGAATTAATGAGCACGATACCCACATTGATGACCTTAAATCATGATATTTGTCCCTTCCTCCCCTCATACTCACCATTTCCTTTTTGCCTCATTTCCTGCCCTGTTTGTGCTCGGCCAGAGGAGGGAAGAAGTACACCAACAAGTACTTCTAGCGACGCATAACACAGGGAAAGAAGCTAGTACGATCCATTTGAAGATCCAACCGAAATTCATTAAAAAAAAAGGTGTGTGTTTTCGGGATCTAACTCATAGATTATTTTCCTGAAAGATTTATGCAAGCCTTAAGGATTTATTTAGATGTAGCATTAATATTAGGAAGAGTAGAAATCGATCATGAAATTTTAGTGGAATCGCATAGCCTATTTGTTTTATTCGATGCCCGAGACGAATATTATAAATCTGTTCCTGTATGAGATGTACCAGGACCGAACTATATACGATCAAGTAGTAAAATAATATACCATTAAGCATTATCGATTTATTACTGTTTATCTAGATTCATCACGTCAAATTAGTTTTCCTTCTATTTACTATTGTCGTGTATAGGTAAGGCACGAAGAAAGACTTAGTTTTTGACGGGTGCATAAAATGCAAGGCCTACTACGGGACAGAACGAATGAAATAAAAATGCACTTAGAATAGTGTAGATTCTTAATTTCATGTGTGATATATATATATATATATATATAATTTTACACATGCTGCTACAGGGTTATTGCCCATCAAATGAATTAGCAGTATTAAATACACATACCATGCTCTTAGAAATGCGCCAGTCATATTTTCATGACTATTGTAGCATATGCATATAAGTACGCATGCCATAATAATTAGAGTTAAATCTTATTATTTTGTTATATGTGTGGTTTGGACTGTGCTAGTCATCTCATTAGTGTTACATACTTAATCCTTTATTTTATACCTAAGATTGTGCACCATTGCATTCATAAGGTTAGCATTAATGTACTTGTGACGTGATGCATATGAAGCATTTTAGAAAATGCTACATACACCTCACTGTGACACTGTAGTTACAGTACCATATAGCACTATAGGACTATAATGCTTGACGTGTTATAACACTAGCAATACTATAACAAAAGACTTACTAGTCTCTGCTACGTTCTCGTTATATTTTTATAAATATAATGATTCTTGTTTTCAATGTCATCGTTCTGATTGGGTCAATTTATCATCCATCACCGATGGGTTTAATCTACCATCCATTATGTTGTAATATTGTAATTTGGATATGTCTATGATTTCTAAATCTCATAATGTTATGATTTTATCTTGATCTTCTTTTTGGACGACCATGAACTTTCAAACGGACAACTGCTCGATCTTTTCAGTGTCCGGTTTGTGGACGGAGGACGTATGACCATAAGCAAACCTCATGATTTTATAAGTCCTGTCCACCTGATGAATGATTTATTTTATATGAATACGGAAAGATGATTCGGAGTTGCCCCTGCTCCCTACGACCTTGATTGATCAAAATGATCAAAAGACAGGTCCATGATTTATAAGAAGGAGGATTATCAATGTCTATCTAGATGGGAGTTTCTCCCCTACGGATGTTTTCGCTTTATGCGAGGTCATCTTGCCCGACGAGGCACTCGCCGTGGCACTGATCCCCCATTGGCCCACCATGGTCTAGATAGATGCACACTTGTATGCCTGCAATGATATTTCCTAAAAGAAGAAGAGCTCTTCTAAAATATGAACATGATGAAAGGACATGAATGACAAAAGATGAATGAAAGGACTTTATCCTTATGAACGTGAATATAAACAATGGACATGAGACTTGAACATGAAAAAGAAAGAAAAATGAAAAAGAATGAACTATGATCCTCTTAACGACTCTACTATTATGATTCACTCTTATACTTGATTCTCATGCTTACCTCATGCTTATTCTGATGGAACTAATCTATGATTTATACGAACTCACACTTAGCTTTATGCTAACAGTTGAGCTTGCTCCCCTGTGTGATCCTCATAGGTACTTGATATGGATGCGTGCCGTGTTGATGTGTGTGCGGCGACTACAGTTTGGTGGCGTGTGCACATGGTTATCGTATGGTCTAGATGGAGTCTTTATCTTTCAGCATATCGAGTTGTATTTTCATTTGGATGGAACCTATAGTGTTATATTATGGCATGGACCTTTATATGCCTATGTGAGACATTGATGTACCTTTTGTTTATTTAGCTTCCGCATTTCTTTATATCATTGTATAATATTTTATTATTTAAGTCTTCCGCTTACGTGTCACTCTTATTGACCATTTGAGTCAATAAAAGAGTCAAAGAAAGATCAAAGAAAGTAACGACCGAAAGGAGATCTCGCCACGTGGCGGGGTCGAATTTCGGAGCGTTACATTGTAATTCAGTTCCTACTTGCTACTCGTGAGGATAATTTGCTGGTGACTAGATTAAAGTAATAAAGAATATCGATAAGTTTTAGAGCTGCTGGCAATTACTAAATTTAGAAACAAATATTATATGTTGTGTATTCTTTGATAATAAAATTATTTATGAATTACTTTCACAATTTAAAGTCTCAAATGTATATGTAAATATTTTAATTTAATTATAATACATAAACAAAAAATATGACGACATGCTTTGCTATATATATTTTGATATTAAAAATCAATTATATAAATTTTAAAAAAGATAGGTGGAATATGTCGGATGAAAACCGTAAGAAATATGGATAATTTTCTTAATATTAATTATAAAATGTTAAGAAAGATTTCTTACCTTATAATTAATCCGTTTATTTTTACTTTCATTCTATTATTATTTTAACTCAAATTTCATTTATTTATTTTTATTAATAAAGATATGAAGTTATGAATATGAATTATGTTTTTTATGATGAAAATGGATGATTCATATGTATTTAAGTCGACAAATGACAAAGGAAGTCCTCACGCTTCCCAAATCAAATTCATATATCATCTACGGATTTGACAAAAGCGAGAAAGATCTCCTTGATTTTTTCTTTGCGAGTTAATATCCATAATAAATTCATTCTACAAATATGAATGGTCGGAGGTATATGTTTTATTCCGTATTTATTTATATATAGTTATTGATATTAATTATGATTAAGAAGATTAATTATATATTCTATGAATTTCTAACCATAATTAATTTATATTCAAGAAATCTAATTTTATTTATAGATTTCTAACAAAAACAATATAATTTTTTTGTGGTGAAAATATTAAAAAATCGAAGATTATAATATCAAGATAGCTTTGATCAATAATTTATAACTAAAAAAATGCAAGCCGATGTCCCATGCTTTTTTTTTCATTTATAAGTTAAGAACTTAACATATCACCGAAAAAAAGTACTTATCTTTCAAATTCTTTTTTCTTATAAAATATGAAGACAACTTTAAAATGATATATATGTCATTTTATGAAACTTTAAAAGTATATGTCATTTTGTCTTGTAGTAAGCTTAGCTACATGGGAATATAAGAATTCAGATCTTTTTAGTCCTTTTTTAAGATCTAGGTGGTTTTTTTATTACAAAAGACACGAGGAGCTTGATAACAATATAAATACTCAAACCTATATCAAATTTGTATATTGTTGTCATATTTTAAATATTTTTAATATATACATATGAAAACTAAAAAGTTAATCAGTTAGCATGGTATAAATTCATTAACAAAAAATACTAATCATATATAGTGACATTTAAAACTATAACCTGGATTGAATTCAATTTGTAAAATAATATACAGTTTCCCCAAAAAATAATTAGAAAAAGTGGATACATTTTTCTAATTGAAAAAAAAAACACCCGAGAAATAGTAACTCGCCTCCACTAACATTTTCTAACATTCTTGTAAATTGTGATATGATACTTTTAAGAATTTGACATACCATAAAATCTTAGAATTGATTGACTAAAAATGCTTTTAGTCAAAGATGCTTGTCTAATAACAGTTTGGTTCTACCTTGCAATATTATTAGAAAAAATTGACAAGTTTAACAATTGGGAGTTAAACAAGTATAATTCAACATGTCCATGAACTCATGTTGAACTGTTTTTGTTTTTCTGGATGCTAGCACTGTGTTCAGATTACACTATTAATATTTGACTAATTCGAAATTAAGGTGAAAGGAGCACAATATGCTTAGAACTAAAGCGATAGACTTCAAAGATTGATTCCAGAATTACAGTCATAATAATTAATTATGTCAGCCAACCTTTCATTGAACTCATGTTAAACTTCCGAAATTAAGCAGGATAGTGAATTTTGGTATAATTTAAAAGATAGATAAAATTTCAATTCAATATCGTTTCATGTATAAAGTTTTAAGTCGTGTCGCTGGATCACGTTATGAAATGATATGCTTCATGAATTTAACAAAGCCCAAAATTTGGACAAGCTAATCTCATAATCATATGACTTAGCTTGAAAGTTTGACCTGTTTAAATTTAACTTCTTATTAGTTGGATTCAACTTGCCGGCATTCCTATTGTTGGCTCAACTCATTATTGATTTCTAGCATAAAGCAGAGGGCAAGGAATGTGATATTGGATAAGTCATCATCCCATTATATACGAAACGAATTTAATAGTCGTATTAAATCAAAGTATGAGTTTTTTATGTCACATTATTGTTAATTAATCTAAAATTATTTCAATGTAAAAGTATGTATGAATATGAAATAAAATAATAATGTTATATATATATCTAACATATAAATTATTAGATTATGATGATATAGAATTGAACATTTCTGTAAAGATAAAACATTACCCCAAGCCGATTTAATATTTTTAGAGAAATTAAAATATTAGGTTGAAAAAATTAAACTTTACAAAAGTAATTTAAATATTGAATAAAATAATAAATGAACATATATAATTAGCATGTATATATTTTTTGTGAAAAAATAAAATAGATTGTGAAAATTGTTAAACATCTACTTCAAATAATATTTATATTATGTCTCTTATTTTAGTTATAGAACTAAAATGTCTTGTCAAACTCCAAAATAATTGCAACAAAAACCTCTTGCACGTGCAGAATACAACATGCGTCAAACCAATTGATTTACTAATAACAATTGCTAAGCCACTACTCTTGTACTACTTATCCACTGGGTGCACGTGCACCCAACGCCCCGTGTGGTTCCGTCATTGCTCGAAGCTAATAATTCAAATTTGCTTTATATTCATTTGACTTACTAGATATAAAATAATTGATAAATTAAAATACTAATAAATATTTTATTGACTGAAATTTATTTTTAAAAATAAATAGTTACACGTTTGAATAAAATAATTTATAATAATAATAATAATTAATTAGTTATGATATAATTAACTAATTTTTTTATAATAAATAAGCAATCCTCCCTCTATTTAGAAGCTTAGCCAACTAAGTCTTAAATAATAAAAAATAATTGATAAGTTAAAGTGTTGATAAGTAGTTTAACGGATGAAATTAATTTTCTAAACTAAGTAATTATGTATCTGATAATAAAAAACTTATAACTTATTATTTTAATCAAATGATAAAAAAAAGTTCTATTATAATAGAGGAAATATAAGAAGAAAAGTTAGGTAAAATTTAAGGGCAAAATAGTATCTTGATTGATCAAACTGATCAATTTTTTTTGTGTCCTCCAACTTATTATTTTAGGTAAAGTATGTGCTTATTAGTTTTTTTTTTGTCAGCTATCAAACTGAGAAAAAAATTAAAATTATTTATAAATTATTTTGATGATTTATAAGCTTAGTCAAACGATACATTAATTAAAAAAATATCATTCATTCATCCCATCAAGCATTAGTCAAATATTAATAATCTTTGATATATATATATATATATATTTATATTTATATATATGTGTGTGTATTATTATCAATATTATTCTGTTGAAGTGAATTGTTTTCGTAATTGGAAGAGTATAGAACAAATTAAAGACCATTCGGCATTCGCGTAAGGGATCGGGCAGAGATCTGACTTTAGCACATCAACATGATCAATTCGACTCCGCATACAAAATTTCGGCTCGAATAAAATCGGATGTAAAATAATCGATCGGGTAAGAAAATTGAAAAACAAAATGTAACTTGATAGCTTGTCCGATTGATTCAAAATATTGAACTTAATAAATTTGTTTATGTCAAAAAGTGCTTAAATTATTGAATCTTTTTAATATTGGATATCCTTAATCTTATTTGTTCATTTGCTATTGTTTTTATTTCATTTCAAAACATACATATAAAAAAAAGTAAGTTCACGTGATGATTCAAATCAACCTCATGGGATTGTTTGGCAACGGAATTGAAGTTTCATCAAGTTTCTATAATTCTAGTTATGTGGAATAATATAGTAGATGTGATAGAAAAAAGTAAATATATTTAGTTAATTTTTTGTGACTTTTGAAATAAAAATTAATATTATAAAAATAAAATAAAACAATTTTAATAAATAAAATTAAAAATTTTGTCCAAAAGAATTTTGCTGAAAAATATACTATTTAAATATAAAAAATCAGTTTTTAAATAAATTATATGTAGTAAAATATTAATTTTTAACGAAATAACAAGTAAGAAATAATATTATATTAATATGTTATAAAAAAATAATTTATATTTAATAAATAATTTATTTTATAAAGATACATGTGTATGAGACAAGATAAAGAGAATAAATGAATAAATAAAATTGAAAAAAATGACTAATACATCAACTTCAAAAAATAAAAAATAAAAATAAAACACGGTGCCTCATTCCACCAAAATGATGGTGGAACGAAGAGAATTTCGAAATTTGATTCCGTCTTCGATTTTATTAAACGTCGCATCATTTGATGATTTTAGTTACATTAGGAATCAAAGCAAGCTGGATTCTTAAATCCAACCAGTTTGATTTTAATCTCCGATTTTTTTTTGTTGGTTTGACGTTTTATTTTGATTTGAAATTTTTAATCTTTCATCGGGATGGAAAATAATCGAAACCTGTTCTAAATTTTATAAATATTTAATTTGAAATTTCAAACCTCTGGCCCACGTTCACTAAAACTAACCCACCGTGTTTCTTGCATCTCCCACCAGTTTTGGCGGGAGGGACACGACCCCTAATACCTTCCTTCCCGCGCTTTTCTCCCTCGTCGGCTCATCTTTTTGGCGGGAAGTTACTGTTGGACACCCTGCTGCGCGTTCTGACGCGACTGCAACAATCCAATGTGGCCATTTCTTTTTCTTTCCTTTTGAATTTTAATTTTGATGTTTTGGGATTTTTTTTATTAGAACTGCTACAGTTTTAATAATTCATTCTACCGGCTCTTGATTGCAATGAAGAAACAGCATAACTAAGTTCCTATGAAATATCCTTTACTTCTCCCATTTCTAAATACTACTACTAGAACAACAATAATAATAATAATGTTGATGATGATGTTGCAAATTATATCCTTCAATTTATATTTGTATTAACCCTCCGAGCTTGCGCGGAGGAGAGCTGATGTCCTCTTTTTTTTTTTTTGCGTGCGTCATTGATACAAAAAAGAGGATGTCAACCTCATATGTGAGCTCGTGCATAAGGCCACACTTCCCTTTTTCTATGGACACCAACAAACGTAAGAAAGTAGGAATCGACGCCCCCTTTTTTTGTGCGCGTCGACGAGCACAAATAAGGGACATGGTCCCCTCCCCCTCTTCTGCGAGTGCGAGCTCGCCGATGAGCTCGTAGATGGAGGTTGACAACCCTTTTTTCCTTCACAAAAAGGGGCGTCAACTTCCTTTATGAGCTCTTGGAGAGGAGGATTCACATAGATGCTGCTTGCGCCAATGAGCGTGAAAAAAGGAGTCGACACCCTCCTTTCTTGTGCATGCTGAAGCATTGAATTGAAAAATGGAAAAGTTTGAGGGTAAGAAATGCTAATCACCCTCTTAGACGAGGTCCGTATAAATTTTTAACTGACGATATGCGTAATTTATTTAATTGATACATTACTTTTTGTATGTGATTAGATTATAAAATAAAAAATGTAACATGATATACGTTTCTTAAACTAAAACAAAGCGATGCGTAATGGGTGACCTCGTGTAGGACACGTGGATGCATCATCACGCGGACTGGTGACAGTGCATTCGCTTAAAATCATATCTGCAACATATGTAACATTAATTAGTTAATTAATTAGGTGATGGATTAACTAAACAAAAAGGAAGCTCACTCACTTTCTCAACTTTGGGATCAGTAAATGAATAATTGTTAATTTGCTAAGGTCAATGTTTATTTATCCAATTATTATCTTTATCGATCTTTAAGTATAATAGATTATCCTTATCCAATTAATGCTTCAGTATGGATACATTAATCCTGTCTCGTTGCCTCCCTCCTTTTCCATTTAATTTAATATTTAATGTTTCAGCGATGCTTCAATTATTATATGTTTTGAATTTAATTTAAAATCCACATGGTCTCCTTGTGCCCTAAACTTTATTCTATTTTCTATTTTTTCTTTCAACTTTTTTTTTGTAATTTTGAATCCTTCAACTATTGGCTTATTTCACTAGTTGGCATTTCGACCAGACATAAATGATATCCCATTTTTTACCATTTGGCATGCCATTAAAAAAATAAAAAATATAACATAATATATTAATAATTAGTAAAATAATTAAAGAAGGTGGTGTCACCTCCTCTTCCTCAATTTTCGAAGGCCTCGTCCACGCTAGAAGAAAGGGGGCTGCGCCCCTTGTCCGTGTCATCGACTAGCTCATCGGTAATGCGTAGAGGATGATGATTCATTTGATGAAGCAATGGGAAAAAGGAAAGGACGCTGCCCCCTATGGGTGAGTTTGGTATAAGAACATATGTAAGAACAAAAACTTAACCCTATTTTTTTACCAAACAACACATTTTTTAGCAAGTGGGCTCCACATCATTGATTGTTGGAACAAAGAAAAAATAGGAGCCGCTCCACCCAAGAACAGCCGCACCCTCACTTTGATCCCACTACGAGGACAAAATGAGATCAAAGATCCTTGACCCAGGAACATAAATGAGGATGCCAAACATGTAACAACCGAAAAATTTAAAATATAGAAATAACAAAGGAAATAAAACATGGAAGATTGAAAAGTGGAAACAAAGAATAAAAAACATGGAAAGAAGAAAGAAAGGAAAACGAATTGAATTCAAATCAGAAACAAAGAAAGAAAAGAAAAAAAAAACGAAGAACTTGAAATCGGAAAGGAAAATCTCTCCCCCGATTTCCTTCTTCAAATCGGACTCCCCCAATCTCTCCTTGATTTCGGCCGGCCTGATGCTATAAAAGGGCATGAGAAGGAGCCCTTGTACCTCCCCTTTGACCTTCACGAACAGCCGCCGCCACTGCCTCCTCTCCCATGTTCTCCCTCTTTCCTCTCCGGTGGACTGCGCGCGCACGAGGACGACAAGAGAAGGCAACGGACGTCCGATGCACACAGCAGCCTTCCTTGACATCCGTGAAGGCAGGACGCACCTCCCCCGCTAGCCAAAAGCGACCGGAGTTCGAGGAATCGACGCAGGAACCGCCGACGATCGAAAAAACAATCAGAAAGGTATCTTAAATGTTTTAATCCCCTTAGGTTATGATTTGTTAATCATAAAATGCATGTGATGACCCCATATTGATCTAGAATCATGAACTACATTTTTTGTATTATAACCATTGCGAATCGACGACTGAAGGATGGCCGGAAAAAGGAAAGAAGTCCGACGCAAGTCAGCGCACTAGCCACCCGGCCCAGGTCTCACCGGAACACGACCCGGGGCTAAGCAGACCCGGCCCGAATCATCTCGCTGACAAGGGCGAGCGATTCACCGTACAACGACCTGACCGAGTTGAACCCCGACCTGGCTTGGGTTGCGTCGATCGAACACAACCGAACCGAACATGGCTCGGCCGGGATGATGGGTTGGTTTATAGTCCGCAACCCAGCCCGAGTCGGCTCTCGACTCGGACCGGGCTATGCGTCTTCATCCCTGGACAGCGACCCGACTCGGGTTCTGTCAATCAGAATAGGACGGCTTCCATTTGGACCCCGATTTTTCCCCGATTGAGCCCACTTTCGACAGGCCCAACTGAGATCCTGTCTGCAAAGACTATAATGGACCTTCCTCACCCGAAGGATGAGTCAGGATTTGACATAAAGAATAAAGTAATATAACATTTTCATATTGCCTCAGGGAAACGGGATATGATCTTGTCCTTTATTTGACCTTGATTCTAAACCTTATAGATTAATAAACAAGAGTGAAGTAAAGATGAAACTACGGGATTTGCTATGTGTCGTCCAAAGTATAGAGTAAAAATCTTGATATAGTACAGAGGAGGAGTAGGTAGCTGAACTGAGGAGACAATGAACCTACTAATACTTAATGACCACTGCTCTTGGGGTACATGTCCTCTCCCACATGTATTTCGAAAAGGGTTATGTATTTGCATATCTTATTTCTCAAAGAGAGCATTTTATTGATTACAGAGTATAACGCTGCGGAGACAGCGAATCCTACGTGGCCCTAACACGATCACTGTTTCTGAGATACATGTCCTCTTCCACATGTATCCCGAAGAGAGTATGCATTGGCATTACAACTCCCCCAAAGAAGGCACCCCTGGCTTTACAGATGCATAGAGACAATGTTATTAAAGTCGGACCAGACCGGTCGGTCGAACCGATCCGACCATCGATCGGCCACTAAGACGGCTCAATACAAGCCTTAAAACCGAAACCCTAATTGAACCAGGTTGAACCGACCAAGAACCAGTCAAAACCAAAATCGGTCAAAATCGAAAAAAAATCGAGTAATCAGGTCAACCCAATTTTTTTATTATTTCTTAATAAAAGAAATAATTTTATAAATTTTATTATTATAAATTTGGAAAATATCCATAAATGAACTTTCTCCATGAAGAAACACATTAGCCCACTAGTGTCCTCTTTTATTTATAGATGTCTAATTGCACTTATGTTGTTAATATTATGAATGTGGGACTATGTTTGTACACCTTACTTGTTCTTTTTTCTTTCATTTAGTTTAGAATTTGCTAAGCTTTGAACTTTAAATTATGGATTATTATTTTATTCAAAATTTTAATATCATAAATGTATATTATAATATAAGTTAATTATATATTTATTATATTATATATAATATTTGTCATATTAGATAAATTAGTTAGAGATGAATGATGCAAACTTCTTTGATATATGTATAATATACAATAAAACTATAATATACTTAATATAGTATAGTATTATATATATTAAATATATATACACAAATTTTAAATTTCTTTAATTTAATATTCAATAAGTTCAAATTTAATAAATCACTAATTATACGATATATTTATTTATAGAATATATAATCTTTTCATAATAGCTTATTTTGATATACCATATTAAATATAATATTTTATTACTATCCGGTCCGACCGATCGGTCCAATCGGTTTGACCGATTCGACCTAAAATAGACACCTATTGGGATCGTTGTCCGGTCCGGTCCTAACAATATTGCATAGAGACACCTCTAGCTTTCCAACTTATTAAAGTCGAGCTCGCTTAGAACAACGAACTTCAGGAACTGCATAGTAATGTAAAAGATGTAGTACAACGCATGACAAAGTAAAACATAGTAAAGTATAATATAGTAAAGTACAGAACATGGCACAGTAAAGACAAAACATAATTATCATAAAGTACAGAGCATGGTACAGTAAAGACACAGTAGAGCCACATGGAACAAAGCATAGTAAAATACTGATCATGATAAGAAAAAATGGGACCACCTGTTTATAGTAAAGCATTGTTTACCCATTGTTGACTTCCACATAATTTGATTATCAATTTATAGCCTATGTTATCTGTTGTACTGAACGTTTTCGCTCATGGATATTCCATTCTCCTACATTTGGGATTTTGCAGGTGAGAACCCTATTAGAGAGGAGTAATTGGAGGGCATAGAGCTCATGGATCGCTGCACATGACTCATCAAGCAATAGTGTCTTTTCCTTTCATTTGCATTAGTTTGTTTCCGCATTATTGGATAATTTGGTTTTTCCTCTTGAAATTAGACATGTGGTCGTTTAGACCTATTGGATATTATTGTAATTTCCTTTCCATTACGGATCGCATTAGATGTGGTGTCCTTTGATATTCAGACGTTTCTTTCTTCCATAATAAAGTTTTTATCGATATTACTATTTTATTCATTGCCACATGTGCTATTCGTTGAATGGCCAAAGTAATTGTATAGTCAAGAGTTAGTAGGCAGTGTGGCGACCCCAAGGTCAACCTGACCGCCTACGTGGCGGGAGGATCGATTTTGGGGATGATACAAAACAACCCCTATGTGAGATTGTCAACAAGCTCATAAAGGACGTCCGACACCCGTTTTTGTTGTGCGCGCCAGTGACACAAAAAAGGGAGGGAATCTACCTCTCCCTTGTAGGGGTGTTTCCAATGAACTAATATGAGTTGGGTCAGACTAGGTCAAGGGGCTTTTCGATCTCAAATCCAACCTATCCCCACTCGGATCGGATTATCCAACCACAATTTTTTTAAAAAAAATTCTTATTTTTTTAATATTTTTAATATAAAAATATTATTTAATATTTATTTAAAGCATAAATAAGTTTTCTAAGTATTTAATAATACTTTTGTACTTAAAATATTTTATTTTAATTTTTTTAAATGGAATATAAGCTAAGTTTAAATAAAACAAGGAAAAAAAAAATTAAAAAATCGAGTCTACTCGAATTGAAAAAATCTAACCCATACCCAACCTGACCTATCGGACTGAGCCCCTACTTCCTTGCTAGTTAGCCGACCGACTCATAGAGTTGGAGGGGGTGGGGGTGGGTGGGAGGCCGGCTTCTCTTGAGTTAAACTGTAATGTAATATTTTCGGGATTTCACTCTTCCCAAAAAAAAATTTGAAGATAATATTTGAACTAATTAACATATGTCTTTTAATATTCACACTTGTTTGGCCTTGTGCGACGGACACTTTTCATGAGCATAAATTCATGCTCGACGCGGCTATACTTGGTACTCCCTCATGTAGGTTCTATAAAAGAATTTCCATAATAAATATTCATTTCAGCATAAATGTATACTATAGGTCTGTTATAATTAAGTGTCAAAAAATTTCTCCTCATAAAATAATTAAGAGGTTTCGACGTTTCGTGATTGATGATTGTTGTGATAAACTTAGTCCCATTTCTATTGATGTTTCGACTCACATGTGTGTAGACGATTCACAATTCTGTCTTACTCATAAGCATCTAGATTTAGCATTATATTGTTTGATACAAACTTGACACTATAAGGATGACTAAGAATAGAATTCTCACAGCATGAATAAATTATGGATCCAATGTGCTTTTACTCGATACTGATGACGACGTCTTTAAATGTTCCGATACTTCACGCAGTTATTCTTTTTAAACAAATCCAAAGTTTGTAGTCACTTGAATTTTAACAAAAGGAACAAACATAATATATTGTTCAAGATCACCATTTTTTAAGCACTTATCTCCCGAGCGAGCTTTAATTTGGTCTTTTTTTTCTCTTTGTGCACGAGTTATATATTCTAATAATTAATCCGGGCATGAAGGAGATGATCACAAATGTCCTTTGTGCACATGTCATAATCATCGTGCATGGCAAAAGCATTGAAGCATGTTACCGATTGATTTTATGGACAATGGATATTAAATTAAAGTAAACAAGTTTGTAAAGATGATCATACATAAGAACTTGGTGTTATCACATTAGTAGATTGTCACACTATAATGAAGTTTACTTTTTATTCGATTATTAAACATTATGTTTTTTTTTTCAATTTAAAGGGTACGATATTAAACTTATTTGCCGGATAAAATAATATAAGAATAGATAGTAATTATATAATTGATAATTTCGGTCTCGTAATTTGATTATTACTATTATCCAATAATTGATGATGATCGCCGTAGACATTGCATTAAAATATTGTTGTGAATACATCGGCGATGGATAATAATGGACTAGTATTGCTATTTAGAGGAAACATAATAATAGTGCACGTAACATCCCACATTTTTTTTTGTTATAAATAAATAAATAATTATATATTTATTTCATTTCGAAATTCTGTTTTAAAAACAAATGGTAAAAGAAGTTTAGAAAAGATAGAAATTTGAATCAAAGAAAATAAAGGAAAAAAATTTGGTTTAACTTAAAGATAATAAAAGGAGATTAAAGATAGTGTTGAATCCCATATTTTGATGATAATAAATTAAATGGATCTAAAAGTTACTAATCTACTCTCAAGCGATGATAATACAGGTGTAGGATTGATATGAACAGATTCGCAGAAGAATTTGGCAAATTAAAAGTTGGAAAAAAAAATTTCAGACACGACCGGTCGACCGACCAAAAGCACTGGTCGATTGATATTCTGTGAAAGGAAAGACGACAAGATACCGGTCGACCGACCTGAAGCACTAGTCGACTGATATTTTGTGAAAGGAAAGACGACAAGATACCAGTCGACTATATCGGTCGATAGACCGGTCGACAGCAAAAAGATCGGTCGACGACGAGACATTACCGGTCGTAGTATCGATCGAAGGACCGGTCGACCGGACAGCGTCAAAACACAGAAATGAGACAACGGTCACATAGTCCAGTCGACCGGCCCATCCCAACGGTCGATCGATCTTTCAGTCAAATGAACAGTAACGACTAGAATATTGAGGAAAAAAATGGGAGAGACTTTTTGAACGGATTCTCACCCACAGGAGCCTATAAAAAGAGTGCCAAAGTTTGAAAAAAATTCATCCAAATAAGAAGGAACATCCTAGAGCTCCTCTTAAGTTTTTGAGCATAGAATTGCAATTTCTTCCCTTTTCTTTTCTTAACCTTGAATGTGAAAAAAAGTTTTGTAAAAAAAAAGAGTTAGAGGAAAACATTCATTTTCTGAAATATAGTGAGATTGAGAGCTCCTTGTAAGAGAGGGATGCCATGCCTCTTGAGCGGAGAAGAATGCGTGATTGTATTAAGAGGGTTGTTCTCTCCCTATAAGAAAAGAGAAAGATAGTGAATCTCCGACAGTCTCGAGGTCGAGAAGTCGGAGCGGGGACATAGGTCAAAGTGTTGAGGCCGAACCTCATCAACATATCGTGCCTTCTTGTGTTTGTTCTTTATTCTTCATCTACGCATTATCTTTATTTGCTTGTGATCGGTTTTATCGTTTTTTCTCCGAAGGTGAATTTTTGGAAATTTTAATTTCACCAATTCACCCCCCCTTTTGGTGCTTTCGATCCTACAATTGGTATCAGAGCCAAGTTGCTCTAGGTTTAATATTTGAAATATCTTTAGAGCTATGGCATCAAGTGGTTTCGATTTTTCTGAAGGTCAATCTATTAATCGTCCTCCACTTTTCAATGCCTCAAATTTTGGTTATTAGAAAATTAGGATGCAAGCCTACGTTTCTTCTGTTAATATTGATATGTGGGATATCATTCAAAATGATTTTGATTTAAGTAAGAAAAAACCTTCAGAATATATCGATGGAGAAAAACTTTTAGTAAAACTAGATTGAAAAGTTAAAAATATTTTTTATTGTGCTTTGAATCCAACAGAGTTTAATCGAATTTTTAGTTGTGAAAGTGCTAATGATATTTGAAAAAAACTCATTATTACTCATGAAAGAACGGACAAAGTTAAGGAGTCTAGATTAAATATTTTAAATCATCAATATAATTCTTTTAAAATGCTTGAAAATGAATTTATTAATGAGATGACTGTTCGCTTCAATGATATTATAAATGGCTTAGCCTCTTTGGGCGAGCCAAGGACTAATCCTCAAAAAGTGAAAAAGTTTCTCAGGTCTCTCTCCTCCAAGTGGCATACGAAGAGGACGGTGATTGAAGAAAATGACTTAAACAAGTTGGACTTTGATGATCTTATAGGTTCACTCTTAACCTATGAGATCGGGATCAAGGAGGATGAAGAAGCAAACACTCCAAAAAGAAAAACACTTGTATTGAAAGCAAACAAAGATGAGAAAGATACAAGTGAAGATGAGGATCTTGATGAAAAGAAGCTTTCTCTATATGCAAAGAAGCTTGTCAAATATATCAAGTTCGCTAAGAAGAAGAAAGACTATTCCAAGAAAAGATCATTAAGCAAAAGCAAAATAACTTGCTTTGAATGCAAAAAGGTTGGACACTAAAAAAATGAATGTCCAAATTTGGTCAAAAAGAAGAAAGATGGAGAAAGCTCAAGAAGGAAGAAAAATGCTCTCCAAGTTACTTGGGATGAAAGTGAAGATGAAGAGAATGACTCCAACACCTCTTCCAGTGATGACGAGGAAGCCTACATATGTCTAATGGCTAATAGCCATGAGGTATCATTTAACTCCTCTAACTATAGTGATAGTGAATCTTTCAGTGTGCATAAGGAGTTTAAAAGTTTAATTAATAAATATGGATGCCTAAAAAAGAAATACGATGAGATAAAAATAGAGTTTGAAAATTTGCAAAAGAAAAATAAGAATGTTAAAGCATGTGAAAAGTGTGATATATTGAATAAAGAAAACTCTAGTTTAGAACTTTCAATTGAAGAATTGAAAATGGAAAATTGTGCAATAAAATCAATATGTAAAAGACAAATTGTAAAAAGTGCATGTTTGAACAAAGAAATTAATCAATTAAAACTCGAACTTGAAAAATTCTCAAAGGGAAGTAAAATGTTAGAAGTAATGCTTAGTGGATCTAGAATATCTTCAAATAAAAAGGAACTTGGTTTCAACGCTTTTGAAAAGAAGAATGACAAAAGAATTATATTTGTTAAAGCATCGCATGATTACATAAGATCACAAATTATTTGTTTTCATTATGGATATGAAGGACATTATTCTTATGATTGCAGAATTAGGAAAGGAATAAATAAAGGAATGAAGAAAATTTGGGTCCCGAAAAGGATCATAACTAATCAAGATGGACCCAAGCAAGTTTGAGTACCAAAAACATGAAACTTCTAACTTCTTTCTTGTAGGAAGCTTCTATGTACAATGAAGGTAAATAATATTTGGATAGTGGATGCTCAAAACATATGACCGACGATGCTTCAAATTTCATCAATTTGGAAAAGAAAAATGGTGGTAAAGTCACTTTTGGAGACAATAGCAAATGAAGAGTAATTGGTATAGGTAATATTGATAAGAATGACAAAATATATTTAGAAAATGTTTGGCTCGTTAAAAATCTAAAACATAATCTAATTAGCATAAGTCAACTTTGTGATAAAAATTATTTAGTTAAATTTGAGAGGGACAAATGTTTGATATTAGATGAAAATAACAAAGTTTTACACATGGAATTTATGTACAATAATGTATACAAAATTGATTTTGATAACTTGAAAAATGAAAAATGTCTTAGTGTCATGCATGATGACATAAACTTGTGGCATAGGAGATTAAGACATGCAAATTATAAATTGCTAAATAAACTCTCAAATCATGAATTGGTCAGAGGTTTACCTAAGATCAAATTTGAGAAAAATAATATTTGTGATTCATATTTAAAAGGTAAACAAAGCAAAAGTTCTTTTAAATTAAAAGGAATTATTAGTACACATAGGACCATGAAACTTTTACATCTTGATTTGTTTGGGCCTATTGATGTGACTAGTTTAGGAGGAAAAAGATATGTATTTGTAATTGTTGATAATTTTTTTCGTTTCACTTGGATAATTTTTCTCGCTAATAAAGATGAGACGCTAAACATGTTTTCCAAATTTGCAAAAAGAGTTCAAAATGAATATGAACAAAATATTTCAAAAATTAGAAGTGATCATGGAGGAGAATTTGAAAATCATAAATTTGAATCATTTTGCGAAGAAAATGGAATTACTCATAATTTTTCCACTCCTAGAACACCTCAAACAAAATGGAGTAGTAGAAAGAAAAAATAGAACTATACGAGAAATGACTAGAACAATCTTAAATGAAAGCAAATTATCAAAGTATTTTTGGGCAGAAGCAGTAAACCCATCTTGCTATGTTCTCAATAGAATTCTACTTAGACCTCTTGAAAAGAAAACATGTTTTGAAATATTATTTGGTAAGAAATCAAACATCTCCTATTTTTAAGTTTTTGAATGTAAATGTTATATCTTGAACATTAAAGATAAACTAGACAAATTTGACGATAAATATGAAGATGGTATTTTTCTTGATTATTCTAATACAAGTAAAGCATATAGAGTATACAACAAAAGAATATTAGTTGTTGAAGAATCTATTAATATTAAATTCAATGAAACTAATGATTTTTTGAGTAAACAAGCACAGGATGATGATGATGAAGTAGTTGAAGTACAAAGGAAACTTGAAGTTGTGGACATAGAAGAAGCAAAAGATAACACTTCAAAGACAGAAGAAATGAAAGTACCCCAAAGAGAAGAGAATCAAATCATACCAAGAAATTGGGGAAATGCCTCATCACACCCACTTAATCAAGTTATAGATAAGTTAAATGAAGGCATAAAAACTAGAAATTCTTTAAAAAAATCTATGTGCTTTTTTGACTTTTCTCGCAAATTATGAGTCCAACAATATAGATGAAGCACTTGAAGATCCAAATTTGATAAATGCAATGCATGAGGAATTAAATAACTTTGAAAGAAATCAAGTGTGGAAACTTGTAGAAAGACCCAAGGTCCATCCTATCGTTGGAACCAAATGGGTCTTTCGAAACAAATTAGATGAAAATGATGTCATTGTGAGGAACAAGGCTAGATTAGTGGCCAAGGATTACTCACAAATTGAAGGGATTGATTTTGATGAAACTTTTGCTCCTGTTGCTAGACTTGAGGCAATTTGAATGCTTTTGACTTTTGCATACTATAAAGGTTTTAAATCTTTTCAAATGGATGTTAAATCAGCTTTCTTGAATGATTTTATAAATGAGGAAGTTTATGTCGAACAACCTTAAGATTTTGAAAATTCAGATTTCTCCCATTATGTTTTCAAACTCTCAAAAGCTCTTTATGTATTGAAACAAGTCCCTCGAGCTTGGTATGAAAGATTGAGTTCATTTTTAATTGAAAATGATTTAAAAAAAGGGAAAGTTGACACCACATTGTTCTTAAAACATTTTAAAAATAATATTTTAATAGTTCATATTTATGTTGATGATATTGTTTATGGTGCTACTAATGAATGTCTATGCAAAGAGTTTGAAACACTTATGCAACAAAAATTTGAAATGAGTCTTGTAGGAGAACTCACATTCTTTCTAGGCCTATAAGTAAAATAATCCAAGGAAGGTATTTTTATTAATCAAGAAAAATATACAAGGGAACTACTCAAAAGATTCGGGATGAGCGAATGCAAGCCGAGCACAACTCCTATGAGCACTACTACAAAATTAGATAAAGATGAAAAAGGTAAGTCCATTGATAAAAAAAGGTACAGAGGTATGATTGGTAGTTTGTTCTACTTGACGACATTTAGGTCAGATATAATGTTTAATGTGTGTTTGTGTGCTAAGTTTCAATCCGCCCCCAAAGAATCACACTTAATTGCTGTAAAAAGAATATTGCATTATTTAAAGCATATAAGTGACTTAGGAATTTAGTACGATAGAATTTCTCCATTTGAATTGCATGCCTACACCGATGCAGATTTTGTCAGGTGTAAAGTTGATAGAAAAAGCACTAATGGGATGTGTTGTTTTCTTGGTAGTTCTCTCATTTCATGGGCTAGCAAGAAACAAAACTCCATCGCACTTTCTACCGCCGAGATCGAATATGTAGCCGTCGGTAATTATTGTGCACAAATACTATGGGTAAAACAATAATTATTTGATTATGGTATAAATTGCTCAAATATACCCATGAAGTGAGATAACACAAGTGCTATAGAAATGATCAAAAATCTAATTCAACACTATAGGACTAAACATATTGATCTACGGTATCATTTCATTAGAGAACATGTGTCCCTTAAGAACATTGCCCTTGAACATGTGTCCACTGAAGTTTAACTTGCAGACATATTTACAAAACCCTTAAGTGAAGAATGATTTTGTATGCTTAGAAGGGAATTAGGAATGATTAACTATTGATTCCATATAAATTCAAACTAAAAATGACTTGGTTATACAATATCACTTTTGACATGAATTGAACATTAAAAGTGTTGCACAACACTTACATTTGTATGATCCTTTTTGGAATATGACTTTTATGATTTTTAATGAGTTTAAATGGTTCAAAATTTGAAAAATACAGGGATCAGTCGATCTATAGAATAGACTGGTCGACTAATTGGAAGGACCAGTCTAACGCAGACAAACGATCGGTCGACCAATATGATACAACCGTTCGACCGGTATATTACTGCGACCGGCTGTGCCATATGAAATGAAGTGTCCGATCAACCGCGGGGCATAATTGGTCGACCGATATATGCCAAAATTGCGCGATAAAAGCAATCAACCGCCCAAATCGGTCAATCAAAAATAAAAAACCTCTCTTCGTGCGACCACCACTCCTGCCCTTCTTCGACAGTCGCCCTCCGGCAACTCCAGCGACCGGCCGCATCCGCCGACCGCCGCCTCCTAGGTCAGCCGCATTCGCCGACCGACGCCTCCTAAGTCAACCCATCCACCGGTCGCCGCCTCTTCCTTTCCTTTCTATCTCCGGCCAGCCGCCCTCTGATCGGCCGCGTCCGCCGCTCTCTCCGGCCATCTCTCTCTCGACCGATCTCTCTCTCTCCGGCCGACTGTTCTCTTTCCGGCCGCTCTATCCTCCGATCGCTCTCTCTTCAACTCTCCCCTCTCCCGCCGCTCTCTCATCTTCTCTCTCTCCGGACAACTCTCCGATCGACCCCGCTTTCTCCCTATCTTCGACTCCCTCTCTCCGGCCAGCCGCCCTACCACCGCCGGCCAAACATCCCGCCGGCCAAACGTCCCGCTGGCCTTCCCTCTCTCTCCCGCGACAGTCCCTCTCTCCCTCTCGGCAATTTTTTTTCGACCTCCATTATTGAATCCATGGCCGACAATGATGGCTATTTGCGTTCGAAGTTGGTCTTTAAGCGTCGTCGTCACCTTTCCGGCTCCGGTGGCACCATTCATGTCCTTAGACGTGAACATGAACCTGAACCCGAGCCTCCTAGCCATAGCCGTGGACGAGGATGATCCCGTGGACGTACTTGTCCGCCATCTTCCACCGAGCCCGCTGAGTTTCATAGCCATCTTTTTGTCTCTAGGGAAGTCTCTGTCAGCTTTGAAGCCTTGTACGTCTCTCACGAAGTTCGGCGTGCCTATACCATTGATTGGGACGCTCTGAACATTCCGAATGTTCAAGAGATGTTCGCAACCATCGGTTGATTGCCACTTCTCTCACTCACAGATCGTGTGTATCCTCGTCTTGTTCGTCAATTTTATGCGAGCATGACAATCACTCGAGAGTCCATTATTTTCTATGTCCTTGGTGTACCCATTCGATTGGACCCTAACCATCTCTGTCGCATCTTTGACGTCGCATGTCCCTTACCTGGCCTTTATTCATTTGTTACCCACGGCTGGCCTTCCGACTATCTTCCTATCACTGATGGCATTCATACGGTTTTTGCTGGACATGATGTTCAGTATACCATCGAAACAGCCCATCGATATCTTCATCTGATCATGAAGATGGCACATCACATTCTCAGTCGCATGATCACTCCCCGGGTCGGACACTATACAGAGGTCACTCACTTCGACCTCTTCTTTCTTCACTGTCTTTGTATCCATGAAGCCTCGTTTCTTCACTTCGGCCATTACGTCTTCTATCATATGGACTACACATTTCAGAAGATTTCCTCTGGTGCTCATGGTCGATACCACTTATACTTTGGTGCCTGAATTACGAGGATTTTACTCCATTCTTGAGTTGAGATCCCTGTAGGCGAGGAGTACATTCGACCTCGAACCACTGACGTCATTAGTTCCGAGACCCTGCAACGGAAGAGTCTTAAGTTTAGTGAGCAGGCAGCACCAGATTCTGATGATAGAGACGATGCCACAGATGGCAAGCCACCCCCGAGGGACACTCAGGAGACACCTGAGGCTGGATCCAGCTTCCCGCCACCATCGGCATCCGCTGAGCAGTTTGGCCATTCTCAGCATAGTACATCCGACTTCCATGGCATCTATGACTTCACAGCTTTGTCACAGCAGGTGGCTTCCATAACCCATCGTATGACACAAATGGACCATCGTATGACCCAGATAGATCGACGTGTTCGACGGATGGAGCGTGACTCCCGCTACCTTGTTGGATCGCTACAGGCCTATTATGCATCGCAGGGATTTATTCCACTCGTAACTTGTGAGGATGATAGTCCCGATGAGGAGTAGTTGAGTTGTCTCCCTCTTTGATGATGTCAAAAGGGGAAGAAATTTAGTGGTCTAGGACGATATTATATGTGTCTTAGTATGTTACATTTGTATCGTGCATATCGTGCACCATTTTGTAGTGACTTCAGTCACATTTGTTAGTGCATGATATATTATTAACTATGTAATGGAATGATTTTTATTATTATGTGATGGTTTTTGATTTTTTCTTATGTGATGACTTTTTGATTTCACCGTTGATATCATATCTATTTTTTGCCATATGTTCATTATGAGAATATAAATGCCACTTATTTAGGGGGAGAAAAAGTAAAATATGCATAAATACAGGGGGAGCTTGTTTATTATTGTCGATGTAAAACTTATATTTCATTCCTTCTTTCTTTTCCTTATCGTCCACTTAATTTGCCATCATAAAAAAGGGAGAGATTGTTGAATCCCATGTTTTGATGATAACAAATTAAATGGACTTAAAAGTTACTAATCTACTCTCAAATGATGATAATACAGGTGTAGGATTGATATGAACAGTTTCGCAGAAGAATTCGGCAAATTAAAAGTTGGAAGAAAAAGTTTCAGACACGATCGGTCGACTGACCGGTCGACCGACCAGAAGCACCGGTCGATTGATATTCTGTGAAAGGAAAGACAACAAGATACCGGTCGACACATCGGTCGACCGACCTGAAGCACCGGTCGACACATTGGTCGACCAACCTGAAGCACCGGTCGACTGATATTTTGTGAAAGGAAAGACGACAAGATACCAGTCGATAGACCGATCGACAGCAAAAAGATCGGTCGACGATGAGACATTACCGATCGTTGTATCGGTCGAAGGATCGGTCGACCGGATAGCGTCAAAGCACAGAAATGAGACAACGATCACATAGACCGGTCGACCGGCCCATCCCAGCGGTCGACCGACCCTTCAGTCAAATGAACAGTAACGGCTAGAATATTGAGGAGAAAAATGGGGGAGAGTTTTTGAACGGATTCTCACCCATAGGAGCCTATAAAAAGAGTGTCAAAGCCTGAAGAAAATTCATCCAAGCAAGAAGGAACATCATAGAGCTCCTCTCAAGTTTTTGAGCATAAAATTGCAATTTCTTCCCTTTTCTTTTCTTAGCCTTGAGTGTGAAAAAAAGTTTTGTAAAAGAAAAGAGTTAGAGGAAAACATTCATTTTCTGAAATATAGTGAGATTGAGAGCTCCTTGTAAGAGAGGTGTGCCTTGCCTCTTGAGCGGAGAAGAATGCGTGATTGTATTAAGAGGGTTGTTCTCTCACTACAAGAAAAGAGAAAGATAGTGAATCTCCGACGGTCTCGAAGTCTCGAAGTCGGAGCGGGGATGTAGGCCAAAGCGTTGAGGCCGAACATCGTCAATATATCGTGCCTTTTTGTGTTTGTTCTTTATTCTTCATCTACGCATTATCTTTATTTGCTTGTGATTGGTTTTATCATTTTTTCTCCGAAGGTGAATTTTTGGAAATTTTAATTTCACCAATTCACCCCTCCTCTTGGTGCTTTCGATCCTACAGATAACATTCAGAAATTAAGTTGGGATGAGTTACTAACACTGATTATTCCTTAATTAGTCATCTTCCTTATAAATAGAATCCTCTCTCATATCAGCACCCTTAACAAGAAATATAAAAACTTCCTCCACTTTAGAATCCCAATTATCTCTTCTTTATGCACACACATGATTGTGTAACTTGTCAAATGACATCAGAGTTGTAACCGATAATCGCAAGACTTGTATCAAGATACAGATTTCAACTAACGTAAGATTTTGAATTCACTTTTAGATACGATTTTTAAATAAAATAGATATGGATAAAATAAGTTCGATTTACACTACAAGAAATATGCCAAATGACGAAGCGCATTAGCGATTCAAAATCTTGCGACGCTAACTTGACGTCAATAGCATCTAAATAGCGACGTAGTTGGGTCGACAAAATGCGACTCTAAGTGCTTAAGTTAGAAGTCACATCGTCGTAGCGTCTATTTAGCGTCGCACTAGTTGTTACACCATGTCAGTGCTAAATTTGGCAGCATTGCGACGCTAATTCGCCGCTATTATCACATGCCAAAATTGAAAATTGCATAGTAGATTATAGAGTTGTATTGGCTTCGACAACGTATGACATTAAATTAGCGTCACCATAAGTGTGATGCTAAAATGATGCGAGTGTAGGAGGCGATATTGGTGTCAAAGGCTTGCGATGTATTGGCATCGATTGTGTGTGACGCTAACTTAGCATCACATTCCTCGCGATGCTAGCTTAAGAGGCGATATTGGTGTCGAAAGCATGCGACGTTATTTCATTGCGTCTCTAAGGCATCGTCGATGTGATGCAAATGATACGTTGATTTGTAATTAAGTATGTAATATTCATTTGTATAACTATATATGTCACATATACTATAATTTAATGAATAAAAAGATTAAACATTCCTAATTAAATACATATGTGACCTACATCCTTATTCCTACACTCTATATTACCTACGTATATATTTCTATACTATATGTTACTTATATTATATGTGTTACCTACATATATATTCCTAAACACTACAAAAAAATGGGCTATTGGCGACACAACGTAGCATCTCATAAAGCGTGACGCTATCGAGACGTTACTAGCGCCTTTATGGCGTCTACCTTGCATCTAAAAAATGAGACACTATTTGCCTCTCGATAGCGTCTCATTAGCGTGTTCTTAGCTATTCAAGAAATAGACGATAAACATGGCGCAATGGAGACGCTGTGTAGGCGCTACTATTGTGCCCCGCGGAGCGAAAAAGTGCGGGAGAACCTAACGCCGTTCTCGCGTCGACAATTGGAACGGGGCACAATGCGATGAGACGCTATATTAATAAATAAAATTTCTTACATACTAAAAAATTTGAAAAAGACTTTTAATGCGCGTCTCAATGGCGTCGCATTTTTGGGATGCTACATCTACGGAGACGCCCCTACGACGCTATAATGTCGCTACGTTAGCTTAGAGACACATTAGCTTCTCCATAGCGTCGCACTAACCGAATTTTGATAGAGTCGGCGCCTATATAGCGTCTACATAGCATCGCGTTCTTAGGCGACACTAAAAAATTTACTTAAATCCCTAACCCCTCTTTTTCGTTTTCACTTTTACTGTTTTACTCTTCTTTGTTCGACCCTCCTCCGACGACGACCGACCTCCGACGCCCGATGCCCAACGCCCGACCTCCGACGCCCGACGCCCGACGTCCACCGCGCCGACGTCCGCCTCCTCCACCGTGCCGACGTCCGCCTCCGCGGCCCTCCGCCTCCACCGCAACCTCCACCTCCACCTCCACCATGCCCCTCCGCCGCCCTCCGCCTCCACCGCCCCCCTTCTGACGTCCGCCCTCCGCCTCCTCCACCGCCTCCTCCGCCGCACCCGTCCGCCGCCCTCCACCATCGCCTCCGCCTCCTCCATTGCCTCCGCCACCGCGCCGACGTCGCCTCCACCGCCGCCTCCTCCTCCTCCTCCCTCCGCGCCGACGTCCGCCTCCTCCGCCGCCCTCCGCCTCCACCTCCTCCGCCGCCCTCCGCCTCCTCCTCCAACGTCCGCCATTCGCCTCCTCCTCCTCCACCGCACCCCTCCGCCTACTCCACCGCCTCCTCCACCGCGCCGGTCCGCCACCTCCACCGCGCCCCTCCGCCTCCCTCCGCCGCCCTCCGCCACCGCGTCGACGTCCGCCTCCGCCACCGCGCCAACGTCTGCATCCGCCTCCACCGCGCCATCGCCGCCTCCTCCTCCGCCTCATCCGCCTGTCGGTCATCGTCTACCGCTTTCCTCCACCGTCGTCTGTCGCCATCCCTCACCAATTAAGAAGGTACTTAGTTTAGAGATGATCCGAAGAGCTTTTGAGGAGGTCGCTGCGAAACGCCTCCGAAATCGATTATACAAGTTTCGCAAGGTCATCACGTCCGCCGGCCTCACTTTGGAGCAGGTATACAAAGATTCCCAAAACATATTAGGCACTCGGTTTGGGAGTCCCTCTGTAGAAAATGGTAAATATGTTTACTTTTAAATTATTTTTATGAAAATTATAATTTTTGAAGGTGTAAGTATTTGATGTTCACAAAGGACGGATGAACGATGACAAAGGAAGTCGGAAAAGGTAATAGTTAACCGTCTTTCGAAGCTCAAGTCCCACATCCACATAGGGGGATTAATGCGATTTGACGAGCATCGACGACGCATGATAATTTACATATAAATTTAATTTATCAAACTTTTGACTTATACTTATGTTATCAAATTTGAAACATTATTGTAGGAGAGAAAGAAGGCAGTCCCGTAGACTTTCGTGTGATCTATGAGGCCACACATAAGAGCCGGAAGACAAACGACCTAGTCAGGCCCACTGCTCATAGGCTTCTGGTAAGTCTCATGACATGGTCATTTGGTTGTTGCCGTTGTGCACTATTTTTGAAATACAGAATGTTTAAATTTTATAGGATGATTATAATGCGAAAATAGTTGAAAAATATGGAGATGATTCGAGTACTCAGCCACCAGGTAATGTTTCTTCGTTGGTTTTGCATGTTTTTAATTTATGTGTTTCTTGATATATAATTTATATATTATATGATTGTATAACTTTTCTATTTCGTAGAGGACCCTAGTGTTTGGGAGGAGGTGGCCGGCGAGACACGAGGGGATACTTGCGTGACCTCGGCACAGCCGCTCAGATACCTAGGAGGATTAGAGGATATGTAGGAGGTGCATCTGCTCCGAGCTCATCCGCTGCACCTGATATGGCACAACTATCACAACAGTTATCGCAATAGTTATCGGCGCAGATATCACAGCAGGTGTCACAGTAGTTGGCTCCGCTATTGCTGATGATTCAGGGATTGATCCTGATGCAGAATCCATCCCCGCGAGGCCATGGACCGAGCATCTGGGTCGAACGTCCGGAATGATAACAATAACTCCCAAACCTAGGATAGAAAACAAACTACGCTTTTGTTACTTATAGACTTAGATATACATATAGTTTGTTAGTTCAATTTATTACTTATAGTTTGTATTCTTATGTTATATATTATTCTTGTGATGCTTTTATATTGCTTGTGATGAATGTCAATGCATTTTGAGATGCATTATAATTTGTATGGTGCGGGAAGGGGAACAAAATGAGGATGTAATGGGTAAAAAATGTGCAATTAGCGACTCCATAGCATCGTATTTGCGTCGCAAGGGCCATCGATGCTGAGTTGAATATATCGTACTTAGCGCCATATTCGAGTCTCATTGGCGACACGTACACCATCACTTATGCGTCACTTCTGGCCCTTCCTAGCGCCTAAAATAGCGACTCGTGGGCGCCAGCATAGCACCTCAGAGATCACGCTCCTTGGGAGTCGACTTAGCGACGCACATCTTGTACCCACAGCCGGAATCCACGCGTCTTAATAACATCGAGATAGCGTTAACACGTGGCGCTCGTGGCGTCTCATTTTCTTTGACTCTAGTGCGACGCCACTAGCCACCGATTTTTAGCGTCCCCGATTTGCGGCACTAGTTGGACGCTAATGAGACGCTCTTCAACGGACATGTAATAGCGCCTCCCTAACGTCGCGTATGTTGGGTCGCTAATCACCAAATTTTCTTGTAGTGAAATGTACATAAATACAAATACACATATATGTACATAAATACAAATATACATATATAGTAATTATAACGTGTTGATGTATATACACCTTCATGCGTATGCACACATGTCAATATATTATACATACAATATATATATGTCATATCTTAATTATAGTAAATTATTTTTATATTATTAATAATGAAATTATGAGGTTTGAATTAAGTGACATGATTTTCTTACTAAAATTGAAATTAATATTGATATTTAGCGCCACCGTAGAGACGCAATGAAGTCAACATGGCATCACAATAGTATCAACTTAAGAATCAACGTTAATGCAACACAAATTAGCTTTGCTTTAGCGCTACAACAATTGTCAATGCTAAGTTGGAGCCACTACAGTGTTGATTCAATGCTGCTCGTTCATAATGCTACATCAGCATCTCAAGCATGTGACGTCATGTTGACACTAAGAAGTCGCTATTTTGTGTAGCCACAATTTAGCGTCGAGATAGCGACACAATATTGAGTCGCTATTTTATTTAGTTAACTATTTTTTATTATTCTCACTTAATCATACATCTGTATATCTTTTGTTTATTTCCACTTAATCCTACACTAGTACAAATATTGAAAGTAATAAGAAAATATATGACTTAATTCCATGCTAATAATTGTATGATTTATCAAAAGGATTTGTAGATATGTGACACACACACACACACACACACATATATATGGATGGGCGTGCTGAGCGGCTAGTGATTCACACATTCACGCGTGTATCCCTCATGGACCTCATCGTGTGGGGACCTGCCCTCTCTCGCGGACCTCACTGTGCTTGTCGCCGCCATGCGCAGACCTCGCCGCTACTGTGTACGAACCTCGCCGTCATCGTGCCCCTCCCTCACGGATTGATCTTTGTCGCCCCTTCCTCGTGAATCTCGTTGTCATCGTCCCCCTTTCACTTGGGCCTCATTGTCGCACCTCCCTCACGAACATAGCCATCACCATGCCCCACTCTCATGAACCTCATCATCGTATTTGTCATGCCTTTAGATCACCTCACCTCGCTGCCATGTCCTCCAGGTCACCTACTCGAATATCATAGTGTTTTGCTCCGTCGACCTCCAAATTGCTTCACGATGACCCTTGTCATCTCCTCACCGATCGACATCATCGTTTGACTGTCCTTGTCGTCTCCTCACCGATCGACCACATCGTCGCATTGCCGGAGTTCGAGAGAGGGAGAGAGAGAGCTAGATCGCACGCGCGCACGAGAGAGAGAGAAGGTGAGCGCGATATGATTCAAAATATCGTGATATGATGCCAAAATATTGTGCGCCTTCACTTGAACTGTCAGATCACGCACGGACAGTCGGATACACGCATGACTAGGCGAATCACTAGCCAGTCATCACACCCATTTTACCATATATGTGTATATATATATGGATATAATGGGTGCGTAACACCCAATCGTGCGGCGCCGTGAAACACCCGCATTCTCCACCGTCGATTTTTTATCGACGATGGAGACACAACTGCGGGTGTAAGTGAGGATCCCGCCCGTCCGTGCAAACTCGACGGTTGAGATCCTTTCATCCAGCGCCCAAAAAATCAAAATGCAGCGCCCAAAAAATCAAAATGCAACGCCCAAAAAATAGAAATCGCGCGACCTTCGTTCGGATGTCGCGTGATTCCTAGGGCACGTTCTGAGATGAGAGACGATGACGCCCTATCCGCCGGAGCATAATCGACGTCCACTACCCTAGGAGATAGATTCGGAGTTTGCCGGAGCGGTGAGTCCTTCGATCTCTTTGTCCTTCATTTCTTCAATCGCTTTCGCGTTTGAGATTTTGGGTATGGCTGTGTGGCATGGATGTTCGCATGCAGAACCGTGAAACACCCTAGACATCGACAATGCATATGATTAGATGACAACATTATGGACACTAGTGATTTGGGGTTTCATGGTGCGCAATCGTCCCTTTTTGGGTGATTAATGGTGTCAAAGTTCATGATTCGGGAGTTCATTTTCTTATTTCATAGTAGACTTTTTTTTATTTCGCATTTTGTTTGTATGGACGCCCTAGATGATGACTGCACAGATGCTTAGACGATGACATTTGTGGACACCTTTCAGTACACATTGTGTCCTCTTTACTGTGAGTCATCTAACTAAACTTTGTATTATGATTACCGATAGTTAATATCAACTTTATTTACACTTTGTTTTGTGATTCACACTTTTCTCCTTTCAAACATTAAATTTGATAATAACTATGATTTCACACTTTGTGATCCTTCAGATTCCATTGTGTGTGCCTCAACGTGAGTAAGGCATTTAAGTAAGATATTCATGGAAAATTATTGTGTGTCCGAAGAGGATAGGTATATGGAATTTCCTTCTTTAAATCGATAATGTTTGTGTCATATGCATTTCATTAATACATTATTCTTATAACAGTTATGAAAATATTAATGATAATGCTACTAAGGAAGATGTGCAAGTTGAAGATGTTGGTCACGTGAAATCCAATGAAGTCATAAAACCATATGTTGGCATGATTTTCCAATCTGATGAAGATGCATACAAATACTACAATATGTACGCTAAATTGATAGGTTTTTCTGTACGAAAATCTTATTCTCATAGATCCAAAGTATCAAGAGAAATTGTTAGTAGAAACTTTGTTTGTTCTAAGGAAGGACATAAAGATTTGAAACGTAGAAGGGGAACAACAATGAAACAAAGAAGAGAAGCCAGAGATGATTGCCTTGCTCATCTCTATGTTAGTGAAAGGAAAGATGGAAAGTGGGAGGTTAGACAGTTTATTGAAGAGTACACTCATCTTTTGGCTACTCCTTCGAAGGTAACGCAATTACGCTCACACAAAAAAATATCAGATGCATCAGTACAAGTTATGTATACTTTGCATACTAATGGAGTTGGTCCATCGATAATTGCTAAAGCTCTTAACTACTCAGGAGAACCATTGATTACACAACAATGTATTGATCAACTGAGAGGAAAAAGAAAAAGCACTATTGACAAAGAATGCATTAGTGTTCTTTCTTATTTTCAAACAAAAATAGATGGTGATCCATGTTTTTTTCATCGTTGGGAATTGAATTCAGATGGTGTAGTAATGAACTTTTTTTGGGTAGATGGTAGAGCAAGAGAGAGTTACATGACCTTCGGGGATGTGGTGGTATTCGACACCACATATAGGACAAATAAATTTCTCTTGCCATTTGCATTGTTTATTGGAATCAATCATCATAGACGATCATGTCTATTCGGTTGTGCTTTTTTGACCGATGAGACTGATGATACGTTTATATGGTTGTTTAAAAAATGGCTAGAATGCATGAATTGAAAATATCCTACTTGTATAATTACTGATCAAGACATTGCAATGGGCAACGCCATTCGTGAGGTATTTCCCCACACATGACACATATATTATTTTTGGCATATTTTAAGGAATGCAATGTGTAATATGCAAGATTTATATGCACATGACACATTCAAGCATGAATTTAATTCATGGATAATGGGATCAACATGCATCGATGAATTTGAGGAAAGATGGAATTTGTTGAAGCAAAAGTTTGCAATTCCCGATGGACGTTGGATAGAGAATATGTACAACAAGCGACACCAATGGATAACATTATATTTTAATGATGTTTTCACTGCAGGCATGCGTACCACCCAAAGAGCAGAGAGTAATAACGCATTTTTCGATGGATTTGTCAATGCGCATAACTCATTATATGATTTCGTTCGACATTATGATAGAGCTATTCAGCATCACCGTGATATGGAAGAACATGAAGATTTCAGCACTCTCAATACTAAAGCTGCCTTAATTAGCAAATATCCATTAGAGGCACATGCAGGACAAGTGTACACACAAAATGTCTTCTCCAAATTTCAAGTTGAATATAATGAATCTTCTTTGTTAACAACACAAAAGGTTATGAAAGATGATGTCAAAGTTGTCTATTTTGTCTTTCCTTTAGAGACCCAAGAGGCAGGGAAGAACATTGTGGAGTTTAGTCATAAGGAAAGTATTTTGGTACATTTTTCTTGCAAAAAATTTTAACAAGATGGAGTATTTTGTTCTCATATTTTACATGTCCTTTATAAGAAAAGAGTTACAAAATTGTCCGAGAAATATATACTTCATCGTTGGATGATAGACGCAAGATATGCTAAGGCACGAAAGGTTCCTTGTAATGCATCTGAAGACATTTTAACTCCAATGCAAAAATGGACTTGGCATAGCAATCTGCGTAGGGTTGGAGATTTAGATTTGCTTTCATCTGAACACTTAAGATTTGGGGCTCTACTAGTAGATGAGATCATCAATAAGTTAGAAGCATTACAAGTTATTGATAAGGAAGTTAATGCATCTCATGCTACTGTCATGTCTGTTCATGCGGATTCTAACTCAATACAACCATCTCAATTTAGTATACGTGACCCGACTCGCGTCAAATCAAAAGGTAGACCAAAAAATATGGGGAGAATTAAATCTGGTGTTGAGATTATCATGTCACAAAAAGAGGTTAAAAAAAGTTGTGTAGCATGTGGGAAGAATGGTAATGACAAAAGAAATTGTCCTATATTCAAGGTAAAAAAATGATCTATATTGCATGTCATTTTTTTTTGCATATTATTAATTTGGTTTTTTACAAACTATAGGGCCACCAGAAAGCATGTTAGATGACTGGAGTGTGAGGATTAACTTTTTGGCATCTACATGTTAGGTATGTGGTCGCCATTCTCATTTGTGTTATCTTTGTGTATATGCATGGTATTATATTCTCAAGCATAATGATCATTAACTACTTGCTTGGCCTTTTCATGCAGGCATGCTGTAGGAAAACAAGGTCTTACAAGCCTTTGTTTGTTATAAACATTTTCATGAATGTTTTCAATGGTATGAATTGTATCCACCACCTTAATCTTGCCATACATTATGAGTTTATTGTGAAATTGAACAATGTTCCATGATGGTGTACACTGTGGATGTCATAAGTTTGTGGAATGAGTTTATTGTGATTTAAAATGTTAGCGATTTCAAATGTTGGAGACATCTATTTCTTGCTTGGAAGTAGAAAGGAATCAAAGGCCAACAATGGATCTTGTAATCCAGAAACTACTGTCCTTTGTCCTTTGATGAATAGTTTGTCTGGATGCATATGTATAATGTCTTGTATAAGTTTATGCCATGATATGTACTTTTTGTTTAGATAAATATTTCATTTCATCAAATATTTGAAGAAAGTTATATGTACTTTGTATTAGAGACAAACGAAAAAAAGGTTATGCTTTCATGACACTGTACGATATCCACGAAATGACTCAAATCAAATGCCACAAGATAATATTCTTTTGAAAGGAAATTTATTATTATGAAGACGAATTGGAGGAAGATGGATCACCCTCCCATAAGGGATCACATTGGCACCGTTTGGATACAAAACAAGCTCCGGATAAATATCACCATACAAAATGCTGAATGAACAAAATGTTGGGGCCACCAAGTTCTTTTCTTCAGTTGGAACACTGTGCTCAGGCGGGGTTAGAAAAATGGGAGCAACTGATGGAATTTAAAACCTTGACCCAGGAGTAGAGAAAAAAAGTTACTTCGGTACAAGTTAAGAAAGATGTTGATATCTTTTTGCATTTTATTCATTTGGCTTTGTGTCACCTGCAGTACCTTCCGCAGCTTAATTAATGGCTCATGGGATCAATTGACCTGCAGTACCCTCCAGTAGCTTAATGGCTCATTGGAGAACAAGTTTAGCATATTGCACAGTGAGAGTGTAGTGACAAATATGAAGCATCATCAACAAATTTATAATTGATAATTTAGACGTCTGAGATATCAACTTAACACAACTACAACTAGTACAATCACAATAACAACAAGTACAATCACAATTACCACAAGTACTAGAATCCTAAGTATATCAACTTAACACAACTACCACAATGACAATAACAACAAGTACAATTACAACTACCACAAGTACTACAATCCAACATATATCAACTTAACACAACTACCACAATCACAATAACAAGTACAATGATCAATTTGCACATAAGATTGAGTCCTCCATTCCTTGCATTCCTTGCAGCTTCAACTCTGGCCAAATTACGAGATCTGACTTCAGATTCATCAAGCTTATGTAACAAATCATTTATCACTTCCTTAGGTCGATCTCCGAATTCTGAATCCAACCATTTGAAGTAATCGCATGCCCCAAGTTGCTAAAAGAAAGAATGCAATAGAATTAGACTATTGATGCGAATAAAAGTAGAATGGAGTTAATCGTTTTAAATATGTATCAAAGCTTACCCCATATCGTCGGCATCCATAAAATCTCTTGTCGGGATTTCTTTCAGCCCAAGAAGTTTTGATCACAGCTTCTTGTTAACAATAGCATTTAGGAAAAGTCATGTCCTGAGACAATTCAGCAACAACAACAAAGTTTAGAAATAATAACTGGCAATGAAACCACATAGATTTAAAATGTGTGTCGGAGCAGTAGCGCGCTCACACTGTTGAAGCAATCGAAGGACTCACCGCTGTAGCAGATTCTAGATCAGTCACCTAGGGCACTCGATGATGCTCTAGCTAGGGCGACGAACTATGATAGAAATACGCAGATTCACAAAAGTAAAAGGAACCCTAAAGCCAGACATGTAGGATCGTCAGCTAGGGCAATCGGCGTTGAGAACACGATAGAAAAATGAAGAAAGTGATCGAAGGACTCACTGCTCTAGCAGACTCCGGATCTGCCACCTAGGGCACTCGACGTTGATGACGCTCTGGCGGACAGGTCATTCTCTCGTCTCAGACGAGAGAAACGCGAAAGCGATAAAAAACAAAGAACAAAGAGAATGAAGGACTAGGCGCTCTGGCAAACTCCTGAACACTCACCTAGGGCACAACCATACCCAAAATCTCAAACGCGAAAGCGATAGAAGAAATGAAGGACAAAGAGATCAAAGGACTCACCGCTCCGGCAAACTTGGAATCTGTCTCCTAGGGCACTGGACGTCGATTATGCTCCGGCGGATAGGGCGTCGTCGTCTCTCATCTCAGAACGTGCCCTAGGAATCGCGCGACATCCGAACGAAGGTCGCGAGATTTCTATTTTTTGGGCGCTGCGTTTTGATTTTTTGGGCGCTGGGTGAAAGGATCTCAACCGTCAAGTTTGCACGGATGGGTGGGATCCTCACTTACGTCCGCAGTTGTGTCTCCACCGTTGATAAAAAAAAATCGATGGTGGAGAATGCGGGTGTTTCACGACGCCGCACGATTGGGTGTTACACACCCATTATATCCTATATATATATATATATATATATATATATATAGAGAGAGAGAGAGAGAGAGAGAGAGAGTTAAACTTATATATACCATCGTTAATATGATATACGTTGTATGTATGAAATAGTTCATCTATTATAAATACCTACATTTACATATAGTTAAGTATACATATACATATATACATAATCATATATATATATATATATATATATATGTATATATATACGTACATACATACATGCATATATACATATGTACGTACGTACATACATATCATTACAAGAAAACTGCCGAATAGCGATGTGAATTAGTGCCGCAATACTATGTGACATTAATAGACGCTAATAATGTCACAATAGTGTTGTGCCGATAAATGCAGATGCTAATTGAATCTCTATAACGTTAATTTAGCATCTCATTAGCGTAAAAGGACGTCGATGCTACATGAGGTGCCATCGCGACACTATTTCGGCGCTATTATCACGGACGAAAACTAAAAAATGTACGATAGCACTGTATGGTACCATCCGAAAATTTGGGCAACATAATTTTTTCATTTTCAAATTAGTTTAGAGTGGTTTTTAATTTTAAAAAAATATTTAAAATAATGGTTATTTTAAAAATCGACTTAACTCAAATTATTTTCGCACCTAAAGACTTACACTATGTTTGGATTGATGTGAAATGATGATAAAAAGGGGAGGGGAAGGTAAAAAAGATTTTTTTCCCTTGTTTGAATGAAATTTTAATGGAGAGGAATGAATGAAAATATTCATTTTTTTTACTCCATTTGTGTTATTTTATTTCAATCATAAATTAAAGTATACAAATTCTCTTCCATTCCCTTCCTTTTATCTTTCCTCTCATTTTCTTTCATTCCCCTAACTCTTTATCCAATCGTAGTGTTAAGAAAATAATTTATCTCTCAAGAAAGGAAGGAAATATAAAAAACACGAGATTTTAATCTCCGCAATGCTTTAATAAATGTTGAACATTGTAACCAATTAAAGAAATACAATTAAATTTTTCCAACACACTTAATTGACCATTTCATTAAATGTAATATCCACGTGCCACGAAAAAAGGGACGCGGTACCAAATATGCACCCAAGGCCAAAACCACCAATCCTCGCCGTCCAATGAAATAGATATGCCTTCCTTACCATAATCCGACGGATATTATTTATTTCCATTTGCATCCAAATCGAACAGTAAAACAAGAAAAAAGATCACCGGAAACGTAACTCTGAAAAAATAAACAGTATTATTAAATTTAACAGTTCCAGTGAAAAGTGGAAACCGTAGAAAAAAATTGCTCCGTAAATTAATTTCCAGTTGTAAAAGCAAAATAATAATAGCAAATGAAGGCAATAAATCCTCTCACATTACTCTCATTTCGTTTCCTTCTAATTTTTTTTATAAGATCAATTGTTCCAAAAACAACTCCCACCCAAAATTGTACCCTGGAAACGAGACCCCCAGCGAAAACTCCACGTCTTAACGCATTCACAGTCCGGGCCCCACGCAACGTGTTTCTACTGCTGGTGGTGGAATGGGTCCAAGCCGAGTGCGTGTCACGGGGTCATTCTCGGACACTAGACCACGTGCGGCGACTAGGCGGATAGGCACCTAGCCAAGCCTGTTTTGACGATTTTGCCGACTTTGCCGAGAGTCGCTCTTATAGGCATTCAATCACGGACATGACTAGAGTGTTGGACTACTCGTCACGAGACCGTGGCATTAGCGCGTTGCGGCACTAATGTTGACGCTTGGGCGCTTAAAGTCCGAAGGGACGACGAAGGGACCACGGGACGCCACGAAGGGACACCGATGTGGGTTGCCACCCCACGCTCAAGGTCATGATACTAGAATTAAAGGAAAGCTTACTTGTATTAAATATGATGAAACATAACATACAATTGGGCCTCGGAAGACACTAGTGAACTCCTCCCAGTGTACCGTAGGTATAGGAGTCTTGTTACATATTGAAGATGCAAAAGACGTACCCTACGGGAACATCACCTACTTGGCCATTCATAAAGACGGCCTTACAAGATAAATGCCCTAAGGGCGGATAACTTGGTACTCCGCAATATTACGCAGTGCGGGACGGCTGCATGTGTTCCATGTTTTCGGCGCTGAGCGGCCGAGGGCTATAAGTTGAGCGGCACTAGTGTCGCGAGGCTTCACGCTTCGTGTCACGGAAAACGCACCGTGACATTCTCCCCCATCAAAGTCGGCGACGCCCCCGACGCCGTTGTCCGGGCTTCCTCGGGGCCTTCGTCTTGAGTCTTGACTTCGCTTGTCTCGTTCAATTCTGCCTTCTTTGCCTTGACTTCAACTTCACCAGCATCACGCAACGCCAGGAATGCCCGCTCCTTGGGGTCTCGCTGAGGACTCCTCCCTCAGGCCTGCTTCGCTCGCTGATCCTTCGTCCTATCCGGGGTCATCACTTGTGCAGCGCCAGTGGAGTCCGCCATGTGCGGTCTGACTTCATCAAGCAACTATCCGTCCATCAAGTCTCTGTTGGCTTCACTTCTCTTCGACTTGCGCAGCGTCAACTTGTGTGGTTTGGCTTCTTTGGGGGTGAAACAACTCTTGTATGCCTTCAGAAATAGCGCGGAGAAGAGTTGTCTCAGGGTCGTGTAGAACACGATGAAGAGTCTCGTCATTCGACCTGCATGACTTGACTCGATGCCTTCATGTTGCGGATGACCGCAGCATAAGGTCTCCCTTCCGTCGAATGCGAAGTACAGGACCATCTCACCCTCGATGATCATTCTTGAATTTCGACGGCTTGAAACAGCACAGCTCTTCGATGTCGATGCTTGTAGCTTGTCTGCTTCGAGTGTCTGGGGTCGCTATAATGAGCGACGAGAGTCTTCCCACGGATACTTTGGGACGCTTCAGGTCTCTTTGTGGACTTGACTCAACGTCTCTATGTTGCAAATGATTGCAACGTAGAGTCTTCCATACCTCTGCCGAACTAAAAGCGTAGGACCACCTCCTCCTTGGTGACCACATGATGTTTCGACAATCTTGAGGCGGGACAAGGTTCTTTGATCTGACAATCCGTGCCTTGTCCATCCAAGTCGCTATAGTGGGCGACGAGAGTCTCCCCACGTTTCCTTGTGGTTCAACTCGCTGTCCCCAAGTTGCAGATGGCTGCAACGTTGAGTCCTTCGTCCGCCGAGCCTTGAGAACATCTCCACCTTCCCCTTGGTGGACAATAGATATCTCGACGGTTTGAGGTGGAGCAAGGTTCTTTGGTATAACATTTCGCACCTTGTCCACTCCCAGTCGCTATAGTGAGCGACGATGAAAGTCTCCCCACATGTGCCTGTGGTTCGATCCACTTCTCCTGCTTCGATGAGCGATCTATATCTTCGGCATAAGTAGCTTCCTCCTTGCGACTTGAGCTTCTCTCCCCCACCATTGCCCTTGCCCAAGGGCTTTGGTGGTATGGCACTTGTCCTGATTGACTTGGCAGCGTCGACTAGTGAGCGGAGGTTGGATGATCCGGTCGTTCCAACTCCTTCCTAATCCAGAGCTTCTAACCCCTTTGCTTGAAGAGCACCAACACTGGGTCTTCATCCTCCTGGGAACACTGTAGGCGGAGCTCGGTGAATCCTTTCACTCCCTCCTTCAACATGCCCATCTGGCCGATGTTGAACAATGCGATCTTGACCTCCAGTCCCAATTTGTCAGGGCTTGCATAATTGATGAACTGCTACTTCTTCTGTCTCATGTCTGGGATGCATGTTTGTCATATTCCACATTGTCGCGATGGCAACGCCATCCTGAGTTTGCCACATCTTGCAGGGTTCTTGGGATATGCCTTCTTCCGGTCCTGGGACCTCCTTTGAAGCTTTGGCAATCCCTTTAGGGTATGGACGAGGCGAGATCATTGTGCTCGTTCACGAAGAGGATGCGCCTTAGATGCTCGTCCGTCCGCACCTTGGACAAAGTAAAGTCATTGTGCTTGTCATCCTAGATCATACACCTTTGACATACTCGTCCACCGAGCGGCTTAACCCTTGTGAGAGAGTAGCCATTCCGGGCCTTCACTAATCCGGGCGGATGCTTGTGAAGACGCTCCGCTTAGATAAGCGGACTGCGGTTGGTGAACTCGTGGCATGAGCTCCCAACGTTACCTCCATCTCCATTCGAAGGGACGACATCGCCAATGTGTCCTTCGAAACTTTCGCATTGTGATCCTTGGAGGCCGTTTCGATTACTCGAGGCGATGTCCGAAAGGAAAGGGCACTCCTTCCTTCGGTTGGCGGCAGAACTCTTGACAGCAGCATGCCAAGGTTCGCCGATGCTCGACGCTCAGACCATCTGCCAAATTGGTCGCTGAGTTGAGGCGTCGATTTGCATTGGCATATATTAGGTTCGTCCCACTCCTCGATGGATGGCATCACGCTGCTTGCGGGGCGACACTTGACGAGGCAGGCAAGGCTGACAGCTCGTCCACGAGTGTTTGCAAGTAATCAACGCTTTGCTCCATTCCTGAAAGTCATCGTGGCGTGGCAGGCGATGCTGCGGCACGACAAGATGCTTGTGATTGATGCTCTTTGGCCGAAGGGATGATGTTCTTTGGCCGAAAAGATGATATTCTCTGGCCGAAAAGGGACCGTGAACCTTGATATTTGTCTTTAAGCCAACTTCTCCCGTGAAGCGGTTGTGCACTTCACATTGCATGACTGGGCATGCGATGCGACGTCACGAAATACCGAGCAGCGCCAGGTCGTCATGATAGTGCATGACCGACAGTCCCTGAATGTGACACGGGTTCTCCGAGTTACACGACGCTCGTGTAAGCGATCTCCTGATATGAGCAGCGCAAGACCATCATGCCGAGCATATGGCCACTCTTAGACGCAGTGCGACACTTCAGGATTCCCGACTGTATACCTGGGGTGGTTGATCTGCTCGAGTGAGTGACGCATGACCGTCCCGGTTAGGCGGGGCGACCAATCCGTCATCATGATGCATGACGAACGTTCCTTGACACGACACGGGTGTATGAGGAACATGCTGCGGGGCACGACTGGGCGTGCGGCGAGGAAGCTTGCCATGCATTCCTCGTTGGCGTCCATGATCAAAGACCATGGTACCAGTGCGCCTGGGCGTGATTGAGTATTTGAGCGGAAGCACATTTCCTACGCCAGGGCACGTTGCGACGACACAAGCGAGTCATCGTCGCTGGGTAATCCGAGCAGGAAGAACTGCTCTGATACCACTTGTCACGGGGTCATTCTCGGACACTAGACCACGTGCGGCGACTAGACGGATAGGCACATAGCCAAGCCTGTTTTGAGTTTGCAGCGGAAGTTTTATGTTCGAGACGACTTTGCCGAGAGTCGCTCTTATAGGCATTCAATCACGGACATGACTAGAGTGTTGGACTACTCGTCACGAGACCGTGGCATTAGCGCGTTGCGGCACTAATGTTGGCGCTTGGGCGCTTAAAGTCCGAAGGGGCGACGAAGGGACCACGGGACGCCACGAAGGGACACCGATGTGGGTTGCCACCCCACGCTCAAGGCCATGACACTAGAATTAAAGGAAAGCTTACTTGTATTAAATATGATGAAACATAACATACAATTGGGCCTCGGAAGACACTAGTGAACTCCTCCCAGTGTACCGTAGGTATAGGAGTCTTGTTACATATTGAAGATGCAAAAGACGTACCCTACGGGAACGTCATCTACTTGGCCATTCATAAAGACGGCCTTACAAGATAAATGCCCTAAGGGCGGATAACTTGGTACTCCGCAATATTACGCAGTGCGGGGCGGCTGCATGTGTTCCATGTTTTCGGCGCTGAGCGGCCGAGGGCTATAAGTTGAGCGGCACTGGTGCCGCGAGGCTTCACGCTTCGTGTCACGGAAAATGCCCCGTGACATGCGCAGGTCCCGACGCCACTTGTTTCGAATCACTCGCCGTCGATTTCCCCCTTCATCGTATCTGGTCTGTATATCTTTCTTTAATATTCGTGTCGTGACGGGTGATTTCTGAGCCTTAGAAATCTCATCGCTTGGGTTATTAAATAGACGCCGGTGGCCTCCGTTATCTTCCCTTTTGTCCGTCGCCTTCTTCCTGGGGGGTTTTAGCAGAAAGAGGAGAGAGGAGGAAGAGATCGAGAGAGAGAAGGGAAGAAGAGGTTGGATTTATGTCGTCTGGTTCTTACGATCTATCCTTGTTCGCAGTCGGAGGATTTGGAGTAAAGTTTGGAGCTTTCGATCTGCTTGGTGGTGCCGTGAGTGCTCTCTGGGGTTTAAGGCTCGTTCTCCTCGCCCTCTTCCTCTTCTTCTCCTGCTGCTTCATCTCCTCCACCGCTCTCCGCATGCGACAGAGGGCGGAGGGGTCGAAGAAGACGGATTCGATGCGATATCTATGGTACGGATTTCTGTCTGCCACTTCGATCTCTTCGTATTTGGTGTAAATGTTGTGGATGAACTCCGAAAATTCGTGTTTTCCTGTGGATCGTTCTTGCAAATACTTCGAAATGCTAGGAAGTATTCTGTTTTTGTGGGTTTTGTCACTCAACTGTTGAAGAAAAATGACAGGAATCGTTGAAAATGTCTTGTTTTTATGGTTGTACATCTTATATAATTTGGGGGAAAACTACCGGATAAGACTCCAGGAATAATTGGAATACTGGATTTTTATGCTTTCTCTGTCTTCTTTGTTGAATAGAAAGGGGATCTGTAATGACACTATTCTCCCAGTGCAGAACCTTACAAGTTCTTCCATTTTTTTCCTTGCAGGGTTGGGTTTGGAGTGAAGTACTTTGGATTCCAGCATATAAACCGGCGTCTTTTTTATTTCATCTATGTTAGAGGGGCTCTCACCTGACGAGCATCTGAAAGCCCCATCTGTTTGGTCGATTTTTTTGGCAATTTTTTTCCTCGATTAGGATTTCAATAGAAAAGAGCACAGTCAAATGGCAGGTCCTCAGCGTCACCTCGTCAAGCAGGGCAAAATGCTGAAGAGAAGGGGGGAGAAGGTGCCTCTGAACCATACCAAGCTTTTTGTTCGCACCATCCGAGTGGTGTTTGACGACCCCGACGCCACTGATTCGAGCGACGACGAGGGGGCGACCAACTCCCTCCGCAAAAGGAGGTCCACGCACGAGTTCACGGTGCCGCCGATCTTCCCTCTTTCTCTGTCACTGGCTTCGTCTCAGGAGAGCAGCAGGAAGAACGCCAAGGCCCTATCCAGGGGCTTGAAGACCCCGAGAAAGACGAAGCCGAGGCCCACCTCGTCGTCCACTACGTCCTCGCCCACTCCGACAAAGAAGTACAAGGGCGTCAGGCAGCGTCCCTGGGGCAAATGGGCGGCCGAAATCCGCGACACAAGCCGCGGCTCCCGCATCTGGCTCGGCACGTACGACACTTCCGAGGAGGCTGCCGCGGCCTACGCCGCCGCCGCCCTCCGCCTGGATGCTAAGAGGAACGTCACCCCCGCTGCGCCCTCCAACTCGACAACCAGCAGCTCTGATACTGTGGTGGAGGACGGGCCGCCTTCTCCGTCCTCTGTTCTCGACATATCTGCCGGCGCGCACGACCTTCCGGCTAAGCCGACAGCTGCTTCGGAGCAATCCGAGCACTCGATATCTGAGCTATTCAGTCAACAAGGCCCGCCAGTCCCTGGCTCGTTCGAGATGGACTTCGGATTCGAAACGGATCCCTTCCTCATCAGTGGCGAGATCAGTGCTCATCTACCCGACGACGTCATTGCACTCGGCGACCTTCCTTGCTTCGACGATGAGTTCAACAACATGGACTTCACCAGCGTCGACGCCTGGATGGACTTCGATTTATGATCCCTAATAGCAAGTTTTGCAGTTTTAGTGTCCTCTACTCGACAAGTCATATAGTCGAACTATAAAGTGCCATTAGATTGTTGTTTATGCTCTTTTTTAAGCGTTGTACCGTGAGTTTGAGGGATTAGTTATATGAAGTGTTAGTGGAGTTCATGTTCTTTGCTGTACTGAGAGAGTGGAGAAAGCTGTAAGCTTTAAGCAGGGTTTAATGTTTTAATGGTGTGTGAGAGGAACAAATTTCTTGGGTTTTTCCTGCGCTTTTAGAGCGGCCCCCAAGAAATGATTTTGCCTTCTTTCTCTCTCACCAAACATGTGCTGTCTCCTCTCTTTATATTTAATATAAGTTCCATCTATATATTTTACCCCTTGTTGCAATTTGGTTTACTGTTTATTGCAGTCCACTTCCTTGTTGCAGGCTTGCAGCTGTTCTCCTCATGTGTTAAAACTTAAAACTCTTCAACAACTTTGTGCTTGTGGAAAACGAAGCAAGTTTTGCTTTTGCTTTTTGACATATATGCATATCCTTGATGTCGATTTTATTATTCTATTCTAATGTCCTTGAATTTATCCCAGAGATCTCACTTGCCTTGATTTCCAGGCAAAGAGGGAGGTGACTTCCACTGTTTAACCGGGGGTTCCTATAATGGTGGATGATGGAAGTCACCATCTCCTTCAGCAGCAAAGGGAAGACAGACATGGGGAAATGGAGATTTGAGTGTGATGGGATTACTGTTATCTTTGACCCATTGGTCAGTCAGCCAAGGCTACTGCTTTTTTATGCATCTAAGTTTGGATCTCTCAACATCCCACTCTGAGGTGCGTGGAGTATAAAATGGTCACTCTTGTTGGTATCTCCATTGAAGGTTCTGCTAAATACCTGTCTGCTATGTTGAAGATTCTTTGTTAAGTTGTGAGGTTTAAAATTGTCTCGAGATGTAAGCTGTTTGGTCATAAAATAAACAGTAATTTTGAATGCTACAGTCCTTTCACGAGCCTGCTCAGTAACTAATGATATCTTATTCATCACCTTTTTGTGAAATATTAGGAAGCCGAAAAAAAATGTTTGCCGTCTTCGGAGGCATCAAAATCTCTTGTAAAATATACACATCTATGGAAACCATTTTGAAGATTAGGAATTCTCTCGTAAATTCAATAAGTGCAACCTTCTTTTCTGGTGTATAAAATGCAGTACTACTTTCAGATACCTACGAAGATAGCTTTAGCAGGTTGCATGATGGGTTCTTCCGAGTTCTGATCTGGAATTTATTGCCTGAGCTGCATCAGTAGCAATCACTGGCAGCTGAGGGGGTACCAAAAAAAAACACAGTCAAACTGAGAATTGACAAAACGAGGAGGGTGTACTGATTACAACATAAGCATTGGTCACAAGCATTTGCTTGGTGTAAGAGGAGCAAGTGGTCTGCGTTAATCACAGAAGGATAAGGACTCTGAAAGGATTAGGCTTGTAAAGTGGAAAAAGAACACACCCTTGGTGAAAAGTTGAAGGAAACGTATATGCAATTTTGTTAGCTACTGCAGACAGATTGGTTTTCTGAGCTGCTCAAAGTGCTGCGACACTTGAGGACCTACATATCAAGAACCAAACCCCTGCCGACCTCTCAAAAAGAAATGGCCGAGTCTCAGCCCTTCACCTTCAGCAGCGAGGAGCAGATAATTTTGTTGCTCAGGTCAGTAAGAATTCTGTGGTGGCCGCTCGACGGCACTTGTCGTTCGATTTCCCATATCCTCCAGCTTGCACATATGACACAGCATGCATGGCATGGCATGGATCAATGAATACACGCATGGCCATGGGGGGTTATATCATATGACAACACCTTTCGTTTGTTTGGACGCACGCACGCATTCGTTCATTCTTATATCAACAAATTTGTCTGCTGCTTGCAAGAGTGAGACGAGGGCCACGTAAAAGGGATGAGGCGTGAGTCATATGTTGTTGGCGTCTCAGGAAGGTTGATGGGGAAAGCAATGCAGACGAAACCTTTTGCCTTGTCCGCTGCTGCGTGTGCAAACAAGTCCGATTAAATTGTGGTGCTTGCAGAAGTAAAAGTTTCCAAATGCTGATTAAATGCTATTTGCAATGTTACTTTTTTGGTACCGTGCAATTTTTTTTTTTGTTTCTTTCGTTAAAAGAACCACTTCCATAGTTAGTAAATAAGCTTCAAATATATCCCCTTTCGGAATGCAGATTGTATTTGCTCTGCTTTTGATTACATACCTTCATGCTCGTTATTTATAATCTCTCTGTTATATATATTACATTCTGATGATGATGATTATGGTCTTAAATTTTAACCGGAAAACAAATATCACAGAAAACTTATTTGACGACTCTTGAGTTAATTACAGATTAAAACAAAAATAACGCCACGTCCTTACCAACTTGAAACATAAATATCTTGAAAGTTTAATCTTGTAACCTCACTGTATCCAAGTAACATAAACCTCGTTTTAAATATGTTTATTTATATGGAACTCATCAAGATAGAAGCATATGAGATGAGTTGTTCACACTTCACAGCATCGAATGGAGATATTTGTCCATTATGTATTAAAGTTATGTGTCAATTTATTCACTCGCAACCTTTGGGCTTTTTTTTGGAAGTGAAAGAATTGTTTTGATCAGAAAAGGGCAAATATTTTGTCTCTTTTGAAAGATCTTATATAAGTTATAAAGAGAAAAACGCAGGGAAACTTTTCTTTTAACAATCTTTTCTGGCAAAGAAAAGGAAATATTCAAATAAAAAATTTAATAACCTTACTTAATTAAATATATACATGAAGGATATGTTTCTATATTAAAAATGTCATACATTTTTTCTTTCCTTTATTTGTAGTTATTGTTAAAAAAATCTCTGATTATATGAAGAGGTTTTACACCATTAGATATCACCTTATCTTTCTCAGATATTAATAAAATGCAGGAATTTTGCACCTTTTTATCACTTGCCCTTCTCCCTTCGACCAACCAAATCTTCCACGAAAGAAAAGGTGTGTGGTTTTCTTATTTATTTATTTATATAAAAAAGAACGAATTAAATTGTGGGTGGACTCAACAAACTTTTTTATGTACAAATCCCCGGGCCCCGGCCACTTGACAACAAAGTCCGCGCACCATTCGTAGGATTACCGCCCGTCTCTCTGAGATGGATTCATTCAACACACAATTCCACAAACGAGTCGAAAAGTTCCAAAGGACCCCGAGAGGTAACGTGCCGGGACGGTGACCGGACCTCGTCCACTGCTCACGTGATTAGACGCCGCCGTTAGATTTAAACGTTGGGCATCAGCACCCGTGAGGTTACCTCCGTTGTCGTTTTGCGCCGGGCCCCAAAGAAGGAAAAGGAATCGGCGACGAGTAACGAAATCGTAAAGAGTCACATCACGGACCGGTGATTGGACCTCCCAACTAACCCTTTGTTATGCTCGGATATTTTTCGAGTACCATCGAGACTAAGCATGATTATGACAAATCCAATCACTTAAATCATTTGATAGGAGGCAATTCAGATAAACTATTCGATATTTTATTTAAAATCTTTAGGATTCAGTGTATTATTTCGTTTGATCGTAATTTTAATTATTTTGTAATTTTGATTTCACCTCATAAATAATCTAGATTGCAGATAGGATTTTTTTTTTCAAATTATTGGAATGCATTTTAATGAGAATACCCATTCAATTAAATTTTAAATATTTTATTAATAAATAGATATCATTTAACTTCATCAAAATTTTTACAAAAACTTTTGTTTCTAATGATATATAATCAAAATTTAAATATTATTTTATTAATTTATTCTCTAACTGTTTTATCTATTATTTATACTATTAGAAATTACTAAACATAGATAATTTAAATAATGCTACTTTATTTTAATGATGATATAAATTACTGCACCAAACGTCCATTAATAGAGTGGGCAATTTCAAATGCCATACCTACTCGAATGAAAAATACGTTGTTCAATATTTGACCCCATCTTGATCGATGGGGAGCTTCATCCTCTAATCTTTGCTCTCTTTTTTTTTTTTGTCTGTTTTCTAAGAATTCATATTTCCTATAATTTAGAAGCTTATTTTCTTATCATCTGACGAATCCCGTTAGTTCAAAGACATAACCCACCTCGCTAATCAAACTTGATTATCATTTAGAAACTTCGTACTATTTCTTCACTCAATTGCTTCTTACTCCGAAACTTTATTTCGGAGACGCGTACAAAGATCCAACGCTTTAATTCTACGGATGAAGGTGATGATTCACTGGGTAAGCACCAGTCACCAAGGCAAAAGAAAGTTGAATAATAGATACATGCCGCGTCAATTGTGCATCAGGAAAATGAGTATGCTACAAAACTGCACACATTACGATTTTTTAACGTATGATTAACTACTAATTTTAAGCTAAAATTACTAAGCATGCAATATATTCAATAATCAATACCCTGGTAACACATTTGTGTGTATATGTACGTGCGGATGTCACGGTGCGTTTCTCGTGATACGAAGCGTGAAGCCTCGCGGCATCAGTGCCGTTCAACTTATAGCCCTCGGCCGTTCAGCGCCGAAAACATGTAACACATGTAGCCGCCCTGCGTAATATTACGGAGTACCAAGTTATTCGCCCTTAGGGCATTTATCTTATAAGACCGTCCTTATGAATGGTCAAGTAGGTGACGTTCCCGTAGGGTACGTCTTTTGCATCTTCAATATGTAATAAGACTCCTATACCTACGGTACACTGGGATGAGTTCACTAGTGCCTTTCGAGGCTCAATTGTATTATATGTTTCATCATATTTAATACAAGTAAGCTTTCCTTTAATTCTAGTGTCATGGCCTTGAGTGTGGGATGACAATCCACATCGGTGTCCCTTCGTGGCGTCCCATAGTCCCTTAGTCGTCCCTTCGAACTTTAATCGCCCAAGCGTCTGTATTAGTTTTTATTTGCGTCGCCATCGGGACGAAATGGCGCGAGGAAGGAGAAGACGACGCGGAGGACGGTCCGAGGAGCGCATAAGTAGAAAAGGCGACGAAGGGATTTCGGGTGCGATCATATCAGCACTAATGCACCGGATCCCATCAGAACTCCGAAGTTAAGCGTGCTTGGGCGAGAGTAGTACTAAGATGGGTGACCTCTTGGGAAGTCCTCGTGTTGCACCATTTTTTAATTTTTTTTAGTTATTTCTTGATGTGGACGAGAAATATTTTCGCTTGGGTCTTGGGGCTTGGGATGAGAAGTAGAGTCCTTCCGTTGCTTGGGGACGGGTTTTTTTTTATTTGCGTCGCCATCGGGACGAAATGGCGCGAGGAAGGAGAAGACGACGCGGAGGACGGTCCGAGGAGCGCATAAGTAGGAAAGGCGACGAAGGGATTTCGGGTGCGATCATACCAGCACTAATGCACCGGATCCCATCAGAACTCCGAAGTTAAGCGTGCTTGGGCGAGAGTAGTACTAAGATGGGTGACCTCTTGGGAAGTCCTCGTGTTGCACCCTTTTTTAATTTTTTTTAGTTATTTCTTGATGTGGACGAGAAATATTTTCGCTTGGGTCTTGGGGCTTGGGATGAGAAGTAGAGTCCTTCCGTTGCTTGGGGACGGGTTTTTTTTTATTTGCGTCGCCATCAGGACGAAATGGCGCGAGGAAGGAGAAGACGACGCGGAGGACGGTCCGAGGAGCGCATAAGTAGGAAAGGCGACGAAGGGATTTCGGGTGCGATCATACCAGCACTAATGCACCGGATCCCATCAGAACTCCGAAGTTAAGCGTGCTTAGGCGAGAGTAGTGCTTGGGAAGTCCTCGTGTTGCACCCTTTTTTAATTTTTTTTAGTTATTTCTTGATGTGGACGAGAAATATTTTCGCTTGGGTCTTGGGGCTTGGGATGAGAAGTAGAGTCCTTCCGTTGCTTGGGGACGGGTTTTTTTTTATTTGCGTCGCCATCGGGACGAATGGCGCGAGGAAGGAGAAGACGACGCGGAGGACGGTCCGAGGAGCGCATAAGTAGGAAAGGCGACGAAGGGATTTCGGGTGCGATCATACCAGCACTAATGCACCGGATCCCATCAGAACTCCGAAGTTAAGCGTGCTTAGGCGAGAGTAGTGCTTGGACGTGATAGATCTTTAGAACTTTAACTCTGTTTCAAACCGAAGTTGAACCATTACAATCAAAGATAACGCTCTTGGGGATTAGAGTCTTAGAGTAAGGTTGGGGAAGTCCTCGTGTTGCACCATTTTTTAATTTTTTTTAGTTATTTCTTGATGTGGACGAGAAATATTTTCGCTTGGGTCTTGGGATGAGAAGTAGAGTCCTTCCGTTGCTTGGGGACGGGGTTTTTTTTATTTGCGTCGCCATCGGGACGAAATGGCGCGAGGAAGGAGAAGACGACGCGGAGGACGGTCCGAGGAGCGCATAAGTAGGAAAGGCGACGAAGGGATTTCGGGTGCGATCATACCAGCACTAATGCACCGGATCCCATCAGAACTCCGAAGTTAAGCGTGCTTGGGCGAGAGTAGTACTAAGATGGGTGACCTCTTGGGAAGTCCTCGTGTTGCACCCTTTTTTTAATTTTTTTAGTTATTTCTTGATGTGGACGAGAAATATTTTCGCTTGGGTCTTGGGGCTTGGGATGAGAAGTAGAGTCCTTCCGTTGCTTGGGGACGGGTTTTTTTTTTATTTGCGTCGCCATCGGGACGAAATGGCGCGAGGAAGGAGAAGACGACGCGGAGGAAGGTCCGAGGAGCGCATAAGTAGGAAAGGCGACGAAGGGATTTCGGGTGCGATCATACCAGCACTAATGCACCGGATCCCATCAGAACTCCGAAGTTAAGCGTGCTTAGGCGAGAGTAGTGCTTGGGCGTGATAGATCTTTAGAACCTTAACTCTATTTCAAACCGAAGTTGAACCATTACAATCAAAGATAACGCTCTTGGGGATTAGAGTCTTAGAGTAAGGTTCAAAGCTATATGTTATCGATACTTATTGCAACCTTTGGGTGCCCTAAGAGGTGATAGATCTTTAGAACTTTAACTCTATTTCAAACCGAAGCTGAACCGTTACAATCAAAGATAAAGCTCTTGGGGATTAGAGTCTTAGAGTAAGGTTCAAAGTTATAAGTTACAGATACTTATTACAACCTTTGGGTGTCCTAAGAGGTGATAGTTGTCCATACCCCAAAGGTGTTGCCTAAGTTTCAAAGGAGGTCCCAGGATCGGAAGAAGGCATATCCCGAGAACCCTACAAGATGTGGCAACCTCAGTATAGTGTTGCCATCGTGACAATGTGGAATGTGGCAAACATGCATCCCATTGAGACATGAGATAGAGGAAGTGGCAGCTCATCAATTATGCAAGCCCTGACAAGTTGGGACTGGAGGTCAAGATCGCTTTGTTCAGCATCGACCAGATGGGCATGTTGAAGGAGGAAGTGAAAGGAATCATCGAGCTCCGCCTACAGTGTTCCCAGGAGGATGAAGACCCAATGTTGACGCTCTTCAAGCAGAGGGATTAGAAGCTTTGGACTAGGAGGGAGTTGGAACGACAGGATCGCCCAATCTTCGCTCACTAGTCGTCGCTGCCAAGTCGATCATGACAAGTGATATACCACTAAAGCCCTTGGGCAAGGGCAATGGTGGGGGAGAGAAGCTCAAGTCGCAAGGAGGAAGCTACTTATGTCAAAGGCAACGATCGCCCATCGAAGTAGGAGAATCAAGTCGAACTACAAGCACATGTGGGAAGACTCCCGTCGTCGCTCACTATAGTGACTAGGAGTGGACAAGGTGTTGAATGCTATATCAAAGAACCTTGCTCCATTTCAAACCGTCGAGATATCCTATGTCCACCAAGGGGAAGGTGGAGCTGCTCTCAATACTCGACGGATGAAGGACTCAACGTTGCAGCCATCTACAACTTGGAGACAGCGAGTTGAACCACAAAGGAACGTGGGGAGACTCCCGTCGGCCACTATGGCGACTCGGAATGGACAAGACATGGGTTGCTATATCGAAGAACCATGTCCCGCCTCAAGACTGCCGAAACATCAGGTGATCACCAAGGAGGAGGTGGTCCTGCGCTTTTCGTTCGGCAGAGGCATGGAAGACTCTACGTTGCAACCATTTGCGACATAGAGATGGGGAGTCAAGCCCACAAAGAGACCTGAAACGTCCCGAAGCATTCATGGGAAGATTATTGTCGCTCATCATAGCGACTCAAAGCACCCGAAGCAGACAAGTTGCAAATGTCGTCATCAAAGAGCTTGTGTTATTTCAAACCGTCGGAATTCAGGAACGATCATCGAGGGTGAGATGGTCCCGTACTTTGCATTTGACGGAAGGGAGACCTTGTGTTGCGGCCACCCGCAACATGAAGGCATCGAGTCAAGTCATGTAGGACGAATGGCGAGACTCTTCACCGTGTTCTGCACGACTCTGGAGCAACTCGTTTCTGAGCTATTCTTGAAACATCCAAGAGTTGTTTCACCCCCAAAGAAGCCAAACCACACAAGTTGACGCTGCGCAAGTCGAAGAAAAGTGAAGCCAACAGAGACTTAATAGACGGATAGTTGCTTGATGAAGTCAGATCGCACATGGCGGACTCCACTAGCGCTGCACAAGTGATGACCCCGGATTGGACGAAAGATCAGCAAACGAAGCAGGCCTGAGGGAGGAGTCCTCAGCGAGACCCTAAGGAGCGGACATTCCTGGCGCTGCGTGATGCTGGTGAAGTCGAAGTCAAGGCAAAGAAGACAGAATTGAACGAGACAAGCGAAGTCAAGACTGAAGACGATGACCCCGAGGAAGCCCGGACAACGACGTCGGGAGCGTCGCCGACTTTGGTGGGGGAGAATGTCACGGGGCGTTTCCCGTGACACGAAGCGTGAAGTCTCGCGGCATCAGTGTCGCTCAACTTATAGTCCTCGGCCGCTCAACATCGAAAATATGGAACACATGCAGCTGCCCCGCACTACGTAATATTGCGGAGTACCAAGTTATTCGTCCTTAGGGCATTTATCTTGTAAGGACGTCCTTATGAATGATTCAAGTAGGTGACGTTCTCGTAGGGTACGTCTTTTGCATCTTCAATATGTAATAAGACTCATATACCTACGGTACACTGGAAGGAGTTCATTAGTGCCTTTCGAGGCCCAATTGTATGCTATGTTTCATCATATTTAATACAAGTAAACTTTTCTTTAATTCTAGTGTCATGGCCTTGAACGTGGAGTGACAACCCACATCGGTATCCCTTCGTGACGTCCCGTGGTCCCTTAGTCGCCCCTTCGAACTTTAAGCGCCCAAGCGCCTGTATTAGTGCCGCAACGCGCTAATGTCACGGTTTCATGACGAGTAGTCCAACACTCTAGTCATGTCCGTGATTGAATGTCTATAAGAACGACTCTCGGCATAGTCGTCTCGACCATAAAACTTTCGCTGTAAACTCAAAACAGACTTAGCTAGGTGCCTATCCGCCTAGTCGCCGCACGTGATCTAATGTCCGAGAATGACCCCGTGACACGCATACGGCTGGCATCCGTAATAATCGGAAACCTTCGACATTTGTTGCATATGAACTCCTACAAGTCCACGGTAATCAATTGTCTGATTGACGGCGACTAGAAAGCTCAGGCATGCTAATATTTATGGTGGCCGTCCCTACAATTTCTAAGGCGCAACAACATTATGATTGAAAGGTCCATCGAGAAAAATGTTCATCCCTTCACCAGCAATAATTGTGTTAGCAGAATCTGGTCAGCCAACCGAGGCGCAGGGGGTCCATCGAACAAATAAATATTCATCCTTGAGCAGCATGCTTTGTAATGTTTGTATAGAAGGGTCAAAAGCTGGAAGTGAAAGATCACCACTTGCCTTGATCACTGCAATCGTTGGCTGTTAAGTCTCAGGAACAATTAGGATTAGTACAGGAACACACCTTTATGGGAAAACGCAGACATGCCAAAAGATGGGGATAAAGATTGGAGAATAGTCGAAAGAAAAGGCATACGTGTGAACTGATCGCCACGTTTTGTGATTGCATGGAATTATGAAATTCCAGCTGAAAACCTGAATAATTAATTGTTCAATTGAAAGGATACAAATAAAATGGTTCTTTAACAGATAAAACCATTGGAGACGATCAATTCAAAGCATTGATCATCACTTGGAGAAAAGAAAAGCATGTAACATCATGTTCCCTCTTTTTTCTTCCACCTTAGGCAGAAGCCACACTAGATTCAGAATGATGCTCGAGCTCTGCAATATTACTTTGTTTTTGTGATAGGAGGCACTAAGTTGCTTCAATGCTTTTTGTACCTATCTATGCTATCCTATCCTCAGGATTACCCTTCATTTCAAACACAAATGGTATCCTGCAAAAGAAATTTCAAAGCTAAAACGGGAGAACCAATTTACCCATTTATGGAAATGGGTGCTATGTATTTTAGCAACATACTGTTAACGTTCAAACTCATAACTTTACAAATCTGAGCCTTATGCAAATTGGAAAAATATATATGAACCACAATTAAAATTTCTAGATAACGGATTTTCTAGAACCAAGAAGGACAACCATTTATGTCACCAGAAAATTAACAAAATAAAGCCCATTTATCTTGTGAACAACTCAAATTTGTGATTTAATTTGATGAAACATACTAAGCTAACTTTCACTGCACATTTCAACCATTTGATAAGTCAATTTGCATGGAAAGGCATTTAGAATAAACTGAAACGCCGAAAAGCATTACCTCTCTTCACGTTGGAATTAAACATCAGTAATTTGACTAATCAGCAAATGCAAATTTACAAACCAAAGCAAGATGATCACTACCCCATTTCTGCACAAGAAAATTAGAAAGGTAAGAAACTGGAAACAGTTAAGACAAATGCATTCAGTGGCAGAAAAATTATGACATTGGAAATTACAATAGCTTGACCTAAAAGAATCACAAAAAAATACAACACCAATGCACCTTCACTTTCATTGATCATGATACATTACTGGATTTTAACCGAACTATTATTGACCACAATTACAAGACGAAGCACATTACTAGATAATGGAGCTTTACTCATGTACTCAAGAAAACAAATGCAGGAGAAATTTCTTTAAGACGAATTTACTCATAACTAGCCAACACCCAGCAGCTCGATGATTAGTCGGGTCAAATTATATTGATCATGCTGCATAACTGGATCTTAACCACTTAAAAGAAAACTGGATTTCAATCAACAATAATTGGCTGAACTTAATACGTAAAACATTTAGAAAACGATAGAGAATAACTCAAGTAATCAGGAGTACAAGTTCACGAAAAATTTCTTGCGACAAAAAAATTGCCCATAATTACTGCCCAGCAGCTTGATGGTTAATTAGGTCGTTAAGTAGGCACAAATATGGCCGAAATCATTTCAAAGAAAAACATCATCAGAAGTAACAGAGAGAACAAGAGTGATGCCCTTTCTACATGAAGGAAGGTATATACCTCACTAGGTAGACCTTGCAATCTTTGCAGTACATTTACTGGTAATGTATCTACAACTCCTACTGGAAAAAGTGGAGGTGTATGCCTAAACAAGGAAAAACAAAAGAAATATATTTTACAATGCATATCCTGAATTAACAGAAGTCAAAAGATTCTATAGAAAGAAATTGTAGTACCATATATAGTCAACAGTACCCATGAATTTTGAGTGGTAGGAAGTTGCCAAAGGTTCTCCATTTCTATCTCTTGTATTGTGATTTCCCTGTTTTAAAAGTTCCGACAAAAAAGAGGAAAATGCACATTCACTTTGCGAGAAAAGACTAATCAGCACAATGAAGAAATCAAACAATAAATAGTTTATGAATCTTATAGTAAGTTTTATTCAACCAAAAGGGTACAACTTTTGCGAATACACAAACACTATGAAGCATGTGAATGTCATTATTTGCATGTATGAACAATATACGTCAGTAAAGCCCTTATTGCAAAATCTACCAGAAAAGGAACTATAACGCTTCAGTCTAGTTATAGCAAACAGCTACAATATTACAATGATATTATATAAAACTAAACAATTACCTTCCAATTTTCTGACCCAAATACTGCTCATGAATCATGTTGATGGAAATAAGTCTCAATTCAAGCAAGTTTACAAAAAACATGCCTGAATATGATGCCATTTTTCACAATAGAAAATAGACCAAATTTAAGCAAAACATTTATTACTGTTGATTTTCCGTTATTGAAATCAACTGCAATTTTGCAAGATATAGACCCAAAATTACAAAAATCCAGCATACTTCATCCTTTGTAGTTTGCATCACATGGCAGTTTGGATATTAGTATTGTTTAGCTTAATCTTGGAACTCCATATTGGCGGCCACCATCTACCTCGGAAAGAATCTTCATCGGAAATCCCTAGTAGTCATCCTTGTCTATATTCTATTTTGGAGGCTTCTGCCACCCATTTGTCAACAAGCTTGAGGGAGGATCTTGAGGGGATTATTAGTGGCGACCGTCCATATGGGAGGCTTGTGGGTAGTCCATCTATAATTCTCCAAGTCTAAATAAAATTGCCCGAGGATGTAATCAAGTTAAGAGTGAACTTCGTAAATCTCATTTGTTTTCTTCCGCATGCAATCTCTCTTGGCCCTAAATTTGCAACAAACTGGTATCAGATCTGTGTTATTGTATCAGTGTCCCAACAAATTGGGTATTATTTGAGGTCACTTATCCATCATTGAGTGAAGAGATTATCATTGCAACAAGGCGTCAACAACGACGACGACGACGACAAGAATATGTTTAGGAGAAGGGATGAGACGTTATGAGATAAGGATGCCATCAAGGGCATCGCTAGGGCGCAAAGGATGCTACAAGGGCACCATCAATGTGGTACCAGAGGTGTTGCCAAAGACTCCACAAAGTATAATGGGTGACGCACGCAGAGCAGCATGAAGCCGGCACATGGTAGCACAAGATGATGCAGTCCTCATCAGGCCTTGGGCACTGTTGTCAGTGCAACACATCATGCTCATCCAAATCTATTGGCATAGAACAGGAGTTAGATGGGGGATTAATTAGAGATTAACTCGAATTCCTAGTGGAGTTTGAATTTGGAGTGAGATTTGTGGCATATTTCGTTGACTTGTTGTTTCTATTTTGTTAGGATCAGTATTCCTATTTGGTTAAAATTATGTCTATGGTTAGTATTTTAGTTATACTAGGATTTGAGGTTCCCATTCAAGAATTCGAGATTCAAGAAGGTATAGATGTAACCTTAAAAAGAATATCCATCTGACGCGTCGACTTGTTTGTAATCCATCTGGGGTGGCTTCCATCGCGCAACTGTCAACTAGCACAAAGGAGGGTCTCAAGGGGGGGATCCATGACGACTGTCCGTATGGAGGTTTGGGGATAATCTGATTGTAATTTTACAAGTCCAAAAGTGAACTTTGTAAATCTTCTGTCTTCTTTTGTGTACAATCTCTGACGTCTTAAATTTACAATAAACTAGTATCAAAGCTATGTGTTTCTGCATAAATGTCGCAACGAACTGGTATCATAGCTATATGTTTTGGGTACCATCATCCTAACAAATTGGTATCACAGTTTTGGTTCGTTTATTCACCGCCACGCAAAGAAATAAACAAGAAGAGAGGTGATGCTTCGACAACAACGAATATGAGGATAGATTTAGGAGAAATTATGAGACATCATGGGATGCACCTCAAGGGAAGCCAAGGTATTGTTAGGGTGTCAAGGATGCTGCCGGGCGCCACTAGGGGATCTTCAGGGTGTTACCAGGAGCATCCCCGAGGACTCTGCAACGTGATATGATTGTCATGAGAAGAGCAGGGCAGGGTTGACTCATGGTGGCACATGACGAAGCAGGATCATGTAGGGCGTCACATATCATAGGCACCGTTGGCAGGGGCAGCATCATGCTCATCTAAATCTATTGGTAGAAAATGACGTGTGTCATTGAAGGAATTCAAGCTACATGGGGATTGTCACAATTTGAATTGAATTCCTAATGGAATTGGTGTAATATTTGATTAGAACTATGCTTCCATATTTGGTTAGGATTATATTTTCCTCAGATTTGAAGATTTCCAATCGACTTAGGAGTCCAAGAATCAAGAGGGGTATATAAAGGGATAAATGCAACCTAAAAAAGAATCTCCACCGGAAATCCACAGTTGCGATCCTTATATGTGCCCCATCTAGGTTGAATGCTGCCTCCTATCATTCTATGACATTCTAGGGATCCATGGCAATCGTCCCTATGGTGGACTTGGAAATTCTCTAAATACGAATATTCTGAGAATATTCTGATTAAGAATGAACATTGTATATCTCATGTGTACTCGTCTACGTGTGATCTTCTCTCTCATTCAGCATCTGTAGCATTTTAATTAAACTTCACACCACAAGACCCAAATGAATAGTTAGTGAGCCAAACACATCAACTATGAAGAGGGCACATTTCTTTTGTCGGGTTTTAGATTCATTCTATGACATTCTTGAAAAAGAGTTAATTCAAAGTCAATATTCAAACTCTGGTAACACTTCACGTAGGAAAGTAACAACAATACTAAAATGAGAAATTTACCGGAACTCCTTCATAAGCACTGAGGAGTTTCAAAGGGTTTCGAAGAAGAGTGCAACCTCTTGTTCCAGCTGCAAAGTGTATCTCTTCTTCACTCCAGTTGTACTTTGTTTGGCATGTTATGTGTTTAGTCATCCTGTAACTTGAACAAGTATGATTCTTAGATTGGAAGACACAAGGATGCAATCCATCTTTGCTAAGAGAAAATAAATAGCTGAATGAATTATGGTCACCTGAAAGCAACTTTATGAGAAATATAACTGTTGTTGGCCACCTGAAATTCAATTTGACCAGAAATTTTCTTGCGATCATATTCAAGAATATCTATCTGCAGTATTTATAGTCAGACTTCATAGTTGATAGGATGGTTTACAAGTTGGAATTCGGAAAAAATAAACAAGTTTAAAAGTTATCATATACTTACCTCGGCAGAAGTAATATACTTGTATATTGCACTCTATCAAGAAAAACAAAATGATTTAGATCATCGAAACATGTGGAGTTAGGATAAAACAACCATCAATAATTCCCTAGAAGAAAATGAACTAAGGAAGCTACCTGAGAAAATCCCAATGCATGATTAAATAAAAAGTCATAGACTGAGATATGCTACCTTCAGTATGCTATTTAAATCACCACAAAGGACTACAGGAACATCTCCATGCTGCTTTGATAATATGCTTGCTCTTTCTAGTAATATGCGAACCTAGTGAACCGAGACAAACAAGAACATTGGTAAAAATGTCTCTCTTGGAAGAAAAGATTTTCTATTGAATATTGTGTCATTGTCTTCAAGAAAACAAAATTTGCTTTTGGGTGCATACAAATGCATATGTGGACAAACCGTTTTCAAAATTTAATCATAAGTCAAATATGAAGATAACCCAAAAACTTTGAAAATAATTAAAACTCATGGCGTTTTTTCACTATTGTTTTTTTTTCCATAATTTTGCACAAAACATAAAATAAAGAGGAATACCTAGCATTGTGGACATCAAAATGCCAGCTCAATTATCATATCTGTCCCAGCTTGATATCTCCACGATTTGGGTTAAATAGCACATGGATGTTGCCCACAAGTACAGTCCGAGAAGATGACCTACATATGTTACCATTTACATGAGCTCCCGATTTAAAGATAATATTCTAACACACAATTAAGGAAAAGCAAAAGCAAGAATACTGCTGACGAAATACAGATATATAAACAAGAACTAAACCAGATATATGGGATGTGCTCTCAAGTCTCGATGGAGGATAGGTAAACTAAAGCTTGACAACTTCTACATCAAACTCATCATGCTAAACCAAGCCAATTTCCAGCATCATACACAAGAGAAGACTTATTATAAAAAATAAATAAATAAATAAACATTGTAGTACGACCTGTCAACTAAAACAACTTCTATCACACCAAAGATAGGCCCGAAAGATTAGTACATGTAGTTCAAGTTATAAATGGTCATAAACATTCAAACATAACATATTTTTTTAGATCCCTTCATGGGGGATGACCATTGAATTAATCATGGCTGAAATACTTACTTAGACATGTTAGTATTTCCATCTTTCATCTGGGAATCATTGCTTTCATTGCAAGGGACCTATATAAAGAGACACAAAAATAAGACTAGACAAAGCACACGTTTTCTTCATGCAAAATAATATCAAGAAAAGTCTATCATCTAGACTTGTATAGTTTTGTTAGATATGAAACCAGAATATATACAATATATAAGTGGATGATAAAAGTGCCTTTAAAATCTAGGGTTTGGGTGAAACATATGAGCTCATTTGACAGATCTAATAGGAAACTGCAAAAAGAGGTCAGATAGATGTCAGGACTCAGGGACATGAAGCTTCATGAAAATAATAGACAAGTTTGCAAATCTAGTGAGCATCACATTGCCATGAGATGATCAAAATGGAACAATGTGAAAGAAAAACATAATTCACATCAACATCATCTAGAATAATAGGAAGAATAAAAAAAACTGAACCACGTCTCTAATTTACTCATATTGGTTTAAATTGTTTTCAACCCTATCATGAACCAAAAATCTTCCACTATGCGCCTATGACAGGAATGCTTTCTTTCCAGCAAGAATGGCACGAGTCCACATCTCTAGGGTGTTGGAGATTAAAAACAATAAATTGATTTTAAGGATGTGCGCTAATTATTTTGAAGAATATCTAGGCTTACATTGAGCAGGATGTTGCTCTTGAGATAAAGCCAAACAAGAAACCTTTATTATGGTTTCCACTATGATGTTCCTTCTAATGTTATACTCTTGATTTTACAGGTAAATACATTAGGGATACAGTATGATACTTCCTCTAAAAAAAATATATCACACTTATAATATGCTACGACCAAAGGCCTTATTCTGATAGCACTTTAGAGTAATTTTCTCCACATGTTCCTTTTACCCCTAAAAAGGTTATCATCACATGTTAATTACTTGAATCTTTCGATGAGGGCATGACAAATAAATCAAATAACCACTCTTGGTTCATAATATATTGCAAATTGAAAGAAGTCAGGTTAGCAATAACCTCCAATCATGAAGTAAAGTTCAGCTCTGCTTTAGCCAGTGACATATCAGCATATTCACAAAGGTTATTAACTAATAGATTACGAAGCACGGACCCAGCAAAAGCATGACTAACTTTTAAACATAAAAGATGATGACTAAACAACCAAAAGGTTCAAACAACTTATATACCTTCAGAAGGCAAAGTTGAGCAACATTATTTCGAAGACCATACTTCTGAAATTCGATGTCTTCATGATGTAATAGGGAAAATCTGTTCTAGGAAGGAACAGAATTGAGAATTAGGTCTATTGTGAGAGGCAAGGCTAGTGTAGTTCCTCCGACATTAGGTGTAACTTGTTAAAACATGCATATGACAAGACATCATTCGTACATTCATGCATTGGTTAATAAACAAAGTTACACCAAATAAATATCACAACTTCATCTTAACGGCGGTGCTGTTGTAGATTGTTATAGAAATTTAATCCAAAAGCCTGCCAAACAGTTTGAACTTGAAATAAACTAGCTCAGTAGTGCAAAACAAACACTGAAAATAAGAAATACCCAAGTAATACTGCCCATCCATATATGTTAAAGGCAGAAGAAATAATGCCCATAAAACAAACAAATTAATCATGTTTCTTAGAATAATCATTTTTAGCAGAAAGCATGGAAACTTACACCTCCTCCTTCCAGAATATAGCACACCCATCGTTTGCTTCCCCAGTTCGGCCCTAAAACTCTAGCAAACTTTAACAACAGGTAAAAGCAGAAAATACTAAATCTTTCAGCTCAAAGATGAGGATACCTTATAAATACCAGTATAACCATCTTCACGAAGAAGATCAGCTAAGTCTTCAAATTTATCAACCTCCTGTTAGCAACAAGATAATTGAAGCAAGGACATAACACTAACAATACTGTCTGATCAAACATAAATGTTAAATCAGCATCACCAATTAATATTTTGTAGATCCAATAAATCAGTTCAACAAGACCTGACCCAACAGAAGCAACGTCATGCAATCCACAATTTTCAGATACCCAAGCTGGAGGTGGAAAAATGTGGATTGCATGAAGTTGCTTCTGAAAAATGGGAAGATGTAAGACTATGAACGGTGCATGGACTTCATTCAGTGGTTACAATTTTAGGAGTTGATTGCCACATCTTTTACCTGGAAACATAATATGCTTGGACAATAATGAGATAGCTCCTTCACTATGCGCTTCTTCCTTTGCTCCCAATTCAGGTGATCGTAAGCAATATGATGGTACAAATCCAAGTGCTTAGAGGCATTTTCAACTCCCAATATATTATACGATACAATCACAAATCTATCTGCAAAATACAATTATACGAACAAGGTAATTTTCCAAAACACTTTTCCTCATATACTGATGAACATTATCCAACACGTACAAGGAGATATAAAACCAAAAACGCTATCAGAGGACATTTGTCGAACACCTAACGTCATTGTTTCTGTCTATAGGAATACGTCTTGGACCTGTTTCTTAAACGAATTTAGACCTATATATCTCGAAAAGAAGTCGCTATGGGCAATATCCAACTTCAAGAACCTAAAGTCGCAATTTCAAAAGCATCGACGCTACAAAAGTTTACCTGAAAACGAAGAGACATTGCGAGGGGAGAATACCCAACGACGGTACCCATCTTCACCGGCGCCGAAGCCGGCTGTTCTCCGACGCTTAGCCCCGCCGCTGCCTTCCTTACGACGAGCGAAAGGCCGGAGGCGCTTTCGCGTCCATCTGTGATGGAGCAAGACGTTTCAAAGCACTTGGTGGCAGTTTTTTACGTTTCAAAACCCAGTCCTATTCTTAAATTTACATCTCCAATCTCCTTTCACCGTTCTACTTTCATGTCTTATTTTTCTAATTATTACATAAAAAATCCCATTAATTTATTACATATATACTCTCGTTATTAATTTGAGTAAGTATTACAATTTTAGCATTATTGTTAAATTTTCACAATTTACATTTGAGTCTTTATATTTCATTATATTTTATTCATAACAAAAAATAATCATATATAATTCATCCTCAGTTAATGTGTATTAAAATTTTAACATCGTGATTAAGTTTCATAAATTATATTATAACTTTAGGTTTCCATTATATTTTTTATCCATTATAGGAAATATATACATTTAATAAAAAAATAAAAAAGTGCAAACTAATGGATATAAGATTTCCACATTTATATAGCTAATTTTATTTTTGAATAAAAGAAATGTGTAAAATAGTGACTCATGTTTCTTCTTTAATATTTTTTGTAGTATTTTATGTTGACTCTTTAAATTCTATTATATTATTTTATTTATAGCAAAACATAGATTTAATAAAAAGTAAAACAAATATAAACTATGTTAACTTTATTGTTATTCTTTGGAGAACTTGGACCATGAGAAATGCTTTGCAGTGCGATCTATATCAATTCTATAATTTTAGTTTCGTGGAACAAGATCATCGTTGACAATAATCAACATACCAACATATTTATTTGTTGTTGTTAGAAACATTTCCCCGGATATCTTGTTTTCATTAAACAAATGAATGAATATTTAATTCATTAATAAGATCTAAAAAATTATTATTTAATATTATGAAATTATTTAATTCCGAAATTGATGCAAATTATGGGATGAGTTGGAAAGGAAAAGAGAGTTTGAGAAGACGGAAAATTATTATGAAGATATTTATGAGATTATTAAGATAATTTGAATTTAATTAAATCTAAAAATTATGGGATGATTGATTAGTGATGGATGGTCAAGATTGATTCTAAAAGAGTTCAAGGTCTAATAAAAATGAAAACTCTAACCTACAATTATAAATAGACATTAAAAATGATTGAAAATCCTCTTTAGTCAAATATAATTTCACTTGTCCTCCGTTTTCACGCAAATCGAAATGTTCCAAAGAGCACCCGACGACTGGTCTCGAAGCTCCGACATATGAGAGAAGCTTCGATGTGACTAATGCAAGCATCATCACGAAGTTATCGCTGGTCAATGTTTGACGTTTGGACAACCTATGACTAGAGGGATTTCGGTTAGTTTTTCGGCCAATTTTATGTACATAAAGGGAATCCATATGTCGTTGACACTCCATGACATAAAATCCTATCCTTTATCTCCTTTGTACCAAGATTTTATTGATATATATTATGCATCATTTGGACATCGTATGTTATAGTTATGGAGATCGAAAAATCGTATTAGGACACATTTTTCCGCCAATGATGAAACCCGGCCCGGGTTGCAGTCAACTCGGTCTGGGTCCAGCATGGACACGGCTTAGGTTCTACAAACTCAGACAGAATTGGATTTGGACGTGGATCAGGTCAGCGACAGCGCGGCCCAAGTTTCTAACGACACGGCTTGTGTGTTTCCAAACATGACCCGTATTTTATCGAGCAATCGTCACGGACATGAACCAACCAACTAGGAGGGGGTTCACACCATACCCAGTTCGAGTTCCACCTAACCGAGGAGTTTTTTATTATTTCTGAATGCGGTCCGAGTTCCATTCAACGCGGACTGGGTTTTGGGGGCAGAAAATTTATTTTTGAATATTTTACTATGGATAATTGAATGTTTATTATGGTTAAACATTCCTAATAATTCATGATCATATTGTTAACATATCTGACTTCATCATATCGTTTAGATATTATTTTGAGATTATTGATATTATCATGACATCCGATCATGTTAGTCATCATAGTATTGATTCAATGAATTTTCCTTGATTGGATCCTTATTTAAAATAAATTAAATTATTAAAATAGATCTATTAGGTAAACAAGATAAAAGATGAAAACTGATAAGTCTTTATATTCTTCGATTGTCTCTAAGCCCTTGAGTCATTTGTTATTGTATAGTATGGGATATATAGTGTACCTAGAGGTTTGAGAAGTCATCCTTTAGGGAAGCTACAACTATCCTATGATCGAATTATTATTTAGCTCTATTGTTGGATGACGATCTGTCGCGGCTTGACCTCTCACTAATAAACATGAAAGAGACATGAAATTTTCCTTAATTGACTGAGCGTTCGTTATTGTATTGAATAATAAATTAAACTGAATTGAATCATGGTCATTCGGAGACTAACATTGACATTGCATTCACCCATTGAATTGAATGAAAATTGTTATTGACTGATGACCATTGATATTGATATTGAATTGAAATTATTAAATTGCATAGTGTCGTGATGATCAAGTATCATTGATTATTGCTAATTAGTATTCATTGGTCTTTGTGACCTTCTTTCCTGATCCTCTTTATTGACATGTAACTTTATTGATTTATTGAGCTCTTATCCTATTCATTCATCCAGTACTCTATTCCTTATAGTATTTTATTGTTATTTATTTTATTGAGCGTTGTTGATCATCAATTATTGTTCTGATTAAATTAGGGACGGAGCTAGGATGAAAAGTTAAGGGGGCGAAATATTAAGAGTGCGGATCGAAATATAAAGAGTGCAAAGGAAAAAATGATAAGTATATATGCATATATAAACATGTAATTATATCAAAAGGCAACAAAATTAAGAAAAAGTTACTCTAGAAAATATATTATAAAATAACCTATAATTATAAATTTTACTTATTTTTTTAAATATATCTTTTTGTTATTCGTCATGTATTTTTTAGAAGAATCACACAACGGAATAGCACGACCTAAAGTGATCATCAAGAAGTGCCCGAAAATACTGGAGACGGATTCTCCTTGAGGAGCAGAGCAGTCAAAGAATGGAAATTGAAATGATTTTTCTAGAATTTGTCATGTTTATCTTGCAAGTTGAATTTCATTATGAATAATATAATTATATTTAACATAATGTATATGTGAAATAATTAACTTTAAATAGTTAGATGAAGATACATGTAACTAATTTTTTAAATACTTAACTAATTAGTTTGATTTGTTATTTAAAGGAATCAAACTTATTTGGTATATATTTTCCATAAATACACATATTACACTATATATCTTTTCATATATAATCATAAATACATATATTATATTTATGTAGATTTCATAAGATTAGAAGGACTTATTAATATATATATATATATATAGATTAAGTTAGATGCAATCAAAGAAATTAGTTATAACTTACAACCGAACCATCACAGTCTTTGGATCGCGCTCTAAACAGACGAACGGTTGAGATGAAAGCGCGTTGAGTTTTCTGACGAACCATCCCCATCCACAACCAAATCTCTTTTCCCCCAAATCATCAGCCGCCAACCCCCTCTAATCCCCCTCTCCGCCGCTGCGATCTGCCTTCTCCGCCGCTGAAGTGATCTGTTGCCGCTAGCCCTTTTCCCTTCAACGAACTGTTGTTGCCACTGCCGCTGCCGCTGCCGCTGCCGCTGCGATCTGTTGCTCTTGCGCCTCCGTCGCGATTTGTTGCAGCCACCGCCATCGCCACTGCTACGATTTGTTGCCACCCTCGCCGATGCGATCTGCTGCTCAGCGCCTTCGTCGCGATTTGTTGCAACCACCGCCGCCGCTACGATCTGCTGCCGCCCTCGCCGCTGCAATCTGCTACTACCGTTGCGATTTGCTGTCACCGCCGCTATGATCTGCTGCCGCCGCTGCTGCAATCTATTGCCGCACATCCAGGATCCCATTCTCGAATGATGTTATATGCCTCATACGATCGCGATGCGTTTTTCAACCTTGTTACGAAGAAACATGAATTGGATTGAACATGTATCATGTGTCTGATGTGCAGAAAAAAAAAAACAAAAAAATATAAGAATGGATGTGCTTTGTAGTGTGATGTTAATTGTAAGAATGAATGTTGTTTGTAGTTGTTAAATGTAATGTTATTTGATAGAACATGAAACTTGTCGTTTGAATGATCTCAAGTAATTAAACATCCACATTATTTTGCTTGTCTGGTGATTCTTGTGATGTACAAGTGTAGGTGTAAGATTCTCCTCTGATTTCCATGTATTATTATGTGATTGTCCAAGAGAAATACGCCTGGACTTGATTATCGTTGTCCAAGAGAACTCTATTCAGCTTTGCAACTTCTTTGTTGGTTTTTGAAGTTTATCATTGTCAGATAGTCAATTTTCATGGACTTGTTTATTATGTTCTTTACTTGTAGAAATTGTCCATAAATTGTAAAATTGAATTCTAATGCTAGTGTCATCGTTTACTTGCGTTTCTAGGCTGGTCTCAGTGTGTCCATTCCATCTCTATCTTAATTATGGGGCAACAGCAGCACTCACCTAAACAATGCACTCTGTTCCTGCATTATTGATCCTATGGTCCACCTTATTTGACCAGTTTTCATTCATGCTCAATTTAGAAGCAGTGCAAAGCCAAGGCTGCAGCGTGGAGGCAAGGATGAATACATACCATTAGGTGGAAAGATAAAGAAGATAGAAAACAGTAATAAAGAGGAGAAACAAGAACAAGATAGGTATAAAATATTGAATGTGCTTAGGCATGTAAGACCCAACCATACGAGTTAGCATTTCTTTAGTTAAGAATGAGTCTGAAAGTAAATTGACTACGGGAAAAGAATGCTCGTCATTTTTTCAATATCTGATATGTACTAGAAAGAAATAATACAATATAAATTTACAGGCAGCCCCATCAACAACTTAACATCTCATTACACCACAACTAGCAGTATTACACTACATACTTCAACATTAGTAGCATAACATAGTCTTAATATATTACAAAAATTTACATTGATGATAGACAAATACTAGAAACGAAGTATCGTCTTATACATAACACCTCATTTAAGAAGATATAATATCATTAAAAATATACATGCTATATCGCCTTATAGCAACACAAGCAGACGGAGCAGCATCTTAGCCTTGGGCCGCCGGACTGCGACCTCGCCATCCTCGTCGGCCATGGCAGCAGCTGAAGGCATGCAAAAGGGTCGATGCAAGCAGCACAATGCATCCATACTGAAGCATATATCCATCAGTCATGTCAATCGATAGATCATAGTTTTGGGCATTTTGACATTGAAAACATCAAAGTTCATGATTTCTTGTGAGTCTGGAACATCTTCGTGAACAGAAGCTTCTGGAAATTGTCATTTCAACATCTGTTTGACAGTGGAACATGCCAAACAAGCAAGAAATAGAAAACCAAATAAATCATAAAGCTAAATAATTCACAGACATACCATAAACATAAGTGCATCTCAGAAAGAAAAGATGCATAAACTACAAACACAAGGTAGATATCCAATGCACATTAAGCACCAATTCCATCTACATTTTCAACTTATGCACTGGACAACATTAACTAGCACAAGTTTCATTAACTCGCGCACAGCAATTAATTAGAAGCTTAAACTCTGGCTAAATCCACCCAACTTTGTTTAATAATGGTTAATTAATAACAATAATGCCTATGTCATGTATTCTTTTGAAAGAATATCATGTAGAATAAATTTAGTAAGAAGCCGCCAAATGAGAAACAATGTACGAGTGCTAAAGAAGAGGACAAGCAAGCTAGAACTACTATTCAGTACAACTTTAGCATTTTGCTACCTTGTTTTTCTTATTGTCCCTAATTGAAACCTTTAGAAACAGTGAGCATCAAGAAATAAATTAAATGTACGGAGAAGGACAAAATTAGTGACTATGATATCAATCAAGATGAATTTGTAAAATAGATAATATAAGAACTAAGAGAAAATAACCTGTTTGAATACAGATATACCCTTAGAGTTTGATCGTTCGAGTTGTTTTAGCTGCCGGAAGAGACTTGCCGTGGTTTAGGGTTCGTCGAAGGAGAAGCAGCAACAGGCAGCGGTGGTGCTCGTGAGGGGGGTCGTCTTTGAGGTGCAATAGCAGAAGGGTTTGTGAGGGGGGTCGGCGGCGGTGGTGGCAGCATTGTAGGGGCGGGGGCGACAGTAGTTCGCGGGGGCAGCGGCAGATCGCGGCGGCAGCAGTTCGAAGGAGAAGCAGCAGCGATAGAGCAGCAGATTGCAGAGGTGGTAGCAGATCGCGGCAGTGATGGCAGAGCAGTAGATCGCAGTAGCGGGAGCAGATCGCGGTGGCGGCAGAGCAGCAGATTGCAGTGGCGGTGGCGGCAGTAGCATATCATCGAAGGTGGGGTTTGATCATCGAAGGATGTGTAGAGAGGATCGTCGAAGGGGGAAAAGGGCCGGCGACAACAGCAAATCACAGTGATAGCGACGATGGCGGCGGGGAGGGCAGATCGCATCGGCGGAGAGGGGGACTACAGGGGTTTGGCGGCAGATGATTTGGGGGAAAAGGGATTTGGTTGTGGATGGGGATGGTTCGTCGGCAGCCAATCCTGGACAAAAAAAAAAACTCAAACCGGTGATGGTTCGGTTGTAAGTTGTAACCAATTTTTGATTGCATCCAACTTAATCTCATATATATATATATATATATAAATAAAAGGGTCTAAATCTTATGAGTTTTTATATTGATGATAGGTCTAAATCTTATGAGTTTTTATATTGATGATAGAAGGGTCTAAATCTTTTAAGTTTTTATATTGATGATAGAAGATGGTGATATAAATGATGAAGTTCAAGAATAAAAATATTACACATGGCGTAGGATTTCGTCCTATTAAATTTATTTATTAGTCATTAGTTTTTCACACTTTTAGTATTATGGAGTTCCGTATCCTTTGACATTATGAATTTTTAAATGCTTCTATTATTGTTTTCACACTTTATAGAATTTATTTTAAAATTTTGATTTTACTAAAAATTATGCAATGTATCTTATACGATTCTGAGCATGTGAAAGTCACATGAATCTCAAGACGTTACAAGAAACATGGTTCAAGATAGACTTGTGTAAGCTGTAAATCGAGAGTTGAGGCTTTCAAAACTTAAACATGGTTTATTTCTATTCCTCATCAACATTATTGAATAAGAAATCGAGTTATCATCTGAGAATTCATCATCATTTTTTTTATTGCAAAGAGAGATTTATAGACTTGATACAAAAAAAAATTAAAATCTAAAATTATAGGGACATATAAGCCACTTGTATAAGATTTTCATATTTATATATTTTTTAGTAAAACAAATGTCTAAAATAGTGGACGCAAATGTTTCTTCTTTAATATTTTTGTTATATTTTATGTTGACTCTTTAAATTCTATTCTATTATTTTATTTATAACAAAACATACATTTAATAAAAAAGAAAAGAAAAGAATATAAACCATGTTAACTTGTCACTCTTTGAATAATTTGGACCATAAGTAATGCTTTACACTGGGATCTAGATGAACGTAGAATTTTAGTTTTGTGAAACAAGGTCATCGTTGACAATAACGAACATACCAACATATTTGTTATTGTTAGAAATGTTTCCCAAAGATCTTATTATAGAACTTATGTAAGTCTGTTCTCAACAATATCAATCTCTTTGATATCGGGAGTTGAGATTTTTTTTTTGTTTTTGTTTTTTTTTTTTGGAGAGGGGGGGGGGGGGGGGGGGGGTGGGGGGGGGTGGTTGTTGAAGAATTAGCAATATCTTTGATACTCAGAGAAGTCATCAATATATTTTTTTGTTACAAAACTAAATTAATGGACCTGATGGAAGGAAATTAATGATTGAAATTAAAAGAATACATAACTTTTATTGATAGAATTTGAACTCATAAGTTTTAAATCTTCGAATGAATAGGCGTGCCTTTCCTTCCACTTTATCAACATTTTGAACAACATAATATTTGGTGGCAATATGTTTTTCACTTTTTGCCATGAAATAAGATGATTTTATTTATTTATAGTCTTTAGTTGATTTTTTTTCAAATGTTTTTTTGGATATAAAATAAGTAGGGTAGAATCTATTAAAAATGACTATTCCTAAGAAAAATAAAAATGAACTCAGATCTTATTTTTCAGTATTCTCCCTCTTCTCTTGTAAATGTCTCTTTTTTTTCTTATTCTCCTTTTCTTTTTTTATTCAGTCTGCAAAATATTTCCCCTTCTCTTTTCTTTCTACTTTTTCTTTAGTCCTCAACATCCTCCTCTCTAGGATGAGCAACTGTTAGTTCTATTAATTAACCAATCCAATAATTCGGTTAATTGATTGAATCGATAAAAAAATTTAACCGTTATCCGGATAAAAAAATCAGCTAATAAAAAATTTCGGTTCAATGAATTCACCATTTTAACCCCAAAAATTGTTATATAAAATTTACAAGTTTTGAAAATATTAAAGTAAAAATACATATGTATTCAAATAAAAGGTAAATATTAAATTTTATATTATAATAATATAGAAATTATTAAATAATTATAATACAAATGGAATTAAACAAAAAATATAAATTCATATACATGTAATAAGTTTTCACAAAAAAATTACAAAATATATAAAGAAATTAATTATTGATTAATTCAATATAATTAAAAAATTGGTTAATTCTACGTAATCGACCGATTGAATTTAGTTAACAACTTTTTTATCTGAACCAAAATTGAATCAAATAATTCGATCCATTAACTATGGTCAATGATGAGATGGATAACCACGCTTAGCCCTATTCCTCTCTATCATCTTCTACTTGGTGCTCTTCTTTTCTTCCTGACTATCTACTACTCCTCTCAAAATGTCTAACCCCTTAAGATTAGATATTATTGTATTTTTGGATTATGATTCTTTTTGTTTTATAAATAAAATTTCGTACTATGATACCCAAACATATGGGAATAGAAAGATCTCATTGGGAAAAAAAATATCTTAGATGATTCATTTGAAAAGTGACTTAAAATTCAAACCTTTGATTTTTTCTGGCCAAACAGGGCCTATGGCAGATACTATTGGGCTAACACATGAAGGGCTTAGGTTTGAGTCGTCTGAAGGCCTCCAAAAAGTTTTCTACTAATTCTATTAATATACTACCCGTTCTTTCTTTAATTGGGCTCCGATAGGCCCAATGCTTGAGGAATGACTACACTCGTTTTATTTATTTACCTTTTTTTAAGAGAGACCATGTATGTGACTACATGAGTCAAACTATAAATGGAATTATGGTGGAGAATAAAAGTTCCAAGAATCAAACTTGTGATCTGCACTAATTCTCATTTCTTTAATTACATATAAATATCCTTTCCTTCTTCTTTAAACATGTTCGGCACTTCAACTGCTACTACAACTAGAAAAATAAATTTGATTAGAAATTTATTCCTTTTATAAATCGTGTTTTGTATTAACTTTGAACAACTTTTCGGAGTTCAAAATTAATTCTGAGAATCCTGCACCTTATGACAGGAGAAAGATTCCTCGAACCAACTTGGAATCACGACTTTGGAATTATTATATTATTGCTGCAACCCAATTGAAGATTTACATCATCATTGATTCATTTCATATGGATCTCGCTTATTAAATTATCATGATAATAATTTATAAATTAAATGATCATAAATTACTAATATTTTGAAACTATCGAATTAGTCTAATGTTCGTGTATCAGTTATGAAGACGATTACGATTTATGAACATAAAATAATTAACATGATGTAGAGAGAGTAAACCCCCATTTACCTCCAATATATAATGACTCCCCATGCATGGTTCATTTGCAGACGACATTTTCAGACACAAGTCACACAGCTAATCTGTGTACGATTCTCAATATGATATTTTGAAGTCAATTGATTTGTTACACCTGAACTGCCTCGTTTATTTCGAAGCTGTACAATGGAATTAATTTTGAAAAAAAAAATGTGGTTTCCTATGATTCCAAGTTAGAATAATTGAGATGATTTTCTTAATTATCACTACTAGCTAATCATTTGACCACTCACGGATTGTTTATTAACCCAATTTATTAAATCACTTGAAGAGTAATTTCTTTACTTAATTAATTAAGACCTTCGACTACTGAATGTGCATCTGCCATTATAATATATGCAGCTTTGGAGAATTATACATCATTCTTGTGTAGTACTTAGTCGAATAAATAAGATTAATGTCCGTGTTCGGCACATAAAAGAATGATAAGAATATGTTGAGTTTAGAAGGGACATCAATATAATTTCGTGTGCCTTGCTAATCAAGTAGTATTTCATTTTGTAATTAATGTATATTTTATTGCTTAGCCATGTGGGGGAGATGTGGTGATCCAAAATTCTAAGGTAATTCATATTACAAGTGGCATATATAGGAGCATTTTTGCTTAGTGAAGGTTGAGAAGAATCTGAACACATGAAACTAAAACAATAGTCTCATTGTGAGATGAAACAAATCAATCCCAACAAACATTGAGCAATAGTTTAATTCCACTGAGATAAGTTGCCTATATTGTTTAGTCTAGTCATGAAAAATTCTCAGAAGGTCGTTAGCTCAAAAAAAGGATTACATGATTCATCTTTCATCAAGTTATTGTGAAAAAAAAGACCGCAATATGTAAAGATTACACGAACCTACAAAGTTCATACATAAAACTTTAAAACATGAAATATAGAAAAAAAAAAACATCATAATAACCTAGTTTTGGAGTGTTCGTTTAATAGGTACGATCAATGTATAAGTAAGCATAATAGTTTTTTTTTAAACAAAAGAGCTTTTCATTTAAGGAGGACCGTGCAGGTCAAAATACAAAAAAAAAGGGCGAGGCCCGGCCGTGGAGCACTCTCCTAGAAGTTTTCACCATTAGAGCGACAAAAAAATGCCAAATAATTCGCTGCTTGGTTAGTACAACTTGGACATTAATCTACTGTGCAGGAGGAGATAGACATCAGTATGGTGCGAATATCAGCAATGAGTTCCCAAATTCTCCATGGGCAACGTGTCTTTGCTAAAATAATATTCACTAGATTCTTCAAGTCGGAGCAGATCTTGACCCTACTTAGTCCTCGTCGCAAACATTCCCCAAGCCCTAGCAAAACATTCCAAGCTTCCATCTCAAGAGATGATGAACCATTTCCCCTTGTTGTTTCTGCAAAAATAAAATTGCCAATATTAGTTCGTAAGAGGTAGTCATTTCCCCCCTCGCTCGTGGCCTCAAAGCCATCGGTATTGAGAGTGACCGGGGGGCTTCCACCGGACTCTCAGAGGATCTTGAGGGCAAATTGCCTATGGGACGTGGGCCGAAATGTATTCATGAAAATCAACCAACGCCTAGACGATCTCGGCGGTTGCATGTCAGGAATTGAAATGAACATCATTACGCAATTTCCAATTCCCTAGAGACAAAGCAAAGATAGAGAGGATATGGTGTGTTGATCCATACCTAATCCCTCGTATACCTAGGAGCTAGATTCCCAAGAGTTCATATATTGAAAAAAGAAATGAAGCTTTGTTTGAAAAATGTTTCAGATTTGGATTGCAAAAGTACAGTGAAAAAATATATGGTGATTTGTCTTTAGAGCATGTCCACGTAGAGAGCATGTCCAAAAGTACTATTAAATTTCAGAACATTGTCAAGTATGGGGAGTTTGCAATAAATAAGCTTCCAAAACAAGTGATTCATCTTAGGGGGAATGGGAATACGCTAGATGATATTCCACGTCTGCCATCCAGGTGTTGGCAAGCGTGGCGGCTAACATAATTATACACCGATTTCATACTGAGGATCCCATGTGTGTCCGTCGCCTAGACCCATGCATCATCACAGGCATAAGAAGGCACATAAATCCAAAAAATAAGTTTACATAAAGCAGATCCGAATAAAACTTGAAGACGAGCAAAGTCCCATGTACCATTGCTGATAGCATGAGCTACCTTTAATTCTGTGAAATCAATATCCATGTTGATATATGTAGTAGTCCTATAAAGAGGGGTGGGCAAGACCCAAATGTCATATAGCATGGATGTGCTATCTCCATCGCCTATGCGCCTGACAAAACCCTCTGTAAATGTTCTTAATAAAGTTAGTAATGAGACTCCATGATCACGCTGTCGTAGAGAGTGGAGGGGGGAATCAAAGGGAGAATTTTCCATATTTATTAGAGATCAAGTTAACCCACGCGGACTGATCATTGTTAAGAAGATGTAGGATTATGTGAGCAATGAGCGAACAACAAATGATTTTAAGATTTCGGATGCCTAGGCCTCCAGAAGATTTAGAAAGTTGGTCTGTAGCCCAATTAATCATATGCATACTCGTCGACCACTGCTCGTGTTCTAGAGGAATGCCAGAAGAAAGATGAAAGGAACCTAATGAGTATTTGTTCCTGTTTGAATATTGATCTAATGCCATCTATTTGGCTTTCGCTTTATTCTTATTTGATATTTTAAAAGACAAATTTTCTTTTATATTTTAAACTTTCGTTGGAACATCCGCCGGAGCACTCCCATCGAAACGTCTGAAGGGGTGGAGTTCATTTCGGAACCTTTGAGGGGAGACTTTTCGCCAGAACCACCGATGGGTTCGATGAGAGACTTTTTCAAAAATAGCAACGATTTTCGAAATTCGTTGAAAAATTATTAGCGACGAGAGTTATTCTAACGACTATCTTCTCGTCCAAAAATTCGTCGAAAATTAGATTTTTCGACGAATTTCATAATATTTCATTTAGCCATCATAAATTATTAAGAATGCTGTAGTGTTTATACTGGATCGATAACTAAAATAATGAATAATTAATTTGTTATCAACAGATGCGGTAGATACCATTATGAAATTAAGATATGATTATAAAATTTAGCATTGATTATTATGAGTTCATGCACTTGCGATCGGCGTGCGTAAAAGAATCATCGATAATGGCTGTAAACATAGACTCCATCGTTCACCTCACTGCCATTATTTTTTTCGTCTTATCAAAGATATCTTGGCGGCGATTTTTTTTCCTCTCAAATTGTGAAAGTTCACCTCACTACCATTATTTTTGACAAATAAATTCTTCAAAATTTCGATGATGAAACGTCCACTGATCATTCCAAAGGATATATGCATCAGAAGTTTTTAAAATAGTATAATATTAAATAAATTAAATTTTTGAAACATTCAGATTCTTGAAAATAAAATTTTGAAAATAATATAATAGTAAATACAATTAAATATCTCACACATTTGAATTCCCAAAGAGTAAAAAATATATATTATAATGTAACTCCGATGGATAAATCTTTTGGAATCTCTAACAAATTTTGAAATTTGCTAATGAGTTTTAATATAATATTAATTAAGTATTTCAATCATTCGGATTCCCTAGGACTGAGCTCGGGCCGGGCCGGGTCGACCCGGACCGGCCCGACTTGGGAAATCGGAAAAATAACCCGGCCCGGATTAGATTTGGGCCGGGACCGAGTCTCTTGGCTGGAAAACCCGCCGAGTAACGTGTCAGGACCGGGTCTGCAATGCAGATACTCGACCCGAACCCGACCCGATATTACTTACTATATAAACCCTATCTCTACTCTCTTCTCTCATTTCAATCTCTCTTTCTTTCTCCCATCTCTCTCTCGCCCTCTCCCTCTCTCTCACGACGGCGACGGCACCGACGACTCCGACGACCGTGACTCCGACGGCCCTCCTCTCCTGACTCCCTCTCTACTCCGGCCGTCTGGTGCCGGATCGGCCACCAGGGGCTGGATCGGCCACAAGCAGGCCGATCCGGCCGCCTGCTGGCCGGTGGCGGATCGGCTCGCCGAGTGGCCGCGCCGGATCGTGGCTGCCAATCGTGCGCGATCGATTCCCGGTCGCATTTTCGGATGACCGGGATCGATTCGGAATCGGATTCGGCAGGGTTCGAGTCTGATACCGGATCCAAATTTTTTTGACCCGGCATAATTCGGGTCGGGACCGGGTCCGCTCAGACCCGGACCCGGTCTCGGATTTCCTCAGCCCTAGGATTCCCAATGATATAAAACTTTGGCAGATATTAAATACTTTGACTAATAGATGGAAAATCCGCTTGATAATTCCAAAGTATTTATCCACCCGAAAATGTAAAATAACATAATATTAAAATTTTCAAATAAACAATTTATCATCCACCGAAAAAATCCATCAAAAAAATGCCTCTCCTCATTATTTTTTCTCAATTTCTCTCATTCTACTCTGACCATCTGCTCTTCACTTTCTCTGTCAATGGCTCCCAACTTCGGCGACCAGCTTCAGCAACAATTGACGCTTTGCCTCCGGAAAATTTTTTTCCCTCTTCGACGGTCTCCAGGAACAATCTTTTCTCATTTCCTACCTTCCCCATCGCGATGACAGCAAATTCATCTTTTTTCGGCGGTGTGTGGTCTAATGTTTGAGATGAATCAGACTACATTAATGGTTCGGAACCTGATTCCACCCTATTACTTTTTTTATTTCACAAACTAAATTCTTAACCATTTTCTCTCTTTTGCCATTTTTTAATATAAATAATTTATTTATTACATATAAAATATATTAAAAAGTATTTATATAATAGATTTCTTACTTATTATTTCATTAAAATTTAATATTTTATTAAATATAAATTATTAAAAAATGCTTTTTATATTTAAATAATATATTTTAAAACAGTTTTTAATAAATAAAATTATTTATTTATTACCAAAATTATATTTTATATTTATAATATTTCAAATACATTCTAAATTAATTTATCAATTCAGAAGAACCACGGTTCCATTTCTAAACGCTGTCTTAACTAGCAATGGCACGGAAGGACGGATCCACCCTATTTGGCGAATATAATATTTCCACTAGTGGCTATGTTGATGCTGCCCTCTAATTTTTTTTTGTGGTGAGGGCAATCCCATTCCTAATAGGATCCGTATGAGTTAAATGGAACTCTTCTATGACATATCCTTTGTTAACAATTATATATTATAGAAGTTTTTATATTAGTATGATTAAAGTTTTGATGGATTTAACTTGACCTGTGTATAAGATATTTTGATGCTCAAATTTTGTAGTACTTTACTTTAATCAACATTTGAACGTTAAAATATGATAATTAAGAGGAAGTTAAGGTAGAATGAATTTTCAACATGTTAACGCATTTGAGATAGGTTCTCAAATTTTTTAGTCTTTTACTCTTATCCGTTATTTTCAACACAAAATCTACACTTTATTAATTATTAATTAAGAGATAATGGTGAAAATGCAAGATTTGAACTCTATTTTTTCTCGGATTAGTTAAAGCACAATTCTTTCTTATTGCATCAATTTTGTTTATTCTCATTTTCAATCAAATTTTCTTATTTTCACAATTAATATTTAACAAATTCAGTTAGAAAAAAGAATTTAAATTAGTATATGCGAATTTGATACTTTATTCATTATTTATTATTTGATATGATCTACTGCACTTGCTAATTTTGTTTATGCATTTTGCACAAAACAATTAATTACAAAATATAATAAATAGGTTTCAATAAATAGATTTAAAAATAAAACAATAATAAGAGCAAGAGATGTGCGATAAGAATAAAGTAAAAATGTTAGGTAAATAAAAATTATACACTAATGATTAGCCCTTCCAAAATTCAAAATTGTGCTGAAATACATACTATTAAAATGACCTAACTATTTAAATATATAGAAAATTTTGAAATTTAGTAGATGAATTATGTTAATAGAGAAAAAAAAACTTGATGAATTATATTTATGATATAAGATGTATAAAAATTAAATACGTTAAAAGATTAAAAAAATAACATGTAAATATTATAAATGTTACTAATTGGATTTTTTAAAGCAGCTGACATAGGAAATAAGAATGACAAACTACATCTTATAGTTGAGATTAATATTTGGAGTGAGAATGAACTTGAATTAATGGACTGGGAGCAAAATATATGAAGGTTAATGGGAATAACCAATATTAGGTCTTATGTCATGAAGGACATATTAATAATATAAAGAATTTAGTACGGGCAAATACATCCATGTAAAGGAGTATGGCTCTGCCCTTATTATCTGTTCTGTTTGGATGACAGAATTTGACCATAATTTGTTCAAGTTCTGTGAAACAAGACATGTTAATGTCACGTGAGTTGGGGCAAGAATTCCAAGTTCTTGCCTCCAGCAAGAACTTTTCAAATTTCTTGCTGAAGGCAAGAACTTATTTTTATTGGATTTTTTCTTTTTCTTTCTTTTAATTATTTTAATGTATATATATATCATTTATTTATTTAGTAATACATTATTATTCAACTTATAACATAATTCATAAATATTTTATTAATTAAAAAATATTTAATACTAATAATTAAAAATATTTTATTAATTAGTTAAAATATTTTACTTAGTATTATAGTATAATAAATTTATAAAGTTCATATTATTTAACTGAATTGATGTAAACATTATATTAAATTATATTTATTGTATTATAATATTAATTAAATAAAATTAATATAAAATCTTATGTATAATATTAAATTTATTAAAATAGAATTTTACCAATTATAATGTTTAATTATTTTTAGAAAAAAATATATTATATTTGAATATGTAAATTTTAGATAAATACATATAATATTTTTATTTATTATAATTTTATACATTATAAAATAATAAATTATATTAGTTCTTACTTTTTATCGAAACATCCACTAACGTTTATTTATCAAATCAACTTTTTAAATTTTCATAATTATATTTTTCATCCAAACACCCACTAAATTTTTTTCATCTAATCGATTAATTCTCAGGAATAGAACGAGAACTTAAAGTTCCTATCCAAACACAGCCAAGTCGGATGTGAGGATTTTGGGGAGGTGTTGTCCCCTAATTGTTAATTCACTTTAAAATATTATAAAAATTAAGAAATATAATTTAGTATACATGTTGGCATTCCTTTATTTTGTGGCTCCATCCATTATTGATTGTGAGGGGCTAATTCTAATTCTAATTTTATATTTTTTTAGTTAATTTGATATTTTTTCACTCGTACATTTGATTTTTTTAATAATTCTATTTCAAAGTGTTTATTTCATATATTTTCATGTGTTTATACTTTTGTATGTCTTAACGTAAAAATCTTAATCAATTTAGTCAACATTAATGGCAAAAAAGTAATAAAAATCAAATAAATAAATAAATACTACAAGAAAATGAGTGCTTAGTGACGTAAAGTAGCGTCGCCTAAAGTAGTGATGCTACATAGAAGCCACTGGCGTCTTCATGGCGTCCACTTTGTGTCACAATAGTGCGATGCTATTTGTCTTTCGATAACGTCTCATTAGCGCGTTCTTAGCTATTCACGAAATAGACGCTGATGATGGCGCAATGGAGACGCTACGTAGACGCTATTATCGTGTGCCACAGAGCGAAAATGCGCCGCAGAATCTAGCGCCGTTCTCGCGTCGACAACTCTCGACGAGAATCTCGCGTCGCACGCATTGCGACTCTAAAGAGACGCTACCTGACGTCACATGCTTAGGCGACACTATGTAGACGCGAATGTGATTACTTGACAACTATTCTTAGGTTATCTATAATTATATTGCTATTTATTTTATATTTAAACCCTAAACCCTATATATTGTATATACTATATGTTAATCAATAAATTAATTAAATATTATATTAGTATTATCAACATATATATGTATTCCTACATGATTATCCATATTATATATATGTACTACACGATTATATATATATATATATGTATTTTTACATGATAGGAGTGTTCATAAATATATAATTTGTTACCTATATTATTTATGTTATTTATACATACAATATATATAATATCTTAATTATGCATAACAAAAATGTAATTCAAGGAACCTTTTGTTTGGAGATAAAATATCAATTGAAATGACTGTTAGTTATCAATAACAAGGCAAACTTCCAAAACCAACTCCTTTGTTTCTTAGACACATTTGTTCTAGTTGAACGATCACATTTAAGTCAACAATTAGATCCTTCTTCCCCCTGGACATTTTACATTAAAAAATTTAATAAAATGAATGTGAAGATTCAAAGATTAAAGAAGTAGGTTGCAATTTTTTTCTCAAGTAGCCACATCTCATAAGGGGTACAAAGAAAAATAACCTTTCAATTATCGTTCATCCACACCACGATTAAAATTGTTATTTAAAGATAATGAATAAATTATGAAAGAAATACATGAGCTACATAGTAGGTAAAGAAAATAAGTGAATATATAATTGAACTATAACGAAAAAAATCTAAGGATCGAGAATTCTAACTCCAACAATGAACGTACCTCTAGTTCCACCATCACAAAAGGAAGGAAGCACACAATCGATTAACACCATTAAGATCCAACTCACCAACCTCGTCGAAGCAATGATGATCTAATAACCCATCATCAAATCAACCTTCATAAAATTCAAATTTGGAAATGCAAAACTAAATTAATTGAAAATGGTCATGAAAAATTAAAGACAGGTGGTGTGTATTCACAATTGCATCTACTTAGTCTAATCATGATAGAAATTCACAATCATATCAATTATTAGTTGTGAGATTATTTTTTATTGCATATTTTATTTTTTTTATTTTAAAGCTATATCCTTATATTATTTTGTTAGGATATTTTTTAGTAGTCATATCGAATTTTTGGTCGATTTTTTTTCTATTAGGTTGCATCTTTACATTCTTTCATGTTGAATCTTTATTTCTCTCTAATTATTGAATGATATTCACGCGTCACACTTGAACAAGGCCATGTTCTCATGTATACTCAGCATGATTTATGCATGTGTGACTAATCCAAAGCCTGCCTCATGCACTCTTCCCCCTTAGGGGACTCAACGCACAGAAACTCACGCAAAGTGTCTCTGATATCATATGTAATTTTCTATAGAAAACGTGACATAAATTCACTATAAAATGGACTGGTTTTACAATTATCTTTGCGAGAAATCTAATTGAGTTTACTCCAAAATTGATTAGGTCAAGCATAGTATAGCAATATATAGAACTTGATTAAGGTTATAACAATATAGATGGGGTTCCGATAACACACATTTTTATGCTGCCTAAACATAACTTCCAAGATAAATTATTGTGGAATTCAAGAGCGGGATTTGGCCATTCAATTTACTGTCTTAAATAAGCATTAAATTTATCCATGCATTCTAAATTATTTAAGAAGAATGTGACCACCAATTTGTATTGAATTTTATTTGTTTACGTGCAGGACATCCATGGTGTTACTCTTCCTCTAAACTCTACATACACTAGAAGAAAATTGGCGAATAATGAAAGAAGGAGACGTGCTATTACGTCGCTAATCACCAATTTTCTTGTAGTGATAGAGGGATTTGTAGGCGAGCATGAGAACTTCAACAAATGGGCAATCCTTCCATCAACACCATCAAACTACTCGGACACCTTCTTTGGCGCCGACCTTATTTGCCTCATCTGACAAACCTCACTGCCAACTCCATCTTCTCCACCATTAGTTCTCTCTCTTCTCACAAGGCAATTAGGTATTCAAACTTTGCTATTACATGCCTTTGAAAGTGTAGTACATTAGTATCTATAGAAGCGATGACCTCTTAGGATTTTATGTTAATTTGGTATTTAAATTTATGTGAAAATTGATCAAAAAAATTATAAGTCACCCATTAAAAAAAGATGTGAAACTTAGGCTAAGTTCGTTCCAACTTGAGTTGGATTTGGCGTAGAGTTTGAAATCACGCTCAAAGCAACTTAAAATCAATTTTGGTTGTCATCAGACCCAAGTATAATATCAATCCAGGTTGAGTTCTTATGTAACTGACTTTATGTGCTACTCTCACTTTATTTTTGATACTTTTGAATCCAATCATTTTGCATATTTGAAATAATGATATTTAGGATAAAATAAATAAATAATGGATAGTTTCTAGCTCAAAATAATTAAAAATTTGATACGTACATGTAATAATCGTAATTATAAAAAAAACAGCATAAATGATATATGTGAAATATGTGTTCATCACATGGCAAATGATCATATATAGAAAGAAAATCAATCATAAACATCAATGCAATTAGTACATAAAAAGATCATAGTCAAGCAATGCGTCATACAACGAGTTAAAACAAAAAAAAGACAACCCATAATATTTAGGAAGGCTTCAACTAATTTGCAATCAAAACTAATAATATTGTAAATAAAATAAATTATATATGATAAATTGAAACTTTGTTACGGGTCAAAGATAACTCAACATTATAAGGAATTTGCTAAAATTTCTCCTTATCTGATTTGTTGAAGCTTGAGCCTCTTTCTTAACTTAATCAACTAGAATTTTCTATCTATGGATTTTTTATCTAACCACCAATAGTGCGTTTTTAGGTCGTAGATATATTCCTCTATAGCCTAATTACAAATGAGTTTGATAAGTTTTAATTCATTTTCTATCAAAATCCCTGGAAAGAGTCAAATTGGCTCAAATTGACCTTGATGTCATAAAATGGACAATCACATGCATGAAAATTATAACTTACACTCCACAAAGACTCTTTGGATTAGAATGGTTATTTTTTTATTCTTTAGCTAGTGTTAAGGATTGTAAAATCAGATAAAAGTTTATTACGATCTATGACACATAGCTCACCGACAACAAACCTCATATTTTATTCTTTTAGCTTCATTTTCATTCGGGTTTGTTGGTCACTTTTGTTACATGTGCAGAAAAATTATGTCCTTATATTATTATTTTTGTTGAATACTCATAAAGAAATTGTTCAATCTCGTTAACTTGGCATTTGTTTAAAATATATACTTTAGAAATTATAGGCATGACCCAATGACCCTTTTATAAGTATTCCAACTCAAGCTTGTATATACCTTTATGTGATAATATATTTCATAAGGAAAACTCAATCAACCCCAAAAATCTATCCATTGCGAGAAATTGAATTAAGAAATTATTCATATAATAATTTATATGATTTAATATTACTCTACTATATTTTTGAAATATTTTTTATATATTTCTAACTTTGATTAAGTTTTATATTTTATTTATAGTACTAACTGCATTTATATTAGATTTATTTTATTATTTAAATTTGAAAATATATAATCATATTAATGTAGGGTTAAAAAAATCATCGAAAAATTAATCTGTTAAAAATTGATTTTTTTATTTTTCTGAATAAATTCTAAAATAATATCTTAACTTTTCTAAACTGACTAGAAATCACCCAATAATTTTTTAAAATAAACAAATGATTCCATCAGAACCACTAATTCCATGCACAAGGGGACATAGACCCCTTTCTTTTCTCTCCCTCACGTCCTTGTCAAAGGACGCAACAGCTATGCCCAAATCAAAAGACAACATGATCCAAAACATGTAGCTTTTCTATGCAAATTTGACCTACTACGTCACCAATTGGATGAACCGAGCAATCTTGATTGATCGCTAAACTATCTCTGTCCTCGTAATATTAATCGTGCATACGCCTTTCGGACCACGATACCTTTCGACTTTATATGTATTTGTGTGTATGCATTGTATATATAGAAGTCCAAAGTCTGTCTCCTATGTATTAGTTTTAGAAGTCAAATTAACTTATCAGCTTGTTGAGAAAATTAATTGCCTTGTTGTGAACAAGTCTTACAATTTGTGGGCTTGTAACGAACCGATCGATCTATACTATTAAACTCGTGATTGAGACTGGTGATAGAGCTAACTTAATTAACCTTTTACCCCTATTAATTAAAGGGTCAATTTTGAGATGAATTGATGGGAAATCCCAAGTGTTTGGAGGTTGATGGGTTAAAATTATACAATGTACAATACAAGAATAAGACAAACACTATATATTTTTTACCTCATAAAACTCTCTTCACGAAGAAAAAAAGGAGAACATCGCGAAATCTATTTCACTACATAGAGATTAGTCACAACAATATAAATCACTATGATCTGTTGATCATATATTCCAGGTGGTTTTTCTACACCCACAAGAATCAGTATCAAGCTTGAGCTGTCCACTAATTCTCCAATGTTTTTTTTCTTAATTTTGATTTGTCATATATATAACAAGCTCCATGTAGATTTAAATTTATAAGAAAACTAACATATTGCGTACTTACCGTTTGGTTCACAACAAGTTGCTCCTGCAGTAATATTCCCCTTTTTTCCCCCTTGTTCCTATAATAAATGCAATGGGGCTCACGAATTAAAATTAAGTGTTGGAGTTGGTGAATATTTTAGGGCTCCTTGTTTCTCACACCGGGTTCGTCCACGTGAACTTAGGAGAATTTGAGTATTACCCAATTAACAATATTGCTGGCGTACAAACGAAGGGGGGGAGGGGTTCGGGAGGCCCCGCCCCCGACGGCGGTCCCGTTCGCCGGTGAGCGGGCGGGGGTTCGGGGGCAGTGCCCTCGAAACCTAGACGAGTTTTGGGCTTTTGTTTAGCCGGCCCGTGTGGTTCGGATTATATTTTTTCTTTGTTTGTTTGGATTTTAAACTTGGTTTGGAGAGGCTATTAATAGCCTAATTTCTGATGTAATCTGTGTGACGGCTGAAAACCTAAACGATATAGTGGAACCTCTTTATAGGACGTAGCCCTCATCTCAAGGGTGAACCTGGGTAAATTCGTGTGCCTCTTCTATTTTTCTGCAATTTCTCTGCAATCTTATCTTTCTCGAATTTTCCCATCGTTAAGAACTTTTTACTGAAAAGTGGGAACCAAATGGGATTATGATATAACTAGATCCATATCACCGGATTAAGCATGAATTAATTTAAACCCTTAAGTTATCAATCTCACCAGATTAACACCTGTATCTAGATCGAGTTAAAAGATTTATACAACAAATAGATAAATATTAAGATCGTGGGAACAAATTACCCAGGTTTCATATAAAGGGTGCTATCATATCTTAAACATAAAGCTAAATAATAACAGAATCCAGTTAGGTGTAATATGCCCAGATCCATGCAAAGCATGCAAGGAAAAAAGAAACCTGTGGGTCCAAAAACCACCATGCATGCACAGGCCATCGGGTCATATGTTTTCAAATTTCAATTCAGCATCTGCGTCTCTCAAGCTGTACATCTTCCATCATTTGGCTTGCCCACTTTTCTGACCTTAATTTGTAAAAAAAAAAGCATTATTTTGTGGTTCATGTTTAATGGATTCTCTTCCTAGCAGCACGTAACGCCGTCGGATTGGATCGGCCAACTCATCCAAAGTCGGCTAGCTACCAACCATGCGTACATAACACCACTGAGATATATATGCATAAATTGTATCATATATGTCAATTAACGAATACTAAATTAACAAAGGCTTTGACAATGCACAAGGTTTATCGAATGAGAAGGATGTAAATAGAGAGAGAAAACCGTACGAAAGTTGTCTTTTCCAACGTTTGATCGAGATTAGTTTAATTTGTCGTTGTTGAAGAGTTGTTTCTTAATTAATGATGTCACTAAATTCTTTTGTTAAAAGAAATAGATTAGACAAATATGTACCCAGTGAAGGTGATGTTGATGCTTTTGGTCTTTTGCTTATAAATAGAGTACTCGATCATTTATGTGCCAAGCACAAGCAAACAGTAGCCCTTGTCCTTCTCTTTAGGTCTCTCTCTCTCTCTCTCTATTTTCCTCTGATTGTATATTTTAATCATGCATGTAATATGATGAGTCTGAAATGCATTTGCATTTCCAATAGTTAAGGCGCAGAATTAGATAATCTCGTACGTGATGCGGGTAATTTAACGTTTATGTAAACGTTAAATTAAGGATAGTTTTAGTAAGTGTTCGTGGATAATTAGGGACGCATATCGTATATTCCTCTTTATACTTAGCTAATGCATGCATATATGATTAGGGGACAGTGCTTCTATACAAAAAAGGTGGCTGGCGATATTAGGATATGTGGAGGAATTAATTCTCTGTCACTAATTGCCTCCACATGCTATAGTTTTACTTTAGAGAATATGATGTAGTCTTCAAGCAACATAATAGTATTAACATCGATAAGACAGAGTCTAAGATGCAAATTCAAAGTTAAGTTGAAATTTATGCCTTTAAACAGATGGATAATTAGGTATCGTGATCAATATAATTTATTCTTTTGCATTGCTGTCAGAAGATTACATTTCCATGCGTCCACGTGAGGATAATCGATTATATTATAATCCAATACAAACTATGTGATCTGGTCTTGATGTATATATTTAGTCTCCGTGTCCGTATACTGAGTCAATTACATATTTGTCATGGCAGTTCAACCCCATTGCAGCATGATGATGGCCAAAATGAAGTTGTCTATATTGATCTTGCAAATCATCGTCGCCGTCGTAGCTGGAAATACGGCGCCTCCTCCGGTGACGGAGGTAATTCTGCAACAGTTGGCCGGTTCGTTGCAGAAGTACGTCGATCCCCTTCCTCAGATGCCGACGATAGCGGGCTTTCGCATGAAGATGGGCAAACCAGCCTCTGTGTCACTTACCATTGGCATGTACCACAAGAAATGGGTATGTTCCAATTCATGTCACCTTGCTCACTTCCTCTGCTGGCTAGATTATATAATTAGATCTTTGGTAGTGTACATGACTTCAGATTAATATATATAAGCATGGCACGTTACGTCTGGCTAAGTTGTAGTGATATGAAGTCACTTCAGATATCACTGTCTTTTTATAGAGAGAAATATTGATGTTGGATCAACGCATGTATATATTCTAATTACGTGATTTCCATGCAGAAATTTCACCGCGACCTCCCGGAGACGCCGGTCTTCGTCTACGGCACCAGCGCCTCCGAGGCTACCTTCCCCGGCCCGACCATCGTTGCGCGGCACGACGTCCCGCTCTCCGTCAAGTGGGAGAACCACCTCCCGGACCGCCACATCCTCCCGTTCGACGTCACCGTCCCCACTGCCGTCCCCAAGGCCGGCGGCGTCCCGACGGTGGTCCATCTCCACGGCAGCGTCCACCCGCCGCAGTCGGACGGCAGCGCCTTCGCCTGGTTCACCGCCGGCTTCCGCGAGGTCGGCCCCAAATGGGTCCAGACCACCTACACTTACCCCAACATTCAGCCCCCCGGCAACCTCTGGTACCACGACCACGCCCTCGGCCTCACGCGCGCCAATCTCCTCGCCGGCCTCATCGGCGCATACATCATCCAGAAGCCAGACATCGATGACCCCATGGAGCTGCCGTCCGGAGAGGACTACGACCTCCACTTGATCATCGTCGATCGAAGCTTTAACACTGACGGCACCATCTACATGAACTCCACCGGCAACAACCCTTCCATCCACCCGCAGTGGCAGCCTGAATACTTCGGCGACGCCATTGTCGTCAACGGCAAGGCATGGCCCTACCTCAATGTCACCAGCCGCAAGTACCGTTTCCGCATCATCAACGCGAGCAACGCGCGCTATCTCCGCCTCGCCCTCTCCAACGGCCTGCCTTTCTACGTCATCGGCTCCGACTCCTCGTACCTGTCGTCGCCGTCGAACACTTCCACGATTTTGTTGTCCCCGGCGGAGATCGCAGACGTCGTGATAGATTTCTCGCAATCAACGACCACGACCGCGGAGATGACCAACGACGCACCGTACCCGTTCCCCACAGGAACGCTGCCGGATGCGCAGACGGGCAAGGTCATGAAGTTTAACATATTCCCCATGGACAAAAAATCGGAGGTGGACAACTCGACGGTGCCCCACAAGGAGGTGGGATACGCCGGATCCACGGTGACCGGCCCGGTGACAACCACTAGGTACATTACCATGTACGAGCAGCGGAGCGCCGCGAACACGCCGACTCGCCTCTACATCAACGGGCTCCGACTCGAGGACCCAGCAACGGAGACGCCCAAGCCCGGCACGACCGAGCTGTGGAACGTCATCAACTTGACGGAGGACAACCACCCACTGCACATACACCTGGGGATGTTTCAGGCCGTCAAGGTGCAGGAGCTGCTCGACTTGGCCACGTTCAAGGCGTGCATGACGGCGAACAACGACACGCTGAAGTGCGACGTGAACGCCCATGCGGTCGGGAAGTTGCTGCCGATTCCCGACCACGAGAAGACCTGGAAGAACGTGGTCAAGATCGAACCCGGGTACATGACCAGCGTCGTCGTCGCGTTCAAGCTGGTCGACACCAACCAGACCTACCCCTTCGATGTCACGGCCGATCCGGGCTACGTCTACCATTGCCATGTAAGTATAATTATTTTGTACTATATATATGTGTGTGTGTGTTTCTCATTTTTCTGATTATTGTACATGATATACTCTTGAGAAATATGTTCATATTTCCCCTGTCCTTTTTTTTTTGCAGATATTGGATCATGAAGACAATGCTATGATTCGTCCACTAAAGTTTGTGGCTTGAGATTTTTCTTGTGACAGGGAAAGAAAGTTTGTGGCTTGAGAAGAGTGTAAATGTTCAAAATTTTAATTTATTTTCTTGTTATACATTATACTGCATGAGATGATTCAATTACATGTTTGCTATTAGAGAATAAAGCATGGCAGGAGGACCTTTAGAAAGAGGAAGATATCATGTGCATTTGAGCCCTTTATCTTCTACAGTGTTCTATGGAGGCTTCTTCTCATTCTAGAATTTATATTGTTTTTTAGGGATGAATGATGAGCAAATGTTGTTGCACTGTATGTATTCGTTTACTTGAGAAGTTATTTCTAATTATTCTCCTTGGAATTGTGATACTTCATATTCTTGTTTCTTCATATAAGGTTCTATATATGTTGCAAATTCACTAGCCTGCGTATTATGTTATGTCGACATGGATATTTGCATATATCTTAAACTCTTACCGACAATAGTAAATGATTTTCAACTTGTTATCCAATGGGCTTTAGGAATACGAAGCTCGGAAAAAAAGAAGAGGGAAGAGAAGGAAAAAGAAAATGAATTTGTCTTGACAGAGATGTTTTAAGTTTGTGTGTTTTAATTTTCGTTCAGACTCTACTGATTATATATATGTAGATGATGGTCATTTGATCATAATACCAAAAAAAGAAGTGTGTCGAACCAAATAAAGATTAGATAACTGAGAATTATGTGAAATTGAATTAGTCATATAATTCAATGAATGTCTAAATACTGGGCACTAAAATTACTGTATGGAGGTGTTGAACGTGAATACTTGAAATAATTTGATCATCAATGACGTCGCTGAGATAAGCGAAACATTTTTTTATAAATACTGTTAAGAAGTTTATTTGCTAATTCTAGTTCAAAGTTAGTGTCCCGCATCGTCACTAACCATAAATAACCCTATATCAAACACGTGACAGCTGAAATATAACACCATAAATCAACCAAAATCGTATATAGTAAGAAACTTTAAGCTTCGGAAAAGAACATGTTACAATATTGAATCCACAATACGCCTTTCTTATGAAATATTATATACGCTGGAAATTGTTGATATTAATCTGCATTTAGAGAAATCCTAAACCGAGCTCAATTATCATTACTTTAAGGATAGCATAGGCCTCAAAGGCTCTAGCACATATGATGCTAGCTGGTTAATTTTAATTAGCCTCTCTCTCTCTATATATATATATACACACTTGGTAGGAATCCTATTTAATAATCGAATATTGCTTGTACTTGCTTGAGCCTGTAAGTGATATGATATTTTAAGTGTCCAGCACTTGACCACTTGTGCTACCACTTCGTTGGGCATCCAATCTCTTAAATACGGATTTGACAATGATAATATTATTCCTGTTCTTGGCGACTGTGTAAGATCATGAGATGACGAGACGACTCTACTCCTAGCTAGAACTCCCCGACAATATAGGCATGTCATGCCTGATATTTTCAGTGCACTACTTTAAATTTTCATGTTAGATGGATGAATCAGTCTCCACCACTGACCGACACAAGCCTGCACCTCGATCTATATCTGATATCTATGCATGGACAGTTGGACACTTTTTAGACCTAATTGTTTGCCACATTATGCGGTTCCTTTCTATTATTATCTACGCATAGTTAGGAAAATGAAGCTTACGTTCGATCGATAAATGTTACTTTTGTCGGTGTACCCACTGCCATCAAAGAATGAATGATTGGTCATGCTGATCATTCAGACAAGCTGCAGGAAGAAAGATGCATGGGGGCTGATATAATTGAGAATTAATAGAGACAACGACCAAACTATATGGCTGTTTGTGGATTGATCTCGCTACAAAACAAGGATGATGCGTATATAATTATCACTGTCAATTTCATATCATGCAATCATTAGAAATTTTAACCTCATTTTTTTTTTCAATGCACGACACTTGTCCTTATCTTTACTTCTTCCCGAGATCAATGCTTGTTGCACAAGTAGTTGGTTCATGTGGAATTTGACAACTCTTCTTCTAATTGTAATGTCATGTAAAGCAAAGGTAACGATGACAAGAAATTTTTTTCAATATTGTAAGGCGTATTCTAATCCGCTATAGTTTAGGTAGATCTATCACTCAATTAAGTCTTCAAAATGGCCAAGTGTATGACATGAATTGAGCATTAATGCAACGTGGGGGTGAAAATATATAAGGGATGTAGTAGTTCTAAAACAAGAACTTACGTAATATTTTTCCGTTCTACTTGTTTCTAAACAAAATTTGGATTTTCTTTATATTAGAAAAAAACAATTATTTAATCTGAATTCGGAGACATCATGTAGTTTAGCAGCACTTTTCAGCACCTGATAAAAGACTATTAAATTCGAGTTTTTTTTTTTGCAATTTTTTTACTGAGCTTGTGATGTCTTCATTTTAATTAAAAAAACGTTCCATCAAAGCTTCAACTTTAACTCAACCATGGTTAACGAAAGATGCTAATAGCAAATGAAAGCTATTCGTTGGTTTGCCGTCGGTAATTATATGGGCAGAACTTACCAAAAAGTAGACATTAATTCATTTAATTACGAGCCATAAATGAAGAGAAGCCCACGGTACTTTTCTCTGTGTTGTAACAATTTGCAAGACTGCAAGTCCTTATAAGAGAGTTGCACCAACATGTCCTATTTTGTCATTCCCCTATGAATACATCCTAATTTTAATCTGATTAACATAGTTTTAATTTCAAGCCAAGATTTGGAACCAAGTCTAGATCTTTTCAATTTAGCCTTAAAAAGACAATTGTTTTTTCATATATATTTTGTAATTATCTATCAGAATTATGTACAAGCTAAAGGTGTAAATATAATATTGTTAACACGCGACATGAAAAAGAGCGTTGCGAGACATGCGCATGTACAATATATTTTCTTTGTTTGCTAATCAATACAATAACACTTTTACCTCTTTTGAATTAAATTATTATTTTGAAATGAACACGATTTTTGAGTCGTGACGCAATAATAGCCTCATTGACGACGTTGGAAAGGCAAAGGCAAAAGCAAGCATGTGATTTGGTCAAATGGGCAATTTGGCATATATGTTCTCGTTGGTTGGATTCTTGAGTTGATGAATCGGATCAATTTGGTGGTTTTGTGTATATCATATATTATACCATCATGAGCTTTGGAATAATACGTATTAATTTGCTAGTTGAAAGGATGATAATAAAATAGCGTGTAGAGCACACGAAATCTAATAAATCTTTATTTTTTCAGTATACACATTTGTTACATTTAAAAATCACTTGACAGTGCACTAAACTCCTATTGATTGCTACTTGAAGTTAATTTACCAAATAACTGGTGCTTGCAAAACTGACTTCTTTCATACTTCATTTTTTTGATAACTTACGAAAGAAATAGTTTTTTTTAATTTCTTTTCCCTTTCGATTATAAAGGAAGTCCATATGCAAGAGAAGAAAAATAAATAAAAAAGGTACATTAAACTTATATATATATATATATTCACTAATCACTTTAGGAAAAAAATATTGATAAACTAATATTTTTTACAACTTTTGGGTTAACCACTAAATATCGTCAACATAAAAATGTTTGTTTTAAAAAATAAATAAAAAACGCAACGCGCCAACGCATAAGCTGTAATATTGTACAATATTAATAATTATTATTAAATTCAAAGTACATTGATCCACTACTACCTACAACCCAATTAATTGCCTGATTAAATAATTTAGCTTACTTGACCATACTTTCTTATGTCAACATGAAAATAAATCTTTAAAATTGGAAGGTGGTATTAATTAGCTCATCCATGAGGTAAGTGGAAATGTTTAGCTAGTAGTGTTTATCAAGTCACCTTATCTAATTTTAAAGAAATCTCACTTATGGAGCAACTGTCTGATTTGTTTCTTTCAAAGAAAAATGAGTTGGTTTAACTGCGTTATCCACTAACCCCCTTTTTTTTTTGTCAAAGTCCAAATGGAAAAAAGAAGCTATTTATTAGGCGATATGCTTGGATCTCGAATTTCTTTAGAAAATCAAAGAGTTGAACATTAGGAAAATTTTAATTAAGTATTAAATAGATGAAAGGGATATGTAAATTCTAATATATCCATAAAGTAAAGTATTTAATGGTGGTTATCTTTTGGTATTATTGGTGGTTTGATAAGCGGATAGATATTTAGCTAGTGGATAACGGATAAATGGTAGTGAATGATGATTACAAATTATAACAAGTGTTTGAATTAGTTGACGAATATAAAATGACATAATTAGACATATATATGACAAATTATTTAATTTAAATACTATAAAAATTGTATTATAATATAATAAATTAAATATTTATATTTTAATTAAATAAAATAAAATTCACAACTATTTTTTTGTTAAAATATATAAAAATTTATATTGATAATAAATTTTATACAGTGCACTCATGATATAAAAATATTAATTGTGAATTTTTTTTATTCATTGCATATAAATAATTTATAATTAATTAATCATGAATATAAAAAAATATAGATAAATGGTTATAAAATAAAAATGAGAAATAATAAGATAAGTTAGACGAAATAGTATATTTGAAAAAGGATAAAATTGAAAAAAATTATAAAATGCTAACCTCTAAAGTCTAATCGCTAACGCTAGTAGAAGTAGTTTTTCAATATTTATGAATGAAACGCTAAATGCTATTATTTTTATCATTTATCAAACAAAAATTATCCGGTCGATCCGGACCGCACCGACCTGAAAAACCGGATAAAAAACCCGACCGGGATCCGGGTCTAATGGGTGAAAAATCCGTTGAGTTTCGGGTCAGGACCGGGTCTGCAGTGCAGATACCCGACCCCGACCCGATTTATTATTTACTATATAAACCCCAACCCCATTTAATCCTTTCATTTCACTCCTCGCTTTCTCTCTCCCATCTCTCTCATGCCTCGCCCGATGCCCTCTCCCTCTCTCTCACGGCGGTGACTCCGACGAACTTCTTCACTGTGGCCGCCCTCCCCCTCTCCTGACTTCCTCTCTCTCTCCTCCGGTCGCCTGGCGGTCAAATTCGGCGCTTGGCGGCTAGATCTGGCTACCAGACAGTCGGATCGGTCGGCCACTGGCGGTCAGATCCAACCACCTAGTAGCTGGTAGCTGGCGGCCGATCTAGCCGCCTGGCAGTCGGATCAACTATTGGCAGCCAGATTTAGTCGCTGGATCGGCCACTGGCGGCCAGATTCGAACGCCTGGCAGTCGGATCGACCACTGGCGGTCGATCCGACCGCCAGACGCCAAGCGCCGGATCTGGCCACTACCGGTCGATCCGGCCGTCTGGCGATCGATCCAGCCGCCTGGCGGCCAGATCTGGACGCTAGGCACCCGATCCGGCCGCATTCCCGGCCGCAAGCCCGACGACTTTTCTAGATTGCCGGGTCTGATCCAGAACCGGATCCAGGTCCTGTATAGGGTCAAAAAAAATTTGACTCGGCATAATTCGAGTCAGGACCGGGTCCGCTGAGACCCGGACTCGGTCCCGAGTTTGTTCAGACCTATTCACAATCATCATCCACAATCGATGCTTCCATAGTCATTGTCTTCCTAATCGTTTGCCATCGCCGCCCTCGACTTCGTCGCTGGCTCGACTCGAACTCACCTGGTTCGCCACTAACCAATCGCTTGTCTTTCCGCTGCTCACCCCCACGGGTGGTGATAGCAACAAGGCGATGGTCGAGGGCAAACGACATGAGGGGTGATGATTGACGGTCGAGAGCAAGCGGTGGAATTCAAGGGTGACGAATGGCGCACGAGTTCGATGACGGTGGCGACAAGGTCGAGGGTTGAAGATGGTGGTGGCAAATCGAGCGAACTCGAAGGTGACGACAACAAGAGAGTTCGAGGGCGATGACAACGAGGTTGAGGGTCAACAACGAACGACAAGGTCGAAGGCGACCACGAGCAAACAAGTTCGAGGTCGGCAGTGAGCGGTGAGGTTGAACTAGATCTATGCTCTAGATGCATGTGCCCTAAGGTGACGTTTGCAAAGGTGCTTACGAGAATAGGAGGTCGTCGTCCTCATAGTTCCTCACCGCCGCCTTGGACGTCGTCGGCAAGTGTTGCAACAGGGCCACCAACTCAACAGTCATCACTTGTCGCCGGATGCCCCAGGAATGATCCACCCAAGTCATGGTTTTTTCCTTTTTGTCCCATCTGAGCCGTATGTGAATTGCATCTGAACCACGTTCCGGTCCGTCTGATCTAGATTTGACTGTTTCTGATCTAGGTGGGACGGTCCCCCATTTCACTGTGGGGGACGTCCATTAAATTTTAATTTAAATGTTGATTAAAATCTTTTAACGTAAAGTAGGAATGCATATAATCATTTCGAGTTTCAAACTCGTGCAACTATGAACATTTAATGGGCCGACCGCCAACGGGTGCATGCTCACAGGGCCGTACAACCTACCAGTAGGTCGTAGGATCCATATGGGTCAATTGGCCCACTTAATATTACGAAAGAAGACTAAATTAAGGGGCACGTAAGTCCACTGATGAGATTGGTGCGCTACTGCGCCATGCTTTTATTCTGTACTACTCCAATTCTATTATTCTATTCTGAATTATTGTTCCACAAATATGCTATGCAAGAAAACTAGCTTTCTGGAAACTATAAGAAATGGTTTATTTGTTTTGTTCAAATTTATATTATATATAATTAAAAAAAATATGTTATATATTTTATTCTGCACAAAATATTATTTTGAAAAAAAAATACCTATTCTTTCTCAAAATTTGTGCAAACAATTGTAATATATATCTTTCATTTTTTCGGTATCAAACATATATTTTCTTCAGAATAAATATAATTATCCATCGGCGCTTTTTAATATTATACATATATTAACATAAAAATTGATGTGAAATCTTATTTGACATTTTAGAGGAACATGGTTCATGAGAAGCCCCATATTGCAATGCAATATTTCATACTTGGTTGTCACTGATCCAGAAAATTCTACGTTTTATTTATTGAAAGAATGGCTTACAAACACAGTTGCATATCAGCATATGTAGTGCTTGAACACTTATGAAGCACCCAACACATAATAGGAGAAATTTCCCTTGAATTAGTAAAGTGCACTTATTCCTCTCTTCCCATATTTAACGTAACACGCATGAAAAAAATGCATAATTACACTTGAATTTGAATGCAAAATATAAATCAAATCTGATTCTAAAACTCGATAGCAAATCTTGGCAATGATCCTAAAAAAATTTAATAATTGACTTGTTTTTTGCTCTCAAAGACGCACGGTGAAGACCTTCCCCTTCAATTCTTCAGTTTCAAGGGTCGAATCATTGCATTGTCCTCATGATCCAAAATCTACATTCCAAAAATCACATATCAACGAAATTATAATTCAAACATATTCATTCCAGCATTACTAAGTAGCATTTTTTTTCTAATCAAGTTTTTATTACCATATGATATGATTTAGCGTAGGAAAGGTATCTTACATGGCAGTGGTAGACGTAGCCAGGTTCAGCCGTTGTGTCGAAAGGATACGGCGCCTTGGTGTCAATGAGGCCAAACTTGACGACAATGGTGGTCATGAACTTGGGCTTGATCTTCACTATGTTCTTCCACGTCTTGTCGTGCTCCGGGACCTCCTCGAACCGCCCGACAGCGTGCCGCTCGACGCCGCACTTCGTCGCGTCGTTCCTCTGCGTCATGCAGAGCTTGAAGTCGTCGAAGTCCACCAGCTCCCGCACCCTCACGGCCTGGAACGTGGCCAGGTGCAGGTGCAAGGGATGGTTGTCCTCCGTCAAGTTGATGACCTCCCACACCTCGGTGCTCCCGACCTTGGGCGTCTCCGTCGCCGGGTCCTCCAGCCTCTTCCCGTTGATGTACAGGTGCGTCGGCTCGCCGGTCGCGCTCTGGTACTCATACATGACGATATACCGCCTCACCGTCGCCTCCCTCTCGTCCGCCACCGGGTAGTTCATCATCAGGTTCTTTGGCACTCGTGAGTGGTCCTTGGCCTTCTTGGACGACAGCACAAACTTCATCACCTTTCAGAGCAGAGACAACATATTTTAGAACAAGATCGCCAGCTTGTGAATTCTACTGCATGCATTGTTATCATGTTAATGTTGTCTGGATTAGTTACCTTGCTGGTGTCCTCGGTCGGGAGATCGCCGCCGGGGAATGGGTATGGAGCGCTGTTCAGGAGCGTGATCGTGGAGGTCTTTGACTTGGCGAAGTCGATTACGACGTCGTAACTCTCGGCTGGGGCAATGAGAATCTCCGGGGTCCTGACGGGCCTCCGGTGGTAGGTCACGTCGGAGCCGACGACGGTGAACCGGAGACCGTTGGACAGCGTCAGGCGGAAGTAGCGGGCGTTGCTGGAGTTCAAAATGCGGAAGCGGTACCTGCGGCGCTGGACGGCGAGGTATGGCCAGGCCTTGCCGTTGACGACGATGACCTCGCCAAAGTACTCCGGCTGCCACTGAGGGTGGATGCTGGGGTTGTTGCCAGTGTAGTTCATGTAGAGGGAACCGTCCTTGTTGAAGCTGCGGTCGTCCAGGACCAGGTTGCGGTCGAACTCGTCGCCGGAGGGGAGGCCGAGGGGACCCTCGACGCGGGGGTTTCGGATGGTGTAGGTACCGATGAGCCCGGCGAGGAGGTTGGCGCGCGTGAGGCCCATGGCGTGGTCGTGGTACCATAGGTTGCCCGGGTGCTGGACGTTGGGGTAGCTGTAGGTCTTCTGCGCCCACTTGGGGCCTTTCTCGCGGAAGTTGGCGGTGTACCACGCGAAGGCGCTCCCGTCGTCCTTGGGCGCGTGCATACCGCCGTGGAGGTGGACAACGGCCGGGACGCCGCCATACTTGGGGATGGCGACGGGAATGGTCGGGTCCCAGGGGAGGATGTGGCGCTCCGGCAGGTGGTTCTGCCATGTCACGTTGAGCGGGACGCCCTGCAGGGCCTCGATGGCCGGCCCGGGGAACGTGGCCGAGTCGCGGCAGGTGCCGTAGACGAAGACGGAGGTCGCCGGCAAATCCCGATGGAATTTCTATATTTAACGAAGAACAATAAAGATAATTAAATATTGACAACACTAAAAATGAATTTATTAAAATAACATATTTGTTGGATAAAATTTTAGGACAAAAATATTTGTAATCTTAAAAACAAATATAATTATATTCTTTTTCGGCGAGAAACTAATTATATTCTACATATATAATACGAGAGAAAATTTCCTGTATACACCTTTCTGATCAATAGAAAACTATGTGCCTTCTTTCACAAATACTATGCGGCAAGGACGTCATATTATACTTTATGAGTTCAGTTTCTTTCAGAATAATTAGTCAATGGGCTCTATGTTTGTACATGGGATGGATGTTCTTTGTAAAGCAAAGAAAAAAAAAAAGAGAGAGAGAGAGAGAGAGAGAGAGAGAGAGAGAGAGAGAGAGAGAGAGAGAGAGAGAGAGAGAGAGAGAGAGAGAGAGAGAGAGAGAGAGAGAGAGAGAGAGAGAGAAGAAAAGGACTTAGTCAACCGAATAATTAGGGGGATAATTGACTTCTTATTAATCAGATCGACCAAAGATTAATTATTGTTTTACCTGTGTGTGTGTGTATGTGGACAACTGATTCAAATGATATAATATATGAAGTGTGAAATTCTCTTACCCATTTCTTATGGTACATGCCAATGGTGAGGGAGACGGGCTTTGGCCGGCCATGCTTCATGGAGTAGCCATAAACCTTGGGCATCATGGGAAGAGGCTCAATGTACTTCTTGAGCGAGCGAGCCAAACTCTGCAAGGACTCGTCGGTCACCGGAGAGGCAAACGTCGTCGCCGTCGCACTGGCTGCGGCTGCAAGACCCGCGATGGCTATCAAGAGGACGACAAGCTTGAGCTTGAGCTTGCCCCCCATTGCCTCAGCTGCCTTGTCGTTAATTACCAATCTATCGATCACTTCACTTGTTTATTCCCTGTGGAACTATAATTGAGTGGGTTGCAAGATAGCAAGATAGATGATTGATTTGTGTATTATATATATGGTGATCAGCGTCGTGTGGCAAGCTCACTAGCTATATATTTTTTTCTTCAAGGAAAAAAAAAAAATACATACGAGTGTGGTTGTTGGAGCCATTGTATGTGCCCTTAATCAAGTTAGCTCTAGAAGTTTATTATCAGAATTAATAAATCATGGATCAGGCATCGTGGCAGACACAAGAAGGTAGATATATAATCTTATAATATACATATAGATTTCATATTTATAGAGGGCAAAAGTGATGGTTTGTGGCTTTGTGCTATACACGTAAGAATAAAGTGGCGCACCAAAAGGAGAAGATGAGAGAAAGATCAAGTGGTGACTGCACTGCCATCTTTTCTTCCTTTTGATAATCATGAGTTAAAAAACGCCACTTCAAATTTTTTTCTCTCCATCGATCAACTAATTAATGAATGCAGCGTCATTTTTTTAGTAGACGACATTAATTCTCAGGTATACCTAAGTTAATTAGGTGCATGCATTACTGACCAAAAGCATGAAACGACAAGAAGTTAGCCTAAGAACAATTGATCACAAACAATATTTAACTTTTCATATGAAACGACGACGCATGCAAGCAATTAATTTACCTTACAACAACAACAATAAAGCCTTATCTCACTAGGTGGGGTCGGCTACATGGATCATACGACGTCTTTATTGATCCATGTTCATAAAATTCGACAGGATTTTACGCTGGCTGTCGGGGCCTAACACAACCCTCCTCCTTTATCCGGACTTAGGATCGGCTATAAAACATAGGCTTTACCTTACTAGATCAAATTAAATTTTCACGAGTTATTATGTGTTTCAGAATGATAAATATGAAACTTTAGTACTATACATGTGGGCATGACTTTGGCAGGTTGATTAACGAGTGAAACCAAACATGAACACTTAGGAAACAACAATCACACTCATGCATTACTTAATTCAAGAGAGTTTGAACAACAAATTTGCATGCATGCAGTTTGAAATAGGAAGAGAATAAGAGAGAAATAACATACAGCTGCTAGGTTTAGAACATTCTTATAGAGAAGAAAGGAACCAGAGGCCTTGAGAGATCTGTCTCAGAAGGATGTTGCAAGAATATTGTCAAGGTGGACGAGATCGATACTGATGGCAATGGCATTGATAGGGGCCCGAGGTCCTTATTATATGTACACAAGAACCAACAAGTAAGCTGCTTCCTGAGCATAGAACTTGAAATATAATTGATAAATTAGTTTAATTGATTAATTAAATCAATTATGGTTACCACGTATATTACATGATGGAGCAATGTCAAGACCATACGCGGTTCGATGCCATCTAAATACGGAAAATATTGTGCTGGCCAATGTGCAAATGTTTAACCATTTGATGTTGAAGTACCAAATCAAAACTGTTTTCAAGTTGTTTTTTTTTTTGTTTTATCATATTGGATGCGTAGCCTTTCTTTGTAATAATAAAAATAATTGGTAGAAAACCATGGAAAATTTACATATGGTGGTATTAATTTACAGACGAAATAGTATAGTTAGCAAGGTTCTTGCACAGCTTGGACAGTAATATTATTTTTTTTCCACTGATCTTAGACAATATAATATTAATTTGACCTAGCTAGTGAGAGTTGCACCACACCTTCACATACATTTGCAATTGCAGAAAACGAAAGCTTTATTCTGCCAAGGAGTTGAACCAAGTAAAAACGCTTAATTTAGTTATATACACATACGTTTGCATATTAAATAGATATATACATATATCTATATAATTAAATTATATATATATATATATATATATAGTAGAAGTTTTCTTCTCCTTAAAGAAGAGACGAAAAGGGTTGGAAGAAGATTTCTTCTGCGCGTTAAACCATCCCCACCGATTATCCATCCTCATTAGAAAGGAACGTCAACGGAGTATCGATCTCAACTACGTCTCGAGTTTGCTGAAAAATTCAACACCACAAGAACTTATATCGATTTGTCAGATAATTAACACACACACAGTGTGCGTGGATACAGACAGTTGTTAATTGTATGACTTGGTTAATTAGCGTGTTTTATGAGGTTTGTGGAACTTGGTCTTCACTCTTCGTCTCTACGAAAGCATTTCTCATTTAGCGGAAATTGGTTAATTTTTTGCGCCATACGATTCAGATCATATGGAGTTTGCAAACTTCATATACATATATCGCGCTTTTGCTTGATGTGATGCATATACATATGACCTACAAGTTTGTGATCGATATGAGTATATGTGGTCATGAACTACAAGTTTGTGACCGATACACAGCTTGCTTACTTATATATATATATATATATATATATATATATATATATATATATATAACCTACAAGTTTGTGATCGATACACAGCTTGCTTACTTGTTACATTCTCGATGAGATGTGCAACACATGCAACTGGCGTTCAAGATTCTACATATAGTAATTAAGATGCACAATGTTCATATGCTTTCAAAAGGCTTGCTCAAAACTTCAACCACATGAATTCTACGTGCATATGGTATTAATTTGGTCTCGAATTAACCTAATTCACAATCGTGATATTTTTGAGAAAAAAACCTCATGTGAAAAAGGGCATAAAATACTTGATGTGTTTTCTTTCCGAATGGTCCATCAGCCTTTGTTATTCATTTACTATAACACGCTGGGTAATTTACTATACTCGTTATTCATTTAAGTCACAACTTTGTCTGGGTATTCTTTTCTTGTAATGATGCTTCTGTATTGCATAAATCTTATTCCTGCTTTTGCTAATATTAACTTTTTTTTAATATATATGTTTGTGTGTGTGTATAAATGAATGAAATAAAGGTGCCGCACAAAAAAAAGGTTATATTAAAGGTAAATTTTGGTTAATACAGATGCTAAAGACAGAATGATAATATAGATTGAACTCAACCCTAAACCTAAGAAAATTTAAAATACTAAACATGCGTTAATTTGAACCAGCATATATATATATTAAAATAAACATGGTAATAAATGAAATTATATTGAAAAGGGTGCGATCAATTAATCTTCAAACTTAATTATGTATCTACGAATAAGGGATTTCCGAAGTATGACACCATTAAACTACAGCCCATTGCTGTACTCTGTAAAATCTATGCATTCGGTGATATTTTTTTTATATTACGAACTATTTTATTTCTCCTGTATTCAAATCATGTAAGAGAATAAATTTAAGCATTGATTTTGTCCAAAAATTACTTTATAGGCTTTTCTACCCAAAATAAATAGGCTTCTATTTTCCTATACTTGAGAGATTACCCAAGGGCTATTGGGAAAGGCCCACAAGCCTATAAATTCTACACGTGTTAAGTTTCGGCTGGATGAAGCATACGAAGATATGAGTTCACTTGTATGGGGTCCCTTCGGGTCCCGTCCACCAACCTTCCCTTTTAACGGTCAGTACAAAGCACTTGTTCCCCTCTCGATCACCCGACGAAGCTGAAATGGCGGAGCTGGCAGAGACGTACGCGTGCGTTCCGATGACGGAGCGCGGCCGGGGTATCTTGATCTCCGGAGATCCTAAGTCCGACGCGATCGTCTACTGCAACGGGCGGTCCGTGATCATCCGGCGCCTCGGGTCGCCCCTTGAGGCGGAGGTCTACGGCGATCACGCGTACCAGGCCACCGTAGCGCGCTTCTCCCCAAACGGCGAGTGGGTCGCTTCCGCCGACGTCTCCGGCACCGTGAGGATCTGGGGCCGCCACGGAGACCGGGCCCTCAAGAATGAGTTCCGCGTCCTCTCCGGCCGGATCGACGACCTCCAGTGGTCGCCCGACGGCCTCCGTATCGTCGCTTCCGGGGACGGAAAAGGAAAGTCCTTCGTCCGAGCATTCATGTGACATCTCTTTCCCTTTGCACTTTTGCCCATCTTTGTTTCTTCTCGTTTTGAATCAGTTGGCTCCGAGTTTGATATAAATATGAGCATCAGTAGTGTTGCGTCATGTAATTATGATCTTCACGTGGTGGACTCTTCGATTCTTCTATTTTGAATGTTTGCTATTTACCAGGAGCAAATTATCTTCTCTACCGAGATAAATTGGGGAAAATGTGATCGAAAAATGAGCTTTCACTTTTCAGGAACAGTATGTTAGCCGTTAGCCGTTACCCGATCCATAACTGTTTCTTTTATCCATAACTGTTTTAGAAGTTAGCGGATTCGAATATAAGACTTATTTGGTAATAATTTTTATGATGATGGACTTGAGTTGAACTCTCTTGTTATCTAGAGAGCCTTGCTTCAATGATGTTTACCTTCAATTTGGTGTAACTATTTGATTTGCACTCAGTTGCAGCGTTGGCATTGCGCTTAGTTGCTTACAAAGGGAAGCATTGTATTGTGCAGGTGGGATTCAGGCACTAATGTTGGGGAGTTTGATGGTCATTCAAGGAGGGTTCTTAGTTGTGCATTTAAACCGACAAGGCCATACCGCATTGTTACATGTGGCGAGGATTTCTTAGTCAACTTTTATGAAGGACCGCCTTTTAAGTTTAAACTTTCTCACAGGTTTGTTCTGTCGATCTCTGTATCTTGGTTTCACTTGTGGGTGCTTTCTCTTTTCATTTAATATGAGCGTACATTTTATTGACCTACCGACATATTTCATTATTTTAACATTAAATGCATAAAGTTCCAACATATTGTTCAAGGTTTCACATTTTGTTTGTTTTAAACGCAGGGAGCACTCGAACTTCGTAAATTGTATAAGATTTTCACCTGATGGTACTAAATTCATCAGTGTGAGTTCAGATAAGAAGGGTATAATATATGATGGCAAAACTGGAGAGCAATTGGGAGAGCTGGCAACAGGAGATGGCCACAAAGGAAGCATCTATGCCGTTAGCTGGAGTCCTGATAGCAAACAAGTACGCACACCAGTTCTCTCAATGCCATTATGACATATTGAGATGCTCTACGTTAAGAATTTATGTCTAATACTTAGTTGCCAACATTTCTCTTGAGCAAAAAAAATACGCATATTAGAAGCAAATTATGATATTTTTTGAGATGGAAGATCTTTCACAATATTATTACATGGAAGCTGAATATTTTAGCACTTTAACATATCAATAGTTGCTCATTGTTTCTATGTAACTTTGTGTAAACCTAGGTTCTGACTGTTTCTGCTGACAAAACTGCAAAAGTATGGGAGATAATGGAGGATGGAAGTGGGCAATATAGAAAAACATTAGCTAGTACTGGTTCGGGTGGAGTGGATGACATGCTTGTTGGTTGCCTCTGGCAAAATGACCATCTTGTTACGGTGTCTCTTGGTGGGGACATATCTTTGTATTTAGCAAGTGATCTTGATAAAGCACCTATATCATTTTCTGGACACATGAAAAGCATCACCTCCTTGGCTTGTGTTATGCAAGGCAATCAAAATGTCATATTATCTGGTAGCTATGACGGTCTTATTGCAAGATGGATCCATGGAATTGGTTATTGTGGTAAATTAGCCAGAAAAGATACTACTCAAGTCAAATGCTTTGCTGCAACAGAAGAAGAGCTTGTTACTTCGGGTTTTGATAATAAGGTCCGTGCTTCCATCATTCATTAGACGAAGTTTCTAGTATTATGTATACATGTGTTTTGCTTTCTGCAATTAACAGTGATCCGTAGATATTACTCTGACAAATGAAGTGACATGCCCTTGCTTGCACATATCCCCCCATATTTTATAGACACATGCAATGTGGATATTTTTGTACAATAATAGCAAAATAATAATACTCTTCATATGTACATGAGCAGCAATTTCCAATCAAATTTGCAAAGGAATATGTTCCTTCAGCAGTTTGTTAATTTTCACTTGTATCATAGATTATCTGATAACTTCTGGGCAACATATGTTGTCTCATCATACTTTTTCTTAATCTCAAAATATTGTTTTTCTTAAAGAAGTTCTATCTGATCTATGTTTCTCTTGTGTTGGTTCGTTTCTCTCTTAGTATTTGGATTCTTTTTTTTCTGAAACATAGGTATGGAGGGTTCCTCTCAATGGAGATCAATGTGGAGATGCTGTACCAGTTGACGTTGGTTCTCAGCCAAAGGACTTAAACCTTACAGTTCAAACCCCCGGACTTGCCTTAGTTTCAATTGATTCAGGAGTAGTCATCCTTCAGGGTTCAAAAGTAGTTTCAACTTTAGATGTTAAATTTACTGTGACTGCGTCAACAATTTCCCCGGACGGCAATGAGGCTATTGTGGGTAGTCAAGATGGCAAGCTATACATTTATAGCATTAGCGGAGACACTCTTACGGAGGAAGGAGTTCTTGAAAAACACAGAGGAGCTATTACTGCTATTCAATATTCTCCGGATTCTTCCATGTTTGCTTCTGCTGACGCTAATCGAGAGGCTGTGGTATGGGATCGTGCATCTCGAGAGGTAGTGACATTGATCTGCTCTTCATTTCCTCTTCTTTATAGGCTATTTTAGTTTCATCTCTATCTTTTCAATGCTTTAGCACCCAACATGTGCTAATCTAGAACAAAATAAAATAACTAGGGAGACAATGTATTGCTGCTGATAATGTGATTTAGCCTCTTTATTAAGTTAGACAAAATTCTTTGTCTCTCTGTTCTGTATGGAGATTTTTTTGGTTGCTTTTGATCCAATTCCTTAATTGGCAAATAAGTAAGCATAGCCTTCTTTTCTGATAGAGAAAAAGAGTATTTTTTTCCTTTTTTTTAAGGGCAAAGGGATGACTTTTTTTTAAGCTACTCATCCATGTGAAAAAATGTATATAGGAATGAAAAGGTGAACATGCATGATAAAAAGGGAAAGGCTATGGGAGTGGAGGACTGGAGGGCAAGCATTCCAATAACGGAAATATTTGAACAATATCTCTCTGAATAGCCTTTCTTGTTCTCTTTATGTTTCATGTAAATTATGCTAATAATACAATGATAATGAACAGTTCTGGTATTCCTTTCCAAGTTGTATAATTCTCGTTGAATTTGATTTTGATCCAACAAGGATGATGCTGATAGATAGCAAAAGGTTGCCATATATCTGAATGTGCATTCTTGCATTGTTGGATGTGGTTCAATATAAAATAAATAATGTTGCTTTTTCTAATAACTTAAACTTTTAGAAAATTAGTTAACATATTAAATTTAACATAATATCAGCCAGAGGTCGAGGTAGGTTCTAATCTCGTTAAAGTCTTATTAAAAAAAATACTTTCTCCCTTTGTTGTCCACGTGATGAGCTGGGCTAGTTCAGTCAACCCCCTACACGTGAAGATAGGTGTTAAGAATATAAAATAAATGATGTTGTTCTTCGACTTAAACTTTTAGAAAAATTGAGTACTACATCAAATTTAAACCGTTCATGTTGCTAAAAGCCCTAAGAACTTAAACCAATATGTTTTTTCTCTCTTTGATCTACTACAGTCATTTAATTTATATACTGTAACACTGTTGCTTATCCTGTAGGTCAAACTAAAGAACATGCTTTACCACACTGCACGCATCAATTGTTTAGCCTGGTCGCCTGATAGTCGCTTGATTGCCACTGGTTCCCTAGATACTTGCGTTATAGTTTACGAGATAGACAAGCCTGCATCCAGCAGGATCACAATAAAGGGTGCTCACTTAGGAGGAGTATATGGAGTTGCTTTCACAGACGACAGCAGCTTGGCCAGCGGTGGAGAAGATGCTTGCGTCCGTGTGTGGAAACTACTGCAGCAGTGACAGAGGGCTTGGCCATTTTTTCTAATTGCGATTTTGTCGGAAGAGAAACAATCTAAATATCTAATCTTGCAGTCTTTTGCCATCAGTTTTGTCAGTGGAATGCGTTCCGTTACTCCTGAAGCTGGGTAAGTGGCAATAAATACATAAATATGTCAGAGTAGCTTCATTTTGAAACAGTATAAAATCTTCAATAGTTCTGTTGTTTTGGTGGTGAGTTCTTTTTTTTTCGGTTAAACGAGAGTTTGTTTTGTGGCTTTTGTTATTTGTGATGACTGAGGACGCCGTTTTTAAGTTGTATTTTTTCCGGTTATGGCTCAAAGTTTAGTACAAGAAAAAATGGTAATAATAATAAATTTGAAAATAAGACATATTTCTTTGTGAAATTTGAATTCAAGATCTGTTGATATACGACCAACGTGTGTACCGCACCACATATTCGTTCTCAAACTTGTCTTTTTGCGGAGTGAATTTTCTTCTGATTGAAAAATCTAAAATTGTCTATTTAGACTGTGTTAGACATGCAAATTCTTGTTCTTGATGTGTTCTCAAATTACTTTGATCACATATCTTATTTATTTATTTATTTCTCACCCTTAGAAAAAAAATATTTTCTCATTGTTAAATTGTTAATTATGGCATTCATTAGAGTTTTTGTGTGGAAGCCAATTTGTTAATAGTGACAGCTAATTTGATTGTTATTTTTATTGGATCCAATCTTTCCTATGAAATAAAATAAAATAATATTTATTATTACAAAAGTAATTAATATTATTAAATTTGTCAAGATTATAAATATAAAGATAATGGTTCATCCAATTTAAATATGATATCATATTGAGATCTTGAATTTCGATGGAACTTTTATTTAAAAGTTAGTACTTGCAGTTTTGGTACACTCGAGTTAACTTTTAACAAATCATTCGAGCCGCTCAATAGTTTAATCGCTTATCACATCATCTAATATATAAAATATTTTTTACTGTTTACTAAATTATTAATTATATGTACATTTAATGGACGACATGTTATAAACTTGGCTATGGTCTTATTTATTGTATTCTCTGTATAAAATCCAAGTGATATTTGAATTAAAAATATTTCAAAAATTGTATTAAAAAGTAAATTATTTAAATAAAAGATAAGTTTCTTGGAGTTAACAAATCTTAACCCGACTTAGTTTTTTTTCCCGTACGCTGCACCGACCAAGCAGACGTTGCACACGACTCGTTTGCTTTTAGTTCGAAGTGAAGCTTCCCACAACTTCGCTCCAATTACCAATTTTCCCACGCGAAGAGAGCGTCCAAGCAGACGGGCCGCCGACGATGGCGTCCTCGTCGCCGTCTTCGTCCTCCGGCCTCGTAATGGACAACGAGACCGCTCTCAATCTCGTCAAGAGCGGGGCGACGCTTCTCCTTCTCGACGTCCCACAGCATACGCTCTTCGGAATCGATACACAGGTTTCTACCTCAAAATTACCTGCATAAGAAAAAACCTAGAGTTTCTTAACTCTTTCCTCTTCCACAAGTTCTATCGTTCTTGATTTTTATGTTGTCTGATGAATGCGAGTTTTATTGATCCTGTGTGGAGTACCAGTAAGAACTTTATTCTGTTTGATTGGCGCATGACTTTGCTGCTTCTTGTTATAATAATGCTAGGAGCTTTGCGATGGAATATAACAGGTTTATGGTATAAAATTGCAAGGATAGGTATTAATCAGAGAAATTTTGATCTTTGGCATCATTGTACCGTAAAGACTTGAGATGTTTTGGTTGCTTTTGGTTTCAAACCAACAGTTAGGGTAAACGTTTATATGTTTCTTTTATGTTAATATATTAGTTCTTGCATCGAATTATGCTCCATATTAAATAGTACTTGTGGCTATGCCATTTATCTTACAAGAAATCATTACAATAGTGGCTGGCAAAACTTTGGTGCTTCTTTATGTGTAAATTTGGTGTTTGTCAATCAAAGACACCATGAGGGGAGGGAATAACTAATTTATTTTATCTAGCGAAGAGTTGAAATAAGTTAGACCATCGTTCATCCAAACCAAATGGATCTGAAATTCCGAAAAATAGATCAATATAAGCATAATGAAAATAAACAAGTGGTTATTAAATGATATCAAACAATTAAGTAAGCAGTAGTAATAAGGTGGACAATGCAGAACCTCATTTCGCTTCTAAATACTGGCTTATCACTCGATTCACACAAGCCTTCTCACTTGCATGTTGAGTTTGTTGGCCTATGACTATTTTTGATACTCATCAGTATCTGATTTCTAAAATCTAATACATCGCTCAGTGGCTTTCTTACTGAAACGCCCTCTAATACTTATGGCAACCAATCCAGAGCATGCTCCTTCATTCTAGTCCATTCACCTAGTGTCTACCTTACTCAGACATTGATAATGTTTTTTAAAACCCTATCTTCAACTTAGTTCACTACTATGTTTCCGTCTTAGAATCATTTTTACACCTTTGGCATTTTAGGTGTATCTTATATGCTCCTTACATAACATTCATCCTGGTTACAACACAAATATCCTGCTAGCCAAAGCTCTCAGACCCTACAAATGCTCCCTAGAGTCTAGTCCGCCTCCTGGTCTACCCTGAACCCAATATCTCTATCTTACTACCTCTATACTTGTTCAACGGTTCTCCTGACCCTACAGGCACTGGAGTCTAATCCGCCTCATAGTCTACCTAAAGTAGTATCTCTACAGTCTTTGCCCGTATATTCCTTCATTTGACTGACCCTTCTGAAACTCCCTCAAGGTTTAGTCTTCCTCCTAATTCACCTATCTTTATAGCCTACCATTTGGAACCTGCCAAGTATACTTTACTAATCAACAAGAATTGTCTCCCTTCCTCCTATTCATCACAACACTCAACAATGAAAGCAAAAAATAAATCAACAACAAACAACAACAACAAAGCCTTATCCCTCAACAAAAAATAAATCATTCACAGAAAAAGACAAGGAATTTTCACATGGACCAGTGATGTGCCTTTGTCCACACATGGGTTGTCTACTTTCAATATACATCCAGGATCATTATACCAAGGACCTTGCTCCACAAGGTAAGGTCTAATCTAGTGTTCCAATCACCATGATACAACCGACTACTCCTATGTCTCAAAACCGAGTGATGATGATGAATGCTTCAATGCAACTAACTTAGATGCTGAACACTTCTGGAGAATGCATGACTACTTGTGAAGAATTTAGGTCCAAGAAATGAGAGATTAAGAAGTTGAAATGGAACTGATGCAAACTCTCGACTTATATAGATGTTTTTTTTTTGAGGAGGACTTATATAGATGTTTCTTCAGAATAATCATTGCTAAGACTCAGTAACCTAACAGATGCATGTCTGTGTCCTATATGACATGCAACATCATGAAGTGGTCTTGTGCTTTGCAAAAGTGAAATACTGCTTACTGTCCTTAATTAAATTGCAAAAAAAAAACAAGCTACAAAAGAATCAACATGGCCTTCTTTTACTTGTATTCCTATTGCAGACAACGATATACTCTAGCAATACCTTCAGTTTGCTTTGGTCAATCCTTTTGTTCGTTAACCTGAACACAAGTATACACACACACCGAGATGTTCCCTGCAATAAATCATTTTTTTATGTTGCATAGAGTAATCTGATATCATAGAAAGCAATACCCTGAACACAAGTATGCACACAACAACAACAACAACAAAGCCTTATCCCACTAGGTGGGGTCGGCTACATGGATCATACGACGTTTCGTTGATCCATGTTCATGAGATTCGACAGAGTTTTACGCTGGCTGTCGGGGCCTAACACAACCCTCCTCCTTTATCCGGGCTTGGGACCGGCTATAAAACATAGGCGGAGTTGATGTTGCATACACAAGTATGCACACACACCGAGATATTTCCTGCAATACACCAATTGTTGATGTTGCATACAGTAATCTGATATCATAGAAAGCAACTTCAATTAACCTACAAATAGCCATATTCTTCCAATGATGTTGGTGTTTTTTCTTTATTTGCAACTCATTAGTGACTTGTATTTAAAACACAATCAATAGAAATGCATTCTTTTTGTATTTTGTTGGCTATTTTGAACTGACATTCGGTAGTGCTGATGAATCTTGCAGATTTTCTCTGTGGGACCAATATTTAAGGGTATGAAAATGATTCCACCTGGTCCGCATTTTATTTACTATAGTCCTGCAAACAAGTAAGATGAGTCTTCTAGCAGCTCACATTTGTTTCACTTCAATGTGTTTATGTTGTGGGTTCTTATCATTTGTTTGACAAGGTTGGATTTTGTTGTCACATCAAAACAAAAAATTGTGTGCATTTTATATTTTGCTAAACTTCTTGATTGGAATTTCAAACAAGGACCTGGATGGAGTATTCATGTGATCATTTACGATTTCAGCTAGTTTCATCATTTACTATTTCAGCTAGTTTCACCATTATGACTTGGCATTAAGTGATATACTATTCTTGAATGTTTTGTATTTTCTCTAATTTTTTCTGCTATCATACTTCCCAGAGAATTCTCACCTCAATTATCTAAACTGGACCTGGTTACTGAGCATAACTGACTTTTTGTATGAAAAGTTGAAAGTATGTTTTGCAATTGTATTCTCTTATATATGGCAAAATGAAAAAAAAAAAAATAGGGCTAAGCTTTTGATGAACTTTCAGAGTGATTTCATTTGCTTTATTCATGTCATCTCTTATGTTTATAGGGAAGGAAATGAATTCTCGCCTATGATTGGCTTCTTCCTTGCTACTGTAGCATCTGAGGTACTAATAACTAGGCCATCTTTGTTGAACTGCCAGTACCTAAATTTAAAGGTTGTGAGACATTATTTAGTGCAATTGCACAGTTTATACCTTTCTATATTCCCTAGGATTTCATCCCATGATTCAGTTCTTGTAAGCTTTAGTGGGTCTTTGTGAACTTTCTCATTTAGAATTTTCAATTTCGTTACATATTCCTAGTTTTTTATAGCCGGTCCCAAGCCCGGATAAAGGAGGAGGGTTGTGTTAGGCCCCGACAGCCAGCGTAAAATCCTGTCAAATCTTATGAACATAGATCAACGAATATAAATGGCGTCGTATGATCCATGTAGCCGACCCCACCTAGTGGGATAAGGCTTTGTTGTTGTTGTTGTTGTATTCCTAGTTTTTTGCATTCTCCTCCTAGTCCTAGCATTCTTTCAGACATCATACAAATATTAAATGTATTTCCCTTTATGTACTATAGTAGCTGCTTTTTCTTCATGGTGATTCTTTTTATTAAGAGGGCCATGGTATAATAAAGTTCAGGACTATGATAAACTTATGTGGCAGAACCAAAATTTTTTATCCATTAGGCATTAAATATTTGTATCCACATCCTGAATTCTATTGAATACTGAAGTTATGAACAAAATGATATGATCTTTTTCTTAGGATCTGTTGTGACTTGTGATATTTATATGATATATACAGGTTGTTGTTCGTAAGTGGGATCAGCTGGAGGAACGATTAATCAGAGTTACAGAAGATGAGGTTTTATAATTATCCTATGAATACACTGTTTGGAATCTGAAGTACCTACAACATCCTCCTGTTATGTGATTATATGAAATGTAAATTAGTGCATTAATGTGACAAATTTGATTTATCATAAGATATAACATCTTTTATTATTTAAGGTAAAACTTGCTGATTTATTCCATTAGATTATGTTTTATAGTTCTCCATATCTTGTATTGGATCTCCTAAAAAAAAAAAATTTGTATTGGATAAATTATAGGGTTATTTCTTTACCTACCTTAATTTTCTTCACATCTATCCTGAACTATAAGTATACCATTTTGGATTCCTAAAATTGTCCAGTTTGACAGCTAGGTCCTTTATCATCAAGTTTTCTCTTAAATCAATCTTTTTTCTTTTGCCCATCAGTCAATATTTATTGTGCCTATTTTCTTTAGTAAACCGAGAGTCTAATAAATAAATTAAAAGAATTAAAAAATGGGGTGCTTCCATAAATTTTGACTAAATTATTAGATTCATTGAATAAAAAAAAAGTCTAGCATAAGAGTAATTGAATAGATTGGAAAGAAATTATTTAGTAAAAAACTTGCTCTTTCATATGAAAGGACATAATTGTCAAATTGGGGAGTTTCATTATGAAAATAGTAAATTTATAGTTCTGGGTTACACGTGGATGAAAGTTATTATCCAATAGGTGTTAAAGAAAATAACCCAAAATTGTATGGTCAGTTGTTGAGACTGTATGGACAGATCTCAACAAGGTTTACAATTCAAAATTTTCACATTAGAATATTCGGTTTGGAGCATGAGATATCTCATGAACTGAGTGTAATGTTAAATGCACTCAAAATTATCGTTGAAGCAGTCTGTATTTGATATGATATATTAATATGTTGTACTGAAATAGATTCATCATGTAGGAGAGCAGATATTCCGAAGCTGTCAAACGATTTGAATTTGATCACCAGCTCGGGCCATATGCTTTGGAGTATTATGGCGCCTGGAAGCAGCTTTCAAATTATATCACACAGAGTATTATTGAACGGATAGGTAATATTCCTTAAGAAATATTGATGGCATATCAAGTCATCTTTAGCTTTATAATATCTGCAAAATTCATTATTTCTTAATACAGTGCTGATGAATAATTTGGTTCTAGAAAGGTCAATGTTATGTTTAAATTTCCAGAACTAGAAGTGTCTGCCAAACGCGAGGGCGCAGCCTGGTTCCCGAGGCGGAACCAGGCTGCATTAAATGGCCTGGAAGGTTCCACCATTTTGGTGGAACCAGAGAACTGTAGCAAGGTTTGCTTTTTTTTTTGACTTCACGTGCCACTTTTTTTTTTTAATTTCATTTTTTTCTTTTCTCTTTTTCTTTCCTTTCACACATTGATCTTATAAAATAAATTATTTAATAAATATAAAATAATTTTAATAAAGGATTAATATAATATTATTTATTACTTATTATTTAATTAAAAATTTTAATATTTCATTAAATATAATTAATTTAAAAAACGATTTTTATGTTTAAATAATATATTTTTAACAAAATATTTTTCATAAAAAATATTTTTATTTTAATTAATAATAAAATTATACTTTATAATTACAATAATTATTTTTAATTCAAAATCCACCAAAAATTCATCTATCATATCAACTTTTTTGTATCAAATCAATTCGTTGGTTCCTCTTCCACTCCATTCAAATACACTTCGAACTAATCTGTCAATTCAACTATTCATTGAAAACTTAGGAGGAACTGCGATTTTGTTTTCAAACGCAGCCTAAATGACCTTGTCAAGATTGATCCCTAAATGTCAAACTGTTTTGCAGAACCTATGGGAGGAGAAATTTCAGTAGCATATGAGTCTGGATTTATCGAGAATGCGCCCAGAACAGCCATGGAAAAGCGTCTAATGGAGCAATTAAAGACTAACAAATCTTCTAAAGTTCAAACAAGAGAGAAGCGTAGCTGCTATTACACTGTTATTCCTCCAGCAGTTAAGCTTAAGGGTGTTTCAGGAGAAGAACTCACTGCTATGAACCTTGATAAGGTAATCTACTTTGTACTCAAGCTGCTGGTATAGATATTGTCCATGACTCTTATAAATCAAAAATCAAATATTGAGGAACCTTTTTAAACTTGGTCGATTTTACATGGGCTATGTTTAGTTGAGACCCTTTTTTCTTAGGGAGAAAGGAGTTGCGACCGTTTCTTGAGTATATTTCATATGTTGCATTAATTCTTCATCTCTTCATTTGCATTTTTTCTTTGGTTATTGCACTGACAATTTTATTGGCTATCTTGTTTGTTTCTTTGATTCTCTATGACACTCTATCACTGAATTGATCAATATCTTGCGAGAATCTCAATGTTTCCATGCACTAACTCATAACTTCGTGATTGGAGAAAATTGGCTTAATCATGTTGCTGAAAGAGTTTTGACATTTTGCCTTTCTTCAGACAAGGCTACTGGAGACCATACTGATGAGAGATTATGGTGGTGTTGAAGATTCTCTTTTAGGGGAGATACAATTCGTTTTTGTTGCATTTATGGTTTATCTCTAACTCAATATCCTGTGAAATGTTTGCAATGTGTATAGTTCCCTGATGATTTTAAGGATGCAGATGGGACAATCACTTGAAGCTTTTTACCAGTGGAAAGCATTGGTTAGCCTTCTTCTTGGTTGTGAAGAAGCTGTCAGTACTGAAAGCCCATTACTTATCAAAATTCCTATTGTACATTGCTTATTATGATTGTTCGTTATAACTAATATTATTATTATTGCAAAAATATATTTAAAAAATTCTTCGTTTCAAAACAAAAATATTTAAAAATTCTACAATTCCAATGATCTGTTGGAAATCTTACCACAATGTTGTTCAATTAGGACTTTTGGACGATAAAATGTAAACTTTGATAAGCATGTAGTCCATATACTTATGGATCATAACATTACAAAATGGCATGAATTAATTTTGCCTGAAATTCTCATTGCAATAGTGGCTGAAATGAGAGACAACTTGGTTCTATAATTTGTTTTGGTAGTCAACCTCTGGTTCTATGATTTTTAGTCTTAGGAATTAACCTCTTAGGATGAAGATGTAGAGTTGTGTCCATGAGTCCATGATATACTAAGTTTGATTCTTTCAGTTAGTAATCATGCCAGAAACTACGTTGTGCAAAAAAGTACATGGCAAAGCAATTTTTTCTTCCTTTTTTTGCAAATAATGACTAATGGTCAACGGAATTTCTCAGAAACTATATAATTCAGTTTTTTTTCCTGTTTTGCAGCCCCTGCGAACAAGAACACAATTATTTTCGAAGGTAGTTCAATGTTCTTTTTAGCTTGTGAAAGTGATCCTTCATGTGATTGATTTTTTCCTTTTCTTTTCAAAAGTTGTAGTATGGCCAAACAACAAGGGAATAATGGAGTTTTGGTTATGCTTATTTCTAGTGCTTCCGCACTTGGAACATCTTACATGAACTTAAGATACTTAATTAGGAATATTTGGATCTAGGATTATGGAACTTTGTGTAACTTTTCTTGTCTGGGATTCTCACGTTGTGGGTGATCCACACATATTTGTTACTCAAGATATGACATTTAGTTGACTGTATTTATCTATATTCATTATCTCTTTATTTTCACCTGCAAAACTAATAGTTAACCTTTAATATGCAGTTTGTCAGAGTTATCTTTTACCAGCTAAAGCATGGCTTTGATGGTAAACAAATGTATCACAATTCTGGTAGAAAGGATGTATCTTTGTTCTTGGATGATGCATGGTTTTCCAAGGAGATCTTTCTATACCATCTTTGCAAGGTAATATATCTTTGATGGATGCAAGAAATTTTTTTTTCCTTGAATGAATCACGACAAGAGCAGCAACAAGTTTATGGATATCATTGAGTACATTAGTAAGATAGAGATGACAATAATTTTAGAGTTGAACTCTTACATATAAACATGATGAATAAAAGTACTCTTAATAGAAACGTTAAATGATATGTTGTACATGGATTGGAACCTTGATGGGCCTTCCTGTAAGCACATGATCGCCGACTCCACATCATGCAATTACATCTTGGGATTTTTTTTAGAGCAGAAATGATGACTACCATTTTGGTAGACATCCAGATTTATTAATGATAAAAGAGGTTACATCATAATTACAAGAAAAGTAATTGATTGCTGAATTTCTCCCTCCACCGTTACTCGCACGACCATATGTTACATAACTCTACAACATGTGTGGAAATATTATCCGTGTAGCATCGCCCATTCCTAAAGATGGCTGCATTCCTTTGTGACCAGATTGCCCATAGAGTAGATATGGTTAGTACTATGCTCCGCCTCGAGACATACCTTTGTTGGTTCCCCATCACATTACCACTCTGAAAGGAGCTCCAAAATGCTTCTATCGATGATACATTAAGCCATTGAATTCTGATGATTGACCATACTTCTTTTGCCACCTTACACTAAAAAAACAAGTGCTTTATATCCTCGATAGCACTATTGCACAAAACAAAAGTGATGTTGGCCTCAGGCTGCCAACAGGATCTATAAAATTTGGTGAGGAGTCGCCACGTCAAAGAAGCCAATCGAAAATTTTGATTCTTAGCGGTATTGAGCTCTTCATAATGGAGCAATCTGACTTAAAGTCATCATCATCAATTACATCAGTTGCACTTAACATTTCATATACCTTCCGGGCTAAAAAACACCAACTAACCATACTCAGCTGTCTCTTATATTATCTTCGGGAGCATATCTATCCAATTTATCAAGTAAGTCAACAAAATCATCTAATCATTGTTCCGACAAATTACTTGTGAAAGATGGCAGCCGAGCCCTATTGTGACCTCCCGATGTAGACCAACATTCTGCCGCCTTAAGGTCTTTGTCCGCTGTCATGGCATAGAGCCTAGGGAATAACTATGCTAGTGATTCAAGACCAGCCCAGGGATCTTTTCAAAACCGAAGCTCTCTTACATTACCTAGCTACTATCTTGTGATTGTGAAACCTTTGATTGAGCTCATTTTATTATATCTGGCACTGATTTGTACTAATGATTTCAGGATTTCTTCCCCTTGGTACTTGAATCCACAGTTATTGATGGAGATCTTCTTTCATGGGTATGAATGCTGAGCTTTCCTTAGCTCACTAGCTAATTTTGTTGCTACATAAAGGAAGACCTTTTCCATGCAAATTATCGTCCAAGTTCAAATTATCGTCCAAGTCTAGTCGAGTTCATAGGTTGATCTGCTCCATTTGTTTTATTCGACAAGTACTAAAATGTTGATGAGAGTGCTCATCCTAATTAAAATTACCAAAGTATTCACTCTGATATTAGCTATTGCCTGACAACTGGATGGTGCTCCTTTGTACCTGCACCCTATTAATGCGTCCATAACTCTGATAAGTCATAATGGGAGAACATGCTTCCTCAATCATCATTTTGATATGTTTCATCCGCATGTACATGCAGACGAGAAAATTAAAGAAGCTATTGGAGAGTACGCTTGGATGGGATTTTGATGGGGACACTTTGGACTTACTCTGCGCGGACGATGAGGTTTGTAATTATATATATATAAGCTCTCTTTTCCTTTTCCTTTCGAATCGTGAATCTGAGCTGCATGAATGGTTGAATATGACAGTTCTCTCCAGTAGTTGTATCTATGGATGAAGAATGTTGAATGTCTGCAACTCGTGGCATTTCCGTCCGGTTGACCCTCGTCCATGTTCACCTAGCTCATTTTGAGTGACTCATTGTGCAACAATTTCGTAGCTAGAATTCTACATCATAATAATACGTTCGTGGGTGCTCTTACTGCAGTTTGTCTGGTGTACAACTTATTGCAACAAACTATCAAATTAAAAAAAAAAACAATGTAATCTTATCTTATGCAGGACTGACTATTGAACTAATGTCAATGTGTACAAGATTACTTATTTTCAATTATGGAAACGAAAAATGCCCCTGGGGACATATTGATCACATATATTATTGTGATGTGATCATATTAATTACAAAAAAAATTGTACTATCCTTTTGAAGGAGTCATTATAGCACCATCAGACATATATAGTTCATGACGAAAAAAATATTTAATAGATGAATCATTAAATTCTAATTATAATATTCTTATATTATTTCTTTTTTAAAAACTATAGTACTTTTATCTCTATTATGATAACGATCATATTAATCGTGCGCCCACAGACGATTTTTGCTTTCTATGTTGGGCTTCGGGATAAATGAACACGTGCGTACATACCAGAAATTATATGTGGAGATTTCTAATTCACAACTTGATTTTTTTTCCCTCTAAGCACGATATTCTTCTAAGTGAGATGCATATCGAGATGTGATGTTAATATGCTACTTCATGTGGATGTTAATATGCTACTCCAATATCAATGGCGCATCCTTTGATTCGAAAATAATGAAGGATCTCGAATTTTAAATTTTATCATAAAAATATGTTTCCCTTATTTTTTATTTTCCTATACCAGACTTCTCCCTTATAAAAAGATTACGTTTGATATCCACTATTTTCGTCAACCGTGCGCTTTTTTTTGGATTTTTTTGGTTGGAGTCAAAGGAGAGTAAAGAAAGAAAAGGAAAAAGAAAATCTCTTTTTCCTCAATTGAGTTTAAGTCTCCTTTTTCTTCCATTAAATTTTTTAATATTTTATTTTCCTTTCATCCCAAATCAAGATGAAAAGAAGAAAAAGACATATTAAAATGTATTTCCATTTTTACTAAAAAATTAAACATATATATATATATATAAGATAAATTCGTCTAAATAAAATATTGACTTTACGTTCATTTTTTTTTCATTTCATTTCCTTCTCTTCCTTCTTTTTCATTTTCTTAGGGTAGCACACTCTTTTTTAGGATCATTTGATTACAAAATAAAATTATGAGGAATAAAATAAAGTAATACCATATTTGAAAAAACTTAAGTTTAACGAAAATATTTTATTAAAGAGTTAATATTTAATATCATAATTCATTATAGCAGTAAAAAAATAGTATATGATTAGAATTTTAAAAATAAAATATAATTGAAAAAGATGAGAATATAAGAATATTTATATTTGGGGTTAGAAATAAGGATTTTACGCCCTTGTGTCCACTTATATTGTATCAATGTATCTCTTAAAGTCTAGTTATAGAAGAAAATCTTAGTTTCAAACCCTTTCTAAGGTTTAAGTATCACATGATCTATTTTAGTTACATTCCTACTAGTAACATTATTAAAATATTTAAAAATTGACAATTTACGAGTTACAACTTACATGACATTAGAGCAGTATTTTGATACTGAAACTTGAGTAACCACTTGGTTCAAATTCCGAACATCATACATGATCAGAATTTGAAAATTCTCCATTTTTTAAGAACTCCAAGTTCTCACCTCAACAAGAACTTGCTCTTTTTTTCCTTTTATTTCTTTTTTTGCCTTTTTTAAATTCTTTATTATATTTACTTAGTAAAATATTATTAATTATTATTTAATCCTACTATTACTCATTAAACTATTTTTATATTATCTTAAATAATAATATTATAATATTTTATTTATTAATCTAGTATTATTCAGCTTATAAATAAATTCTTTTACTTAATATAAATATTTTTTAAAATTATAATATTAATAACACAGGTAAAATGATAAATGATATTATTATTATTATTATTATTCGTATATTATAAATTTATTGATATAAATATTTTTTGTAAAAAATATTTTTAACTAAATAAATAATATTTTAATTCACTATAATTTTATAAATAATAAATTATATCTTTAGTTATTATTTTTTAAAGGATGCTGCCACAGAATAAAAATGGGCTGAAGCAACCCTTATTTTTCACCTTTTAAGAACAAAACATACGTATAATTGTTTGAAGCAAAAAAATAACGACACAATCAAAGTAACAAATTTTTTTGTTATTTTATTTGTAGCAATATAGTTTTTATTTAGAGTAAAAGTTATTATTATAGTATGTCTAGGATAGCTATATTAGCATTTATTCCATAGCTCAAATTTTTCGTTGCCATTGAATCAATCAAGTTCCATAGTAACAGCTATTGAACTGGTTTAAATAAAGATCATTAGACCTCCCCCTTCCCTAGTATTATACCAGCACTAATGACACTAAGTTGTCAAAAGAATTTGGGCTAAAAGTTGTTAGCACCAGGAACAGAAGAGCCAAAAAACTAGTCTTGGATGACGAATTTGCTTTCAGGGCATAACTAAAGCAGAATTCCAGCAGCAAAACCAAACTTGACATTGTGCTGTTAGCCTCGTTTTAACTTCTTTTTCAATCTCCTTTGTTTCTCACGTTCCTCTTCTTCCTCAATTAGGCGAAGTTGCTCCTCGTCCTCTTCCCTAGCAATCTTGGCACTGTGGATGCAAGTTTTACCAGTAAATAAATACTCGATGAAACAGCAAGTAGACATACAAAAGCAACAATTCGTACCTTCTTTTCTCTTCCTTCTGGATAACATCAAAGCCCACTTCCATATCACTGTCATCTTCATCCATGTGGGCATATTTGTTAGGATTATACCTACAAATTTCAAGATAAGATTATGAAGTTTAATGCAGAACCCCATCAAAATGATAATCCAATCCACAACACAATTATAACTAACCAGACATTTGAAAATTTTTGTTCTGGTATCTATCTCATGCAAATTTGTCTCCGGATAACAGATTTAAATGCAGTGCCAAGAAACATTAAACATACTACCTTTTCTATTTGGGCTCCACACTACTAGTATGTTCTTTGTTTTGGGGGATAGAACACTAGGTTTTATAAATCACTTAGTAGTATGATGAATATTATAAATAACTATGCATCTTTTCCACCGTCAGAAGAAAATGGAATTAGAGGTTTGCATGCTCAAATGGAAAACTCCGCCTATGTTTTATAGCCGGTCCCAAGCCCGGATAAAGGAGGGTTGTGTTAGGCCCCGACAGCCATTGTAAAACCCTGTCGAATCTTATGAACATGGATCAACGATCTTTGTGATAGAAGAGTACCCAATAAAGTTAAAGAAAAATTCTATCGTACTGCTATAAGACCGACAGTGTTATATGGTAGTGAATGTTGGGCTATGAAGGGACAACATGAACGTAAAGTGGGGGTAGCCGAAATGAGGATATTAAGATGAATGTGTGGTCATACAAGATTAGATAAGATTAGGAATGACCATATACGTGAACGAGTCGGAGTGGCTCCTATTAGTGAGAAAATGGTAGAAAATCGTTTGAGATGGTTTGGTCATGTTCAGAGAAGACCATTAGATGCGCCAATAAGAAGAATAGATCAAATAATCTGGACTTCGATTAAAAGAGGAAGAGGGAGGCCAAGGCGGACACTTGGCGAACTAATAGAGCAAGACTTATTGGTGAATAATATACCGAAAGGTTTGATTACTAATAGAGCGGAATGGCGTCGTATGATCCATGTAGCCGACCCCACCTAGTGGGATAGGGCTTTGTTGTTGTTGTTGTTGTTGCATGCTCAATTGACACCGTCAAGAAAAAATATCTAGGTTGAAGCATCTAAAGGTACAAATTGTTCATCTGGACAAAGACACTAAAACACTAAAAAGCTGAAATTTGCCTGAATAGAACATACCCAAACATTCCTCTGATCATGCTCCGATAGTCAACTTCATCATCGCTATGGTTTCTCTCCACTGGTCTTTTCTTTCTATGTTCATTGGGCATGCTACGTGAAGATATTTGCTTAGACGGCTTCATGAGTATAAAGAACAAATTAGTGACGAGGGCATGGAGAACAATAGGAAGCAAAGAGATCCAAAGCAATGCAAGCACATATCTACAGGAAATAGGAAAAAGATGTTTGCAGGCCAACTACTACATAAAAGTTACTGTTCTCGAGCCTCTTTCTTGTCACTACAGATAATATGGTACATAAAGGTGTGTGCATGCACATTTCTGGGTGAGAGAGAGAACCTGAACTTTAGATGAAGGCATAGGCTGCTTCATGGCTAGTTTTCGCCTATCCAATCCTTGAGCTGACTTTCTTTGTTCTGGATAGTTATTCTGTGCTGAAGAATGTGGCTGCCTTGCAGAGGAAAGATTATTCTTCAAACTTGGATTGCTGACAACCTTCTTCATAGAGTTAATGTTGTTTTGAGAAGAAATCTTCTGTTGCAAAGCACCATTTCCATCAGGCTTGCTGAGCTGATTCACAACACTACCACTTTTCCTGGATTCACCTGAAGTTGGCATGGGCCTGCGGGATGGAACTTCCTTCAAGGTTTCGACTCTGGCATGCAGATGCTGTTTGTTTGTAACTGTGTTCTTGACTCCATTGGCAATCACCGGTGACCTAACAGGTTTTCCAGATACCAATTTGCTCTTCGCTGGTACTTGAACTGGCTGAATATCTTCCACATGAGCAGAAACCTGTATAAGTATCCTCTTAAGACAATAGATCTTTTTTAGGACATGAAGAATATTATGCACTACAACATACTGGATTTAGGTGCAGGGACCCTGCTGGGAGCATGTTGCTCTTTCTTTGACAAGTGAGTAGACTGTTCCTTTCTAGGCAAGTGCGCAGAATTCTCCTTTGTCTCAGGAATATCAGCATCATCCGAAAATAGAAAGGAGTAATCTCTCATGTCTTTAAGTGTTTGTGCTCTTCTTTTGGCCTGCAAAAGGTAATTACTTGTTCATGCAACAACAAAACATCATTATGCAATATTTACTATGATCATTTAAAAAACCCTACCTCATTTACCACTTTTGGCCGCTGGGAATGTTGATGATCCACACCTGGCCTAGCCACTGAGGATGTGGGATCCCTTTTGTTCTGCAGAAATAAGTGTGAATTGACATTCTATAATAGTGTTCAAACTTTTGAACTATCAAAGATAAAAGTAAAACACATACAGTCAAAGAACTTGATGTATTTGTCATAATATGCTTAGTCTCTCTTATTGATCGGCTTTCTTCAATAACCCGTTGAGCTATCACCGGTTGTGAGGGGCCAAAAAAGGAGCCAAACCTACAATAATTCATAAAACGATACCAATATTTATTAAGAAAGAATAATAAATTCATAAGGCATACCAGATTAAACAGTTTTAAAATTTGACATAATTCATCTGCAATGTATTAAGTCATAATAATTGTTCCCAAGTGAAGTTGCAGGTTTCAATTATCCACAATCTATAGATATAGGATGTCTTCTTCCAACAAGAGATTGCAATCCTATCCAGAAAGAATATGAAGCAGTGTAACACTCACAAGATTCATAAGTAAACGCCTGCAAAAACCAATAAGCCACTATATCCTGTGTAGTAATCATGATAAGCCATGTGGCATTGCTAGCGTGCTTAAGAAAAAGCTTACAGACCAGTTAACATAATTGAAATATTATGCACTATTTTTTCTGAAAGCAAAAAAAATATGCACTAATTTTTCCCCGAATGGAAAAGAAGCAAAAGTAGTCTTTAGATACTGAGGAAGATATCCTGTGTAGTAATCATGATAAGCCATGTGGCATTGCTAGAGTGCTTAAGAAAAAGCTTACAAACCAGTTAACATAATTGAAATATTATGCACTATTTTTTCTGAAAGCAAAAAAAATGCAATAATTTTTCCCCGAATGGAAAAGAAACAAAATTAGTTTTTATATACTGAGGAAGAGAACACTCACGTGTCGCTAGTAGTTGATCTTTTATCCCGAGAATTTGATGAAGTACCACAATTTCTAGCCGTTTGATTCTTCATCTTTTCTCTAATTTGATTCTTAAGTTTTTCTCTCAACTTTAGGAACTCTTGTTCCTCCTTGGTTGGCTTCGGGGCTTCCTCTTCATATTCTAATTCGTCCTCGGAGGCTTCCTCCTCATACTCTTCATATCCATCTTCTTCATATTCGCCGTCTCTTTGATATGAATCCTGCAATTAGACAATGGATTTATCACAATAGCTTCGGAGAAAATAGTATAACAAAAACTCAAGGTATATACAAGATAGATTATTTTCAACAACCACACGGATTAAGAATCAGCAAACAGCATAGAGGCATGTCTTCCTCGGAAGGTGTGTTTTACAATAAAATTGAGCTCTTTAAACAATCCCGAAATTATCAAAACCCTTGAGCAACCTCCGAATCCCAAAGTAAAAAGAGCATGCTATATAAGAGAAAAGAAACAAATAAAATCGAAAATGCCTTAGAATATAACAACTAAAACAAAAAAAAAAAAACTTCGATTGCCAGAGCAATTAGAACACGAAAAAATAAACCTTTAGCACATTTTCCGTCTTAAAAAAAATGCAATTCTAAAGAAGCCCAAACTATATGAAAGCAAAACATCGTGAAAATATCCAAAAAAAGGTAAAAAATAGAGCGGCCATGGCAAAATCTGGTCTTCAGTGCAAAATTAGACATAAAACTCTTCGCAAGCAACAGTATCCCTCAAAAAGAGAGGAACAAATCAAGATCATCTTTCTTCACCTTTGACATCATGGAGGCCCTCTGATGAGGGATCTCATAGTTCCTCATGTTCAAGAAGATGATAAACCCTAATCAATCGATCTGAAATCTAGGAAAAAGACGTCCAGATCCCCAAATCGCCAACCTCCTATCCTCCAAATCCAACCTCCGCCTTCCGCCAAACTCGAGAAGGCGGCAACGATCGAAGACGAACTAGAGGCGAAGAGTCAGTGCGCAGAGACGAAGGAACCCTAATTTCGCGCTCGCAGTAGAGACACCGACGCGAATTGGGGACAATCGTGGGAAGGTAGCGGTCTCCCGCGGCGCCGGTGGAAGGAAATAGAGAGAGGGGGTGGGGAAATAAAAAGGAAATTAAGGGGATGAGGAACGGATTCCATCCGTCGGATTATATAATGGACGGACGAGATCGCGTAACCTCTTTAATTACGCGCACGGTTTCCAGACGATACCGAAACAAAGTGTGAGAACTTACCCAAAAACAATGTGACTCGGAATTTAAAAATTATTATTACAAAAAATGAGTCAATTGCCGTTTCGTGTTTGTTAACACGCGACCTGCCACCATCAGCTTGGTAACGGCGTTTCAAAAACTCATCTGCTACTCATATACGACGACGTGCTACGTGGCCACTCGAGCTATATTTGTAACGGGGGCGTATCGGACGGAAAAAGATAACCGTATTTTCATCCGAGAATTTAATATTTTTAACGTTATTATAGGCTGTCCAATCAATAATGAGTTTGAAAAATATGGATTAAGGATAAATATTTTGAAAGATATCATCCATACTATTTCCTAATGCATTTGAATTTATGTATATTTAATTTTTGAACTATTTTATTCATATATATTTAAAAGTAAAAAAATAAATAAATATTCATATGATAGAAAAAGATAATTTAACAATGAGAGAGAGAGGAGAGAAAGAGAGATGTGATTTAATTTGGTAACAAGAGAATCATTTGATAACAAAGAGAAGTTAATTTTGTTTAAAATTATTTATTCTTTCTCATTTGATGAAATAAAAAATATGATGTTTGGAGGACTTAACTATTTCATTCCACCCTTCTTAACTTAAATAAAAAATGTAACCAAATATAATTTAACTAATTTTATTATTTACATTCCATTCCACCCCTTCAAATTCCTCAATTCAAATAGACCAAATTTCTCTAGTGAGAAAATAAAAGAGTACACTGCATGCATTTCTTTAATTTTTCTCTTCCTATGTGTCGTATATTAATTTTGGTAATTACACATGTGTAATCCTCATATTAATTATAATCAATTTTAGTTTGAGTCATCAAATTTCCCCGTCCACATAAGTGGGACGTCAGTTATTTATTTAAATAGCACATAAGTCAATAACATACTATATATACAGAGAGAGGAATATTAGGGTGTATACACATTTGGGTGCATACAAATGTGAACACACCTTCTCCACCGTTGGATCTGTGCATGGATGATCCATCGGTTGGGAACGGTTTGCAAATGAACCGCGCCTTTGCTTCAGCGGTCTACAAGCGAACATCATCCGTGATATGCAGCCTTTGCATTTTTGTGATCGCTTCCTGCAACAAAAAGGGGGTGTCGGCCTCCCTCAGCGACCCTTTGTGCTATCGTGCCGACGAGCGCAAAAGGGGGTGACCCCCCTCCTTTTGCTATTGCGCCGGCGAGGATGGAGGAGGTTGTCCCATGCGTAGATCATTGAAGGAAGCCGTCAATCGTTGCCCACGTATAGATCATTGTCGACTGTCAATGGAGGAGGTCATAATGTATCATCCATATTAACTTACCTGAATACATTTAATTTAATATATATCATTCATGTTAGTATTACATACGAGTAGTCTATTTATTACCATGTAATGTTATATTAAATTATTTAGACCTACCGTATTATCTTGTTCACTTGTGATAGATAATGAATATTTTGAATTGCCTAAACAACTCATATTGCTTAGTGACAATGTAGATTGTATATGTAAAGAGTGGTAATCCATATTGACACTTGAGTTGTAATTTTTTTAATTTTACTTTTTGCATGCCTTTGTAATGTGCCCTCTCCCTTATTTTTCTTCTCACAAATGCTAGCATAGAAAAGGAGAAGATGATATTGTGGACACTAGGGAAGAAGTAGGAGAAGGAGCGGAAAGACATTGTAGAGATTGATACTATATATATATATATATATATATATATATATATATATATATATATATGAATTTCTTTCATAATGGTGTAATGCATTGTGAACTGACCTATTAACCTTGTAATGAACTCCATGAAGCTAACACAAATGATGCTATAACATGATTTCAATATGACTGTCTCATTTGATAAGATAGTGTTATTTGAACTCCATTTGACAAAATTCTTTTTGAAGTAATTAGATCCATCCTATGAATTCTTAATATCTAAATGATTTTTCGCAATTTAGGTGTATCTCCCCATGTTAAACTTATGGATTTTTTAGTGTTTTCACAGTCATGAAGAACAAATATTAATGATCATGAAAATAATTTTTAGGGGTGTAACCTAACGATTCATTATTATGAATGAATATTAGTGTTTCACTAAACTCTTTTACGGACATGAAACAAGTTTTACAATCATTAATTGGACCTCAGAAGTGAATGAGAACATCAGGAATCATGATCAAATGCATGTGTTATGAACAACAATTCATGGACGTGAATCTATTGAACACAAACCTTGTTAACTCAAACGCAACTCATATTTGTGACCTAACTCGGTCTAACATGGGATAGACAAACATGACTTGTGTTTGAAGTACCCCACCCCTACCAATGACACCTTTATTTATTATTATCTATAAATGAAAGTACATTAAATTTTCACTTGACCTTTTCAATGATGTGCATCTTATGACTCTAAGTGACATGAACCAAGATCATTTATAAGAGATAAAAAAGATAAAAGCTAAAAAGATAAAGCAAATAGTTATTCTGTTATATATTGATAATTGCCAACAATTATAAAATCAAAAGACACTTCACCTCATGATGTTGGGTGATTTCTTGTCCAAGTCATCGAAGAGTTAAAAAGACACTTCATCAATCTCCAGAGAGTCAAAATATATCATGAACTAAAAGATACAATATGAAGTTGAAAGATACTCTATTCATAAATGAAATATTTAGTAAAAGGATGGATGGATGGATGATGATGGCCTTAGTTCATAATGTTTGATTATGATAGCATTGAGTCGTTGATCTTAATGACCCTTATGATAACGACCAATTATTATGCACTCTAAGACAAGGTAATGATCGCTTTACCGTGATGATCCCATATTGACTATGTCATTATTGATCTTAAAGAATGATTCATTTATTAAGAGGAGTCACTTTTTATTCTTTATTCTTTGTCGACTCGTATTTGATTATCAATTGTTCGCAATTTTTATAATAAAATATAATTATTGGAGACTCATTTTTGTATTCCTCTCTTAAGACTTGGACAATAGTTGATGTTCATATTTATTTCATTATTTTTTTATAAATTCCTTCCATATATTTTCACTCTTTATCATTTAAATGGTCAAAGTTATTGAAAAATTCAATGTTCAGTCCATGCATATTGTATTCTCATAGCACCTTTAGAGACTCATTAGCATTAAATATGTAACACCCCAAGATTTCATCAAGGGCAATATAGTAATTTCACAAGTTAATTAGAATCATTGATGAATTCAAGATGATCAAAAGGGTAATTTGAGAAGGAATAGGAATATAATTAAAAATGAAATATGAATAGAAGGAAAAAGTACTCCTACTTGAAGAAGGAATTATAATTAGAGTAGGATTAAAAGTTTGATTAGAAAGAAAAAAGGAAAAGAAAGAAAGTTAAATCCTAATAGGAGTAGGAATTGTAATTATATTGAGATTATGGATTTCAATTTTGATTTGAGATTCAAAAGATTTATTAATGGACATATGACTCCCACATAGGATAGGATTGAGAGTTTTATAGCTTAAAAATATTTCAGCCATTAAAATAATATTTATTATTATTTAATCCGAAAATTAGATGATAAATTACTATGGAATTAAATAATTCTGAAAATTAAAGAAAAGGAAGAAATAAAAAGATAAAATAAAGGTATAGTTTGGTTAACATAAGTTATTGATAAAAGATGGAAATAGAGTTTGATTGAGAGAAGTTATGGAGGAGATAAAAAGAAATTTGAGTAGAGATGAATTTTTATAAGTATGAAATGGAATAATTAGTGAAATTCGAATTTAATTAAATCTGAATATTTAAGAGATGATGACTAATGATGGATGGTCATGATTGATGGAGAAATAACCCAAGGTCTAATAGAAGTCAAAAACTCTAGTTGAGAGCTATAAATAGGGCCTAAAGAGTGACTAGAAAGTATGATTTCCCTCCACAGAATTTCTGCAAGAGAGCCTCATCTTTCTCCTTCATTTACTCACAAACCGAGGTATTTGGAAGCACGCGCGATATATCATTTCGAAGTCCCGACATAGGAGAACAAGATCCAAGTGCTAGCCAAAGATTTTTGAACGCCAATATGGAGGAATCATTGGTCAAAGTCATGACGTACATGTTGTCCACTAATAATAGGAACATAGTTGGTTTTTCAACCAACTTAAGGTACGTAGGGGGATCCCCATGGCGTCGGTTTTTCCGCGACATGGACCCTGATCTCTTCTTCATTTTATAGAGATTACATTATATATTGTTTGCATATATTAGATATCGTATGATATAAATAGGATGATCGGAAGTTGTCGGAAACATAATTTTTCAATGACGATAGAACTCAGCTTGGGTTCTATTTTTCTCGGCCCGAGTTCAATAGAATCCAGACCGAATCATAGTAGAAACTGGACGGAGTTCCATGAACCCGATCTAGGTTCCCATAGGTACGACGCGGGTTCCTTTACCCGACTGTGACACAAGATTGGATCAATAGAACCGGATCGGGTTCCAGTTTATCCAGCCCGGCTCCGAAGACTCATTTATAATGGATTAAAATCGAGCCGACCCGGCCCGGGTATTGAATGACTGATATGGAATTTGACAAAGATAGACCCGACCTGGGTTTTACCAGACCCGACCCGGGTTTTGATATAGAAATTGGAAAAAGTGAAATAAATGAATCGACCCAAGTTTGTCCTAGCATGGGACGAATTCCGATGACTTAAAATATATTGCTAAATAATTATTTTAGTTTAATTGCATTAATTGCTCATGACCATGCATTGATATGTATTGGTCCAACGATTGTGATTGTTATGTTGATTAATGTTAATCAACTATAATTGTAATATGCTAATTGATAATAATTGATTATGGATTCATGACACATTGTTCAATTGGCATAAATTGATTATCAATGGGATTATTGCTACAATTGAATTGTTGAATTGATAATTGAGACTTTCATGGTCGATGGAAGCCGTTATGGTCGATGGAGGCCCTCGTGGTCGATAGAGATCTTTGTGATCGATAGAGGCTCATGGAGTCGATTGTTGATGCGTCATGGAGGCCCTTGTGGTTGATTGAGTCATTTATGGTCGATGGAGACTCATGGAGTCGATTGTTAATGCATAATAGTTAATGGAGATCCTCATGATCGATAGAGACCTTTACGGTCGATGGAGACCCTCATGGTCGATTGAGGCCTTTATGGTCGATGGAGACTCTCATGATTGATGGAGACTCTCGTGGTTGAGGCTTTAATTTTCTTGCACGATTAGTCCTATTGACCAGTGATAGTGAGTTTCCCTATTGCTTTGGTGGCCGTCACGTGAGTTATTTTCTTTTATCCACGTCATTCAAGTCATTCACGTTATTTAATACTACTAAACCAAATAAATTACACAAATCGTCTCCCAACGTTGAGTCGATTTTTAAACGATCCCCCAACTTCAATTTGTAACTAGAACGTCTACCAACTTTGATTTTATTGCATGATAAGTCCACTTGATCGGTAATATGCAATCTCCCGATTACCTTGTTGATGTGGCGTAATAAAATATAGTAAAAAATTAACTTGTTGACATGACACAATAAAAAATATTATAATAAAAAACTACAAATTTAATAAAAAAGATAAAAAAAATGAAAAAAGGGGGCCGACACCCCGCTCCATTGGCTGTCGGTGCGTGAGCTGACAGAGGTGGGCGTCGGCCCCTCTTTTCTTTCTCGCGTGCGACGAGGAGCAAATGGGGGGCCAACGCCCTTTATCATTTTTTATTTTTATTAATTTTTATAATATTTTTATTATTATATTTTTTATTGTATCATGTGAGCAAGTTAAATTTTTTATTATATTTTATTATGCCACGTCAGCAAGGTAATATTGTCTATTATCAGTCAAGTGGATGAATCGTGTAATAAAATCAAAGTTGATGGACGTTCTAGTTACAAATTAAAATTGAGGGACTGTTTAGAAATCAACTTAAAGTTGTGGGATGATCCGTATAATTTACCTGGTTTAATAGCGTTAAATGACATGAATGACTTGAATGACGTGGATAAAAGAAAAATGACTCACGTGACGGCCACATATGCAAGGCAATCAAGAAACTCACTATCATCGGTCAAGGGGACTAATCGTATAAGAAAATTAAAGATGGAGGACGTTCTAGTTACAAATTGAAGTTAGGGAACCGATTTAAAATAGACTCAAAGTTAGAAAACTAATCGCGTAATTTACCTCACCCACATGCCACAACAATATCTTCGATCATGTCTCCTCTAAGAATCTTATTTGTGTTAGCATTCTTTATGCATTTTCGGAAGATAACATGCACCTTCTTCTTTATCTATTTAGATCTTCGGGAAATATGGGTATCCCCCTAACTTTAGTGGGGGGACTGTGCCCCCACGATGTGTCGGCAGCCGGATGGCATTCGACGGCTGGCGCAGATCTGAACGGTTTTGTGAGTGAAGATCGATCGAGGGGCTCTATTCGACGAGTGGACCGGACGGTTCGATGAGTGGGTCAGTTCGAAGAGGTATATAACTCAAAAACCCTAGACATCCGCCATTTCTTTTTCTTTTTTCTCTCTCCTCTCCGCTCCGAAATCTCCGCTCGGCGATCTCGTCCTGCCGACGACCCCGCACGACGGCATCCGAGCTCGAAGCGCTCCTCCTCTCCTCGAGGCGACTTCGTCCAGGCAGATCTGACCGTCGACGACTGATCTGCCCACCGCCAACCCCCACGCGACGGCATCCGAAGCTCAAAGCGCTCGTCCGACCTCATCCCACCGCGGACCTCCTGTGCGATGACATCCGATCTCGAAGTGCTCCTCCTCTCCTCGAGACGACTTCATCCCGACAGATCTGGCCGTCGACGACGATCGCGTCCGACCAGATCTGCTCGCCGCCGCCGAGCCCGCCCTCGAAGTCGAAAGTGCTTTCTAACCTCTTATTCTCCCTCTTCTTTTCATTTTCTAACTTTCTCCCTCCGTCTGACCAGATCTGCCCGCCTCGCCGCCGCCGCTGCCATCGAGCCTACCTGTCTGCCGCTATCGAGTTCGCCCGCCCACCCGCCGCCATCGAGTTCACCCGCCCGCCGCTGAGCCTGACCTCGAAGGTGCTTTCTAACCTCCGTCCGACCAGATCTAAACGCTGAGCGCCGCCGAGTTCGACCGCATCGCCGCTGTCGTCGAGCCTGCCAACCTGTCGCCGCCGCTGAGCTCGCGCACCACGACCTCGCACCACCGCCGACCCCGCACACCGAGCGACGTGGCACGCCGCGAGCACGCCGCTGCACGACGCACGCCGAGCGCCGCCGAGTTCGACCTTGCCGCCGCTGCCGTCGAGCCTGCCAGCCCGTCGTCGCGGCTGAGCTCGCGCACCACGACCTCGCACCACCGCCGACCCCACACATCGAGCGCCGTTACACGACGCATGCCGCCGATCTCTTGGTTAATCCATGTTAATTATTCATGCTGTAAATTTTTTGTGGTAATCTATGTTGTAAATTAAACTTTTGTTAACTTGTATTTGTTACACTGTAAAAATTTTTCTTGCTTGTATATGATTGTCGTAATTGTACAATGTCTCAGAACGTATACATTCTCGTCTTCGGGCATACTTTCTCATTTCCGGACATTCTCTACCTTGCTTTCCGCCAACATTCTCTATGATATCTCACTTTCCGCCAAGCTCCGACACAGATAAGCTATCGGACTATCATCTTTTGATTCTTTGATCTTTCTGGGAAAACAACATGAGAAATACGATAACAACATTTTGATAACTCATGCATCATCCTGTGAAACACGATAACAACATTTTAATAAATCACACTAATTTACAACATGAATTATCAACAAAATATTTACAAAAATTTACAAAAGTGTAACTAATCACACTATCACAAAATGAATTATCGGCAGGGTCGCGGCGTGTGGGGTTGGCGGCGGGGTGGTCGAACTCGGCGGCATGCGTCGTGCAGCGGCGCTCGGTGTGCTCGCGACGTGAGGGGGTGGCGGCGTGCGGGCTCGCTCGGTGTGCGGGGTCAGGGGTGGTGCGGGGTCGCGGTAGGTCAACGTGGTGACGGTGTGCGAGCTTGTCGGCGGCGGGCGGGCGAGCTCGACAGCGGCGACGGCAAGGCAGGCAGATTTGGACAGATGAAGGGAGAAAGTGAGAAAATGAAAAGAAGAGGAAGAATAAGAGGTCAAAAAGCACCTCGAGGGTGGGCTCGTTGGCGGCGGACAGATTTGGTCGGACGCAGTCGTCAAGGGGCAAACCTCGTCGGTGGCGGCCCGGCCCTCGGCGAGGTCCTCGACCGGAGCGGCAGGGCAGGGGGCGGCAGCGTGCGAGAGCGGCAGGGAGGGCGGGCGGCGGCGTGTGAGATCAGCTTGACGTGCGGGCGGGAGCGGCAGGGCGGGCGGCGGCGGCGTGCGAGAGCGGCAGGGCAGGCGGGCGACGGCCTCAACGGCTTCCTAGAGGTGAAGAGATCCTGGAGGCGAGGACGAGATCAACGTCTGTTAGATCTAGTCGAACGAGGCCGTCAAGGACCAGATCTGGTCAACGACCGTCAGATCCCACCGTTCGTCCGTCAGATCTGGTTGGACGTGGTCGGGGATGGGTAGATCTCACTAGAGATCGCACTCTCGCGCAGATCTGGGATGGTCGCTGCGGTCATCGATGTCGAGAGCGAGAGAGCGGTCGTCGATCTCGCTGACAATCGAACGATCGTGGTTGCGCAGATCATGGATGCGGTCGCCAACCGTCGTGGATGCCGGAGAGGGAGAGAATCGGACGACGAGGGAGGTGAGAGAGAGAGAGAGAGAGCGAGTAAAATGGTGAAAAATATTTTCAACATGCCTTTTGTACTCGCCCACATAGGATCGAACCGGCATTTGAATGAACCGGAGATGCCTTGGTCAAACCATCGACATGCCGATTTAATACTCAAGATTTGCCAATTTATCTACGCCCGTGCGATCCGTATCGGACGGGCGCAGATAAATGAGGGGAGTGTCCCCCCATTTCAGATGGGGGGCACCCATTATTCCCTAGATCTTCATATCTAGAAGGGTAGATTTCTAGATCTATTTAAAGATTAAGTTTTTTTAGAGAGTTAGACTTGCAGAGAAAAAATTGTCCGAATCCCTTTTGTATTTGACATCTTTAGTTCTTACATTCTGTTTTTTTATGCTTTAGAACTTCAGATCTATTTAATCATGTCATTAAAAGTTTTAAGTTTTTTTATGCTTGGAGTAGTAAGTTTAACAAGTGCAGGTCCTTCAATATTTAATGAAAAGTTGCTATTGTCCTTGTGCAACTTTTCTACAAAGCCACTTCATGCCCTTGTGCAATTTTTAATCCATCTCTGGGTCCTCAAACTTGCATCGCTTTGTTATTATCTTATTATTATTACAACTTATCGGCCGTTGTGCGCTTCTTATCCAAATATATTTCTCACGACATTTCCGTTGTTGCACAGAAAAGAAAGCATCTTATAAGAAAGAGTAAAAAAGGTTATTTCCAAAACTGAACCATAGTAGTTAAAATCGACAAGAATTGGATTCTTAAAGAGTACGAAAATAACGTTACGTTCTCTACTCCAAGTCCAAACTAATCAAGTATTAAAAAACTAACACAGGTTAGATTACAAGCTGACCTTGTTGACCATGGCACTGCCAGCATACAGAGACAAGTTCAACATCATTTCCGTCAAGAACAAGATGACATAGAAGACTAACCTTCAGCTGACAGCGGCTCAAACAAACCGACAGTTCCTTGAAAAAGAGGTATCGGACATAGATCTAAAAATTATAAAGATAACAATACGAAGATGAGGCCAAGGTAAGTGTGATAAGAAGCCATTATTTGCCATGGTAAATTCGGTTTTGCAAGAGAACCATAAATATCAAAAGGGATGCATGCACTAAAAAAATCTCAAAATATGATCAACAAGATCACATGTATTAAAGCAAATTATGCACATACATCAACTAAATTGGTGAGGTTCTATGGCTTATGATGGTATGACATACATCAACTAAAGCAAATTATGCACAATCATAGGACAGAGGAAACAATAATGTATTTGAAACAAAATCCATCTGATATTCTAATAAGAACAATCGATAAGTGCCATATTCAGTGCAGTAAGAACAATGATTGCCAAAAGTGCAACCAAACAGATCTAACAAAGGGTCTAGCCTTTGTTATACCTAACTTCAAACATAAGAGAGCAATTTAAAGTAAATAACAATATAAACCGAGAGCGAGACTACTGCACAAATATGTTGCCAGAACAGGAGTGCAGAAGCTTCTTTTACTGCATAACCTCTCAGGCTAGCAATGGCTCCCAGTAAGATTGCACTAGGTGTTGTGTACTGCAGTAAAAGCACAAAGCGGTACATTTGATCTCCATGAATCAAAAGATTCAATTCATCAGCCAAAGCCACAACTCCAATCCCCACCAATGGGAGTACCAAGAGCCTTGCCACCAGTATCCCGATAGTTGTTCTCATGCCAAGAGCAGAATCATTGGGGCCTTCTGCAAGCATTCCTCCCAGAATTAGCATAACAGAAGGAACAACAGCTCCTGCCAGGATGTCCAAGCTGTCTGTGAAGAAAGATAAAGGTGCATCATATCCGAAAAAAAAATCTTTGAGCACTGGCACTGTTCCAATTATAAGTGCCAATAAAGAAGCGATAGTTGGGGGTTGAAGGATGTGTCTTATCGGAGTCTCTTCTGCAACAACTCTGATCCTTCGCACCACCTTCGGCTCTGCTAGGCACCTAAGAGACTTCGGGCTGCTAGGACCAGCAACTGCACCACCCTCCTCAGTAAAATCAATATCAGGAAAGGTGCTCTGTGAAGACCCAGAAATGCTCATAAATACTCTTGCAATGAATGGGGTCTTCGAATTCTCAGTTTCTTTATCCACCATGCCTGGCCATTCAGCTTCATGAAGCAATGGTCTACTTATATCATTAACATTTGGCTCCTCTTCGATCTCATTGCCTTCTGCCACAATCTCATAGTACTGCATTGGGGGCTCCATCATATGGTACACCAAGGTGTAAACAAGGATCACGGCCACCCACTGAGCAAAGGATACATATGCAATACCAGTTCGATGGCAATCAGGCCCAAAAGGATTATCTGTGCTATGGCAGACTGATCCAACAATAGCAATGGGGAGGTTTCCAGTGTTCCCGAAACCAGTCATGATCACAGTAAACCTAAAGAATTGTGGCGGTGGTCGGCAAATGATTGCAACCAGCCATCCAAGAGCGCACCCTATGGCTGTGCTAATGAGTACATTGACTGGCACGAACCACCAGAGGAGAACATCCTGAAGTGTGACTGACTCGCCAAAATGGACGAAGATGAGACATGGAAGGAAGAGAGCAAAGACAAGCTTGCTGAGAAGCTTGAAGGTGGCCCTGGGGACAATTTGGGTCCGAGGGTGGGCGAGGATGAGGCCAATGACAGTGAGACAAAGCAGCTTCATCAGGGGCACCACCGCCGTGAGCAGATTTTCATTCTCGCTGGCCATGCCTTGAGCCATTTTAAAGGCAATGCAATTTCCTCCTTGAATGAGATCACCTAACTTTACGCAAATGGATCTAACGACATAGAAAGCTGGCTTCTCCGATCAGCTGCAACACCAACTCAGCAAAATGATTAATTGTTCTTTTAACATACTTCGTCCTAGGACACTGTTGGTGGTTTCAAATTGTAACTCTGAAACTTCAGATTGAGGATTTCAAATAGATTAACCCAGTGCGATGCTTAAAGGATGATCTATAACACAGTACATACTTCACCAGGAAGTTATTGTCTAACTTTGAAAAATAAGCCAAAACAAGTATAATAGATCACTTGCCAAGTTTAGACGCATAAGCCACATCCGCAGGAAATGGATAAGAAGGCGTCATTAGGCTTACCGAAACATATTCGTGAAGAACAAAGAACAAATATAAAGGACATAGATGAGGAATTGGAGTGGATAAAAGAACACATGATAGATCAATATTAACGAAACAAAAACGAGTTAAAATTTAAAAGAGAAGGCTATATAAACATCCACACACGAAAAAAAACGAAAGAAACGATCACCTTGGAGAAAAGGGCGTCAATAAAATCACAAGAACAACAAAATCCAAGTAGGGTAACAAATATCGAAATCTAACAATTATAACCAACAAAAAATTTCTATTGCCCGCAGTTTAAGCAAATTTTCACCATAATCCAGGCAAGAAATCTGAATATACCAACAGAAATTCTAAACCATCTTCCCATTCAACGAAAAGACGCCATGAAACAACAAAAGAAATATAGTGGATAACCCATTAATTAACTCATCGGAGCACATCAAACTCTTCGCAAGCGATGATAACTCAGAAAACGAATCGAGAACAAAAAAAAAGGAAATCAAATGAAGAATAAGGTGATTCTTCACCTTCGCCGTTCTGGTGGAGATCTCGACTCTTCGCGCTCACTGTAGCGAAATCCACCGAAAACTGGAGAAGCTTCGGGGGGGGGGGGGGGGGGCGGGCGGCGAAATCGGCCGCGGCGGCGGGGCTGTGTGGACAGAGGACAGGCAGAAACGAGAGGAGATGAAGAGATCTCTTCAACTCATTTAAACTTTAAATCACGGACATATGACTACGCCAAAAAATGTCAAGGTTACGGTGATGATGATATGATAAATAAATATATATATATATATAACATCAACTTTTTCGATCCCGCGGCACTATTCATGTGACAATACGCCACGCGATAGTACACGTGACTTTATACGGAAAAACGAAATCTTATATATACAAAAAAATGTTGTTGTTAAATTATATATCTATAAATTAAGATCTCAAAACCTTACGTGGAATTGCAGTCAAATCGTCTGGTCTTTTTTGTTAAGTTACTTTTCTAATCATTCTAATTTTTTTGTATTTCTACTCACTTTTTGCATAATTTATTTATAATATTAATTAAAGAAGAGGATAAGTGAAATAGAGATAATATTAGTAGTGGCCGGCAAATGGGGGGTTGACCCCTCCTTTCCTTAAAGGACTGCATTTGATCTTGTTAGGGGGTGGGTAAGTGGATAATGATTAGCTCGATGACTAAGAATAATAATTAGCAGTTGAAAGCTCAATTGGGGATCCATAAAATTAGTAATAGAATTAACATAATTGAACATAAGGTGAAAAGTGATTCAACCAATATTATAAGAATTTAAAATAATTTTATTGTAATATAATAATTATCTTTTGAAAATTTTTTCTCGGAGAAGAAGCAATTTACAAATAAATAAGATAGTGAGGAATTATTCATATTGAGCGACGATTCTTCCACTTAGTATGATCTTTATTAGGATGAGCTACTAACGAAAATATCTTCTACGCACGAGTTTTTATCTGCTCGGCCTCACCCTTCATTGGTCGTGTAGTAATTATCTAATTAATTACTTTGAGTTTTAATTATTTAATAAAAGGTATTTATTTTTCAAATATATCATATTTACTTTTTGAATTTAAACATGCTACAATACAACTCCTACGTTCGTAAATAAAAAAATCGGAAAGATTCAAATCCTAAGAAGCCAAACCGACTTCGCATAAAAAAGTTAAGTTTTAAAATTCAAAATATATAGAGAGTTTTAAATTTAAAGAGGAGGAACTAAATGAAGACCTATGTAATTAAAGTTATATAAAATATTTATATTTTGAATTGTTTTAGTATATATAAAATTATTCAACTCACATAAATTTTATGCAAATAAATATTAACAAAAAAATTAAATCTTAAAGAATGAAATTAAAACATATAACATGTGATTGTATTTGTTAATATTATCATTAATAAAAAATTGCTTCTAAAATGTCACGTAACAAAAATAAGGTATGCATTTGTACTTTGAAAATCGCCCGCTTCTTCACTGCAAAAGTTTTTGAATTATTTTCTCAAACCATCCTTAAACTATCATAATTTTTTAAGTATAATCTTAAAGTACGAACTTCATTTTTTGGATCCTTAAACTATCATAGTTTTTCCAATTTGATCCTCTCGTCCCATTCCATTAGCTTTTCGTTTATCTTTGATTTTTCGCATTTGTGAAAAATCTAAAATGTCCCTACATGAAAAAAATCTCTCTCCTTGCGCACACGCCGGCGCAAGGAGAGAGAGCGACCCCCCTCCTCTCCCCCCTCCCCTCTCCTTTCCATGTGCCGACGTCCTTGTGCACGTGTCGGCGCAAGGAGAGAAAGAGGAGAGGGCGGGGTTCGCCCCCCTCTCGTCTTACTGCACCGGCGTGTGCACAGGGAGAGAGAGAGAGGAGAGGGGGAGGGTGACTCCCAATATTATCATTAATAAAAAATTGCTTCTAAAATGTCACGTAACAAAAATAAGGTATGCATTTGTACTTTGAAAATCGCCCGCTTCTTCACTGCAAAAGTTTTTGAATTATTTTCTCAAACCATCCTTAAACTATCATAATTTTTTAAGTATAATCTTAAAGTACGAACTTCATTTTTTGGATCCTTAAACTATCATAGTTTTTCCAATTTGATCCTCTCGTCCCATTCCATTAGCTTTTCGTTTATCTTTGATTTTTCGCATTTGTGAAAAATCTAAAATGTCCCTACATGAAAAAAATCTCTCTCCTTGCGCACACGCCGGCGCAAGGAGAGAGAGCGACCCCCCTCCTCTCCCCCCTCCCCTCTCCTTTCCATGTGCCGACGTCCTTGTGCACGTGTCGGCGCAAGGAGAGAAAGAGGAGAGGGCGGGGTTCGCCCCCCTCTCGTCTTACTGCACCGGCGTGTGCACAGGGAGAGAGAGAGAGGAGAGGGGGAGGGTGACTCCCCCCCTCTCTCCCTGCGTATAAGATTTTTTTTTCGCGTAAGGGCATTTTTGACTTTTTAAAAATACGAAAAATCAAAGATAATCGAAAAATTGACGAAATTGGACAAAATGATCAAATTGAAAAAAAATTGTGTTAGTTTAAGGACCCAAAAGAAGAAGTTCGTAGTTTATGATTAAATTTGAAAAATTGCGATACTTTAGAGGTGATTGGAGGAAATAACCCAATTTTCTTCTTCTACATGATAAAACAACATTCAAATTTACTAATTTTTGCAAACATTAGTTACATTATACTATAACGATCAAATTATCTCATTAACTCATTATAATGACTCCTCTTTCTTCATATAATTTATATTTAGTAACTAGTTTAACTATTATATCTTAAAGTTTTTTTATTAAGTTTGTTAATTTAATAATCTAATGAATATCCATTAATCAGAGATGTTAGCAATTATTCAAATCGTGATACCAAAGTCTAAGGACGAAGACAACGCCCAAAAATGATAAATAGCATTTTTCATAGCCTTGAACATCGTTAGCTCCACCATGAGATTTTTTGTCGATTAGCACTTCTTAATCCATTAGCTACTCCCAGTTCCTTAATCCTAAAGGAGAATGTCATTTAGAAAACAAGTAGTACATGACTAAAAAACCTGAACATCTCTAGAGAATGTAGAAAAACGGAGCCCCCGTGTTCCACACTGTCAAGATCAATGAAGTTCTTGGGGCACCGCCGGCATTGCGAAAAGGATCTCCCTTTGGTGACCCCGTGACACTTCCTCCTCCATCCTTTCTTCCCAAGCTCTACTGCCACCCCCAGTCTCGCAACTCCCTCCTTCACCAAATCCCCCACTGCCATTGTTGATCGGCACCACTGCCATTACTCTACCCACCATTAACCTCATGAGGCTTAAACTTTTCTCGCCCATTGTGTGACCACCTATTCACTCTTTGCCCCACTTAAAGTGTTTTTTATTAAGTTAATAATCTAATGAATGACCACTAAACAAAGACATTAGTGATTATTCAAATCACAACAACAAAGCCTAAGGATGATGTAAGAAAATCTCAAAGATGACAATACTATTTTTCATAATCCTAAACATCGCTAGCTCCGCTGTGAGATCCCAGCCCCATTTGGTTGAGGAATTTTTTTGTGTATTAGCACTTCTTAATCCATTAGTTAGTTCTAATTTCTTAATCCCATGAACGAATGCCATTTAGAAAGCAAAAATAGTACGTAACTTAAGAAACTTGAATATCTTTGAGCAATGTAGAAAAACGGAGGCCCCATGTTCCTCACCAACATGATCAATGAAGTTCTCAGGGCAATGTCGGTGTTCCCTTCCTCTTCCTCCGTCCTTTCTTCCTAAGCCCTATTGCCACCCAGTCTCCCAAACCCCCTCCTGCCTATATCCCCCACTGCCATCGATGATCACCAGCCACCACTGCCTTTATTCCACCCACCATTAACCTCGTGAGGCATGAATCTTTCTCGTCCGGTCACCATCTATTCACCCCCCCCTTTCAACAATGCATTCCTAGGACCAGGTAGTGTGAGGATACCACACGAGAGCCATCCCCCAATCTCCCCCTGCCAACTAAGGGAGCTTGAGATAGCGATTATTGATGAAATCCACGTACCTCAAGGCGATATGAATGTTCGAATGGAGGAGATTAGCATATGCTTGTTGAGACGTTTCCTGGGCGACAATGGTGCTATCACTCATTTGTAGGATTCTCTTTAGTCTCTAACACATCGAGCAGTCTTTCTCTAACAAAATGATCAATAATAGCTATGTCTTATTTTGCTTTGCAGCTAACCATGATGCGAATCTAACATAGGGGTCCTTGGGAGGTGGATGGCCACATATTGTACGTGACTTAGGCGCAACATTTCTTCTACCCACAGTCTGACTTACTCAAAGTCGTGCCATCCGAGATTCAACTTCACAATCTCTCGTATGAACTGTGCGACAAAGCTTTGACTACCCGTCTTGCTGTTGCCTTGGTGTATGCATTGATGACTGCTCTCTCGAAGATGTCTTGGGTGTGTTAGACCATGCATGTATCGAGCTAGATCTCTCCCTATCGTTCAAGTAAGGGGCATAGATTTGTCTATTGGACGATTTTGGGTTCTTTCATATGGTACCCTATGAAAATGTTTCATTATTTTGTTTTCACTGTGTCAATGCATGTCACCGTTTTGAGTTGTGTCCGATTGTCGATGCTTCCCCCGGTGCTCCTATTCGAGTCATGGATGAGGGGAAGTGTGTTGCAACCATCCTCTAGTATTGGAAGCATCTAGGACACCTGCCATTGACCACGTACTAGCTCTAGGCTTCCCTCAATTGATGATCGTAGAAGGACTATTCCACTACTGTCACATATTCCTACCCCAACCGATTGCTCCCAAGTTAATTCGTTCGTGCTCCTCGGTCCAATTGCCTTGGTCTTCAGTTCATCCCATTCTATAGGGGAATTGCCTCACCTAAATTGCAAACCTAGCCCTCAACATAATGGTCATGCTTGACGAACTCCCACTATCTCATCAATGGTCAGATTGTACGTAAAATTTTCTATGATTTTCTAGCACTTCAATAAGAGATCATTTCCCTACTTCCACATGCAATAATTCATGATGGGAACATCGTAGCCATTCAACTTTCCCCACTTCCCCTAATAGTGCACCTAACACCATTGCATTAATTGTCCTCTCATCCTCTCATCATGCCATAACCTCACGTCAGGGCCATCGTAGCCATCCACCTATCCCCCATCCCCAATAGTGTGTCTCATATCTCTATATCACCTGTCCTTGCATCCTCTCTTCACGTTGCAACCTCTCACTCACCCTTCTCACCATCTACTAGTGCGCCTTACACCTTGACACCAACATGTGATGCCTGGCTATGGTTATCTATCGCTCCGCTCATTTCTCACGTCATAACCTCTATATCTCCCTCAAGTGTCCTAATCCTCATTCTACCTCACCATGTCCTAACACTCCTTCCCTAGTAGCCTCCTTTAGCGCCTTTCCCCATAACATGTAATCCTTCCCTAGACTACTTGGTTTGGTACACCTATCCTCTGTCTCTCCTCCTTCCATGTAAAAATGGCTCCCGATTGGCAACATTCATGATTAGGGCAGAGCAAACCCGGGACCGGGTCCGGGTTCGAGCGGACCCGGTTCCGACCCGGATTATGCCGGATCAAAAAAATTTTGACCCTGTATCGGACCCGGACCCGGTCGGATCCGGTTCCGGGTCGGTCCCGGCCATCCGGGAACGAGATCGGGTTTACGGTCGGGAATCGATTGCACACGGGCCACGATTCGGCGCGGCCATCCGGCCGCCAGACGGTAGTCGATCCGTCGCCCAGACGGCCGGATCGGCCTACCAGTGGCCGATCCGCCGCTCAGACGGCCAGATCGGCCTACCAGTGGCCGATGGATCGGCATACCAATGGCCGATCCGGCCGCCAGATGGTCGGATCGGCCAGCAAGCGAGCCGATCCGGCCGCCTGGCGGTCGAATCGGCCTGCCAGTGGCCGATCCGCCGCCTGGCGGCCGGATCAGCTCACCTGGTGGCCGATCCGGCACCAGGTGGCCGGATCAGCTCACCTGGTGGCCGATCCGGCACCAGGCGGCCGGAGTAGAGACGAGATTAAGAGAAGGGGAGGGCCGCCATCGTGAGAGAGTGCCGCCGTCGCCGTCGAACTCGTGAGAGAGAGGGAGAGGGCGAGAGAGAGGGAGAGAGAGGGGGAGAGAGAAAGAGTGAGATTGAAATGAGAGGAGAGGTTTGAGAGTGGGTTTATATAATGGGTTTATATCGGGTTGGGTCCGGGTCGGGTATCTACATTGTAGACCCGGTCCTGACTCGATACCCGTCAGGTTTTCAAGTTAAGAGACCCGGTCCCGATTCGAATCTAATCCGGACCGGGTTATTTTCCCAGTTTTTCGAGTCGGGCCGGGCCAGGTCGGGCCGGGTCGACCCGGCCCGTGCTCAGCCTATTCATGATGGGGACCACAACCATGATGCCACGGTGGATGAAATGCTCAAGATCTTCAAGGCAAAAGAATGACATGTGTTGTCCCTTGAGATAGTTCATTGAACGATGAGATGACAGACTCAAACCTCGCCTCAGAGCTAAGATGGTGTATCAAAAGCCGAGAACCCATCGGCTCCGTAACCTGCCCACCTGCTCTAAAGAAGAAAGGTAAGGCTCTCCCCACACCCTCACCCTTCACCACAAATTCACAGAAGCACGTTGTTCTGCAGATTGCCCTGACTCCCTTATCCCGAACGATATGAGAATTATAGTCTGGAACTATTGAGGAGTGTATGATGTTAAGGTCCATGATCGGCTCTCGAAGGTGATTCACCTTCAAAAGTTTGATTATTTGGTTTTGGTTGAATCTTACACCATCGCATATCGATCCCATACGATCATCAGGCAGCTTGTTTCATAGTAGCAGGGCATCTTCGGTGGTATACGGTGGTCACTTTAATTTCCTATTGCCTTGTATTTATGCTTCTATATTACCTATAATGCTTCTATATTACCTATAATGAGGAATGCATTATGGAATGAGCTAAGGACCCTAGGAGTAGTCAATTTGCCTTAGGCCCTGCTAACAAGTGTGGTGGCTGATGCAAAAATTGAAAATAATCTAGTTAGCAAGTGCACTAGTCGCTCAAGTAATAGATTGTAAGAATAAATGTTGTTGATCTCACGAGAAATTATTTTACTTATCTATCAAATTTTAGAGGCTAATAGAAGATGGCATACAATTTGAGATAAGAGTGCGCGAAAAATAGAGTTATAGAAAGATAAAAAGATAAAACTAACAATGCATAAGTCCTTAGGATGATCTACAATTATTAGAACAATTTGTAACTTCTATAAAATTGATTGTAGCAATAAATTCAAATTCAATCTTTAGATGAATTAGGAACACTAAAGATATGATCTCCCTAACTGGTAAATTAATTATCTTAACATAATAGTAATATGAAAGTACTCCACCCGGGTCTACCCTGAGTTAAAATGAAATTAATGTTGGAGCAAAGTTTTAATAACATATAAAATTATATTTTGATGATACAAACCTTAAAAGATTAAAGTTAATGCTGAAAAAGTTTAAAAAAAAAGAGACAACTTTATGCACTACGCTTTGATTAAATAATTGACTATGACCTTATTAGATTATGGATTAATGATGAATATTAAATTATAGAAAATCCTGTTAGCTACTCATAGAATTCAAGATTATCTAATTTGGATAACTGTGTAAAAAATTATGCTCAAAATAGTGCAGATCGGTCAATTTATCGATCAAAGCAAAGAAGATCGGTTGAGACAATACCCGTCGACCGAATGGAGATGCCGATTGATCAATCAAAATGGAGCCTTCCCCGGTTGATATCGAGACAATACCAGTCGACTAACCCAGTGATGGTCCGATTGACCGATCAAGCGCAGGAGTTGAAGAATCGTGCAACGGTCAGATAGACCGGTCGATCGGTCCACATGTGCAATCGATCGACCTCCGGGTCAAATGAACAATAATGGTCGATCTTGAAAGAGAAATTTGTGGAATAAATTTTGGACGATTTTTTCACATAGTGAAGGATATAAAAAGAGTGCCAAAGACAAAAGCAAAAGCATTCATCCACTCAACGAAGAAAAATTTAAAGTTATCAAAAAAAGACATTTTTCTTGAAATTTTTATTTTAAAGTTTTATCTTATTTCTCTCTTCTCTTCTTGTGAGCATAGCATTGTAAAAGAGAGAAATATTTTGTTCACAAAACTGAAAGAGCTCCTATGTTAAAGAGGTTCGAAATCTACCTCTTAAATGAGAAAAAAGATTGGCTTCATTGGAAAAGAGGTGTGCCTTATCTCTCGAAGCGGAGAAAAGACGGTAGTGTAAAGGTCTTTTCTTCCTTTCCCAATTTGGAACAAAGGAAGAGTTCTAGTGAAATCTCCGATAATCTCGAGGTCGAGAAGTCAAAAAGAGGACGTAGGCCAAGGTGTGGTCGAATCTCGTCAACAACCACTGTATTCATTTGTGTTTGAATTCTCTCTCTCCCTCTCATATTGTCTTTGATGTGTTTGAGTTGTATTGATTTTAAAAGTTTTAAAGAATCGATTTTAAACTTTCGTGACGTGCTTTGTTAAATCGATAACTTTTGGTTTTAGAACACCAATCCAACAATTAAGATGTTATGTGTTATAATTTCTAAACTACTTAATCGTCCATCCAGAGCAATTAAACAGACCACACAATTTAATATTCCACTCGGTTCTATTAGATTGTGAGATGCATTATTTTAACATAAAAGTTAATAGTCAATTTTATCATAAGACTATGAATTAAAAATTGAACACTACCCAACTAATAATCAACCCCAAGTCATTCACATTCACATCTAAAGAAAGTATTAAGCATAATTCATAAGAACTAAACTAATTATTATTCAATTATTAGAAATTCAGAAATTATTCTTACACTAAAACTCTTGCAACTAAAATACAAAGATAAAATGAAAACTAATGATCCATAGTACAAAGATAGATAGATAGGTAGATAGATAGATAGATAGATAGATAGATAGATAGATAGATAGATAGATAAAATATGAAATTCTAAAACATTATCCCAATAATATGTAGAACAAGGAGTACTCTTCAGAGACCACACCTGAGTGTACCACGTAGAAGTCTTCTCCTTCGTTCTTGAAAAGTGCTTCTTCATTCCTGACTTGAAAACTTCGGTTATAGATCCTAGCATGCTTGTTTCTAACTGGACATTCCTTTTTATAGAGGCACGAGCTTCCATGCAATTTGAGAAGAAACGAAATTTTTTCCATGTAATATATGATAAATTCGGAGTGCTATTGATTTTGAAATTTTTGCATTTTAAAACTTCAAAATTTCCGCCTAATTTGTTTCCAACTGACCCCTGGGAAATATGGTAAGAGTTGAAGTCCTTGTGCATTCTTCCAAAAATAAGTTTCCATGTCAAAATCAGTGTCCATCACACCCCCGAAATAGTCGTCACACCTCAATCAAAGTCAGAATTGAAGTCTCTTTAGTCATCACGGGGCATGACCAACATGTTACGATCGTGATTCAGGCATTCTTCTGTTCAACCGCGTGACATAAGTTATTTCACAGTTCATAACATAATTGTAATGACCAATGTATCTCAATTTCAAAAAATGTAAACATTCTATGACACCCGTTATTTGTGTTTCATGGTCCATTGAGTGATAAAAAAATTCTTCCACCTTTTTGTGATATATGTGAAAGCTTTATAACGGCCCGTAAAAATATTTGTATGTACAACCTTTCAACTCGCAAAGGCCTGTTACATGTCCTCATGGTCCATGATGATTTTTCCTTATCTGATTTGTTGGCCTCTAAAAACCAGATGTAACAGCGACAAAAAAAATGTCATGGCCCGTAAGTTTCTCAGTCAAAAAGTAAAGATATCTTTGCCTGTGAAGTGGTGAAGCTAGTGTGTGAAACTTTGACATCATGGCCGTGAGAAATGTTAATGGCCCATGAAATCAAAATTTCTCGTGAAGTAGTTTTATGAGAGTCGTGAGTGTCGAGTTCTAGGGCATGATAATGCTCTTTCACAGTCGTGACTAGAGCATAATGATCCGTGAAAAATCAAATTTTACTTTTCAAACTCTATTTCACATGATTATTCTTTTATTCCATTTATTCGCAATTTTTCATTAATAATTCCTGTAAAATAACTAACTAGAGGTAGATTGTTACTTCCAAGAATTTACATAAATAAATATAAAAATAAATAGATGCTATGAATAAATTATACAAAGTAAGCTTAATTATACGTCTAATTATATGTTGTAAACTGCATGGATCAGTGGCTCCCCATTTCGTAGTAACTAATCTTCTAGACTGTTATCCCATCTCATTGAGTGGTAGGGTCTCATCGATGTTCTGTTGTGGGGCACACTTCCATGGTGCAAAAATCGGGCTCGCTCGAGTCCACTGCAAGCTAGACAAATTTATCATTAGCCACCATTGGTATACTGCACTCCTCATCTGAGAATTGTCTTGCCTAACCCATAGCATCTCAAATCACTCTCCTTATTTTTGCAACCTCCGTTATCATTAACAAATCCCGAGATTTTAAGTATGAGCATTTTGGTTCTAATATCAGAAACATGAGAAAATTCTAAAGAAACATTCACTTCCTCCACGTCATCTATCCCTTAAGCACTCCAATTTATAATTAAGCGTGACACCCTCCGTTGGAATTGTGAATGCCTTGGCTCCCTGGAGCTTCACGGCAAGTGAGTTCTAGAGACCATCTAGCTTTGAGAGCCTAAGGACGAGTTCCTTGGTCTCTCCAAGTTTGAGCTAGGACTCCTCAGGTCAAGTTACTAGCTCATGCCCCTTAAGGTAAATTAACCTCAAGTGTGGAGCAAAGCACACTTTAGCTGGCTTCATCTTGGAGATAAGAACACTAGGTTCTTCCATATGTCTACCATGATTCTCCATCATCGAAATCTGAAAAAATCCATCATCGACGCGAATAATAATATTATTTTCAATGGCCAACAAAATCACAATGTTTCACTCATCACTATCACAACCTTTGAGCCTTGCACTCTACCAACCAATTAGCATTAATCTCTATCGAACTCTCCTCATTATGGACTCTAGTCTCCACCCCTCCCTCACATCTACGATTGGCCTCGACTCTAAAGCATGTCCCATGGTAAATTCCCGAAATAAGACAAATTTATGGTTGAATTCTATCAATTATACTAGGACATTGTTGACCCCCAAGTCATCACTTCAACCAGTCCTTCTATGATGGATTCTTCTCCTTAGAGTGTCGAACACCAGTTTGCCTAGGAAAATTTCTCTCGATATGTAAATGTCTATTGGGCTATATCATTATGCAATAGGATATAATGGCAGTCCTCCATGTACCAACAGGGAGGACCGTCACCCCTATTCCCATAACCGTTAGTTTTGTGATCGATAAACGAGGGAAAAGGTGCGGTTCAAATGTATGTAGAAAAAAGGAAAAATAGTTTAGGGAAAATGGCGTTCATCACTTGGTCGTAGTGTTGTCGCAACCGGACCAGTCGGTCCAAACGGTCAGACCGTCGACCGGACGACAACACGGTCCACTATCAAGCCTAAAACCAGAGATGTCATTGGACCAGATTGAACCGGTCAAAATCGGTGAAAAACTGGATCAAACCGGAAAAAATTAGATCAAATCGCGTTTCAAACAAACCGGCCGGTTAAAAAAAACTAAAATCAAAAATCAAAAGTCCTAAATCTCCAAAGTCTAAACAGTGCTCACGGCTGCTAAAGGGACAAAGACAAACAAAAAAATCCCCAAATCCGATGACGTGCGACTCCAGCAGCGGCGAAGGTGACCTGCGACATGAACAATCTCCACCAGCATGAGCGTGAGCGACAGTAACAGTAAACTTCATTCATTTTCTTTTCTACCTTCTCATCTTCGTCGACGATCTCCATCCGGCACGGGCAAGAGTAGCAGCGATAGCTGCCTGTGCTCGCGGTGCTAACTGTGCTCGCAAGGCCGCTTGCGCTTCGCAGCGGCCTGCGCTTCGCGGCTGCCTGCGCTTCGTGGCTGCCTGCGCTGGTGCCGCCGCCTGTGCTCGCGATGCTGACTACGCTCACAAGGCCGCCTGCGCTTCGCGGCCGCCTCCGCTGGTGCTGCCGCCTACGCTCACGGTGTCGCCTGTTCTCGTGGCGCCGCCTGCGCGTGGTCACTTGTGTTCGTGGGGCCGTCTGCGCTTCACGGCACTGCCTGCGCTGGTGCCGCCGCTTGCGTTCGCGGTGTCGCCTGCTCTTGCAGCATCCCCTGAGCTTTGCGCTTGCGCTCGTGGCGGCTGTAACCTTGTTGTCGACAATTGGCCAAGAAGGAGGTGCTGGTGAGTGGTGAGGGCCGTGAGACATCGACATGTAGGTTTGAGGTGGAGATGGCTGTCATGAGTTGGTTTGGGGTGTCATTACTTTTTTTGTTAATTAATAGTTATATTAATGTTATTATTTATATTAGTTGTGTCCTTAAATGTGATTAGTGATTTTTTTAGTGTAATTCAATAATTATTGATGTAATGGGAATGTTCTAAAAAAATTTGATTATGTTACGTAGGATTAAATTATGATGACGTCGAGTGGAAGTAGTAGTAGTGAATCTCATGTTAAACTATAATATTTTATTACTGACCGACCCGATCGGTTCGATCAGTTCGACCTGAAACAGAGACTTTTTCGGTTCGTTGTCTGGTCCGGTCGTGACAACACTGCCTGGTCGTTGTTGCTCGGTTCACTGCTTGCGACACTACAAGAAAAATTATTGTTTTCGACGGCCTAAGCCATTGAAAATTGTTAAAAATATGTCGCAAAGTTAAGTTTTGCGATGGATATTCCGACGGGAGAGAATCGTCAAAAAATTTCTTGTCACAAATATTTTACGATGGTTCTATCACAGCTCCCACGGCCCGAGCCATAGGAAAAGTTTGTCACGGTTAGACCATTGAGTCGTGGGAAACATTTCCCCAGCGGGAAGATTTCACGGCCGTGGGAAACTTCCCACGGGCCAAACCATGATAATTGTTTCCATGGCTAAAATCGTGAAAACTTCCGTCGGATACACGATTTTCCAACGGTTAAGACCATCGGAAAGGTTATTTCAAATATTAACAAAATGCTTGCCGGCAGTCGGATCAATCGCTCGCACCAATCTGCCCCACTCGGCTGCAACCTGATCGTCCACCCACAAATAGTCGATCGGCCACAGACAACCAGCCACTGCAGTTGATGAGGCCACCTCGCAGCTGATCAGATGCCTGACGGCCAGATCCGGTTGCCCGTATCTTCATCAGGTGCTTGTAGCTTCATCAATCATCAGGCGGTCAGATCCGTCAGCAGGAGATCGGCGGCCGGGCGGATAGATGCAGTTGTGGGAGGCCAGATCGGTCGCCCGAAGGCAAGCTGCCGGATCTCCCCGCGGGTGGCCGGATCCCACTGCTATGCGGCTGCGGGCGGCCAGAATCGAGAGAGGGAGAGGCCACCAGAGATGATCGTCGGAGCCATTGAAGGTGATCGCTGGAGTCGAGGAAGAGAGAGGAGGAGAGAGACATGAGTTGGAAAGAGAGAGAGGGGAGATGGTGAAAAAGAGAGAGGAGGGAGAGAGAGGAGCGAGACATGACATGAAAAGAGGGGGGAGCGAGAGATATATAGGGAGTGAGGGAAAAATGTAGTGAGAAATGTAGGCGGAATGTAATTAAATTTTGCGACGGTTTCGACCGTGTGAATTACCAACGGATATATTGCGGAATGTAATTAAATTTTGCGACGGTTTCGACCGTGAGAATTACCGACGGATATATATTCATCGGTAATTCTGATGGACGGAACCATTGGAACTATTAATAATAAGATTTAAACGTATTATATATTACATTTTATTAGTTGTTTAGTTATCAACGATTTGGTTCGTCAAAAATACCGACGGATGAAACCGTCAAAAATATTAATAATAGAATATTAAATGTATTATATATTACTTGATTGATTGAGATCATACGTGTGTATATATATACTTATTATATGTCATCAAGAACTAATTCAAATGGTTATGAATCATGCATCTAATTATGATTCATTCTTTCTTTTAGATTGGCAATCGATCTATAATCCACTGACCTAAGAACTCAGAGGGAGGGGGAGCCAACCAATCAAAGTTAATGGGAGGCAATTAACAATATTCATCTTTCTCTCTCCGTTGTTAGCAGGACAAACCAAAAGTATATATATAATTTTCAGTGTAACAAATATATAAAATGGGAGAGTGGAAATATATAAAATGGGAGAATGGGAAAGTGGTAGAGAGAGGAGAGAGAGGGAGAAGGTGAATAAAAAGAGAGGGAGAAGCGAGAAAAGAAGAAAAAATAGGTGGGAGAGTTTGACGAGATTTTTGGCTTTTCGACGGTTTAGGCCATGGGAAACGCCTTCCCACGGTCGAAGCCGTGTGAAATTTTTTCATGGCTTGAGCTATCGAAAATTTCGGTGGAAGATAGATTTCTGTCCGTTGAAATTTTTCGTCGAAAAAATGTTTTTTTCTTGTAGTGCGATTCCATCCTTGGATACTCTCTCTCGCACGAACGACAATGCCTTAGTGAACGAGGGAATCAAACATCAGCCTCCTCCCATCTCCCCTTACTGCATCACTACCTCCGGCCATCTCCTTTGCAAACGTCGGAACAAATGACGTCGTCCTCATCACTGAACCTCACTCTCTCTTGTGAATCATTCGGGGGCTCTCAGTTCGAGGCGCCCACTGCCAATAACTGGCGGCATCGTTTGCCATTGTGTCGTAGCCTGTACCCATCTCCCTTGCAAACGTCGGAAAGAACTATGGAAACGAACGGTGTCGCTCTCATCGCCAAACCTCTTTCTCTCTTGCAAACCACCCGTGGGGCCCACTGTTCGGGGTGCTCGTTGCCATTGCCAATGACATCGTACGCCACTGTGCCACCACCTCCGCCCATTCCCCTGCAAACATCAGAACGAATGATGGCGGGGGCGCGCTGCCATGCTGGCGACATCATATGTCACCCATGGTATTTCTCCTTTTTTAATTTTCTTTTCTTTCGTCTTTTGAGTCGGTTGTACCTGGACCGACGACATTTTTTTCTAGTCTTTGCTTGAGCCGATTTTTTTTCTCTCACTCATCGATTGCAAATCTGGCAGCCAGGGGAATTAGGGACAATTTTCCTCCCTAATAGTACAGGGAGGACAACCATTATATCCTATGCAATATCGTCTACAAAATCATATCTAAGATTATTGCCAACCGCATGCACCCCACCCTTCCTGTATCTATCTAGCTCAATCTCATTCATCTTTGGAAGATCCATTCAAGATAACATTCTCACTGCCCATGAATTGCACATTCGATGGGTTTAGGCAAAAAAAAGCATGTCCTCATTAAAGTCGATCTTGAAAAGACTTTTGATAGTGTCTCTTGGGAGACTATCATAAACATTCTAACCCTCATGAATTACCCCCATCTTTCATGACCTAGATCATGAAATGTGTTCAATCACCACTTGCTACCTGGACCATTAATGACAAGGATTCCACACGCTTCTCTAGCCATATGGTCTTAGACAGAATGACCCCTATTTATGATCACTACATAGGTACTTCATCTCTGCTTAATTAGCAATTCGACTCACAAGACATCAAGCCTTTCACTATAGGGAGCTCATGAATTAGTCGCACCTTTTATGTTAATGATTTATTAATATTCATCAATGTTATTATAATCATCTTGCTAAAATTGTCTTAAAACTCTTAAACTATTCTATCATTTCACAAATCTCAAAGTAAATTTCAACGAAACCAATATTCATTTTTCAGATCTCATAGTAGTCATAGAAAGCAACTCATCCTGAATATTCTCAGTCTAAAATTTGAAAGTTTTTCCTTCATCTACCTTGGGGTCCCCATCTCTAATAAGTATCTCCAAAAAGCAATGTTTTCCTACCTCCTATCTCTATGATCATGCCTCCATCAATCTCTCTGGCCGGAAGAAAAAGTTACTTTCAATTGTTGGTCTACAACATTAATCAAATTAGTGCTCAATACCTTACCCCTTTATGGTATGGGTACCACCCACATCATTGTTGGTACCATTGAATCCTTAGAAAAGCTCTCCGTGGTTTTCTCTGGGACTCCGACAATAGGTGGAGAGGTGTCCATCTAATTAATTGGCAAACAATTTAGCTTCTCAAGAGTCATAAAGTGTTAAGCATTTATAATCTCCAACATCTGCACATCTCGCTCACCGTCAACCAGATACAAGATATCTTTAACAATAGAAATACCCTATGGACCAATCTTGTTATTAGCAAATACAAACTCTCTCAACCATGGTCAACTTCTTCCCCCAAAAAATGTGTCATCTCCTCAAAACATATAATAATCTCCCTTCGTATCATACATTTTAAGCTACATGAAATACATTAGTTCTAGAAATACAATGACGCAGCGAAGGATCAAATAGTTGGAAGACTAAACAAATAAAAAGAGGCGCAGTGATAGGGAATGGCCTATCACGAGTTCCGGCAGCAGCAGAGGAATGACTCTGTGTCTTAAGAACTCTTCAATGTGTGCTGAACAGGAACAGCACGGCGACTCGCCAGATTTCAGGATCTCACAAAGTAAAACACAAGTAAAAGTTGGAATCAAAGGCTATGCTTCATTGATGCCATATTGAAAGTTTATATAAGCCTACATGACTCCAAAACCATACCACTCCTATCCAACGTAACTAAAACAAAATAAAGATAAAGAGCACTAATAGAAATCACCATCAGAAAGATAAAGAAGAGCACTAACATAAATGCTAACAGAAATCACCATCAAAATTCTAACTAACTAACTACATAATTCTAACGAATTACTCTGCATCAGTCTCTCTTCCATGAGAAGAGCTCGACCACGAGCTTGAAGCTAAAGAATAGTATTTCGTCAAATCGGAAACATTAAAAGTGGGAGAAATACCAAGCCCCTCAAAAAGATCCACAACATAAGCATTATCATTTATTTTCTTGAGGATTCTGCAAGGTCCATATTTTCTGTCTTTAAGCTTGGAGTAGGTTCCAGTCGTAAATCTTGCCCTGTGTAGAAAAACCATGACGAGATCTCCCTCATAAAACACCTTTGAACGTCTGTGTTTGTTTGCAGAGAGTTTGTACTGTATGTTGGAGGATTCAATATGTTGGCGTGTGTCTTCATGAATTTGAACTAATTTAGCTACCAGGTCATCAACTTCTGAAGTCTGCCCAGCAGGTTGAAGTGTTGCAAGATCTATCACTTGCCGTGGGAGTCTTCCATACGCAATTTCAAAAGGAGACTTCTTTGTAGTTCGGTTGAACATACTATTGTATGCAAACTCAGCTTGTGATATCACTAGGTCCCAGCACTTTGGTTTTGCACCAGAGAGGGCACGTAACAGATTGCCCACTGACCTATTCACAGCCTCTGATTGACCATCCGTCTGGGGATGGCACGTGGTGCTGAAATTAAGATAGGTGTCAAAACGAGTCCATAAGACTCTCCAAAAATGTGATAAGAATTTGCTATCACGGTCAGAAGTGATTGATTTCGGAATTCCATGTAAGCGCACAACTTCACGAAAGAACAATGCAGCAATGTGACTAGCATATGATGTCTTGCGGCAGGGAATAAAATGAGCCATTTAGAAAACCTGTCTACAACCAAAAAAATAGAATCGAAGCCGCGTTGAATTCGAAGAAAACCTAGGATAAAATCCATAGTGATGTCGTCCCAGGGAGCTTCAGGAGTGGGAAGAGCTCTCTTACTAAGTGCATCAGCAACTCGATTCTAACTCCCAGTCTTATGTTTAACAACGAATGTGAAACGCTGCAAAAATTGAACCCATCGCATGTGCATACGATTTATATTGCTTTGTGTTTGGAAGTGTTTCAGAGCCTCATGATCTGCGTATAAAATGAAATCCCGTTGAATAAGATAGTGTTCCCAGTGTCTCAAAGCTTGAACTACTGCAAAGAATTCAAATATATATGTGGACCAAGATCGTCGTGCTTCAGTGAGCTTCTCACTATAGAAAGCAACAGGTTTGTTTTCCTGAGACAAAACTACACCAATTCCTTGAATGGAGGCATCGCATTCAACTGTAAATACTTTATCAAAATTTGGGAGTGCCAAGATAGGAGCGGAGGTGAGGCGCTCCTTGATCAGTGCAAAGCTGGCGTTAGCTTCAGCGGTCCAGTTGAATTTGTCCTTCTTCAAACACTCGGTCATTCGGGCCATCAGGCTGCTAAAATTTCTTATGAACTGTCGGTAGAAGGAGGCAAGACCATGAAAACTCCGAACCTCGCTGGCATTTTTTGGTACTAGCTAAGACACGATGGCATCAATTTTTTGTTGATCAACTTGTATACCTTAAGCACTAACAATGTAACCCAGGAACAATAATTTGGAATCACCAAAGACACATTTCTTCAAATTGATGTACAACTTGTTTTCATGTAAGGTAGCTAATACAGTATGAAGATGTGAGATATGCTCTGTAGGATCCTGGCTATAAATTAAAATGTCATCAAAATAGACAACAACAAATTTTTCGATAAATGGTTTAAGAACTTGATTCATGAGGCGCATGAATGTGCTAGGCGCATTTGATAAGCCAAAGGGCATGACAAGCCATTCGTAAAGTTCATCCTTTGTCTTGAAAGCTGTCTTCCACTCATCACCCTTCTCGATACGGATTTGATAATACCCACTACACAAATCCAGCTTAGAGAAAACCTTCGCGCCATGCAACATATTGAGCATGTCATCCAGGCGAGGAATAGGGAAGCAATATTTAATTGTGATACAATTAACAGCTCTGGTATCTATACACATTCTCCAGGATCCATCTTTTTTGGGAACTAATAAGGCAGGGACTGCACAAGGGCTCAAACTTTCACGTATCAGGCCCTTCTGTAGGAGGCTCTCCACTTGTTCTTGTAGTAGCTTGTGCTCTCGGGGACTCATTCGGTAGTGTGGCAAGTTAGGTAGGCTGGAGCCAATTGCAAAGTCAATTCGATGCTGAATATTTCTTTTTGGAGGAAGACCAGCAGGTAGTTCCTCAGGAGCAATGCCTGGGAATTCTTGTAAGAGTTCAGCAATCTCTTTGGTTGGTGGTGTAAGTTGTTGAGTGCTTTGCAGTAAACAAATAATAGCGAAGAATTGTCCAACCTCTGTCACTTCTTGTGTCAAATCTTTCTTGCTAGTGATCAAGAAACTTTTGCATCCTACAGCCATCATGTGTGTTTCTTTTGGCATCAACGTAGTTCGATGTCCATTCTTTTCAAAGGTATAGAAATTCTCCCGGCCATAGTGTGTAGAGTTCACATCATATTGCCAAGGTCGGCCTAATATGAGGTGACTAGCATCCATGTCAAGTACATCACAAGTGATGGCATCTTTGTAGTATTTGTCAATGGATAAAGGAACTTTACACCTATCAGTGATGACATCTTTGTAGTATTTTTCAAGTGATGGCATCTAGAGCTTTAATCTAGGATTGTCTTCTTCCTTTTGTTTCACAAGAGGAACAGACTTTGTTGGAAAGCGCCGGTTTGTGTCATTGCTGCGATATGAACTCCTAGTACTTCTATCAATTTGTCTTTCGATTTTCTCAGCTAGAGAAACAGTTTCTGAAAGCGTGTAAGTTTTTTGTACCTCCACGCGTTCTGTGATAGATGGTCGTAGACCCCAAGTGAATCGAGCAATAAGTTGATTTTCAAACTCTGTCAATTTGTTCCTGGCAGATAATCTGTAGCAGCATAAATATTTACTGTTTTGTTACCTCGCCTACATTCTTGCCACTGTTGATATAATAGTTGTTCATGATCTGGTGGAAGGAAACGACTCCGCAATAGTTGCTTCATCTTCAACCAAGTCTCAACAGGTGCTTTCCCTTGGTGGTTTCGAGTAGCTTGGAGTTGTTTCCACCAGGCAGAGGCTCCCCCTTTGAGTTTGTAAGCGACTAGTTGGACTCGCTTGTCATCTGGTGTGTCCATGTATTCGAATGACCTCTCAACCTCTTCTATCCAATCTAAAAACTCTTCTAAGTGCAATTGCCCATTGAAACTGGGAATGTCTACCTTCAGTTTATACTCGTGTGATTGATGATTTGCTGAGTTTGGAGGTTCAGAGATTGCCTCTTCATCCTCTGACTCCTCGAATTCTTTCATTGGACGCTTCCCTTCAGCTTTTGAAGGTTCAGTTCTCAAAGTAAGCACCTTACAGCATCAACAATTTGTCGTAGTTGATCCTTTACCTCATTGAACTTTGAACTCAGCTTATCAAATTCTGATCTGGTTGGCGCGTTACTCATTTTGCTAGTCTTCCTTGACTCTGATATCACTTGACGCAGTGAAGGATCGAATAGTTGGAAGACTAAACAAATAAAAAAAGGTGCAGTGATAGGGAATGGCCTATCATAGGAATGACTCTGTGGCTCAAGAACTCTTCAATTTGTGCTGAACAGGAACAGCACGGCGACTCGCCAGATTTCAGGATCTCACAAAGTAAAACACAAGTAAAAGTTGGAATCAAAAGCTATGCTTCATTGATGCCACATTGGAAGTTTATATAAGCCTACATGACTCCAACACCATACCACTCCCATCCAACGTAACTAAAACAAAATAAAGATAAAGAGCACTAAAAAGATAAAGAGCACTAACAGAAATGCTAACAAAAATCACCATCAGAAGTCTAACTAACTAACTACAGAATTCTAACGAATTACTCTACATCATACAACCTCTATACTAAAAGATCCATGGATTTTCTCCAGCTCATTAAGCAATATGCCTAGTTACAGTAACATAAACTTTCCCCTTATCAACCTAAACGTTTCAGCCCTATGGTCCAACAAGTATTAGGATTCATCGACTCTCTCATAACTCGACATTAGACGACGAAGGATGATGTATGATTTTGGGTGGTGGATACTGTTAGAGTTGGTGAATACTTCAGGGCCCCTTGTTTCTCACACCGGGTTCGCCCACGTGAGCTTAGGGGAATCTGAGTATTACCCAATTAACAGTATTGCTGGCGTACGAACGAAAGGGGGGGTTCGGGGGGCCCCGCCCCCCGACGGCGGTCCCGCTCGCCGGTGAGCGGGCGGGGGTTCGGGGGCAGCGCCCCCGAAACCTAGACGGGTTTTGGGCTTTTGTTTAGCCGGCCCGTGTGGTTCGGATTAGGTTTTTTCTCTGTTTGTTTGGGTTTTAAACCCGATTTGGAGAGGCTATTAATAGCCTAATTTCTGATGTAATTTGGTGTGGCGGCTGTAAACCTAAACATATAGTGGAACCTCTTTGCAGGACGTAGCCCTCATCTCAAGGGTGAACCTGGGTAAATTTCGTGTGTCTTCTCTATTTTTCTGCAATCTCTCTGCGATCTTCTCTCCTTGTTTTCGGATTTTCCCATCAGATATCCATGAAATTCCTTATGTTAAATCATTCTATAGGTTTGAGTTCACAAGCTTTGGGCCCGCCTCTGGCCAGGGTCTGAAATATGGAATATTCTGATACCTAAAAAAATAACATCCTAAGAACTCATACTAAAGAGTTTGTTTTTGCATGTTCCATATCTTTCATGGTTGGCTCACCTCTTGAGATTGAAGCATGTGCCTTCCTACTTGACGTCAATACTTGTGCGGTCTGTGTTCTTTCGAGCATCTGCTTCAAATCAGATTTGGCCACACTGATTCACATCCTTCATGATATAGAAGACTCTCGACATCTATATTATTGAACATTGTTATACAAAAATAAACAAACCTACATATTACTGGCCTCGTTTGTTGAAACAAAACAGGGACATTTCTTTTGGAACCTTAATCACCTCAAGAGTTAGTAAGTTTTTTGTATTTTGACTTTTTGGGAGCATTCTATAATAGATAATTTTCTTTTGTAGAAAATCCATGGGACAACTTATTCTCAATGGCACCGGTAGAACGTCTTAATCTTGACTTTTTACCAAATGATAGTTTTGTTGATCAGTGGGCACTGCGTCAATAATAACAAGAACAAAATAAAAAAATGACAAAATGATTCTTGTTCAACCCAGGAACAATGTTGCACCTACTTGCTCCCACTGCAAAAACATGTCAAGAATAAAAATTTTTGTTCCTCAAACAAAATGGTGATGTCAAACACCCCCAATGTCTGAAAGAAATTGATAATCCCCAACCTGAGGAAACATTGACCTGTTTGGCAAGAAAAAATTGTTGAATTAAGCCTTTTAGTCCTCAGCCTATTTCCATACCAAACATAGCAAGTTTTGTTATTCGACAGCTGCATCCGTTAGATGACATCTGTCCGTCTACCAGAAATACTTTAACCATGTTCCTAACTCCGGTTGTAAATCACATGCGAGTTGAGGTTGAAATGGCTGAGAAGTGAGAACTTATCAAGCATTGACTGTTTATTGAAAGGGAACAAAAGGACGAAAAAAATGGAGCCCCGTAATTTATCTCTATAGTAGTCAAAATATTATGATTGGTTTTGTCCAATTTGCGAAAAAATTGCATGGCAGGCCACAAGAACATTGAAAGCATTAGATAATTGTTTATTTGTCTTAATGCAAATATATATATATATATATATATATATATATCCAACATCCATTAGAAGGCGACCAATGTCACACTTATTAGCGAAGGCTTTTAAGTTTTAACTATGTGAAAGAGAATGACGTTAGAATAATAGTACTACAAAAGAAAAAAAAATTACATTTTTTTGTAAGGCATTCAAGAAGAAAACGTCAATTGTCTCTTACACTGCCAGTCTCAGCTCTTAATTTGTGGACTGCAATGGTTAAAATGCAGATTGGAAGACAACAACAGAATGTATGACCAATCTAAGCCAACAAAGTAACCAGAACAATGATCAACACAAAATGCACCCAGCTTTACAGTTACGAAGGCTGTTCCTTCAATAGCATAGCCCAAACTGAAATCCGCAGCAGCAACTAAAATGACGCAATCCAAAACACATAAAAGCATGTCAAGCTCTGATACACCCGAGATTAAGTTCCATATCTGAAGGCACATATGGAAGACGCTCAATTATGAGCCTAAAACGAGATATTGGTCATTTACTCTGAGGAAAGCGTGTAGCTTATGCTATTCAGAAGGCGATGCAAAAGGCCCCATCTATGAGCCCTGAATAATCAAATACCTCCGCTTGCATGGGCTTTCTGAAATTCAGGTCCCGAGTTATTGCTAGATTCAGCAGTTTGTAAGGGCAGTTCAAACTCATCACCATCACACTATACGCAGGCAAAAAGCAACAATTCGTTAGTGTTTTTCAGATAAATAATAGAACCATAATAACAATGACATGCATGTATTTGATGACAAGAAGCTTTATATGTACAGAAAAATATATGAAGAGACATACAACAACAACAACAAAGCCTTATCCCACTAGGTGGGATCGGCTACATGAATCATACGACGCATTCGTTGATCCATGTTCATGAGATTCGACAGGGTTTTACGTTGGCTGTCGGGGCCTAACACAACCCTCCTTCTTTATCCGGACTTGGGACCGACTATAAAACATAGGCGGAGTTATGAAGAGACATAGTCTACAAAAAAGATGATGCAATGTCTATGCATCCGTGCATCAATGAAAAAGACTATTTTGGAGGAAAATGATAGATATGAGACATACCTCAAACTGCTGCAGCATATCAATTGTCACATTTATATCACCATAGTGTACATTCAGCATTTCAGAGAGGGAATCAACAGAGAAATTAGGAAATATGGAAGCAAGATATTGCAGTTTTGTATTTGGATCATCTATCCAATTCTGGTCGCTGAAATCAGTAAGTTCGTCTTGGAAAATATCATAGGCATGGTTCAATTTTGAGGATGATTCACCGGAAACATGAAGCTTCTCAAAATTCTGGATATCATCCCAGGAAACAGAGTCCGGGAGATATTCTGCAGACACCTCAGTGTACTCACACTTATCCAAACTGTGCGGTATTTTGTCTGGGGATTTATCACTCCCAGAGACTATCTCGGAAGAAATATTTGAACGAGGCACATAAGGAGTGGCGTGTGGATTCAAAGTGGACTTTCCTTGCATGATTTTATCACCTGGAGCAGAAATATGTACTAGAGACGTTTAAAAGAAAATCAAAACTGAAACATAAAGAAGGAAATAAACCAATTTAGCCATGTGGTAGACAGATGCAGGATTAAAAGGTATTATAGTATATTTTTTCTACTTATTCATGTAGTACGGAAACAAAACGACACAAAAGAAAGGAAATTTGTACCATACAAATTTGGAGTTTTTTCAACTTTTTGTTGATGTAAGGGACTGCCATGAAAGAATTTAATGACTGATGAACTCTAGAAAAGTTTTCTTTAGTAAGAATGAAAAGAAGGCATGGCTCAAGCATAGAGATTCTACAGTCAATATCAACATGCATATAAATATAGCTCACAAGTTTATGGAGTCATTTCCATCAGCAAATAAACTTCAGACCCCATCTTTTGCAGATACTATAAACACCATTTTAGAAAATACTTCAGATTGCAATCGGATAGATGATACTGTAATGCAAACTTTCCTAATCATATACCTGTAATTTGACAAATAGCATAAAGACTTGAGCATGAAAGAATAGCATAACGACCTTAGAAACATTACTGATCCTCATTAAGATCTGGCAAAAATCAACTAGTGGCTGATTAAATGCATGCCAAAACGAACCTTCTTTCTGTGATAAAATATCCACTAAAAACCTGACCTTGGTTCCTTTTGGATTATTAAGCATGTCAAATAAAATAAAAACAGGGAAGATGATGATGAAAACATAAAGATGATCTTATCTTTCAGAGTTGTGAATACGAAGGTTGATAGCTTAGGAAGGACGATCCACATTAAATATATTGATGCTTATATATATTTAAACCTAAAATTTATTTCTTATTACCGAACACAAATTTGCTTGGACACAAAGATATAGATTTGGGAAGAATCCGGGATGAGATTTACCCATCACCAAGAACTCTAACCGCTCCATTTCATCATTGTGATCTCCGCAATTATCAACATCGCAACACCAGAAACGTAAAAAAGATTTATGAAATCATAAGACTGGAACATGAAGAAGCCCCAACATCAACCAATTGCAACATCAAATAAATCCAACAAATTCTTGTGCTCCAGAAGCAGATGATCCAATTTAATCCCCAAAGGACGGGGGCAGCATCAATCAATAACGATAAAAAGTAGATGAAACTCCTAAAACTAAGAAGAAACGAACAGATCGACGAACTCAGCGAAGACGAACGAAGGAATCGGAATCGAAACGTACCTTGTAATGTACGTAACCGAGGCTTGACGGAAACCCAGACCTCGCAGATCTCCTCTATGGCTCTGTCGTACCGTCTCGCGATGGAAGCAAACGAAAGGGTACCAAATGCAAATAAGATGATCAAGGAGTCCTATTTGTAGCAGCTTTCTCTTTCTATATTTATAATTTATTATAGCAGCTTTCTCTTTCTATATTTATATTTATATTTAATCATTTATTGTAATTTTTAAAACTATTATTATATAGATTATTATATTAATTTATTTTTTATATATCACAATCTACACTCAATATCTTATTTTATAATTTAACTAATGTATGCCAATCGAGCTAATTTGATATTTCAAAATTAAAATATTCGAATAAATTAGATCATAATAGTTAAGTGATCAAATAAATAAAATAGCTTGATTGAAATGATGATTAAATTCATAAATTAACGAATAATATGGATAACATGTTACACGTGCGATGTTTGTTTGCATCATATGGAGCACATGTATTCCGTTTCATCAGATATTTCATTGAAAAAAGGATTAAATACATAAAAATTGGAAGAAGATGTGTATCTAATTCTACGTAACAAATATGTGAATCACCTACTATAAGTTTTTTTTTATTTGAAGCTCGTTAATTTGATGGTCAATATTTTAATTTGTATATTGTTATCAAATTAGTTAAAATTTGTTTATAGTACAAGATACAGCAACCCACAAGAAATAATTAATTTCATGGAAAATATACGGTTATTATTTGTATTCTGTTTAATTGTAGATCGTAGAGGCAACCCCTCCTTAGATTTGTCAAAGATTTTTGGAAATTCGAATCACCCTGTAGAATAAGTTTAAAACACAAAACAGGATTAAGTTTAGAATAATATTCTTATACAATAAAATTTTTACCTAATAAAATATCTTATTGTAGAATAGGAATTCAGGAATTTAGAAATTATATCTTGACCCAATATATTTTTTCCTTCCATTAAATTAGGCGAGAAGAGGAAAATGTATGAAACCTTATTTTCTTCTGACCTAATACAAGGAAAATCCAAACTTGAGTTATTTTTTTAACACTACCTCAATTATATCTTTTCATATATAATCTTAAACTATAAATTTATATTTTAGTCCACAAACTTATTCAAATTTGAACTTTTTGAACTCATCAATCGTTAATTAAAAAAATAATAAACCATAGTAGCTCCATCTAATATACATAATAAATTTAGAAAAAAATTACAATCTGATAATATTTTAAAATTTTAGTGTAAACATTCTATAAATATATAATATTGTAACATTTATTTTTTAAAAAAAAAATATTTTTAGTTTAAAATTTAAAGAATCGAGCAAGCCACCAGGATCAAAATGAAGAATTAAAATTTCCCTCACTTGAGGGGTATATCGCAGATCTTGGATAGGATAGGCTATCATCCCTTGGAGCACATCACTGATGCATTGGGAATAGGGCAGAGCACGGGCCGGGTCGACCTGAAAAATTGGGAAAAAGACCCGGCCCGGGTGGGATTCGGGCCCGGTCCGAGTCCAGTAGCCTGAAGACCCGGCGGGTTCCGGGCCAAGACCGGGTTCAATGCTCAGAAACCCGACCCGGGTATTATATATATTTTAAATGTTTTAATCTATTAACGTCGACCCGTTACCCACTAACCCGTCAGCCGTTAACTTGTGAAATCCAAATTATCATCTGATACTCTCCCCCACTCGGCGCGAGTCCGCCGAGTCGACGCGACGACGCCCACCCTAAAGCCCTAGATCGCCGCCGCTAGAGTCGACCGCTGTTGCTTGAGTCGGCCACCGCTGCTAGAGTCGACATCGGCCGCTGCTGCTTCAGCCCTACATCGGCCACCATTGCCTCAGCCCTACATCGGTCGTCGCTGCCTCAGCCCTAACGCTGCCGAACTGATTCAGCACTTCTATCCAAGTTTGCCTCCACCTTAAACCCATTTGGGCCCCGTTGGATTTTTAGAATGTAGAGAAATCTAAGGATTTATTTGACAAATAAGGGCATGTTTGAAAACCATTTTTTCCACATGATGAAGCTCATTCCATGGTTTTAATTTCTGATATTGAAAAAATGTCATTTTCTGTGTTTCAATAAAAAAAACATTGGTCCATTTTCTGAAGGAACATGGCCCTTTCCAATGGATTGAAAACTTAGGTTGAAGTTTCATTTTTTTTTTCTTTCTACTTGGTGACTGCAGAGCGATCACTCCATATGTGAAACTTCTCTTTGGCCGATGCAAATTTGCAGCCTCTGCTTTCACAACAAGAACAGGTGGCTCCGATTGCTGTTCGACAACTTCTTCAAGATCGTCCCTCGGCTTGTCTCTGCCAACTCTTTGTTAAGAATATAACATTAATGTTGCTCTTTCTAACGACTTAAGCTTTTAGAAAAATTGATCAGCACATTAAATTTAACATGGTATTAGAACTAGAGGTTCTGAATTCAAATCTCGTTAAACTCTTATTAAAAAATAATTTTCTCCTTTAGTTGGACCATGTATTGAATTTGGACTAGACCAAAAGTTATCAGCAGACCATATATAAAGGGGGAGCGTTAAGAATATAAAATTGATGTTGTTCTTCCTAATGGCTTAAGCAAATTTAACACTCCCCCACATTGCGATGCGACCTCGTCTCTTGGAACTCTCGCTTCACGCAACCAACCTGTGCCAGTACATGATGGAAGAGTTGTTGCTGCATATGGAGAGAAAGGCCTTGGCTGAAGGAGCTCGAATGGGAGGATAGAGAGCTTCCTAAATGCAGACCGGAAGGTATGGAAGCTGGATGCCAAGGAGCTGACAAGATACGTGCAGAGGTGGAGCAGTCTCAGCCATGTGGCCCATGAAAGAGAACTGGGTTCTAGGGAGAGGAATGTTTACCAACTGAATACTCATACTGATCATGTCCCCTGTCTATCACTCCTCGACATTTTACTCTAGTTAATTGAATGAATGTTAGTTAATTGAATGAATCATTTTACTTTTTTAAAAAATATATGTTCCTTATATTCCTTGTTGCCTAAACCAAATGGTAGAATCCAATCAACGCCTCTTGCATAGCAGGAATACTACAACGGCCACAACTACAACCAAGAGGTCGCCGATGGCTATGGCTATCACGACTGCAGTGGAGATGTTCTTTTCTCTGGATCGTATCGTCTTGGTTATCTGTTACTAAAAATATTAGCTTTGTTATCTTAAACATTTAAGATTCATCATGTTATTTTAATTAATTATTAATTATATTACATATATTTTATTTTGATGGAGATAATTCAATGATTCATTCATCCAAACACTTGAAAGAAAAGTAACCCATGGAAAAAATTCTGCAAAGGAACCACTTTTTGACTTTTGAAATCCTAATGGAATTCTAAATCTATGTTTTATTTCCATTGGGTGCCAAACAATAAGTGATGGATTATGATTTGTCATTAGAAAATCTATATTTGATTAATAAATTAAAAAAAATGAGATGCGGTAATAAAAAAATTATTTGTGTAAAAAATTTTTTACTCTTCATTATATATTAAATTATATATATATATATATATATATATATATATATATATATATATATATACTTTATGCATCTTTTGGTATATAGATACACCCTTTAACTTTTTGATATATACATCTTTTGATTTCTACATATATAATTACATATCATTTCATATTAATGAGTATTGCCCATAAATATTTTGATCATTTTATTTAGGACTTAATATATTTTTATAATCCTTAATTTTATAATTATGTTCATATTAAACTCAATGTTGAAATTATGTTTCAACAATCTTCCACTTGGGTTACATATGAAAGTTTATAATTATACATACTAAAATGGGATCAACTTTGTTGTTATAATCTTTCGGTGAACTCTCTAGTGGCATCATCTTCTACGGGAACCTTCTTCTCGTCAGGTTCTTACTCTACTTATGGAAAAGCAACTTCTAAATCCATGGGCAAGCAAGAGACAACTTGATAAACTGAAACATCTTAGTAGTCAGAGGAAAAGAACGCAAAATTGATTCTCATAGTTGCGGTCATCGAAATGGGAGTAGCCTAAATAGTGAAAATGGGGAATAACATAATGGAGGTAGTCAATCAATATAGATTGATCCAAAATCTGATTCAAATCCAATATAGCACCTATGGGTACATAATAAATGTAACGAATCAATTCTTTTTAATGACTAGATCCGATCACAAATTCAAATATAGAATTCAAGGGGATCGAATAGGTCATAATACCTTAAAACAATTTCATTAATTAATTATACTAATAAAGGATCAAAGTAGTCTTTGTCGCCTTCGTCGCAACTCGACTCAATAATGATCACATATGTCAATATAATCAATAACAAAATCTTGATATGGATGCGTAGCATAGAAGTTGCAATGTGATCATGACATGTCTACTTTTAACTGGCCCACTTCACCAAGATCAATTTTGATAAAGAGTGAAACAAAAATTGAATATCCTGAACTAAAATGACACATATATTCCCAATGCACTCGAGAGACACCTTGAATGATAATTTTTTAATAAGTGGATTCACAATAATAAAAATTGTTCTAATATGCTCGATAGACATTAATTCACAATAATAGAGTTTGACTTTAATGTGCTTCAATTTTGTCGTGCTCATATCTTATTGTCATAAAAAATAATTTTAATAGTATTTTAATATCATCAACTATCAGTCCCGTGACAAAATTTGACAATCAAATTTCATAATTAAATGTCTCATAACACAATGAATTTTACACCCTTTAATATTTTGGTATATACATCTTTTGATCTCTATACATATAATTTCATATTAATGAATATTACTCATAAATATTTTGATCACTTTATTTAAACTTTAATATATTTTGACAATAATTAATTGTATGATTATATTCGTATTAAATTATTCTTCCGTTCTACTTCTACATGAAAGTGTAAGTCAAGTTTCCCCTCCCTTCATCCAAATCCAATAGAAGGGGCGATGACCCCGCCTGGCCCGCCACCTATAGCCCACGGACCCGATGTAGCTCCCTGTCCTGTCGTGGTGACAAAGAGATGTTTTATGTAGTTAAACCTGCATGGGAGACAGCTTTGATTCCAAATTATGGTTAGATCAAGGACCAAATTATGCATGGATGTTTCCAAGACGCAATGATTAGCATAAGCCGGCCACCAAGGGGCAGGAAGGCGAGGCAAAGGAGAAACAAACCAAGATGAAAAAAAAAACAGTAACTAAAAAATCCAACCTTTAAAACAGTTGAAGAAATTTTGGTTAAATGTACAACAACAACAACAAAGCCTTATTCTAGGTGGGGTCGGCATTGGTTAAATGTAACACAAGAAATTTGAAATCCTAGACACTGATGAATAGTATTTTATAGTTGTAGTATGAGTTCCCACCTTATAACCCAAAGGAGGACATATTTGCAATAATATTATTTGGTAACACTAAACCGCTTCATGTAACTGCCAATTCAATATATGGGGGGAATACCATACAAAAAGAACCTGTTCACGGATGAATTTAGCAAGGCACGACACAAGCGTTCAGCGTATATCTTTTTTACTCTACCAGAGCAGGAGTGGATCAAGGAAACAGACACTTAAGTAAAAGTATGGAGCTACATCAGCATGTGAATGGTGAAATATCGGCTTTGTTACAAAAAAAAAAGAGCCTCTCTTCTTCCCTGTACATAGATATGCTGAAGGTGCACCAACCTCAGAAAACAAAAAGCTGCTCAATCCCCACCCTGCTTTTCGTATGATAAAGACAACCGGAAGATAGAATGCCCCAAAAGAATGTCAATATAGCATTTACCTCGACACTGTTATGCATTTTTATCTTACTGTATCATCTGCATGAACTAGATTTCGATTTCCATTCATGTAATAGTCTTTCCATCAACTTACCAAACTTCTCAGCCCGAGACCCGGGTCTGACAATATTGGCATTTCCCCAGTGAGAACATGGATCCATAAACCAACTATTCCTGCCCGAGCACCAAGCCCCAGGAACAACCCTATGGTGCCAGCGCTTCAATATTCTGTGATCAATTTTATCTAGAACTCCCTCATCCTGATGGAACTGTCTGGCAAAAGGCATTCCACTCTCTATCATTTCATCATAGTTTGCCATGCTAAGGAAATGGGGCTCCATCTTGGGAGGATCATCCCACACCAGATACCTAAGGTCATTGTTCACCGTAGCATTTTGAAAATCAGGAGAGTTGCATACAACTGAATGAAAATAACTTTCCTGCGACAATAAGACATTTGTAAAGTACATAAGTAGAGTCCTAGGCAGATTGTCCCAACCCAGTACACAGTATTCTATGAAGGGTCGGCTCAGAGTGACCCATGGAGAACCTGTTTATAAAGACAACACATTTGTAAGAAAGTAATCAGATCCAAGTAAACGAATTTCGAGTAAATCAAGTGGAAAGGGTTGGAGGATGGAGAATGCCTGTGAAGAACTTGAAGGAGTCAGGTGTGACCCTATTTTCTGAAGCTTTGAAAAAATTATTCCTTTTTGCCAAGTAGATTCCTGCATCAACTATAATGGGTTGCACCCTCTGATCCCTGAAAAGTAGATGTTTTCAAATCACAGAATTGACTGAGGATTAGCATTTGCCTGATCACATAAAACGAAATAAAACAAAGATATAAGTTTGCATACTCTTTCCAACCAAGGTCACTAGAATGTTCAATAAAGTTAAGATCCCTTGGCAGAGACGAGAAGGCATGAATCATATCTGCAACAAAGAGCATAGAGTCACATATTTGTTTGTAAAGATAGCAGAGACATATCACTGGTCCTCCAACTACATATCAAGAAAGTCCATTTCTAAAAGAAACATCATGCAAGTCCAAGGAATAAAAATAAAACTAAATAGTACTTTTCATCAAGATCTCAGAAATTCCACTTGTGTCATGAGGTCTTCATGAATAGTACTTCTCATCACAACCTAACTAAGCATGAATATTACTTGCAGACAGTAATTTCTAACATAAACTGACAACCAAAATAACAGTTTTCTTTACAAGGAAAATAGCTTGTGCAGTCATTCACTTTGTATTAAAAATGTAGAATCACAAAATTTTCAAGTATGTATGAGAAGCCAAAGCTAAAAGCAAAATATTTGAGTGGATACCGACTGTGGATAATTATCCAGGATGTTACCCCTCCTTCCAACTCCGCCTATGTTTTATAGCTGGTCCCAAGCTCGGATAAAGGAGGAGGGTTGTGTTAGGCCCCGACAGCCAGCGTAAAACCCTATCGAATCTCATGAACATGGATCAACGAATGCGTCGTATGATCCATGTAGCCGGCACCACCTAGTGGGATAAGGCTTTGTTGTTATTGTTACCCCTCCTTCCACTCGTTACCAGAGTATAAGATACATCGGTGTACAGGATACTTAATACTTTGTTGTCCAGCCAGCACAAGGGCAACATGGTTATCAAAGACATTTCATATAACTCATAAAGTAGGTGAAATGGCTGAAACATTTTGCGCCCATACATTAGGTAACACAAGTAACATATCTACTGTGCCAATTTGCACACCAGAAAAAGGGCAGTACAATAATACCAATGTGCAACATCTAAGATAGAATGCAAATTGAGGAATTTATTCATATATGTTGAGATGAAAAGGATATCTATCTATTATAGAGTGAATATATTACTAATAACAATAGTTAAAAGCCCCCAAAAACAAAGAACTAGAACACAAAAACCCGATTGCACCACAAAAAGTTCTTGCATCTGGCTGATTATTTTACTGATCACTATAGGAAAAAGTGCAGCTGCCCCTGAACTGGCAGACCATGAGAATCAACTAACTAATCAAGGTATAGATTTGGGTACTTATAGAATTCGTTCAGCAAGCACAGTAAACGGCAAGATACTTGATCGTCATAAAAACATATGCTTTATGCAGCGACCACAAGTGAGAATCGGAAAGTTTATACTAGAGTTTACTTTAGCGGATAACTACTAGCCTCTACGATGCAGAACTGAATCAAAAGAATACAAAGACCTATAATTTTTCTACAGAAGCCATTGACAGACAAGCAAAAAATTATGATTTCTACAGACAGAAATATAGGCAATTCAATGTAAATTACATAATGGACAAAATCGATTGGTCCCCAGTTTCAGATTAACCACATTTTCATTCTTAAATTCTTCCAGTAATTGTCTACTGCAACTAAAATCATTCAACAAATGTATAATTTCATAAAGGAACCAATGAAGCAATCACGAACCATCTTGGCTGACCAGAGGATAATCGTCCGCGTTCAGCGTCACGAACCAGTCCCAGCTATCGTCGAGCCGGAGGAGCGCGGACGCCGCATGGAGAGTAGCGGCGAGACAAGAAGCACCCATGGGAGTCATGGCGGAGGCCTTTCCGATGACGTCAACGTTCCCGAAAGCCTGTACAGCTGGGATTGAAAGCCGGATCCTAGCAGCTAGGTCGGTCCGCTCGGCATCTGGGGCGTCCGCAGAGAGATGCAGCAGGTACCTGTTCCTGGGGTGATACACCGCAAGAAGGAGGCGCATCAGACGACGGCCGTCGCCTCTGCCGCCTGAAATATAGTAAGCGAAGGCGGGGAGGTGTGCGGGGCCGCGCCGGACGTCGATGGGCGCGGGCTGCAGGGCGGGAAAGGCAGAGGAGGCGGTGAAGATGGAGAGGACAGACAGGAATAGGAGGACGGAGACGAAGACGACGGAGACGATCCAGAACATCCAGTGTTCGACCGCCAAGCTCCTTAAGACGGCGCTGGATCGGGCCCCGACTTGCCTCAGGACGAAGGCGCCCGGCGGCGGCCGACGGGACATGATTAGGTATCCAGAGGACGAACTCAAGCACGGCGGGTTAGGTTAGAACCGGGCGGACTTGCATTTAGTCTCCGGCGACGAGAAATGGGAGAGATGTGGCCGGCGCATCACAGTGAAGCTGGAGAGAGAGAAAGAGGGGGAAGAGAGAGAGAGAGAAAGAGGGGGAGAGAGAGAGAGAGAGAGAGGGAGAGAGGGAGATGCGTGGCGAATGGGACAAGAATGAGGGGAGCGACACGAGTGAAACGTCCAAATAAACGGAACGGTTTCTCCGACCACGCTGTTTTACCGTTACCAAGAGCGGGCTGCAAAATGCATGAATACTTTACAACATTTTTACCCATTTTGATTTGGATTCAGGCTCTATTTAAGATTATTAAGGATTTGATAAATGGATAACAGATAATAATTTAATCAGTGGATAGTGATTTAATTAGTGATGAATAGAGAATGATAATTAATGATTAGTGATTCTAATAAATAAATGTTTTATAAATATAATTAAATATATGATAAATGACATAATTAAATTTATGATAAATTATTTTAATTTAAGCACTATACAAATTATATTATAATACACTAATAAATTATTTATATATCAATTAAATAAAAGATTAATTCCTTTAACATTTCCTGAATTATAATTTTTTTCCACATTTAAAGCTAAACTATAAATTTACAAATTTTAGTCTTCAAACTTTTCTAAATTTGACACTTAAGTCCTTCAATTAAATCTAAACTAAATTTCATTAAATTTAATTTTGAAATATCATTTTTACCCTTAGTTTCATATTGCAATAAAAATAATTTTAAGATATAAAATATCAATACACATAAAAATGTTAATTGATAATAATGTTTCTATGCAATACTATTCTTCAGTCAATATTTTCATTTTTTTTAACACTATTTTCATATTACAAAATAAGGGGAAAAATGTCATTTCATAGTTATCAGAAAAAAAAGATTAAAATTAGTAAAAGGACTTAAGTGTCAAATTTAAAGAAGCTTGGGGGCTAAAATTTGTAAATTGATAATTTAGGGTTAGATATGAAAAAAATTATATTGATAGGGTGTTAAAGGAATTAACCCTTCGATAAAAAAATCTTACAATTATTTTTTTGTTAAAATATGTAGAAATTTATATTGACAATAAATTTTATATAGTGCATCCATAATATAAAATATTAATTATTAAATTAATTTTTTATTCGTTGTTAACACATAAATAATTTGTAATTAATTAAGCATGAATATAAAAAGAAATATAGTTAAATGATGATAAAATAAAAATAAAAAATAATAAGATAAGTTAAGAAATAAATAATGCATTTTGTCTCCAATTATTTGATCAAAAGTTTTGATCATGCAAAAATTGTCGGAGAACACATTTGAAATTTTGACCATTTTTCATCCAATAATTTGAAGGCCGATCATATAACCCTAGTAGTTATCTAAAGTACTCAATAAATATTGAATTATTTATGCTTCACTTAATCAAAACTTTATCATTCATTGATTATGGAATTAATCCATATTATGAAGTACTTAGGGGCATTTTTCTATGGGTAATCTTTCTAGATTACTAGTAACCTGAAGTTAAATTATCTGAGCCCACCACATTGCCTTGTTTACTTTGTTTTAATTTATAGGTAATCTGGATTGCCTAGCAATACAGATTGCTTATGAAGTGGCAATCAACATTGACTATGAGAGGGTGTCCATCCAGATTGCCACCCAAATGATAATCTATTCTTATTTTTTTTTCACTTCTGCCATTTCCAATACTAGACAAATAAAACATAAAAATCATATAATAACAACAAATAATATTATTATCATCATAATTAATAATATTAATTTATTTTAAAATTTTTTATTATTATTCATATGAATTGCATATTATTATTTCGTTATTATTTTAAATATTATATGCATTACCATTATTTTCATGTAAAAACTATATTAAATATTTATAATTATATTTATTTAATTTATTAATTTTATTTGAGTTTTTAGTTGGATTATATAATATTTAACTTAATATTAGTGATAAAGGATATTTTAGTAAAAAACATATAGTGTCATATAAATTGCTGAAAAGATTATTTGTATATAGTAAACAAGGTAATGCACATTGTTGGTAATTTAATAGGTGACAATCTTTCTGTTAGGCAATGTAGATTGCTAGGTAATATGAAAAGGTAATGCGATAAACGTCCTCTTATTACTTTGCATACATCTTGGATTGTTCACATCATTATTTATTTTTTTATCATTTATTGATTATTGAATCAATCCATACTATTGATTTACTCCCACATGTTCCTACTCATATTTAAATATTATGAACCAACGAAAATACTTATTAGCATTAATCAATCTTGCACAATATGATCCAAGTCCCAAATGGATGAATATGAGAATTTAATTACTTTGCATATAGACATCTCGATAACCATGTTATTAAATCATTGTATTGTATAGCTATTTAGAAAGTTGAAAGAGACTACATCCTAAGTAATTGAAAGACATTTCATCTTATTAATTGAAATACACACATCTTTCTATGAGAGAGTACTCATTATGGTGATGTACAATCATTGCTAATATAAGTAATTAGTGGAAGTTGAAAGAAAGAATATCATCACATGGATTGTTGATATTAGAGAAAAAATATTGACTTATTGATTGTTGTTGTCAAAGAAACAACATAAACTTAATTATTGTGAATATTAATTGATTATTACTTCATCATTCACTAATGCTTAGTATTTCATTGTGTCTTAATGAATTATCGATTCATACGACAAAGATTGATTGATCATATTGTTTATTTGATTCATTTGTCATCGTCTCGCTCATGGAAGCATTATCTCTTCTGCATTATTTTATAAAAATAGAGGTGTTATGTAGTTACTCATTATATTATTTATTAATACTTATCACCATTGTTGACACACCAATGAAAAAAATGTTGTAATGTAATAGCGCCATTGAGGGGTGAGTCATATGCCAAGGACCAATTTTTGGGATGTTACATTTTGAGTTAAGAGGAAAAAACTATGATTCCCTTGACATTCTAAAATAGAATGTAATATGGGTTCACAAGCAGCACGATAACAAATAGTCAGCAGGTCAATTTTCACAAATGCAAGACCTTTTTTTGTCACATACCATTTTATTTAGACTGATAAACTCTTTCAAAATCAGAAGAATGTCTAGTCAATATTTTAGGATAAAGAATGCAATTGTATAATTAGTCAAGGTATTATAGGATTGCCAGCCGTGTTAGCAAAAATATGTAGATAAGAATTTGAGACACAGAGAATTTCCTAACTTTATTAGGAACATATACTTGGTATGAATTGAAGTACAAAAGTCTCTTTTAAGAGTGTTAAAATGTAACACCTCAGGAAAATGTTGAAAAGGACAATATAGGAACCCAAATTTCTCACACAACAAATACATGACACTTTTTTTCATTTATTATTTGACCCTTAATATTTTGTACATGAGGGAGGAAGATGACAAAGGTTCAACTAATCGAAAATGTGCCAAAAAGCACAAATATTAAATTTTCATCATTTTCATCCAATCATTTAAATAATTATAATTTATTCACAAATATTAAATTTTCATCATTTTCACCCAATCATTTAAATAATTATAATTTATTCATTAACAAATCAATCTCTACTAGTGATTCAGAGTACCTATTACTACGTACAAATCTTAATTGTTTATGTGTCACCCATCCAAACCATCTATCATTAAATGATTATCGAACCAATTATTAATTTCAAGTATCCATTATTATGTACAAAGTTTAAATTATTCATCTTTCACCTAAACCATTCAAATATCTATCATTCTCTAATTATTGACTAATTTGGACTATTGATTTAGTGCATTAATTACTCCTGCAAGATCTTACCCAAACTTAAATAATGTGAATCAATAGAGATCTTATTACCATTAATCAATATTCTATAATTATGATCAAAATTGCAAATTGATATATATATATATATATATAATATCAATTAAACTAGAGTGCATCATACAATCACAAACTCTGAATAACATCATTTTGATATGATGTCCAAAATATATGTAATCTATACGTTAAACCATTAATCCAAAGATTCAAAAAACGTATGTAATTATAAAATTTATAGTTGCATGCTAATATTCTTTTATGGATTAAATGGGTGTCCTGCCCATCAGATGGGCAGGACGCTCATGCTTAGATGGGTACCTCTTGGATTTGTCATGGACAGCATATCTAGGGGCGCCCAATAAGATCAATTTTTTTTTGTCATATGCAAACAAATCGACGGTTTAGCTCTCATTTTTGGACCTATTCCTCTCATTTTTCTCTCGTTTTGTTCCTAGCGGATTCGTCATCATCGATCGCCGCCGTGCCGTGATCTGACCGACATCCCGATGTCGCACCTCTCGCCATGTTGCTGCGCCGGACGACACCCGACACCATGCCTCTCGTCGTCGTTGCTGCGCCGGACAACGCCGTTCGCCCCGACACTGTTGGAGATGATGAACGTGAGGTCTGATCGCCACGAGATCCAACACCGGTTGAGACGACACTGCTCACCCTGAATAGCTGGCCGAATTTGCGACCGACGTCAGTCGAGCGGCGCCACAACGGGTGGGTGGGCGATGGCGCGGTTGACAGGCGAGAAGCGGGGGGCTCATGGCGGGCAGACGGACAAGAGAGTCGACGTTGCGATCAACGACAACAAGAGATGTGGCTGCGTGCTTCGCTAGGGCAGAAAGCAAGAGTTTGAATGTGACTCGGGGTGAGCGGGTTCGTCCTCACCAGCGTCGAGGCATCTTCGATGATGAACGTGACAATGTCGAGCAGCCGATCGGATCGCGGCGCGACGGTGGTCGGCAACGTCGAGAGTGGAGAAAATGGAAAATTAAAGTGGTTTCCTTTTCATTTAGAAAAAATAGCCGATTTTTTTGCATATGGAAAAAACTCGATCTTATTGAGTGCCTTCAGATCTGTCATTGATGCGAGAATTGATAACTTAAATGCATGACATCAATAACAAATCTCATATTTCAATTGGGGTTGGGAATCGTGTTTATGTTGCTTGTGTTAGATGAGTATGAGCCCCTTTTTTTCTGATCAGGAAATGAAAATATTAAATATATTATATAACTCAATTATTTGTAACTAATTTCTCAAGTCATTATGTTTATTTAAAAAAATTAAAGACAAACAACAATACGAGATATTCGTTTCTCACCAAATAACTAATAATTTTGTTTATCACTACCAATAAGTAATAGTAATTATTTTTGTCTAAAGCAGCTGCAATACACAATACTAAAAAAGGGTTGTTTGATTGAAGAATTAATATATTAGGTAAAACACTTATTTAGCTTAATTTTATTATTTTATAAGAATAAATAGAAATGAATGCTCTAAAAAAAGTAAAGTTAATCTTTTCTTTATATTTAAAAATTATTCTACTTTTATTTTTAATTAAATTTGGTAGAATAAAAAATTTTAAATTTGGTTGGCACCTTTTAATTTATAAATAAATTAAATAAATTTAATTGACATTGTTGATAAGTTGAGATTTAAAGTCAATGAGAATTAATTATCTAGATTCAATAATCGAGGTTTTAATTACTTTTTTGGTACATTAAATTAAAATCAGATGTTAACACTTACAATAATTGTGGATTGCAAATCTAAGGCCATTAGATCCTCTTGACAATAACGACCAACTACTACAACTTCTTCCAAATGAACGATCTCATCTCATCAACCTTCCATATGGTTGCCGGTGCGCCGGCCACGTGGCGATGGGCAGTGGACAGACCGGAGGTCGGCCATGTTCTCTTCGAGGAGGGTGACGGACGACTAGGAGTGTGAGCACGACAATGGCGAAGGGGGATGAGAACATGATCGTGCTGCGGAAGAAAATGCACGAGATAAAGATGGCAGAGAGGAACTACCAACGTCGGCGGAGTGGAGGGTGTGGGAAAAGTGGTGCTATGCGACCTACAATAGGGACATGTGTGAAGTCATGTGGCTGCTGCAGATGCTGCTCGTCAATGCTAGGCCAGCTGGGGCGGTGGCCCTCGTCGCCCTAAGCATGTCTGTGTCCTCGGCCTTCCTCCTCTGTCGTCTCTCTTAGGTGTTTGACGTCGTTGCTCCTTGCATGTGTCACGTGGTCATTCTCGGACACAAGACCATGTCGGCAACTAAGCGAAGGGGCACCTAACCAAGTTTATTTTGAGTTTGCAGTAAAAATTTTATAATCGAAATGACTATGCCGAAAGTCACTCTTAGAGGCATTCAATCACGAACATGACAAGAGTGTTGGATGATTCGTCATGGAACCATGACATTAACGTATTGAGGCACTAATGCAGGCACTTGAATGTTTAATGTCTGAAGGGACAGCTGAAGAATCATGGGGCATCGAGAAAGTCACCGGCGTGGGTTGCCACCCCACACTTTACGTGAGACACTAGAATTAAAAAAGCTTATTTGTACTATATATGATGAAAGATAAAATACATATGAGCTATAGAAAGCACTAGTGAACTCCTTCATAATGTGCTATAAGTAAAGGAGTTTTAACATAAAATAAGAAATGTAAAAGACGTACCATACAGATAACTTAGCCATTTATAAGGATGGTCATACAAGATAATGTCACAAGGGGCGGATAACTTGATGCTTCGTAATATTATGTAGTTAGGGATGATTGCATGTGTTCTTTGTGATGATATTGAGTGACCGTAAGCTTGAGTTGAGCGGCATTGGTGCTACGAGGCTTTGCACATCGTGTCAAAGAAAAATGTCCCATGACATTCTCCCCCACCAAAGTCGATGATGCCCCTAGCGCGATTTTCCCAGCTTCTTCATGGTCTTTGCTTCGCATGTCTAGTTGCATTTTCATCTTATTTGCCTTGACTTCTTCTTCATCAGCATCACGCAGCGTCAGGAATGTCCACATCATTTTGGGACTAGGATTCCTACCTCAGGCCTGCTTCGCTTACTGAACCTCCGTCCAATCCGAGTCATCACTTATGCAACGCTAATGGAGTCCGCAATGTGAGCGGCTCACATCATCGAGCAACTATTCGTCCATCAAGTTTTTATTGCATTCAACTTCTCTAAACTTACGCAGTGTCAACTTGTTTGGTTTGGCTTCTTGAGGATGAACAACTCTAGTATGACCTCATGAGTAGCTCGGATAAAGAGTTACTTCGGGATCGTGATAGAACACGATGAGAGCCTTATCATTGATAGGCGTGAACTTGACTCGATGTGTCTATGTTGCATATGGTTGCGACATAGAGTCATCCATCCGTCGAAAGTAGAGCGTAGGACCACCTCACCTTTGATGATCATTTGAGATTTCGACGATTCGAGGCAACACAAGGTTCTTCGATGCGACACTTCATAACTTGTCAGCTTCAACTTACTATTGTGAGTAACGAGAGTCTTCCCTCATTCATTATGGACTTGACTCGATCCTCCTATCTTGATGGGCTTTGCTTCTGTCTTGATAGTTTAGCTTGTTTCCTTGCGACTTGGCCTTCTCTCCTCCACTATTGCCTTTGCCCAAAGGTTTTCATGGTATGGCACTTATTTTGAAACATTCCATGAGTGATTCGACAGCGGTGACTAACGAGCGGAAGTTGGAGCAATCCCATCGTCCAAACTTCATCCTAGTTCAAGGCTTCAATCATTTGATGAAGACTACCATCAACATAACTTCATCCCTCTGAAACTTTATAGGTAGAGCTCGGCGAACTCTTTCATGTCCTCCTTCAACGTGTCCTTCTCGCTAATGTTGAACATCCCAATCTTCTATCCCAACTTGTCAGGGTAGAAATAGATGATGAACTACCATCTGCATTCGTCACATGTCTCAATGGGATCAACATTGCCATATTTCACATCGTCGTAGTGGCATTGCCACCATAAGTTCGCCACATCTTGCAAGATTCTAGGACGTGTTTTCTTCCGATCCTGGGACCTCTTTTCGAATGACACATTTGAGTAATGACAGGGCAATATCATTGTGCTCGTTAGTGAAGATGTCGCACCTTTGATACTCGTCCATCTGTAATTCGAACAAAGTGATGTCGTTGTATTTATCGACAAAGGTCATGCACCTTTGACATACTTGTTCATCGGACTGCTCACTCTCACGGAAGAGCAGACGTCTCGGGTCTTCACTAATCCATGGGATGCTCATGAAGACATTTCGTTTGGACAAGAGGATTGGTGTTGGAGAACTCATGGCAAGAGCGCACAATTTTACCTCCATCTTCATTCAAAATGATGACATCACCGGTGTGTCTTTCGAACCTTGGACTTCGATCTTTCGAAGCCGCTTCTGTAATGCCCCCAAAATCCGTCCTTTCGCCACGCTAGCGATCAGACTGACCAAGGGAGCGCTACCACTGCCTATGATTACTTTGACTTTGACTTTGACTGGTCAACAAATGACCCACATGGCAAAGAAAATGATAGAGAATAATAATGATATAAAAATACGAAAGAAATATTATTACGAAACGACAATGTCACATGTGATGAGATAATTCAAAGGAAATAAGGGACAAGGATAGTTCAAAAGGGTTCTTAGAATATCAACAAAAGCAAGGCTAAAAAGGAAATTCAAGAGTTTCATATTTACAACACTTGATAATTCAATGCAGAATATAAATGACGAAAAGCTGTAGTGATGTTGCAAGTCATGTGCCGCCATCCTAGAGCTCTGCATTATCCACCTCCTCCCTAAACAGGGTTCTCATCTACAAAATTCCAAAGCAAGGACATGGAATGCCCGTGAGCTAACGCCCAGTACTCGTAGAGTCATAGACGATGAAATGATAATCAATGATCAAATAATTTGTTCATTACTTTGATAATGCTTTATACAATGATATCTTCTCTGATTTATTACCATGCTCTGTTAACCATTGCTTTGCTCTGTTGTCATTGACCATGCTCTGTTATTCATTACCATGCTCTGTTATTCATTACCATGCTCTGATATACTCTGTGTGGAACTATGCATTTTACGTTACTATAAGATCCTTGATATTCGTTATCCTAAGTGATCTTGATTTTAATTATTTGGGAAGCTAGAGGTATCTCTGCCTTGAATATTGTCAGGTTGCCCATAAAAGGGAAGGTGTACACTCAGGCACAAACCTTTTCGGAATGCAGGTGGGAAAATGTTTGCATCCTAGGAACAGTGGTCGTTACGGACCCGTAGGTTTACTGTCTCCTCAGCTAAGCTACATGTCCATCTGGCATAACAATGAAATTCACATATACCCCCATGGGGGAAGAGTGCGTTCACTGAGTCACTCTTATTTGGAGCACAGGTGGGAGAGGGCCTGTGGTCCAGGAACAGTGATATTTAAACCAGTAGGTACACTGTCTCCTCAGTTTACAGCTACCTGTCCCTCCAATGTACAATGCCTTGACCTTGACCTTGAATACACATAGCTATCCCATTTATTTATCTTCACACTTTATTTGTCTTAATTATTATTATTTTTATATATATACATATTTACATATATATATATATAATTCCGAGAGCAACATGCCCCCCTAAGTAATTATTATTATAATTCTTATATACCGAGAGCCACATACCTACTGAATAATTATTATTATTATTCTTATACATATATATACACATATATAAATATATATATGTATATAACTCTATATCCTGAGAGCAACATGCGCCCCCCTTAAGTAAGTATTATTATAATTCATATATATATATATATATTCTCAGAGTACATGCCTACTAGATAATTATTATTATTACTCTTATTATGTATATATGTATACATTCCGAGAGTAACATGCCTACTAAGTAATTATTATTATTACTCTTACTATGTATATATGTATACATTCCGAGAGCAACTTGTGCACTAAATAATTATTATTATTATATATATATATATCATGGTATATATTCCGAGAGCAACCTGTGCACTAAATAATTATTATTATTATATACACATCGTGATTTATATTCCGAGAGCAACCTGCGCACCTCCTAAGTAATTAATATTATTATTCTTATACGTATATCTATTTACATATAATCCGAGAGCAACATGGCTACTTAATTAATTAATTCCGAGAGCAACCTAACCAAGCTGAGAGTCATAACATCAATAAATTAATTAACATGCTAAATAATGCCTAGTTTGACATCTCAATACTAATCATCTATTAATTATAATTAGTTGGCATTACATTCATCGTATGAATTAAAATAAGTCTATTATATTTCGGAACTAATAATATAACATAAAAGATAATAACACAATAATACGGAAAGAGTAATATATAATGTTAAACGATAAAATGAATTGGAATCGAATTTCACGATAATTGATCTACATTTCTTCATCTAGAAATTTTATACGTCTACGGTACCTCTTTTGACGAACTACTGTCGCGGCGATCGTTCCGATGGATCGCCGAACGTTCTCGTTGTTCGTCTGCTCGTTGTGCTTCGCAAAAAGAAAGAAGAAGACAAAGAGAGGAGGTGGAGGCTGCTGTGAGATGAGACCAAAGGAGTGCAGAGATTCCCCCTCACTTCTCTTATAGCCTTGCCATCTCTCGTTGTGTGAGGGGAGTGAGGGAAGAGTGGGAGAGGGGGGCTCGTGGGGGAGTGGGGTAGAGGGGAATGGGGTGAGAGGGAATCGGTCATCCCATGACCGATTCTCTTGTGCTCTTCCTTTCTTTTCTTTTTCTATTTTTTAATTCGAATTTGCATGTTAATTTCAAATAAATGAATTATGGCCAGGTATTGCAGCTTCGATTACCGAGAGGATTCCTTCAGTTGGCAGCGGAACACTTGACAGCAACATGTCAAGGTTCTCCAAACATCCGATGCTCAAACCATTTGCAAGATAATCATTGGGATTGAAGTGTCAGTTTGTGTTGGCATGTAGCATACTCGTCCCAACTCTCGATGGGTGACATTAAGCTGCTTGCAAGAGGACACTTGATGAGATAGACAAGGCTGACAGTTCATCCCTGAGTGTTTGCAAGTAATCAATGTTTTACCCCACTTGTGAAAGTCTTCTTGACGACACAAGTCAGGTTGACGGCATGACAAGATGCTTGTTAATGATGTTCCATAATCGAAAGGGACACTGAACCTTGATGCTTGGCATTGTGCCAACTTCTGCCATGGAGCAATTGAATGTTTCATGTTGTATGATTGGACATGCGATGCAACATCACAAAATGTCGAGAAGTACTAAATTTGTCATGGTTAGGCACGACGATTGTCCCTAAATGTGACGCGAGCACTTCAAGTTACACGATGGGTTGTGTAATGCAACCTCGTGGTATAGGTAACACAAAACCATCATTGTTGGGCACGAGGACACTCTTATTAGATGCAACGCGACACTTCATGATACCCGACTGCATATATGGGATGGTGATATGCTCGAGTGAACGACAATGACCGTCATAGTTAGGCAGGGTGATTGATCTGTCATCATAGTTCATGACGGACATTTCTTGACACGACATGGATGTACGAGGAACTTGCTTCGAGGCATGATTGGACATGCGGGATGAAGCTTGCAAGCATTTGTCATTGGCGTCCATGATCAGAGACCATGGCACCAGTGCACCTAGGCATAGTGGAGGTTTTGAGCGGAAGCACTTTTCTCATGCCATGGCACATTGCAACGATACAAAAGAGTCATCGTCGTATGGATCCGAGCAGGATGAACTGCTCATCGAAAGTTTTATGATCGAGATTACTATGCCGAGAGTCGCTCTTATAGGAATTCAATCACGAACATGACAAGAGTGTTGGATTACTCATCATGGAACCGTGGCATTAGCGCATTGAGACACTAATGTAGATGCTTGTACGCTTAATATACGAAGGCGCAACCGAGAAATTATGAGACATCACGAAGGATCACTGATGTGGGTTGCCATCTCATACTCAAGGCCAGACACTAGAATTAAAAAAGCTTATTTGTATTATATATGATGAAATATATAATACATATGAGATAGGAAGACACTAATGAACTCCTCCCTAATGTACCGTAGGAAAAGGAGTATCAAAACAAAATGGCAAATGTAAAAGATATACCCTAAGAGTAACTTGGGCATTCGTAAGGATCATCTTACAAGATAATGTCACAATGGACGGATAACTTAATACTCCGTAATATTACGCAATATGGGACGGCTGTCTGTGATGACACTGAGTGATCGTAAGCTTAAGTTGAACGGCATTGGTGCCACATGCGAAAATATCTCTTGACACATGTGGCTTCACATGTTCATCTAGATTATATACTTGTACAATGTTACATTAAGGATATGGCTTATAGGCTTTAACCAATTCAGTCTGTTGCATGTATCTTTTCTCTTAAAAAAAACATAAGTAATAGTGAAACACAAAAAAAAAGAATTATAACAATTAGATTTATCATTCTAATATGTTAATATAATTATTCACTTGAATTCATATATGAATAATTCTTGTAGAACAATGATTATTATGTAGCATAGTTTCAATAAATAACTTATTTAGTCAAATATTAATCATCTAAGAAAGATTAGGTAAACAAGTTAATTAAAGTAATAAGTAAAATAAAATAATGTTTTTTTACTAAAGGGTGACAAACAAAATGTTCAATTTTATTCGGGTCGTGTTGTCGTGGAGAGCTTTTTTCTGTTTGTGAAAGATTTAAGGCATGTTAGCACTTAGCAAGATATAATGTACAAAAAAAAGGATAAAAACAGACTTGCTATCGAGTGTACGTAGCATCGTGTTGAATTTTCATCAGATGATTTAATAATTGTTCAGGATAGCTTAGGGCTGAACATAAACAATGACACATAATCTCTAAAGGATTTAATCGGGTCCTCCCCCATGTAAGGGGGAGGAAACCCCTCCCCCCATCTGCGCCCGTCGGATGGAGATCTGACGGGCACGGATGATAAGCGAGGTTTAAAGGTAAAAAATTATTCGAACCGACATTTCCCTCATCCTTGAACCGCGCTCATCTCCTTGAACCGCGATCATTTCTCTCACCCTCTCCCTCTCTCTTCTCCTTCCCTCTCTCGCTCTCCCTCTCGCCTGGCGTCTCTCTGTCGCTCTCCCTCTCTCGTCCGACGTTTCTCGCTCCCTCTCTCGCACGGCGTCTCCCTCTCCCTCTCTCGCCCGGCGTCGGCAGCCAGATCTGGCCGCTTGGTGGCCGATTTGGCACGGGCGGCGGCCGCCCAGCGACTGGATCTAGCTGCCCGCGTCAGATCGGCCGCCTCAGCAGTCGGATCTGGTCGCTCGGCGGCCGATCTGGCGAGGGCGGCCGGATCTCCGCCGAGCTCGCCCGCACCGTCGCAGTCGAGCTCGTGCACCGCCGCCGCCAAGCTCCGCCTTCCCTGTCGAGCTCGCGCACCCGCCGAGCTTGCCCGCTTTCTCGCCCCGCCTCCATCGCGCTCTTGCCCGCCGCCGCCGCAGTGCTCTCTCGCCCCTCTCCGCCGCCGGTCTCGCCCCGTCGTCGCCTCTCTCGCCCCCCTCCGCTGCCGCTCTCGCCCCAGCAGCCGCGCTCTCGCCCCGCGCCGCCGCCGCTCTCGCCCCGCCGCCGCCGCTCTCGCCCCGCCGTCGTTGTGCTCTCGCCCGCTGCCGCCGCACCGTGCTCTCGTCGGCCGCCGCTGTGCTCTCGCCCGTCGCCGCCGCGCTCTCACCCCCCGCCCCGCAGTGCTCTCTCGCCCCTCTCCACCGTCGATCTCGCCCCCCCCCCCCTCCGTCGCCGCTCTCACCCCAGCAGGCGCGCTCTCGCCCCCAGCCGCTGCCGCTCTCGCCCCGCCGCCGTTGTGCTCTCGCCCGCCGCCGCCGCGCCGTGCTCTCGCCCGCCGACGCCGCGCTCTTGCCCGCAGCCGTCGCGCTCTCGCCCGTCGCCGTCGCGCTCTCGCTCGTCGCCGCCGCGCTCTCGCACGCCGCCGCTGCGCTCTCAGCCTCAGCTCTCAGCCCCGCCGCCGCCGTAATTGATTCTGAAGTGTATTCGACATTCGATGTTGATTCATGAAAAATGTAATTTGAGAATGTAATTGATTCATGTTGATTCATGAAAAATGTAATTTGGGAATGTAATTGAATCATGTTGACGTTGTAATGTGATACAAATGTGGTTATGAGCTCGATGTTGTTCCAAGATACGAACGCCATTCCGAAGGTTATGAGGTCAACGTCATTTCGAGTATGTGATATAAACGTTGTGATTTGATGTGCAATATGTGGACGACAAATGAAATGAAATTCACCCTTTCGACAATCAACAACAACAATAACAACAAAGCCTTATCCCACTAGGTGGGGTCGGCTACATGGATCATACGACTTCGTTGATCCATGTTCATGAGATTCGACAGAGTTTTACGCTGGCTGTCGGGGCCTAACACAACCCACCTCCTTTATCCGGGCTCGGGGCCTAACACATGACTGTTAGAATACTTGCCATTTTTCAGAAGCACTAGTGATTTCCTCACTGCCTCCCTTGCGAGTTCCCTATGCTCCTTTCGACAATCATGTTCATATATAAAAATTGAACAACATCAAAGTGCATGTGTATTCAAATTCTTTGCTGGAAAATGAAATGGAATTTCATCTTTTCGACAATCATGTTCAAGTGCGTATACAAGAAAAAATCGAACAATATCAAAGTGCAAGTGCATACAAATTTTTTTGACGACAAATGAAATGGAATTCAATCTTTCGACAATCATGTTCAAAGGCATATACAAGAATCAAACTACATCAAAGTGCACTTCAACCACGTCAACGACAAATGAAATTAAATACAATCATGTTCAAGTTCAAACCACATACAAATGCATACAAATTACAAATTCGTTGATGACAAATGAAATGGAATACAATGATGTTCACATTCGAACCACATCAAAGTACACTTAAACTATATGAAAGTGCAAGCTCGCCATTAGGCTATCTTCACAAGATTAACAAAATTATCATTAATTTAAATTACAAATTTTACTAATTATCGGAGGCTTGGGACGGGGGCAGTCTGCGGGCGAGGTCGGCGGCCGCACAAGCCTCAGTCGGCGGCGGAGGGGGGCGGGGTGAGACGGCGGCGGAGGGGGGCGGGGTGAGACGGCGGCGGAGGGGGGCGAGGCGAGACGGCGGCGGGGCGAGACGGCGGCGGAGGAGGGCGAGGCGAGACGGCCGAGGAGGGCGAGGCGAGACGGCCGCGGAGGGCGGCGAGGCGAGACGGCGGCGGAGGGGGCGAGGCGAGACGGCGGCGGAGGGCGGCGAGGCGAGACGACGGCGAAGGGGGCGAGGCGAGACGGCGGCGGACGAGTGGGGCAGGCGGGGGCTTCGAGGGCGAGATCGACCGTTGAGGGCGGAGCGCGAAGGGTGCGGGGCCAGTCGCGGGCGGCGGGGCGGTCGAGAGAGGCGGTGGTGGTGTGCGAGATCGGCGACGGTGGTGATGCAGCGTGCGAGGCTTGATCGACGGTCTTGCGGTCGTTGGTCGCAGATCCGGACAGCAAGGCTTGGCGAGATTGATCAGCAGGGTCAGCGGCGCGAGATCGACGAGCTGGTCGGTGGCGAGGCGAGGTCTGCGGAGGCCGTCGGGGGGTCGCCGCTGCACGTGAGGGGGTTGGTGGGGTTGAGGTCGGCGAGAGGTCGCGGATCTGGTCGGCAAGGCTTGGTGGGGTCGATCGGCAGGGTCGGCGCGAGATCTAGTTCTCAGGGTCGGTGCTCAAGGTCGTGCGAAGGGCGAGATTTGTCGTCGTGCTCGGCGAAGGGAGAGATTTGTCTTTGTGTTCGGCGAAGGGCAAGGTCGGTGAATGGTGAGATCTGGTGCTGGAGGTCGCAAAAGACGAGATCGAGCACGCCTGTCACCGCTGCGCGTCGCCCCCGTCGACGGCGAGAGGGAAGTGTTGTGGATTTGAGCGCAGGGGACGTCGGCGGCGAGGGAATGCGAGAGGGCAGACGTCGGAGAGAGAGAGGGAATACGCGAATTTTATTCGTGTAGCTTTACACCCCAGGCCCGAAAAAAACCGAACCGCCCATCTCCGGCCTAAGCTTGAAAAACCGGAAAAAAAATAAAAAAAAAAAAGTGAACAAACCGCACCCGTCGGATCTCCGGGAGGTCCCTCCCCCCTTAGGGGGAGGACCCCCCATTATACCCATCTCTAAATTATGACACATTGAATGATTGAATTAAGCACACGCCTCAGAGTTTTAATCAACTAAAAAAATTTATAATGTTTTTTTTTCTTTTACCATATTAAAACTCATGATAAGGAACAATTCTTTTTCAGATTTCGTTATGTATTATATTATATTATATTATAAAAGTGTGACGATAGAAAATTCGAAGGCGAGTAATTTTCTATTGTTGTCCCTGACTAATTTCTAATAAAAATATTTTACATATATAATAATATTAAGTTAATTACTTTTTAATTAAACGAAAATAGATTGCTTCTCATGTGAAAGAGTGATTACCGCGACGCAAAAGATATCTCTGACATGCGGACATCTACTTGGTTTTGGAAGTAGAGTTAACTTGCGGAGCAAAACCTCAACGAATGCAGGCTTCCAAGCAAAGATTTGATCAGGGGAGACAATTTCAATCATGGATTCACAGGTTCTTTCTATTTATTATTTTCTTATGCAAGTAAGACATTTTTTTTTTATACCGAAAGGTTTGGTTATTAATAGAGCGGAATGGCGTCGTATGATCCATGTAGCCGACCCCACCTAGTGGGATAAGGCTTTGTTGTTGTTGTTGTTGCAAGTAAGACATTTTTTACTCAAAATTTCACTCTTGCCGCAAATGAGATATATGTTATCTCCCCAATGACTCATCCTATATTGGGAGATCAAGAGGGTGTAAATTCAATTCTCATCAATAGAATCTATATACTTCTTTAATGTTAAATTTTTATGGATCTTCCATTGTAGAAACAAAATATTTTTTTTCCTAATAAGACGTTCCCTGGTGTATTTTTAGGGCGATCAATCAGTGCTATCTACTAAATTAGACGATGATGTAACCGCAGCAAAAATTCTCTCTTAATGATGTATTTAAGATTTGACTTTGGAGCTTGACTTAGTCGTCACGTTGGTTAAGCGATCTCTTTAGGCTTTAGCTACCGTGCAAAACACTCTTTAATTCTGTAGCCAGAAAGCTTAGTAACCTTCTGAGTCCACTTTTTGCTTACAGCTAAACACTGTTTTCAAATTCCTTTTTGGGTGTGCTCAGATCATATGACCATTAGGTCCTGAAAAGTTTAATTATCTATGGGAGAAAATATAAATAACAAGTTGCTTCATTACGTTTCAGGATAAGTCCGAAACGTTTCCGTCATGGCTCCTGTGGCGACGGCACCTGGTCATCAACTCGTTCATATAAATTGAAGAGATCCTCACAAACTAACGGTCCATCCCAAGTTCTCCTGAAACCAATGGAGACCATTACTTCCGCTCTACCCACCTTGGTTCCCTCCACCTCTCTCAAGCATGGGCGTCCTGTCTTCCCGGCAGGTGCACGTTCGTCCCGCCATCATCTCCAGAAGAAGATGCCAGGAAGAGTGCAATCAGCCTCCAGAGATGACACCGGCCATCACCACGATCACAACGGCGAGATGGTGGACAAGAACATGATGGTGCTCCGGAGGCGCATCAAGGAGCTGAGATCATCTGAGACTAGCAACGAGCCGCCATCGTCGAACCAGGCAGAACACCGCCATGCAGCATGCGTGTACCAGGCGGTGGGACTGCTGCAGTTGGCTTTTATGAGCATCAGGCCTGCAGTGGGCATTGCGATTGCAGCCATGGTCGCACTGAGCTTGCCGATGACAGCGATCTTCATCTTACTACATTCGGTAGGTTGGGGCAATAGTTGAAGGAAGGATTAAAAGAACAATAATCCCTATTTTAAATCTTTCTCCAGTATCTTTTCTCGTCCCGTTACAATCTTTCTCCGATATTTGAATGATGTTTCAACAGAAGGTATTTCAGTAGAGAACTTGACCATTGCAATGACTTTAGACACTCTCAACAACGTTGGTTACTATAATAGTTTTGAGTTTAAATTGTACATAAGAAAGTTTCAACCCAATACACTCATCCAACACGTCCCACTTCAAAGTATTGGTAAATAGCAGTTCCAACACCTTCTACATGAAATGATGCATACCCTCACCAACGATTTCATCGTCTTTTACCAAAAAAACAAGTCTAGACGAGAACATGAAGATTCACTCATCAGGTCAGGTACACAGCAAAGCTCAATAAGTATCCGAATGGTACCTCTTGGACTTATTTGGTCCTTTGAAAATAGCTTCCTTGTAATATTTCAGTTCAGCTATGCTTTCTTTTATATCATCCATAGCCCTGTGATTTTTCTGTTTCACAGGTGCCTTCCTCTTTTCTGTGAAAGCACATAAATCTTTGACAAACTTGTCTCGTGCTCAATAAAAATGATAACATAACGACCATGATGTTATATCTAGACTACACAAACTTCAATTCAAAGTATTTTCTGAAAATCTAAAAATTCAGAAACAAAATTCATCTTGATGTACATCCATATTATCAACCACTTCTTATAACATATACATACTTGTGATGTTTATTTGAACATATGCCATATGAATGTTATCTTCTCTCCCCATTCTGACCGTGCCAAAGAATGCAAGCAGTTACAGTTATATTTTGCATCGAAATAAAGAATCATTTCGTTGCAACATTGATACTTAAGTGTTAAAGGCAAAAACAACAGGATATATTTTACCTAAACATGCCACGCTTACAACTCTTCATGAATCATGCCAAAGAGAAGTTTGATCCATGCTCAACATGTAATGCAGATATATCCCCTTCCATATTAAACCCTAAACGCAAATAATCAAGATCTAGACCATGATACAAGAATGAGATTTTCATGTTTAATTTGACAATTAGGTTAATAACTATATTCTACTCTGTTGTTGAAAGGGGTATGCCCAAGCATAATGGTTAAGTGGTTCTTGTAGTGATTGTGGGATCTTCGAGAAACAAAAGAAGTTTCTACGAAAAAGAGGGAATGCCGCAGCTACGTGCCCACTTCCCCAACAACCACTGGACATGCTCAGGCATGGGATTGTGTTTTTAGCTTATCCAATAATAGCAAATGCTATTTTAGAAGGAACAAGGTAGTAAATTACCTCTAGGAAACCAACGAAAACACAACGCCTTGATGCTGCTAACATCGACAACAACATGGGAGAACATTGCCGCCAGAGAAGGCATATATTTCTGTCAAAACAATATTGATAAATGAAGATTAAAATGTAAACTAGTGATAGATGACCAACAACAATGAACTTTCCAAAAAAAACTAACAACAATAAACTCAATTTGCTATATGGAAATTGAAGGCTTGATGAACAGAAAATACATATGCCCCAGATATTATTTCAAACATACAACTCACGTTGGATGCACAATGGATATTTTCAAACTGTCTACATAATACCTACAAGGTCTTTGTCTCTGCTATAAAGGCAAAAGAATTTAGGGCCTCCCCAGCCGTAAGATTAGGGGCAAACAACTAATCTGCACTATAGTCTAAAGGCCAACACTAGTTTACAAAGTTCTAAAATTTCAGAAACTTGTTAAGTGAAAAAAAAACGTAGAAAGCATCAATAATAAATCAGTAAATAACGTCAAACTCCTTTCATTCAGATTAAATCATATAGAGAGACAAACAAACAACAACAAAGCCTTATCCCACTAGGTGGGGTCGGCTAAATCATATAGAGAGAATGAAAACAAAATAAAATGAGAAATGATCTTCAACCTTCAAGAAGAGAAAGTCCACGTAAACTGAGTTTCCAGCCAAAAGTGGTGTATCTGTGCCAGCATGTTTCCTAACAAAGTTTATAACCTGCAATAGGCATTATACTTGCATAAAAAAAAGGTATTATACTGTTCATTGAAAAATGGCTAACAGGGAAAATGCCAAAAGACTGTACTTGAAACTTCACAGAATTAAGAGCTGAAATGAGAGGCCAATTGGCTTCAGTGATAAGCATTAAATGTTAATTATTTTGTCAAAAAAATGTTGATTACTACTTCAAGTACTGAAGTATATTTTGAATAATAAATAATTACATATTTGGATAAAAGCCAATATCAAATCATAAACAAGTAGAGTGTTGTGCCGAGGACATCTCATTTTAAGAAATAAAAATAATAAACAAGTCTAGTATTCGTTATGATGCTGTAAAGTCATTTTTTAATTCAAACAAACAAACAACAACAAAGCCTTATCCCACTAGGTGGGGTCGGCTACATGGATCATACGACGCCATTCCGCTCATTTTTTAATTCAAATTACTTTTTTTTTCTAAAATAAAAGATCTGTTTATCTCTTAGCATAAAAACCAGATGTCTTTGAATATAAACTTATTTTAAACTATTGATATACCTTGGTTAAAAAAAGTTAGCCAGTTGCAGTAAGTGCAGGACACTTCTATCACAATTTACTTTCATTTCCACCCTCATGTCTCTTCCTCCATTTAAGGCTCTCTACTTACATGATACTATATAAGATACAACTTTTCTTAGTTTCATCACCTTGGCCACTTTCAAGCCTTACGTTCTTTAGCTTTCGAGAGTGATTCCATATTAAGACTTCAAAGCAAATATTGATGCACTGATACACAACTCTATATTTGACATTATATTCTCTGTCCTATCAACCTACTGCTACTTTTAGCAAGCCATTGTGACGCAGGAGCTTTTTTTAAAATTAATTATTTTAATTAAAACTGGTGTTTTAGTTTATTAGTCATCAATGTGACCTTTTAATTAGTTATAAGGATCATGATTAGTTATAACAGTCTTGATTAAAAGTGGGTTAATCAAGGGTGGAGATTGATTAGTAGTTTATAACCTCTTGTAACTCTAGTATTTAAGGCTGCCAATAGGGTTTTCAGCCGTCATAATCTCTCTTTCATCAAAATTACAAATTTTTTGTGGTTTTCTCATAAACCCTAATTATTCCTCTATCAATCTTTCTCATCTTCTAGCCTGATTTCTCATTATTCTTACTGATTTTCTCTCCTTACTAGTTCATAAACCCTAACTGCTCACAGCTACCGCCTCTCATTATTTAAACGTGCTCTATATTACAACAACAACAACAAAGTCTTATCCCACTAGGTGGGGTCGGCTACATGGATCATACGACGCCATTCCGCGCTATTAGTAACCAAACATTTCGGTATATTATTCACCAATAGATCTTGCTCTATTAGTTCGCCAAGTGTCCGTCTTGGCCTCCCTCTCCCTCTTTTAATCGAACTCCAGAATATTTGATCTACTCTTCTTACTGACGCATTTAATGATCTTTTCTGAACATGACCAAACCATCTCAAACGATTCTCTACCATTTTCTCACTAATAGGAGCCACTCTGACTCGTTCACGTATATAGTCATTCCTAATCTTGTATGACCACACATCCATCTCAACATCCTCATTTTGGCTACCCCCACTTTACGTTCATGTTGTCCCTTCATAGCCCAACATTCACTACCATATAACACTGCTGGTCTTATGACAGTACGATAAAATTTTTCTTTAACTTTATTGGGTACTTTTCTATCACAAAGAACTCCAGTGGCTTTCCTCCACTTACACCAACCAGCTTGAATTCTATGATTAACATCGTCATCAATCTCACCATCTTGTCTTACAATTGATCCTAAATATTTAAACTTTATCACTTGAGGAATTATAGCCGGTCCTAAGCCGCCTATATTTTATAGCCGGTCCCAAGCCCGGATAAAGGAGGAGGGTTGTGTTAGGCCCCGACAGCCAGCGTAAAATCCTGTCGAATCTTATGAACATGGATTAGATTGGAAAACAAGTCTGAAAATTTATTTTGAGTGAAAACCTATGGCAAAAAATAGAAGTGTTATTTGTGAAACTGAAATTAAAAGGGACAACACTTCAATGGTGGAAGAGAATTGAAGAGCAACGTGAACGTCAAGGTAACCAGAAAATTGGCACCTGGGAGCATATGAAGACGAAGCTGCGAAAACAATTCTTACCCGCTGACTATACAATGGATTTATATGAAAAGTTTCATTCTTTGAAACAGCGAGGTATGAATGTTGAAGAGTATACTTCAGAGTTTTACAACTTATCAATTCATGTTAGGTTGAATGAAACAAATGAGCAAGTAGCTGCTCGTTATCTTGCTGGGCTTAACCAATCTATTAGAGATGAGATGCTTATTGCTCGTGTGTGAAGTCTTGAAGATGCCCGACAGCAAGCTTTATTGGCTGAAAAACGAGTATGGTGATATGGAGCACGTAGACCTTTAATAGGGCGGTCAGAAGGCATTATGCAAAAGGGTACAAGTGCTGTTAGAAATACAAAAAATAACACATCTGCACAAGGAACCAGTCAAGGAACTCATGCAAATAAAAATGATGATAAGGGGAAAGTTGTAATGCGTTACGGTGGGCAAAATAATTCTGCACCTACGACTTTTAAAGGAAACAACACAAATTCGTTGGTTCACTTGTGGTGAAAAGGGTCATAATTCTTATGCTTGTCCACAGCGAAGAGTTAATCTCGTGGAGTTGCAAGATGAAGAATATGAAGAGTTAGAGCCTATTTATGATCAGTATGTGGATGAAAGCGAAATAGATGTTCTTCCTGTTCAAGGAGAATCATTGGTGGTTCGAAGTGTCTTAACTACCACAACTAAAGAAGAAGAAGATTGGAGAAGGCATAATATCTTCCGAACACGTGTTCTTTGTGGCGGGAAAGTGTGTGATCTAGTTATAGATGGTGGTAGCATGGAAAATGTCATTTCTAAAGATGCAGTAGAGAAGTTGGGATTGGTTATTGAAAAACATCCACATCCTTACAAAATTCGTTGGCTTAAGAAAGGTAATGAAATTCCTGTCACTACTCGATGTTTGGTACAATTTACTATGGGAGGTAATCTTCAAGATGAAGCTTTATGTGATGTTGTGCCCTATGGATGTTGGGCATATTCTTGTGGGAAGACCGTGGTTGTATGATCATGACATGGAGCATCACACTAAACCAAACACATTCTTTTCATAGGGGTAACAAAAAGTACACCTTGTATCCAATGAAAGAGGAAACACAAGATGCTAGTTCATCTAAAAATAATAAGATTAATGGTTGTTTGTGTGCTGAGAAGTTTGAATTAGTATGCCAAGAAGTTGGGATTGTTTGTGTTAGCAAACAAGATAGTTGGAGGCGAACCACTTGGAGGAATATCCCACCAACCACCTGAAGTTGAACAAATTTTGAAAGATTTTTCAGATTTGATTGCTGGAGACTTATCGCAAGGTCTGCCACCGATGAGAAGTATTCAACATGCAATTAATTTGGTTCCAGGAGCTTCTTTACCAAATCCGCCGGCTTATAGAATGCCACCTAAACAACGTGTTGAGGTGCAAAGACAAGTTGAAGAGTTGATATCTAAGGGTCTAATACGTGAAAGCAAAAGTCCATGTGCCTGTCCAGCTTTGCTTGCACCAAAGAAGGATGGTTCGTGGAGGATGTGCGTGGATAGTCGTGCCATTAATAAAATTACTGTGAAATACATATTTCCAATACCCCGTTTGAGTGATATGCTTGATCAATTAGCTGGCTCAGTTGCACACGAAGATTGATTTGAAAAGTGGGTATCAGCAAATCAAACTACAAGATGGAGATGAATGGAAAACAACGTTCAAAACACCGGATGAGTTATTTGAGTGATTGGTCTGCCTTTTGGCCTTTCTAATGCACCAAGTACATTCATGCGAGTAATGACTGAGGTATTGAAACCTTTCCTAAACAAATTTGTTGTTGTTTATTTCGATGATATTCTAATTTACAGTAAAGATGGGAACGAGCACTTAGTGCATCTACGACAAGTTCTCGAAGTATTGCAGCAAGAGAAACTTTTTATCAACTTGAAAAAGTGCTCATTTATGTCTCGCGAAGTGGAGTTTTTGGGTTTTGTTGTTTCAGCTTAAGGTATTAAACCATATCCAGGGAAGGTTTGTGCAATTTTGGAATGGCTTATTCCGCAAAACATGAAGGATGTTCGAAGTTTTCATGGCTTGGCGTCATTTTACAGGAGGTTTATCAAGAATTTCAGTTATATTATGAGTCCTATTACAGAATGCTGAAGCAAGATAGCTTTAGATGGTCAAATGCAGCACAAAAAGCCTTTGAACTCATAAAAAAACTAATGACCGAAGCCCCTATTCTTGCTCTACCTGATTTTGAGAAGTTATTTGTTGTGGAATGTGATGCATCTCATATTGGAATTGGTGCAATTCTCAACCAAGAGGGTAAACCTGTGGAGTTTTTCAATGAAACATTATCTGATGCGAAGAGGCGATACTCTACTTATGATTTGGAATTTTATGCCTTAGTTAGAGCTATTCAACATTGGGAGCATTATTTGGCTTACCGAGAGTTTGTTGTTTATTCTGATCATCAAGCTTTGAAGTCCCTAAACTCTAAAAAGAAGTTGAATGAAAAACATGCTGCCTGGAGTGCTTATCTTAAGCAATTCAGTTTTTCCGTGAAATATAAAACTGGGCAATCTAATGTTGTGGCAGATGCCCTTAGTAGGCGATCCACGTTATTGTTGGTGATGAATACTCAAGTAACTGGTTTTGAAGAGATAAAAAATCAATACAAAACTGATCCATATTTCAGCAAAATATTTGTTGACCTGGAAGGGCCTAGAAGGTCTGAATGGTTGCCTTATCGCTTACACGAGGGATATCTTTTTAAGGGCAATCAACTTTGCTTTCCTCAAGGTTCTTTGTGGGAGCAAATTGTGAGGGAACTTCATGGAAATGGACTAGGAGGTCATTTTGGAAGAGATAAGACGATGACGATGGTGGCAGATTGTTATTTTTGGCCAAAAATGTTTCAAGATGTGAATAACATAATAAGAAGATGTTCAGCTTGCCAACTGGGTAAAGGCAACTCACAAAATGCAGGGTTATACACTCCTTTGCCAATACCAGAGACGCCCTGGATACATTTAAGCATGGACTTCGTCTTGGATTTACCAAAAACAAGGGATATGATTCGATTTTTGTTGTGGTGGATCGATTCTCAAAGATGGCACATTTCATTCCTTGTTCGAAGACTTCAGATGCTTCGCACATTGCTGAGTTGTTCTTTAAAGAGATTGTGAGATTGCATGGAGTTCCATCTTCTATTGTTTCAGATCGAGATGTCAAATTTGTAGGACACTTCTGGAGAACTTTGTGGAGAAAAATGGGCACCAAATTGCAATTTTCTAGCACATGTCACCCCCAGACAGATGGGCAAACTGAAGTTGTTAATAGGAGTTTGGGAAATCTATTACGATGTCTTGTTGGAAATCATGTGAAAAGTTGGGATGTGATTCTTCCGCAAGCAGAATTTGCTTATAATAATTCTGTCAATAGAACAATCAAGAAGACACCTTTTGAAGCTGCTTATGGATTGAAACCACAACATGTGCTTGATCTAGTTCCTTTGCCACCAAATGCGAGAATCAGTGATGATGGAGAGGCCTTTGCTGAACACATTAAAAGAGTGCATGAGGAGGTAACAGCTGCCCTGAAATCAAGTAATGAAACTTATGCCAATGCAGCCAATCGACATCGGCGTCTTAAAGATTTTGAGGAAGGCGACTTGGTCCTTGTACACTTGAAGCAAGAGAGGTTTCCTAAGGGCACTTATCACAAACTCAAGTCAAGGAAGTTTGGACCATGCAAGATACTAAAGAAAATAAGTTCGAATGCTTATTTCATTGAGCTTCCATCAAATTTGCAAATCAGATCAGTCCTATCTTCAATGTCTCATATTTGTATGCTTTTGAGGGCTTTGATACGGAAACAACTGAAGTTTCAAATCAATTGGAACAACATCCCAAAGTTTCTACTGATGTTATTGAAGATGCGTTGGATGTCAAAGAGGTTAGTTCTCGTAGAGGTAACAAATATAGAAGATTTTTTATTAAATGGTTGGGTAAACCTGCTACTGAAAGCAGTTGGATTAATGAAGATGAGCTCAAGAAGATCAATGTCGAAATGTATGCCGATGTGGAGCAAGTTTCTTCCAAGGAGCCAAAATTTTCAAGCAAAGGAGATTGACGCAGGAGCTTTTTTTAAAAATTAATTATTTTAATTAAAACTGGTGTTTTAGTTTATTAGTCATCAATGTGACCTTTTAATTAGTTATAAGGATCATGATTAGTTATAACGGTCTTGATTAAAAGTGGGTTAATCAAGGGTGGGATTGATTAGTAGTTTATAACCTCTTGTAACTCTAGTATTTAAGGCTGCCAATAGGGTTTTCAGCAGTCATAATCTCTCTTTTATCAAAATTACAGATTTTTTGTGGTTTTCTCATAAACCCTAATTGTTCCTCTATCAATCTTTCTCATCTTCTAGCCTGATTTCTCATTATTCTTGCTGATTTTCTCTCCTTACTGCATCACATTGACATCAAACTTGTCTTTATTTAGTAATAAGCTGAAATGAATATTAATCTCACGATGTTTTCTCTCCCATTTCCAACACCTGTAACACAAATTTTATCAAATAGTCTAAACAAAGATATTTTAGCAATGATACTGCACACAAGTAAAATTTGACAAAGCAAAGCATACTTGTTTTTCAGCATCTTCCTCTGTTGTCGTACTTTTTAATACCATCGCCGTCAACCCTAATTTGGAAAAAAATGTTCTTTAATAGTACTAATTTGACAGAGAAATACTACTGCTTTGAACAAAATGAAAGTGTCAAACTAATAACGTACCACTAGCTGCATGATGTGTCTGACACCATTCTCCCATTTTGTCCAAGCAGTCATTTGATTGATTAATAACCAAATCCGGACCCTAAATGAATAACTTGCTAAACTGAGTCTAAACTAATATGTTGAGATACATTGACGAGGCAAAATGAAGAATGACCAAATAACTATAAGTCTATAATGAATTGTCTGGAGAACAGAGTCATCATAGAATCAGTTGCTGAGTTCAGAGTTCATAATATGTTTAACATAATAAGATATAAATAAGAACAAATTCTAATGAATGTGGAAGAACTGTCATTCATCTACTTAAGACAACATAATAACATCAATTGTAAATGCTCTGGTTATTCATAAAAGCTAGTTCAATAATCATCAGTTCATCACCAATAATAATAACTATTCATGAAACTAGTTCATAGTCTGCACTCTAAGCATGTGTCTGGGATCCACTTAGACCGATAGGATGCAGTAAGAATTCTGCCTCACTGGTGGTGACAGCATCATCAGTTATCTCGGCAAGGACCCCATCTTGAGGGTTGATCACCGCCAAGGGTCAGGCATCATCATGTCGTCCACACGGCATCCACAGGTTGAGAGGAGAACATGTGAGTCAGACTCAGACCCCGCAATATATAATTTTATATTAATATAGAACTATATATCTGTATGCATGGGAAGACATCACAACAACATCTCATGGGCCGTGATCAGACTCCTATACTTGCTATTGCATACTGATATAACTGGTATTAAGAATGAAAACTGCAACTTGTTTATATAAAGGAATTCAAATTATGTGAAAGAAATACAGAGAAGATTTTAAGTAGAAAGTCGGATATATTCCACGTATGTCAGAAAAAAAATGGTAAAAATATGTTAAAACACCAAAAAGCATATCTGTATAAGTACTCACTTCTATTGAGTTAGTTAATTTTCCATCAGTTATGATGCAAGCAATCTCCAATATCCGATCAACTTCGATATTCAAACCTACAAGTGCATACAATGAAGAAGAAAATGCTAGAGTAAAATACTTATGAATCATGATATTGCAGTTGAAGACTACAAAGAAGTAAAAAAGTTCAAAATAACAAGGTCATGAAATAAATGACGCACGAGTATATGAAAACGATATGCGCCTAAGTGTTAGACTATGGATGCATAGCATGATATATAACAAGGATTGTTTTAGCTTAGCAGACTAGCAAAAATGTGGACCATACTAGTTGCACAGATAAGAATAATAAGCGACATGATTATACCTGTCATTTCCAAGTCAATCCACACAAGAGGCTGTCTGTAGTTCCCTGTGAATGAAGGCAGGTTGCCTCGTTCTATAATATCATTTGTGGTGCTTGTACTTTGGCCAGACAAATTCCCTTTTCCCTTGCTTTCATCTAAAAAATAATTTATTCATCATAAATAAACTGGCTAAACAATTAGATTTCAGATATTCATAAGACATGATAATACCAGATAACCAAAAATCACATATTTATAATAACAATATTAAGTTTTTTTCAACAATGCAACAATGACTAGTTTAGTTCCAACATATATAGCAAATTAATGACACATTCAGTTATCCTGGGAGAAGAAATATGATATAAGATGTTAGTGATGGTAATCTTACTATCACTGTGCTAGCAACAACAGTAAATACATACTACATTAAATCAAAGGGGCTCACTGACCAGAAATTGAAGTAACAGGAGTTGTAAGTTCTTCCTTGTCATCACCAGCATCTAACCGGAGAAAAGAGAATAGATTTGTGATGCGGTTCATCCTACAAAGTTTGTTATGCAGGTTGAGGCGATGTCAACCCTCTTTTTTAACTTCAAAGCTAAGAGTGATATTCCGATATCTTTGATATGCAATTCCTGGAAAATTACAAACCATGTTTTTTTTAGTTTTTTTTTTCACATTGAAAGTTCAATAAAAGACTTCAACACGTAAAGAACAAGAAACAGAAGTCCAAGAATTTCTGCAGCGACTACATGAAAAACGTGCTGACATCATCTTTTGGTTCCCCCATGAGCAATGTTGTCTCGACGTAGAAAAACATTAAATCACGAACACGACATGATGAGATGTAAATTCTCTTTGAACTTATAAATACAAAATGCAGATGCAATATCACGTGCAAAATTCTAATTTTAACATCAACTAATCAATACCAAATTATATATATATTAAAAATATTGGTTCATGAAAAATTAACACATCAATAAATTTAATAATAACAGCAATTAACATATCAATAAATAATTTCATTATTTATTCATAAAAATTAACACAACAATAAATACAGAATAATAACGGCGGCGGGTCGAGAGTGGCGGCGGGTCGAGAGACCGGCGGAGGGGCCGGCGGAGGGGGCGAGAGAGAGCCGGCGGGGGCGAGAGAGCGGCAGATCCGTGCGGATCTGGCCGGATCCGCGTCGGATGAGGCCGAACTCGGAGGCGGACGAAGAAGAAGAAGAGAGAGAGGAGGGGGATCTCGGATGCGGCAGATCCGTGCAGATCTGGCCGGATCCGCGTCGGATGCGGACGATCTCGGAGGCGGACGAAGAAGAAGAAGAGAGAGAGGAGGGGGATCTCGGATGCGGCCGATCTCTTCTTCAATGGCGGAGGCGGACGGCGCCGTGGACGAAGAAGAGAGAGAGGAGCGGGCGACTGCGCGGACGAAGAAGAGAGGAAGAGAGAGAGAGAGAGAGAGGAGGGCTGCGGCCGGTCATTAAAAGAAAAAAGGGTAATATCGGCCGTCGATCAAGCATCGGACGGCTGAGAAAGATCAACATTTGTAGACCGTGGATGAATGATCCGGCGGCCCAAATTTTGGTAGCATATGAATTAACTATAAAAAATGTTTTAAATTTATAGCATGAAAATAAAAATGGAGCCCAAGTTCCAGAGAGCAAACCTGTTCCCGTGCGGGAAGAGAGAAAAGAAACGGGAGAGGGAGAGAAAGAGAAAGGGAGCGGCGGCGGCGGTAGGACAGCAGCAGATGAGCAATGGCGGCAGCGGCAGGTGAGCGGCGTCGGTGACAGCAGGGCAGCGCCGACGGCAGCAAAGGGGCGAACGGCGGAAGTTACTTGCGAGCAGCGGTTGAAAGGGGCGAACGACTGCAGCAACGCGTGAACAACGCGAGCGACAGTATCAAGGCGAGAAGGACAAGAGAGCGACCAGCGACAGGGAACGACGCCAATGGTGGTGGAGGCCGATGAAAGCAGCGAAGGTAAATTTAGAGCATCACGAGAAAAGGCACTTTATGTGAGTACGTGGTGCGCGTGACCCTTCGGCTGCGTAAATGAAATGTTTCTTCTGCCAAATCCGGCCACGTGACGGTCGCGTGTCTTGATTCTTTCGAACATTTTTTTTTTCAATTTCACGTCATTTCAGCTGTTCTTTTTTTACTTTTTTTTTCAAATTCCATTTATTTTTTAATTGTTTTATAATGTTTATGTTATATAATTTAGAATATATTAATACATTATTAGAGATATTATAAAATAATTTATTAAATATTAATAATTAAAAATATAAAATAATTAGTTCTAATAATTAATAAAAATTTTAATAATTAAACTATTCAATTATTTTTAAAAAAATTATATTATATTTATATCTTAAAATATGCGTAAATTGTAATATTAATATTTAAAATATTTAATCAAAATAAAAAATATATTAATAATATAATGATTTATGTAAATTATAATATTAATAAATATTCTTATTTAATATAATTTTATATCTCATAAAATAATAAATTATATTCTTATTTCTTATTTTTTATCTAAGCACCCACTGTAACTTATCCATCACATCAACTTTTAAATTACATCATTATAACTTTTCATCCAAATACCAATCCAAATTTTTCTATCACATCAATTAGTTCTCGAAAATAAAAGTTTTCTTTATGCTCTCGTGCCAAAAGCAATCTTCGGGTGAAAAAGAAATAACTCGACCTAAGGATTAACCGTTTCACAATCCCAGGATTTGTATCTGATTAATCAAACTAAATTATCTAATTTAATTTAGGTTCTGTTAAAGTACAATAAACTTATCAGCCAAATTAATTCGATCAATTATAGACAAATAATTTTTTTAGTTAAAAGTTAAATTAATTGCTAATTATTTTTTTTACATTATTATATCATCATTTTGTGAAACTTATTATATGTATATGCATTTATAAATTATTTATTTAATTAAATTTGATATCCTAATTGTTTAATTATTTTTATCTTATTACCATGTTCAATTTTTTATTTTTTAGCATACAATTAGTTTTTTCTTTAGTATTTTAGTTTTATGGATTTAATAATTTTTAATAATAAATATTTTTAATCAAATCTTTCGATTAATCAATTCTTCGGTTGTATGATGGATACTTTTGGTCGATTTGGTTAAGTAACCAAAATTCATGTTTCCTTTTCCTTTTCAACCTTTTCTTCTTTTAGAAGTTTTCTCACTCTTGTGTTTATTATATATAATATCATATTTAATAAATATATCATATTTATTATAAATGATTAATATAATATAATTTATCAATTATTATTTCATTAAAATTTTAATATTTTGTTAAATATAATTTATTTAAAATGGTTTATTATATTTAAATTATATATTTTTTAAAAAAAAAATTTAATAAAAAATTACTTTTACTCTTACTTTTATTAATTAATAAAATTATTTCATATTTATAATACTTAATTTTTATTCAAACACCCACTAAAACTAATGTCACATTTACTTTTTGCATTCACATCAACTCTTTAATTCTTCGTAATGAACGTTTTACTCCAACTAATCTATCAAATCAATTATTCACGCATAACTCAGAATAATTATTATTTCAATTGCCAAACGTCACCCTAGGAATTAGGATAAGATCATACAAATTGGACATGAATTTTGACAACATTAGCGGTAAAGAAAAAAATAAAAAAAAATAATCAAGAAAACAAAAAAACTTAGAACAAATATTCGAAATCAACAGGCATGCATCGAAGTATGAATTTGATATCTCATACAGCAATTAAGAGACCACAACAAAAAAAAAGTAGCAATAAGAAAATAACAGCATTTACCACTAAATAGAGAGGCGAAAACAATCTAGAATTTTAAAAAAAGGACAAAAGGACAAAGTATCGATAAAGTAGTTTAGTTGAATGTTTATGCCTTTTGCACAAATGAGAAGACAAAAAAAAGTGCAGCAAAGGTAGCTTTTAGAAAGTAGAGTATACCTCAAATTAAAAGTGTTTAATGCCATAAAATTCAATCAAGTTCCACCAATTTTCATTTGGAAAGTGCTTCACAATGCCCAATAAAATAGTATATTACCAAAGATAACCATTATCGGTGGATCTATCTACCATTCTTTACATTTAAAAAAGTGCACATTAGAAACCTTCATAATAGATTTAGTCATTTTTTATGATTTTTTTATACTGCAATGATAGTTCTCATAACCTCCTAAGTTACTACTTGCAGATGATATGTGAGGCTCATTTATCAAAACTTCACATGTAACATGTTTCACACATTCATAAATCCCATATTAAAAATGTGCATGCAACAAAAAATTATCAATACAAAAGAAGTGTGATTAAACTATTACATTTTAGAGAGGAAAGGAAGTAAAAAACCTAAAAATATTCATATAATTTGTTGGCATACATAATTAATTTATTACAAAATTTGGAAATGTAGAACCATACCTATTGAAAATGCACAATCAAAAGGAATTATGCACAAAGTATGTTTGATTTGCCACATTAAATGTTTAAAACTCGTGTATTGGGACGATGTCTATCTACATTTGAAGGTGGTTTAGAAATCCAACCACTGAGGGGCTTCTTACAAAAAGGGTACCTTGGATAATGAACCAAGAGGTTCATATTTTGTGTCTATTATAACATATTGCTTTAGTGATTCATTATTATGGGAGGGTTAGGTGATAATTTCTTAGGGGCATCGTCATTTTGGAGGAATGCAGAGTCATTAATGCAAAAAAATATGCTGAGGTTGATATTTGGTGGTCTATTATAACATATTTGTATAGTGATTCATTATTATGAGAGGGTTAGATGATAATTTCTTAGGGGACATCATCATTTTGGAGGAATGTAGAGTCATTAATGCAAAAAAATACGTCATTTTTTGTACTCTCGTTGGGAATGATCGAACATTTCATTTTTGGGAGGATTCTTCTGCCTCAACTGAGCCTATTTCATTGCAATTTCTATGACTATATGCATACTAGACAAATCTTCAGTGGTTGTTAACTTTTGGTCCACCAGCACTCGATGTCTTTTATTAATGGAAAATTTGAAGGGCATGGCTCCTTATTCTTCCTGCACGTATTCATGGATATGATCTTCAAGCTAGTTTTCAACAAGGAAGTACTTAAATTGGTTAGAGATAATAAAGTATGATGTTGATCTTAGAACTAATTGTAGCATGCTATGGAGGTTATGGATCCCGTAGTTCCTAAAAATAGTGGTGTGAGTGTTTAGAAGGTGCTTACCCACTGGATATCCAGTAGCTAATTTGACATGTGTATTATGTGATCTAGCTCAAGAGAATATGCGTTTGGGACTAGAAAATCGTGGCATGGAGTAAGATGAGGATGGATAAACATTCAATCGATGACGGGTTTTAAGTACCAACGGTCGATACGGCTACAACACAATGGATGCATGTTTAGAGGAGAGTATGTGTTGAGAATATTATTGTTGTAGCAAAGTGATTGGTGAATGAATATTTATTTATTATTCTTAATTTGCTTGTAACAAGCTTTTGTAAAGTTTTCTCATCTTAGTTACCATATTGTTTCGTCTCAAATAAAAAAGGGGCTAATTTTTTAAACCTCTATTGAACTATAGCAATTTTTTGCATTTGCTCATAACATATGAACTTATTATAGCGTTCCCCTAAACTATGTCATTATTTTCAATTTAATCCATCCATCTCATTTTGTTACTTTTCTCGTTATTTTTAATTTTTTTATTTATTAAATGACTAAAATACACTCTTGTCATATCTTTTAGCTATCTTTAAATATTTAACATTTTTTGTTTGAGATGAAACAAGATGGTAACTAAGATAGCAAACTATAGAAGTTTTAATTTTGATCATTAGCATGGGAATCACAGGATTCAATTTTAATCATTCACGTGAGTTGTTAATAAGAATGTACTTTTGCAGTGAGTGGATGGTTACCCTTATAATCATTCGCATGGGTTGTTTCTAAGGATGGATTTTCAAATCACGCGAGCTAGACCCAAGCTAGTCAACCTAGGATGGGTGATTTTTCACCATGCCATGCCATGCCGAAAGGCCACATAGGCCATACCATCATGGTTTGGACACTACCTGATCATGATATGTAGTGCATACTTTTCTGTCTCTTTTTTTATCTCCTTGGTTGATATGATATACAATATGCAATATATAGTACTATTATAATTGTATATGTCATTAATTAAATAAGTTACATAACAATTTAACAATACAAATATTTAATTATTTCTCAAGTGCAATGACATTGTGTACAAAATAATTACATAATAATATAAAAAAACATTATATAATATATTATATATATTTGCGTCAATATCAAAAATTTTACCTCACTAAGTGCGAGAAATGCTTAGAAGTCCATGAAAATATCAATTTAGATAATTTACAATCACAACTTAGCATGAATGTGTTGTGTCCATATCCAAATTCTAGCGGTATACTACAAGTAAAGGTCGAAAAGAAACACATATTGCTCTAGCACTAACTTGTAGTTAGCTTTCTCTAAGTTGTCATATTTCTCAAAATTTATCATCGGTTATAAAAGGATTTGAACACCTATGATGTAACGTCCAAAAATTTCACCATCATATCACATAACAATTGGACTTATGATGTTACTTACAATTATTTCTTTTTGGACTTTGACCAATCAACTTAATCTTAACAAATAATAAATAACTATTCTTTTATATGAATTACGGAAGTGAAATAGCTTTTAATATTGTGTGAAAGTGAATTATCATTCTATATTTCTTTTTTCTACTAGTCCTCCAAAACCAACTATCTTTCACATAACTTGACATCAAATAACAATAAAGTGTCATGATCCATGTGTATCTTTGCATCATCACGAATATAACTATCATTCATGTCTCCGTCCTTACTTAGTTGTATCAAACATCTATAAGATTCAAATATAGTGAAATATAATTTTATAAAAGGGTATAAATTTATGACAGAAATGAATCATACTTAATAATGAAACAATCATAAGATCAATGGTCAATAATCATATGCTTCAATAAACAATATTTTTTCACTTTATCTTATTCTTGTTTTATAATCATGCTCATGTGTTTGTCCATATTCATGTTCATATTGTTATTCATGTCATTACCCTTATTCATGTTCATGTACTTGCTCATATTCATGTTCATATACTTGTTAATATTCTTTATTCTTTGCACTATATTTTTTATATGTATAAAGTTGGGTTCTTCTAACACGGGTCCGACTCTGCGAAACTCTGGTGACTTTTCTTTAATCTTGTCCCAATATTTGGATACTAAAACAACATATTTTTTATGTATAAATCTATGAAACATATTATTGGATCATAGGATGACATGTGGAAACTGATTGCTCTTTTAAACTCGAGCAAATCTATTAAAAAATCATATTCAAAAGTGAATTCAACATCAACACATATATTTGTTGTCACACTACCTTGATGGTAAAACTTCGATCTAATTTTTTTATCACCAAATCTTAGTTTTCCAACTGCATCTTTCGACATCCATGCTTTTAAGGATCAACCATTAGCAGATGAACGACATTGTCCGAATAACTTATTGTCCTTCAGCATAATGTCATTTGAGATATCTTTCTTCTACGGAGCGAGATTGAGAGGTGAAGTGGGCAAGAATGTCAAGAGCATTCTCCCATGTGCACAAAAAAAAGAGAAAACGTAGCACAAGATGGAAGAAAAACTCAGTGAAGGAGAGAAGAAGGAATAAGATAAATAATTGGTCTAATTTATTTCATTTCTAAAAAATATTATATATTAAATCATTATTATTTTTATATTAATTAAATGATAATTTAATCACGAGTTGCCATATCTCATCGTCAACGTTTAAAATATTATATTTAAGTGTCATTTATTTATAGTGTATTTTTGTGCAAAAATTAATAAACATAAAATATAAGTAATTATGTGTAATCATTAATTTCAAATAATAAAAAAACATTTGTGAACAACATATGTGTTCATATGTCCTCATTCTAAGAATAAAATATAGTATTTTTTGTAAATTTTGAGAAGTGATTTTATTTTTTTATTTTTTGAATTTTATCATAGCAGATTTTTCTTGAGGGTGATTGAATGCAAAAATAAGAATAAACTCATTGTTATAATCTAGTACCAATCTCATGTATTCAAGTCCACATATATAGTAGCACCATGATTCCATTACCTTGAATATTGTGATGGTAATAAAATAAATCTTCCATCCTTGAGTCGTAAACAATCAATTCAATTGATATGTATATATCATTACTTTTGAATACTGTAATGTAATGACAAAAAAAAGGATCTTTCATCTACTCTTGCTCTTGAGTATGAAGCAATCAATTTAGCTTAATTTTTACTATGCATGTCCCCATTATATATATATATATACCATGTTTGTTACGAAAAGATGGAGAAAGATCGCACTAATATAGAAAAACACATGAGATTTACGAGGTTCACTCTAAATTGGGTTACGTCCTCGGACGATGACTCTCTTTTGTTATGGAATATTGATGATTACCAGGACACGAAATAATTCAACCGTCGTGAAGTTTATTTCGGGAATTTCAATACAAAATAAGAAGCATAAACCCTAAAATCATTAAGCTTTAGGGCGCCGCCCCGAGTCCCCATAGGGGAACTCCCTGGATCCCCCTAGACCCCCTCAAGCTTGTTGTTTGAACAGTGAGACCTCCCGTATGGGACGACGACTTTGCCGCCCCCATTGTTAAAGCGCCTAACTAAGGGTCCATCTAGAATTAGGGTTGAGATTCAAGTTATAATGATTGTATAACACCCATTGGTGAAGCATTGTGTAACACCTAATCCAATGATCGAGATGAAATTGCGTGGGTCTCATCGAATGGCTGTGATGCTTGCTTCTCTTTTTGATCGTCTGCTGACGTCGACCTTCCCCATCGATGGTCGTTGATCACACCTCCCCATCCAGCGACCACCGACGACGATCCCTTCTCGCCTGCGCCGCCACCCCCTCTCCCCTTCCCGCTATCCAGTGACCGTCATACCCATGACCTCCACTCCTCTTTCTCTCATCTTTCCCTCTGTTGCCGTCAAGCCCGCATCGCCAATCCAAATCTGCGATGTTGATTGTCGAGAGAGAGAGAGAGAGAGAGAGAGAGAAGAGAGAGAGGTTGCCGATCATTCTTCCCCTCTATCGTCGTCGTCGAGCCCTGCGAGCGCCGCCCTCGATCCTCTCTTTTCCCTCTCTCTCTTTTTTCTCTCCTCCTATCGTTGCCTCCACTCCTTGATCTGTGCCTTTGCCATCGCTCCAGATCCGCGCCATGCCCATGCGTCGTCGATTAGAGCTCGCTGTCGTCGATCTGAGCTCAAGCGTCCTCCGCCGTAGCGGCATAAGTGCCCCTCCCCCCTTCTCCCAAGTGAAACACCTCTCTCCCTTCTCTCCCTTCTCTCTCTCTCTCTCTCTCTCTCTCTACGATCGACGACGTCTACCTCTCCCTTCTCTCTCAGACACTGGCGCTCGCAAGGTCTGTGACGATGGTGGCCCGCCTATGCTCGCGGGGTTGGGGATGATGGGGGGTTGCCGATGCTCGTAGGGTCGGGGATGATGGGGGGCGCCCAGCTCACGAGGCGCGAGGAGGATTGGGGTTGTCGGCCAGCGCTCGCGAGATCTGATTATGGCGTCAGAGGGGAAGACAAGGAGAGGTCGTGCGGGGTTGGAGACGATGGGGCTTCCGGCCGACACCCGCAGGATCCGAGGGCGGCGAACGCATAGGTTGGGAGCATCAGTGCTTACAGGATCCCGTCGCCATCGATTGGGAGAGAAGAGACGCTTGCTTCCTTCGCATGAGATCTATGTCGTCGAAATCAAATGGACGGCTGTGATTTAGGCCTTGCACAACATTTCACCATTTGGGGGTTTATATATTATGCCATACTTCATTTTATGAAAATGTCTCCTTCATTTGTTGCATTGTTTTTCATGATAACGCTACCATCACCTAAAGTTGTTGAAGCGTTGAATAATCTTAATTTTGAGTCCATATCTATAAACACTTGGCCGAAATATAATTTTCTCTGGGAGAGTGGGGTCGAACTATTAAAGTATTAACAATAATATTTACCCAGAATAAAATAAGAAACCTTTGTTAAAATTAAGCAAGTCATTGTCCTAGTTTGTTCAACGACTTTGCGACATTACTTCAAAGAGAGACATGTCCCACGAAAACGACGAATACCACATATGGCATATGTCTTTGTTACTTCGCCCCTACTCCATGATCTTATATTCTAATCTTATCTCACTTTCGGCCTACTCTCGCAATCAGCTAAAGAAATCAATCGTGAATTCAGGACTCATAAACATAATACATCTTTTTCTTAGTGGTGCCAGCATGCATGATTGCATGAAGTGTGATCCTTGGATCATGGCCTAAAAAAGGCACAAGGCCCCATACCCTGCATTAAAATCACTTTATATAAAGTTGTTGGTCACACTTTTGAAGTTTTATAATCTATCATCACAAGTTTTCTCCGCTTATTTGCATATGCCCATCCTGCCTTTTCACAAGAAATAATTGCATGCCTTTTTTATGAACTTCTTTCATCATGTACTCCATTAAGAATGAAAGACAAACTTTTTAACTTTAGAAAAAAAAAAGATGGTGTCAATACTTAATTAATTTAACTTGATAGAATTACTTCACACTATTAAGACAATTTTTTTAAAAATAAAAACAGATTTTTTCTTAACATTTTTAGAGATTATCTAAAATCTTTTGGCAGATTAATTTATATTAATAATTAAAATGAAATGCTCGTTGAATTAATTAGATACTAAATATCTATAATTGTATTTATTATGAAAGAAAATAAATTAAATCTTCGGGCAGATATTTTACCCTCTTAGGCCCTTGCCAACAGTACAATAAATATTATTGGTCTCATGAAACCGTGGCCCACAATGCGTCCGACACGTGGAAAAAGAGCTCACTTGGCATTGCGGTGCTTTCCCAACTCCCAACAAGCTTCATGACGGCAATGCCCTTACGATATCCTCGAAATTGCCTCCAGTCCATCACCCGCCGGCACCTTTCCAAATCCGTCTCCACGTCGCAGTCCAAATACTATCCCCGAACAAGGGCATATCTCGTAAATATCGGAAGGTATCAGGATATTTATGTCTTTTTACGACAATCCCTGCACCCGATCCGACAGCTACGAGTGATACGCCTGGCCATATTCCTCACCACCCCCGAAAAGGAACCCAGAATTCGACATCAAACTTTAATCACGTGACGTGTCAGATCCACGGACCGTATGGACGAAGGGTCCCACACGGTTTTACCGCAGCATGCAACGCGAAATGTAAAGTTATGGCTCGAAAGTTAAACACGTCATCACGAACAGCATTGTTTGGACCGAGAAATATACCCGTTCTCGCGTTCCCTTCCCTCCCGCCGAGAAATGTAATCGTCTCTGTTAAGTGTTAACGCCCCTCTGCCTCGTTTCACACAGGCGGCTTCTTCCTTCTCTAATCTCTGGGAAGAAATGAGGTCAAAACCCTAGAGGAATCTTCCTCACTCCGGCCATGATGCTCCTTGCCGGTGCCGGCGCCGGCGGGGGAGGTGTTCCGGCGGTCCAGTTCTTCGTTGTTGCTTCGATCATTCTCCTCACGGTTTGTGCTGCGGCGCCAGCATATTTTGGAGAATTGAAGGCGAACGTGACGTCTATTGTTGGTATGCGATAGTGCGATCTCTCTGTTTGATCGTCCTTTAGAAGGGCGTCGGTTTTGCTTTTAATGCTTGTTCGTCCGAGATCTGCCCTGTGATTGCATCCCTTTCTTGTTCCATAATTCGTTTCGGAGATGCAAAGTTGTTCCCTTTTTATGTTCGGCGATCTTTTTTACGTACTAAAGTTGATTTCTTTGTGGGTTTCGTGGGTTCTATGCTGAAGGTGGCGGCAAGGATCTGCCCACTTGGGAGAAGGGTCTTTTGAAGTTGACGTCGGTGGATCGGGCGCCGGCCGAGCCTCCGGGCGAGAGCTTTCCTCTTGTTTTGGCTGCGGAGAGGACGAGGCGGCCGGATGTGTTGCGTAAGTTCAGGTTGTACCAAGGAGGTTGGGACATCACGAATAAACACTACTGGGCGGTGAGTTCTCTGCATCCTTTCTCTTTGAAGCGTTTATTAGTCGATTTTTTTTTTCTAGTAGTGTTAGATGACTGTTTGCAATGTAATGTTATTGCTGCAGTCTGTTGCGTTTACGGGCTTTGCTGGATTTCTTCTTGCATTGTTGTGGTTTGCTTCCTTCGGATTGGCATTTGGCGTGCATATTTTTTGTGGATGGGGAAAAGGTATTAAGGACGAAGGTTCACTCCAAAAACAGCGTATTTGTCTGGCATTCTTGCTACTCTTCACTTGTGTTGCATCGTAAGTAATTGTAATCTCAAGAGGTTCTTAATAAACCTGGGTGAATTTTGTAGCTTCGTTTCAAATTGTTATAATTGCACAGGCACTTAGATTATCTGCCATCTTGCATCACGAGATAAAATTACTATATTCAGGCAAATTCCTGCTTCCCTGTATAGTAGTTGTCATGGAAGGTTATGAATTGTAGAATTTGCTTGCATTGCGTTGAGTCCTTAGTGATATTTCTGTGTATATCATCTTGCTTGGCCTAGGATACATTCTTCTGTTCTAAATCAGTATTATGGGGCTTCTTTCTTAATCTTATTAATTTCAGACTTTCAGTATAGATCAGATGGGCCAATTTGCTTGTTATTTGTTGTTTGCATAATGCTATTCTGTTCCATCTTACTGTTTTCTGCTTATTCGATCTTTTTTTGAAAGAAAAAGAAATTTGGACTTGAATCTATCCAGAAATGTCAAGTAAATTTCATTCTCTTTTCAGTTACAATTCCCAATCCTATCTTGGCAATAATAGGAAGCTACAAAAATCCTAGTTGTTTCCTTCAATTTGCATGTAATAAATATCCAATATAAGGTGAGTGATACGTTTTTCTTTTCACGCAAATGATTACGTTTTCTGATAATTGTCTTACATATTTTGAAACATTTGACCTTGTTTAACTTCAACCTATATGAACGTGAAATTTTTCCTTTTTTGCTTTCCTTTCAAGTGCGAGTTTCACATACATGGTTATTTTATTGCTATGTACTCAATTCGGAGTTTTGACACCAACACTTATTAAAGTCGAGATAAGATTATTAACAACATAATACAGAGAGTCTGATAAACCTTGTGAGGATTTAGTCAACCTTGAGAGGCAAAACTTAGCTTTTGCTGTCCCTTTTCTTGATATTTCTTTTTTCCATTTTTTTCTGAAACTCCTGTTATTTAATTGTTAGTGTCATTGTTATTATGCATTGGAACTTTCTACAATCATTATGATTTTATCCTTATTCAAATGAATTGACCTTTGATTATAGGTTTTGGAATGCATGATATTGTTTTGGTAACCTAATGTCATGTACGAAATGAAAGCCTAAACCTTTGTTCCATTTCGTACAGGACAGGATGTATTCTTCTGTGTATTGGACAAGCTGAATTCCATGAGGAGCTCCTAGATACTTTAAATTTTGTTGTGAATCAATCAGATTTTACGGTTCAGATTCTTACAAATGTAACAGATTTCTTATCATACGCAAAGGAAGTTAATGTTGGAGAGGTTCATCTACCATTAGATGCCCAGGAGAGGATAGACAAGTTAAATGTTGACTTGAATGATGCAGCTGGTACCTTATCAGAGAAAACAAATCAAAATGCTGGAAAAATCAGAGGAGTCATAGCTGATGTGTAAGCACCTGTAGAACACGAGTATTTCATCATTAAGATTTTTTCAGGTTGTTCATTTTACCGTCTCATACTTCACCTTATTCTTGTGGCAGGCGTTTGATATTGATCGTAGTTGCTTGTATAATGCTTTTGCTGGCAATACTTGGTCTTTGTATGTATTATATTCCCCACTGTTTTCTTTTGTTTTTATGCTTGTGTGATTGTGTAGCTTGTTTTGTTATATTTATAATTTTTCACTGCCAACATCTCTTTGCTTTTCGCTAAAAGAAAAGCATCTTTTTGATTTACGAATGTTATTCTTCATTGCAGTTTTTTCTGTACTTGGGCACAAGCATGCAATTTACATGTAAGTCATAAGTTCATTTTATTGTGGGATTAATATGGGCCGACATAACCAATACTTGCCAAAATTCTTAAGTATTGTTCATTTGTTCTCATGATATTTCTTTTTCTTTTCAGATTCGTTACAAGTGGATGGCTTCTTGTTGTTTTCACCTTCTTCCTTTGTGGAACATTTATGGTGCTTAACAAGTGAGAACTACTTGTTACTATTCCCTTTTTTTGCTGATTTAGCTTCCTTGTTCCATGTTTATATACATGACACTGCTACTTTCTTTCACTGTTTTTTTTTTCAAATTTAAATTTGTATGCCAACATTGAGCTTGTCTTTTGTTACTTTTCTGCTTAGATACACATATGTTGTTGGAATACATGAACATAATCGACGTCTGTAGTTCAAAACTTAACTGTATATTTTATACTGAAAAATCAGAACTCAAATTTTCTTTTTGAAAGACTATCATTTTTTAAGCTGTCTTGAAGGAGCATAAAACATCAATGATAAATGTCTAAGACTCTACAAGAGTGAACTTAATGGACCATATGACGTAATTTGAACTCCTGTGAAGTTAGAATTTTGTAAAGGTCCCTCTAAAAAATGCTTGTGTTACTACTAACGCAATTGAATTCTCCATTCAACTTGAATGTTAATTAGTAAATGTTATCTGTTACAGTGCTGCTGTGGATACATGTACTGCAATGGACGAATGGGTGAACCATCCTCAGGCTGAGACAGCTCTGAGCGACATCCTCCCATGTGTCAATGAGCAGACAACCAATCATTCTCTGCATCAGAGTAAAGAAGTGATCCATGAGCTTGTGAATGTAGTTAATACTGCAATATTTTCTGTTGCGAATTCAGATGTCACATCTGAGAACAAGCCTCCTTACTTCTACAATCACTCTGGACCCTTGGTGCCGTATCTCTGTTCTCCTTATGATAATCAACTGAATAATCAGCAATGCCAAATTTGGGAAGTTTCATTTGATAATGCATCGGCGGTATGTATCTTCAGGAAATCAATGAATGTTGTCTCTTTTCCATTAGTTGCTTGAGAAGGATAAATAAAATGATGTTACGTCTCAATATGTTTCTAATCATAGACATTTTGAATCAAGTAAATGATGCAGCAGGCTTTTTTCGTTAATTTTTCTTACTATTATTGTAATTAATCCTTTGACTCAAAACTGCTAATCAACGCTGGATACTTATGCTATCAGCGTGTGTTAATAGGTTCTTGTTACTGTTGGGATGACCCTCAGATTTTTTTTTTATTGTGGATTCCTACTAACATTTTGCTTATTTGCATATTTCAGGTGTGGCAAAATTATACATGCAAAGTTTCAGATGCTGGTTCATGTGTTAGTGTGGGAAGACTTACCCCGGATTTCTATAATCAGCTGGTCCTTGCTGTAAACGTGAGCTACGCCCTCTATCACTATACACCATTGCTACTTAATCTTGAGAACTGCAACTTTGTGCGGCAGACTTTCAGTTCCATCGTCGATCAGTTCTGCCCACTTCTGCAGCATGACCTTCAGATGGTCAGCATAGGACTCGCCTTGATCTCCACTGGGGCGATCCTCTGCCTGATCTTATGGATAATCTATGCAAACCGCCATAAAAAAGGGGGTGTTTGCTGTGCCAAGGTCTGAAAATGGCAGTAGCTTTATTGATAGGTTATAATATTGTCTTCATATGTACATGTGAGCAGTGTTGGCATTTCAAAAAGCAACCCAAGTGTGGCGAAGCACCACTTGTGGTGATAGATGTCTTAAATTGTGTGTTTTTAAATGCGTCAACTAAGGGAACTATGTTTGCAATCAGCAAGTATGTATACGAGTTCTTCTGGATCTAGCATGGGTACAGTTCATTTAGTTCTAACGCTTCATGATTTCAGGTGTTATCTTTGTCCTCAGTTCTTTATGCTTTATCGCAGTCTCTACATTCATGATATCGTCCATCAGGTCTCTGAGCTTATGATGTGGCATCATTCTTTTTCTGAGTACAGTGGTCTGGCCTTCTTTGGCTAAATCAGAAGTTACTACCTCCACTGTTTAACCATCATTTTTGCCGCTGTAATCTTCTTGCATCTCCACTTGCTGTCTCAATCTTCTTAGCGAAGGGATCACCTCTAGTTTGTGATTGTGCCATCTTTTTGCTATTTAGTACTGTTTCGTCCGCTTTTGCCGATTGTTGGACTGATACCCATTGTGTTTCTAACACTTTTACTTTGTTCTGTATGTTGCACTGCTTGTGTTTCTTGACTATTGTCTCTTGCCCCATTCCTAACGGCAAACTGAAGTGCTTCATCATTTCCTTCATGTTTGATATGTGTTTGTTGCCTGTATCTCAAACCAAACAGATCAGATATTTTTATTCAATGGAATCTCGACCGTGGTCTGATGACAAAAATGAGCGACAGAAAGAGAAACTGTAAGTCTAACCTTTGCTTGTTCCTCAGGCATTGTGAGACTGAAGCATGATCCCATGCCTCATTCACTTTTTGAGTCTTTTCTTATGTTGATACTTTGTTTTTCAAATTATTATCACAATATTTGATGTCATTGTTTTTAATTTAAATTAAATTACTACGGATCATATATCGAGAAGACTCGAATACCTCCTATTGTCTACGAAATAAGGAACACAGGGGAGGATTCGTTCATTGTGATTACAATTTACAAGAATACTTAGTCAAACGTGGACATCGAACCATTGGACATTATGATTAGCAAAGCATAATTACGCATGGCCATGGCGTGCAACCTTTCCGCTAATGGTCGAATGGAATGGTTTGTTTACCGTTTGGGGGCTATGCAATCGATGCAAAAGCTTCCGGGAAATCTTAGGAAAAATTAATGGCAAAGCTTTGCTTGCAACTATCATATCAGACTCCACTCATTTAAAGGCTCCGGCAACCAATGCAGAGAGCGGTCCACTTTGATCAGTCAATTTTTGTAGCCTAAGATAGAAGTAACTTCAAGAGCATGGTGCAAGGCAAAAGCAGCAACTTGGCAGACCTCAAATTATTTTAGCTCATTTTTATCATGATTTCAGAGACAAAGACGAAGAGGACGACCGTCTTCTAACTGTCTCAATCCAATTTACTTGTCCCATCCCATGTTCCCCACTGTTGCTGCATGGACTTTGTGATTGCATAAAATATAGGAAAAATTATACTAAATGCCCTTTCATTTTAAGATTTACTCATCGATATCCTCCAACTTTATTTTGTAACACAAATATCCTTCATCTTTTAACGCGCTTTCTTTACCTGGGATAGCCGGTTTCCCAAATTTTCGTCGACGTGGCGTCCACACGATTATCTCATCTCTCCTCCACGCAAATAGTCATCTGACGTGGCACATAAAATTACACCAATACCCTTCAATTTTAAGGTTTACTCAACGATATCCTCCAACTTTACTTTGTAATACAAATGTCCTTCATCTTTTAACGTGTTTCACTCTGTCTTTTTTACCTGGGACAATTTCTCGATTTTTCGTCGATGTGGAGTCCACATAGCCATCTCCTCTCTCATATATACAAATAGTTGTCCGACGTGACACATAAAATTACACCAAATATCCTCTAATTTTAAAGTTTGCTCACTAGTTGCACATAAAATTACACCAATTTCAGCAAAGACGACGGCCGACGAACGCGAAAGATGAACGATGAAGGAGGCAAACGACGAAGGAGAGCGAACGGCGAATGAGGTTTCACACGAACGACGCAAAGAGGGAAATAAAAAAATAATTAACAGTGAGTGAGTCAACTTACGGTAAGTAAGATGATTTAATATGTGGTGCCACGTCGGTCCGTGTCACGTCGGAGCATATCACGTTAAACGGTTATTTGTATGGAGGAGAGAGGAGATGGTCACGTGGACACCACATCGATGAAAAATCGAAAAACTGACCGTCCCAGATAAAAAGGACATCGGGTGAATGTATTAAAAGATGAAGGACATTTGTGTTACAAAGTGAAGTTAAATGGTATCACTGAGCAAACCTTAAAGTTGGAGGGCAATGACGTAATTTTATGTGTCATGTCGAAGCATGTCACGTCGAATAATTATTTGTGTGAAGGAGAGAGGAGATGACCACATGGACGTCACATCGACGAAAAATAAAAAAAATAGTTATCTTAGATAAAGAGGGCATTGGATGAAACGTGATAAAAGATGAAAGACATTTGTATTATAAAGTGAAGTTGAAAAATATCACTGAACAAATTTTAAAGTTGAAAGACATTTAGTATAATTTACATGCTGGCCATTGTGCCCCCTTGCTCGGCACAATAGTCGTTTCATGTGATTTCTTTTTAAGCTACGAGGTTTTCTGCCTTGAAAAAACTCTAACATCCGACTAATTTAATTTAAGATAATGATGGGTATATCACTATTCTAGAGGCACCCGTTAACACACTTGGAACCGCTCATGGACTTGGGGGTTGCGCAAAATCTGGATGCGACTGGACTGTGCTTGTCCAGATTCGATGCTCGCGGAGTATTTAAAATTTGAATCTGTTTTGGGAAGCAAATCGTATCAGATTGATGATTAATCAGAAAGAAATTAAATTAAAATCCATTCTCCTGGTTTAATCTGTTTTAGTATATTAAAATGTTTGAAATAAATTCGAAATATAAGAAATATAAATTACAAATAATTTAAAGTTTTTTTATTTATTACTAATAAGATCATTTACACATCAAATATTTAAAGCAAAACTTGTAATATAATATATATATATATATATATTAGGATTCAAGAATTTTGTGGATTCAAAATAAGCACACCTATGTGGATTGATCGTTGATTTATAAATTGATGACACATTATAAATACTTTTTTAAGTGAATTTATATCCAGTGGACTCATTTGGATCCCCGCAAATATTATAATATGTACATTTTAATATATTTATATAGTAAAATATTAAAAAAAATTCAAGGTTCGGAGACCGCCTCATGCTCAATCACCCTCATGGACTAAATGCACATATATAGTTATATACACGCAATCTAGCTATAAAATGAGTTTTAGAATCAACATCCCAATATAATTTTTCCCCTCCATGTTTGTGAAATGATGTCGATGATTTAATTCGCGTGGCAATAACGATTATGCACATTATCGACGAGTCGAAGATAATTAAATTATACATAGCATGACATAATCTTGAGCCAGCGAGTCGCGAGGATGAGGTAAGGCAGGTGGAGGTCAACCACCCCCGGCCATGTATAGGTGCCGGAACGGTTGGCTCATGGTCATGGTGCCATGATGCCATCCCCTGATTCAAGAACTAATTTAATTATTATTTCCTTAATGTCTCAATTAAGTAATGACATATGAGGAGTTGATTCGATTTTCCATGTCTGGTGTGTTTTGTATTCATGGGAGAAATCTGTTAGATAGTGGGTCGGTGGGATACCTTGTTCCATTCGGTCTCGCAAAAATTACTTGAAACCGATCCAGAAACAGAGAAAGCGAGGATTTCAACTAATTGGGAGATTGGACATGGAACTTTAATTATTTATCGTTTTCATTCGGAAGAATGGTAACCCATAACTGCTTCATTATGAGAATTTTGAATTTAAAGATCTTTTTTCTATCTGCCATCATTACTTGTATTTAGTGGTGCTACAAGAGGTGCGAGTCTCTAGGTCTAGGGTGAAAGTAGGGTTGTGTGATTTCTTAGAATATAAAGTATAAACTATATAAAAACTAAATTATAGATTCTGAACAAATACTGTCAAAATATAAAATACCAGTCTATAATTTTTTTTAAAGAGAAAAAATGTCCAATTAAGGAATTTGATTTTTTTTACCGAAGCCTTGGTTTAAGTCAATAATACATTTTTTAAAATATATAAATATTAAATTAATTGATTCAAACTAGGGGTGTAAGAAAAATCCGACCAATCCGAAAAATCCATCCGACTCGAAAAATCGAACCGAAACAAAAAATTAGGGAACCGTATATGATTTAGGGTGGTTTTTAATAAATTAAAATCCACCTGCCAAAATTAAAGCCTCACCCGAAAAAATCGTAGAGGCCCGTGGAGCTCGATTTTTATTTATATAATTAATACATATGTTATTAATTTTTTTATTATAGATACACAATATCAAACTCTAATTTAATAACTTTAAAATTTTAGTAGTATATTTTATATTTAATATAAAATTAAATATTTTTATATTAATTTTAAGTTATTAAATATATTTTTAAAATATAATTATATAAAAGTAGGGCTAAAAAAAGACCACCCGAAAAAACTTCGCTAAAGGGCATTTTTTATTTTTTCAAAATGATTTTAAGGTGATCTTTCTAATTTTAGAAATCGATCCGAAAAATAACGATTGATTTTTTTAGACCGAAAACTCGAACCGACCCGAACTACTTTCACCCCTAATTCAAACTATAAATATTATCTCATTGTAATTCAAGTTTTTTCTAATTAATTTTATAATCAAATTCATCAAATTAATTATTTTTTAACTAAAGGGTTTTATTTGTTTGCACAAGTAAGTAATCTAATTTTGTGATCCAATATTTTGATCCTTCAGAATCGATTGCATAGGATTTCGCTTAAGCCTAGGGCTTTTGGCAAATGAATAAAAATATTTGAAAGAATAATTATGTTCTTGAACAATTCATTTTATTTCTGCTACAATCAAAAATAATTTTTCCCCTATTTTTTCAATTGGTGGTTATGAGCGTACAACGCACTATATAATAGGATGATCGACATATTGTATAGTAATCACCTTTACAATAAGTCGATGGAGCTACTTCGAGTGTAGCTTGCCGTTCAAAATTGAGTTGTATACTCCTTTTAGCGTCTTCAATTCAAGAGACACTCAAAATGTTTATTCATGCTTTCATTATTATTCTTATTGTGTTGTTTGAATGAAAGAACAATAACATTGCCCTTATTTATGTTTTATTTTGGTACCAAAGAGTCCAAGTCGAATTATATTTAAATGTTGATGCGCATTTAAGAAAATATTAGTTACAGATATATTCATATGTTGGAATAATTGTTGCGGATGAATACAAATTTAAGGGATTTATAAAGCAAACATGACGTAGACCCACTGAGGATGAAATGGTAAACTATTCATCTTTAAGTAATATTTCGAATTCAATTTTTTGTGAATGTAGAACATTTTCTGTCATTGCTAAGTACGCGACTCAAATTGAATCAAACCATATTAGTTGAACTCGATGGTGGATCAATTTTTAACTTATAGATAACATATGTTTTAACGTCGCACAAGTTAAATCAAGTTAAATCGTCGGCATTATTTCGTAGATACCGAGAGTTGGTAAAAAGAAAAATGCAGACCCTTCCTCATCATTTAAGTCCACTATTTTAGGGGACGTGCAAAACGCCTTCGATTCGTGTAGGATCCAAAAAGCAAGCCGCGTGTTCGTCACTCGTTAGAGGCCATCTTCGCCTAAACCACGTTGCACTAACAAATCTTAATTACCTACTAATTGGAATGATATAGATGTTAATATACCATATTTATTTGACTTGGGTTAATTAAGCATGGGCGGGCTTTAATTATTTCTCTTGGTCCAAATGAGTCACGTCCATGATGACGAAGGTGGTGCAACTTTGCCGCAAACTGTCGCTTCTCATATTAGCAACAAGATTCTGAATTTGTTAAAAATCATTTTCAATTTTCAGCCATTTGCATTAATAATAATAATAGTTATTATGATAATGATGGTGATCATAATAATAAGAAGTTAAATAGTCATCTTGTTTTAAATTTTTCATGTAACTTAGATGGTCAAATAAGGATTACAATTTGAAATGTAATTGCTCTATTTAATAAAGTTAGTATTTTCATTAACGAGTAAAAAATTAATTAGAGAATAGCCACCTGATTTATGGACTGAAATTAAATGTTAACAAATAAAGAGTAGTGATTTGATTAAAAAAACTTAATAAAATGTGTTTGATAAATATAATGAACGAACTAATGTATCATTATAAAATGATAGAAATAAATATTAAGATGCAATTTACACTAATTTTTATGTGCCATCTCATATTCCCAATAATTAATTTACAATATTTTAATTACATAGTACATTTGCTTAGCATCAAAATATTGATTAATTAAAATAAATATTATTTATATTGGTACAATAGTTAAACATGTGAAATATTAAAATAAAAATTGTTTGTGATATTTAATAATTAACATTATTTTACTAAAAAGAACCTGTGCATATTAGCAACAAAAAACTAAATCTGTATACTTTTTATTTCATAGATTAGTGGAAGTAATATATAGAGTTTTTATATTCTAACATGTAAGCTTTATTTGTTTATCGAACATTTTAACTGAAATTTTATCTGAATTCGAATTTGATCTGTCAAACAAAATTAAATTGAATTGCGAAACATAATATTTGTTTATCGAACATTTTAACTGAAATTTTATCTGAATTCGAATTTGATCTGTCAAACAAAATTAAATTGAATTGCGAAACATAATATTTGAAGTTTAACGAACCTTATTATGAAACCTGAAATATGGAATATTGATTATTTTACATAGATCTTACACATACTTTCTTTTATTTTCGTTATTTTTCTTTAGTTATATTTTAAAGAATAATTGATGATATTTAAAAAGGCACTTCAAACTATTAACAGTAATTTCATTTATTTTTTTATTCATAATAGATATAATTATTTTTTTATGATTTAATATATTGTAGCATTAAATTTAGCATAATTATTACTCTATAAATTACTAATAAAATTATCAAAATTATGTAAAATCGTTTGACACTCATGTAATATAAAAAAAAATGCATGAATGTAATATAAAAAATACATGAAACCATTGTTAACGACCATGGATGTTGGCATATGCATGGAATAATAACTTTCTATATAGAAAGGAAGGTCGCACAAAATGAAGAACCAAGCCATTGGGAAGGAAGAAAGCACTAGTTAAAGAGGAGTAACATTGTTCAAGCATATTGAAAATGCTTGAACAACGAAGGAGGATCATTCTTCAAAACATAATCACAATGCTATTGCGGATCATGTCAGATAAAAAAATGAGCTATATTATTAGTCCAACGAGCAATGTGATTACAAATTATATTATCGAGCTCGAAAATGAGATTGCGAATGTCATCAATCAAGTAGCTAGAGCGTCAAGAGCACATAATAGTAATATCAAGCTCGGAGCGAGGACAATGCAATCCGATTCAATTACAATATTATGGATTCCCCGGCAGCGACAGGCGAGCAAATCGGCACGAAGAGCCAGGCTTCGCCCTCCAGGACAGACTCAAACGTTCCGGAGATAGAAAGAATGTAACTAGTATACCCAATTTTTAGTATACCCAATTTTTTTTCATACATAGTCTATTTATAGATACCGAGATTCACAATTTATGTGAGACTTTCACATTTTCAGTGTTTGCACAAAATGTTTGTACTTACCTTAATATTTCTCTTATATAGGTGAATACTATAAGGTTTATATTAGCTTAGTTAATGGTATAAGGTTGAGCATTTCTCCTTACAAGCAATCTTAGGTATGATCATTTTTTATCTTTTTAAATATCTTCCGTTAATTGTAATTTAAAAGTCATTGATAATATTTTGAATTGTGTTCCAAGCGGTCGACCATAGCTATATTTATTATTGAAACTTTTGAAACATATTATTAACATTTATAGCGATACGTTATATAAAAAAAACAGTCGAAGTGAAAAATAAAAAAATTTGGCAAATAGGCAATTTCATTTTTTTACGATGAAGATGCAGATTTGACTACAAAATATAACGCCAAAATTTTTTTTTATTAGATAGCTAATCATCGACGGAACGCCGCTAATAATTCAATTCATGAGACGCTAAATAGTACACTGTTCTTGTGAGTTGATGATCGACACAATATCAAAATCAATTAATTCAATTAAATCACCAATAAAAAAATTTCTGAATTCAAAATACTCCAACTCGTATAAGGCCAAAAGTTACGCAAAGGAAAAGGAGCAAATTGCCCAAAATACGATTTTCGTCCATTAATAGAACAGTTGGGAGTTGCACAGCTGCACTGCAAAATCACACAAATTTTACATGATTCCAAAAAAGAAAAAAATACATGATTCCATATTTAACTATCATCAATAAAATTATGTGCATTACATATATTATTATATATAAATATAACATTTATAATAAACATAATCTAATTCATTTAAATGAGAGAGAGAGAGCATTTATTAAATGGAGACTTGGGTTTGGGGGATTTGTCTCTCTCTTCCCCATTCCATCTCTTGCTTCCTCCTCAACTCCATTGCCCCCCTCTCTTCCTTCCCGCTCTTCTCCTCCTCCTCTACTTCTACTTCTACTTCTCCTGCACCTCCTTCGTTTGAACACATCCAATTCCCTGTCTCGTAAGTCTACTTAACCCCTCCTACTACTCGGTTTTCCTCGTCTCTCTTCCTGATCAACAAAGCAAGCTGTTAAGCAGAGAGCGCTAAGCAGGTCTCCTTGGGGAAGCCTCCACCTTTACCATCGGCCTTCGCCTTTTGGCCGATTTCGCTGTTCCTCCCCTGTTTTGGTGGGTTCTTCTCCCGTAATAAAAACTTTCCTTTTACCCCCTTTTTTGAGTTCTCATTATTATGCTGATCAGGCTTTTACTGGCTTCCCTATCCCCTGTATCTCCTTTCATAGCGTGTTAGTGCAATATGTTTACTCTACGCTGTTAATCTTTTGAAAGAACGAGGTTTCAGGATCTCTATTGATATCGTCGTAAGGGTTGATGTTTCCATGCTCTTGCGAATTTTCATATGTATTATATGCTAAACTGGTTGGCGAAGCAAGAACAAAAAAATCTATGAAAGTTGGATTTTTTTTTCTCCTTAGGAGTTATTTCTGTGCTCTGACAAATGAGTCCTGTCCTTTTATTGATGCTGTAGATTTTTTTCCCTTGACAATTCTAATTTAGTTGATCATCCAATGACCGATTCGTTCCTTAATAGTTATTTGATCATAAAAAAAGCATCCCAGTGTAAGGACGCTAGTGGAATCGTCATAGATGGTGGTGTTTAAACTCTGCTTAATCTCATGCTTTGTGTAGTTGGATTCAAGAAGGATGGGAGACCATCTTGCTTTGCTGGTCGATCACTTGCTTACGGAATCCACGCTCGATGCAGCCATCGGAGGTGGGAAAGGTGCCAGATTGAGCTCTAACTCAGCGCCCTCAGATGATTCTGGGATCGAATCGATCGGCAATCGAAACATTGTAGAGGCGAAGTGTACAGGAAAGATAGTGGAATGCAGAATCTGTCAAGAGGAAGATGGTGATTCCAACATGGAAGCACCTTGTTCATGCTGTGGAAGTCTGAAGGTATGACATTAACCTCTCCAGTTTCACTTTATTGCCATTTTTGCTTTATGAAGTTCGACCTTTTCTGTCTAGATAGGGAAGATTCAGAAACAGTGGTAGTATTGCGATGTAGGAAACCTCTGTATATTCTTTTTCTGGAATCACGGACTATGAGAAGCCAATTGGCACAAAAGTCATTCATTTGAGGAAAGTTGGAATTTTTGTGCTGAAATTTAGCTAAATTTTCAAATTTAAGTCTGTTGTTTCCCTTGATCTCCTGCTAGTTATTTACTTGCTTTTGCTCTGATTGCACTGCATCTGTGTCCTATTTCAATTTATTTTACAACTAGCTGGAAATATGATAGTTGATTTATACACTGTATGGATCATTGTGATGGCTATCATCTTCAATAGATGTTTCACTAAATTTATTGGATGTCACTTGATGGAAATATATCTCATAGCACTTAACCTTGATGCAGTATGCCCACAGGACATGTATACAAAGATGGTGCAATGAGAAGGGTGACACCATCTGCGAGATATGCCTACAGGTGATGCTTAGTTCTTCTATGAATGACTTGTTTCAACCTCCAACCTACACAACTACTAAAAATATTTACATAAAAAGTTATATTACATCAACAAAAAATATTGATATGACTAAATGATGAGCTTTTCATTCAGCCATTCAAGCCAGGATACACAGCTCCTCCAAAGTTGTTTCACTACGGGAGCATGCCAATGAACTTCAGGTATTGAGCGTTTGTCAGATTCCCGCCGACATCTTCTTAATATCATACAAGCAAAGTCGATTTCTGACCAGTTTTGCACAAGATTACTAACACAAATCTTACTTTCTCAGGGGCAGCTGGGAGATTTATAGCGAGGATATCCATGATTCTCAGATCATAACTATGGTTGCATCGGATCGAAGTACGATGGATTCAGACTACGAGTATTCAGCTGCAAGCATGAGAAGCACAATTTATTGTCGATCAGTCGCTGTAATAGTAAGTCTTATTGAGCACACTTTTACAAGCTTTCTGGTAAGATCATAGTGCATCTTCCTATAATTTTTAAGCTGTGTGAGAACTGAAGTTGAGCACTGATTTGTCCAGTTCATGATTCTTCTGACCCTTCGCCATGCCTTGCCTCTCATGATCGCTGAAACCGAAGAATACTCCTTCACTTTGTTCTCGGTAACGCCCTGTTATCCATAGTCCATCTATTTTCTGAGCATGTGAAGTAATATAAAATTCCGACCTCAACGACGGACCTTTTCATAACTGAAGCTGCTCGTGCTGAGGGCTGCTGGGATTCTTGTACCAGTCTTCATAATGGTACGTGCATTAACAACATTGCACCAACGGCGTCGTCAACAGGTAGTACCAGGAATTACACGATCCTTCCCATTAATTCTTACATGGATATTGCTCTGAACTTTTTTCTTCATGATAAAACATTTCAGAGAGTTTGGCATAGATCTACTTCATATGAAGGAGAGAGCAGTGGCTCTGGTTACTCTCACGTCTTATCATCTCAACCACAAGTGGGGTGAGAGAAGCAGAACACCGACTGCGTACAAATATATTAACAAGGGAGAGAACAACATGCTTTGGCAAGCTAAGATACACAAAAGATTGGATGAGGAAAACAAGGCAAGGACAAACATGCCAGAATATTTGTAGACAGCATTCGTTCCTCTGAAATCTGAACTTGACCAAGCATTCAACGTAATTGTAATCTCTTTTCTTTATCTGAAAAGGAAGAGCTATATATTAATTAATTGACCTCCTGGTATAGGATATTTCGAAGCCGAGAAGAGGCCTCAGTCCAAAAAAGCTGATCCCCCAAAATTAGTAATTCAGTCGGCAGTTCTATTTGCTCGTCGGTATGCATGTATGATTCTAAAAGTTATAAATTTTGTAATAAAAAAACGGCAGCCAGCAATTAGATTTCGAATTCGCATGTAATGGCGACGACTAATGCAAACGCCGTTTTTATTGGAAACATTCCTCTGATGAATTCCCCCCCTGGGATCGACTATGTACTTGAATTTATTCGAGGCTTGTCTCATACAATTGCAGTTGTCTACCAAAAAATATGAGAAAAACACATTGATCCAGATATAAACCAATACACCACATTTGTTTCAGATAATCCTTACATTCGTTTCCGTCTTCCAGTCAGTTTTATCATGGTGAACAAAAAGTGGAGATTCAAAATTGATGAGGAAGAGGAGATATTAAAGTCTTGCTTTCATTGAAGGACCATTGCAGATCACCGTAGAACAGTACAAAACACAGACAAACTAGTGACATGAACAACCAAAACTCCATGGAGACTTGAGTATATAACAGAGAAACCACAGGGCCAGAGGAAGCCTATGCAAGACACTTTAAAGACAGAAGACAACACCACTACCCACCACCGTTAAAGGCCTAATCATAGTACTTGAGAGCCTTGAACGATTTCTTGCTTCCCTTGTAAGATGACTGTGCCGGCTTCTGGAACTTCTCCTCCACGAAGTACCTCTTGGAATAGCCGTCGCTTGGACAACCCTGGTAGGGACCTCACTGACTTTGACGATGGCAACACCAATAGTAGCTTTTACCGGCGGACCACAAGCATGTTTCACTGGTTTCCTTCCCATGGCTGCTACGCTCGGTTTCTCTCCTCCCTCTCTCTCTCTCTCCCCTCTCAAACAACTTTCTCCTCTCTCTGCCTTACGCCCTTACCCTTATCAGTCAGTAGATTGAGTGCCCTTTATATATAGATTAGAAAGTGAGTTACGATGATATTTCTTCCACGGCTTCAATTAATTCTCTTTCCTCTCTCCACTTGATCACGATCCGGATACGTTACCAGGATAAGCGTGACGGTTAGTGATCTGTCGATTCGACGAGAAATCGTTCCAGTTCCCTTAACTGAAAACAAAAACTAATCTTTCCAATTCCCAATCTAACGCGAAAGGCCTCAAACTCAAAGTTTATAAATGCCTTGACCCTGAGTAATTAACGTACTCAAAGTTTATTTTGGTAATCTAAGCTTAATTTTATATTTGAGACGTCGAATCCAACACAAAGATTTGGTACATCTTTTGGGCAGAACACGAACATAGATCCTTTGAGTGGAATGCACGGTACATATCGTATCTTTGACATGACTCGATCACGCCCCTAAAAAGACGCGTAATGTAACAGATGTCCCAAATCCGCCAAGTGGGTGGTCATTTCCAGCATGCATTTGTGTTTCTCAAAAATATTTCGATGCATCTTGAAAGGTTTCTCTCAATCTCTCTGAGCACACGTGTCCAAAATTCTCCGACTTGTTCGTCCCTTTCTACATGCATTTGTATTTTTTCTGAAAGAAAGTCCAAAGATTGTACTGGACTCTCCTACCGATTTGTTCACTTATTCGAAGTATGAAATTCTTATCGAAAAAAAATATGAAATTATGCCGAGTATATATGTTGTCGCACCAGAAATATTTTAATGGAGGAATTACGATAAAAATTGTTAAAATAAATATATAAAATGTGCATACGAGAGCATAGTGAGATAAATCACGAATAATCTTCTAATTTTCAGTTATTATTTAAATATATTATAACTTTATTTTATAACTCATTATTAACTTTAAACCTTGTCCGGCATGTCTCTCACAGTCAATAAATTTTCAATTACATTGTGTAACGCTTCGTCCGTTTGAAAAAAAAAGAGAAAAAAAAATAAGAGATTGAGAGCGAATACAAGAAAAAGATAAAAAAAGAAAATAATATTTAAGAAACCAAGATAAGACAAACTTGTCTCCACCAACAAATTTATCCTCTCTCTCCTATAACTATTAATCAATTGATCCCCATCTAGTTTCACCTCTCACGTACAACACCTATGAAATTGAGGGAAAAGGATACACTAGAAAGAAGAAGAGGAAGAGAAAGAGGAATCAAACTTCACAAAATTAGGATATAGATTCGTCATAAAATTTTAATTTTATTTGAGGTATGCTATTGCTGGTCATAGTATTATAATTTATTATAATTATTTATGCCGATCATCGTCGAAAAAATGAACGAAAATTTTTATTTTCTGTCATAACATTTATGCGTAATACAGATCCAGTCCGAGTTTTTTGTAACCCGATCCAGGCAAGTCTATTCTCGAACCGAGTTCGTCGGAACATTGTTGAGAGTTCGAAACTCTACGATAAGAGAGAATTTGACCCGGGTTGATGATAACTCGGTCCTGGTTATAACTACGATAAAGCGATCGATCGAGTGAACGATTGATCGATCTGTTGAAACGGTCGACCGACCTACCGAAGCTCGAATCCGGCTTGGGTTATGTATATGTCGACGTCGCATCCGCGGCAGCTTTCTCTCTAGAAGATGACGGAACTCGCACTACAAGAAACTTGACGATTAGCGACGTCATGTAGCGCCTCAAAAGTGTGTGACGCTATAAAGACGCCACTAGCGTCTCCATTGCGCTTCTTTAGTGTCACCAGAATCAGATGTCACTTGCCTCTTAATAGCGTCTCATTAGCGTCTTCATAGTTACTCAGAGTGTTGACGTTAAAAGTAGCGCAATCGAGACGCTACGTAGACGTTATTATTTCTCGCCAGGAATCGCAAATGCGTGGCAGTACCTAGCGCCGTTATGACGTCGACAACGTTAGACGCAAAACTAGCGTCGCCTGTATGAAAACTCTAAAGCGACGCTACATGACGTCTCAATCGAAAGAGATGATAATGAGACGCTACGGTATATATTTAAACACTATATTATATATACTATATGTCAATCAATAAATTCATTAAATATTATATATACTATATGTCAATCAATAAATTCATTAGCATTAATTATACGATTATCAATATATTATCAATAGCATAATATCAACATATATATGTATTAATTACACTATTATATATATATATATGTATGTATTTTTACATGATAAGAGTGTTCCTAAATATATAAATTTTTTTCTATATTATCTATGCTATCTATACATATAATATATATAATATCTTTATTATGCGTATATCTTAATTATACGTCTTCTTAGCTATTCAGTGGGTTGACGTTAACTCTCTAGCGTTGCAATCGAGATGCTACGTAGACGCTATTATTTCGCGCCACTATTCTTAATGCGCGTCAGCACCTAGCGCCATTTTATCGTCGACCACTTTAGACACGACATTAGCGTCTCATGTCTGAAGACTGTGAAGCGACGCTATATGACGTCTCAAACAAAGGAGAAGCTAATGAGATACTATTGTATATATTTAAACACTATATTATATATACTATATGTCAATCAATAAATTCATTAAATATTATATTAGCATTAAGTATACGATTTGTGTTATGTATACATATAATATATATAATATCTTAATTATGCATATATTATTATTATATACTTAATCATGGGATTACGATGGTTGATTAAGTGAGTGATATGTTAGCGTCACAGTAGACACACAATAGCGTCCACCTAGCGTTTAACGAGCGCCGAAGCTATTGTCGACGCTATGATGACACCATGGACGTCTCTCTAGCGTCGCATGTTCGAGACGCCATATTGTTTTAGACTCTAGTTCGGCGTTACGGAGTCGCTAAATGAATCTAGCGACTCAATAGCGTCTGTATTGTGCCTCCTAAGCCGACTTTTTACCCCTCGCTCAATCAGGCACATATAGACATATAAATACGCGTATATGTTGATACCTATATATAATAAGTGCATATATACATATTATTATAACCTACTATGACACATATAAACAAATACACACACACACACATATATATATATATATATATTCACTTCGAATACGTATACATATACATGTTATCTATATATATGACTCGCACATGTGTAGACATATACATACACATATATATCTATAATACATATAGACGAAACACATTGTTGTAACTTAATCTCTCACGCGTAGACATATATATACGTACGCATATATGACATATGTATATATATACACACACAATTGTGTTATATACACATATACATACATATTTATAATTTTGTAAACATACATGATAGATTATCGGAAGAAAATAAAATAATTGGAACGGAGCATAATGCGATGAGATGTTACATTGATAAATAAAATTACATACATACTAAAAAATTTGAAAAAACTTTTATTGAGCGTCTCAATGGCGTCGCGATATTGAGACGCTACAAAATTGCGACACCCCGACGACGCGATGGTGTCGCTACGTTGTCTTAACGACACATTAGCTTCTCTATAGCGCCGCGCTAGCCGAATTGTGACAGTTTCGACGCCTACATGGCGTCTACGTAGCGTCTCATTATTTTGCGACGCTAAAGATTACTTAAATCCTTAACCCCTCTTCTTCGTTTTCACTTTTACTATTTAACATTTACCATCGGCCGACGCCCGACGCGCCCCGACGCCCGACCTCCGACGCGCCCGGACGCCCGATGCCCGACGCCCGACCTCTGACGCCCGACCTCCAACGCCCTCCACTGCTGCCTCCGGGCTTCGCCCGACGTCCGACGATCGCCCTCCACCGCCGCAGTCGTCCTTCGCCTCCGCCGCCCGCTGCATTCGCCACCGCCCTTCGCCGCCTCCTCCTCCTCCTCTGCCCTCCCCGACATTTCACCTCCGCCGCGGTTCGCCCTTCTTGACGGTTCGCCGCCTCCTCCATCGTCGTTTGTCGCGTCCTCCACCGCCTCGTTTGCCCTCCGCTCTTCGTCTCCGCCTCCACCGCCGCCCGTCGCGTCCACCGTCGCCTCGTCCGCCCTCCGCCGCATCCTCCCTCCACCGCCGTCGACGTTCTCCACCGCCGCCGATGTCCTCCTCCTCCGCCCTCCCCGACGGTTCACCTCTGACGGTCCGCCCTCCCCGACGGTTCGCCGCCTCCTCCTCCACCGCCGTCTGTCGCGTCCTCTGCCCTCCCCTCTTCGCCTCTGCCGCCCTCCGCCTCCACCGCCGCCCGTCGCGTCCACCACCGCCTCGTTCGCCCTCCGCTGCGTCCTCCCTCCACCACCGCCGACGTCCTCCACCGCCGTCACTGCCCACCGCCTCCACTGCCGTCTCGGCCGCCCTCCGCCCTTCGCCGAAGGTACTAGCTCGCCACCATGTAAATTAAGTTAATTATTAATGTATGAAGTTAAATTAAGTTAATTATTCATGTTAAGTTAAGTATTACTTATTTATGTTATTATCATGTTAAATTAAGTAGTACTTAAGTGGATTATCATCTCTTTGGATCAAGTTAATATTACTTATTAAGTATAATATTAAGTATCATCTCTTAGGAATTAAGTTAAGTATTACTTAAGTTAAGTATTACTTATTCATGTTATGAATTAACTTAAGTAGTACTTAAGTTAATTATTATCTCTTTGGATCAAGTTAATTAGTATTACTTATTAAGTATTACTTAAGTTAAGTTAACTTATGTTAATTGTTAAGTTAACTTATGAACTAATTCATGTACTAAGTATCCATCGAAAAGAACCAAGGATGAATGGTGGGCGTCATGCAAGGTGAGGAGTAGACTATTCTTAGCAGAAACAATGGTAGATAAGAATGAAACATCATCCGTACACAACGATGTGCCCATGGATGATTACTATCAAGATGATTGATGTGGCCGATGGAGTTGAGAATTTTCAATTGGTCGATGACGCTGAGCCAATGGAAAAGTTCAATTCAAATGACCTCTTGGATGTGAACTTCGATAATTTCATTGATGATGACTCGAACCAAGATTATAGCGACAATGATGAAGATGAATCAAAATACGAAACAAGCGAATGAATCCCGTAATTATTCTAATGACATAAGCATTTTACTTTTTTTAAAAGTTATATATGGTTACCGATAATAAGAGAAGTTTCTTTCTTTTTTTCAGTCATGGTTACTAGGGGTCGAGCATCTGGGTCTCGCTCTTTCAGGCGTTCACTCCAGATGAGTCAGCCATCACAACCACCAGGTAATATATTTATTGTGAGCTGCTTATTTATAGTTGATTATAATAGTTAAATTCCTTTTTTAATAATATCAGTTCCTCCGACGCCGACGGGGCACGTAGCCGGATCGTCACATAGTAGGCGATTCTTGTGCGAGATGACATCTTTCGAGCCTTTACGGTACGATCTTCTATTTGGGTTACATAATTTGATTTATATTTATTTTAAAATTACTAAGTTTTAACGTTCTATTTGTAGGAGGCAAATCAGTTTCATTTGGATCTTAGTTTAGGGATGATCCGGAGAGCTTTTGAGGAAGTCGCTGCGAAACACCTTTGAAATCGATTATACAAGTTTCGCAAGATCGTCACGTCCGCCGGCCTCACTTTGGAGCAGGGCATACAAAGATGCCCAAGACATATTAGGCGCTCGGTTTGGGAGTCCCTCTGTAGGAAGTGGTAAGTATGTATACTTTTACATTATTTTTATGAAAATTATAGTTTTTTGAAAGTGTAAGTATTTGATGTTCACAAAGGACGGATGAACGATGACAAAGGAAGTCGAAAAAGGCAAGAGTTAACCGTCTTTCGAAGTCCAAGGCCCACATCCACACAGGGGTGTAATATCTCTAAGTTAATCATGCATGATTAGTTGTATGAATATGATGTTATATTATCTTATTAGTAATCTCTATGAATGTGATGTTAAGAATTGCACTTCAATATCAACTAAAGTGCGAAAACGATGGAAATTTACTTAAGGTATGAAAATGTGATTTTCGAAAAAGTGAAAATTTTGAAAATTAAAGTCCCGGTAATTGCTCCTATATATGAAAGGATTCTAAAAGTGATTTTTAAGAATTTTTAGGAGGCGTATGAATTAGGTAAAGCGTAGACACAAAATCGGAAAATATGTGAAATCGCGATTTTTGTTCTTGGAACAAAAAATTAGATTTCGATTCATTGATTATTTATTTTTCTAAATATTTTATTTGAATCCAAATGGGGATAGTTCCTTATTTACATGTAATATCTTAAGTAATGTCTTAAGTAAATGAATAAATAAATAAATAAATGAAAAATGCAAAAGCCATTTACTTAAATGGCATTACATGTGAATAAGCCATATAACAAGGGTATTTTTGAAAAAATGCTTTCCACCAGCTGAAGTCGGTTCCCCTTTTTTTTAATACTTATCCTTTCACCTTTTACTACCTTCTTCTGTTATATTCACCACCCTTGGCCGAATTGTAAAGGTAGAAGAAAAGATGTTATATGGTTGAAGGAAATTAGAAAAAAGAGAAGGGGCAACTATGGTTTTAGATTTTGATAAGTTCTTATTTCATTTTCTTTGAATTTTAACTACATAATTCTTAATTAGGGTGACTCTGAGCCTTTCTCATCCATTCATTTTTGGATTTTACTTGAACATGGGGCAAAACTCATGTTGTTCATGGGTAAGATTAACCCTAGCTATATTCAATTGATTCACGAATCTTTAGTTACATAATTCAATACCTTCGTGATCCAAAAATTATGAAATTTATTTTGCTATGAGTCTACTTTCATTGAGCTTTGGAATCAAGTTAATATGATTTCTGTAGACAAAGTTATGCTCGTATCTTTAAGGTACTATCACTATGTCCGCCGAAATTGCTACCCGAATTTATAAATTATGTATTAAATTTAATATGTCATGAAATTATTTGATAAATTAGGGAGTTATAGATATTCATGTTAGGTTTCATTGAAAATTGGAATTACTAGAAAATGATATGTGTGGCGAAAGTTATAAATATTTTACCGAGCCTTACTCAGTCTGTCAGAATGGAGCTTAGGGCAGGTATTGGTTAATTTTATTGTGCTCAGTACAAATAGAGAGAAGTTCAAGTAATTTTATGACTTGCACCCTAGGATGTCTACAATTTGGGAAAATTAAAATTACTAGAACAAGGAATGTTTATTATTTTATATAAATCATAAAAGTAAAGTTACTCAATATGTCAGGACATAGAAATAACATAAAAGTTAGGCTGAATGTTGATTTTCATGAGAGCAAACCATAACGAAATAGGAAATGAAACTTTTACAGATGAATGTATATGTAATATGAAACTAAAGAAAATTTGAATGATGTCATTTGGTTTTGTATATAAGAAGATATGGATTTTTCTTTACTATGTGTGCAATCTGTCATATTATTAGGTCAATTCTTATGCTAAATAGTTACTTAAGTTATAAGAGTAAATACTTAAGATTCATATACCCTTTGCAATTTATGATGTTTCATGTATTATAGACTTGTGCTCATATCATAGTAGTGTGTTCCTTACTATTATTGTTATAGGAGTAGAAGAGTAAAGTAGTGAAAGAGAAAGAAAAACATTTTATTAGCCCTTATAGGTAAGTTGATTTCTCCTACTCTATGTTTTCATCTCTTTTGAATTCGGTGTGACATCTATTATTATATGTATTGAATATGTTTTGGAATTCTATGAATTGGTTTCGAGAAATGCAATTATGGAAAGTTTATGAGATATGATCTGAATGGATTGCGATGAGTGCAATCTTGTTCATTTTGAAATAGTATTGAATATGATTCATCTTCTTATATTCAGAAGATGTTTGTTATATGATGAATTGTGCATCGACATCCATTTGTATTTGCATATATGATGGTTGAAGCTAAGTGCTACATCGCTGATCATGATGGAAGTCACCTCTATAATCCAATGCATCATTTTTGTTCCCCATATATGGGATGAGATAGACTGAAGCTAAGTGCCACATCGTGAGTAGTCGCGATGGAGGCCACATCTAGAATCTATCTATCGCTATATGATTGTTCATCGAAAGGGATGTGGTAGAATGGAGCTAAGTGCTACATCGCCGATCACGATGGGAGCCACCTCTAGAATCCACCTACCGACCACTGGCCAGCTGGTGATTCGTGTATGCATATGAGAGTGTTGCATTGCATACACATGTTTGATATGTTTAAGTGACAATGAATGTAAATTGAGTGTAATGATGGTGATTGGGATGTTATATATGTATGTAGTAAATGTATGAAGATATTGACCCTGATATTATGATTAATACATGTATGCTTGTGTCTCTTCGAATTTATTAGATGATAACACATAGCTTATGAGTTATCAGTTTATTAAGCTATTATTTGCTCACAGTGTTGTTGTACACTTTTTCAAATCAGTAGAACTTTTAGGATCGCGAGAGACAGCCTTAGCTGGGTGTGGATCCTTTTTGCTGCTAAGATATTGAGAAGTCATATGTCCACCGCCGTATTAGATAGAAGACTTGTAGCTCTCATATTCCTCTATTGGGATATGAAGAGAGTTTGATATGTGTTATGTATGAAAAGTAATTTTGTATCTTATAAAATGTAAATCTTTTATGACTATATGGTGGTGTAAACCCTAGGGTTGTTCATGATCTGAATAATCAATATAAACTGCGTGATTTGCTTATATGTGTTATCATTTTCTTGTATTATATAGAGAAGTTATGCACAATTTTCTCTAAAAAAAAGAAATTATTTGATCGTCTGTAATAAGTCGCGAACTCTGATTTAAACCACTGTTTAAATCGGGGTCGTGACAAGGGGGATCGATGTGATTTGACGAGCATCGACGGTGCATGATAATTTACATATAAATTCTATTAATCAAATTTTTGACTTATACTTATGTTATCAAATTTGAAACTTTATTATAGGAGGAGAAAGAAGGTGGTCCCGTGGACTTTCGTGTGGTCTATGAGGCCACGCATAAGAGTCGGAAGACAAACGACTTAGTCATGCCCACTGCTCGTAGGCTTCTGATAAGTCTCATGATATGGTCATTTGATTATTGCCGTTAGTGCAATATTTTTGAAATACACAACGTTTAAATTTTTTAGGACAAGTATAATGAAAAAATGGCTAAAAAGTATGGAGATGATCCGAGTACTCAGCCACCATGTAATGTTTCTTCGTTGGTTTAGTTATGTTTTTAATTTATGTGATTCTTGATATATAATTTATATATTATATGATTTTATCATTTTTCTATTTCGTAGAGGACCCTACTATTTGGGAAGAGGTGGCCGACACGACATGAGGGGATACTTGCGTGGCCTCGGCACAATCGCTCAGATACCTAGGAGGATCGGAGGATATGCAGGAGGTGCATCTGCTCCGAGCTCATTCGCTGCACCTGATCTAACACAGTTATCACAGCAGCTATCGCAACAATTATCAGAGCAAATATCGCAGCAGGTGTCGCAGTAGTTGTCGCAGCAGGTGTCGCAGCAGTTGGGTCCTCTATTGCAGGCGATTCAAGGATTGATCCCGACGCAGAATCCATCCCCGCGAGGACCAAGCACGTCTGGGTCGAACATCCGGAACGATAACAATAACTTCCAAACCTATGATAGAAAGCAAACTATGCATTTGTTACTTATAGACTTAAACGTACATATAGTTTGTTAGTTTGATTTAGTGGTTTTCGTATTATTATGTTATATATTATGTCTGTGATGGTTTTATATTGTCTGTGATAATTTTATATTATCCGTGATGATTTTATATTGTCTGTGATGCTTTTATATTGCATGTGATGCTCTTATATTACTTGTGATGAATATCAATGCATTTTGAGATGCATTATAAATTGCATGGCGTGGGAAGGGAAAAAATGAGGTTGGGGCGGGTAAAAAAAATGTGCATGTAGCGACACCATAGCGTCTCATTGGCGTCTAAACGCATGTCAACGCTAATTTAAATATATCGCACTTAACGCCATCTTAGTGTCTCATTGGGGACACAAGCACGATCATATTTGCGTCAATATAGCGCCTTACTAGCGCCTACATTAGCCACACGTGGGCGCCGGAATAGCGCCTCACGTCTAGCGTCCCTTGCGTGTCGACTTAGCGACGCGGTCCTGCTTCGCGCAGCAGCAAACATCGCGTCTTAATACCATCGATATAGCATCAATATGTGGCGCTAGTTGCGCCTCAACATCTTTGACTCTAGTGCGATGCCACTAGCCACCGAGTTCCAGCGTCTCAATTTTGCGACGCTAGTTAGACACGAAGAATACACTCTTGACAACAGAGACGTAATAGCGCCTCCTTAGTGTCTCCGACTGTGAGTCGCTAATTGTCAATTTTCTTGTAAGGTCGACCTGGTTATATCCCAAACCCAATCCGGGTTTAGGCACAGTTTGCCCGAAGAACATCCGATGAACTCGGCTCGAATTTCGATACTATCAAGATTTTTGTGATCTTTTGATCCTGATTCATGTGCTTAATCTTCATCTACGTCATAATGATGATTATACTGCTTATGCCTTTTAATGATGATGTCTAATATGACCCATAATCTTATCACACTCTTATGATAACTTAATTTAGATTCAATCACATCGGTGATGACATTGATTCATATCCATCAATGCGAATCTATTTATGATAATGTTTAAGATGTTTATGCATATCTGATTTCTCTTCATAATCCTATCTTGTAGCGCTGATTAAGTCTTATATAATGATGATGATTAGGACTCTTGATCAGGATGGTTTGTTGATCCTTCTTTACGATGATCAAATCTTGATCATGATCTTTATGTCCTAATAAAAATAAATTAAAAATTGCAAAATAAAAGATGAAAGTGGCCAATGGTGACGGATCAAGCTCGTGATGGCAGCACATTAGTCCTTTACTTGATGGCCTAGTTTATCTTCTCTTGTTAGTATGATGATGTATTAGATGAGTTTTCTCAAAGCTCATAAGATGATTTCTTCATTAGTTTTTCGCATATTTTATAGTGATGTTATCCGCATATTATTATTCATTAATAATGTCAGTCTTTCGCATATGATGTTGTTCTTAGTTGATCAGTCTAAGTCTTCTTTTTTGTCAATACGATGTACATGAAGGATGACCCGTAGCATCCTCGAAGCGTATTCTGCCACTCGATTCTGCCACGTGACGAGTGCGATTTGAGAGCGTTACACATTGTTCACGTGAAAAAATATAAAAATAAAAAAGAAGGGACGAGAGTCATGAGGCTGTCCATCCTTGTCCAAGACAAAGGAGGAGAAGGGGACCTCGTCGATGCACTACAATTCAGATGAATCTCATCCTCTAGCGAGGCATGCATGTTGCCACCCACGAATGATGCACGAGTCATTGGAAATGAATTAGGTCGAAAGAGACATGACATAGAGAGGAGGGGGTGTCTCATTTGGCTCTAGAATTTAGGTCAAAACTTAGCTTAAGTTTCAAAATTCTTTGGCAAACCATTGATAAAAAATCACATTAAAACAAAAAATTTACCCAATGAATCCCATGATTTAAATTTGGTGGATTTTTTTTGTAATTGATAAAAATTTAAGGGTCGTATTTGGAAAAAGAATCAATTTGGAACCATGACCAAATTCCAATTTTATTCTCCAAACACGGTCGACCTGGTTCCCGAGGTGGGAATCAACCCACATTAAAGTTCTAAGCCTCCGGTTTCACATTTTTTATGGAATTGGACTCCTTTTTATTTCTCATCAAATGAATGACATCTTCTTCGAGAAATCCTAGTTATTCTTAGCATGATATTGAAAAATCTCATTGCTATTACTCAAATAAACATCAAACGTATGCTTGCATTATAGCGGAATGGTGTTTTTTCTTTTCTTTTTTTGCTTTACGTCATTTTTTTTAATTTCAATTTTCTTTTCTTTTCTTATTTTCTCTCTCACACATTTTGCCCATATACAATAATTTATTTATTTATATAACATATTTATAATAAAGGATCAATATACTATTATTTATTACTTATTATTTTATTAAAAAATTGATATTTCATTAATTATAATTAATTTTTTTTAAAAATATTTGAAGTATATTTTTTAACAAAATGTTTTCCATAAAAAAATTATAAATTTATAGTTTTATTTTTTCGTACATCGGTTTTACAAAGTTGCAATGGAGGTATCACATTTAGGAGAGCAACAAATATCAAACCAAGTTTTAAATCTTCATTAAGGAGACAAAATGATATCCACAAAATCAAATTTCAGTAACACAAAACTAAAATAACCACATTGTCAATCTATTCATTGGGATTTTAACATCGTGATATATTCTCATCCCCGTCAAATACTTCAGTAGTTAATTTCATAGTGGCACATGGAAGTTTTCGTAACTCATAACAAAATAAAAGAAACACATTGTGAGTTGACATTGTAGTCTATTCCTACTCTCTACGCAAAAGGTTACTAATCTTGAGAGTATTTTCTTAAATATAAATTGATTTAGCATGTTTTTTGTTTTATTTTTTTTGTAAATAAAATAGCTACAAAGTTCGAAGTCATTAAATCTATTAAAATTTTCAACCTTACGATGAGATACAATAGGTTGGTCATATTGTTATACTGATTTTAAATATGAGATATCCAAGTTCACAAATCCATAAAAAAAAAGTTTATACTCTTAGATCTTGCAGCAACATGCGTGACTAAAAATATTTCACCAAACTATATTGATATACATGCCTCCTAATCAATGATCATTCATATTCTTCAAAATATTATCTTTTTCTTTCAACTACTCACTCATTCTTTAATGCTATCACTTTTATCATTCCGTTTTTGTACTTTTCACGAAAGTCACATCATGCAATTAAAAGTCTTAGGTCTCACAAAGTATTTTTTAATACGTCAAATACAATATTCATGTCGTGTCTTCAGAAAAATCTTATTTTATAATATTGTCATAGTAATAATTATTGTATGATATTTTTCAATCATACATTCTAACCAATTGAATAATAATTAAATATTTTTTTTTCTCTTTCATCTATAAGCAATACTCAATTGAATAAATTGATAATTCGGTTATGTGAATGTGGACGTCTAATAATATGCAAAACTTATTTGTCCTGGATATTGTATTAGAAGAAACAATGTTCTAAAAATCATACTGCTTTCTTTGTGTTTGTCATCCACCTAGAATGCACCTTTTTATTTTCAAATGGTCAACACAAAATTTTATTGCTGTTTCTTCAAAGTATTTAAAAACCTATACGCTAGTTATGGGTCAAAATCATAATTATGTATTTCATAAAGGACTTATTTAAAATTGGTTATTAATATTAAGTGAGACATTATTTGCAAAAACTGAAATATGCTTATGTTCCTACTTGAAGGTCTTTGACCTTCATTATCTCGTACTCCTTAGAATTCAATTTATAAGCTTTTTTTCCACTTGACAATATTTGCTAAGTTTCTTTTCTTTCTAATGTCCTTGAACTTTGTGCATCTCTTGGGATTGTTTGGCTCCAACAAAATTGTTCTGAATCAGGATTTGATTCAGCTTTGTTTCAATCTCGAGGTTTTAACAAGAACATTAATGTTTTTGAATTTCCTTATAACATAAACATTTTTGTTTTTTTATTGCTCCTGCCATCATGAATATGAGACCCATCAATATAAAAATAAAATATTTGAATGAAAAAGTGAGAACAATTATTTATTCTTGATGATATTCACGCACAAACAACCCTTTTATAATTAATAATTTTTCTGATAATATCATTTATCATTTTAAATTTAAAATTGTAGGACTTTTGTACAGAAGTTCGAATGAAAGTATGAGAATGAACGAGTGAATGGTCCGGCGAAGGAGGAGGGGGAAGTCGACCTCAAAAATTTTGAGTGAGAGGAAAGATCACTATGCAATTTTGGGACATCTATTTGCTCCACTTTTTTTATTCAAAGCGGGCGTTCCATGTGGTCATTTTTTCTTTTAAAACCTTGACTAAATAACATAATTCAATTTTCAGAATACACCTACACGTACAGTTTTCACCTTTCCAATCTTATTTACCCTCTTATATGAGATCAACTTTTTAGAATCTTTACTTTTTCTTCGTCTTTTCTCCCGCTATTGTTCGTAGGATCAACAAGTGACACGACCAGACCAGACCGCATATAAATTGGGACTCGACCGGTGGTCCTCGTAGTTAGAGCTTGGAACAATCTGGAAGGCCAACATGAATATATTATTATTATTACTTTAATTAAATTAAATTGTCGTGTGTGGCGGCTATCATTAAACCCGCCTGCCGTGTGCTGTGCTCTCAAAGTCGCAACGTTCTAAAACAAAAAAGTGTGCACGATAAATATTAAATAACAAACGCGTACAGGTCTACCCCATCGCAGCGTCTCCAATTTGAAACCTGAGCGGACCGGTCCACGCGAGTCGTCGGCGCATCGTTCCTATTCCTCAAGCGCGTCGCCGCCGGCGATTTGTCCCCCCCTCCTCTTCCGGTGAGATTTCTGGCCTTCCGAATTCTTCTCTGTCTTCGTCTTCTTCGCCGTTCTTCGATGTAGAGTTCCTTAATCTCGACAATCGACATCGCCTCCTTTTCCTCTTATTTTGGCATTTTTTCTCAGATTTTATGGGCGATTTTGGTGAGTTCTGATGATTTTGCTTGGATTGTCACTTAGGCGTCTAGATCTTGAACTAGAGATTTGTCCTCGTAGCGTCTTATTATTTCGAGATTTTTGTCTGTTTTTTCTCTTGGCAGTCACCAGGAGTAGCTTTTTTTCCTTCATTACGCCCCTCGTTTTCTAACTAGGTCTCTGAAGTGTATGGATCTTAGATATGTTGAGGTTTAGCCTCATATTATAGTTTTTTTATGGTTTTCTGTGCTTGCTGTCTGATCTTCCAGAGTGTTGCTTTGTTTTTTAGGTTAGACGGATAACCACTTACTGTTTTTCTCTTTGGCATATGTGTTTCTGTCGATATTTGTTATCTCAATTATGTTTGCGTCATATTGATTTTTACACCAACTGCTTAGTGTTTCTTTTGATGTCTGAGACTCTGATGAAGCTTTTTTCATTTCTCAGCAGTTAATAGAAAGAAAAGGCATCATCTATCGCATCTTGTGGGCGCCCTTGTGGAACTAGGAATTATAAGTTGAGGTAAGCTTTTGATTTTAAATTCGATGATGCACATACTTATGTCTTAAGATTACTGAAATGACAAACTGATAACTCGCTTGCACTTCATTTCATATCTGATGAGAAGCGAATATAGTTTTCTCTTTTGGTAGACACTCGTGCATTTACATATGAATACCCCTTCTTAGTGAGACCTAGTAGTACATGTGAGTAACCCTTTTGGCTTAGCTGAAACAACTGATAAGTTGAAGTGTTGATAAGTAATTTATTTGGTGAATTTTATTTTTAAAAATAAATAGTTGCACGATTGGATAAAATTACTTATATCAATAACAATTATTTAGTTGTAACTTATTTTTTGGAAAAAAATAAGCAGCCCTCCCCCGCTTATTTTTTTTTAAACTTATAAGTAGATTTGATATCTCCTTAGCCATATTATAAAGTTACCAAATGCTGATTTTTTTCAAACTAAATTGTATGCTGCTTATAAGCTTAGCCAAACGGGGCCCCTAAGCCTTTTCTCCCTCCCCTTAGTTTTCATCCGCATGTGCCCTTTACTCTGTAGCACACAGTTATTCAGCTTTCTCAAGTTTAATGTACTGTGATTTGCTGGTGCATTCACAATTTAAATGTGTCATGAAACTTGGTTAGATGGCCCAGCTTCAACTTAGAAGTTGGTGGAAAAAGGTTTCATGTCAGTGGATATCTGCGAATTTGTAACAAACCATGATCCATATCTATTTCATTGTTTCTCTCTCTCTCAAAAAAAAAAAAACACTATTTCATTGTGTTTGCCTGAAACACACCTATGTGATTAAACGAACCTAATGAGAATGAATATGATATTTTGATAGGTACCTTCATATGCAGTCTGTTGATGTCTTATTTTTATCAACAACAACAACAAAGCCTTATCCCACTAGGTGGGGGTCGGCTACATTGATCAACTTATCTCCTTCCTTGTGACCAACTTATCTTTTTGCTTGAATATACACCCTATCTGCTTGTTCCACTGATAAATTGAAGATCCCAAAACTTTCTTCTTTGTGTTTCATGGAAAGTCAATAGCATTAATCTTGACAAAAGAACAACCTTTACCTCTGTAGTCTCTTGTTGTACGCAGGGTTGGTCAATCAATGTGCAATGTAGCACAAGGCAACTGTAATACAAATTCTCAAGTGATTCTTTTTTGTAGCCTGTTTTATCTCTATGAGACATATACGGAGGTCTTAATCACATTAGATAATTATGTTTGAGCCTTTACAAACGAGGATTGTCTCTCTTCAAGTTTGCATGCTGGCTTAAAGTTACAGAAGAAGCTAGGTTCAGTGCATTTAATTTTATTCAAACAATTGTACTATGCTTATTACAAAAGTTTTGTCTTAAAATTGCAGAAGAAGCTAAGCTCAGTTTTGTTATTTTTTTTTTCAAACAACCGTACTATACTTATTGTAAAAGTTTGGTTTTCTTTTCATGAGTTTTAGGCAACTTCTTTACCGACTAGTGTGTTTGTGGGAATTTTTTTTTTTTGAGAAGATAAAGGATGTGAGCCAGGTGCTCACATCCAATTTTTATTCATTATGAAAGCCTATATCTATTACAAAATATCTTATAACCTCGCCCACTCACTCACCAAATTTCTAGCTACTATTACAATGTTATCAATATAACACCTTTCTCCCTTGAAAATGCAATCATTGCATCGACGGCATATTGCCCATAAAACTGCAATTGTTTTGATTCATTGTCTTTTTTATGCATATAAGTGTAAATTGTTGCCATGCCTTCCTTGTCTAAATGACCGCTGAAGAGCTCACATCCAGCCAATCACATCCAAGATCCTGCCATGTCCTTCGTGTTTGTTGGAATTAAGTTGTCTATACTCGAGCATCCTTCTTTATGATGATTTGTTGACAGAGTTTTTAGCATAACAATGATTATCATTATAGCCATTGTGCCGTTTACTTGAGTAACTGTTGGTTTACTTAAGTTTGATTTGCTTTTCATGAGTTTTTAGCATGACTGTTGTGTTTCTTGATGCCTGCTCGTTTAGCTGTTGGTTTACTTGGGTTAAAACAATAGTTGTCAAATTTTAGGGTACCAAGTGCTTATCGACATTTTCTCGGTGTTTCTCAGTTATCAACAAGGAGAGACAAGTTTCCACACATTGATTCTGATAAAAGAATATTTGAGAGAGGTGTTCTTGTATAAGGTAAAAAGTTGAGCCTTTTTTTTTGTATCATGCATTTTTTTGTCAAGTGTGCATCAAAGTCGGCGATCATTTCTTGTGCTGTTTTGTGTTGGGAATGAAACTTCCAACTCTTTGCTGCCTATTCAAAACTCTTCATTTCAGTAAGTTGTCTGCAATTTTACTGCATAGTGAATCCTGTGTTACTGAAAATTTATATGTGCTTCATAGTTAAAAATTCATTCATGTTAGTAAGTTTGATGAGTTCTCAATTCCAATTACATTAAGTATTACTCAAGGGTGTTTTTCACATTATCTTGGAACCTAAGCAGTTCTACATCATTCTTTTGATTTTATGATGATCGTCTGGAATAACATGATGCAATTATGACATTTAGAAAAGAAATTTCTATCACAAGTTGGTCAATTAGCAAATTTACAGAATTTGATTTATGTTCTGTTATTCTTTAGGAAACTCCGTCTATGTTTTATAGCCGGTCCCAAGCCCGGATAAAGGAGGGTTGTGTTAGGCCCTGACAGTCAGCATAAAACCCTGTCGAATCTTATGAACATGGATCAACGAATGGCATCGTATGATCCATGTAGCCGATCCCACCTAGTGGGATAAGGCTTTGTTGTTGTTGTTGTTGTTCTGTTATTCTTTAGGAACTAACAGCGATTTCTCTCTTCTATGAGATGCACTTCCTTGCATCATTTCATGTATATGCAGGTGTCAGATCTGATTTCTGTACTATCAAATGGATGCCAAGAAGTTCTTGCAAATGGTTGAAGAGAAGAAGAAGAAAATTTTGGAGAAGAAAGAAGCCCCCTTGAAATGGGAACAGAAGCTGGAAGCTGCTGCCAAAGCAAAAGCTGATGCAGAAGCTAGGGAGAGGAAGCTGAGAGTCATCAAATACAAGAAGAAAGCCAACTCTGAGTCTGATCATGAAACTGATTCTGATAGCAGTGTTTCTGAAAGGAGGAAGCATAGGAAGAAGAGAATTCACAGGAAGCAGCACCGGAAACATCGGCACTCTGACTCATCAGAAGACAGTGGAAGAAAGAAATACAGATCAAAGAAGAGAAGCTCAAGTTCAAGTGACGAGGATGGTACGGATGGCTATGATAGTAATTCTGATGATCATCGCAGGAAAAGACACACTCACAGGAGGAAGCATAGGCATCACTCATCAAGGTCAGATTCCAACAGCTCAGGTTCAAGTAGCGAAGAAGACGAAGAAAGAACAATAAAAAAGAATCATTACAGGCACAAGCGTCATAGATCAAGTTGTGGAGATTCTAGTTCCGACTCCGAAGGGAGAAGCCATTCAAAGTACAAGCATCATCGCAAATCAAGTGTTGATGACTCCTCTGATCATGACGATCACAAGTCTCATCGGGGTCACAGTTCTCGCCAGCATCATCACAACCATGGGCACAAGCATAAAAAATCTGCTGAGCCCAATGTAAATCCTGAGGGATCTCAAAATAAGGATTCAACCATGGAGATGAATTGTATCTGAGTTCGAGGCAATGCTGATGTTCATCTGCTCGTCACAGAGCCGGTTATGGGTCAGCAAAACAGGAACTTTGCTGTTGAGTAAACGTTCCATGAGAGAAGAACAGGAAATTGTAAGTTAGTTGTGTAACTTGGTTATTATTAACTTCTAATTGATATGTTGGCTTTTCACTGACGACATTGAAGATTGCTTGTTATGGCTATTCGATCTGCTGTGATTCTCAACTTGTAGGATTGTGGTTGCTAAGTGTAATGCCAACGGCTTCGAGGCATGGAACTTTGCACTGTTGGGCCTTGCCCACCCTCCACCCTAAAAGGATTAAGCTTGGACTTTCAACGTAATATACTAATGCTAATCAATTTTTTCTACTTTAATATTATATATTCTAGATTAATTAAAAGCTTCTAAATTGAGCAAAAAAATCATTTTTTTATAAATATATAAATACTTTTTGGGGCTTTATAAACGAAGATAAAAGGGGTTTACAGAAAGAACTTAAAATAATTTTACTTCTCCGTGTGTGATAATTTGTAATCTTACTAATAGTAAAGCGTTAAATTGAAAAAAAAATCAAACATAATTCTGATTTTACTCGTACACACTGGGGGTAACAATATTTTTATATAATAAGACATCGATTTCAGAATACAAAAGTTGAAGCCTAGAATTGTTAGTGGAGGATACTACTTCGTGGAAGACTCATGTACGACGTTGTTGATGCCCGTTTTAATGCATTGTCCTCCGAGAGACTAGCGAGACATATCATTCGATGCCGTATCTCTAAAACCCGGCCCAACTTGGTCGGAAGGGGTGTCTAGCCCCAGTCTGCGAGTTATCTTAAATTCGTGTTTGAGATTGATCCATTTTAGTTTAGTCAAATCCGATTAGTTCAACCGATGAATTCAAGATGATATGGTCGAGTAAGCATGAAATAAATAATTATGATAAAAATTTTAGAACATTTACACACGTGTGTACACATATATATAGTTTACGCTTCAACTTTTTTTCCCATTTTCATTGCATATTATGTGATTTATAATTAGACTTAATTTCTTAAACCTCCCCTCACGATTTTTCGCACTTAATCCTAATATTAGAATATTCCTAAATTATACTACTATTTTCACTTTAGCTATCCGTCTAATCATATGAACTTTTTCATTTCTTATTTTGTCTACTATTGAAATACTAAGCTACCTTTCTCCTCTCATGAGGCGGTAGCTGTGAGCAGTTAATTGTGAAGACGCTATTTGTGGGAATGTTGTAATTATTGCAAAATGGTGTACGGATATTTAAGGTTTTTCCTGGCTCCTCTACTTTGTTACACATAGTCAAATAAATTATTCTTGGAATTGGGTCATGGTGTTCGATCCTAGTATTCTTCTTCTGTTGCAGTGTATTCGCCAGATTGAAAGGCACGAATAAGTGCATTGATCTTTCCGGGTTCCCATTTTTGACATTTTTTGCCATTTTTTAAATCCACGACACGTTTGTCTCAAAGACTGAAATTTCATTGACGAAGCAATTGAAAGGTCACTGCATTAATTGGTATGGAGCCCGTAAAATCCAATCCGGCGATCCATCCGGATTGACGATCAAATCAAATGATTAGAATGGTTAATATAAATTAATAAAAAGAATAAAATATATTAAATAAATTTCTCTCATATTTTCGTCTAATGACCGACTCCCCCCATCCATCCACCCACACCTTTTTATATTGTTTTATCTTAAAATTATTTTTTATTATATATTGTTTTAATATTTATACGTGCTTTATATTACAACAACAACAAAGCCTTATCTTATTAGAGTCGACTACATGAATCATACGACGTCATTCCGTTTTATTAGTAATCAAACATTTCGATATATTATTCACCAATAGATCTTGCTCTATTAGTTCGTCAAATATTCGTCTTGGCCTCCCTCTCCATCTTTTAATCGGACTCTAGATTATTTGATCTACTCTTCTTACTGGCGCATTTAATGGTCTTCTTTGAACATGACCAAATCATCTCAAACGATTCTCTACCATTTTTTCACTAATAGGAGCCACTCCGATTCGTTCACATATATGGTCATTCCTAATCTTATCTAATCTTGTATAATCACACATTCATCTCAACATCCTCATTTCGACTACCCCCACTTTACGTTCATGTTGTCTCTTCATAGTCCAACATTCACTACCATATAACACTATCGGTCTTATAGTAGTATGATAGAATTTTCCTTTAACTTTATTGGATACTTTTCTATCACAAAGAACTCCAGTGACTTTCCTCCACTTACACCAACCAGCTTGAATTCTATGATTAACATCGTCATCAATCTCACTATCTTGTCTTATAATTGATCCTAAATATTTAAACTTTGTCACTTGAGAAATTATATCCTCCCCTAAACTAACTTCCAAATCGTCTCTAAGTTGTTTATTTGTGAAATTGTTATGTATATATTTTGTTTTATTCCTACTTAAACGAAAACCCTTTAACTCCAACGTATTTCTCCATATTTCTAATTTTGTATTAATCTCTTTTCTTGAATCCGCTAAAAGTACTATATCATTCGCAAATAGCATGCACTTAGGTACCTTCTCTATGATACTCTCGGTTATAGCATCGATAACTAAGTTAAATAGATACGGACTTAAAGTTGATCCTTGATGTAGGCCAATTCTTATAGAAAATTTATTTGTCTCACCTCCGGGTGTCCTAACCCTAGTCAATGACCCATCGTACATATCTTGTATTACCTTAATGTATGCAACATTCACCCTCTTCTTTTACAAGGCTTTCCAAAATACATCCCTTGGTGTCCGATCATACGCCTTCTCTAAGTCAATGAAAGCCATATGTAAGTCTCTTCTCCTACTTCGATACTTCTCCATTATTCCCCTTAATAAATAAATTGCTTCTGTAGTGAATCTTCCTGGCATGGACCCAAATTGTTTCTCAGAAATACTTGTATCCATTCTCAATCTATGCTCAATCACTTTTTCTCATAATTTCATTGTGTGACTCATAAGTTTAATTTCTCTATAATTTCCACAATTCTGAATATCCCCTTTATTTTTGTAAATAGGAACTAATGTACTTAATCTCTAATCATCAGGCATCTTTTTCGATCGTAAAATTTCATTAAATAGTTTACATAACCACAACACACCTTTTTCTCCTAAACATTTCTAAACTTCAATCGATATACTATCCGGTCCAACGGCTTTACCATTCTCTATTTTCTTAAGAGCTTCGCTAACCTCCGAGACTCTAATTCTACGATAAAATGACCTATTAAGCTTACATTCGCTAACTGTCAAGTCCTCCAAATCATAACTGGAACCTTCACATTCATCATTAAATAGCTTATAGAAATACTCTTCCCATCTGTTCTTAATATCTCATTCAGTAACTAAAACCTTGCCAACTTTATTTTTTATGCATTTTACTTGATCCAAATCTCTCGACTCCTTCTCTTTATTCCTTGCAATTTTGTAAATCCTTTGTTCACCAGCATTTGTCCCTAACTCCTTATAAAACCCCTCATATGCTTTAACACGAGCATAATTAACTGTCTTCTTAGCCTCCCTTTTCGCCAAACGATACTTTTTCCAATTGTCAGACCTATTGTTCAAGTGTATCGCCTTGAAATAATTCTTCTTATTACGCACCTTTTCTTGGACCTCCTCATTCCATCATCAAGTCTCCTTATCTCATGGTCCAAAATGTTTTAATTCTCCTAAAATGACTTTAGCAACCATTTCAACATTTTTTGCCACATTCTCCCACATGATACTAGCATCTTCTTCTAACTCTCACACACTTTCCTTTAATAACTTACTTCTAAAAATCTCTCGCTTCTCCCCCTTTAACTGCCACCACTTGATCTTTCGATAAAAAACTGTTCGAGATTTTGATTTTATATATTTCATTTGCATATCAAGAACTAACAATCTATATTGTGTAGTCACCTCATGCCCAGGAATTACTTTGCAATTAGTACAGCGTCTTTTATCAGTATTTTTTGTCAAGAAAAAATCGATTTGAGACCTATGAATTCCACTTTTGTATGTGATTAAATGTTCCTCTCTCTTCCTAAAATAAGTGTTGATAATCTTAAGGTCGTATGCTAAAGAAAAATCAATAATAATTTGTCCTTCCTCATTCAACTCCCCAAAATCAAAACCACCATGAACCCTTGCATGTGGTCCTGCCACTTTACCAACATGTCCATTAAGGTCTCCCCCAATATAAACTTTCTCGATTGTTGGTATACTTTCAATCAAACCCTCCATATCTGTCCAAAACTTTTTCTTGAGATGTGATTCTGCTCCTACTTAGGGTGCATATGCACTAATAATGTTCATAGTCTCCTTTCCAACAATTACTTTCACGGATATGATTCGATCCTCAATCGTTTTAACTTCCACAACATTCTTCCTCCATTTTGCATCAACGATCATACCAACATCATTCCTTCCCTTTACCTTACCTGTGCACCAAAATTTGGAACCATTTAACATAATCTCTTTACTTCCCTCTCCTACCCATCTAGTTTCTTGCAAGCATAAGATACTAATCTTACGCTGGTCCATTACTTGTGCCACCTCGAGGCGCTTCTCATTCAACGTCTCAATATTCCAAAAACCTAATCTGACCTTAGTCTCATGAACTAGCTTCTTTAACCGCCTCCATTCATTAGAGTGCGGTAGCCCTTGCTCATTTAACACTGCATTCAGATGAGGATACAGCGGCTCTTGCTCTCTTATCATTGTACCCGAGCTGTACAGCGCGTTACTTACGGGTAACGACCTAGCATTAACACAATATATTCGTTGATCCATGTTTATAAGATTCGACAGGATTTTACGCTGGCTGTCGGGGCCTAACACAACCCTCCTCCTTTATCCGAGCTTGGGACCGGCTATAAAACATACGTGCTCTATATTAAATTAAACAAAAAAAGGCTGTTGAGCCTTGACATTATTGGACTTTGTTCTGAGGCAAAGCTTTAATCAGAAATCTCATTATTGAGACCGAAAGAATTACTCGGATTTGAGTAAAAAACAACAACAAAACTGCATAAGATACATGAAGTTTTTCAGTATTGGTCCTGGAACTTCATGGACATGGTGAAATTTCATTATTGGTCCTAGAACTTCATGGACATGGTTAGAAGTTTTTCAGTATCTTTTCTTTCGATACACCGTCAGCCACAAGCTCAGAGGTAACATCCTGTCAAGAAAGACAGTCATATCAATTATGGAAGATAACAGAAAAAAGTGCCAACTTTAAATCAAATGCCATGACATGTTAATACTGTGCATAAACAATAAAATGCAATTACAAGAAAAAATGAGACATTTGTGCTGATATCTATTTTATTTTACATGTTTTTTAGAGCAAATTTTATTTTACATGTTATCTTATCATGAAATGTGGTACAGATGTGTGCAGTTAAAAGTGCAAGGAATCCTAGCTAGTTATAGATAATGAAAATAGATTCCAAGTGCTTCACTGTCATGCCACCAATTTTAGCTAGTACCATAGCATTTCATGCAATAAAAGTACTATGGAATTACAGATGTCACAGAAAGGTATAATCTTGATGTCATTTTATTCTTTAAATACTATGGTTATGACTAAAACGCAGGAAATTTTTCAAGCATCATTTATGCGAACAAGAACTGTAAGTGTTTAAACCACATGCTAATACCGAGTTTAAGCAGAAACCATAGATCCTGATTTCCCTGACTGTGGGCGGTTATTACAGGAGACAATGTCAAATGAGTTAGGCCCAAACTGTTGCAAGCTAAAAAACTCAAGGAAATTGTTCCTCGTTCTAGATGAGATAAACAACACTTGTCCAACAAAGGATATCAAGTTCTCATTGTCTTTTAACATGTAATGCAGGTACTTGGGGAACAAAAAAAAAAACATTATCATTGAAAGATATACCTCGGTCATCTGTTTGTGTCCACAAAGCACAGCTCCAGTCAACAATGGATCTGCAATCTGCTTTACCTTCAAGAAAGCAGCCTGGAAATCATTCAGAATAACTCAATCAGTACTAGAAGAAGTTACAGCCTCCTTGGAGAAAGTATGGAGATGAATGTAAATATACCTGTACATAACCTCTTTCCCCTTCCCATTTATCATCAGGTTGTGACAGAACAGGTATTACTTTAACACCACTGGACTCCCAATCCTTGAATCTATCCTGTAAAACAAAACAATATTTAATATAGAGAACTGGCTTCCAGCATCAGGAACATGGTAATATAATGTTCTATAAAGTAATGAGATCTGTGCACCTGATATGCCATTCTCTGAAGGTTTCTTGCTCCATAATAGAGCCTCACATCTGATCGCTCATTTGCATGGAAACCTGATTCAATTAACGAGCGGATTGGACTGCCAACGAATAACAAGGATAAAAGGCATATCAGCAAAGAGTGCAGAATAGGTATAGGATTTGTGAAGAACATATGAAATTTCTTGCTGGATCACATAGTAGATGTCTTGCCAATAAGAAGAGAGAACTAAGCAAACACTGAAAACTATTCTCCAATTAACATCAGAAAGACAAAATAGTGGACGAAATGTCATATTGCGCATTAGGTAAACTATTGCAGAGTTGTCAGAAAGAAGAGAGAACCACCATTCTTACAAAAAAACCAACCATGGTTTGCACTAAGAAAACACACAGACCTCCCTCACTTTCCCTCCTGCTTTCATCCCCCATTGATTCCGAGGATGATGACTGTGCATCCCCATCGGTTCTTTCATGAGGACTGCTTCTGTTTCCACTCTCCCACGACCGTCATCTCCTCTGTTCTTCCATAAGCAGAAGAGGCCCTTGGCCTGCTTTCATCCCCCTTTGATTCTTAGGATGATGACTGTGCATCCCCATGGGTTCTTTCATGAGGACTGCTTCTGTTTCCGCTCTCCCACGACCGTCATCTCCTCTGTTCTTCCATAAGCAGAAGAGGCCCTTGGCCAGCTACCACTGATTCATTCAATGCTTCACTTTGCACATCTCCAATCTCTACTCTGGATCCGAGGTTGGTGAATAGGTTGGCCATAAGGTTGGGCTCCAGAGATGGCCATTCCCTACTCAATTATCTTCTGCAGAACTCTTGACAATCTAAACATATACTCTATCTTGAGGGGCACAGAGAAGCAGACATCATCGGATGCATGAACTTTCCTTCCCCATTCGTAAATACTCTTCTCACATTTGGGTCACAATTGATCATGGGGAAGCTACGGAAAGAAGTGGAAGATTTGTGGTTAATGATGTAGTTTCTTCTATTACTGTCTCTGGAGAGCTTCATAACCAAGAAGTACAAATAAATTACTTCAAATCATCACAGACTGATTATAAGTTTATAACAGAGGATGATCGAAGATAGAATCAAAATTCCTGAAGCCAAACGTCATACGTTTCCTTTCCTTCCATATGACAAAACATGATTCTTCCTTGTAATATCTACGTTATGAAGATGTGTTTGGATAATGTTGTATTGAAAAACTATGTGCAGTTCTTTTTCGGACAAAAATATGTCTTGGATCAAACTCACAAAAATCCGATCCTTTTTTGAAAATTTAAACGAATCAGTACAACGGTGTCGCTTACAATCAACCTATACCTGATCCCGGATCCGGTTGCGAATATGAGGACGGTAGGGAAGGCGTCAGGCGGGGAGATCCGCTCCACCTCGAAGCCCTTCCCCATGACGCCGCTGAGCTCCACGGCGTCCCCCCTCCCGAGCCCGCAGAGGAGCTCCGCCGTCGAGCCAGGCACCGGCTTCACGAGGAACTGGAACTCCCCCCTTGAGGCAGCGAAGGTAGGAGGAGACGCGATGGCGAGGAACACCGGCTTCTCCGATCCGGGGATGCGGAGCTGGAGGTACTGCCCCGGAACGGTGTGACCCGCGGCGAGGTCTGGGGAGTCGGAGACGTCGACGGCGACGTGGAAGAGGGAGGCGTCGGCGGAGGCCGGGGCGACGAGGGAGAGGGGTGCGGAGATCCAGGTGGCGGCGTCCTGCCGGACGGCTGCGGCGACGGCGACGGAGAGTGGGCGGCGGTGGAGGAGGCGGAGGCGGGGGAGGAGGTGGCGGAGGCCGGGAGACATGGGGCGGTGGCGGAGGGCGGGAGGGGGCGGGCGAGCGAGGGCGAGAGTGACCGCGGCCATCTCCGCCTTTATAATAATATTATTGTTCTTTGTCTTTTAAAAGATGGAAAAGTTTCCGGAGTTCGGTCGGGCGCCGCCGCCTGGGCGGAGTTGGGAGGGAGGGTCGAGGGTGAGGTGGATGTACGGACGGCTTGGCTGCTCCGAGACCGGAACTTTAGCGTGGAGTTGGGCAGAGCTTTCCTTTTTGGAGGCCATTTTTTTGGTACAAATGGATAATTTAGAGGTGTTTTTCTGTGGCTCTCATTTATATATATATATATATGATATTATATAATCTAATAAAAGAGGGACACCGTTTCCTATAGTTATTAATGACAAATATGAATATAATTATTTTTAATTATTTATTGTGTTACAAAACTATTTTTGAGCTCCTCTATCTCATAATTATTACTTGTTAAAGTCATATGATTCCACAACACAAATTTATTTCTAATATAGTCATCTTGCTTAGAAATTGCTTTGACATATTCATAAATTAGAGTAAAATAAGGATAGCATTCTCTCAATCAAAAGTTTAAGTTAGATGTTTAGTAAATATTGTTGTAAAGTAAAATTTAAAATTTTGAATACATTTTTTTGTGAAGGGTTTAATGTGCATGCTCAGAACCATCGGATGGTGCATTAACAATAGATCATAAGTCGCGCAAGGGCCATTCAAGTGTCGGTTCAGCATAAGTCAAACTTGATGTCTTCACATTAAACCCTTTTATAAATTATTCATGAGAAAAATGAAGGTGTTTCTTTTTTCTAAAAAAAGAAAATTTTGTCCTTTTTAAAAGAAAAACATGGTTATCAACTTCATTAATTAAATAAATTTGTTATTAAAATTATCAATAAATTATTAATTAAATCGTTAATTTTGTCAAAAGATCTTAAAAGTACTGTTATCAAACTCAAATTGGATTGACCAATTAGACCAATCCGACCGTGATCATTTATCAGTTAGCTAAAATGTATCCATCATTTTGAATCGATTTGGTCCGGTCAAATTCGATCAAGAATCGGGTTGGACTGACTGACCTAGACAAGTCTAATGAATCGGCGGGTGGGTTTTTTTATTTTCAGTAAAAAAATAAATTACAAACAACTAGTACTAATAAAAATTAGTAAAAATATAATTATGATATTATTATCTTTAATATTATTAATATTATTTTGTTAATATTTAAAAGTGGTTTATATAAAATAAATAAATCACATTCTTTAAAAAATATTAGAATATAATGTTTTAAATAGGTTGATGTAAATTATATTAGAGCCAATGGTCTACACACATATATATTTCCTATAATATAAATTGAATAAGATGAGTTGATAAAATCTTTTTAAAATGACATAGAAAATTATATTTAAAAATAAAATTATATAATTGAATATAAAATTGTTTACTCGAATGAAAATTGTCACGACCCTAATTTAACCCGCGAGTTAAACCAGAGTTTGCGACTCATTACGAACAATAAAAAAAATTATGCGTGATGTAATTTACTCTTCTTTTATAACATAAGAGTAAAAGTATATCATTAAATAAATTACATAATATGTGATCTTTTCAGAGCAAACTGATACACCTTAAGTCGTACATTTGACAAAATGACTTTATTTTTAATATAACTTATTTTGACATAAATAATATACACAACTAGCTCTCTCGACATCTTAATAGAAGGATAAAAGAGACATAAATCCTCTCATCATACCACCAAGGATGTTATAGAATTCTTTTATGACTATCACCTCTCACGATCCCCAATGAGCTATATGAATCTGAAAAATATTAAAAATAACATTATGAGCTAAAAATAGCTCAGTAAGTTGATCACTCATAAGTTATATGTTACCATCTAATAAATTTTGGGAGACATAAAAAATACAAGCATTAATCATAATATCATAATCAATATTTTCATACATTTAATAAATACATATTTAACATTCCAATCGAAATCATCACACCCAATTTATAATCATAGTCATTTAATCATATCAAATATGTGTATGCAATGCAACACTTTCATAGATATGCACGGATCACCAACTAGCTAGTGGTTAGTAAATGGACTCTAGAGGTGGCTCCCATCGTGATCAGCGATGTAGCACTTAGCTTCATTCTACCTCATCCTTTTCGCGAGACAAAACATATAACGATACGTGGACTCTAGAGGTGGCCACTACGGATTCTAGAGGTGGCCCCCATCACGACTACTCACGATATGACACTTAGCTTCGCATGACACTTAGCTCCAGTCTATCTCATCCCATTATTGGGGAACAAAATGATGAATTGGACTCTAGAGGTGGCTCCCATCGTGATCAGCGACGTAGCATTTAGCTCCAACCATCATATATGCAAATGCAAGCAGATGTCGATGCATGATTCATCACATGACCATCATATCTCGAATATCAAAAGATGAATATGAAATACCATTTCAAACCGAACAAGATTGCACTTCTCATAATTCATTCATATTATATCATATATGCTTTTCAAATGTGCAATCATATAATCATTCAGATATACTTTTCATAATTGTATTTCTTGAAATCAATTCATAACATATCCAAAGCATATTCAATAATATCATAATCAATGTCACACCAAATCCAAAAGAAGTGAATACATAGAGTAGGAGAAACCAACTTACCTATAAGAGCTATCAAAATATTTTTCCTTTCCTTTTTCACTACTTTACTCTTCTACTCCTATACAATAATAATAAGAAACACATCACTTCTATGATCTGAACAGAAGTCTATCACACATGAAACACAATAAATTGAAGAGGTGCATGACCCTTGGGTATTTACTCTTATAACTTAAGTAACTATTTATCACAAGAGTTGACATACTATTAAGACAAATTATATACATAATAAAAGAAAATTCGTATTTGTTTGAATTGATAACAAATTTGTTCATTACAATTTTGCTTACTTCCTAGTTGCTAATATATTAATCTATAAAAGTTTCAGATCTTATTTCATTGTGATTTGTTCACAAGAAAATCAACATTCAGCCTAACTTTTATCTTGTTTGTATGTTCTGATAGACTGAGTGTCCTTACTTTTATGATTTATATAAAATAATAAACACTCCTTTTTCTCATAATTTTAATTTCCCAAATAGTAGACATCCTAGGGTGCAACTCATAAAACTACCTAAATTTATATCTATTTGTACTGAGCACAATAAATTTAACTAGTACTAGCATAATTTGCCCTAAGTTTCATCCTGACAAAAAGGAACATGTAGAATGATAAATCAATAACTTTCTGTACTTTATATGAAGTACATGCAACTTTTGTACTCTAAAGACCATTAAATATAAATTTATATGATTACATATCCAATTTAATACCTAATTTGCAATCCGGACTAACAACTTTATTAAACAGTATGATAGACCCTTAATCCTATTGGCATAACTTTCGTTTCTTAAATCCTATTAACATGATTCTAAATCTCATGTAAACTAGACTCGGAGATAATTCTACATGTTAAATTTCATAATTTTTAAGGATGAATTGATATAAAAGAAAATATTAGGAAGAATACCATCGGTCTAGGGTTAGAATCTTCACCTTTAATGATCTTCCTTATCGAATTTCTTTCAAAGTCCATGAAAGGAGTCGTGGTCTGAAAGTTTTTGTGTGTTGTCTAGAGAGAAGGATAAGACCATACGAATTGTTTCATATTTTTATCACCTGAATAGGTCGGTTGGAAAAATACCCTAAACATGAGGTGGCAAGCTGCTAGCTTGCATGTCAAGAGTTGAAATTCTTGTCCAATTAAAATTTAACATTCAAAATTATTAATTTCATCCCTAATTGATATTAATTAGTATAATATAATCTATGCAATTTATTCACATATTTTATATATTAATTTTTGTTACACACACATATTCATATGCCACTTGGCGATATTTGATTAGTCCACTAGACTTAAATCCAATATTAACCAATCACATGCATAATTAACCATAAGAGAATATGATTTATCATAATAGGATTATTAATCATACTTTATTACTTTAATTAAATTTTATAAAATATTATTATATCACTACGTGACATTACAACATATACTACAACACATATATTCAATTGATTATAGCCATATAATATAGAATCCAATATGGATTAGATCATGGATATTACAAAAATACTAATATTTATTCGAAATTTACCTCTCTTTATATATATATATATATATGTGTGTGTGCGCGAAAATTATAAAATACTAATATTTATTCGAAATTTACCTCTCTTTACCTCTCTTTAGTACTAAGTCCTGCTATGCACGAAAATTATAAAAAATAGTAAAGATATAATTATGATAATTATATTTAATATTACTAATATTATTTGTCAATATTTAAAAGTGTCTTGATATAAAATAAATAATTCACATCCTTTAAAAAATGTTAGAATATAAATCACATTAATAACCCGACTCGAATTAGATTCAGACCGAGACCGAGTCCAGTTGGTGGAAAACCCGTTGGGTCCGGATCAAGATGGAGTTTGCAGTGTAAATACTCGATCCAGACCCGGCCCAGGTTATTAATATATAAGTAAGTTAAGTCTCTTTCCCACTCTTTTCATCTCATCGGTCACAGGCCACCATCTCCCTTCTCTTTCTGATCTCTCTCTCGCCCTCTCCCTCTCTCTTCCACGGCGATGGGTCATGGCAACTGGCGGCTGATCCGACTGCCAGGCACTGGATCGTGGCCGCCAAGCATCGGATCGGGTGAGCCGATCCGGCCCCGCCCTCCTCCTCTCCCTCTCTCTCTACTCCGGCCGCCTAGCGTCGAATCAGTTGCCATAGTCGATTTGCGGTCTCTAGTGGCCAGATCTGACTTGTCAGGTTCCATATCATGGCAGCTGGCAGTGATCAAGCTTCCAGGCATTGGATAATGGCCGTCAAGTGTCGGATCAGTCATTTGAGCCGATCCGGCCGCCAGACATCGCATCGTGGTCGCTGGCATCGGATCGGACACGATGGCAGACGATTCCGACGCAGGCGAACGGCGACGGTCCCGGCTTCATCTGCCTTCCCCTCCCCCTCCCCTGTGACCCTGTCTCATGACTCTGGACGCTAGTGATTTTCGGCCGCAAATCCAGTCAAATTTCTAAATTGTCGGGTCTGACTCGGTCCCGATTCGACCTGGCATATAATTCGGGTCGGGACTGAGTCCGCTTAGACCCGGATCCGGTCCCGAGTTTGCTCAGCCATACTGGTTTCCAAGCACAAATGATTTTTTTAGATTTCATTTATCTAATTATTCTATGGATTTCATTTAGTAGTAACCTATTCATGACAATAATTATCAACATTAACAAAATGGCTGAAAAATACCTTATGTTGAGAAGAAAATAAAAACCCCACGGCTAAGAAATGTTGAGACGTTTGTTGTCTTTTTCTCGTGCAAGCTATTTTTGAATTTAAAGTGTTGGTGACCTTCTCTTGAAAGGATAAGCTATTCCCCTACCATTCATTTGTGCCGAGAGGTGGAGCATGGTTGAGTTTTGTTGAAAGGGTCACCAATGACCATGGTAGATTTGCTTGGAACTTTCTTGCAATATTCTTTTATTTCTCTCGAACCGGACCTAAAGGAATCCACCCGAGAGGAAATACCATGGGTTTGGACTCAGTGCTAACCGAGAGAGAGGTTGGCCGAGCTCCGACTTATGACTTAGGATTCCTTTAAGTTTGGATATGAGGGTACATTGGCACATGCCCCATCTAGATACTCAACATTTTATTTCATCATCGTGAGAACATGATATGTACGTTCTAGGTGAAGATCCCATATGTGTAAGTCTAATTATCGATGAGCACGAGTGTGACCTAGTGATTGGATGACATCCGCCACAAGAATGGAATGCCCACACATGGGAGCGTCTACTTATTTTTAAAATCAACTTCGACACTTAAGCTACTTATCAACGTTTCAACTTATTACTTATTTTGTTTCTGTTAAATCAAACAGTCCCACGTTACATTGTAGGAAATCTAAATTTTCTGTAAAGAGAGATATAATTTTACAATTTACTATTAATATAATGTTTGGAAAAAATAATAAATCAAATTTCTCTAAGAAATATACTTTTTTTATATAGATAAGATTTATAAGAAAGATTAATAATAATAATAATAATAATAATAATAATAATAATAATAATAATAATAATAATAATAATAATAATAATAATAATAATATGGGTCTCTATGTTATCTGATTGTCTTCAAGCCCTTGAGCCGAATTGAATTGAATAAGGCAGATAGTGTACTTAAAGGTTTGAGACATCATCACCTTGTTGGGAAGTCATGATTGTCTTGTGTTTGGTAATTGTCCTCCGCCATTCATGAATCATTATTAGCGCTATTGTTGTTGGGTGGTTTATCGTAGTTTGATCCCCCACTGACATACATGAAAGAGACATGAAGTTTCTCTTAATTGATCGAGCGCTCCTCATGGACTTGAATAACTCGGAACGTTGTAAATTGAATTGAATTAAAATCAAATCAGATTGAAAACGAATCGAATTGAATTAGATTGAAATCGAATTGAATTAAATATATCATGATCATTTGGATATATTGGCATTGTATTGGCAACTGTTGTTGCCCTATTGAATCAAATTGTTATTTGCCAATGATCATTGATTATCGAATTGAAATTCTTTAATTGAGCATTGATTTATTGATCAAACAATTGCTAATTATTAATTAAAAATTTGTTATGAATTTATATTGGTCTTTTAACCCTGATATATTACTCATATTGATAAATTGTTATATTGTTAATTGATAATTGTATTGATTGCTCAATTGACTCATCATCGTATCTTATTTTTAACTGAGCATATTGATTGTTTAGTAGACCTTACATACTGAGTATTTTTTATATTCATGAATATTTTTTTGTACATGGATCCGTGCAACTGAGAAAGCGAACTTTGATAGAAGATTATTATGTAGGTGGCTATACTCAGTGACAAATAAATATTGCACAAGTTTTAGATCGAGTTATCTAGTTTTTATTATTTTCACATTTATTAGAATTGTGAATTTATTGATATTTTAATTATTTTGAATATTATGGATTATTAGTTATTATTATTGAAAAAATATTTTGCATTTATGATTTATATTTCGTAAAAATATTTTATAAAAAATTATGTAGTGTCTCTAGAATGACTCTGAGCACGTGAAAGTCACGTGGATCTCGAGCGTTATTAATGATTGTTTTCCTGTTTACACAAATCAATTCTTTTTTTTATTCGCATGCATGCTTACCTTTGTAATATCTATATATTTTTCTTATATTAAGTTCACTTTTTTTTAGTATATTATTTTTATAGACCCCATTTGGATCATTTCTCTTTATCCCAGGCTCAGATTTCAAATTCCATTAGTTGCTCCCACTTTTGAAGTTCCGCTGGAGCACGCGTTCCTGCTGAAAAAAAGAACTTGATAATCTTGACATTTTGTTCATTTTGCATTTAATACGGTGGAATCACATGAATAGGAAAAATATGTGTTTGGCAAAAATGATGAGAATACAATGCTATTCAGTGAGTTGTTTTATATCCAAACGGTCCTAGTGTTCTAAGTAAGGATATTTAAATAGATTTCTTTAGATTTTAATAGTTTATCATATTCTTACTATAATTCTTTATATTTATTTTTAAAACATATTATTTAGGAAATAAATATCTAATTGTTGAACTTTAAAATTTATGATTTAATACGATTAGAATATAATATTTTATTCTCAAACTTCAAAATTCCTTATAAAAAAAAAAATCTCTATCCTGTTTTTGAAAGAAATCTCGATACTGTTTCGTAATAGGACTAATTCTCTAGTTCGAATCGAACTACTCGCATGCAACCGAGAATATATATTGATAGCATCCAGCCAACTGAAATCTCTCAATCGATCGTCAAATCTTTTTTCTGCTTGAATATTTCTCCAGCGCACGTCGTTCGTCCGTCCCCAGTTCCTCCTGGGCCTCTTCGCCTAGTTGTTGCAGACCCAACTGGTAATGGCGGCAGGAGCACTGAAACGCAGCAACTACGTCGACGAGGAAAAGGTGGTGTACGAGTGCGTCGAGTTTGAGGGCATACTCTTCACCCTGACGCGCCAGGGAGAAGTTGCCACCGCAGAACTCGTTCCCGGCGCCGAGCTCTCGCTGATCAGAGTGACGGCACTCGAAGAATACGAGAGCGTAGAAGACGAGGACGAAGAAGGCGGCAGCTGCATGGAGCATGTCTTCTTCGACTACTACGTCCAAGATGGTGGAATTATGGGGTTCATGGTTTCAGTCTCGGAGAGGCAGATCAAGACGATAATGCGGGCGTATTAATTACAAACAAGATTTATTTCCTAATCTTAATCTTGTATTAATTGGTGTCCAAGTTTTGCAGTCTAATGTATTCTATTCTTGTCTTTTACAAAGTTCTCGTTATGTGGAAGGGAAATTGATGTTATAGTATTATCAAATGTTATAATATTGATGCCGGCCGTCATCTGCATGTCATCCTTATTAATCACAAATCATAATCCTTATTAAGCATGCGATTTCGTAGTGTGCCAAGAGTTGAAAGCTTCTGCTTCAAATTAATTAAGGCTTACAAAGTTACAACCCATTCAAATCAATATATAGGCTTACTATATCAATTCTTTTTTTTATTACTAGTACTAAGTCCCGCGCACGAACATTATAAAAATTGACGAAGATATAATTATGATATTATTATCTTTAATATTATTAATATTATTTGTTAATATTTAAAAGTGATTGATATAAAATAAATAAATCACATTCTTTCGAAATTTACATCTCCTTATATATATATATATATATATATATATATATATATATATGTATATATATATCCTTATGTGTATTAGTACTAAGACCTGCGATGCAAGGACATTATAAAAAATAGTAAAGATATAATTATATTTAATATTACTAATATTATTTGTTAATATTTAAAAGTGGCTTGATATAAAATAAATAAATCACATCCTTTAAAACATGTTAGAATATAAAGTTTTAAATAGGTTCATGTAGATTATATTAGAGGGAATGCTCTACACACACATATATTTCCTATAATATAAATTGAATAAGATGAATTGATAAAATCTTTTTAAAATGACATAGAAAATTATGTTCAAAAATAAAATTATATAATTGAATGTAAAATTGTTTACTCGAAAGAAAAATACTAAAATTTATTCTAAATCTAAATTATTTTCTGAACTAAATTTTCTTTTATTTTAAGGATTTATATGAGAAACCTTTTATTATAAGATCAGTTTTTTTGCTATTTAATGGTAAAAATAACAAGATAAAAATAAACTGTATTATGTTATATTTTATATTTCATATTCTAAGTTTAAATTCTTGAGAGATAACAGTTGATATTTTGTCTATGACATGAGAAAATTATGAAATTATTTATTAATAATATTCTATTATGTATTATTTGGAAAATAACTGAAAATAAAGGTTCTACTTGCATTCAAATTTAATTTACTTTTGTCGATTTAATCTATATTTTAAGATGTACAAATCTTACGATATAATGAAATTTGAAAAAAAAAATCTATCATAAAGGGACTCCTACTTCAAGTCAAAATTTTATTTTCTTAAAAAAATAGATTAGATTTGTATACACATATTAACTTATATAAAAATTTGATACATATCATGGTAAGATGTCACTTGGTGCGCTCTAGTTCTGTCAAGGAAATATTATTTATTTAGTACCTAAAATAATACATTATTTTCTATAAATTATTGGCATGGCATGTGGCTACATCCCCAGAACTATTTTAATGATTTAACTAAATATTTTATTTTATATTCAATCTTATTTAGTTTTTTAGTTATGTAAAATATAAAAAAATAATATTTCAATTTTGAAAGAACCCGAAAATAATTTCTTATTTTTAGCTATAAATATATATAGAAAAATATAAAATTTTTTATTTAAAAAGTTTGTGTAAGATATTTTATTTCCCAAAAAAGTTTGAAAATTATAAATTATTCTGTTATTTATTGTTCTTCATACTCAAATAAAAAATTGAAAAACCAACATATGGCATGCTTAGTTCTAATCGAGATATTGTGTTAATTACTTATTGGAGTTTATTTAAGTATTTTCAAATAGATATTGATTAATTTAGGGTATTAATAAAATCAACAATTCATTATGGCCTATATGGCTTAAATAGAATTGGACTTCCGTAACAAAAAAAAAGTAATACAATTAAATTATGTTAATTTTTCGGACAAAAGGAAGTAGACAAAAAGTTGAGATGGGATAGGATATAATAATAATCTAAGATAATCACGAATGTTGTTTATAAGTTATCATTTAATCAGATATGATAATATTAGCAACAATTTTAGGATATGTTTAAACATCTACTCTTAATTTATACTAGATATTAGGATGCAGATCTCATCTAATATATGATATGTAATCCGATATATTAGATATTATATATATATATATATATATATATATATATGGATTAGGATTTTATTACAGCTATCAATTTAAATATCATTTTTTATTGGCCGTGTCAAGACCGAATAGGATTTGAATAATCATAAGTAAATTAGGAATGTTTCTTTATTTGATTAATTTAATGCAATCTGAGCATATAATTTTTATATTAGGATTAGGATTAAGGTTTGAAATAGATTGAAATTATTAATGTAATTCACTACTAAGATTAAAGAATCCAAAATTAAAAGAATAAAAACTAAATTACGATAATAGTTAGTATAAGGATTAAATAGGCTGCGATTATTAGTGTTATTAAAGTCCTACTTTTACTCGGATTAAAGAATCCAAAACTAAATGAACAAAATTTAACTGCTACATGTTAAATTACATTTAATCATATATTTAATTGAATTTTAAATATTAGTATAAAATATAAGAATAAAAATCAACGTGTAAACTAAGTTTTGTTTGTCTTAATAAATTATATATAAATATTATATTAGGATTATTCATGTCATCGTGAAAAAAAAGTCCATGTAGCGATATTATAAAATTATTATTATGATAATTTTTGGTAATACTAGGATATATGCGTCTTAGGATAATATTAGGATAAATATTAGCATTAGTATATGTACAATTAAGATTAGTATTCTACATGGTTCTCAAGTTCGAACTGGTAAATTTATCTATGTTATGATTAGAATTAGTGTTTAGGATAAGAAGTTACATATAACTATTTTATTAAAATTTATCTATATTATGTTCCAATCTTAAAATTAAATCAACTGAGTTAGATAAATTCTTAACTAATATTAAATTAAGATTATTATCTTAAATACTTTATTATTAAATTACATGTGTCATCTTGTCGCGAGATCACTTGTTATGCTCTCGTACTCCATGTCTTCACCTTTGCTTATATATATATATATATATATATGGGCAAACTCTTATATTATTTAATTTGTAGTGACCAATTTGTCACACCTTAAAATTTGAATGATTAAGATGTTTATCTTTTATGATAAATATTACTACAATTCATTTTTAAAGTTTTTAAGAGAATTTTTTGTAGTTTATATTTATTAAATATGAAAAGTTAAATATAAAAAGTCACTAATTAAAATTGAAAACATAATATCCTCATATTTCTAGTTTAAAATGATATTAATAGTTAAATTTGAACGGTATGAATTTATAAATTATAATTCAATATATAATAAATAAATAAATTCTACTTGTATTAGATTTATTATTTCTAATTAAAACTTTTAATCATATTATTGTACTCTTGACATTTAAATACATTTGTTATTGATAAAACTATATTAGTCATTAACATAATTTATATTTATATTATGTTATTATCAATCGGTCCAATTGATTAGACTTATCCGGGGTGACATTCATTCCGAGTTTTACAACGTTGCTTAAAAGGATAAAAGTTTGACACATCTTAATCTGGTGAAATAAGGAACTGCATAACAATGAGGGTATGCCATATCTTCCTGCATTTCTTTCGATTCGAGTGAAGAAGACGAGCCAACATACAACTAAATATGGTTTTAGCAATCAATTTAAGTTCTGACTTGGTTCTTCTCCAACAGCAGCATGCAAAGGATTTCCCGAGGGGTTCGGATAAGATACGGATTGGGAAATTTCAACTCGAGTCGACTCGATCCGATGACTCGACTTTTATTATTATTATTAATTTTTTTTACTTATTTTTAGTCATATAATTGATTTAAAATAAAAAATATTAAAATAAAACATTTTAATTATTAAATGCTCAAATATTAAAAAAACATGTTTTATATTTTATAATAATTATTAATTAATTTTTTATATTAAAATAAATATAAAAAATAAGACAAAAATTAAAAAAAGAAACGGATGACCTAACCAACCAACCCGATCCAAATCAGATCAAATTGGGTTGAATTTTTTGCCCCCAAGAGTCTTAATCCGATCCGACCAAATTCAATCGAGTCGAATTTGTTCATGAATCGAGTCCACCCCTATTAAATTCTTCTGTCGAAGTTAGTAACTCTTAAATGTAATTTTTGATGTCTTATTTCGCTTGTATCGAACTTAAATTCATCAGATATTAATAATTCGCAAACATTAATGGATTCTAAATCAGCGATCAAAGAAAAAGAAAGTGTTTCCATGAATGCAAAAAAAAGGTCGAAAACGAATTTTGCAAGTTAAGAAATTACGAATATTGAGGTCGTTTTGAACTTCAATCAATGATGTCCAGCAACAATTGATGGAGATGAACAATGTAACCGAAAGCTTCAGACGGAATTCACAATCCAACTGACAAATGGCGAGAAACGCTTCATTGCATTAGTTCAAGAATGCCATAGCAAGAGTTATCAAGAGAGCATTACTCACAAGATAAGAAGTAAAATAGATTAACATTTCATGTAAACTAAAAGCGACAGGCTTTACCAAGTCATAACTGAGAACAAGCTTTCATCAAATACAGGGTACATGAAGATAAGTGCCGAAGACTTCACATCCTTAAAAGTTGAAAAATGTCCGCAATGCTTATTCAGCAAAAAAAATGAAACCTGCAAGGCAGTCACTTGCTGTTTCCTCAGGTGCTACGGAAATCTAGTAAAATGTTGACACCACAATTGAAACAAGCACTTCGACCTCGAAAAGATGTATGTTTCGATACAGAAGTGATCAACTGCACCTTACAAATTATTTCAAATAAATGAATTAATCTTCTCATGAGGCAGATTCCTTTGCAATTTTCTCAGCCTTGGCAATAACTTCTTCAATACCTCCAACCATATAGAATGACTGCTCAGGAAGGTCATCGTATTTTCCATCCAAAACACCCTACAATTAAACAAAGCCTTTTAGATACAATGTTTTCATAAACAAACACAAGAGGTGCTTATCATGCAGATGATGCAAGTGCTAGAACTCATTCAAAAACGAGAAATGAGTATGGATGGCAAAAAGAAGTAAAAGACTTGGGATGCACGAAAGCAATAAATAAAAAAGTGAAACAACCTACAAAGTAAGAATAAAGAAATGCAGCAAAATGACATAAGGCTTCAACTGTCAATTTTAACAGTCAGCCAATGCCATAGGCAGAACTATTTTCGTCTAATAATTTATAGCAAGAGACCCACAAACAGCAAGATAATATTTAAGAATTTTCAAGTAAAACAAATTAGACGCTGCACACAAGGTTAAACAGAAACTCTAGCTTTATAAAGATAAGTTGCCATAACTAAAAGCTGTCAAACAATCCACAACTGTTAAGGTTCTAACTATACCACTATGTCTCAGTAATGAAACAAAAGTACCTGATGTACAGTCATTATTTATTAAGACGATAAGCTTCAGATATTCAATGAGTGAATATTTACTGAAGATCAACCATGCAACATGGACAAATTTTTTAGGGGGAAAAGATACTAGGAATCTATCAATCCATCCATCCATTGAAATATCGAAAATATAATGGACATCTATCATGAAGTTTTTTTTGAGAGGAATCTATAATGAAGTTACTCGACCAACCCTGAGATGGAAGCCTCAGAAACTACTATATTTTCTATCAGGAAAATCAAAGATCAATAGCAGACATGGCTAAGTCTAAACAATATTGATAGCAAGATTACGTAAAGCTCCATGAAAGGCATATGAAGAAATCGATAAAAATCTCACGACAAAAATCACCAAACAATTTTCCTAAAAAGATTCATCAAACAGTATGCTCACCTGGAAACTGTTGATGCTCTCTTTCAACTCCACATACTTTCCAGGTGCACCAGTGAACACTTCAGCAACATGGAAAGGCTGGCTCAAGAACCTTTGAATCTTACGAGCTCGAGCTACAGTCAACTTGTCATCTTCACTGAGCTCATCCATTCCCAAAATGGCAATGATATCTTGTAGATTTTTATAGTTCTGAAGAACCTTCTGAACACCACGAGCAGTGTTGTAGTGATCCTCACCTAATACATGAGGGGAAAGCATTCTCGATGTTGAATCAAGAGGATCAACAGCAGGATAAATACCAAGTTCGGAAATCTGAAGAACAGAGAACCAGAAATCCAAGTTAGAATGATAAGAGAATAGAAACAGAACTTCACAATGCAGGAAGGTAAGGACACAACAAGAATATACCTGTCTTGACAACACAGTTGTAGCATCAAGATGGGCAAAGGTAGTAGCAGGGGCAGGATCTGTCAAGTCATCAGCAGGAACATAAATAGCTTGTACAGATGTAATAGATCCTTTCTTTGTTGTTGTGATACGCTCTTGAAGTCCTCCAAGATCAGTGGCCAATGTTGGTTGATAACCGACAGCAGATGGAATACGACCAAGCAAAGCAGACACTTCAGAGTTTGCCTACAACAAAAGAAAGACTATGGTGTTGACTTTTGAACGTATTTCATATATATTTTATGATATTCCTTTGAGAGGACTTTTTGCGAATAGTTTTAACAAATTAATGTAAAAAAGCAGCAATTTCCATCATAGAACACTTACTTGAGTGAAACGGAAGATGTTATCAATGAAGAGAAGCACATCTTGTCCTTCAGCATCACGGAAATGCTCAGCCACTGTCAATCCAGTCAAACCAACACGAGCACGAGCACCAGGAGGCTCATTCATTTGTCCATAGACAAGTGCACACTTGCTCTCGGACTGCAAAAAAAGAAAATTCAAATCATGACATAGAACAAGGAAAGTCAATTTAGGAGAGGTGACGAGTATGTCAAAGAAAGACATAGCCATGATTTTAGACCTGCTTGTCTCCAAGCTTGATAACACCACTCTCGATCATTTCCTTGTACAAGTCATTGCCTTCACGAGTTCGCTCCCCAACACCAGCAAAAACAGAAAAACCACCTGAAACAAGAAAAGATAATGTAATATTCCATAAAAGAACCTACATCTGTATTGGCATTTTCCCTGAATGAAACAGGAAAATGGTTTCAAATATTTGCAGCTTGAAGTATAAAAAGAAATCGTGTTGACTACTAACCATGGGCCTTAGCAACGTTGTTGATCAGTTCCATGATAAGCACAGTTTTCCCAACACCAGCTCCACCAAAGAGTCCAATCTTACCACCTCTTTGGTATGGTGCAAGGAGATCCACGACCTAAACGCAGAGGCAAATTACAAAGATTTTAAAAGAAACAAGATTATACTCAGTGGATGAGAGAAACAGCAAGTTTGCACATTAACTTGAAAAACAGAATTAGTGATCTAATAATAATAAATTATTACATGCAATAAAATTCATCTAATTACCTTGATGCCAGTAACCAGTATTTGTTGCTCTGTTGCTTGTTCAACAAAAGCAGGGGCTTCGCGATGGATGGGAAGGAAGTGATTGGTTTCTGTAGAGATCAAAGAATGTCAATTAAACATAGTGACAGACATCAAATAATAACTAAATAACAATATTTAATATCATAGTCACAAGATAAATATAGGAGCAAAAACATACGTATCTCTCCCCTCTCATCAATAGGTTCACCAATGACATTGATGATCCTTCCAAGAGTAGCTCTGCCGACCGGTACCTGAAGCATGGTCAAGTACATTAACAAGTAGGCTCAAATATTTTATTTCTCAGAAGAAAAAGAACTTCAATTATGATTAAGGGATGAAACTTTTGGATAAATACAATCTTGCTAGTCATTCTCGTTTAAAAAACCTATGATAAAATGAATATTTTCTTTAGTAATTATGGATGTCAATCTTGCAATGGCATCAGGTCATATTCTCCTGACTTATTTAGGAGTAAAGTGTGAAAATTAACAATGTGCATTCTCAAGATCACTAGTAAGAAAACACTAAAACTTATGCAACATATAAAATAGACAAAACTTAGAAGTTTACTAGGCCGATAGGATATTCAAAACTGTATATTTCTTTTCAAGTAATGGTCTATTATCAATCAAGTATTAACCATACAAAAATTATCAATAAACTATTAACGACAGATTAATGGGATTCTACAGCATATAATAACAAGTCCCTGTTATTGCGATATACAAATGGATATGCAGTCCAAAATTATAATTGCTGCTCTTTGCATACAGCATCGCAGTAAACTATAACAGATCTGATAATGCAAATAGAAGACAGCGATGAAAACTATACCTTTTGACTTAAATGGGCTAAGAATTGAGTTAAATACTTACAGTGATAGGAGAACCAGTATTCAACACTCTCTGGCCACGGACGAGCCCTTCGGTTCCGTCCATGGCGATGGTACGCACCATGTTCTCCCCCAAATGCTGGGCGACCTCAAGCACCAGTCGGATCGAATGGTCCAACACCTCCAGCGCCGTCAGGATCGGCGGCAGGCCCTCGTCGAACCTCACGTCCACGACGGCGCCGATGACTTGGCATACCTGGCCGACTGCTCCAGCGCCAGTGAACTCGTCAGTGATCTTGCCCTTGGTGCCGGGGGCGACTTTCGGGGGCGTGGTCGGTGACGGCGGAGCCGGAGCGGCCGCCGAAGTGGCGTACTCGACGGCACGGGAGAGGAGGTACCCGATCGGCGACGGGCGGGGCGAGGAGGCGATCGGGGCCCTGGGAATGGCGGTCCGCCCTGCGGGCGAGCGGCGGGAGGCGGAGCGGAGGAGGGAGGAGAGGACCCGGCGGGACGCCATGGCCGGATCGGAGGTCTAGAGAGCGATCCGAGATCGAATCTGACGTTTAGGGTTTGGATTCGCCGATGGGGCGCTGAGAGCTGTTTTAACGAGGGGATGTGATAAAAAGAGGAACCATGACGACGGTGTCCTTTCTACGAACAGTACCGCATAGAGTATTTTTGTGCGGAAGAGTGCGAAGAGTTCGATGCCCGGATTGAACGGTTCAGAGGCATCGGTCGCATAGGAAATGATATGGGAACGGAAGTGGCGAAGGAAACGGACTGCGGGCGGGGCTGCGATGGAGTTGGAGAGAGCTGTTGAGCTCTGTTGGGTCTTTGTGAAACGTTACCTGGGCCAAGTGTACGACACCTCTTTTATTCGGACTGCGGGCTTTGGGCTTTGGAGAGTACGGGCATTTGCTCTTTTCCGCGTAATAGTTTTGTTTGGAAAATCATAAGTTTTATTTTCTCTCAAAATTATCATGAATAAAAATTGTACGTAGTTGGGAAGTAGACAATGAATATAATAAATAAGGTTGGAAATGGCTTTCATTTGGTTGACCGTAAAAAAGAAGTAAAGGAGAAAAAAAAGAGTAACGTATTTACTCAATTTGATTGAATTTATAATAAAGAAAAAAGAAAAGTAAAGTCTTATTCGTTTTGTTTCATATCTTTTAACACCTTTAACCACAAATTATGATGGTGCAAAAGAGAACAAAATATAATTAACACATATTTTTATTTTTGACATTATAAATAAAAAATATAAATTTTTTAAAAAATAAAAGTATTATTTAATTACCATTTTTTTATTTGTATCATTCAAATAGGATTAATTATTTATCTTTTTTTTCATGACAATGTCTCCGAGGAGAGGCACAATGTTGGAAGACCAGTGTTGGTTCAGAAGGGGCCTCGCAGTCGCACAACGATTGGCATGCACTATCCCGGGATCATGGAGTTCGTAATGATTGTGTTTGGCTATACTAGAACATCAAAATTTTAGTTCTGAGAATGAATGAGATTTGACACATAAGTCCTCATCGAGTGTTTGGCGAAGTTATGCATCGATGAGAATTTTTTTATTGATTTGATAGAATTTTTGTCGCGTGAGCAGCGATGCGTGGAGAAAGTTCTGACGTGAAAAAAAAAATCCTAATGTCTCACGAGAACTTTTCTTCGAGAACAAAATGCTTTGACTGAACCCACGAAAACTTTGATTGTTGTTTGACAGAACTTGTGGATGTTCTACCAAACATAACCATTAACTGTGAATTCTGCTATTTTAGATTATAGCTTTTAGAATAAAGTAAAGGCATATCAATGGTTATCATCTCAGCCAAGGGCAGAGGCAGGTGTGCAAGTGCCTGCATGTGCAGGCACTGAAATTATAAGATTAATTTAGTAGTTATTAGAAATATTATTTCTACTACTTCTAAATCATATCTTGTCTTTATATTAAAAATTTATTATATCTTGACTTCTCCTTTTAATTATTCAGGTGCAAAATAATTTTCATATCAACATTTTTATCTAATTTTTGTTGTTATTCTTAATTATATTTTATTTTCATTAGACTCAAATAATAAATGCATTTTATTATTTTGTTTTTTAACATCCTAATTTATTTCTGACTGTAAGATATTTAAATTTCATTATTTTTCATATTATTGTGCCTTGTATAATAAATATATTTTATGCAACTATTTTATTTATTTTGAAATAATTAACTTTTTATGTTATTAGCTTATTATGCATTATTTATCTTACTAAATTATATTGTTACTCTTTATATATGAGGACACAAAAATATTAAATAAAGAATTTTAACATGTTTACTCTAGATTAACATATTTAGTTTTATATTATGTTTAATTATTAAATTTATTATACTAATTTTAATTTAATGTAATATATTGCAATTAATCATGTCATTGAAAAAATATTTCAAAAAAAACATCCTACTTTTGAAAATGATGAAACGAGTGAAAAGAGAAATTTAAATGAGAATACTCCAAATTTCATATAATCACTTTCAAAATTTGTGGAGTCTTTCTCATCTTTCTCATAAATTGGTGGAAACGAAAAAGCACATCATATATTCATTTATATACTTACTTTTGAAGTTGACTTTGATCCTACCCGTCGCAACGACAATTATTGAAAGAGTTTTTCCGTAATAAATATTGTGAGAATCAAATTACAAAATCGAATGAGAGATTGTTTGGTAATATATATTGAGAAATATATATTTAGTACTATTAACAATGATGTTATTATTGATCGATTTTAAAAAATAAAACATCGTAGAAATCAATTGTAAGACTTATTTTCTTTTAAATGTACATTTTATTTTAGTATAAATTATAGCTATAATTTAGAAACAATATTTTTTTACTATGAATAAATTTTAACTATAATATATAAATTTATTAATTATTTTATCATTCCAACACTAATTTTTGTTTTGATAGTGAACCCATTGAAAATTTTCCTGACTCCGCCATTGAATCTCAGCAATACAAGAGAAGCGAGGCGTTTATTGCACTATTTTTTAGCGTTACCTTAACAATAATGCATATTGTCTTATGTACTATGTAAGCAATTTCTTAGGTAATTCAAATTACATTATTTACTTATAATAAGAAATTAACAGGTAAGGTACAATTTTTATTAAAATATTATTTATCACTAATGTCAAGTTAAAAGTTTACATAATTTGACTAAAAAATGAATAAAAAACATAAAATTGTAATCTAGTTATAACTATTTCATATATTTTAAGATATAATGATAATAAATATATGTAATATTCGAACAAATAACTAATAATATTATATCCACGTGAATAATAATAACAAAATAATAATTTAAGTAAATAAATATTGTTAATTATGATAACAATAATGAAATGGTAACAATTTTGTTGTTGTTATGAATTTTTTTAATATTCTATATTTGTATTTGACTAAGATCGGGAAGGATAGGGGTGAGCACGGGCAAACCCGGTCGCCCCGGTTTGCATGGACTTGAAAAATCCATTTTTTTCGACTTGATTGGTATACGAGTCGGGCCGGGTCTCAAGGATTGAGACCTGGTCCCGACCGAAACCCGAACTGTGTCCTAACCCGATAATACATATTATATTAATGCTAATTATTTTAAAATATCATATTTATATTTTTCATTTAAATTCAATAATTTATTATATGGATATATTAAATATATATTATATTATTATATATGTAATTTAATTAATATCTAGCATATTTATGTAATAATATTAAATATGATTATTATTTTTTTAATTTTTTATGATTAAACCGGAACAATTGGAAATTTTTTTATTTTTGTCCCAGCTTAAATGAGATGTTCCGGTCCCGGTTGGGACTAAGTCTAAGACTGAGTTTCTTTTTCGAAAATCTGAAGCAAATCGGGTCGGAATTGGGACGATCATGACTTGGTTCCGAATCCGGATTTGCTCATCCCAACTCTTAATTCATGTGAATTGTCACTTCACAAATAATTGCCTAGATTATTTACAAATTAAAATAAGAGGAAAATGTATATGTAGAGCATTTGATGTAGAACAAGTGTAGAGCACTCATTTTACTTATTAGATTAATAAAATAAATATATATTAAGTTAAAGTATATGTTAAATAATAAATATAATTAAGATCAAGATCATTGAATTATCCTATGATGATGATCATAGCTATCTTAAAAATATGATAATTCAACAATCGTAATTTATTTAGTCTTATATGATACTTTTTTATTATCAAATTATTATAATAAATATATATTTCTTCATCTAAGAAGTATATGATTAATATAATCATGAACTATAATTATTAAATTAATTAAATAATAAGAAATAACTGTTCTACACTAAGGTGCGAGGTGCTCTACATACTCATTAATCTCTTAAAATAAAGTAACCAATATAGTATGGTGGGCCCAAAATAATTTAATTTTAATCTAAAAAATTACTAATAAGAAACACCCCCTAAGCATTTAAGCACATTTCTAAGATCCATGCACTGCATCCTCCTAACAGACTGGTAGTATTCCGGGTAACATGACAAATCATGTTTCTTATGAGATGACGAGGCTCAACAATGATAAGTTAATTTCAGACGAAAGTTAGGCTTATGCCTGTGCCAACTTGATAATAACTTTTGATTATGTGGTTGTTGCTTTTTCATGTTCCCAGGTCTGCAGGGATTGTAGAGCTGAAGACTCTTTCCTTGGCTTTCCTTGCCTGAAAAAAAAAACAAAACATAGAAATCTCATTGAATATACACTTTCTATGGGATTGAATTAGAATGTTTTATTGTACTTAGAAGATTTCCCATGTGAAAGTAGTTTCACTAAACAACATATTTTGATCTTTCTGAACAGGAAATCACAGATTTTAGGTCAATTAACGAAAATGTTGTTAGTAAGACAAGGATGGCGACTTATAGAATAGAACGAATAATCTGCACTGATTAGGAAATAGTTGATCATAGTGCTTTCTAAAAGAGACCACAGACTATGTATTTACTATTTAAGTATCAAGGCTGCACAAATTTTGGTAATTCACAAATAACTGACTGGAATAAGTATAGACTATAGAGTTTAGCAGGTAACTTACTTCCTTTTCCCAGTTGGTGCATATGGTGATAGTTGAGAGCAGTATCACTTGCACAAGGAGACCACATATAATTCCCATCCAAAGCCCCTGAATTGCATCACAGGCATTTCAGAGAAAGAAATGCTGAGACATACATGATCACAAACTATGCAATGGGACATAGCACAACAGAATGACTACCTTTCCGCCAATGTGGAGAACAAAAGCCAATAGTACAGCTGAAGGAACACCTGCTATGTAGTAAGCCCCAAGGTTAACACAAGCGCCAATCTTTTGCCATCCACATCCTCTTGCAACCCCTGGACATTGAGCATGGAAACATATCATGGGAAATCCCCAGATGCAAAAATATTCCAATATATTATTACGTGTCATCATTCTCTCTAATAAAAACTGATTTGAAAGGCGAGAAAATTTGATCTAAGAAAACGAAGAAAGAACAAGAGACATCTATCAAATTGGTTTAATAGACAAAAAATGAAAAAAAAAAGATTTCCTACCTGACAGCACACATTGGATTCCATCCATCAAATTTGAGGTTGCAAGGATAGGCATCATAATGGCCAGATATTTCACTACTTCTTCTTCGTTGCTGTATGCATATCCCCAAATGTTGCGCACCAGAATCATGGTTAAGCCTAGCAATAAACCTTCTGCTACGGCCATGAACACAACTACTTTTACAGCCATCACTGCAGCATGCGGTCGGCCAGCACCAAGTTCGTTTGAAACACGTGTACTGGGAGAAGACATCAGCAGTGAGCATTGGCACGATATATGAAGAAGGTAAACAAAAGGCATTGACTGACTAACCTTACTGCAGCACCAAGGCCAAATGGGAGCATGAAAACTGTTGAAGCTGTGTTAAGGCTGTTCAAATTATATTTTGTTAAATAGAGTACAAGAAGGAAATATAATGTAAGACAACATATATAAATTTCGTGCTTAACAAGCTGTTGATTCTGATACTCCAGAATCTGTTTGCATCATGCCTGATGCTTAAAAGGACTTCATGCCAAGAAACAGAGAGAGAAGCAAAGCAAAGGGACAGCGGCTCACCTAATTGATAACACGGAAGTTTCCAACTTCGGATTTGGAAGAAGGCCGGAAAGAAGCACCATCAACTCAAATGACCATAACTCTAAACTGCAGGAGCAATCGAGCGAGCAACCATAACAGATGAAAAGAGTGTTAAGATCTCAAAGATTCCGAGTGATGCATATATTTGCTTACCAAACCATGATGGCAGATGGGATGGCCAGCTTAACAAAGTTTAGTACATCATGTAAGGCCTCCCTCGTGAAACCAGTCCAAGTCTTTTTGCAGGCAGGGGATAGCCTGACATAGAGTGATAACAGAAGCACATTTGACCAGTAAGAGATGCCATTGGCCAAAGCTGCACCTTTATTGCCAAGGCCAGATTTGTACACCAAAATCCAGCACACCAGGATGTGAAACAGAGCAGTAATACCAGAGCTCAACATGATAGGGAGGACTACATTCTGCGTCTGTAGGAACCTGACATGGCACTGGAGGAGGCCGAAGGCAAAAATGCTCGGGATCATCCATCGAGCGTATAACCCGGCTTCGTTGGCTATTTCTGGATCTTGCCCACAGAACATGAGAATTTTGCCTGTGTAAGTCCAGACTATTGCAATTGGAACACTAACAAGCGCGAGGACAAGCATGGCCCTCTGCATATGAATGCCCAGCATGTGGTACTTCTTGGCGCCAAAAGCTTGCCCGCACAAGGTGTCTAATGCACTTGACATTCCCATCTTATCAAGGAAAAGAAAAAGCTTCATGTCTGTAATGCCCGGCCATTTCTTCTTTTATTTGAAATTCAAAATGCAGAAAATTCGGATTAAGAAAAAAAAAGTGGGGGACGAGAGAATCGGTCATTCTCCCCTCCCCACTCTCCTCCCCACTTCTCTCCCCTAGTCTCTCTCACCCCACGAAACCTTTCCCCCACTCTCCCTCACTCCTTTCCTTCTCACGAGAGTGGACAGAATCACAAGGAGTGAGGAGCACTTCAGTACATTTTTTTACTCCTTCACGGCCATCTCTCTCTCTTCCTTGTTCTCTCCGGCGACCGGCGAGTGAACCAGCGACGAATCGCGGGCAGACGAACGTCAACGAGAACCAGGACGACCGACGAACCTCGGACGAATTAAAGGAAAAGGTATCGTAGACGTATAAAATCTCTAGACGAAGAAATGTAGATCAATGATCGTGAAATTCGATTTCCATTCGTTTTATCGTTTAACATTATATATTACTATTTTCGTATTATTGTGTCATTATCCTTTAGGATATATTATGAGTTCGAGATATAATAGACTTATCTTAATTCATACTATGATTATAATGCAAACTAATTATAATTAATAGATGATTAGTATTGAGATGTTGAACTAGGCATTATTTAGAATACTAATTAACTTATTGATGTTATGACTCTCGGCTTGGTTAGGTTGCTCTCGTAATTAATTAATTATTAGGCATGTTGCTCTCGGATTATATGTACATAGAGTAATAATGATAATTAATCATTAGGCATGTTGCTCTCGGTTTGGTTATATATATAAGAGTAATAATTATATTATGCATTAAGTCTATTGCACTCGGCATATATATATATATATATATATACATATATAAGTAATATATATATATATATGTAAGAGTAATAATTATATTATGTAGTAGGTCTTTAACTCTGGCTAGCATAGAGATGATGCTTTGTATGGAAATAATTAGGATGATCCTTAATTAAAAGTCTCGGATTATATGTACATAGATAGATATATAATAGTAATAATGATATTAATTACTTAGGAGGTGGAAGGTTGCTATGGGAATTCATATATCACTATGTGTATATAATAATAATAATAATTATTATTATTTAGTGCAGAAGTGCCCTCGGAATAATAGTAATTATTATTATTACTTAAGGGCATGTTACTCTAGGAATAATAGTAATTATTATTATTAAATAATAATTACTTAAGGGCATGTTACTCTCGGAATAATGATAATTAATATTATTATTTAGTAGGCATGTTATTCTCGGAATTATATATATATGTATATATATATATATATATATATATAAGAATAATAATAATTAAGACAAATAAAGTGAAGATAAATGAATGAGATAGTTATGTGTTGTTCATGGTAAATGTCAAAGTATTGTACAGTGGAGATGCAGGTAGTTGCAATGAGGAGACAATGTACCTATGATTTAACTACCACTGCTCATGGATCATAAGCCTTCTCCCACCTGTGCTCCGAATAAGAGTGACGCAGTGAACGCACTCTTCCCCCACGGGGGCATATATGAATTATATTGTTTTATGCCAGAGGGACAAGTAGCTTAGCTGAGAAGACAGTGAACCTATGAGTTCGTAACGACCACTGTTCCTGAGATGCATGTCCTCTCCCACCTGTATTCCGAAAAGGTTATGTTTGAACATACACCTTCCCTTTCATGGGCACCCTGACAACATACAGTGCAGAGACACTTCTAGCTTTTCAAATCATTAAAGACGAGCTCGCATAGGATAACGAACAGTAAGAATTTTTTAGTAATATAAAAGACATAGTCCCACACAGAGCATAACAAAAAATAGTAATGGATAACATAGTATGATAATGAATAACAGAGCATGATAATGGACAATAGAGTATGATAATGGATCACAGAGTATAGCATTGTATAAAACATTGTTAAAGTAATGAATAAAGCATTTGATTATTGATTATCATTTCATCATCTATGACTCTTCTATGTGTACTGGGCGATAGCTCACGGGCATTCCATGCCCCTGCTTTGGGATTTTGCAAGTGAGAATCCTGCTTAGGGAGGAACTGGAAAAATGCAGAGCTTCGGAATGGCGGCACATGACTTACTACAAAACCACAGCTTTCCGTCATTTTTATTCTGCATATGAATTATCTGATGACGTAATTATGAAATACTTGAATTTCCCCTTTTTAGTCTTACTTTTGTTGATATTCTTAGAACTATTCGAACTACCCTCGTTCCTTATTTCTTTTATCTCATCATATGTGACATTTGTGATTTCGTAATGATGTTTCTTTCGTATTTTCATATCATTATTATCCTCTATCATTTCCTCTGCCACGTGGGTCATTTGTTGACCAGTCAAAGTCAAAGTAGTCGTAGTGCTCCCTTGGTCAGTCTGATCGTTAGCGTGGCGAAAGGGCAGATTTTGGGGGCGTTACAATGTCAATGCCTTATGAATCTGTTTTCTCAAATCATTTTATATGAAATGAATGAAAATGATAACTGTGCTACTGTTGCTCAACTCTGTTTCTTATGCTGTAAATAAAAGAATTGACACTAGACCGATGTCATAGTAGAGAAACTATGTATCTGTCTATCTGATGACATATGTACTGCTGAAGAAACTATGTCTTCGAACTAGAAAGAAAAAGGACAGAGATATGAGATTATAATGTTATCAAAACAAGTCAGGAGTTACTTCACGGATTATTGACATCTCTTTTCCATTTTGATAGTAGAGCTGCACAACATAAAGCTATGACAAATCATTCGACCAGGATGGTTTGTCAAAGCCAAAGCTTCGTACACAGATCTGCTGATACGATCTAAAGGTCTAATAATTTAACAGCAAGACAGTGAGAAGGGGACTTACCAGGAGGCTGAAACCTGTGACCCCAGCAAAGGAGGTGGCCATGGAAGCGCCGGCCAACGCGAGCTCTCCGAGATGGCCGACGAACATGACCGATATGACCTGAATGGCATTCTGCAGCAGGCTCCCCCCGATCAGGGGTCCTGCCAGCCATAGTTGCTTCTTCAACTCGCTCACGAACTCTCCTTCAGCCCTGAATTCTTTTCCTGACACGGATGACACAACGATACCATTGGATTCCGGTATCAAAGGAGACTCCAGACTTGGTTTCTCCATCTATTTCTTCTCTCTCTCTCTGATGTTAGATTCTGCTATGTTAAAAAGACAGATAGCAGGTCCAGAGCTGGGTAGGCCTTTATCCTTTTCATGGGTTTCTACATTCACGGATGCAAAGCAGAGAGTTGTCGCTACCAGCATCTTTGATCACTGGGACAGCAGGAAGTGGAATCTTTGTCCCTAAGTTTCATTTTAATATTTGACATGATATCTGAGATCACGTCTTAATTAGATACATAATTCAACTGGTAGAAAATCTCTCAATAAGAACGTTTACCGAAACGGAAGGAAGGGAATTTGCTAAGAAAGGCCCCATCCCTACAAGCGTGGATCAAAAGACTCTTTTAAGACCGAGGATAGGATTGCCTAAAAATAATATATACGTTGTTTCTTTACAAACGTGTTTATTCTCGATTCTTAAATCATTGCTCAATAGTTCACAAGTTAAGAGATGTTTAAATGTAATATATATATATATATGATTTAAAAGTTTAAATCACATTACATATCTCCATGTATTATTATACAGTAATTTTGATTCTTGTCTAATGTTGTAAGGATTTTGGTATAGATAAAGTTGTTAAGGAGTACATGAACCGTTCGATTTGGTAAAAAGTTTTTATATACCGAATGGTCTCACTTCCTAGTAATAAAAAAATTTGAGCCACCCAAGCTAAACAAGAAAAGCGATAACAGAGAAGCCAAAGTCAGAACGGAAGGTGACGTGGGTTTGAGCATCTTGCGAGGATCTTTTTGTCCCCATCTCAAAAGATGGCGTAAGTTATGGTGGACAAAAATGTCAAAAACTTAGCTCTTCTAAAAACTATGATTTTTTTCTGAAACAACTTTTAGAATTTCAAATTAATCACTTCTCTGTACTTTCGCGACATTTTTTCATCAACACTGAATTATCAATATCGTTATTTTATTTATTTTTATATTTATTAAATTGCCTTTTATAAAATAGAAAGGATTATTTCTTCTTATCATTTCTAAACTATTATAAATTTTCACATCTAATTTCAAACTACGGAATTCATTTTTTAGTATCTAAACTATCACGATTTTTTTCATTTAATTCTTCCGTTCAATTTCATCATCTTTTTCGTTATTTTTTATTTTTTTCATTTATAAAAAATCCATTCTTGATCTGTTCTGAATTGAATTCCTTTTTTACATAAAATAATATAAAAATAATAAAAAAAAACACCACCCACCCACCCATCCTTCTCTTTCCCGGCGCAGGGAAAGAGAACCGCCGCATCCTTCCCCGCCGATTCCTCCGGTGATCGTTCGCGTCCAACCCCCAAGCGGCTGGAGCCGCTCCTAAAGGTTGCGAGGCGGTCCACCTCCTTGATCCTCTGGACCTCGTACACGTTGAGCAGCGTGACGGGCGCGGGCGCCGGTCGGGGCTCGACCGCATCGGAGGCGACCACGTCCGCCAGGGCTTCGAGATTGTACCTCGATGGGCGACGAGCGTGTGCGCGGCCTCCTCGTCCTTTGTCTCCAACTGCGATTCATCGAGAACACTACAAGAAAGGGTGACAACTGACGAGAGGGTGTTTTTCTTTTAATTATTTTATATTATCCAAATAGAAAAGTAACGAGCTTCAATCGAAGAACATGACGGTCCGTCGAATAGGGGGCGCTCTAATAAATATATATATATATATATATATTACTTTTACCTTTTTATGTCTTATTATTTAAGGGTAAATTTTTCAGTACATATAAAAAAGAGAAAATAATTGAAGAATTGATAATTTAACGTCGGTAACACATTAACTTAATTGGGAATATTACGAAAGTTCAAAAGAAATAATTAGTTGATACCATGGGTGAAAGTGGTTCAAAAATAAAAAATCTCTCTTCCGGTCAACTTTTTAAAATTTAAAATATCACCCTAAAACTATTAAAAATAAAAAAAATCACTTCCAATTTTTTCGAGTGATTGTTCAAAACCTTATTTTAGTATAATAATATTTTCAAAAAATATATAATAAATGAAAATCATGAACATATTTAATTTCATAATTAGATATGAGATATAGAACTAAAATGATTAAATTAGAGTTTCATAATATCATAAAAAAAACTAATTATATAAATAATAAAAAACTGTAATTTATAAATTAATTATATAAATAAAAATGAGTTCTACGGTTTTTTAATTTTTAATTTTTTATCCGTTCAATTTTTTTGAGTTGGATAAATATTCGGGTTGATCCCATAATCACTTCAAAGAAAAATAACCGAAAATATTTTTTTTCTCACTAAACTCATTAATCTCGAGAAATGATTTCAAGTGGAGACTTGTCACCGAACGGTCGGGAGACTCTTGAGACCACGAGTGCGTCATTCTATTAGTACAATGGGCCGAAGGCAATATAGCTGTTTGCAAGTACAGCGGGCCCTCACCCATGAATCATATTTAGAGAACATATTCCACTTCTTCTTTTTTGTTTTTTGTACCTTACACTGCTTAAAAATTTTTTTTTCTCAATTTTTCTTCACCAGATGGAGTTTCTTCCCTTCTTTCTTATTTTTATTTAATTTAAAAAAATTATATTAATATTGAAATATTTATAAAGTTGCGTAATGCCATTGTGTAAATCCAAGTTTTATCATAATCAATCATGGCAAAATGTGTTTGCTAACTAAGGGATGCGCCGTTTTATGACATTGGGAGGTGTATAGTGCACAAAACCTTTTAAGTAAATAAAAATATATTACATTTGTTTTTTTTAAATTTTTTTTAGATGCAAACCTACTAATAATGTCTTCATCATAATCCATTAATTTATGAAGTTAATAAATAAGAAGCAACCTTTAGTTGCAGTCTATCGATGAAAAAGAACTGCATTAGTTATGAGCAAAAAAATAATTATCGTGTTTTCTATTGTTGAAATTAAATTAAATATGAGAAGAATTGATAAATTAAATGAAATAAAGAAGAAGGTATTTAATTAGTTATTATGGATTAACCATGGTTTAGGTTAATGACATTAGAAATGAAAATAACAAGTCTAGTTATTAGTGATTTTAAATTAGTGAGGTATTGGACCTTAATAATAACAAGGGGCCATAAATCAGTGAGGCCTCAAGCATAAAAAAGAACCTAATATTTCCTACAATTAAAATAAAAACTATGGCATGATTTAATATTAATTAAGCATTTTAAATCTAACTTTGGGTTGCATTGCTTAATGTATTTGTTGATGAAAAAAATGATTGTGTTATTATTAGACGTTCATAATGAACGATCATTTAAATATTCACCAATGATGAAAAAGTGGTGTTATTAGCTACATTAATAAACTCTTTATTTATACTTATAGGCACGTTTGAATACATTGTTAATTCTTTATTGGTCTTTAAAATCCATTGTAAGCCACGTAAGTTTATATTAGGCGTTGGATAAAGTTTATTAGTTAAAACAAAAAAAAGGAGAAAAAAAGTTCTACAGGAGCCAACGATTTCGCACGATAATTAACAATTGCAAAGGTGAAGGTAGTTAATTTTTTTTTCATGCTCGAACAGATGTTTTCTAAGCTGTTCAAAATAATTGTCAAACACCAAAGTACATGTATTTTTTTTCCAGTCAGCTAAATCAAGGAATACAATCCAATTGTTTTCCAATATTTCATATTTTTCCTTATTCAATCCTAACAAATAGAGCAATTTGGATGAAAAATCCAAAATTTTCTTCTTAATTAGTCCCGATATTTGGCATTTTTTTTATTTTCTTTTGGTGAAACGATTAACCTCAGTTTGGTCTCAAGCTTATCATAAAAATAAAATTTATTTATTTACTTTTAACTTCTGGGGCGTTCCACTTATTAAAGTTTATTTTATTGAAGATTTTGCTGTTCTTCTGTGGTTTCATTTTACGATGCATGTAACAACGGTGAAAAAAAAGAAAAAGGAAAACACAAAAAGGAGAAACGGTCACAGTTAGGGAGTAATGATCCTTGAAATAAGGGATAGGCAAATCATGGCAATAACGAGGGGAATAAGAAAATTTATGAGGGAATAAAAATCGGATCTGATGGAAAATAAAGAAAGTTAATAACCTGAAATCCTCTATTTTCATCTCACACCTCACCATTACCTCCCTCTTTCTACCCATCCGAGAACAAAACGAACCTCTCTAGACGCTTTTTTTTTTCCTCACCCCTTTTCTCCAATTCCGGCGACATTTCCCTTGTGACATTGGCTGTCCTACAGGTGAGGGGCGATTGGTGAAAGAGGATATGCGTCGGGGCAACAAGGGCGGCACGGAGGACGCAATAGACTTGAGATTTGACCAATCGACAAAGTAACAATTGTGAATCAGGTGGGTGAAATTTAAAATCACCTTGCATGACTCTAAGTAGATGGATCTGGTCTTTCATGTTAATCCTGCCAAGTTTGATTAAGTTTTATGAGAAAGAATTGTCAAGAATGATTAGGATTATTGAACTAAGACATTCTGCTTGATTTCTCCGAATCTGATGTGATGTGCTATTTGTTAGGATCCATTACTTATTATACCATGTTTTGTTTATTCTTTAATTATGTGCTGTTATGCTTGTATTGAGATAGTAATTAGAATTACGATTCGTTTATTGTAGTGTAGTATTAGTCACATCCATGCTCTCTAGTATAGCTTTTCGACATTCTAGAAAACATAAGAACCCAGCCCGGATCGCGATGAACCCGGCTCGGGTTCATACTCAATCCGACCGAGTAAGACACTTACTCGGCCCGTGTTTGTGGAACCCAACCCGGTTCACCTTGAACTTGGCCTGGGTTAGCGAACAATGTATCGGCCGAACTCTCGAAATTTTATTACGCGGCTCGGGTTCCACTGAACCCGGCCCCAGTTCATCCCTCGTCAAACCCGACGAGTGTGCGACGACTTTCCCGAACTCGGACCAAGTGCGATTTACACTCAGCTTGGACTCAAACCAGAAACCTGGCCTGGGCTATTAGGTACCCGACTTGGGTTATATCAATGCGAAACTATTTATCATGTTTCCTACTGATCCTCGATTTTGATCTGAATGCTATCTATTCTTATTTTGATTGATCACGATTATGACTGAATTTATGACATATGAATTAAGATATGAACCTTGATGTTGATTCATTCTCTTATTGATCTATTGGTTCCCACACCATGATGAATACCGAATAACAAGACTTTAAAGTGATTAATAAGATAAGATGAAAGATAAATACTGTATTGCGAGCCTACGCTAAGGACCTCGTGATAAGGGTCGCTCCTTTGGTCATGGCTTGACCCTGTATTGTTTCGCTTGGGCATACCCCATGAAGAAGTTAAAGGCACCAAAATCATCTGATTTCTAAGCAAGATTCATGATTAAGAAGCATGATTAAGTAAAGAAAGCATGAACATCGAATCAAGATATCATTATTACTTATGGTCATGATTATCAAGCATGCTATTGATTCTAAGCTTATCATGTATCATGGGACCTAATATTTATTGATTTTCTTTATTCGTGATCCATGATGACTCAATGCCCAGTTTTCTAGCCAAGATAAGTATCTGTCATCATACTGATTTATGCTATTTAGAGTTATACATTGTATATTCTTATTGGTTCTCCACTAGACTATAAAGCTTATGGGAGGACTTCCTCTCCTGTGTTTGATTTCCACAGTGCTAGGTGATGGTGTTGAGTGATGTGCGGCGACGATGCTCTGACGATGATAAGCACATGAACCCAATGGCCTAGTTATTTGTCTCTTCTTTCCGCATTTATTATGAACTCTTATGTAGTCATGTTGCTATTACTAATTTGAGGTCATGCAATAACATTTCAACTTCCACTTATATTATTTCCACATTTCCCTTTTATTCAATTGCTAACATGTCCTTATTCTTGACCGAGTCTTGGTCCACATTGTGGTCAAAGTCATAGAGTTTGTAGCATTTTCAGGTTGGTCTTCGTCATATGGCGTTGGTCAATTTGGGGGGCGTCACAATGCACCATTTAGTTTGGTCTCAAGCTTCGGATTTCATACATCTAGATCTAGTAATACTAGTCCATCCTTGAACACTACAAAGAGAGACATCCCTCCAACTTTTGCGAAAAAGATTTAGTGTCAAGAACCAAGAGATCTAGTCTAAATTGCTGTCAATATCAAGTGAATCTTCTGCTGGTGAAAAGATTTGATACTCCGATAATTGTATAAAAAGCAACTTCATGTGGTATAGCTACATGTCCCTGAAGCTTAATCTCCTGGCATTTTTCTAACTAATGAATTTCTATGAGATGTTTGATTGTATGGACTTCATATAACATCATCAGAATATAGCACACTTCTAGTTTCGTCCCCAAACTGCTACATATCAAAGCCCCCACCAAGAGAAAGAAACTACACACCCATTTAAACTCTTTGAGAATGATTAATATTATCTAACTTTGCAGTTGTTTGAGTAAAGCCTCTGTATGACATTTTTTTAAGTAAACTTTGCATGACATTTAACAATTGTTTGCTCATATATCAAAAAACTTATTTATATTGTCAGGTCTACCGAGGCCACCCCTCTAACTCTACACACAATGCATCCTGTTGCACTCAACTTCAACAATAACTAGGAATAGTAAAACAATTCCAATGGCTCCAGTGTACAATAACCATCAAATTTCAAATTTGCATGTTTGACTAATGAATAACATCAATCTTCAGTTTAAATACTTGGGGATGAACTGCATGATGAATCCAAATAATGCACTCTATGGAAGAAAGTGGGGAAAAGAGAGAACAGAAAATATACGTGTAATGCAACTTACAATATGGACTGATAGAATAGCCGGACAGACAAGGTCTTCAATGAAAGCTGAGCATCAAGAAATAGGTTCTAAAACATTGGCAGAGTTGTGGACTCTATCCCGTGCTTTTTGTGCCTAACAAAGAAGGAAACATGCAGTAGCTGTTAGTCAAAAATGAAAATTCTAACAGAGAACAACAGTTTGAACCTCGCCTCAAAAGCAGTCTTATCTTACAATTGCTGTTTTAGTTAAGACACTACAATTTATTACCTAAGAGGCTAAGACATACTTTTGGTGCCTGAGGTTCCTTTAGAAACATTTTTATTTGAAGAATATAAATTCATCGCTCAGTATTTCATTTACTGGAAGATTGGCCTACCAAATGGAGCAAAGCATTCTATGACCTTTTTCTAGAAAGAAAATCAAAAGTTAAATTCTCACCTCTTTGTCCCAATCAGTGCGAATAATCAGGGCAACAAGAGACGACACTTGCACAGTCAATGCACATATTATTCCCATCCATAATCCCTAGTGCAACATGACAATTGCAAAAATCAAATATATATAGAACATAAAGCAATGTATAGACAAGTAAAGTGTATCATAATTGGTATGAGGAAGAAATAACATACCGTGCCACCAACATGCAAAACAAAAGCAAAGAGGATTGCAGAAGGAATACCAACAATATAGTATGATCCAAGATTGATGAAAGAACAAATCTTCTGCCATCCACATCCTCTAGCAGCACCTGTTAAGTCCATGGGATGAAGAGTTCTCAGGACGCCTTAGACATCATTACATCAAGTAACTGTATAAAAAGTAAAATCCATCAGATCTCATCAAGCAATTAACGCGAGAAGTCATCTGAGGTGGCACTCTAGATTGTCCTTTAAATAAGAAATAGATATTGGTGCAGTGTAGGAGTACAAGTAATTTGGATTTTTTTAATATGAAAATCAGTAAATATTTTCCATGAAATTAAGAAAAATCAGTAAGCCTAAGCATTCCAAGCAATGCTTAAAATAGTTGTTGAATTTAACAAGAGTCTTTGAATATTTAATAGTGTAAAACCTGAAAGTGTGCATTGTATTCCATCCATAAAGTCAGAAATAGCAAGTATTGGCATCATTCTTGAGACATATTCCACAACTTCCTCTTGATAGCTATATAAGTAGCCCCATACACGACATGCTGCAATAGTTATTATGGCAACAGCCAGACCCTCAGTGACAACAATGATGAACACTGAAAGAACTGACAAACGTGCAACTTCTGGTTTCCCAGCACCAAGTTCATTTGAAACTCTTATACTGCAGAAAGCATGGTATGATAATGTGAATACTTCTGCATCAAGTTCGAACTGCAGAAATGAGCTAACTTGCTAACCTTATAGCACTGCTAAGACCAGTTGGTATCATATAGACCATCCACATTGTGTTGAGGCTGAAAAAATAGGTGAACACTGAAAATTAGTGCTCATGTTTGAGACAATTATATGAAGTTCCTTTTCTCAAAGACTTGTATGATGTTCTGTGAAATTATAAATCCAAAATGCACACTGCTGGAAAAGGGCACCTTTTTGAAACTACAGCCACAAACATACACAAAGAACCATAATTTAGGATGACAAGTAAAATATTTGGTTTAAGTGCCGAAGTTGTTACTAAGTGGCTAACCTGATTGACAACACTGATGTTTCAAGCTTTGGGTTAGGAAGAAGACCTGACAGGAGAACTACCATCTCGAATGACCAATACTCCAAACTGTATAGAAACATGTGGAAACAGTTTAATAAATGCAAAAGGGAGGAATATTATCGTAGTTTTTTATAAGCAAAGTATGATCTGATACCAATCTCATCATTGTTGGACACTGAAACCCATTTGATGGGAGAACATCCAAACAATGATGATCATTAACAACATATATCATTACTTGGTCCAACAAACATTGTCGCTTATGTTTGAAATTTGATATAGTAGAATCCTTGGGATCCTCTGAAAAAGCCCTAAAATTTTCTAGATTCGCATTTTTTTAGTTACACTAGATTTACATATTGTGTGCAGTAGTCATATTGCAATCTATGGAGTTCTAAGCCTGTTGTTAGAAATCCTTGTATAAGATAGCTATTCTAATACATAATTGCATGAAAGGTATCTTACTGCATTAGATACTCATGTCTAATCTAGTATTCACTGGTGGCTTACAGAACATAGAACCCAGAAGTTTAAGGTTGAATTTTCCAATCACATCTAAAATATGCATGAGAATAACACTTCATTCTGTTAAAGGGTCTCACTTGAAAAAAGTATATATGGTATTATGAAAAATCATTTGTCAATATTTTGAAGAACTACTTGGGAAGGTAGTTACCAAGTCATACTAGCTGAAGGGACAGCGAGTCTTAGAAACTCAAGTACATTTATCAGAGAATCTTTTGATAGGCCTCTCCACGTCATCTTGCAGTCCGGGGAGACCTTGACATAGATTGCTAGCACAAGCACATTGATCCAATATGATATGTTGGTTGCAAGTGCTGCACCCTTGCTTCCAAGACCATAATTGTAAACTAGAAACCAGCAGACCAAAATGTGGACAACTGCTGTTATCCCAGAGCTTATTAACATGGGAATGACTTTGTTTTGGGTCTGCAGAAATCTAACAAGGCATTGCAGAAAACCATAGGCAAAAAGGCTCGGGATTAACCAACGAGCATACAGCCCAGCTACTGCTGATATATCAGGATTTTGACCGGCTGCAATGAGAATTTGGCCTGTGTAGGACCAAAGAAGAGCCAAAGGCATACTTACAATAAGAAGAACCAAAACTGCCCTTTGCATTTGTATACCTAGCATATGATATTCCTTTGCACCATAGGCTTGTCCACACAGGGTATCCAATGCACTTGCCATTCCTAACTTTTGTATAAAAAACAAAGTGATGTTTCAATAAATCTACCTATGAAGGCACTACTGAAAACTAAGCTAGGCATGAGGTGTGATGAATATTAAGATTTAGCAACAATCAACAAGATGATTATTAAGGTGTTTTCATCAATGCTGAAGATGTACTTTCTTGGCTCCTTTTGGCCTACTTTCTGTTGTTATCGCCCATGTCTGTGATCTTCTTGTGCATTTCATGTCATCCTCTACTCTTTATTACCGTTTTATATCAGAATTTTGACTTTGAAGCATAAATACGTAGAACAGGTTACTCTTTCAAGAACTTTAAATAAATTCATATTCTTTGGTCAAGAAAACCAATTACTATGATATTTTTCAGGCAACCGTTACACTATTAATTGAATAGGGAGAGGTGAAAAATCACATTTTCATCACATTCTAAGAATCAGGCAACATAAACAAGAAAGAACCATCTCAAGATTCAGTTTCTCTACATCATATGAGATAGACTTCTAAGGAACACAGAGGAAAGATACAAATTTGATGTGAGGCAGAAACAACAGAGATAAACAATACAGAAACATATCAAAAGAATCGTTTTGGCAGAGTTTTCATCAACTCCCAGACCTACCAAAAGAAAGATACACACAGATACACAACAACAACAAAGCCTTATCCCACTAGGTGGGGTCGGCTACATGGATCATCAGATACACAAACGGGGATTTTGGTACAGATACACAAACGAGAAATTACACATTCTTTAATCACGTCAAACCCACGAACGAGGGAAACTTTTTACCAGAACGCTGAATCCAGTGACGTTGGCGAACGAAGTGGCCATGGAGGCCCCAGAGAGGTCGAGCTCCCCGAGGTGTCCGACGAACATGAGAGAGATGATTTGGATACAGTACTGCAAGAGGCTCGCGGCGATCAGAGGCCCGGCCAAAGACAACAAGCGCCTCATCTCCGCCACCATATCGGCGTCGAAGACGCCCGCGCGTCTCCAAAGACACAGGCACGCGCCAGAGCTTCTCCTGTCGGAAAGCACAGTTGGAGCCGGCAAAAGAGGAGAGACCAGGGATCGCTGCTGGCGTTCTACTCCCATTTTTTTTTCTTCGTTTACTGCAAGACGACGACCACAAAGGAACTATTTTTATATTTTTTCGAAATAAAGAAGCCATTTTTATTTAACAAGGATAGAAAGGTAAACTACTACATATCCTCTCTCAATCTTGAGCCGTTGTCGATATATCCATTTCAATTCCCGACCACTCTATTCGCTTCGCTCTCTCTACCTTACCAAGGATGCGAACGCCGCTACAAGCACCGCCGGAGCTCCGCCTCCAACGCATCCCTTCGTTTTCCCCTCTCCGTCCTACTCTTCCACTTCCCCGTTCTCACCCACTGTTCGTACTTCCCCTCCCTCCCCGCAGCCGCCCCATTCGGTTGCGATGGCGTTGCTCCGTGGCTTCCGACGCTGGCGCTGGAAGTAAGGCCTTAGCACAGGTCGCTCAGCAGCGGAAGGCCTACCCTTTTGACGAGATCGAGAAGCGATGGCAGCGATACTGGGAAGAGAACAAGACGTTTCGGACCCCGGATGAGGTCGACATCTCCAAGCCCAAGTGTTACATCCTCGACATGTTCCCTTATCCCAGGTAACCGCCTCCAATTCACCAGCTTTGCATCTTTTTTTTTTTGTCAAATTTTTCGTTTTAGGCGTAAATTTTGATCTTGATTTGGTGTTTAATAAGATTGGTAAAAAAACAATTGAGATTTTTCTGCGTTTTCTTTTATATTTCTCGTTCCATATACTTTTGTTGCGAACGTCACGACGACTGTTCTGATACCTCTAATTTTGTGCAGTGGAGCTGGTTTGCATGTTGGTCATCCACTTGGGTATACTGCTACAGACATTATCGCAAGGTTCAAGCGCATGAAAGGTTTCAATGTTTTGCATCCAATGGGATGGGATGCATTTGGTCTTCCTGCTGAACAATATGCTATCGAGGTTTGTTGCATTAGGTGGCATAAGTTCTTCAAGAATGTTTCATATGGTTAAACTTACTTACATGTCAGTGCACAGACAGGGACGCATCCGAAGATTACAACACAGAGGAATATTGAACGTTTTCGCTCTCAGGTTATATATTGAACTTTCACTGGTCCAATGCTTACTTGTGACGTGAGGTCCAATTTAACACGTTTGAACCTGGCAGTTGACAGATCCAACTATGTTTTTCCTTGCGTAGAAAAAAGTATAAACTTTATGATCTGGTAGATTTCTAATTAGTAATTCCTACCACTTAAAATGGAACTTTTGATATGTGGGTTAGGATCACTTTTTGTTACCACTTCCTGAGTACTTCTAAGCATGAAAATATAAAAAACTCTCGTGTTGTCCTTTGATTCATAATTTAAGAACAGTCTCTTTTTTTCTTGAGAACAGCATTGTGCTTCCATATAAGTCAACTTTCTGATGAATTATCTTCTATTCTGAATAACTTCTCTAGTGCCCTTGCTAGCTTCCTCTCTAGTTATACGAGATTCAACATCCTAATGTATGAAGTAATAATTTGTCTTGCTTTTCAGCTTAGGTCATTAGGTTTCTCTTATGATTGGGACCGTGAGTTGTCAACTACTGAACCAGATTACTACAAATGGACACAATGGATTTTTCTTCAACTTTTCAAAAAAGGACTTGCATACCAGGTATTGTGCTTGCTCCTGGTTCTTTTGCACGTGGAAACATTATATGCTTCAGGGTATGAACTATCAGAAATCTGGCTAAGTGATGTGTTATTTGTTTTCTTGTGTTTGTTTAGAATGTATCGCTATATTTTGTATCCTGTTAAGCTAGCATAGAATCAAGAGTGGCATAAATTTCCTTTTTCAGGCAGAAGTTCCTGTTAACTGGTGTCCTGCGCTTGGCACAGTCTTGGCAAATGAGGAGGTGATTAATGGTGTTAGTGAACGAGGTGGTCATCCTGTTATAAGAAAGGTATTGGAACTGTTTTAATTAAACCATCTAAAGATAGTTCTCTGCCCTTATCAGGCAATCATGCTTCCTCTTATCTTGTATACGACGATGAATACTTTGGTCGTCAATAATGCCTTCTTTTAATTCTGATCAGCCAATGCGTCAATGGATGCTCAAGATTACTGATTATGCAGATCGTCTTCTTGAAGACTTGGATGATCTGGATTGGCCAGAAAGCATAAAAGAGATGCAACGAAATTGGATAGGTCGTTCAGAAGGTGCTGAGCTAGAGTTCTATGTAACTGACGTACAAGACTATGGAGAACCTTTAAAATTGTCTGTCTATACTACCAGACCGGAAACCATATTTGGCTCAACGTACAAACAATTCTGATACCCATATTTCCAGTGAGCAATTTTTTCTTGGAATAATCTTACGCATTGATTTTTTTTTCTCCTGTGCTACAGATACCTTGTTGTGGCACCTGAGCATCCGTTACTGTCATTATTGATGTCTGACGCTCAACGAGAAACTGTATGTTGAAGTCTTTTTAGTTTGCCAATTTCAAATGTCAACATCACTTGATAGAACATAAATTAGGACTGTATCATTTTGCAGGTTGTCCAATATCAGGAGCTTACTTCGAGAAAAAGTGAACTTGAGAGAACTGATCTTCAAAAAGAAAAGACTGGAGTTTTTAGTGGTTCGTATGCTATGAATCCAGCTACTGGAGAAGTCATTCCAATATGGGTAGCAGATTATGTTTTAGGAAGGTTCATCTGAATTACTCTTTATAAATTCTAAACCAAATGTTTTTAAAGTGATCTTACTAGTTGTTAATCTCGTGAAACAAATTATTCATGATTTTTTTCCGTGTCTAATGGATATAATATTTCTTGTATTTTTATTAAGGAGGAATGAGATTTTTTTGAGGGAATTAAGGAGGAATGAATTGTTTCTTGGTTTGCTGATTGCTTTGAGTCTCATTTCAAAAGTTTTATGATGCTACAACAACAACAACAAAGCCTTATCCCACTAGGTGGGGTTCAAAAGAGTGCAACACGAGGACTTCCCAAGAGGTCACCCTGATCATAATATCATTTTAAAAACGATATCATTTTAAAAACGATAGTGTTTTTGTAACCTCAGTACTGCAAGTTAAATTAAATTAAAGCCATTTGATCATCCTCTTTTTCACATCAACTTTTAATATTTGTTATATGCCTGCTGGAAGGAAATGAGTAACAATATATTTATTACTTGACCCACAGCTATGGTACTGGAGCAATTATGGCTGTACCTGCACATGACTCTCGTGACCATGAGTTTGCATTGAAGTACAATATTCCAATTATTGGGGTTGTCAAACCGGTCGATAAAAACTCTAATCTTGGTGAACCATATGTTGAGGATGGAATTATGATAAATTCATCAAACTCATCAACTGGGTTGGATATTAATGGCCTATCATGCAAAGATGCTGCTTCACAAGTAATAGATTGGCTTGAAAGTACAGGCCTAGGGAAAAGAAAGGTTCTTTTACATCTTTAAGTTTTAGGCCAACGCTAGGAATTTGTCAGATTCTAATAATTTGTATAACCCTCTTTCTTTGCATCTTACTGTAACGTACTACCTGTTTAGGTCAACTACAAGCTGAGGGATTGGCTTTTTGCTCGGCAACGTTATTGGGGAGAGCCTTTTCCAATTATTTACTTGGACGACACTGGTGAAACAGTTGCTGTCCCAGAAAAAGAGTTGCCCCTGGCTCTTCCTGACCTCGATGACTTCACTCCTACAGGAACTGGGGAGCCCCCATTAGCAAAAGCAAAATCATGGGTACTTCCTTTTCTAATTTGCAAGTTTGGATTGGTGACAATGATCCAAAGTTAAGACAAGTCAAATCCTTCTCTTCCAGCATCATCCCAAAACCAGTGAAAGATAGATATACATTGCAACTGGCAAATGTTAAAATTAATTAGTGCTACAGCTGTTTTATTGTCTTCTTCCTTCCTTCAGATATGTATGCATGTGTATATTGTTCCTACTAGAAACTTGGTAGCTTCCTTGCTATACACTAGCTAATTGTATTCCGTCCTCTAATTCATGCACGTATGTTAGATATATTCCCCCCTACTCTGGAAGAATCTAAATATCAAAACATGCCTCAATTTGGAAATGTTAACAGTAATTCCTCCTACCAACTGTGATACCTTTGTTTGTTTGTTAAATGAGTTATATCAGAGATGTTATTGCTTCAATTTGTTTGTTTCTGTGTATTGTTCTGTTGACTCATTTGGCAGCGATCTGATGCGATATTTAGGTCAGTACCATTGATCCTATATCTGGGAGGCCTGCAAAACGAGAAACAAGCACAATGCCTCAATGGGCTGGTTCCTGCTGGTAATAAGTGAATTCCGACATATGCTATCTTCTTGTTGGCTTCTATTTATGGTTGAAAAATTTTACTTTTTCCCATATTGCATAATATTCTTCTATTCAGCTATGATTATTTAAGAAGTGTTGCCTACTTTGAATTTTTCGTATAAAGAAATGTACTTCAATCAATATTGCATTACATCCTGGTAAATATCATTGAAGTGTTCTGTAGTTTGTCTAATAGAAATTCACTAACTTAGCTATGGTCTTCTTAGGTACTATTTACGATTTATAGATCCAAAAAATTCTACTGCATTGGTTGACAAAGATAAGGAGAGGTAAGCACCTTTTGTACTTTTTTTTCTGGAAGATGTCTACTGTTCGATATGGGTAACAATCCCCTGCATTGATTTACTCAAGGTACTGGAGCCCCGTTGATGTGTACGTTGGAGGTGCTGAGCATTCCGTCCTTCACTTGCTTTATGCTAGGTTTTGGCACAAGGTCTGACAACTATTAAACAATGATATAACTAAATAGTCTGAGTTTGACTTGATCTTATGACAAAAGTAAGCAAAGGAAGAAAAGTTCATGGTTATTACTGTCTTCTTTTTCTTTAGAGTTTAAACTGCGATATGCATCAGTTGGCTAGGTCATGTGCTCAAAGCTGTTCTTTGCCTACATCAACTTTGAAAGCTTTTTCAGTTGTATAGAAGCCAAACAATTCATGGACACAAATTGTGGTTATAAAATGCAATGTAATGCATAGAAATTTGCATTATTTTCCTCCTAAAAAAATGCATTATTTTATGTTATTCTCCCTTTGTGGACTCATGTTTTCTGCCAAGTTGTTAATTTTCTCTATGCCACTATTTATTACCTTCCTCTTCATATAATTATATGAAACTTACATATCAACTAGTTTGACACATTCACATGTTATTGAGTTTTTTGTTAATCTCTTTTCATTTTCTAAAAGTTTTCTTCAGTTGTTTTTTTATTATGTATCCACCTAAAAGCTTGCAGTTTTCAGGTTCTTTTTGATATAGGTGTGGTATCCACAAAGGAGCCTTTCCAATGCTTGATAAATCAAGGATTGATACTTGGGGAAGTAAGTAGTTATTTATAGACTATCAAATAATGACAATTATTTGTTGTATTGAAGTGATACTTTCATCTCCACAACTCTAATCTTCAATAGATCTGCTAACAGGTTGAGTATACAGTATATAGAAACAAAGAAGGAAAGTTGATATCGGCTGACTCATCTGTGATCACAGATGAGTGTTCTCAAGAAAAAGTATCTGCAGAAAAGGTAGTCTCAACAAAACTTTGGAGTATGTCCTAATACTTTCTTTTTTATGTCAATCATATTTGTTTACCTCTCAGGTCACAAAAATAGGTGATTTCCATGTGTTAAAAGATAACCCAAATATTCGTTTAGTTGCTCGAGCTTACAAAATGAGTAAAAGTCGAGGAAATGTCATCAATCCTGATGATGTAGTCTTTGAGTATGGCGCTGATTCTCTTCGCCTGTATGAAATGTTCATGGGACCTTTAAGGTAAAATCTTATGCCTAGTCCTTTTGATATATGATATAAACCAGGAGCATGAACATTAATAATCTACTGTCAATTTTTGCTCTTTTTCTCTTAATTAGAGAATCTAAAACATGGAGCACAGGTGGTATTGAGGGTGTACATAGGTTTCTAGCTAGGACTTGGAGACTGATTGTTGGTCCTTCTTTACCTGATGGATCATATAATAATGGAACGGTTGCCACTAATGACAAACCTACCTTTGAGCAGCTCCGAACACTCCACAGATGCATCCAAAAGGTTAGTTGCTTGCTCTATGGTAAACCTAGCCCACGCCTAATTTGTTGCCATGTTTTCTTCTGTACCTTGTTTCCTCTGGTAAGTAGCAACATGTTAACTTGGCATTTTAGACATAAGATTCCTCCTATTCATGTCTTCAGGCTCTACCTATTGACGTTAGTAGATTGATTTCATTTGTGTTTGGTTTGATATAAGAAAAAATCTGGAAAATAAATTATGTAAGTGGAAATTCGTTTTAGGATCTACATTACAGGAGATTTCTGTTATTTGGATGGATAACTGAAATTTCAAAAGTGGATTTTAGTGTTTGGATAATGCAAAGTGTAGGGTTTCTGAAAAGGAATTGTAAGTGTAAGTTGAAAGCTTGATATGTGATATCATGTTCAAATAAATATAAGTTATGGTTTTAGAAACTATTAGAAATACAAATCTTAAGTGTAATTTACATATGTTTTTTATATTTTAACATTTTTATAAATGTACATGATTACTCTAATTTATATACATTTGTTTAAATCTATATCTTATTTTTATTTTTTATATGTATTTTTCTTATCTATATAAGATGTGGTATTATAGTATTATTATGTTTGTAAGTTTGGTATTGCATGTGCAATTTCTCTTTGAAATATCTAATGTTAGTATCCAACAAGCTAGGTTAAAGTTAGTATTGTTATTTAATTTTATTTTAATTCTAATACTTTATGTTGAATTTATAATTTATTGTTATTATTTTTTATGAAATTTATATTGTTTTCGGTAAATTAACTTTTTTAATAATATTTTGTTTTTGCCCTACGTAGACCACACTTCTGCAGTCCAATTCCCTAAAGATAGCAAGTTTTTGAAACAGAAGTACTAAATACCACAAGATTAACAAACAGGCCCATTCTTCTGATTGTAGGTCTCTGAAGAAATTCAGGAAACAAGATTCAACACTGCCATTTCGGCAATGATGGAGTTCATAAATGCTGCTTATAAGGTTTGTACAGATAACCTGTTGACATATCACAATAAAATCTATACTCAAAATTCTAAAGTTCAAGGGGTGATGAAAGGAGAAACCGACATGGTTTTAAGAATTCCTGCTGCAGAGAGGTTTTTTAGAACTTTTTTTATCTGGCTTCATATGTAAAAGAGGACATTTATAACAAGCACACTTCCATGCCAAACTTTGAAGGTGATAGATGCATGAGGTCATGAATCTGATTTCAATGCTTCAATGAGATTAGTTACCATGTCAATGAAGTTTCATGATTACGTTCTGTGTTTCAGTAGACATAACACATTGACATGTCATACCATCTATGATCAATTAATGATGTTATCTTATTGCGCATGCTGATGACCTTAGTAGCTAATAGTCACTCTAATATTTCTCAGTTCCATCAATTATCTAATCAGTTATTGTTTTGATGTCTTTCTAGTGGGACAAACAACCAAAATCAATTCTGGAATCTTTCGTTTTATTGCTTTCACCTTTTGCACCTCATATGGCAGAGGAACTCTGGTTCCGCTTGGGACATGAAGAATCACTGGCATATGAACAGTTCCCAGTGGTACATGCATCTTTCCCCTCAGAAAATCTTTAATTCACTATCTCAATAGTAATACATCATTTGTACAAACCTTAAAAAATTGTTATAGTTTAGTTCCTATATGAGTTGGCATATTCCACTTCTCTGGTCCATGCATCATTACAATTATCAGTTATTTTCTTATTGTGTTAATCTCTCATCATGTTTTGCTCTTCATACTGCTTCAGGCTAATAGTGAGTACTTGAGGGATTCAACTGTTGTGCTTCCTGTTCAAATTAATGGGAAGACAAGGGGCACCATCCTGGTGGATGAATCGTGCACAGAGGATGATGCCTTCCAATTGGCGTCGCAGGATGAAAAGCTCTCCAAGTATTTGACAGGGAGTACTATCAAGAAGAGAATTTATGTTCCTGGAAGAATATTGAACGTAATAATAGATCGTCAGAAGGTTACTTCATGATTTCCAGTGGCCTCACTGTAATCAAGTTTGTTTACTCCTTTCCATGGGTGCCTTGTGCTGTGAGCATACACCATTGATTCGAAGTAATTACCAGAAAGAGAAAAGTACCCAGAACCATTGCATTGGATTCAATCTCTTGTAACATGTTGAAATAATAAGAGGGACAAAAGAAAATATTCATAAGGATGGGAAGTCTCGTGTTAAATTTATCTCAATCCTTATCTCGACGAGTTGCTCCAACTTTATTTGTCTTACAGCTCCGACATGGTTCTCTCACTCTCACCCATCTCAGATGACCTCCTTTTCCTTTGGTCAATTGATTCTGAAGGCTAAAAATAGACTTTCAGAAAAAGAAAAAAACCAGTGAAGCAAAAGCGTATTCTCCTAACATGAGGGTAATAAAAATTCTACAAAAATAGGGTTTTTTTAGGAGTAGCATAAGAATGCTGCATTCAATCATTTTTAAAAGAGGGACATCATGTCCTTTTTCATTGAATTAAAAATTTATGGATCATATTTCATTTAAAGACTTTTAATCTCATTCACAGATTTTTTTATCTATGAATAAGAAGAGTAGAGACATGGTGTTCCTCTTTTAGAAGTATTATTAATCTGATTTCCGAAAATATTATTAATTTGTGTAGGTTTACATAATGGTGATTCAACACATAACTAACCCAATCTTTACATATATATGGGTGAAATTGGTGCGGGAAGGATGGATTTTTGCATTAAAAAAATTCACCTTATTTAATTTGGTTGGATTTTTAAAATTAAAAAACTTATCAGTCTTACGCCCCCACATTTCCACCCTCTCAAATATATATATATATATATATATATATATATATATTATATGTGAAATAAATAAGCGTGTGAAGCGATTTTAGACATATTTTTCTTCAATTTTTTCGATATTTTTCTTTACTAATAGCTTAAAGAATCATTCATGGTAACAAAAAATAATTTTATAAGATTAGAAGTTATATAAAATGCTTATATCCATTATGACGGATAATAATACGTAGAAGTTTATCAAAATTAAAAAATGATGAAAATAATTATTGTTAATGATTTGAATCGATCCCCAGTGACCCTTCAAACTATCAATGAATAAAGATGTCAAAAAACATAAATATAAGTATGTCTAAAGTCGTTTCATACGTGCTTCACATGCTCGTTAAACCATATATATATAGAGAGAGAAAGAAAGATCATCTAACTATTCAAGTTCATTGAATGCACATTAGTTGTACAACTTTTAATTGTATATTACTTAAACTCATATATATATATATATATATATATATATATTAGACTATATGCTTTAAAATTTTAAGAGTTAACTCTCGTAATTTAAATTAAAATGTAAAAAATAGATATTACTAATATTAATTTAAGATTTGGATATAAATTAATATTTTTTAAAAAATATTTTTAAAATATCATTTTGGCTCCCAATTGGAAAAATTCTGGCTCGTCCCTGACAAAGAGGATAACCAAAACACAGATTTGGAACAATCGTGTTGCTCAATTATATCTGGAGATGAGATTATTCACCAAATTTGTTTTTGGAATTCCATGCCAAAATGATCGACGATTGAGAAAAATAGTTATAACAACCGTTGCGTGTAGTAAAGATTATCGTAAGTTTTCTGTCACTAACGTTTTCAAAGTTTTTTTTTTATATGTATATCTTTTCATAATTCTCAAATGATATATGCTTGTTTCTCAGTCATGGTTAATTTTTTTAACTATAATTAATAAAAGATATTAAAAAAGCAATACACATTCTACATTCTTTTGACACATTTATTAATTCCTATGCCCGTGATCACTTTTCTGCCCATGAAATAATAAAGTAGTATCTCTTGATGTACCATGATCCCACCCCTATTCTTCTTAAAAAGAGCATTCAAAGTCTACCGAAGTTCACAATCAAAGTTGTTTAAATTGATATTTCATATAAAATCGTCAAATGACTTAATATAAAAAATATAAAATCTTACTTATTCTAAAAAAATAACTCCATTTTTACATTACATCTCAGTAAGCCATATTTTCATAATTTATAAATCAAAATAAATTCAAACATAATAAAAATTAGAAAAAAGGATATTAAATTCATCTAAATCAGTCAATATCACCATAAATAATGATATTATTAAATATATATAATTATATAAGTTCATATATTTAAATTAAAGTTTTAGGCATAACATTTTTAAATTAAGACTAAAATAGGTTAGCAATATTAATATCTTAAAAGATCTCAAAAAAAAAAATTTGTTGCTATCTTTCGGTTCTCATTCCAGTTTAGCTAGATTCTAATAGGCTTGGATACTGAGTGCACCATTAGTATAAATTTTTTTTTGTGAGCACTATTTGTTAATAACACAAGCTTTGTCAAAATGAACATAAAAAATCACATAGTAGAGGCAATTCTAAATCAACACATGCTGACTGCTCTGTTCGCCCAGTTTCATAGGCGCACAGTCCATCGCAGCAATGCAGAATCTTGTCTATGGTAACGAGCTGTTGAATCCCAGGAAAAGGCGCGTCTTTTCGCTTCTCAAGCCATCTCAAAGATGTCGAATTTTCAGCACAAGGTTGAAGGGCTGAGATTAAAAATTGAAGGAAGCCAATGAGGAACTTAGGCAGGGCAGAGCGCACAAGCCTTAGATCTGCGCTGATGGCAGGGTATTTCATGATCACCATGGCCCTTGGTGTCCACAGGCTATGTTGTTTCCTTTCCCAGCTGTAAGCTCTACTGCCACCCCGCTTTGGTTGTTCTGCTATTGAGTTCAAAGGCTGGATGCTGAATTTGTTGTGGTTTTCTTCCCTTTATCCTGATTGCTTTTGTAGTTAGCTCGTGAATGTCAACTCGCTCCGCATCCTCGATCCTCAAGAGAGATAAGATTGATGAAAGATCAGCAATTATTAACTTGGTATGCCTATCACTGATGCCTTTTGATTGTGACAAAGATTAGGAACTATCAAAATGGAAGTTACTCAGTTTGTTCCATCAATTTCGATTTTGGGTGCATACTTGTTATTCATGTTTTGGCAAAGACACAAGAACAATTTGTTCCATCAGTTTTGATTTTGATGCATACTTTTGATCGAAAATATGTTGAATGTAACCAAACAGTATGAAGTTCTTGGTGGAATTTAGTTCGATTTCTCAAGATAGTATATTTGTCCTACTTAGATCTTGATGCCTTTAGTTCTTTTTGTCCTACCATCAAATGTACTTGTTACTTGTGTTCGGAGGGATCAATAGAAGGAAAAGAATAGGTTAATTGGAAGCACCAAAGAGCATACTTGTTGGAAGACTTGGGTAGATCCTTATAAGAATCACAAGCCTGATAGAGTAGACTTCTGCAACAATTTAGTCCTATAATCTTGTTTAAAAGCTTATTTTATGTTGCTTGTCGTGCACATTGTTTTCTCTCCTTTGGGGAGTGTAGTGGGGATGTCCCCTTTCTCTTGTTATATACTTCTATTCCTTGGCTTTTCTCCTACTTGGTAGTTTGTATCTTTTTCTTTAGTTAATTGAATGCGAAACTATAATCACATGTTTTGCTCAATGGAGAAAAAAATATGGGAAATCAGTTCTGAAATATGCACAGAATCAGCAATTGATAAAAGGGAAAATAAAGAGAATATTGGTCAAATCTGTTAACAAATAAGAGATACATGCTTATATTGAATTTTTTTATTCAACAACTCTCTTGCATGATGTAGAATAAAAACTTGCTAAATTCAATATTTTTCTCATGAAATGTCTATCAGTAGATAATTGAACTCAGAATTACAAGAAATTAAGCGGAAGGAAATGAACTAGTTCACATAATGTACCAGAAATTAAGCGAAAGGAATGGCTTATTTTGCTTAATTACTGCACTTTTCTTATTTGCATATACAATAAGGAAATATGAGAAGCAAGACCTTTATGTGATACTTTATCAAAATGCAGATATATGTGACAATGTAGGCGACATTAGAATCAATGGTAACTCCTCTTCTATCTTCTTCGGTGCCTCCTCAAACTAGAACAATTTGGACCTTCAAGCGTCATGGAAGATAAAGCCTTATCCTCAGAGGGGAATGCTTCTCGTTAGTGAAGTGTATGTAAAACCTTTGACTACAAATGACCATGCTCCAAAATGCAAGCAAGATAAATAGCAAAATTCCAATCATTGTTTTCTCTCTTGGTGGTTTTATGGGAAACTTCTTCGAAGACTTCACTGATGTGTTAATTCCCCTTTTCTTAACGTCACACCAATTCGATGGGGAGGTACAATTCCTGGTGAAATACTTCTCTTGTGGGTTGCTAAGTATGACTATCTAGATACCAATTCAGACTATCCAGCTCTCACAAACCCGAAAGCCATCATGAATCGAAGTGTATGAAATTGGACTGACATATACTTCTTTGAATAAAGTGTAAAACTTGATGTGAATAGGTTCAATAATGTTATGCTACATGTTCTTAAGATTTTGAGTTGGTATTAGTTATTTTTATATCTTTTTATTAATATGAGAAGCTATCAAATTCTCCTATATACATTATTCTCAAAGATAAATTGTTCACGGATAACTATTATTTGGTCACTTTTTTGTTTTTCATCTTTTACCTGGCACATTCACATATGTCAAAAAGTCACACTAGTAGTTGTCTAGCAGCTTTGTGTTCTATTTGGTAGTCTCTTTTTATTTTTTTCATTACTTATCTACCTCATTCACATATGTCAAAACGTTATGCTATTAGTTACGCCTAACAGTTTTGCATTATATTTATTAAAGAAAATGTTGTAAGGCATTCATTAGATAAATTGAATCATATTTGAAATAGATATTACTTCAAAAATATATAATTGCATTTGAATATCAATTGTGCAAGTATTCTAGAGCAGAGATGAAGGCAAAAAATTTCAATCTATTTCAAGTTTTTAAATGCAAAGCAATAGAATGTTTTGAAAGTCTCTACTCCAAATTACTGATTGAAAATATATAAGTTGTAACACAAATAGAAAACCCCACCTTGATTAAATATGTATTGAATACAGTCCTTTAATTTTCCTTGAACTTAACTTGTATCTCTAGGGAGATTAAATTACAGGCACTTTAGATCTTTTCTTTTTTGTCATATGGAAGCAAAAGGGGTTGCCACATGTATTAAAAATCAAGGAAGCATATACTTAGATGACAATTATTAGGACATGACGTGAGAATTTTTTTTAGCTTTATTGTCAAGATCAATAATTAAAATAACCAATTGAATACTACAAAATATGAACCCATGGTTCCGTATCTGTAGGCCCTAAGACTATGTTTGGATGGGAACTTAAGTTCTCCAGAATTAATCGATTAAATGAAAAAAATTTAGTGGATGTTTGGATGAAAAATATAATGATGAAAGTTTAAAAAATTAATTTGATAGATAAATTTTAGTAAGTGTTTGGATAAAAAGTAAGAACTAAGAATATAATTTATTATTTTATGAGTTATAAAATTATAGTAAATAAAAATAATATATGTATTTATGTGTTTATATTTAATTAAAATTTACGCAAATATTAAAATCCAAATATAATATTTTCTAAAAACAATTGAAAATTTTAATTAATATTATATTATAATAAATATAATATTATAAACAAGAATTTACATTGATTATATTTAATTAATATTATAATACAATAAATATAATTAATATAATGTTACATCAATTTTTTTAATTATTATGATTTTTTATAATTTTATTATACTATAATGCTAAGCAAAATATTTTAACTAATTAATAATTTTAATTATTAGAAATAAATAATTTTTAAATTTTAATTAATAAAATATTTATAATTTAGTTTATAAGCTGAGTAATAATGTATTAATAAATAAATAATATATATACATTAAAAATAATGAAAAGTAAAAAGAAAAGGAAAGAAAAAAGAAAAAAAGCAAATTCTTACTTCATAAATTTCTTCTTTCGCCTCGTACCTTGTTTGGCAAAATTTGGACAAGTTCTGCCATTCAAATTCCTACAAAAACTAGAACACAGTCTTAAAAAATCAGGAGAAGAAACTCCTAGATAATTAGGACAATGAAATATTAAATAGAAGGAGAAATTAAAATTTCAATGCAAATAGAAAAATAATTAAATATAACTATAGTAAAATTTAAAATTGAAAGATTAAATTGGAAATTAGCGATTTTAATAATTTGTCCTTGTGACTTGGATTCTCCGAAATTCTACCAATAAATCATTTGTGAAACTAAACATCTTTTAAAATCCTAAGATTAACAAGAACATGATCGATAATACTTGACCTTATAAATTACATTGTTGAAGGAAAATGTCTTATTGAGAGATGGAATTTACCAAATTAGTCAAAAACAGTCTCAAATGTCACATGATGTATTCAAGTATGTAGTTGTTAATTCGCTAGCAAGTGTAGTAATTGTCGTAAAGTAGAATGTCAAACTTGCGATAACTCTAGGTTCTTATCTTCTAACTTACTTTGTTAATTGAGAGAAATAGGAAGATTTAATTGCAATTAAATTGATTTAAGAAATAAAAGTAAACAAAAATTAATGACAATAGGAGAGATTTGTGCCTTCAATTAATGCGTGTGAGAGTTAGAATTTAGATTTTTTTAATCTTTATCATTATTTCTTAAATATCAAGTATATATTTCATGTGACGAAACTATTGCTAGTAGTATAGATGTAAAAATTTGATGATCTAACTACCCTACATTAGATTATAGTTAAGATAGTTCAAAACTTAATCAATCTTAATTAACTTACTATTGGACTGAAAACTTGAGGACCCAGCTATAATAAATGAAAACATGCTTAAAACATATTGAAAAGTTAATATAGTTAAATGCACCAACAATTAGTATGTTTTACTATCCAAAGATTGTTTAAAATTTTAGGACTCAAAAGCTTGAGAATCTATATACCCTAAATAAAAGTTAAAATTCAATCAATTTGAACCCACTTTAATTATAGTGCTTTAATATGCAAACTTTTGTTTAATAATTCATAATTACTTGTAACTAAAATTATTGATTAATTGAACAATCATGTTAGACAAGAAACAACTTGAGTTAAATAAATTATCTTGTTACAAAGTTAATATGTTTATCATGGAAAGGAATTGCAAAAACCAACACATGTATATCAAACAAGATATAAGAATTATGTATCAATAGTTTTCATGGTCATAAAAGTCCAAATTTCAAAATATATTAAAAGATTAATAGGGTTCAACTTGATTTTTCCTAACAATTAAACTACTCAATAATAGAAAGAACTGCATCAAAATCTAGCATATGAAAATATAAAAAATAAGATTAGAAGGACAAACTCATTAGGTCAATAAAGATGCCTTTACAAGCCTTTATTAAGTAGACATCACATAATGTTCACTAAAACATCATATTCTTCAATTAATTTGCAATTTGTGCAAAAAAATCTCTTTCCTCTTTTGAAGATGATTAGGACTCTAAACTTCTAGATTACACATCCTTTAATGTTTTTAATTGATTTTATTGTTTAATCTATGTTAAGGTTGGCCAAAAATCATGATTGTTGAAATTCACATATATGGACCGCGACCAAGATTTCTCTCAGGACTCGAGTTTTTTTTGTGTTGAACTCATTTTTGTCACAAAATCATCTTGGAATCAATTTCTGAAGACAATGTAATTAGAGTATAAAGACAACCCGACCTGAGTTTTATATGATGATGAAATATGCTAGTTTAACTTCGCCTTTCATATTTTGATCCGGCCATTTTGCACCTCCAAAAAAATAAAATAAAGCAAAAGTAAGTAAGTTTCAAATGAATAGAAAAATAAATAAGAAAATTGATGCATACATTATAAAAAATTATGTCTACATGACATAAACATGTATAAAAATGCATGAATCAATTTTAGATTCTTGTTTGTCCTCAAGTAAACTTCAAGATGAGACCTCATGAATCATAAACATACCATCATATTCTCCATCTTATTATTTATACTCTCCTAACATCATTGTTTTACAAGTCTATCGTCAAAATATCTTTCAATACTCTGATGAACTAGCTTGTAGAATCTTTGAATAATAAATATATTTAAACTCATTGAAATTTAGCTTCATGCAAAATATATACAACCTATTCAATAATATCATTAATATTGAAAGTATAAGTACAAAGTGAGTTATTATTCTCATTCAACTATATAAAAGTAAATAATTTTATTTGAGTTATAGCCTTCAAATAAATTGCACAAAAAAGTTTGTTTAGTGAACTTTCGAGTAATAACTCAAAATTTGATGACCTTAGAACAACAAGTGTTGAAGAGTCCTTAAACTTAATTGTTCCAATATTTAGAGGTTGGAAAGATTTTCAACTCACTATGGTTTGAACGATCACTTGCTTCTTTATATTGCTCAAGATGATTCATGTTAAAGATTTTCAATTAGCGGATCCCAAATTAATTAGTCTTAGATCATTAAATAAATAAATCTAATTCTCCGAACACAGTTATGACTAACACACTTACAATCATCTCACTATCTTATATTTTTGCATTTTTGTTTCATTTTTTATTGGATTTTTTGTGATGTTAAACTTCAATCGTTATTATCACATGCTATATACCCTGTGCACTTTGATGTTCACTTGTGACACATGCCATGAATGAATTTCATGGGCTTTTTTTGAGGTAAATAATTTCAACAGCATTTAGAACGACAAAACATAATTCGGACTACAGATTGTGATATTGTTTTGGGAGGTCACTTCATGACCATGCACCAAGGGAGAAGTAAGAAAATAAGTATAAATCAAGTATTGCATTAGGAGCAATATTGTAAAACAATCCTAATAGGTCATTGAGAATTGGCAGATCGAATCAGTTAATCTAATCAAGTGAGAATAAAATAATATAAAAGCATATTAAATTAAAATATTTATGAACACATGTTTATCATTAATTAACATATTACATATATCAAAATAAGTTTTTATTTTTATTTTCACTCAAAATAAGTTTTTTTATGGCATAAAAAATGAATTCGTACCTAGAATCACATGTACCGTAGTGCATATTATCAAAGTAAGTGACCTTAGAGACCAAGGTTCAAATCAAACTCCACCATTGCAAGAATTTAATTTCCCTTTTTGAGATAGTATGAAGGTTTATTAACCCGCACGCCTTCGGTCCGGATCTAACAACAAAATTTATCGTTTATGCGATTGTCATTTTTAGACGAGAAAAGTCACGAGGACGAAAATCGACATTTCATGGTCTTAGTACAATAATGAGAGGTCATGGTCATGAACATGGAACGTGGGACTAAATTAATTTTGTCCGCTTCCTCCATTTGCAGGCGGACAAAGTGGCGCGTTGCCTTGCCACGCCCATGGCATTGCTCGCGCACTGTGGCCCCATTTTTCTTTTATTTTTTTTTTCAAGTCTGGGGACCTAAAAATTGAAGAGCCAGCTGAGAGTAGATACAGCAATATATGCATATTATACTACTGTTCTCGTGATGCAAGATGGACCTATTTGCAAACGTCTTAAAAAAAGAAAACATTGAAGGCTAATCCATTTTCAACTGATGCTGAATTCAAATTGTAATTCGTGTTTCTGCTACTACATTAAAACTATTGACTGCTTTGAACCAATCGCCCTGTGGATATGTGTGGATGGTGTTGGAGTAACATGCACATATTAACAAGTTGGACAGTGTGCTAGTGGCCTTTTTTTTCCTCTCTTTTTTTCCTGTTCTGCAACATGGTTTCTGGTTTCTTGAATGCATTGTTAACTTTTTTTTATTTTATTTCCAAAGATGGAAGTTAATTGAAGTGATAGCATATGTCAGAATGTCATTTAATTAAGAAACTCGAGATAAAGACAGAAACAGATAGAATCAATTACCCCTGCAGGCCATTTTAAAAGACAGAGGAAGCATTTGTAGATAAGTAGTTGGTGATTAGAAATTAATCTTTCAAGCATTAAGAAAGCATGTGATATTGAGAATAAAGAAAAGGACTTAGATGTGCCACGTTGTATTCTCTTTGAGTGATTGCAGACAAGCAATGAGAAACTGATTAGCCTCATGATGAGATTTTTTCCTGCTGGTTGTTGAGCTTCATACAGGTTGTCCAGATGGCTGTTTCCCTGATTCAATGAATTATGGTCGTTCATGTAGAAGTCATGTTTCTGATAACAGGTAATGCATCAACAGTAATTAACTAATGAAGGAATCTGTTCTTTTTTGAATTGTAACAAAGTTAACAGTCTATAGTTTTCAATTTGTTTCTTTCACCTGAAATTTGGTTTCAAAGTGTTAACCTACAAGTTGAAATAAGAAATCAATTACCAGTTACCACAAATTCTGATTTTTGTATGCATCTTTGACAGTAAAATATGAAGAGCAAGAGGTCCCAATTTTTAATATCAGGTTCCTGTGCAGTCTGCAGAACCGACACAAATTGCCTTCAGAATCGATCAAAAACCAGCCTTCTGAAGTATGATAGCAATTTTTTTTAATGGGAAAAAAGACTAATGAATCAAATATTTACATTTGTGTAGGACACATGCACACTTGATCGTACAGGACACTGTACAAACAAAGATGACCCACAGGAACTACGATTGGTGCTTGTGCGAATTATTTTATCCTCCTCCGTTAACGTCTCAAGAATTCGAATTTGAGATAATTAACTCGCTCATCATTCAGTTTTGCTATCGCAATTAATCAATTATTGTTCTTTGAAATCTTGGACAACGAAAAGGAAAAGCTTATTTTAAAGGCAGCCCATCATCTTCAAATAGAACTCTTGCATCACGTCGGTCCCGGTAACGAGGAGGTTAAGAGGAGACGAATAGCCAAAGTACGTACGCAGTTGTCAGCTGACAGCTCGACTGTGTAGTGCTCCTACTTCAGTGTCAATTAACCAGCTCTGAACTCCCTCCCTCCCTCCCTCCCTCCCTCCCTCTCTCTCTAGCTTAAAATGGGATATGAGAAGAACCCATCCAGGAGCTTGAGCCGGTTCAACCCGAAGAAACTTGGATTGGTCATTTTTGTTGCATGCTTATTGGTAATGATGGTGTACTTGATTTCGGAATCACAGTCCTCTGGTAAGTTCCTCTTCATGATGCAAGAAGTAGTACCTGCCACGGATCTCTTGTTATGACAACAGTTTAATCGCAGATGTCCAGCAAATAAGCTTGCCATATGAAGTGCGCATGGGGACGCCGACAGATGGTAGCGAGAACAAATTACAGCAGTCAGGTAAGATGGCAGGACTAGCTTATGCAGTTTCAGCAAGTTGAAATCTGTGCTTAATTTGGTCATGCCTGCCATTACTCTTGTTCTCTGGGGTTCCATCCACAGAACCAGAGTAACCATGTAGCTGCAGAAATGTGCAGAAAGGGTTTCAACTTGTGAGTAATGCTTGTGAAAACGAACATAAAATGTGTTGCCCCTTTCTGATGTAAGAACAGAGATATATATCAACACTTCAGAAATTAGAACTTATTTTCCTAAATTTCAAAGAGCGAGTTCCGCAGCTGCTGAACTACAACGTAAACTGTATGGATTTTATTGCAATTTTCCTGTTCGCATAATGATCTGTTGGCACGATCTCTTCAATCATGCAGATGCTAAGAAAATGCCAGAGGACCTGCAACCGAAGAAAGAAGAACATGTGATCCCGAGCAAAAGCCCATCTGTTGCAAGACAGAATGCAGAGAAAACAGTTGCCCCCAAATCAACAGGTACGCCTGTTCATTTGTTAAATGGGACTTAATTCGAACAACTCAATCTGCTACAATAGCTACGAAGGAACAGTAACATCACGTTTTTTTTTCAATTTGATTCCTAGATTAGAACTCCGCCTATATTTTATACCTGGTCCCAAGCCCGGATAAAGGAAGAGAGTTGTATTAGGTCCCGACAGCCAACGTAAAACCCTGTCGAATCTCATGAACATGAATCAACGAAGTCGTATGATCCATGTAGCCGATCCCACCTAGTGGAATAAGACTTTGTTGTTGTTGATTCCTAGATTAGATTAAGTAAAATTTTCTGATCATATACACAGCAGCAGATGGTGTAGGGTGTCACACTCAAAACCAACAGCTAATTTGATCATATTTACTGCCTTAAAGATGACAGGACGAATGGTCTGCCTCTGAAGGTACCAATGAAGCCAATATGTGATCTTTCCGGTTCCAGGTCCGATTTCTGCGACATGGAAGGTGATGTTCGAATGCATGGGAGGTCGCTGTCTGTGGTTTTTGTTACCACGCGCCAGCCACTACCAGCAACCAGAGAGTGGCACATCAAACCTTATGCTCGCAAGATGCTGCCCAACATCAAAGAGGTCACTGTGAAGCTATCGGACGGCCTCAACGGAGCTCCGCAGTGTACTGTCAATCACTCTGTCCCAGCCGTCGTTTTTGCCAACGGCGGGTTCACCGGAAACTACTACCACGCCTTCATTGACGTAATAGTCCCCCTTTTCATCACCGCGAGGCAGTTCAATGGCGAAGTCCAGTTCCTGGTGTCCAACATCCAAGGATGGTGGATCGACAAGTACAGGGAGATCCTCCGGGGCCTGTCCAAGTACGATATCATCGACTTCGACAAGGACGATCAAGTTCGCTGCTTCCGGCACGCCATTGTCGGCCTCATGTTCCACAACGACCTGACCGTCGACCCCGCACGAGCTCCCGAGGGGCTGTCTATGGTGGACTTCACCAAGTTCATGAGGGCCACGTACTCGCTCAAGAGGGACGCCGCCGTGAACCTGAGGGAGACGCCGGACCGGAAGCCGAGGCTGCTGGTCATAGCGAGGCAAGGCACCAGAAAGTTCACCAACGTGCGGGGGATCGCCAAGATGGCCCGGCAGCTGGGATACGACGTGGAGGTTACGGATCCAAAGTTCGGCGTGGGCGTGGCCGAGTTCGCGAGGAAGGTGAACACCATCGACGTGATGGTGGGCGTGCACGGCGCCGGCCTCACCAACCTCGTCTTCCTGCCCACGGACGCCGTGCTCATTCAGGTGGTTCCATGGGGCAGGCTGGAGAACATGGCCAGGTACGACTTCGGGTTTCCTTCCATGGACGCCAAGCTGCACTACTTGGAGTACAGCATCAGCGTGAAGGAGAGCACCTTGACGAAGCTCTACCCCAGGGATCATGCCGTGTTGACCGACCCCATGGCGATCCACAGGCTCGGATGGGAAGAAATGGCGAAGATATATCTGATCAAGCAGAATGTGAGGCTTGACGTGAACAGGTTCAGGCCTGTTCTGGAGAAAGCACTGCAACTTCTGCACCGATAGCAACCCCAACGAATTTGTTCCTGCTTATGATAGGAGGTTGTTAATTAATTAGTAAAGTGGATGTGTAATACTTAATGAATCAATGATTTCCGAAGGGATGTAGATGTGATTCAGATGCCAAACAACATATAATTAATTAGGAACACGCTCTCTACGAATTAATTGAAGTTGTAAAACAGGAAAACAATGATGTACTTTCATAAACTTAGTCTGGTATGAATATTTTCCATCTTTCATAAAAAATTACAAACCTCATTTAATACATGTGGAGCCCATAAACTAACACAACACAATATTGTTGAAGAACCGCACATCACAATATGAACTAGACAAGATGAATTAAACTAAGAAGAAGAGATGAATTTTGAGGGAAAAATAGTAACTGAATTTTATTTGAATAAAAGACACTGACAACAAAAAACATCTTCTATATTTCTTTTATACTCTGGCTACAAGTTCTGTAACAACCTTAGTCACAGTATAAATGAAATAAATGCTACTATATATTACATATTAATATGTAAATTTCTACACTCTCCCTCAAGTTGGGCAATGATAAACGTCGATAATGCTTAACTTGCCAAGGAAATATTGGTTGTCGACGATCAAATGATTTGGTGAGAATATCAACAACCTGCTCCTTGGTTGTAACATGATGAAGCTTGACGAGACCTTTAAGAAAATTTTCTCAAGCAAAATAACAATCCACATCAATGTCCTTGGTACGCTCATGAAAAATTAGTTTTTTAGTGATTTGAAAAGCAGCTTTACTATCACAGTAAATAGAAACAGGTTGAATGACTGGGAGTTGAAGTTAAATAAACAAACAAACTATCTAAATCAGTTCAGCTATCACAAGAGCGATACTTCAAAATTCTGATTCAGCAGATGATTTGGACAGAGTTTGTTACTTCTTATATTTCTAAGAGATGAGAGAATTACCAACTTTTATACAAAAGACAGAGATGGAACGACGAGTGAAAAGGCAGGATGCCCAATCGACATCACATATTGCAGAAACAGAATAGTCCATTGTAGATGACAAAAGAATTCCTCTACCAGGACAACCCTTTAGATATCTGACCATTCGAATAGCTGCTTCAAGATGTGAATTTTTGGGTTGATACATGAATTGACTAAGATAGGTAACTGCATAAGTAATATTGGGTCTGGTATGAGTAAGATAAATGAGTCATCCTACAAGTCGTTGATACACTTCATGTTCAGTTAACAAAGGATATGATGTGCTGGTGAACTCTGCAAAATTTGGTCATATTCAAAGGTAGTTAACTTGATATTTTGCTCCAAAGAAGTAATGAAGGGTTTACAATCGCCTAAACCAAGCTCTTCAATAAGCTCGAGAACATATTTCCTTTGAGTAAGGAGGATACCCTTATCGTAATACTTCTATACTAATGAAAAATTTAACTTCACCTGTCTTTGGTTTTTTCAAATAACTTTATAGAACTAGCTTGACCTCATTAATCAAATCCAAAGAGTTTCCTGACATTAAAATGTCATCTACATAAACCAATAAAACTATAAATTGACTTCCTACTTATTTAGTAAACAATGAATAATCATTATGACTTTATGTGAAGCTTGAATTAAAGAGAATTTGTGTGAATTTAAGATTTCATTCCTGGAGGCTTGTTTGAGGCCATAAAGTGATTTGATCAACTTGCAAATTTTCATAATTTGACAATGAACCTTCTTCCCTTGCATTTTATCTTACAACTCCCCTTGCAATGATATCCTTCAGGCAAAGTCATATAAACCTCCTTAAATAGATCCCTATTGAGAAATGCATTATTAACATCAAGATAATACTTGCCCATTGAAGTTGAGTTGCAGAAACGAATAGTGATCTAATAGTGACATCCATGGCAATTGGTGAAAAAGTTTCTTTATAATATATTCCATGTTTTTTTAGTGCATCCTTTTGCAACTAATCTGGGCTTATATCTTTCAATCTCCCCATCAGCTATCAACTTGACTTTATAGACCCATTTACAACCTATGGATTTGATTCGAGCTGGAAGATCAACAACTTGTCATGTACCATTTGATTTTAAATCCTCCAATTCAGTGTTCATGGCTTCAATCCAATTCTAATCTTTAATGGTTTGCTGATACGGAGAGGGTTCAAAGATCATTAACAAGGCTGTTAAAAAAACTTTATAACTGTCACTTAAATGTGCATAAGAACATAATTTTGGATAGGATATGAGATTGAAGCCCCACTAAAATTGTCCTTTGTTGTCATGGTTACATAATCTTGTAACCATGTAGGTGATTTAGTGACTTTTTTGGATCTGCCTTCGAATAAAGTTTTAGACTTTTCATGTTGTTGTAAACTTCGTACAGGACATGAAGAGTCATTATTTGAATCATTGACTTGAGGAAGCACCACTTGGAGATTTACGTCAGTACTTATATTATGATCATGTGCATGAAAATCTGAAACTTCATTTGATATTTCATCGACAATTGAAGGATTGGTATCGTGAACAAAATCATATTTGTCCACTGACTCTTCTAGTATATTGCTCTCAAATGGTTGATATTTAAGGTATGTTGTAAAGTGAAGGGAAATATGTTTTCAAAGAACATCACATTTTGACTTGTTGATATTTTTTTAGTGTTCAAAACTAAAACTCTATAGCCCTTTTGAATTGATGAATATCCTGAAAGTACACATGATAATGCCCTTCTATCAAATTTATGGCAATATGTTTGTTGGTGATATAACATAAACAACCAAAGATTCTTAAATGAGATATATCGGGTTCTACTCAAAGAAAATATCAAAAGTTCATTTCTTGTGTAACACTCCCAAGGGTAATCTATTCAATATGTGCACAGCCTTCCCAATATTTTAAAGACATATTAGACTGAAATATTAAAGTCCTTGCTACCTCTAAAATGTGTCTATCTTTTTTCCACAAATCCATTTTGTTGGGGGTGTATAAACACAACTTCTTTAATGTAGAATCCCCTTATTAGTGAAGTAGTCTTGGCAACTTTTATTCAAGTACTCAGATCCTGACCTCACAATTTTAATGTGTGTCAAACTATTTTTCAGCAAAGGAAATGAACTGCATAAAAAACATACCACATTTAGATTTCTGATTGAGTAAATAAACCCAAGTCATTCGACTATAGTCATCAACATTAGTGAGGAAAAAAAATTCTTCTGAATGAGTAGAATTTTTAAAAGGACCCATGTATCCACATGTATCAAATGTAGTTTTGTTACACTTCTTGTGGTAATAGACATATTCTTATAAGGTAACCTTGTTTGTTTAGCTGAAGGACAAATTGTACATTTAGTATGACGTCCTAAACTAATATTCTTCAAGACTGAAATGTATTTAAACTTCTCAATTGGCAGATGACCTAGCCTCTGATGCCATATCTCCTCTTTAGATTTATTTCCTTTTGCTATAAAATTTACAATTGACTGCAAAGCAACTTCAAATCCAGTAAAGTAGTATAGTCCACATTCCTTCTTACCAATCAGGCTCTCCATGACACTTAACTGGTCCTGAATTTTGCAACTATCACTAGTGGATAACACTGAACATTGAAAATCTAGTACAAAGACATTTTTAAGAATTTTATCTGTAGTAAGATGATAAGAACCACAGTGAGTGACTAATGATTGTTGTCTATTTGGTAGTGTTACTATATTTTTGCCTTGCAATTTCTTGACATTAACAAGGCGATCCAATCAACAAGTCACATGATTTGAAGCTCCAGTGTCAATAATCCAAGAGTATTGAACTGAAATTGAAAAAAAATCAGACATATACCTATCATATTAACTGAAGCTTCAACTCCCCCTACTGATTCTTTGTTCAATAAATTCAACAACTATTGAAATTATTCCCCTAAAAGTTTCTGAGTAACCTCCATCTGTGCTGACAAATTGTTATCAGTCTGTAAAATAGATTGTGTGATAGCAGTATTTGCATGGACCTGATTTTTCCCTTTGTTGAATATGAAGTTTGGAGGGAAACCAATGATTTTATAACATTGTGTCTTTTTTGTGCCCAACCTTTTTACAATAGTCACAAATGATATTTTCTTTCTTGTCTTTGACATATTGATTTTTAAGATTTGTTCCTAGGAAAGCAAATTTCTAATTTGAGTTTCCATTTGCCTTTTCCCTACATTGTTCTTCCTCAATTATTATGCCATGTGCTTGATTTACAATTGGTAGAGGCACTATTATTATAATTTGGGTCTTGACATGACTATAACAATCATTCAGACCCATAAGAAATTTATATAATTTTTGTTGAGCAAAATAAACATGATAGTCTTTCACATTATCTGCTATAAGCAAATTAGGTATCATGCATGATAACTCTTCCCATAAGCATTTCAGTTTGGTATAATGTTCAACAACATATGATGTTCCTTGTACTAAAGTATAGTTTTTTGTGTGAAGTGAATATATCTTCACACCATTTAATTTTTTGAAACGTTCTTGTAAATATTTCCACGCTACTTCAGCTTCTTGAGTATAAGCAACATTTCTAATTAGATCTTTAGAAACCGTGCTAGTAATCCACGAAACTACCACAACATTACATCTCCTCCATTGTGAGTGTATTGCCTCTTTTGCAGGTACCATTAACAAATCTCTGTTTATTTTTACCCACTAATGCATTGTACATTGCATTTTTACATATTAGATAATTTTGAGAATCGACTAATTGAAAAGGAATTAAAACTTATCTAGGAGAATAAGAAGTTGTGAGAAACAAAGGACTAGTAACATTTAACGAAACAACCGATGGATTGGAAGAACTTGATCCAGTCTCCATATCAAACATACTCAAAACAAATATAGTGAACTGATCAAATCTAAAGAAAACTTTGATTCAACAAAAAAAAATGAAATGATCTAACCAAGTCAGTCTTCAATCTGCATATCCAAGTCAAATTCTCAAACCTTGCTCTGATACCATGTTGAAGAACCACATTGAAGAACTACATATCACAACATGAACTGGACAAGATGAATTAAACGGAGAACAAAGAACCTCTTCTCTGTTTCTTCTATACTCCGGCTACAAGTTCTGATAACTACTTTAGTCGCGGTACAAATAAAATAACTGTCACCCCATATTACATATGATTAATATGTATTAATATGCAAATTTCTACAAATATTTGAGTAACAAATCGAAAATAAGACTGCTAACCCAAACATCTCTTTGTGCCAAATGAGCCCTTTAAGAACATCATGGTCTAGCTAAGTGAAAGGAATGTGGATATGCCTGAATTGCAAAAATTAAATGCTAGAACGACTTCAAACCATCCAAACGGGATAATGTGAAGTTATAGTATTGTAGTAGACTCAAAATTAATGGATGACGTAATCCAAAATTTTGATTGACATAAAAATTTGTTGAGACTTTCATCCGTCCAAAAGTGAGGCTCAACAACTTGATGCGCACAGGGAGTAACCACCTAGTTCCCCCGACACCCGCATCTTCATGAGACTGAGCTTGTGCTTGTGCATGCAGACGTCGGTCTGGTCGCATACTTTAATTTATAAACTAAGAACTTTTAAGATGGATGTAAAATCTCGGTTAGCAAATCTTGAGGCTGATTCCCTAGCATCTTTTGGTAGAAGATCGCTTGCCGATCAATTTTGGGAGGATGTTCTTCCTTCGAGTTTCCTCCATATTTTGTGTAATGACACTATATCCATTGGTTAATCAATATGAATCTTTGTTTTTTAAAAAAAAAGATGGATGTAGGGTCATGAAATATGGACCACCACCCTTGTATTTATAAGTCAAGTTTCAACTCTGATACGCATGAAAATTTTACTAATAATCAACTCAGAAACTCAATGCACATGCATGCAGGAAAAATCGCAAATCATATTTATCTTCCCAGAGACCAAATGATAAAATTAGAAGAAAAAGTATAAATGCACAATCCAAATTATCTCACATCTTCGGACATCTAATTAAAATTATTTGCACAGTCGGTGAAAGTTAGCTCAAACCGGAGTTTAAAAGAGGGAAAGAAAAGATAAAATAAAGTTTTTTTTTGTTTGTGTCAAGTTCTAGAGTTTTAGTAAACTCATTTTTTGTCCAGTAAATTGGTATCATAAAATCGAATCGTAAATTTATGAAGTTTATGTAGCAAATAAGTTTAATTATTTAAGTAACTATTATGATCTTACAAACACATATCTATGATTCATAAATCATAAAAAAACTAACATATTTTATTAATATAAAATATTTAACATATATGTAATATTCTCAATTAGCGTGTGATATTGTTCGTTCTGGACCTCGACCCGCACGATTTTATCAAAATATATCACATCTGAATAAGGACATGCTTATGTATATGCCTAACATCTCTTCCATTACTTATGCACGTGAGACTAATCTAAAGCATACCTCATGCATCATCAAAGTAATCAAAATAAATACTATAACTTACAACTAAAAATGTTAACTAATATCCATGATTATGTTTATTAAGATATAAAACTTATAAAAAGTAAAAAATATGTAAACTGGTCACAATAAAATTTCTAATCATGATATAAATTTTATTTTTAATCACAAATACATTAATCATATAAAACTTTTGAGATTTTACAAATCTTTTATAGTACAAAATAAATAATTATGTGTAATCATGTAGATTCTATAAGAGTTTAGAGTTTTTAAGATTCTACAAAATTTTTAAATTAATATTTATGTAAAATCTTAGAATTTAAGTTATTTAAGAGTTTATATCAATTTGATTTTTTCTTATGTAAACCCTTTTGAATTGATAGTTTAACAACATTGCTTTGGATGGATGACTCTCTTGAGAGGAAATGCAAGAAAATGGAGAAAAAAATTTCTCCACTTTTCAACCCAAAATGAAGGAGAGATAGAGAGAAAACAAATATCTATGTTAAATTATTTATTTACCCTCTTAAATAACATTAGCAAAAGTTTAATAAGAATATAATTGTCCATGCATCTATTTATTAACTTTTTTCTCCTCCTTTCTTTTGCTTTCTCTTTATTCAGGCGAAGCGAACATTTTATCTTTCGTCCCATTCTCTTTCCACCCTTTAGGCCTCCCTTTTTCTTGTTAAAATTTATTCAAACAGTTAGTAACAAGATTGCCAAAGATTAATTTAATGTTTTTAAACAGTGTCATAACTATCACGACAAGTTATCATTTATATTTTAAGAAAAAATGGGCGTCATGTCTATCTCAACGAGTTGGACGGCCCTTCTCATCAAGACGCTCATGTGATTTTCTTGTGGACAACAAATTTCTCATAGCGCTCTGGCAAGCAAAAATTAGCGATTTTTCTTTCACCAAATGGAAAGGAAATCGGTTCACATAATACCCATCCCCCTCATTCACATCAGAAATTTTCACTTGTGGTGATCCTCTTGTCGCGGCCACTCACGTCCACTCACCGTCATGCCGATTGTCGTCGCTTGCCGCTCGTCAACATCTGCTCACAATCCTTTCCCTCTTTCAATGTTATATTGGCATAATATTTCTATAGTATTATCTACCTTATAGTTTATATTTGTCTCTATTTTAATTTTTTAAAAAGATATGGATAATAAAGTTACGAGAGAAAATAAAAAAAATAAATTAAAAAAATATATGGAAGAAAATATAGAATAAAAATAAACTAAATGATAATGAATTATAAAAAGTAAACTAAATGAAAATCATATTATAAACAGTTTATATATAATGAAAAATAAAAACACATTTCTAAATAAAGAAAACTTTCATGATCAAACTAAACACTTTTTTCCAATTTATTATCTTAAGCATGAACTTAATAATGCCACACAACTTTTCTTCCTCATCTTCACCCCACCTTTTCATTTTTTTTTCCAGTTAAGGGCCCAACATTTAACCATTGTACAGTCTTATGCATGGGATATGGGGCCAAGGACCTGTCCATATATCAATATATGATGAGCCCATATCACAAAGTCGCAGATAATATGTCGAGTTGCAGATAAATGCAATGAAGAACCCCTTCAAGAACTCAATTCCTAGAAGTGTACACTTTCTTTATGAGAAAGAGCCAACTTTATTAAATTCTCGGCCCACACAACAGTAACGATTGAGTTAAAAGTAAAGAAGAGATGGGGAAAGTAAATAATTGTATCCCACAATTCCGAGAGTTCATTGATTGCTCTTTGCTTCTGCCTTCTTGTCTCCAATTAGTTCTTGTTACTAGTTTCCCATCATAGCATTAACTTCTATATCCATGCTGTCTTAGATTCTACTCAAGGCCGCTATAAAGAAGTAGAACCAAAGTTTTATAGCAGCACTCTAATCAGATGGCTTTTGTTTGCACTTGTTCTACTTTGCCTACCAAAATAAAGTTCACATTCGTTGACATCTATTTGTCGCCTAATTTTCTTCATTGCAACGGGCAAAGTTCATGCAGTACACATTATTGATCCCCATATCCTAAACAAAGCTTGTCAATAATCTTGCCTTCTTTAATGTCAAACAGTTGCAGAGAAGGTGACCAGCCTGGCGATATAATTTGGACCCACTGCAATACTGCGTTACTGGATCTAAACATGTATTTTTGGTCATCCAAGAGGATTTATGTGTATTGATTAGGACATCTTACCTATCAAATTGCTTGCTCCATGTCTATCACCACGCCCAGGAAAAGTTTCAACCTTTTCAGTCTGTCTTCCCCACTTAGATAATCTAACTGTGCAGCTCCCACATGTCCACTCCAATAATTCGTGTGTACGAGACATTGAAAAGTAAACGAGAACTTTTTTTCAAACTTGTGCTCGATTTTCTCTCCCTCAAAGAAAAATTCCAAAATGAGAGTCAGACCTGCTAAAAGCCTAAAAAAGGAAGAAGAAGAAAAATGCAGCAAACAGTGCTCATTAATTGAACAATGACGAGCTATTAAATTTGACCATGAAGAAAACAAGAGTACTGATCTGAACTAATCAGAAACCGACTACCAAATTAAGACCATGGACTGCATAGTACTGCATCTGCATTCCATGAACAGCAACATTTGTATAACTATGACTATCGCTTCACCTTCACAAACTTAATCTGAAAAATTGTTGGAATAGACAATGCAGGAGAATTCGAACGAGAAGAGGAGGCTAAAAGAAAGCTCCAGTTACGCGAAAATGGGGTACCAGATGAAGGTGGTGAAGGGCTTCAACCGGATGGATCCTCCAAGTTTCGGTGTGGGACTGGTCGCTGGATGCTTTCTGGTGTTGTTTGCCTACGCGGTGATGCCCAAATATGACATGCTGGATTTCCCTACCTGTGAGTTCAACCGCTGCGCCGGTTCTTGCATTTTAATCTCAACAGGAACATAGATGTTTTGCAATCTGAAAAATCTGATCACGAGAATTAAATATTTCTGATTTGTTTTTGTAGTGAAATCCCAGCCATTGTCATCATTGAGCTTCGCAGAGCCTACCGACGTCAAGTTTGTCAGTGCTCAAGAACCAAGTAAGGCTTCTGCTGATGCCTACTGACTACTGAGAATTTGCTTTTTTGCTTCTTTGCAACTATGATTGAGAATTCGTCATTTGATCGACGTTAAATTCATGTCCATAAGATTTCCGAAATGAAGTTTGATCACATTTGCATGATTCATCTACAAGGTAGCAAGACGAGGAACAATTCCCCTGCCATCACTGGAACATTGAGAACACCAACTACGAGCGGAACCAAGCAAAGAGGTAGACATACACGAATTGCATGCACATATAAATAGTAAAGTTTCAGGGATCAAATACTACATATATGATTTATTTATTCGGGTTCTTAACGTGTACATAGCTGTGAACGCACCGAGGAACCCTCTGTGTGATCGTTCCAATATCAGGTCGGATATATGCGACGTAGAAGGCGATGTCAGAGTTATTGGTAAGAACTTGTCATCCGTACTGCTCGTCACCACACGCCCTGTAGCCGAGAAAATCGAACCCTGGATCGTGCAGCCATACGCCCGTAAGTGGGACAGGGACTCCCTGAATCATGTGACCCAGGTGCACGTCAAGGCCATGCACGAGGCCCCTGGCTGCAACGTCCGCCACGCTGTGCCCGCCGTCGTCTTCTCGACCGCTGGCTACACCGGAAACTACTTCCACGACTACACGGACGTCCTCGTCCCTCTCTTCCAGACCGCGCGGCAGTTCGACGGCGAGGTGCAGCTCGTCGTCGCCAACTACAAGCCCTTCTGGATCAAGAAGTACGAAACGTACATCAGCGCGCTCTCGCGGTATCCGCTCATCAACTACGATAACGATGAGAGGGTGCACTGCTACGACCGCGTCATCGTGGGCCTCAGGAGCGACAGGGACATGATGATCGACCCCTCCAACTCGCCCATGGGCTACTCCATGGCAGACTTCATGAAGTTTATGAGGATGGCGTACGCGCTCGGCCGGGAGCACGCGCTAAACCCGGCCGCGCATCCGGACAAGAAGCCAAGGCTACTGGTCGTGGCGCGAGGGCGGACGCGAAAGTTCGTGAACCTGCCCGATATCGTCCGGACGGCCGAAGGCGTCGGGTTCGAGGTGGTCGTCGCCGAGGCCGACTTCAACAGCGTGGCCGAGTTCGCGCGCGTCGTGAACTCGTGCGACGTCATAATGGGCGTGCACGGCGCGGGGCTGACCAACTTCGTGTTCCTCCCCGTGAACGCCGTGATCATCCAGGTGGTGCCCTTCGGCCCCCTCGAGTGGATATCGAGCACGTACTTTGGGGAGCCTTCCAAGAGGATGAACCTGAGGTACTTGGAGTACAACATTGGCGTGGAGGAGAGCACCCTCACGGAGCTGTACTCGAGGGACGACCCCGTGTTCAAGGATCCCAACTCGATCCAGAAGGAAGGATGGGGTAAAATGGAATCAATTTACCTGGACAAACAAAACGTGAAGCTCGACGTAAAAAAGTTTAGACCTGTCCTGAGGCAGGCCATGAAGCTTCTGAGTGATCAGCGAACACAGTAACATGTATAGAGTTCGAAGTAAAAATACATTTTGTTCGTTGTAACCTATAGGCAACCAACAGTAAACACCATGCACATTGCGCACATATTTCTTCCTTGTAACGTACAGGCAACCAACACACTATACACTACACACACAGATTGGTTTCTATATACAGTGTAACAGTTCACCAACATAAGAAAAATAAGAGCGATCATTTCATTTCATCCATAAGGCACATGGTACACGGTACTTTTACTCATAAGAACTGTTGGCATTTCTTTTATTCCAATACGATGAGTTGTGGTGTTTGGTTTCATTTTATATACCGTAGATTTTGAGGTCAAGACACTCTATATAAGTGAGGACTACTTATGACTTAACCTCAATCTTTTTTTTTCTTTGTGACACAAGTTATTATCCGTTACTTTTTTTACTGTTAATGTATATAATCCTAACCTAAATATCAACCCGCACAAAATTGGGATAGTTTGGCACATAAATAGTTATGAAAAGGATAATAATTATGTAATACTAATGTTGTCCAGAGCCGCTCATCGGTTGATCTACAATACATTCATATAAATCGTTAAAAAAAATATTTGTGGCTGTCGTCTATTTGATTTGAAGAGAAGTTGGAAATATGTTGTCATTTAGCATCCCACGATCTATCTCCAGCGTCCTCTCATGATCTGGGGTCTCATGATATCCGGCAATCTCTCACGATCTCCGACGTTCTCCCATGATCTCCGGTGTCCTCCCAAATCTATAATATTCAGGGTCCTCTCTCTCTCTCTCCCCTCCTGCTACTCAACTGAGCACGGTTAACTGTTTCACCGATAACCATAGTTAACCGATCGAATTATTAAGACTAACCAAACTAAATTATCCGATTTAATTTCAATTCAATTAATGGATAAAATTTGTTAAATGAATGTCAGATTACATATAATTAATCAAAATTTTAGTTGAAATTGGATTAATTGATAATTAACTTTTGTTATCTTTTTGTATTATTATTTTTTTTGTAGAAAAACTTATTACGTTTATATGAATTTATATTTGTTCTTGTTTTAATTCCATTCGTATCCTAATTATTTAATAATTTGTATCTTATTGCCATGTTAACATTTAATATTTATCTTTTATTTTGAATACATATTTAATTTTTACTTTAATATATAGTGAATTTTATATTAATGTTTTTTAATATTTTATTTTAGGTTAAAATGGTGAATTCACCCAACCAAGTTGATTTTCCGATTAACCAATTTTTTTATCCGGACAAGGTTTAAACTTCTTTTTTATCGATTCGATTAGTTAATCGAATTATCCGATCGATTAATTAATCGAGCTGATCATTGCTCATCCATAGACGGCCACTACATGATTTGCAATCAACCATTAAGATTTCATAGTGAATCGTTAAGACTTCTAGTGGATTTCTTTCTGTGAAGTAAGTCGTTAAGATTTACCTTCCAAAGAAAATCGTGGAAGGACACCGGAGATCAAAATAGTTATTCTTCTTTATGTGTAGTTGGAAAGTTATTACTTAAAGAAGTATTATTAGATAATTTTTTTGTTTACAATCTCTGCTTCTTGAATAAAAAGTAGAAGAGGACTTTTTTGTAATCTATAATAAAGTACATTAAATAATCATTAAATTCTTTTATAGGATTAACAAATTCAATGGGTACCATGTCCTTTTTTAGGTCCTTATCGTTATTGACGTGAATAAACGTTTATTCATCACTTTATTCTCTTATACTTTTAAAATCTAGAATATTAGCAACTAATTTATTAATAATATTTATTCTTTAAATTTAAATGAATATCTCCACCATTTTGAAGCGAAGATATTATTAATAAGAGAACACTACTATGCATGTTATAATTAATTCATCGACTAATTGTATAACAAAAATTTATTTATACAATAACCCTGATGCAAGATCATTATACCTTTTCTAGTCTATTAGTAACCTTTAATAACCCTGAATGTTTCATCTCAACATTAATAAGAACCATTAAGGGTCCGTTTGGCTTAGTTGAATAAAATGGTTGATTGTTGGTAAGTAGTTTGATGGCGGAAGATGATTTTAAAAATAAGCAGTTACGTGCTTGATAATAAAAAAACTTATAATTTATTATTTTAGTCAAATGACCACAAAGTCCTTAATATTATAATATAGAAAATATGTGAAGAAACGTTATGTATATTATAAGGACAAAATAGTACATTTATTGATCAAATTGATCCATTTTTCTTTTCACACAAAATAAGTTAAGGTCCCCCAGCTTATTATTTTTGGATAAATTTTTGCACTGTTGTGGACTTGGCTCCTGACCCACCTCCACCCCAAAAAACCTTAGCTTTCTTCCCCCTCCAAACCCCCAAATCTCTATTCCCCCTCTTCTCCCCAATCCACCTGCTGCTAACAAAAGTTGGCTCAAGGTTGATAAGATCTGTCGTCCCCCTGCATTCTCGCCCTTCATGCTCTTTATGCATCGTTTGCAAGTTATACAAGAGGCGTCCAAGAATGAAGTCATCATTCATGCTAAGGACATGGCTCAACGTTCTGAAGACTTCAAAATGGCTCTAATGATGCGATTTATCTCAAACGAGGCTTCTGTGAAAGATTTGAAGATGGAACTACTTCCCTATGATCCCTTGCTACACCACTTCATATCATCAATCTGGGAAATCACTACTTGATCTTCATATTCGGCTCCAAAGATGACAAGTTAAACGTTCTCACACAGTCCTTGGTTCTTTAAAGATAACTTCATCCATGTCTCGCAGGTTAAGGCTTTCTTTCGTCCCCGTGATGATCGACTTTCTACCACTTTGTTTCAACTCCCCAATTTGGCCTACGATCTTGGAGATATCGACACAATACTGTGCATCACCGAATCTTCGGTAAGCTGCTAAAGTTTGACCAACACACGATCAAAGATGATCGACTTCAGTATGCGAGGGTTAGTGTCTAACTCGACATGGCTTCTTTGGTCAAGTAGGGGACGTGAGTCTGATTGTTGGATGGATCACGTTATTTTCAGGTAGTCACCTATGAAAATATACCATTACTTTATTTTAACTATGGTCACATAGGTCATCTTCTTGATCAATGTCCCGCGTGTAAGGGGGAACAAGGCATGCTTCCGGCAGGGAAAGATGGTGTCCTGTTGTACGGCACTTGAATAAGGTCTATCTCCTCATGCCGCCGACATCTAGTGATGGCCACCTCCGGTGATGGCCGCGCTGGGTACTCGCATGAGATAGATCCCATGGGCCGTCAGCAAGTTTGCCCCCTCTAAATCGGACTCTGTATGCTTCCCTAAATCCCTAACGCAGATCAATCTTAGCGATACACGTGTCCCCCTCTACTCTTCATCAAATGTTGGATTTGCAATCTCGGCCCGAACGTCTATTTCCCCACTCCCGAGTTGCATGTTGGAACATCACGTGCTCTCCCTGAGTGCGGAGCAACAGTCGCCACATAGATCCTTAGAATCAGACACTCTCTTCGCATGTCCTACACCCTGATCGTGTGATGGAAGGACCCCAGTCCTACCCATATCCTCACTAGGTGTACCTCTCTCCTCTTCTACCCCGTCTTCTACTTCCCCTTCATCCCTCCTGCAGTAGGCCAGTAATTCTTTGCCAACAGCTCAGGAGCCATCTCTCTCCTTCCCTGTGCAAACATATGAAATTTGGTGGCCCAAGTTGTCGATCGCTTTCGATCTCCGCGACATGAGGCTACGGGGAAATCTTGGAGGAAGACTCTGAAGAGGTGGACGAAGAGCTCATTGTCGAACCTGACCCGGAGCCACGTTGAAGTCATAAAGCAACATCTTGCTTTTCCCCTCCATCTCCTTCCTTCTCTAGGAATAAAGGTGGCAGGAAGAAAAAAGGTAAGTTTGAACCTTACCATACTTGATCTAACTCATTTTCACCCACCTTTCTCAAGTTAAATAGATGCATATCCTCGCTTGAAATTGCTGCGAGGTTCTCCAAAGCAAGGTGCGAGATCATTTGCATAGCTTTATATGAGAACATACTCCTGATATCATCATTCTCCTAGAATCACATGCAAATGGTAAGAACTATAATCAAATAATTCAGCGTTTAGGCAATAATTGAATAGGATATTTTCGTGAAGGCATTGGGTGCCTCTGGTGGCATAATGTTTGCATGGCAACTTGGTAATGCTACTTTCTCATTAATTAACTCTTCTTCTCGATATGTTCATGTTGTGATTACAATAGAGAAATTTTCCTTTTTGCTCTCTGCTATTTATGCAAGCAACCTATCTATAACTAGGAATGAACTTTGGCAATCTCTATACAAACTACATTTAGATGATATTCCTTGGCTAATTATGGGTGATATGAATTATGTTTACTCATCGTATGATAAACGCAGAGGGGCTCCTTTTACTCTCAAAAAATCCTTTTCATAAACTTTATCTACAACCAAGGCCTAATTGACCTTCCTCTTGTAGGCTCTTAGTTTACGTGGTACAACAATAGAGCACACAAATGTTAGAATACTTTGCAAACTAAACCATGCACTTGTAAATCATCATTGGCTTTTATTTTATCCAAATTTAAACTTACATTCTCTCAATAGGGGGACATTAAACCATGCTCTCATTCTTCTTAATACCAATCATCAAGCACATAGATCAAAGATCTTCAAATATGAACATTTTTTATTTGAGTATCAACATCCTAGGAAAATTGTAGAGAATGTTTGGGCCTCCAGGAACTATAATACATCCATTTACGACTCACTAAATAAAATTAAAAAAATTGACTTCTAACTAGAACAAGTCTACTCTGAGTAAATTGGAAAACAGAGCTAGTATGGTCAGAGAAGAAATCAAAATCCTAGAACTTAAGGATGTCAAAAATGGATTAATTAACTTGGAACTCAAACTCCTGAGATTAAATATAACCAACATGCGGATTTCCTAAGACAAATTAGTATTAAATGATGGTCAAAGTCCAATTAGATTAAGGATGGGAGCAAAAACACAAATTTTTTCATCTAAGCACTATAATTAGACATAGGAGAAACCATATAATTGAAATCAAGGATGAGGGGGGTAATTAGGTAAATGATGATAATAATATTAAGGCTTGTTTTATTAGACATTACTCTAACCTCTAGGCGCCAAATTCCCAACCCATCTCCTACAATCGAATGGCATGTCATGCCATCTTTGCATGATTCTTGGGCTCAAAATCTTATCTTGACAGTCATTGATAAAGAAGTAAAGACTGCATTTGGCACATGCCTATAGGGCTCTGGCCTTGATGGCTTTACAAATGAATTTTTCTAAAATTATTGGGATATCATAGGACAAGATGTTTGTAATGAGGTCAAACATTTTTTTTTCCCATGACCAGCTACCACAGGGTTCTGAATTAACTGTTATCACTTGTATTCCTAAAAAGCCAAATCCAACGTCCATGACTATAGTCCTATATCCCTGTGTAATTATAGTTATAAGATAATTGTAAAGATCATTGCTAATAGATTAAAACATACACTTGGAAATATACATCCCAAATCAATTCATGGCAATGTGTTCTGAGCCCAAGAAATTGCTCACTCATTAACCAAAGGTAGGAAAAAATTTCTTATTCTTAAAACTGATATGGAAAAAGCTTTCGACAAAATTCATTGGAACGTAGTATCTATGATACTTAGGTGTTGTTTGGATGTCAAACTTTTAATCCAGAGTCAAGATTTTGTAATCCACGTGTACGAATGAATTATTTGCACCGTCAACAGATTATCTGTAATCTATCAAAAGTGTAGAATACAAAAACTTGAAAAACAATCGTCGGACAAGATTAAACACTCATCGTGAATTGTGCATGACTTATCTGCTGTTAATCCTAATCTACTGCTCGTTTGGATCTATTCCAATGAATATCTCCTTAATTCACCTCCTAACCCGTAATCAAATAGTGCCTTAAGCTCATGATCTTTCCTCCAACATTCATCAGTTGGATCATGACTTGCACACAATCTCCAATGTTCACCTGCAATATAAATGGTTCATTATCCCCTTATTTCAAAAGCTATATGCGTCTGAGGCAGGAGGATCTGCTCTCTCCCTATTTGTTCATCTTGGTGTCTCAAGTCTTTTCGTCACTAATTACTAACCAGGTTCATATATGAAGCATTAAACAATTCAAGGTAGGATCTTTAGGTATTAGCCACCTCTTGTATGAAGATGATTTATTAGTTTGTATTGCTGCTACTGCTTCTAACTGTAGAGCCCTCATTGCTACCTTTTCTCAATACAAGAAGCTAATAAATTAAAAAATCAATTTTGCCAAGTCTACCATCTATCTGCCTCCAAAATTTCAAGTCAGAAGGAAAAATATCATTAAAAATATCTTGAATATCATAATCAACTCTTTCTCATTCACATATCTAGGGACCCCAATTTCTTTTAAGAGGCTCACTAAAGGATCACTTATGCATATTGTCTCCAAAATTCAGTGTGGCAAGTTGGAAAAAGAAAATACTTACAATAAAATGACACTTATTAAGTGTACCCTCTCATCCATTCCAAATTATTCCTTAAGTGCCATACATATATCTTCTGGATTCATTGAGTCCCTCGAACGTATATCAAGATTATTTTTTTGGTCCTTATCTGACGAAAACCCAAGTATCCATTTAATCAGTTGAAACACAATACACTTGCCGAAACAAGATGGAGGTTTAGGAATTAGATGCCTAACTCATATGAGAACTACTCTGCTAGCCTCAAGAGTCGTATTCATCCTTACAACTCACAGAATCTTTTCTCATCGCTTATGATCTAGAAATTACACATTCCTCATCCATGACAACCTTCCCCCTCCACTCATAATTCGGCATGGAGTTCGAAACTCTTAAATCAAGTATTTGACAATATAAAATTGGGCCTCACTAAACATATTGGCAATGGCAAATCTACTCATGCATACTATGATCCTTGGATCTTTAATATTTCTCTAAATCATATGCTCACTTACATTAATGTTCAGTCCCATGTTGCTACTTTAATTACTACTGAGCCTTCTACCTGGAATGTTTGTATTCTTATGAACTGTTTTGCTCCTTGGAGTCAGATTCTAAGCTGGCGGTGGATATTTTAAATAACAAATCCTCTTATTCCTGGCGTATATTGAACATCATAAGCGATATTCAGACCTATATCACAAGGCTAGCGCAGTTTAGATGTAGACATATTTCGAGACTTTCCAATGTAGATCTTTTGGTAGGAGGTCGGCTACCGATCAGTTTTGGGAGGATGTCCATCCTTTGGAAATCCTCAATTTTTTGTACACTGACGATATGAGCTCTGTTGGCTAATCTTAATGCATCATTTCTTTTTAGAAAAATACTTATTTTTCTGACTTATAAATAGGTAAAATAAATGATTATCATCTCTTTCTTTGAGTTACCAAACAGGGAGAAAACTTTAAAACTGTTTATAAGTCATTTTGAATTACTTATAAATCAGCTTAGCCAAACAACCCCTAAAATGTTTTACTTTTAAAGTTAGTATCGTAATCTCATTTTTTTCCCTATAGTTGCATAGATGACACTATACGCAAATGGAGAATTATTAGCGAGATCCAACAAACCCAAGAATAAGCATGCAAACAAAGTAAATTTATGTGGTCCAATTAAGAACAAAATCTATTTTAGGATGTATGTGGGCTCAATTATGAAAAGTAAGCCCATATTCACCATATTAGGAGTCATTTGGTTAAAGAATTTTTTTAGAAGGAATAACAAATTTTATTATAGAGAATAACATATTCTAACTATATTCTTATTCTTACTCTTGTTTGGTTGAAAAGAATAAATTTAATATTTTTATAATTAAAATATTTTACTATAAATAGTTTACATTTATTATTATAATAATGTAAACTATAGTATAATAATATATAGTTACATAATGAAAAATAAAAAAAATGGTGAAAACATGGAAAAGAAAGAGAATATCTTTATTCCATAATTTTAAAAGAATAAAGATATTCTTCATTAGGTGAAAAAAATGGTGGTTTCACCTTTTTTTATTTCGTTGAAAACTAAGTTTGACCACAATAATCCTATTCTACATCGAGTTTGGCTATATTCTCAATAATATTAAGATATTCTAATATTTATCCATGAACCAAACAATGCCTTAAGGTCGCGATTGTAAATGTATATATACATGCTTCACTTTGAGATTATTTTATGTTGGATTTGAAATTTCATTTGTATATTATTATTTTATTTTTATATTACTTTTAGAAATATTTTTACTATGAATTGATGTTATTTTTTTTATTTGGTCAATATTTTGTTCAATTCATAGTATATATGTGATTTGATACTTTTAAGTAGAGAGTTCAATGTTCACTACTTATAAATAAAAGTAAAAAATAGTATCACAATCATCATTGTTTGTTTGCTATCCTATTTGGGATAAATTTTAAGGATAATTTGCATATAATTTTTCAAATTTGAACAAAAAGCCTGGTGAATGATCAATCTTGTAATACTTATCTATTCATGTATTCTTCTTTTTCACTTGATATTCATAACAAAATAGTGTTACAATCATGTGTGTTGGTGTCATAGCAATTCAATTGTCGAGCACTTGAATAGAATACTAGTTAGGCAATCAAGTTGGTCGTGTATTCTAACTTTAGAAATATCGCCAAATTTTATTAATCAAGGACAACTAGAACTATGCACATAAGAACTAACATAAAAATGATATTTTCTCCTAAAACTTTGATTTTTTTAAAAAAAATTTGGATTTTGCCATTGCTATGAGAATTTTAAGATGTTGTTTTGCACCCCAAGAATGAGCAACCAAAGATCCAATTCCTTCCATGAAATGATTAGAGGAGGCAACTAGCATAGAGGGATTAAGGGGGATAATATGGACTTCCACTCACAATTGTCAAACATGATGAATGTTGCATTAAAGTTGGAGAGATGGCCAATCGAAGAAGTACCACTCGAGGAGGATGACGATGCTGAGCAAGATAGGAAACAAGGAATATAAAGACCTTTATTTGTAACATTCCAAATTTTTAATGGACCAAAATGACCTTTAACAAAAAAGATCTTTGGGGGCAGAAGTGGCATCAGGTTAAAAGCAAAAAGTAGACCAATATACCCTCCAAAGCAAGATTAGTTAGAGGGCAAATCTATCATATGACAAAAATGGGCTGAAATATCACCAAAACTCATTAAACCCTCTTCCTTCTTCCCCATTCAGCTGCAACCATCTTCAAGAAGAGCTGAGAGGAAATCAAAGAGGAACTCAGTTGGGGGCAAAGAAAAGTTGGAAGAAGAGGAAACGTTCCTAGAAATGTTTAGGGATTCATGTATGTAATGGGTGAACTCACACATCTCTCATTCTAGTCATCCTTAGAATGAGGACGTGACTAAGCTCTTTGGATTAGATTCGATATCTTTCATGGCACTTTCTGTTGTTCGTTTAAGGGTTTGAGTATGTACATTAATATGTTGAAAAATGATTTGTTTCCTCGGTTTTGTTATTGTTTTATGAACCTGTAAAATGTGTGGAGTATAGTAGATGAACTAAGAGGGATTGTGTAACTGAATGAGTTTGTGAACGATGAATTGAAATGGCCGTTTTTAAGGCTTTTCGACATAAATAGGTCGACCGGTCTATGGGTTTCCATGTGTGTTAACGCCACTCTTTAAATTGGATGAGACTTTGGATGATCGAACGGTCGGTCGACCATGAGGTCGGAGTGCTTTTGTTTCAATCGGTCGACTGATCGGGATGAATGGTCGATCGATCCATGAGTTTTCATATAAGTGATTGCCACTGTTCTATTTAGACACAACATACCTTTATAATGTTATCCACTCATTTTAGCTGTTTGAAACCTTCCACAATTTATTTGGATCAAATATAGTTGTCTGCAACTTTTGAAAAAAGTTCGAGTGTTTACTTTGGTATCTTCGGAAGTATGAAACATGTAACTATTTTTAACCATTATTCCTATCAAGAAAGGTTCATATGAAAGTTTGGGTCGAACGTCTGAACCTCGTCTTTTAGTAGTACTCTATCCAACAGTTCAAAAATCTAAATTTTAAGATTGGATGTCCAATCTTTTTCTCGAGATGTTCGAATTTCTATTGTGAGCTTAATTGATATGAAATTTTTCATGCATTAATTTTTACACAATTATTCAAGTGAAATTATTTTTAATTCTATGAAAGAAAAGAGATCCATCTCTTATCAAAATTTAATTGGGTCACAGTGAAAACTTAAGTGAAAATTTAGTGCATAATATTATCTATTCAAAGTTTAAGTTTTTTTTGGACTGCATTCTTTGACATATAATTTTTTACGTAATTGTCCATATAAGGTGATTCTCGATTTGTTTTTTAATTTAAATTTAATGAGATAGTCAAATACTAAATGAAAGTTAAGTATATAAAAGTATCCATTCCAATTTCCTCTTTTTTGGTATGTTAAATTTATAATTCTAAACTCTCGAAGTTTGTGTAACTAAAATATAATTGACATAACCCCTAGATTCAACACTTACTGATCTTGATCATTCTTTTAATAATTTATATGATGTTCCTTCTTGCCGTATTTATGTATATTAATTTGTTGTTACATTTCACATTATTATTAGACATTAGAGATGAAGTTCATGTGAGTCTTATCTTTCTTGTAATTCAATGCACATGTGATGCATATAAAATATTAACAAAATTAATTTCTAGCAAGTATACTAATCCATCAAGTAATATAATGATATGAGTAGGGAGTGTGAAACTCACAATGAGTAGTTGTTAACTAATTATCCAATTCCTAAGATAATAAGAGAAAATCAGATATTTCAAAATAGTTTTTTTTTAAAAAGAACATATAATAAGAAAATAAAATTGGTGATCTTAAACTTTGGGTAGGGTGAGATAAAATTATGGTAATATTTTATAAATCAATTTATTCATTTAAATTTCAGTTAAGGTAAAATCAATTTCTTAAGATGGATTAGTACCTACCTAAAAATATGATTTTCTTTATAGTTATTTAATTCTAGTTAGATTAACTCACTCACCACAAGATTTTTGAGAATTACTGACTAATTTATCCATCGGAAAACTCACTACATCCTTCAGAAAATCTTGTTTTTTGATGAATTTTTCATGTCGTTGGAAAGTTGCTCGTTGGTAACGAGTTACCGACGATGCTTACTTGTCGTCAAAAAATCTGACAGGTAAATCATTGGAAATTTCAAAGGGCGTTTTTCCTTCAGAACGTCCAACAAGAGCTTCCCGTCATAAGTTTTGAAGGGAGACCAGCCATAAGAGTTTTCGATGGGTTCTCGTCGAAAACCTTATTTAAAATATAAAAAAATGGACGCCAGCGTCCAAATCCGACGGTCGGATCCGGCCATCGGCTGCTGATGGCAGGGAGCACACTTAAAAGGAGATAGACACAGGCGATATTCGAGATCAAGGCGACTCACTCGAGAGGCAAGCTAGCTTGTCGTGAGAGAGGGAGAGGTGTTGTTGTCGTCAAAAGCATGGGCCAGCTGGAGTCGTTAGTCGCCGACACCTTGCAGCCAGATCCGGTTGAGGTGGCAGCTGCGGCCGCAAGCATCTAGGTCTAGCTGCCAAGAGGATGATCTGGCCACCGATTGCCAAAGTCGAGAGAGAGGGAGAGGGAGGCCGGAGTAGGAGGTGCATGTCATTAACTAAAGAATTTATCCTTCAAAAGAAGTATGTTAGGTAAGTCGCTAATAAAATATTGAATTTATTAAAGTGGGAGGTAAATAAATTTGAATTCTGGTGTAAGTATAGTAGTAACCATTTTTTAAAAAAAAAAAGAAGAAAGAAATGCAGTTTCTGAAGCTCGAGCTCTTGATATTGCATACTCTTTTTTTTTGTCAAATGTATAAATATTTTTTCCTAAACTACTGTATTTTTTCCCTTTCAATGACAATAAGTTGATCTATATGCTTTTTTGTGGCCCTTATATATTTACTAGTAGTTACCTTTAGTGACATTATGTAGAATTTTTTATGTTTCTTTTTCCTAGTTTTTCCTCTTTCTCGTAGGCCAGAAGCAAAAGAAAAGTTAGATGATATGTCCTCTTAGGGGAAAGCAAAAGAATCCAAAAGATACATTCAGTACATGTAGCTGCTTTTGCCTTATCCACATGAACTGGCCATCATCATTCATCAGCACTAACTTTTCTCAAATATCCACCACCAGTCTCGTGCTTGTCTTATTATTATCCATTCGGAAAGAAACTTAGGTAAATGTTCGTCTGGTAACCATGCCCAATTTTCGTACCCCACAAAAATTCACCTCTGCAACATTTGGAGTTCGGATTGCAAGAGGATTAACAGTCGTGTGGTATTTACATTTCCCCCCTGATCAAACATGCAACTATATATGCAGATGGTAAATTTGCTGCATGATGCTGATAAGTTGGCCATACGAGGAGTTCATGAGTACAATTAAATAATTAACATTGTAACCCAGAAACCCAAGGAGAGATCTCAATGAGAAAAATCATCTAAGGCTTCTTTTCTTTTGTGCATATATATTCTCTTCAGCAAACATTCTTTCATCAAACTTCATATTATATGTGGTTGGAAAAACTTTGGCAACAGCACTCATATTAGTCTCATTGGACTCAGGTTTCAGACGAGAACACTGAGCACACCGTTGCATGCTTCGAATTCTTGATATAGTAAATGGAGTCATGATGATTTTTATTGCACCGGACCCAATTCCCAACTCTACAATAGGAGAAAGATACCGCTAAGTGGTAGTGACAAGTGATACTAGTAGTTGGATTCTTTGGCCTTAGGGTTGTATGGTTTGACAAGTTCTTGCCACCATTCAGCACATGATATATACCAAGACCTCACCGAACCCTTCACTTTCAAGTGAGATGTCAATAGCTACCAGAATGTGTATGTACCAAGTCATCTCCCCATTTTTTCTCCTCTATTTCCTAAACAAACTAAATTCAATGAGAGAGTCAATCATCTGCCATTAACAGCGGTTGAACACAATATGCATGCATTTCTGTTTCAGTTTTCGTGGCGTTTGCTAAGTGTCGTATTGCGAGTTTCTTCCAATGACCTACGTACGTGCCGGTGACCTGAACTTTGAGTTATTATTATTATTATTATTATTATTATTATTATTATTATTATTATTATTATTATTATTATTATTATTATTATTATTATTATTATTATGCAGATAGATAAAAAAAAATCAAATTCTAGACCCGAACAAAAGGAATCTCTAGCCGCTAGTACAATTGCATCAATAAGTCATATTTATAGGCACATTTATTTGTGCAATTTATCTGTCATTTATGTAGATATTTAAAACACAATGAATTTATTTGTTGTGTAACCACAAAAAAAAAATTTATTACAACTTGTAATCATTCGATTCGTTGGATTAATGATCAACTGTTTAGATCTAGTACTGTGAATTAGTTATTCTTTGATTTTTTTACTTATTTATCAACACTCAAATTTGGATCATTAATCATTGGCTGAGATCGGATTATTACAACTTGTAATCACCGTTTGTGATTAGACAGTATTCAATGATAAATACTGACAATCATTTATTAGTAAATTTTTATAAAGATACGTTAATGGTTCCCTGAAAACGCTGTAAAATCATGACTTAATTAGTGTACGACGAAAGCTATCTTTCATTGACTTAATCAAATTATATCAATTTTCTCCCAAGATAACTTCTTCATGGAATATAAATCTTGTACGTGTGATATAATTTCAAAATAATTGAAATAAGATTATATTGATTCGAATTGTCTTTTAATCACAACCCCAAGGAAGTTTATTTAAATAACCACACTCTTACCCTGTTGATGGGAATTCGTGTGAGCATAGGACCTATTAGAGCATATATTATAAAATATGAAACTAAATTAATTTCAAATAATTAAAAAAATGGAATAAAATCACCCTCAGATCCTTTCGTTCTCTCTTGGTCCCATGCTGGCCGAAGAGCAAAATCATCAGTATGCGAGAATGTGAAACTTACCTAGAAGTCTAGAACTTTAGTACTTGAGAACTACATGATTGGCCCATAGATCCTTGTTTGATTTTTAATTGAAGGCAATTATGAACCATTACAAAATTGATCGGACGATATTCTAGACTAAATTTTAATTTCTTTTATCAAAAAGACGAAAATGCAAAATTGAATTAACATCTAATAATTATTGTAAATTTTTTAATATTACTGCAACAAAAACATACTAAATTGATTCGAATATATAATTAATAATAATAATAGCATCATTTAATCTTCTTTATAAAAAAAGTAAAAATATATACTTATATTAAATTAACAGATAAAATAAATCTATTATCTGTCTAATAAACATTATGACGTGCAATAGTTATACAAGTCGTATGAGAAATATCAAAAGGTTATTTTGATTCAGAATTAATGTTATCTTTTATTTCGATTAAATAATTATACCCAAAAATACCAATTTGTCATAATTTGGAGAAATTATAAACGAATCAACAACTCTAAATTATTTTGTTACTTTGATTATATATTTAGTCTTTTTTAGAAAATAAAAAATATTCTTATATATAATAGTTTTATTAAAATAATACTACATATATTAATAATGTCAAGTTTACCCTATTTATAATAGTTTTATTACAATAATACTACATATATTAACATAAAGTAACACAAAATAACATACAATAAAATATGTCAAATTTTATTCGAAATAAACAAAAAAGTAATTGTTGATAATAAAATTTTTGAGTATTGATAAAAACAAAAGAAAAACGAAAATTTAAACATGCAAAAATTTTGAGTATTGGCATATAAGAAAAACGAAAATTTAAACATGCAAGAAAACTGCTAAATATAGATATTAAGATGATAAACTCTTAATCAATGTGAATAATATAAGACAATAAATAATGTTAAATTGTTTTCATAAACAAAATATTGAAAAATAATTACAATATATCAAATAGATAAAACATTCGGAATTTTTTATTATCATAGATTCATAATAATATATTTAATAAATTATCATAATAAATAAAATATCATAAATTATTTTAGAAAATATAATTAAAAATAATTAAAACCTTTAGAAAATATATAATATAGTTAAAGTGTAATTTTTGAAATAACTATGTTATACGTAATAATTAAACTATTAAATGTTTCTTATATAAAAAATTATGTACAATAAATAATCCATCTATAACAAGAAGTTTTACACCTAATTCTTGTTTGGCATCAATGAAAGAAATGTTTACAGGTAAATCGTGGGGTGGAATATGAGGGAATGAAATTAGCTACATCATGTTTGGTTACATTTTTTATTTAAATTAAGAGGAGTGGGATGGAATAGCTAAGTCCTTCAAACACCACATTTTTCATTCCACCAAATTGATGGAATGAGGAGGAATAAATTATTTTAAATCAAATTAACATCTTTCCCTTTTTTATTATCAAATTAAAATTAAATTATTTCTTTTCTTACCAAATTAAACCATCTCTTTCTCTTTCTCTCTCTCACACACACATATATTATCTTTTTTCTAATATGAATACATATTTATCTATATTTTTTTATTAAATAAAACTTTTTAGTAAATATAAAATTTTATTCAAAATAAACATAAATATACTATTTACAAATAATTTAATATTAATATAATATATTCAACCGGGTCAAGACGTAAAACCTAGATTCGGTTCCGACCCGACCCGGCCGAGTGTCAAAGAAATGAGACTCGGTCCTGACCCAATTATCCATTAGGTCGAAAAAAATTTAAAAAATTCGAACCGGTGCGGGCGAGGACGACCAGGTCATCTTGATTCATGCTCACCCCTATCTTATCCCTCCATTAATTATTTGCCAAACAAATCCTAAGGGTGTGGTAGGAGGCAGTGAATGGTGGTGTGGTATGATTTTACTACACCCTTGTTTGAATAAAAAATAATGGGAATGGATGGAATAAATTAAATCACTTTTTATTTGGATACAATATTTAAAATATGGTGTTTGAGATGCTAATTTAGATAAAAGTCTTTTTTACCCTTTATGTTTTATTTTTATTTATATTACTTAATAAATTGTTTGCTTTATAATGTAAGTTAATATTAGAAGGTAAAGTATAAGAAATCAAGAAAAGAGAGAGGAGATAGCACAAATCTCAAAAAAATATTTCCCATTGAGAGTTTTAAATTGTTGCCTGCAAAACCAAGAAATCAAGGAGAAAAAGAGAAGAGAGAGTAAACCTAAAAAATTATCTTGTCGTCGAGAATTTGCAAATTGTTGCCTGTAAAATAAAAAAATCAAGAGGAGAGAGAAGAGAGAAGAGAAAAAGAGAAGAGAGGGAGAGAGAAAGAGAAGAGAGCGTAAATCTTGAAAATTGTTGCTTGTAAAATCAATAAATCAACGATTGAGAGAAAAAGATGAGAGAGAAAGAGAGAGGAGAGAGAGAGAGCAAACTTCAAAAATTGTCTGCCATCGAGAATTTTAAATTGTTACTTGCAAAACTAAGAAATCAACGACCGATAGAAAAATAGAAGAGAGAAAAAGAGAGGAGAGAGAAAGAGAGAGGAGACAGAGAGCCAAAAATTGTCTGTCATCGAGAATTTTAAATTGTTGCTTGCAAAACTAAGAAATCAACGATCGAGAGAGAAAGAGGAGAGATAAAAAGAGAAGAGAGATGAAAGCGAAAATTGTCCGTCACCGAGAATTTCAAATTGTTACCTACAAAATAAAAAAAATCAATGATCGAGAGAGAAAAGAGAGAGAAAGAGAAAGGAGAGAGATAGCAAACTTCAAAAATTATCTACCACCGAGAGTTTTAAATTGTTACCTACAAAATCAAGAAATCAAGAAGAGAAAGGAGAGGAAAGAAAGAGCAAATTTCGAAAATTATTTACCAACGAGAATTTGTAAATTGTTGTCAACAATGACAACGTAGCATATAGAGAGAGTTCAGGAGATATGAAAAAAATAATCTTAATCATGGATAATGTTATTTAAAAATTATTAACCCTCCTCATTCTACCAATTTGGTAGAATAAAAAAAATTGGGATATGGAGGTATAACTCGTACCATCAAACCTCTCATAATTTTAAAAATAAATTTTGCCAAATAAAATTTTAAAGAATTCACCCCCTCATTTTTCACCACATCCCCTCTTATTCATCAATCCAAACAAACCCTAAAAGAAAACGGGGATTTACATATTGATAATTTCAACTATTAGCAATAAAAATAATGAGAGTTGATTTTCTTTAAAATTATAATATTTAAAAATAATATTATTAGAATACAAGAAAATAATATCAAATTATGGCATCTTATCCAATAAATATTAAATCTTTTAAATTAACTTATTCAATATCATTTATATTTTAATTAATAAATAAGGTCTTAATTTAGATTTTACAATTATTTGTTTGAGTTAACTAATAAATTAAAATAAAGATTCCAAACTTAAACAAAAAATAATTTGTTTTTTGCGGGAGAGAGGATAGAGAAAAATTTTTTAAAAAAGTGAGTGAGAAAGAAAACGGATGAGATAGGTGAATAGTGATGAGAGAGAGAAGAAAATATATCAAATAAAAAAAGATGAAGCCCCAGGGTCACCTGATATACGACTTTTAGGTGGTTGCTTGTACTTTTTGGGGTCACATGGTAGAATGAGAGGTTGATTGATTGGTTCGCTGCTTATCAAATGCATATGAGAAATTAAATTCAACCAACCAAACAAAAAATTTAAAATTTATAAACTTGAGAAACTTTCATAATGATTTTTTAACGTATAAAGTTCTGTAAATGTGATTGGACGGATACTAATAATCTTGAATTAACCCTTAAAATCATTATTTTGATCAAAGAATATTGTTCTACTTCTTCACATCGACTTTAGTGTTAGACATTAAAAGTCCAAGTTGGTAAAAAAAAATTGGTACATTCAAATTAAGACACCACCCCAGAAATTACTCAAAAGGAACATTTCTTATTTATACTATTAATTGATGAATAATCAAATTTTTTTTATTTTTCACATAATAGTTTTGCATGATTTAATATTCTTATTTTACATTTTGGATTATTTTATATATTTCAAAGTTTAATGTTAAGTTTTATACTTTAGTCATAATATAAAAATGCACTTGTTAAAATTTAATTAAATTTAAAAATATTATTTATGAGCTTTAAAATTCTAAAAACTCTACTACCAGGGTGATTTTTTATTTTCTAAATGGTTTAGCCTTGTTAGTAAAATTTTTTAAGTTAACTTGAAAATTAATGAATATTTTCTAAAACCGAAAAACTAAACTTGAATTTTTCACCACATATTTCTATTTTTATCATTTTTTATTTTACAATTTTGAATAAAGGAGAAAAATACTCCTAGACAGAGGATAAATTACACGATGGGTTTTTCAACTTTGTGTCGTTTTCAAATTAGTCTCTCAACTTCAATTTGTAACCAAAACGTTCTGATATTCGATTTTCTTATATGATTAGTCCTGACCAGTGATAGTTGATTTTTTTATTACCTTGCATACGCCGTCGTCTTCTCTCTTATTCATGGAGATTCGTAGAGGGGGCCGCCGCCACCTCTTTCTCCCTCTACGAATCTTACCGTCGGGGGGCGTCGGGCCCCTTAGACTGGACTTAATTTTTTTTTATTTTTATAATATATTTTAATGGAGAAAGGATCTGACGTGGACGACTTAAATGACATGGATGAGAAAGAAAGACAATCACGTATGCAAGGTAACCGAGAAAATCATTATCACTGGTCAGAGGATTAATCGTGCAAGAAAATAAAAAATGAGGAAGTTTTAATTACAAATTGAAGTTGAGAAATCAATCGCGTAATCTACCCTTAAGACATATCAATAATATCATATATGATTATTATAATAATAATATAATTTTTATTCTATATATAATTATTATTATAATTGTTTAATATATTATTTACGTAAAAATTAAAAAACTTACTTCAAAGAGAAAGAGAAAAAAATGTTCCATGCTTGGTTCACTATCAAAATCCTAGAACATAGGTCAAATGATTCATTAACCATGATTAGTTTTGGTGTTTGGAGAGATAAACTATAATTAAGGTTTGTGACCTTTGAATAGTTAATTTGGCTAATGAGATCGCATTCGGATAAATTAAAATATAATTATGAGAATGAAAAAATTGTAAAATAATTATATTACATATGATACTTGTAATATTTTTAAATAAGAATTTTTTATAGGTAATATAGGGGATAGTTAATTAAAAATCAGTGAGCTACTTAATAGTTTCATAATTAAATTGTCAGGTTAATTTAAATTTAATTATGTTACACTATGAGAGGCGTGAGCACATAACAATAGAGAAGAAGAAAATTTTTTTTATTCGAAATCACCAAATGGAAATCTCGGAGAACATGTTGGTAAATATTGACCTAACATTCAATGCAATGATGCATGATGACTATAGTTATGTACCAAAGGTTGATACTTGATAGCCGATATCTTGGTCGATCTAACGTGATAATTAACTCAAACCTTGAAATAAACAAAAGAAGTATACGTAGGAATATGATATGCATACATGTAGATCTCAATAACATCATAAAGATCACTATTCTTCACTTTTCATATTGGAATTAAAAATAAATTAAAATGAAACATTTTATGAAACATTTTTGGCATTTTTATGTTATTATTAGAAAAAAAAGGACGAACGATAAAAAAAAAGATAGTAAACATATTTTACCGATAGAAATGATGCGAAATAATAAGTGATTTCTTCTTATTTAAATAAAATTTCAAATTAGAATCTCTATATTTAAATTCTTATAAATGTAAAATATTTTTGTTCACGGCCCAGTAGGCGAACAACCTTTTACCTATTCTTTTACTCAATTCTAAAACACACCCCACCCCCGGGACCCACCGCCACCACCAATGACATAAAACTCCGAACAACAAGTGAAGTGAGACTCAGTGTGTCACAGTTCATTTAATGCAACTTGGTCCAAGGTGCAGGGCCCAGGAAACATAAATTCACAAACGCATGTGGACCAGATCGAAAGCTTACAAGATTTTACGAACGTGAAGCAAACAGGGAAGGACAGGATAATTACTCCAACGCATATGACGATGTTGGAGCATTAAACAAAAGCACTCGGATGATGAGGATTTTATATATTGCATCAATCCTTCATTATTTTAAGCTAGTTAATTACGCCGACTGAGGCATGCTATGGATAGCAAGAAAAAGATAATTACTGATTACTCATGGATTTACGAGATTTGGTCATAATTTTTCTGTTTTAAAATATAAATATTGTAGGAAAAGGTTACAAGATAATCTAAACAATTGCAAGTTTATTATAAAAAGACCCCAAGGCCATACTGCAATAGTTATGTTAGAGTTGAAGACACATTCGAGCCCTGTGCTTATAGATTATCAAATCCTTTGCTCTTTTTATATGCTTGACTGCAATTTTGTCTAATACGTTGTGGTATAACATAACTTTCTTACTGCAAGTTTCAGCATTAAAGTGAATAGGTTCGCCGGCCTGATCCAGCTCCTCTGTTTAAGGACATGAAGCTATCTGCGTTGACAGATTATTTACCCAGTTTCATCTATCAGGTAAAGTTTCCAAGAAAGCAGACTTCGCTGTTTGCCAAACCTGTTGACACTTTGGTGGTCACATTGCAGTAAACAGTAAGAATATTTTTTGTTTTTTTTTCTTATTTTCATTTCCCTAATCTTTTTTGTTTTGGGTAAAGAAAGAACTTGTGGGTTCTTTCAGCTCTCTAGAGAAGGGTAGAAAAGATAGAAGCAAGCAAACAGTAGATCGATTTGTGCACTTGGTCAACTATGTGAGATGAATCATCATAGTGTTTTTTCACTTTTTTTTTCACCTTTCCACAGGATTCAAGAACATGACATGATTAAAATACTCATTAAAAAATTAGTTTTTTCTTTTTCTTTAATTACTAAAACTCACAACGTAATGAGAAGCTGACAAGAAGAGGCCAATGGCCAATCTCCATGAGGTGGTCAGTGGAGCAAATACAAGCTTCATTCTAATTTCCACTGCTCACCTAAACAAAACTATGACCACTTACTTTGGTACCTGGTCGTCTTCATAGTTCATAAGCAAAAGCTGTGTCCTTCCTGCTGCTGTAAGGAAGAAGGCCGAAGCCTGCAGGTCCTGCTCCCGAGGACATGGCCAACCACGGGAAGATTGTTCGCAACTTCAACCAGTCGCAAAGATTCAGATTCGTGGCGCTCGTGATTGGGTGCTTTCTGGTGTACATAACCTTCATTGTGGTGTCCAGACCTCAATCGATCAGTCTTCCTTATTGTGAGTTCTTCCAATCCTTGCTCCGCACCTATTTGCTTCATTAATTGGATCGTTCTTCTTAAGCTCAGTAGGATGTTGTTCTTCTAAAGCTATCATCTTTTAGCTTTTAACAAAGAATTATTGCTGTCGCAGTGAGCTCCAAGGGATCAGAACCTGAAATTGCAGGTAGCCTGCTAATTTAGAATCATCGATCTGAATTCTTCTTTCGCTTGTTTCTGTAGAAGTGCCTATTCATGAGCTGAAACGTGCACACCGCACTTCTTTTTTTCAGGCGATGTACAGGTGACAGATAACACTCGGATTCAGGCCGATTCAGTCTCATCTAAGACAGAGGATCCACAGGGTACTCAACCATCAGGTAAAAATTCATTCTGCCCTGCCCTGCAGCTTTCTTTTGCCCGAAAAGAAAAATCAGATTGGGATAACAAAAGCCAAGTGTTCATCCACATGTTTCAGATACAGGCGCTGAGAAGAAGGTCAACCCTGAGGACAACCTCGGTCTTGATCCAGTTCAGAAGGCAAAAGTTGATGAGTTCCTAGGTAAGACGATCGGTGCGGTTGCATCGTACTGCGAGAGCTTGTTTTTTAGTAAGCTGATCTATCGATCCATGTTGTAGAGGATAAGAAACCAGAGGAGATCACAAAGCCGGAGGAAGCACAGAAGAAGAAAGAGATCTGGGAGGAAGCCAAGCCAGAAGAGGCGAGGGAGAAGAAGGAACTTGGGGAAGAACAAGCCGAGCCTGAGGAAAAAGTAGAGCCAGAAGAAAATGTGGAAACAGAGAAGCCTGCGGAGTCGCAGGAACACAGGCTCACGCTTCCGACAGTCTCAAATTATACCATTGATGACGCCGTTCAATTGGAAAAGAAGACACTTCCAGACTTGGGTATGTCTTCAGTTTGCCACTTCTTTTATTACTTCTCTTTCCGATCTCAGATTGCTTTTAAATTTTCTTAGTTCTGGATAAATTTGGCAAGATTTCTAAATGTTTTCAGAAGTTAAGGTCAGAGTTAATGTTGCTACGTTTGTCGCCATTTGTTTTTAAGAACAAGAACAGAGTCCTCGTTGTTCATGAATTCATCATTGTTTGATGTTGCAAATGCAGGTGGAGATTTCAAGAACGTGGACATGAAGCCTCTTTGTGACCTCTCGGATCCCCGAGTCGACATCTGCGACATGACCGGCGACATCAGGATCCCCAACAACTCCTCCGGCGTGCTGTTCGTGGAGCCGGCCGACCAGGGCAAGACGGAGGCGTGGCCGATCCACCCGTATCCGCGCAAGGGCGACAACAGCTGCTTCAGCCGCGTCCGCGAGGTGATCGTCAAGTCCACGACCGAGGCCCCGCAGTGCACCGTGCAGCACGACGTGCCCGCCATCTTCTTCTCGATCGGCGGCTACGCCGGGAACCTCTTCCACGACTTCACCGACATCCTCATCCCTCTCTTCCTGAACGCCCGGCAGTACAACGGCGAGGTCAAGTTCGTCGTGACCGACTTCAACCCGTACTGGATCTACAAGTACCTCCTGGTGTTCCAGCATCTCTCCAATTACCCCGTCATCGACTTCGAGAAGGACGCCGGCGTGCACTGCTTCAAGCACGTCATCGTGGGGCTCCGGTGCCACAAGGAGTTCAGCATCGACCCGTCCCGCGCCCCCAACGGCTACTCCATGGTCGACTTCAACAGGTTCATGCGATCCGCCTACTCGCTGCCCAGGGAGGGCCTGACCAACGTCGAGGACCTCCGCGGCCGGCGGCCGCGCCTCCTCGCCATCGCCCGGAAGCGCACCCGGACCTTCACCAACCTGCCGGAGATCGTGAAGACCGCCGAGGACATCGGGTTCGAGGTGGTCGTCGACGAGGCAGAGGTCGGCTCCGACGTGGCCAAGTTCGCCAGCATCGTGAACTCCTGCGACGTGCTGCTGGGCGTGCACGGGGCGGGGCTGACGAACATGGTGTTCCTGCCGCCGAACGCGACGGTGATACAGGTGGTGCCGTGGGGCGGCCTGGAAGGCCTCGCCATGTACGACTTCGGCGACCCGGCGAAGGACATGAAGCTGAACTACGTGCAGTACAGCATCGGCATCGAGGAGAGCACGCTGACGGAGCAGTACCCGCGGGATCACGTCGTGTTCAAGGACCCGTACCAGATCCACAAGCAGGGCTTCGGAGCTCTCAGGGCCACCTTCATGAACAACCAGAACGTGAAGCTCGACGTGAACAAGTTTAGGAACGTTCTGTGGAAAGTGCTGGAGCACATCATCCAATGAGAGAGAGAGATGCCTAACCTTAATTAATTAAGTGTTACTTGGTTAATTAATTACTTTCTCTTTCTTTCTTTCTTTTTTTTCTTTTGATTTATGTTCCATTCTTTTTTTCCTTTTGAAAAATTTCAAACTTTAATCGTCTGCATTAGACAGTTGACAGAATTGTGTTGTTGTAAAATTTTAGTATTCCTCTGAGGAGCTAAAATGAATTGAAACAATTATAAACGAGAGACACATATGGAACTTAAATAATCTTAGTCTCAACCTTTTCTTTTCCTATATAATTGTATTTATAGAAAACTAGCATAATTGTACTTTTTGAGTTTTGGACACTTGTGAGCATTTATGAAATATAATTATTGTTGCCATTTGCATTATTTTCATATTACAAATTAAGCTTAATATTTGTGCTATTCGAGTAGCACACATCGATTCATAAAATTTATTAATTAATAATTATTTTAATAAATTATTTATCATTAATCAAATGATAATAAATGAGCGTAAAAAAGATAGCATTATCATTTTTTTCTTATTTTTTGTGCATTATTAATTAACTTCTTGGATTAGCTACAATTACAAAAAAAAAAGACAAAGAGGAGAGCCACTTAACTTTTAAGTGCATTTGACATTAGTGTGAATTAATTTTCTCTTATTAACTCAGTTCGAGATGGATGCATCATAGTTTTAGATTCAAGTAGCTTTTTTTTATTATTGCTTTCCTTCCATTTCCAATCCCGGAAAAAAATATTATCCTAGTCTTTTTTAAAAAAACAATAATAAATCATTTATTTATTTATTACGATAAGGGACATAAGAATTTAGACTTCATGCTTTGGCTACCATTTCTTTTTCTTTTTATAAATGGCGCCATTATTGTGTTGTCGTTTTGTTCTGCATTTTCGTGCAGCCCATTCCCATTCCCAATTTGTATTTTGTTACTTAGCGAAAAACAATTGAATATTTTCCTAGAAAATATTTTTAAAAATCTGTATTCTATTTAGTACCATTAAATATGTTGTTCAACTGGAAAATATTTTTTCCCTGTAACTGAAAAAGAAAATTAAGATTAAGAAAGAATAATTTTCCCAACAAAGTCCTCATCTTTTACATTCTCCAAATTTCTAAGAATTTATTTTATTTCGAACAAATTCCGTGGTGTCTGTTTATTCGGACCCAATGTGGTCAGGTCAGCTAAGGAAATGTAAGAGAGTGGAGTGACAGCTTCTGCCAATCGGATTCATATTTATTTAGTGCATGTACGATTTTTTTTTAATTATCAGTGCTTTCGGTGTCAGAAATATGGTCTATTTATATATTGAAGGTTGAACTATTATAGAGCTCGGAGGTGATATTTTTAATATTGCATTGGTCACAAAAATTATATTTGTCAGCACAATTAATTAGTGGGTAAAATAATAGGACAACATGGCAACTTTTATGCCACGATTTTAAGATGGAAAAACCTTAATGGTCTTATTTTTAAATTAAATTAGTAGAATGTAATAACCTTTTGGATGTTAAAGATTATGACTTTAATGGGGGTGCTCCCAATTGAGAGCACCCTGCTCCCATTATATCAACCGTCGAATCTTGAATCAAAGGGGTTGTAATCCACGCGTGTATGAAGAGCCTTTGATTCACTATTCGACAATTGAGATTTGATCTCTTTTTTTCTCACTTTCCTCACGATTTCACAATTTTCGACGTCTACAATTATCGGCGGCAGCTGCGAGGGTGGGGGCGGCGACTGGTCGCGAGGCGGCGTCGGCGAGGTCGAAGTGGAACCGGCAGAGTGCGGCCGAAGCATCGGCGATGAGTGACAGCATGCAATCGAAGCATTGGCGAGGAGTGACAAGTGGGGCCAATGAGATCAAAGCACCCATGGTGGCGAGGGCTTCTCGAGCGAGATCGGCATGTGCCCGACGGCGTGTGGCACGAGCGTTGGCGAGGGGCTTCTCAAGCATCGGCATCAGCGACAACCTGCAAAGGGGGCTTCTTAAGCGAGATCGGAGCGCGCCCGACGGTGTGCGGCACAAGCGTCGACGAGGGGCTTCTCGATCATCGATGTCGGCGGCGACGAGCTTCTCGAGCGAGTTCAGAGTGTGTCCGGCGGCGTCGACGGCGACATGCGAAGGGGCTTCTCCAATGAGATAAGAGCGTGCTCGACGGCATCGACTACTTCTCTAGCGTCGACTTCAGCTAGAGGTTTCTTGAGCATCAACATAGACGAGGGAATTCTTGAGCGTCGGAGTCAGCGAGGGGCTTCTCAAGTGTCGGCGATGTTCAGCACGAAAGCGGACGGCCGTCCAGCGACGTATGAGTGAGGAAAAAATAGATCTGCAGTATTAGATTTAGATACAAAAATCAACATCTTTTTTTTAGTCTGTCACTAATGATATGCACATTCACAAATTAAAGATCAATCTATTATCGAACTCTAATAACTTAATGAAATCATTTCGTATTGCGTAGTTAAAAATGACTAGTAAAATTTTTAGCAAGAATTTTTAACATGATAACCACATCATTCCAATCTTGGTAAGATTTTTTTCTCGTGCAAAAATCAACATCTTTTGTCCGTGCATCTAATTAAATAATTATATGCTTCATTGCTTTGCTTAGAAGTTGTTTAAAAGGTACCAAATGGGCATAGTCGATGGGACTTTGACTAGATACCGGACAGGTCAATTTATCGGATACCCACCAAGCTACCCGTTAACATTTAAATTTGTGTGGTGGGTACATGATGAATGTTATTTTTTTCATTATTCTTTTATTTTTCATTTTGATATTTCACGCTTTTTTTCTACTCTCCCTATCGATTAATTTTGTCGTTTTACTCTTTTCTTGTTTTTTAATTACTTTTTCATTTTATTTTTCTCATTACATTAAAAGATAATAAAACCGAATATATATCGTTAATTCTCCCTTCACGTACCATTTTAAACACAATTTTCTAATATAGTTTTCACTTTTTCCGATATTTTTTCTTTTGTCTTTTAAATTTTCATTTTTTTTCACTTTTTGTCATCACGTTAATAATGAAACTATGACGCCTCAAACCTTTCAAAAATAATATTTTATCATTTAATTTTAAAATTAAGATATCAAAAGATATAGAAAAGAAAAAAAATAAAATTAGAATAAAATAAAATAAAATAGAGATGGAATAATAGTTATAGAAAAACTAAAAAGATAAATGAAAGAATATTAGAAAAAAATTAAAATCTTAATATAATTAAATTAAAATTAATAATAGATTATAATAAATTACAGGTCTATTAATTGCACCCAACACTAGTTTTTTCCTCTTCATTCATTTCTTTCTCTCTTATTTGTACATCTTAATTGGTGGTCGAAAGATCATATTATAAGCATTTTGATGATAGTAAATAAGGAAGATGATGTATGCATTAGTTCAAACAGAATAATTATTTTTCGAAAGAAAAGATGGCCTTTGATTTTTGCAGACAAAATGAACAACCAAATGCTTTTCGAGTGTTCGCTGGAGAAGAAATGGATGAAAAAGAGCTGACAACGACCACATGTTCAGAGAACTCGACAGTTTTAAAACGGATGATCAAAACATTTTCGAACGACTATTCTATGTATAGAACTCATCATTTTTTTTAAACAGACGATCGAAACATTTTCGAACGATCATTTTGGGTAGCTAATATAAAAAGAGTATACAAGACAGACGACCGAAAGAGCTGACAAAATGTCCACAAAATATATAGAGCTTGACATTTTTAAAATGGACGATCAAAATAATTTTGGATGATCATTCTAGTAGCAAATGTAAAAAGAACATATGTGATTAATGACCGAAAGAACCTCCACAATGATCGCAAAATATAAACAGCTCAATACTTTTAAAATGGACGTCCGAAATTACTTCGGACGCTTGTTTTGTGTACCAAGAATGAATGTGCTACGAACTATCGAAGATAGAGAACAACAGACAACTGCGTAGAAAAGATAAAATGGCAACGACTTTTTTTTATGTAACGACGCCCGAAATAGAAATGGTTGACCACTTCATATAAGATAAATATGTAATGGTTAATTCCTATACAAAACGGGTGCCCAAAACTCGAACAGACGTCAGTTTTAGAGCACAAGTTCAATTTTTCCAAAACTATTGCAATGGTCATATTTTAAAGAGAGATGTAAAAGCATGAAGATCATTTAAACAAGGAAAATCACTCTATAGATTCTTTCACATCTAAAGCTCTAAATTGCAAACCATCACTTCCCTCTTGTAGTTTCTAAGTGCTAGCATTCTTGAGTTTCTAAGTAGTGGATTTCCGATGATCTCGAGGTAGAGAGGTCGGAGCAGAGTTGAGTCGAACATCATTAACACATTGTGTCTTCTTGAGTTTGATTTTTTCTTACTTGCTCTTTACTACTATGCACTTACTTGATATCATTTTTTAAAATTAGTTTTAGCATTTTTTTATTAAAAATTTTATACATCAATTCAACCCCCCTCCTTTTGGTGCTTTTGTTCCTACAATTTGTATCAGAATCAAGTTGTTATTATTTTAATACTTAAACACCTTTTGAGCAATGGCATCAAATGATTTTATTTTGGGTATTGAAAGCCAATTTACAAATCGTCCCCCACTTTTTAGTGTTTTTAATTTTTCTTATTGAAAATTAGAATGCAAGCTTATATATATTCTATTGATATTAACATTTGAGATATAATTGAAAATGGATTTGCATGAAGAATAATCTTTGGAATACACCGAAGATGAGAGATTACTTGTCAAGTTAGATTCAAAAATAAAAAAAATCATCATTTTTGTGCTTTAGATGCAATAATCATGGTTGTAATTGTCAAAGTACTCATGAAATATGAAGAAAACTTATAATCACACATGAAGATACGAATAAGATAAAGAATGAATTAGCAATATGATTCCTTTAATATGTGTAGAAGAGAATATTATTTTTTATATCTCTATTGATAACAATGTGTCCTCATATATAGAAGACTACATGGAAATATCAAAAATAAAAATTCACTACAAAAGGAAAGTAATTGCTGGCTGTGGCATAAGAATAAGGAATCATTACTGATATGGAGAAATTATTGGCATCAATTATCTCTAACAATTTTTCTTATCATATCAAATATCTATTGACCTAAATATTTATTTTCAAAATCTCTATTTAATTTGGAGAACCTTCAACACTCCCCCTCAAGTTGGAGCATAGATATCAATCTGCATAGCTTGTCACATAGAAAGTTATGGTGTTTCTTAGGTAATTCTTTTGTGAAAATATCAGCCAACTACAGTTCAGAAGAGATGTAGGGAGTAGCAATCTTCCCTTTAGAAACAACATCATGTATGAAGTGAAAATCAAACTCAATGTGCTTCGTCCTCTCATGGAATACATGATTGGATGCTATAGAGGTTGCAGAGCGATTGTCGCAATACATTGAAATTGGAAGTGCAATAGGAAAATCCAAATCAGCAAGTAACAAAGTAATCCATATCACTTCACAAGCAGTATGCCCCATGGCTCGGTATTCAGCTTTAGCACTTGATAGAGATTGTTTCTTACTGTGCCATGTGACTAAATTGCCTATCAAGAAAGTAGCAAAACTTGTAGTGGAACATCTATCTTTAATAAAACTAGCATAGTCAGCGTCCGACTAAGATGAAAAGTCCAAATGTCCATTGTTTTTTAAATATAAACTTTTTCCAGGAGAGCTTTTAAGATATTTCAGAATAAGACAAACATCATTCCAATGACTATAATGTGGTTTCTCCATAAATTGACTAGCACAACTAACATCAAAACTAATATCAAGTCTTGTGATTGTCAAGTATAAAAGTTTTCCAACAATGCTCCTATATCTTTTAGTATCTTCAAAAAGAGGATCATCACTAGACCTTGATTTGGTAGACCCATTAATAGGAATGGATGATGGCTTAGCACCCAACATAACAACGTCTTCTAGAATATCCATCACATAGTGAGTTTCTCGCAACATCAATTCTAAGAAAGTAGCAGAGTTTTCCAAGATCTTTTGTGACAAAGATCTTTTGTAAGAAATTTTTAATTTCCTGAATTCCATCATTGTCATCACCTGTGAGAATCATGTCATCCACATAAACTGCAAGAACAACACACTCGTGCTCTTTCTTTCTTACAAAAATAGAGTGATCAGCAGTGCATCGAGAAAAATCATTTTTCTCTATCTCCCCGCTAAGTTTATCAAACCATGCTCTAAGACTTTGCTTAAGACCATAAATGACTTTTTTGAGTTTGTACACATACTCTCCCTCAACCTCATGGACAAGAGGTTGTGACATGAATACATCTTCTGTCAAATCATCATACATAAATACATTCTTGATATCAAGCTGATGTAGGGGCCAATTTTTGTTAACATCAAGGGAAATAAGAATCCGAACTAAATTGAGACGAGCAACATGAGAAAAAGTCTCAAAATAATTCACTCTATAAGTTTGAGTGAAACTTTTAGCAACAAGGCGAGCTTTGAATCTGTCCATAGTGTCGTCAGGATGATATTTAACGGTATATACCCATCTACAATCAACTTAAGTTGTGTTTGCAGGCCGTGGAACTAAATCCAATGTATCTCGAAAGAGAAGCGCATTCATTTCATCATCCATAGCTTGCATCCATTTTGAATCTTGTAAGGCTTCAAAATAGTGCTTGGAAGTAATAGTACTCATTAGAGCCAAAGAAAAACTATGTAATTCAGGACTCAACTGGTCAATGCAGGTGTAGTGAGACATAGGATGTAGAGTACAAGATCTTACAGGCTTCCGCAAAGTTATTGGTCGATTATCATCAGCAGACCCACTTGTGGGTAAAGGAGCATCAGGTGCAAGCTCTGGTTGGAAATTAGAAGAGGTCTACGAAAAGACCTGCTCAGATGCTTGGTCAGTAATAGGAATAATAGGTAAAGGAATAGGCATATGTGACTTACTTCTCCAATGATAAACCTGTAAAGGGACTGGTTCAAGTACAATAGAATCTCTTATTGAGTCAAAAAAGCTCTCTTTTTCAAAGAGTGGCATCTCGACTAACATAGTATCTTTTGGATACAACATCGCAGCAATGATACCATTTTTGGTACGTGAGTAACCCAAAAAGACACACTTAACCGCCCTAGGAGAGAGTTTGTCAACAATATTAAAAAGGTGAACAAAACAAAGACATCCAAATATTCGAAGAGGAAGAGGGAAAACATCCATGTTAAGGTGGAGCAAACTGAATGGAAACTCCCCCTTAAGAACATAGGAGGGAACACAATTGATGAGATAAACTGCAATTAAAACTACATCCCCAAAAGTGCTTGGGAACCTTCATATGAATGAGAAAGACCCTAGCAACATCAAGGATGCGACGAAGTTTTCTCTCAGTAACACCATTTTGCTGAGAAGTGTAAGCACAAGTGATTTGATGAATAGTCCCATTGGAGGATAAGAATGATTGGAGCTCGCGTTGCACAAATTCTAAGAATTTCAGATTGAAAAACCTTAACAGTAGAGGAATAGAAATTTTGAACCCCATTGAAGAAATGCTTGACAATACTCAAGATCTCGGAATGACTTTATTAAAACTATCCAAGACAGATGACTATAGTCATCAACAAAGACAACAAAGTAACGATGACCAGTAGTACTTTTAATAGGACAAGGACCCCAAATATCACAATGAACTATATTAAACATAAAAGTACTTGGAGGATCAGAACGTTGAGGATATGAGGAACAATGATATTTCCCAAGCTGACAAGCTTCACAATTTATCTGAAAATTATTAGGAAGTTTGGAAAATATTTCACGCAGAACGGAGGAAGAAGGATGACCCAAACGACGATGTCATAAAACAGGATCAACGGAAATAGAGGCAGCACCAGCAAACAAAGCAGGAATATCCAAGTGGTAAAGTCCATTCTTCTCATACCTGCACCAATCACTTGCATTGTTCAGATGTCCTGAAAATAACAATGATGTTCATAAAAAATAGTTTTGCATTTCAATTGCTTACATTGCTTGCTACAAATAATAAGTTTAAAGGAAACTCAGGAGCACAATAAACATCTGTAAGTTTGAGTTTAGAAGAAAACTCAATAGTCCCAACCGATGTAATTAGAGAAAAACTTCCATTATCCAGACGAACAGATTTAATTGTATTAGTTGGGACAGAATGTGATAGAGTAGTGCCATTCCCAGTGAGGTGATCAGAAGCACCAGAATCAATCATCCATTTTTCGTAAGCACTAATAGACGACAAATGGACAGTACTACTTGGTGTGCCTGCCAATCCAACAGCTTCTGTAGAATCAGTAGTGGTAGAATGTCGCAGTATACTCATCAAATGAGTATAATCCTCTTGAGATAGCTTAAAGGGAGATGATGAGTTCTGATGATTAGTGGCTCCTGTAGCATGCACATAAGAGGATGCTTGATTAGCCCAAGTAGGCTTCCCAAATTTTTCCCAGCATTTGTCAGAGGAGTGATTTGTGCGTTTACAATACACACAGGGTTGTGAGGGACGAGTACGACCATGTCCTTGTCCACAACGCGAACCATTTCCAGGTACAATTGAACCACGACCAACATCAAGAGCAGTGGTGTCAACAAAAATCATAATAGGCTGAGTATTGGACTCAACCTTTTGAAGACGATTGTATACAATTTCTAAGTTAGGGATGACATTAGAGGATAACATCTGATCTTTGACAACTTGGAATCGAGAACTAAGTCCATCAAGAAATCGATAAGTCTGCTACTTTACCCTCTGATTATTTTGTTTCTCGCATCATGATGGATCAAAAATAGATAGTTCTTCAAATAATGATTTCATAAGAGTGTAGTAATCTAGTAAAGACATATCACCTTGATTAATCGACCTGATGCGACGATAAATATCAGCAAGTTTGGCATCACAAGATTGTTGTGAATATTTCTTCTTAAAACTGGACCATATTTCCTTGGCATTTTTTTTTTGTAAAGTAGGTTGACAGATATTTGTTGCTCAATACTATTCATCAACTAGTTCTTGACAAGGTAAGTGTCTTCTTCCCACTTCTCAAATCCTTCATCAGTGGGTTTTAAAATAGCCCCTGTAATGATATATAACTTCTTCTGTCCATCAAGAAAAATTCGAAAAGCTTGGGACCAAAGTGTATAATTCGGGGTACCATTGAGTTTTATGGTAGTACCCTGAACATTATGAGAAGAGGGATAGGAGACTTAGCTTCAACAGTAGAAAGAATGCCAAAAGAATCCATTGGGATAAAGAAAAAAAAATAGAAACTATTGCAAGCCAAATCTCAATAGGACACTCCTTATGGAGTGCAGGACGCCTCAAAGACGTAGGAAGCCTTCAAGGACTTAGGGTATCATATAAAATAAATGTGGCAGCAAAGCTGCAGGTGGGGTAGAGAGTCGCTGGAAAGCAAATAGTGGAAAAGAGGAACAAAGGAGAGAAAGATTTATTGACCTCAATTATCTCCAACAATTTCTCTTAACATATCAAATATTTATTGACCTAAATATTTATTTCCAAAATCTCTATCTAATTTAGAGAATCTTCAACAATATGCATAAAAACGAGTTCATAAATGAAATGATTGTATATTTTAATAATATTGTGAATGACCTAGTCTCTTTAAGCGAGCCAGAGCTAACTCACAAAAAGTGAAGAAGTTTCTTAAATCTCTTTCTTTCAAGTGGCACACGAAGAGAATCGTCATTGAAAAGAATAATTTAAACAAGTTAGTCTTTGATGATTTTATAAGATCTTCCTTGATCTATGAGATTGAAATCAAAGAAGATGAAGAAGCAAGTGTTTCCAAAAAAAAATACCTTGACTTTGAAAGCAAGTAAGGATGAAGAGAAAATGAGTGAAGAATTAGATGAAGAGTTAGATGAAATGAAATTAGATTTGTATACCAAGAAGTTTGACAAGTATTTTAAGTTTGTCAAAAAAAGAATTTTTATACACAATTCATCCCCCCTCTTCCCATGCTTTTGATCCTACACCAAAATAAATATCATAACCCCTATCGTCAATAATAAATATGGGTACACGAATGTCAAAAAATAATGCAAGTGCAGGAAAGAAACAGTTCATGATTTCTTGTAAACTTTATGCAAGGGATATCAAAATTGATGACTTCATTGATAAAGATCCATATTCCATCGATTGTTATATTGGATAGGATCGTAATATGAGACTAAGAATTTAACCCATAAAAATATTATCATGTTATCCCCATGGAATATATTATTATGAACTCATTTTCATGTTATCCCCATAAGAATTTGACATTGAAAATATTATTATGACTAATTGTTTAATCTTTATTGTTAGTGAATTATTGACATTGAAAATTAAGCAGTGATAATCGATTAATAAGATTTTTACAATCTATGAGAGTTTGTGTGATCGACAAAGATCTTTATGGTCAATCAATTTGCTCCTTGTAGTTAATGAAGGTCCTTTATTTATAATAGTTAAATTAATCTTTATTAAGTGATTAATAATTCAAATCTTTATGGTCAATTGATATCTCCCAACATTATGTTGATAATTAAATTTTCTCTAATAAGATTGAAGAGGTAAGAATAGCTTCTATTAAGATCAATTGGAAATTGCAACCAATGGATAATCGAATTTTGATTATTATAATCAATTGGTGATTATGACTAATGGATAATGATAAATTAATAGTTGTTAATTGGAGTCAAAACCAATTTATGATTAATTGATAAGAAACTAAGAATATTGTTAAATTGAATATTGTTTAGTTAAGAATTGATCAAGAACACAATTATTGAATGATAAATCAAAATGTATTAAAGTATTTATTTTTTAGTTACAAAAATGAATCTAGCTTAGTACATTAAAATTTGAATAAGACAATTATATGTACTATTTATTAGATAACACTCTTAAACCATGCTCATTCGTGTGTGTATATGTATATGGGGCCACTAAATATACAAAGCGTCTAATGAAATATTTATGTACAACTTATGAGATAAATTTCAAGAAAATAGCTCATTCAATTAGTGCACTTGTAAAACATAGTAAACTCCTTGTAATGTTATGCTAAATGCCTCTTGAAGTATTAAAAAGTTTTCAACAAAATGAATAATAGTTAAATATGCTTGAGGTAAAAGACTTGGAACTTGCAAATAAAATGTTGATGATGAAGATTGTTATATCATAGACAATGATAAATCCAAGGACCTTCCATCGTTTGCATGTGCAAGCACTGAAAAGAAAAAAAACAAGTAAACTTCAAATAACATAATTACATAAGCAATGTCTCGTAAGTCTTAATTCACTAGTGTTTGAAACTATTTTTTTTCTTTTTATATTAATCTCATTCTTTTCTAAGAAGCATATGCTAAAAATGTTCTTGAGTCGTGACCTAATTAAATTTGAGCTTGAACCTCAGTAAATACTCCATTGGGAGAGGTGCTCCCTTCGTCAAACGCTTTTTTTATACTCTCAGCATTGATGGACATCCCAAACAAATTTGTTTGAGAGAACTTATATGTGGTATGTAAGTTTATGTGAATGTTTTTAGCAAGTCATTTTATGTTTTTTATAAAAAAAAGAAAAGAAAATGACTATTATGATAAAACACAATAGTGCCATAATACAAGAGTTATAGGAGGCTTTGACAAAGCTCAACTTCACAGCAAAAAATCAGATTTGAAAAATGACTCATGTTGACCAAGTGATCAAATATTTTTTACTTTCCTAAACACATGTTCAACTAAAAATTATAGAAAAATGTAATGGATTGTTGAATATCTCGCAAGGTGTTAAATATACCCCATGGGTTGATTCTTTAGTATGATTTGATCAAATTATGCTCATTCAACTCCAGAATAAGGGAAGTGGATTATTCCCTATTCTCCCCATTCTCATTTTTTGCAATACTTTTTTATCTCCAACCAAAAGACCCTTAACATTAATTTTAAGTAGGTGTGAATTTCAATGAAGTATAAAAAGAAATTAAGGATCATTATAGTACTTGTTTGTTTAAGACACCCAGTGTCTTTGGATACCATGTTTGGTAGCATGTAAATAATTTAATATGACTTTCTAATACCATGCACTATTAGTATCTAAATTGGTGGAAGATTATTGTATACATAATCAGAAGTTCATGCTTCTCATTCAATACCATCATGACCCTTTTAGCAAGAAAAGAAGTCCTTATGTATTACAATTTTCCAACACATTGATCCTTGAACAGATAGTTTGCCAATTAATCTCATGTACTCTTTTTCTTAATTACATCTTTGAGCGCAAAAAATATCTGGAAATGGTATTTAGAATTAATTTTATGAGAATAATTTTATCAACTTGATTGAGAGTTTTCATTTCTATCAAACTTTTTTAATAAAAAGATCTTGTTGTTTCATAGAGATGTGCACTTCTAAATAAATCAATGGAAAGTATTCAATTTTTATTGTCATGATTTGATTTATGTTTCTTTTCCTTTGGGCACTCATTTCATGTGTAAAATTTCATATTTGGATTAATTTATTCTCTGACCAGTAAAGTGCTCATATGAAGATGTGCGGATCGAATGGGAGCTCCTCTTTTCGAATTGGGTCTCTCGTAATTCGGACGGTTCGTACATTCGAGCTAATGGATCGAGGGGATACGATTTTTTGCTCCGCTCTCATTCTGTTTCTTTTATTTTTGCAGGTGCTGGTGCCACCTGTATCACGTCAGCTCTTCACTAGCCTAGGCACTACTCCAAGGGGTTTACGCCTATGTAGCTAGAGGTTTTAGACTCTGAATTTTTTATTCATTTGATCAGGCGCCGCAGCCTCTACCCTTGGCGCCTACGTAATCTTCTTTCAAATATATGGGACAACCTTGAGAGAATAGCACATACTTCTATTGTATTATGCCCAAGAGTGCACAACTCTGTCGTAGACCACTTAGCTAATTTTGATCGTCAAAATTATGAATATTTTTTAGTAGATGGTCCCCCTCTCGGCCTCCGTAGATTTTTGTACAATGACCGTAGTAGTCATCTCTTGCGTTAATATAATTTCTCATTTAAAAAAAAAAGGTTGAAGATGATTTTTAGATTCCTTACAATTCTTAGGTGTGGCTTCTAGGGTGGCCAAGATGCCATCAGTAGTGGCTCCACTAAGTTTTTAAGCTTTCTAATAGACAATTCTGGTAGCCTCGTACATGTTATGATGACAACCAAGTTGGACACTGTATAGTTGTAACCAACGAACACGGAATCTTGGGTAAATATAAGTCTGTAAAAAATTCTAGATCGTTCTTCCGTACCCCCAGACCCAGGAGGTCAAACCCTATGTAGATTGAACTAACCCCAACGTCATCTAACTAAGATCCTCCCCTATATGACGTCTTAATTTCAGTCTAATCGGCCTATCTGTCGGTCTTCAAGTCGGTGGGAAGAACTCTAGTTCGGACGTCCTTGTTCAATTCAGTGACATCTTAATGCTCCTTTGTCACATGAGCAAAGTTGGACCTTTCTTCTACATTCAAACGCTTGTGACTGCTTTGCGCGTACGTTTCACAAATGTTTCTACATCTTTTTCTTTTCCGTTCAGCACTGCATGGAAAAGCATTTAGTATCTTGTCTGGCTTTTGTAACCATTTACAGCTACTATGCTGTGATCTCTCTCTCTCTCTCTCTCTCTGAGCTTGCAAGGCAAGTTGTAAAGTATAAAATGCAGTAAGTGAGATCTCTTGGAAGTGGGGTTTAGGTCAATTAATTGGAGCAAGAAGTGCCACAGCGAGCGGGGGGATGCATGGAATAAATCGATAAAATAAACTAATGAGCAAACATACAAATATGACAAAATGAGGGCTCCAAGTACTATTCGACCTCCATATCGTGTTAGGTAACCACGTACCCCACACCAATCCTGAATAAACATATATATGTGCCCCCATGTACTACTACCACCTACCAACAATTAAAAGAAAAATATTTTGTCGTGTGTTTATATTATTTCTTTTCGACTACCACATAATACAGCTCTTAGTTCATTTATATCATCCCAGATGGCATGTCTGTTATGATAAATGTGATTCAACTCTAAATTTTTTTTTATACGTGCAAGATCTCTTTGTTCTTGTAAAGTTCTAATTTATGCTGCACTCCAATTAAAAATCAACGTCCACCTCCCCTTGGACATGACCTTTAAAACAAGGAGGACGAGGAGGATGCCGGCCGAGCCAGGGAAGAAGACGTTGAGCCGTCTTCATCATAAGCTTGTCCACTGTTCCCCACGATCATAGTTTGCAGGTGCATGCTGCAGCCATGGCTGCTAATTAAGGACACCAAATTGCATGTGTACTGTGTACATATGGATGCAGTAGTAGTAATTAATAATTAAGTGCATCATCCATTGTTTTTTTAAAAAAAATCTGGATCGTTCGATTTCAAAAGTTCTAACTATTTTGAGATTCGAACTCAAAAAGAGTAATGCCACTCGGTATTCTTAAACGCGAGATTCGACAATACATGCTCCATTATTAATGGCAATGGGCCAGTTTTGCATGCATCTTTTTGCATGTGATGATGTCTACTCCCCCCCCTGTTTATGTTAATTAATTAGCTTATTTAATTAGTATATGCGTAATGATTAGCCTAACAAGGAATGTTGATATTAAGTGGTCTTCTCTTTTTGGATGACCAGCTTTATAAAGTTTATATAATTGGTGTATCATGGGGCGAAGGGGGGCGAATAATTATGTATCATATTATATATATATATATATATATATATATATATGATATCCCTAAAGTTCACACATCACAATTAGATGGCACATCAATTAATCAAATCCTATAGGTGGCCACTGGTGGAACATATCAGCTACAACGGAGTTGAAGAGCCTTTCTTAAAAGGCAAACGGCGGTTAAGTGGACCAGTTCATGATTAAGAACTTTCGCCATGGTGGGGGCTCTTGATGGCATATGCAGGAGGGATGGAGTTTGATCTCGTGGCTTGTGAGGTTTGTGTTCTTCTCTCTTTTTGATGGCTCCTCTCCACCAAACAAGATGTACAAAGCAAATGGGGGTGCACTCATTGCATGGATGAGGATTTAATTAGTTTCTGTCAGGTACCACCCGGAAAAGTCTGAACAAAATTATTTTTTAAAAAAAAATTGTCCGATAATGGAGATTAATTAGCTACCATTTGGAATGTTGGTCGAGTTTAGATTGTTGATCTTTTTTATAACTTTAAGATTATTAATCTTTCCACCAAAGTTGTCTAATAAAATTATTTTAGGAGGGCGAGAGAGAATTTATAGGATGTGCTCATATATATACATGATTAATTTTTATTCTTGTTTCAGTAGTATGAGAATGAAGTCATTTTACTAAGAATCTGTGGCTCAACAGAAATTTGGAACTCCACACGGCTCCATCGCAGCAATGGATGAATAATACAAATCTAAACGGGGGTTAACACGAATTAGGTAGTCCAATTGACCGGCGGATTGGATTTAGAATGAAGTGTTAATTCTCCAAATCTTTTTTCCCTTTTTTTTTCTTTGACCCGACCAATTGATGTCGATTAAGTATCATAAAACCTTCCAAATCTCGAAACAGATTCAAGTATTGTATGTTTGATATATGTATAAGCAATCGTAAATTTAGAATTTGACGAATAAAAATATGTTTGACATGCAATACATATATAATTAAATATATATATAGTTTTTTTTTTCTTTCAATTGGATCTCCATTAGGCATTCTTGCCACTGAATCAATCATGAAGTACACGTTTAGAATCCAAAGGGTGGTGTCATCTGGTCGTAGTCGGAGCTCTTCGCGGGTCACGATCGATAGTTGCTAAATCAAGTATCATAATTGTCGCCCCCCATGAGGTCTCCTGCACTTCCAATTGTCTTTTAGTCTTATTCTTGGTGCCCTTTCTCCATCAACACACACATACATATATAATTGAATAAGATAAGAGTAAAAAAACAAAGGTTCTATTAAAGATGACTGAGGAAAATAAACTATGTCTCTTTCTGAATTTAAATAATTGATTTCCTCAATAAGAATAATAAAAAAAGTTAGTGTGGGTTGTTATGTTGATTATAATATATGGTCTCGCTTTATCACTTTAAAACTCAAATAGTCCCCAAGAAGAGATTCGCACGTATAATAATCTAACATTTTCCTTTTCAATTAATTGACGTTACTTATCATTCTTTTCTATTTTTTATTTGACTTGTTTCATTAATAAATCATAAGAAATTATTTTATTGGCCGTAATTATTGATTATGCCTTTCTTAGTTATTTTTAAAAATAAATAAATAAATAAAATTAACATCGATTATTTGAATACATATAATTTTTTTTATTTTTAACTAACGGAATATTTGAAGAAATATAACACGCTTTTCATATGTATATTTATATATATGTGATTTAGTTTACGTTGATTACGGAAATTTTGGATATTATCAACAAGGCTACACGAAATTTCGAGCAATTATTTTGATGGCGGATTATTTGGTTTCTCTCTCCTTGTGCACGCTGTTCTTCTTGAATGATAGGCCCTTGGAATTGATCGTTAATTGAATGCGAATGGCTTCTTCTGAAGACGCACTCAATGTTGTACCATGTCAAACCTCCTCTCTTTCTCTCTCCTCTTTGTTTATGGATTTCGAGCCCCTTAAAAAACGCATTGGATTTTAGTCCAAATATAAAAAAAGAAATATGTATGACAAATTCTTCCATCCAAATGACATCATTTTTCTTTGTTTTACCTGGTCAATAGTGGGAGATTTTTATGCACGAATCCGTTACATATGTCACCAAGTTTTTTTTTTAATTTAGAATCGACTATTAAATAATTGCATATTAAATTAAATAATTGCATAATACCGAGTACTAGTCGACATGTGATCCTAATTATTTAATGACTCGCAGGCCTGGCACGTAATATATATGCATCAAGAAGGTCGTGGCCGCTTGGCTTGTGGCTCATTGTTTGCACGATTTTATAAACATAAAGTATTAATTAATTAATATTTCCAAGTTCGATCATGCCATATTTTTTTAATTCGGCAAAACATAAATATACAAGAAAAATGCAACTCGACAAACAAAATTGTTCCTATGTGTAACCATGAGATTGCATTAACAATGTGCATAGTCCCTCAAAAACTCTTTGGCTTTACGACGTGGTTTCTTGCTTGGCCAAAGTCACATTATTACTAATCACATAGTGACATGATCACATTTTTTTTTGAAAATCGAAAACATTTTATCGATTTTCTTACAAAAAAAAGAAAAAGAATATGAATTCGTAAAAAGTAAAGAAAAAAAATGAACAAAGAGATTGGCGCCGGCGGGTGGCTGCGGCCGCCGCATGCACGATCACGCCGCGGCAGCGGTGGCCGTCTTCTGGAAGTGCGGCAGCAACTTGAGAGCTCCTAAGAGGGTGTTCCTGAGCCTGCCGAGGTGCGGCCTCACGTTCTGGTTCTCCAAGTACGTCTTGCTGATGGCATTCCAGCCTTGCTTGTGGATGGAGTAGGGATCCTTGATCACCGGATGGTCCTTGGGGTACTGCTCGCTGAGCGTGCTCTCGTCCGCCTGGATGTTGTAGTCCAAGTACTGGATCTGCATGTCCGGCGAGGGCTCCTCGAAGGTGTCCCTGGCCAGCCATCCCAGGCCGCCCATGGGCACGACCTGGATGAGCACGGCGCCGGCTGGGAGGAACACCATGTTGGTGAGCCCCGCGCCGTGGACGCCGAGCATCACGTCGGCGGAGTTCACCAACCGCGCGAACTTGGCCAGGTCGGTGGTGATTTCAGGCTCGGCGATCCGCACATCGAAGCCCAGGCTCATGGCCATGTCCGCCATCTTCTGCTCGTTCAGGAACGCCCGCGTCTTCCTCCGGGATATGATCAGCAGCCTCGGCTTCCTCCTGATGTCCCACTCCTCCCCGGACGGCTTGGCGACCGCGCGCTCGAGCCCGAACGCCTTCCTCAGCTCCGCCTTGAAGTCCATGATCGAGTAGCCGTCCGGGGTCCTCGACGGGTCGACGCCCAGCTCCTTGTGGAAGTCGAGACCCGCGACCACCCGAGGGAAGCAGCGCACCGCGTCCTCGTCGCTGCTCGCGTCGATGATCTCGTACTTTGAGAGCTGCCCCAGGATCAAGCTGAACTTGCTGACCCACCACGACTTCATGTCGGCTATGACGAACTGGACCTCGCCGTGGAACCGGTAGGCCGTCGAGAACAGCGGGACGATCACGTCGGTGAAGTCGTGAAAGAGGTTGCCGGTGAAGCCGTTGATGGAGAAGACCAAGGCGGGCACCGTGTGGTTGTGTGTGCAAGCCGGCGGCGGCTCGTCGCCGGGGAAGGGCTTCAGCGTCCAGGGCCCTACGTTGTTCATGGCAACCGCGTCGTGCTTCCGGGCGTAAGGCTTCATGACCCATTCTTGCTGCGTTAAGGACGGGTGCAGCAGGATGGTTCGGGAGCTCGCTTTCATTCTAATGTCGCCCTCCGCCTCGCAGACGTCCGACCTCTTGCTCGTCTGCGCACATAGCTGCTTGCTCGTGTCGATCACCGGCTTCGGTTTCGGCTTGGGCTTCGCCGGCGCCGCATGTTGTTGAGTAAACGCAACATTTCTTTCACCATCCTCATCCTCTGCAAATTCACATTCAGCAGTGCACGCAACTTTCGGTCAATGGAGGCCTAAAACATTCATAAAGTAATTGGAAGATTCAAGTATGCTTCATGATTCAATGGTTTAGCATGCATGCCACTGACTTGTGTGTTCTGCGATGGTGAATTCACTTGTGTGAAGTTAAGGCGAATTCTCACTTGTTCAATTAATCTAAAAGAGTACCTATCAGAGCAGAGTCCTCTCTTTGTTCTGTGACCATCTCCACAACGCCAACTGGTGCTTCTAATTCATGTGATGTGTGTGTCTTCACTGCAAGGAGGAGAAAAAAAAAAGCAGCTCTCTTTTCAGAAGGTAGAACCAATCAAATGAGAGAGTTTTCTGCATACGTAGAGAGAGAAAGAGAGGGAGGGGAGAGAGAAAGGGGGAGCTGCACATACCATATGGAGCTGGGCAATAGCGCGCCTTGATGAGAGAGAGGATGCAGAGGGAAAGAAGCATGGAAACTAAGATGAAGGCATTTCCTGTCCTCCTGGGCTCAGACCTGGGAGGAGCCCTCTGGGACTTCATTCTTCCAGTTTTCTCCTGGTTTCTTCTCCTTTTCTCTGTCTCTCTCCTCTCCCTGTTCTCTCCCCCTGATTATTTGAATCGTTATACCGAGTGGGACGTCATCTTCTCATGGAATTGGTTTATCCTTGCTTGGTTTGTTTGACCATGGAAACCCCTGCCAAGGACCTGTTCAGCATATATATCTTCCTTCCTTCACCAACTCTCCTCGCTGTTAAAAAAAAAGGGGACCGACAGGGTCATGATGATGATCCTACAACCCCCTTGAAATTTATGCTAATTTCTGTAACCATCTACGGTAATTCGATAGACGATTGACATCAACCTTATACCTTTATCCCTTGACGTCTGACTTGGACAAGGCAACAAGTAATTGAAGCAGCAACAACAAGATCTAGGCAAAAGACTCTTGTCCCAAAGAACTTAGTGGACAGATTTCTTTTGTCATATTGGAATTCCTCGTGATGAATAATCGTCTGCCAACAAATTGAGATTTCATACCTGATGCTAATGGACATGTCACAAAGAGATTAATGACAGATTCATAGGTAGTGAACAGTACAAGTTGGTGAGAATGGTGATGGTGAAAACAAAGTCCATTGGTGATCTGGTAAGAACATGAATTCTCCCCGTCGAATGCATCAAAGTTGACATCTTCGGAACACTTGTCTGATTAGTGCTGTAAAAGCATTAGTATCTGCTTGAAAGATCCAAGTTTTTTTTTTAAAGTTTCTCTACTTGATCACGACTCGAACAATTAATCGCCGTCAATAAAATTGTGTTAAACGAATCTAAAAGAAATAGATACTAAACTAAGCCAAGTGTCATGTGGAAGACTTTCGTTTGTCTACACATCTCTGCAAGTGGAAGGAGACTTCTTTGCAGGTTTGATGACACCTAATGTGAGCACTATTCACAACTTATCATCTCTACGTCTCCTTGAAGATTATAAGATTTGGTTCACAGATAAGACCTCTGCATCCAAATTTTCTACATGTAAGAGAACAAAAGTCGTTTACGAATTCTGAAGTCCACAAGACAAAAGATTTTGAGCACAATCAGCATAGTGACCCTGCATTAAGATTCAGCAGAAGAAGAACATGCTAGTGATGTAGTGCTCCAAAAGGCAGAACTTGATGTCGATCATTGCCACTTCTGGTAACTACATCCTGGTGATCTCATTTCTCTTTGTTTCCTATGTGGAGCAAGAAAACAAATGTTGCAGGCTCAATGTTTCTTTTTTTTTTCTCTCATTCTCCAATTGCAAGAGCAAACATTGGTCATACTCTATCCAAGAAAAGTAAGGAGAGGAACAATGCCGGCAATAAAATATGTATTCAAATGTCAAATGCACAGCTTTCTTGAATACTATTTGAATACAAAGAATAAGCAGAAAGGTGATGAAGGGAGGGAAAAATAAAAAAAGAGAAGAATTGAAGAAAAGTTATTGGGCATATGTCTGATATCCTTATGTTGAGCTGGAATCAATGGTCCTCCACTAATTGTTGCCAAAATAAATATCATGTCTCTCAGGATTCACGATCTGTGCAGACACTATCGACAGTGGTAGTGGACCTTGGCGTATATTACAGCTGCCCAAAGAGGGTTACAACTGCAACTAGCAATTAGATGGGGCACATAGTGGCCAGGGGTTCCTGAGCCTTTTGGTAAGCACCCCCACATTGAGAGCCTGAGGCATCTAATTCCAAAAAAGTTTGGCACAATGTGGGGGCATGCAGCAATACACAAAGAGGATTCTCAAACTTTTACTCATATATGTGCATGCACATTTATATGAAAATTTTCAGTTTTGATGCCTTTTGTGAGGTTCTGATGAAACCTTTGTTAGTCAGACTCAGGGAGGGCTATTGGTGAGAGACACATGATTCTTGTGAGAGAAGGACAGTTGTATTCTGCTCAGCTGCTCTCTCTCTCTCCAAAAAGGACACAGGAAGGAAAAGTTTAGGACTCGAGAGCCCCACTACCATCATGCATCCACCAGGTAGTGAGGTGAAAAAATAAAAATGCTCAGCAAAAGAAGCAGCATGCACAAAGTTGAATCATCAATGTCAGATGCTCTCCCACAAGAACAAAATGTCATGCACTTTTACAAACTTCTTTGGCAGTCTACAAATGCTCTGACAGCACCGTAGAGACAGGTTTTTGCACGTCAATCCCTAGTTAAGGCGAACAAAGATTAGTCACTTGACTGCCTTAAAATTTTCCTGATACTTGAGCACATTCTTTCCTGATATTTCCAAATCGCAAGCTATTTTTCTCGTTCTTCAATCTTTGCCCTTTCCTTGGTATTTAAAATGAAAACATTATAAGAAATATGGAGGGGCTGTGCACACAGTCAGATGGTGCACATCTATAGCCCACACACAATGTTCAATTAAAAAAAGTGCAAACCATGTGTGAATGTTATGACAATATATCTTAGTTAAAAATATACTAATTGCTTCCGAAATATATTATCTAGTACATGAACTATATGCCTTCATGATAAAAATTTATGATTTGAGTTCATAAGGCTTTAAGCAAATTTTAAAAAAAATGATAAGGTTTGAAAAATCTTTGATTACTTATATTTTGATAAACAATGTGCGTTATATGATAAATTTTTACATGAAATAAACATAACCTAAATTACTACTTACGTAGAATATTAAATAAGGCAGTCCATGATCAATATCGAAAAAAAAATCGAGCTGGTCCCAAAGAATTAACTGGTATAAAACCATAAGATGATTTATAACACCATGTACTATCATCAAATGTCAAGTCAAAATCTATCGACAAAAATAAACGATACACGAATTTTTTAAGTAAACTGGCATTTACTAATTTTAAAAAAGAGTTTGTGCAATGTGAAATCAACCTTTTGACTTCTACCAAAATACTATGGTACTAATAACATCAAACTCAACTAATTTAAAACACAATCTCTTGTATCTGTCCAATATCTCTTGTGACAATATGTTAAAAGGCCATCATAATTCTAGAAGTTTTAGAAGAAATTGTCTATTTTATATTCAGTAATTATAGTCATATGCCTCTTTACAAATATAAAAACTATAAATTTTCAAAATATTTGTTTTGCCTAATAGGACATCGAATATGTTGATGCAGAGATGTCCATGAAAAGCAAATGAGAGCTGTGTGTATGAACTGCGGAGATTTACTACATTAAAACTGTTAAAAGTGACAAAAGTACAAATCACCACAAGTCCATCGTTACGCTGCCAATATTACTAATATTAAGTTTAATAATTACTCCAGTAGTCCAATGTTAAGAACATTAGACTGCTGATAGAGACAGACCAAAAAATCTCCAGACACCCAGAGAAATAGCATGTTGAATAAACGTATCTAAATTGCAGATTGTAATATATGTGCATTTTGTTCAATTTAGCAGAGAAAGTTGCACTTTTATCACCTGTCAAGGAGTCAGCTAAGAGACATGAGTGCTCAGATATCCACATCCAACTTATGCAATGCCTAACTGATTGCTTCTTGGAACAAAAGAAAACATAAAATCAGACTCTGGATCTCCAAATCAGCACCATAACGAAAAGAAATTAGTACCAAAAGTGAAACCACTGCAAAGAAGAAAAAACAAATGGCACCAAAAGATGATTGCCGCAAAGGAAAGAGAAACTAAAATCCAGATCTCTCAAACTGCTTTCCCGTCTAAGCAGAAACTACTGTCATTTACACAACACTTTGAAGTGATGCATTATATACATTCTTTATGGCCCCCGAAAGGAGGAGGGCAAAAGAATTGGAAGAAATGAGATGGTGATCACACTTTTTTTCGCATCAATGTCCGATGAATTTGCCATGTCCACATGGCCAAAAAGACCACGAGGAACAGAGCTGTGATCGCCCAAAAGGTTATCAATGGCGGGGGCATTGGATTGGGGAAGAGTCCTAGTAAACAAAGTATTAAAATTCAGCAAAGCTGTTGAAATAGAATCAGCTGCTTGCCCCCAAAGGGTAATTCACAAGTAGACCTTACCATGGCCAAACTTTATGCATATCAGAAGCTCCACTATACATATAGCAAGGGAAAGCCAACAGAATGCTCCCACCTTCTTCACAGGCCTTCTGCAACAATTTGTTGTGTTATACTTTACTCTTGGTCTAAACCAGTAGTGAAAAGGAGATATTCATAGAAAAGCCACTATACTTTTGAAACCATTTATATTCTATCGATAAGTATTTTAATGGATGGAAAAAAATACCTGTCCTGCAAATAAGTATTATACTCGCGTATTGTCGGTATAGCAGTTAGCCACCAAAGAACTAATCTATATACAATCAATGGATTTCTAGGGGGGATCCAAAGGCAAAACTTCAAAAAGAATGTGTTGAGCTCTACTGTCAGAAACACGATACAGAGGCAGAGTACTTGAATGAACCTCCATGGTCCAAGCAAAGGGTGCCATTCATCTTTGTCCCACCGTGCAGGTGTAAACTGACCCAGTGTTCGCTTAACCTTGAAAAGGAAGGCTCATGAAATGCAGTTACATTGTATAAAAGAAAATGTAAAGTAATAATTGTGATGACAACATGATAAGATAATAATTAGTATCATTCTCTAGGTTAGTAAGGAGTTAGCAACAAAAAGAGCAGTAGTTGCAGCGGAAGCAAGACAAATAGTTAAAATAAAACATATAAGCTAGGGGGTGTTTGGTTGGAGAACAAAAGCTAGAACAGGCACTTTGTTCTTAGTTTTGTATCCAAAGAATCCATTGTCCTAGTCAACTTTTTGAAAATATAAAACCACCTTGAATAAAACAAAACCACCATATTTTATTACCAAAATAAGAACAAAAATGCTCTTGGCAATGGATGGAACATTTTGTTCTCAAACCTTTTTATCATATTAATTATTGCATATGATTAATTATATTTTACATTTATTAAATTTTCATAGAAATACACTATAAATGAATGATAAATAATTTTAATATTTTAAATATTAATAGTGAGAAATGTGACTAAATTATTATTTCATTATATTCAGTATATAATATTTTATTTAATTATATTTAATTCTTAAAAGTGAAATGAATTAGGCCATTTATATGCTATAAAAATTGTTTCTTTGAATAGTTAAAATTATTTTATGATCAATATTTGTTATCATTATTTATAAATTATCCTATTTTATGTCACCCAAGTATTTGGATTTTTGCATGAATGTTTTTTTAATATGTTAAATAACTACATAATGTTATTTAATAAAATATGTAACTACATACATTATATCCATTATTTTACTTTTTCTATTGTTCTAGTTGTATCCAAACATTATTAGTTTTTTTCTATCAAAAGAATATGTTCACTTTTATTCCTCTTCCAAGAACAAAATTGGAATATTCTTTATCAATCCTATCACCCATGTTCTTGTACCAAACATCCCCTAGAGGTATTAAGGATTGATGTTGTTGCTTTTATGATCAACATAATGGATATATGAAACATAAATTTGTAATTGCATATTAGCCACTGGAACAAAGCATAGATTTGTAAAAGGACAATACCAAATCAATGGCCTAAGGATATCGATATTTAATTATTGGACATGTGTACTGAGAAACACTAACAACTATAGGAAGAATGATCAAATTGGATAACCCCAGATGAAGGTGACAAGAAAAACAGAACACATGAACAACAGCAACGCCAGAAATCAAAATGTAACCTGAATTTTATTTAGACATACCTTACCCATGATATTAGGTTGACGGCTGATACCAACCCATTCATATGTTTTCCCATCAAAGTACCTAACAGTGTGCATACCTGCCCAGATACCTGAATCACAAAAAAAAATGAACAGTACTATAGTTAATGAAGGAGGGTACATTTTGTTGGATACATTAATCCAACTATCTTACTTTTTTTTTTCTTTTGAGGAATTCATCTTATATCTTTTACGCAAATCAGTAGGCTTTGATAATTTGCACACCAAACATATTACACAGAAGTGCTGGAAAGTACCAAAGATAAACAACAAGACTTCCTACTTAAACTTGTAAAATATGCATTATTGCTCACATTCCATGCAAAACAAAATACATACTGGAGACACAGTTTTCACAACAGTTAGCAATCCAACAAAACCAGAAAGGCTTGTCTAGATACATAAAATTTATCACGCCATTCTGGTGCCTGTGTTGCAGTCATACCAACAGGTACCATGTGACCCAAAAATATTCTTTAATAAAACAAATTATGAAGATATAATCCAAATCAGTAGCAAGAGATATTTGAGAGAACATGAATTTTATAAAATGTCAATTCTCAAACATATCTGTATCTACTCTATGTCCCCTATCCTTCCAAAGATTTTAAGATTTATATCAAAATAAATCGCAGGATTTTAATCACATAAAGTTATGGAACTAGCTTGCATCAGTGTCAGGATAGATAACTGAGGCCAAACTGATGATGCAGTTTACAAGATCCAATTACTATCATCAATATACTAAATGGCCAGCAGAAGTAAACAAGTGATCCAATAATCAGCAAATTGAACCTGCAAACCAATTCATTCTACATCCCCCCATTCATGTTACTCTGACAATGAATCCTAAATGACTTCTCACCCGCAAATCCCTAATAGCTTTATCATGGAATGGAGTGCAGCTCTATCCCAAAGGTACAATTTTATTGCTTGCATTTATCTGTCTTTTAGATGTTGAAACCAGACCATTGCTTACATGACAGTAAACTATGAGAAAAGTGTGTAAGAGAATCTTTTGCAGTTATGTGAATGCATCATTAACAAAGAGAATAAACTATACAGTTTATCAACGAATTCTTTCAATGTGATGTCAAAGATGCAGAGGACGAGTTCTTACCAAACCAATTGCAGATCAAGATATCCAGAAGAATACTGTCCCACCAACACTCATTGAAATTTGGCAACATATGTCTGAAAGTAAACTGCAAAACATAGTCAGATTAAGAGTTTCTTAACAAAACTGGAGAGCAAAAAAGGATCCAATCTAAGTTGATTCTTCAGTGAGTTAACATACCTCCATTAACTCAAAACCAATAGATAAAACCCACAAAAGGGGTTGATTTCTTATCATTATAGCCTTTCCCCACCATCCAAAAATATGAGCAGGGACAAATTCATCAAATAATGTCTCCTAGAACAAACTAAACGCAAAATCAATAGCTTGCAAATTTATGCTAAATATTTAGAGATAAAAAAAGTCCCAAATTTTTTTTATGGGAAAAAGTGATCCAAAATTCAAAATTAAGATGGTGAAGACATCATACATAAACATTCTTAAACCTGCTTTCGGAATTCTCTGGTGTATAGATACGGCAGTCAGCTCCATATGACCTTTCAGGTAGTTCTGTTCATAAATAAGAGCTCAGTTTGCTTTGTTTTCAAATATCTCTCATGGAAAAGATGAAAACCAAATGCTTTAAGTGAATACTTACCAACACCCAGATCTGAATGGAGAAATTTCATGAACTGCCTTGCATCATCACGATTCTGGAACATGATGCAAAAAGAGAAATTAGACTAGCAGAAACCAAAGACAATCGAATACCAAATACTTATTCTATGTGACAAATAATCAATGGGGAATATCATTTGGAGAAAATGAGTTATACAGCAGTAAGGCAACTACGAAGAAGCCTTCTTTAAAAAATCATGAATCCGGAACTTACTAGATGAACATCTTCTTGTATTAGAAGACACAGACAGAGGTTTATTAAATGTATTAGATCAACAGAAGTTGCAGAGTCAACTCAGATATTATACTGTATTGCGGCCTAATATGTATCAAATATTGAAATTATGGCATCAGGAAACTACCAAAACATAGTCTAAATTGTATAAACAACAACAACAAAGCCTTATCCTACTAGGTGGGGTCGGCTAATAGTCTAAATTGTATATGTGAACTAAAAAATAAAAGAGAAATTGTGTGGTCGATGTCACATGAATACCTAAATACATACCTGAAAAAGTAAAAAAGTGAGAGCAACCAGATAAACAACAGCCATCCCATGAACCAAGCGCCATATCGCTGGATGAGGCCTAATCAGTACCCTAGAATCAAGGATGGACAAGCAGAATTAGTACTTTTAGGTTGATTCCTAACAACAACAACAAAGCCTTATCCCACTAGATGGGGTCGGCTACATGGATCATACGACGTCATTCGTTGATCCATGTTCATGAGATTCGACAGGGTTTTACGCTGGCTGTCGGGGCCTAACACAACCCTCCTCCTTTATCCGGGTTTGGGACCGGCTATAAAACATAGGCGGAGTTTAGGTTGATTCCTAACAGTAACAAATATACATAATAGTGCAAGTAATGGTCCCCTTAATTTTGTTTAAGGAACTATACCTTTTAACTTTTGGAAATCAAGTTAATCTTAAAAAAAGTTAAATCACAATCATCTCCTTGTATCATGCACTAGCAGAGAATTCAAGAAGTGGTCCATGATTCAAGGTAACACCAATGGCCTAATCGTGGAATACAAGGGCAAACGTGAATCCAAACACAAACATAAATATGAAAAAATAATAATTAGAATACAATCAAATCATTGTGAAAGAGTTTAGACCTAGTTGTAGACATTTACAACCAATTTAAATATAACTAGAAAACCTAAAAGAAATAATAATAAATATAGATAAAAAATAATCAAAACTAGTTAAAATTCATAAGGCACGTAAGCTATAAATAATTTATGACTCCTTGTCCCACATCAACACATACTATTTTGAAAAACATGTTGATCTTGAACCTGCATACCTATCTTTAAATCACAATTATATGCTGATTTCATCGACTACCATATATCATATGCATGTATATTAGATTTAAATTTCAAACAGAAAGACAGCATCAAAATTCATCATTTACATGTCAACTGAATATCCAAAAATAATAAAACAACACAAACTGACACTATGACCAACATGAAATGAATAGAGAAGTTGATAGTAGCAATTTAATATTAATTTCGAAATTGAAAATATGAAAATGTCAAACTTACGTGGAAGGTGCTTGAAGCAATGAATATGCTAGAAACACTGCAATCATTGCCCTGACACCCCTAGTTAAACAAAGAAAAATGGTCAGATAAACCTTCGTTTATGAATAATAAGTAGTAAGTAGTAAAGCATAGACAAACATTTATCATACCTGAATATACATATAAAATTAAAACTTCTACGAAGTCCAACATCAGAGAAATAAAGGGTGATTTTAGAGAAGTTTCCAACTGACAATAACTTTGCATCATAATCCAAGACAGTGGAGAGGAGTGCGAAACAAGCATTAAATAACCAAATAAAGGATATAGGTCACATATAGAAAGAAAAAACAATAAGCCAAAATGACAGACCAACAAAGTGTTGTATTTACTAACATGAAATACCTTTTAACTGAAGAAACAATATCAGTAGATGCCGTACTCTCCGGATCAAGTGCCCCACTTGCCCAACTATTAAGAATCAATTAGAGTATATGAATCTCCTAATCAGCATCGTATATTGAAACAAGTAAAGAAGCCAACCGACTACATGATAATATCTAGAAAAAACCATCTGTGACTTTATTGTGCAGTGAAATTTGATGAGCATTTACTAAAGTAACCAGTAATATGCATTTGTTAATTAAATAAATAATAATGTCAACCAAACAGAATATCCCTCTCATTTTGACTTATTAGTCTATCCAATTTCTGCAAAGGTAGACATTTGTTTATGCAGACATAGAAATCAATGATATGGTATTGCCACCCATCTGTTTAAGGGTGCAGAGATTCAAGTTGATCAAACTGTAATATCAACATCTCTTTAGTGAACATGATTAGCACCAGAGCTTTTCTAAATTCCTAGAATCAAGCAAAAGAAGACAATGCATTAATAAAGACACAATCCAATAAGATGCAGCAGCAGCAGATAACACAACGAGCTTGCAACGCAAAAGATCTTGTAAACGTCTGCTACAAAAGTAAAAACGAATAGTGCGATTAGGAGATCGAAGGCTCACATTAAAATGCATGTCCCAACAAGCAACAAAGAGATAGTTCGAGGCTTGTAAGCCCATGACGTCCATGGATCAAATTCACCAAATTCATCCGATAACCTCGCATCACCGTTAGCTCGAGTGTTGTCGTCCCTTTTTCGTGTTTTATTTAGTCCATTAACCTCCATAAATCTGTCACAAAACAAGCACCAAAGTATCAGAAATTATCCGAAGATTGTTCTAAACATTAGTCAAATCCTGAAGCTTCATTGCCTCTTCTTTGCAAAAATGGCAATATTTAAGGCCATTATGATGTTCACTCAGACAAATCCTTGAAACTCTTCAATTTCATCAAACAATGTATCAAACCCGCTCCAATCCATAGCGGTGCTAAGAGATCTCAGATAAGGATTGCCTTCCAGGAAACAAAGGAATAAAAGATTGCCTTTGACAATGCATCAAGAGACGCCATAAAGTTGATGTCTTTAAAGACAAACGCACGAAAAGGCCAACTTTATGCGGGTTGTGAAGGAGGAAAAAAAATGTAATCTTTTTAGAAAAAAAAAACGGAATGAGATAATCAAAAGAAATAGTTTTTTGCATAAAGAAACGGTCATTCTCAAAAACATCTGAGCAGATAGCCCAAATGAAAGCGGAAAAAATGAAATAACTGCATACAGTGAGCCACATAGGATTCGCGCAACACAACACAACTCTCAAAGACGAAGATGAAGAAAAGGGATTAGAAATTCTTGGATTAAAGAAGGAAAAATGAGAGAAAAAACAAGGCAGTAGGATTAATCCACACACACACGAGTGAGAGAGGAGTAGCCGACAATGGCGCCCCCGTCGTACGATTGCCAGATGAGGAGATCCGGACCGTCGAGAGCGTCCCGAAGAATCAAAGCCGTCAACTTTTTCTCTTCTCTCTCTATCTCTCCCTCCTCTCTCTCTTCTTTCTTCCCTTTAACTCGATTTCCTCTCCTCGTCTCTCTGTTTTTTCACTTGAGTGAGAGAGAGAGGGAGAAGAAAATTAGATCACTGCGTCAAAGAAAGCCTTATAGAGCGCATACAGTGAGAAGGGGGGGAGAGAGAGAGAAAGGATATTATTTATCTGAAAGAGAGTGGGGAGAAGGGTATGCGTGGAGTACAGGGAGCGGTCAAAGGGACATCAAAGATTTTGGAAATAGAGGGAGAGAGACTGGGAGAGAGAGAGTGAAAGAGAGAGAGGAGAGAGAAAGAAAAAGGAAAAAGTGCAAACAGAATCGCCTTGCTGTAGTGTAGGTTCATTTACATTAGCTTTTTAGTTTTTTGTTGTTATTTTTTTTACACCCCTCAATTTTATTATTTGTTTATTTCTCTTATTTCTGTAATAGAATAATTTTTATTTTTATTTATTGTGAAATTATATGTGCTATCCATTTTTTAAAAAATGGATAACTATTTTTAAAAAAAATACGAACATCAATTAATTTTATATTACCATTTTTTAAAAAAATAAGTTATTAAAATGAACAACATCATTAGTTTTATAATCTTAATATTTATCTTACAATCACCTAGTTTTGCAATCACTAAATTGTCAAACTCTCCATCTTTTACAATTTGTCTTTTATTCTTTTTAGAATTACTTCAATCTAATTCATAGAAACTTGATAAAAAATATTTCACAACTCTTTTATGATTCTAATCTCGGCAATCACCTAAAAATTTGCAATCATTAAATTATTATGATTTATCTTTTAATTTCACCACAATTAGCTCGTCTTAATTCATATGATCTTCGTCATCTTCCTGAGATTTTTCACAAAATTTCAGGATCAAATTCAATTTTGGTGTTTACGGGTAATCCGATATAAAAAAAATTGATCAAGAAATATTTTAATTACTACATCACGAAACATAAATATCCATTATATTTGTGATAAACCATATAAGAGCGGCGGCATCTCCACCACCACAATTCCACAATAAATTTGCATGTAAAAATTATAGCCCTCTTATGCCTTCGTGCTAATTTAACGAGGAACAATAAATTTTATGAGATTTAATGAGTATTATGGATATTTACCTATAAAGAATATGAGCTAAATTTAAATATAATATTCAGCTGATGGGTCTATTAAATTTGGGTTATTATCATTTCAAAATATACTAGTGATATAATATTCTATATTGTGAGATATGAATAAAGTGTCAATAATATTTTTTTTGTTAACAACAATAGTACCAACCATAAACTTTCACCTCACCTTTGGATTTATTTTTCTCCGCAAATATTTTTGGCTTGTAAGCGGTGCAACAGCTCGTGTATGGTTGGTACTATTGTTGTTAACCAAAAAAATATATTATTGACACTTTATTCATAACTCACAATATCGAATATTATATCACTAGTATATTTTGAAATGATAATAACCCAAATTTAATAGACCCATCAGCTGAATAATATATATATATATATATATATATATAATAACAAACATATTCATTCATTTCATATAGTACATTATCATATATATATATATATATATATATATATATATATATATATATATAGGGACGGAGCGAGAAAAATATTTTAGGAGGGTCAACATATATTAGGGCCGAAAGGGGTTTGGGTCGAGTTGATTTTTTGGTTAAAATAATTTATCCATTATTTTTTGGACGGTTTTTAAATTACAAAAAATAACCTAAAATCATTTAGAAAAAAAATAATCCCAATTTTTTCGGACCTTTTTTTTAGTGAAATAATATTTTTGAAAAATATATAATAAATTATTATTAATATTAACATATTTAATTGTATAACTAAACATAGGATATAGTATTAGAACTATTGAGCTAGAGTTTTATAATGTGATTTGAACATATTAAAGTATATAAAAAACTATTATACCAATAACAAAAATTAATTATATAAATATAAATAATAAATAAAAATGGACATGGACCTTACGAGTTTTTCGAGTAGGGCCCTGATTTAAGCGAACTAGTTTTGCAAAAAATTGTCGTAAATCGTATTCGGTCTCCTAATTTTTATTTTTTTATTTTGTTTTTTGGGTTAAATTTTTTGGATTGATCGAATTTTTCTTACATTACTAACATACACCATAAAATACATACCTTAAAATATAAATGAAATAAATTAGAAGTTAATTAGTTTTAACTGAATAAATAAAAATAGTACTAAAAAATACCAAAGAAAAGAAGGATAAAAGAAAGTATAATAAAAAAATAGCAACAAAAGAAATGCAATTCTAAAAAAATAAGTTTTTCAAATTAATGCCACAAATTATATTTTAACTAACATCCAATAAATGAAATGTGAAAATATAAGAAAACAAACTGAAGCTGGAATCGAGACCTCCAAAACCTTAGCGGATGCACTTACCAGCAGACCAGCTTTGATTTTTTAAAGTTTTAAGGAGGGCCAAACTATATATTCATTGACCGTTATATGAATATATATAAGTTAGAGATAAGTGATGCATACTGGTTGGAATAATTTTTTTAGTTATTTCCATAAATTTCTTCTAAATTATTACGATTTTTCACATCTAATTTCAAACTACGAACTTATTTTTTTGAATCATTAAATTATCGCGACTTTTTCACTTTAGTCCTCATGTCACTTCTATTACGTCTTTTGTTAGTTTTACTTTTTTATTTATAAAAATACTAAATTATCCTTCCCTCCACAAAAATATGAAATAATAAATATAAAAAATAAAAAAAATTGTTGGAAGGATTAAAATAGTAAACACAAAATTTGTCATTTATGAAAAAGTCTAAATTACCTTCCCCTGATTTTTTTCTTTTAATTTTTTATATTTATTATTTGATATGTTATGGAGGGAGGGGTAATTTGCATAAATAGGAAAAAATCAAAAGTAACGAAAAATGTAACAGAAGTAGACGAACTAAAGTGGAAAAATCGTGATAGTTTAGGGATATAAAAAAAATAAGTTTGGAGTTTGGAGTTAGATACAAAAAATCGTAATAGTTTAGGGGTTTTATAGAAATAACCCTAATTTCTTTCATATATTGAATCTGTAGATGTAATAATAGATGTTATTATCTACTATGTACGTGTATTGATGCTAATGACAAGGTTAAATTCACTTTTTAGGATCGTTTGGTTGCAGACTATAATATTACGCTACTTCTCAAATATAGCTAAACACGAAGTGGAATAAGAATATTTCGATCAAACTTTGAAAACTGCAAAATCATATAAAAAATGTAAAATCGCTATTTTTATTCTCAACCAGCAATATACATATTCCTCTAAAACTAAAGAATATGAATAGTCTCATTGCTTTCAACTTTTTTAATTATATTATATTTTTTTACTTTAATAATATATTAGTATATTAATATTTTTATTGTTGTTATAATATTAAACATCAACTCAGTAATAAAATATTTTTATTATAAAATATTATATTTTTAAAATGTATTCTCTTCAAACCAAACAGTAGTTTGAATAAAAATAATTTCAACTTTTTGAGAATATCGTATTACATTATTTTATTCTCTTACCAAATGACCCTTCGGGATGATTTGACTTAGCTAAGTTAAAATGCTCATAAATAGTTTAATGACTGAAATTTATTTTAAAAATAAGTAATTACAGGTTTGATAATAAAAGGAAATTATTATTTCAATCATATGATTAAAAAATTCTTAATATTATAATAAATAAAAAACATGAAGAAATGTTATTAATTTTCTAAAAAAATAGTATTTTCATTGATCAATTTTTTTCACACAAAATAAGTTGAGTTCTCAAGTTTTTTTTCGAACTTATAAATAGATAAAATAAGTGTTTATCACCTATTTGTTTCAATTAACAAACATGAAGAAAATTTCAAAACTAACTATAATTATTTTAGTTAACTTATAAGCTTAGTAAAAAAGATCATAAGTCTTGTGTCATTTATATTTTAAAATAGGTGTTGTCATTTTGTGAATAATGTACATGGATTTGTATCAATTTAAATTTGATGTTTACATTGTGAAGATTATTTTTCACATCAATACTTTTATGTGTTTTATATTTTTTTTTACTCGTATTAGTTTAAAATCAAAGTCAATCATAACGTTTCGAAATATCCAAACACGTGTTGAGAAGTTTTATACTATCTTCCTTAGCATATTTTTTTGTTAGTTTAACATCTATAAATCTAAGCCGTGTGCAATGTCACATGTATTTTAAGAGTGAAATTAGTTCAAATTGGTAGACTTTTTTTAAAAAAAACCCATATATTTGTATAATTCGTTATTAACAATTCATAAAATTTTGATTTTTTATTGTGATTATAGTTTAATGCAATAATATATCTATCAAATTTGTAAACATGAAATTAATTATATAAAATACTTAAAATCAATTTCTAAATTCAACTTTTTTATCGGAAGTATATCAAAGTAACGTGTTATCATAACAAAATTCATATTCAACGATGCCAAAATAAACTAAACCAAACATGGTAGACAATCTAATGAAAGTGAGAGAGAATAAAACTATGAAATATTATTAATAATAGAGTAATGTTTTTAATTATAGTATAAAAATTGAAAAAGAAATATTTGGCTCAGGTTGGGACTTTCATTTTTATTGTTACGACTCTTTTTGTTGAAATGGATGATTTTATGTGATCCAACAAGACAACCTAATTTTCAATTGGAGTTCAAAATTTCATTTTCTTAAATATTTTTTTAGTTTGATAACTTTTTCGGGGTGTTCATAAAATGTATATGTAGAGCATTTGATGTACAACGAGTGTAGAGCATTAGTTTGACTTGTTAAATTAATAAAATATATATATTAATTTAAAGTATATGTTAAATAGTAAAAATGATTAAAATCAATATCATCAAATTAGTCGATCATCGTGATCAAGTAATGTTAACAAATATGACTAATTCAATAGTTGTAATTTATTTAGCTTTAGATGATACATCAAATTACCCAAATAAATATATATTATTTTATTCAAGAGGTACATAATCAATTTGATGATAAATTATAATTATTAAATTAATTAAATGATAATAAATAAACGTTCTACACAAAGGTGTAGAGTGGGGTGCTCTACATACTCATTAACCTCGGTGTTCAATTAATATGTAATTTCCATATAAGAAGATATTCACAAATGATTGTGCATTTTTCAAATATGCTAATATAATAAAATTTTTATGTTTATTATTCTGTATCATAATTAGGGATTTTTTCCCTTGTTAAGTATTAATTTATTGAATAATTAAGTTGATTAAACATTTTTAAATTTCTTTCTAAATATACTAGAGAAAAAAAACATTATATTTATAATAAAAAATTGGATAACTTATGAATTAATTTTCTAAATAAAAACGGACACTAGAGATCTCTACGATTTTGTTGAGTGGAACCCTAATTTTAGCGAGTGATTTTTAATTTATAAAAAATCACCCTTCATCATATTTGAGCCCCTAAATTTTGATTTTTTTTAATCTATTTTTTCGGATCGGTCAGTTTTTTTGGGTTTGTTGAATTTTTCTTACACCCAATTGCCCCTCGCTAGTAGATATTTTTTTTATTTTATCTATAAAATAAAGTTGCTTTGATATTTTTAAAAAGTAAATAAGAGGTCAAATATGCAAAATCTAAAGGCAACCTAAAAAATTTATTAATTAACTAATTGTAAATTGTGAACTCACTCAAAATACTCCATTTACCCTTATATTATATATCATAATCCTGATTATTGGATTTAAAAAAAATGTATATTTAAAAAATAGTTTATTGGCTTTGGTTAATTTTGGAACATATAGTTTAGCTAACGGTCAATTGATGATATACTTTCCATAATAAATAATAGAGCATCATAAATACACAATTATATAAGTTACAGTTTTCGATAGGCAACTAATATGGTCAATTAGAATGTTACCCTAATTAATTTAATTTATTTTATTTTAAATCACATGCGTGATTTTAATGAATGATAGTTGGCAGGGGTGGAAGAAAAAATCGACAAACTCGAAAAAGTTTTCGAGTCGAAAAAAAAGGAGTAAAAATATGATTTAAAATAATTTTTAATAATAAAATTCACATGTTAAAATTAAGACTCACTAAAAAATTGTAAGAGTTCGTGGAGCTCATTTTCATTTACAATTTTTTACTTAGATAATTAATTAATAAGTTAGCCAAATTTTATTATAGATACAATATTTTTTTATAAAATGTCATACTTTTCTATCACATTATCGTATGTTTAAAATTTTAGTAATATATTTTATATTTAATATAAAATTAAAACACTTTTATTTTAATTTTAATTTATTATATATATTAAACTATAATTATATAAAAATAGATTTAAAATTTATCAAAATAAATTAACTTGCTAGAGAGTGATTTTTATTTTTTAAACAGTTTGAGGACGTTTTTTAATTAAAAAAATAATTAAAAAATAATTGATAATTTTTTTAACAAAAAATCTAACCCGATCCTAACTACTTTCACCCATAATACTCAGGACCAAAATCTCATTATGAATACATAAAAAAAAATAAAATTCTTGTATTGTTTAAGTGTTAATAAACTCCTCACACCTGGAGTAATATTATTCTTAAACGCGCTTGTTTAAATTTTAATTCTGATTCAAAGGTAAATAACATTTAAGCCAATGATTTCATTGGATTTAATATTAAGATGCGTTTTTTATTTATTTTGTTCCCATCTATGGAGTACCAAAATATGCGTGCATCCTGTCTATGTCCGAGTCGATAAAATATTTAGAAATTTTCATAAAATTTTCGATTAAAACAATTCATAAATTGAACAATCACAGTCCCCTATGCTAATGACATTATAGGCGCACTGTTCAAGATTCTGTCTTGATAGCTTTATAATAATAATATATTAATACACACTGTTATTTACTTGTAGGTAATTACATCTCATGGATTATATGTACAAAGTGGAATTATACTTGAAGGAGTAATATCTATAAGGATTTAATGGGGGGTCTATAAGGCCTATGACCCTCCTACGCCGCTACCAACCGTCTAATCGAACGGTGGGCGACGAGACGACGGTGGGCGAGATGACGGTGGGCGACGAGGCAATGGCGGCGGCAAGGCGCAAGCGGCGAGGCGACGGCAGTGGTGAGGCGCGAGAGGCTAGGTGACGACGGCTGCGAGGCGATCCGATCTCTCACTTTTTCTTCCGATCTGGCGATGGCAACGTCGACGGCGATGAGACGAGGGCGACCGACTACGAGGGATCCGGCTAGGAGATGTCCGCGATCTATTCGCCCCCTTTCTCTCCGGTCGACGGTGCGGCGAGGGAAGCTACAACTACGACGACGGTGGCTGCAACTCGATCGCGCACAAGAGAGAGATCGGCCAGGGACGGAGCTAGGATCAATACTTAGGGGGGTCAAGTAAAGAATAATATATATATTATTAACTTTATTAACTAAATTAAGAAATAAAAAATATTACAATAGAATCAACATATAATTATAATTATAATTTTATTTAGATTAACATATATTTTTTGTTATTCATCATGCATATTTTTTTTCTTTTTATGTTTATCATGTTAAAAGAAGATATATGTAACTAACTTTTAATGACAACTAATTAATTTGAATTTTTTTATAAAAAAGAGTTAAAATTATTAGTACATATATTATACTATAATCTTTTACAAATGTACACATATATTCTCTTATTAATATAATAACACATTATAATTATGCCAAATTCAAAAAATTAAAGGATTCTCCGTATATATAATAATATATATTACTATATATAATGTTTCAAAAAATTAGGAGGAGCTTAATTATGTCAAGTTTACAAAATTAGGGGGGGCCATATATATATATATATGTATATATATATATATATATATATATATATATTTAATATATATAGGTAATGTTGCAAAAAGTTAGGGGGCCATGGCCCCCCCTAACAATACATTGGCTCCGTCCCTGAGATTGGCAATAGTGGACGTTGCCCGCACCACCTCCATCGGATGACAATAAGAGAGGTAGAAGAAAGTACCCACCGTTAGATTAGATCTGACGGGAGGGGTTGAGGCATATGACCATCATACGCCTGAGCAAGATGGCTATTAAATCCTATCTTTAATATGACGGTGGGGGCTGAGGCATATGACCATCATACGCCCGAGCAAGCGTATGATGGCTATCTCTAAACACAGTCAAACATTAAATATCATGTAATTAATGAAGGTTGCACTCTATACATTTTTTTATACCAAGCTTAGCGTCTTAACACATACATTAAAAGAAATAGTAATTAATTAAATTCGATTGGTAGGGCGATTAGCGAAATTATGCCACATAATCGATGGTCACCGCACTATCTTTTCATTGATAATGTAATCAATATCAAATTAATCAGATGTTAAGAATTCTGAGAAATTAATTAATCTAGATAAAAAGAATGAAACCAATTAGTTAGTTCAGTTAAGCCCGTTAGATTCCAAATATTCACTATTGAAATGAGTTCTAACGATCCATCTTGAATGTGTTAGTTGCGAATGTTACGGGGTCACGAAATGTCACGAAACGTGACATTGGGAAATGGCCAAGTCGCTGAATGTTACGAAGTAATCTAATAAGTCAGTGGGTGTAACGTGCAGAATAAATGGAGATGAACGATGGTGTAACCATCACGTTATAAAAAGACTCACACGAGTGAAAATGACAACTTGTTAGAAGCCTTCAAATCATTGTTGTTATTTTTTCTTTGTTACAAGAGAATGGACTTTCACATATCACATTAAAGAAAAAAGGGGAAGTGTTGAAACGGTTTTTTTTTAAAGGTTAGCGATTTGGTTATTTAGTACTTAATATACCAATTGAGTCAGCTTATATACATTCATCCACACTTTATCAGTTAAGGTAGGGTTATCCTTCTAAAAAATGTCATCCACACTGCATCGTCCAAGATTATCAAGATAGTCCGTCGCTTGGTTCCCTTATCGATAACAATGACAATATAAAAAAAGATACAAAAAATTTACATAACTAATGAATCTAAAAAATAATGTTCCATAATATCCACAGGCATTTTGCTTGATTATTGATAATTAGCACCAGATGTGTGAAGCCCTATTCCAACTGTACTTGGTTGCATCCTCTTCCCACATATGCCTTTACCCCCATTTTGAGGTCCCATGCCTTTGTGAATCATGTCTCAAAGCACTTGCAAAAATGAAACAAGTAGTATTAGTGCGGATAATGTACCTTGCTCTTTCGCTTTCTCGACTCTAAAAATGAGTCATTCGAATTAATTTAACTCAAGAAAAAGGGAGCTCCCACCGAATCTCAATAGGATTGAGGGTGGTCATAGGCCTCAGAAAATTGTTGATCATAAAATATTTCATAAAATAACATTTTACTTTTTTTTTTATCAAAGTCAAAAGATATTGTTCATGAGTGAGAATAAGGGAATCATTTTCACAATTTTGAGCAAAAAAGTATGACTTTCTTAATTATGATCGTTCTCAAAGTAAAACTTCTAGTGCACTATCGATCAATAGATCACTACTAAAGTAGACTATCATAATTCAAATTATTGATACTAGCATATTATAATGTTTGTTAGCTACTACTTGATGTAAATAATAATTTAAACGGTAGAATAACATTTGTTAAAATTTTCTAAAAATTATTTTAAAATTTTGTGCTATATTATTATAGATAAAGGTCAATATGTATGAAATAAGAGGAGTCATAATCACAAATTCTTTGTACAACATTTAAAAAATGAAGTTCAATGATATTATTTACTGATAAAATATGTATTTTATTATAAAAATCAAGATTTTGATGAAGTGGATGTGTTAATTGTGAATGAGATATTAATTAAGATTATTAGTTAATATTACTATCCATATTATGTTATGAACAAAATAGATAACATAATTCTGAGAATTTTAAACAAAATAATTAATAATATTTCTAGATTATATTATACAAACTATCCCCTAACTTTCTTTCCCCCAACAAACTGATCACACGCGCTAATTGGAAAAAAAAATTATATCAGGTCAAATTAACCACAACTTGTTAGCTTAAAGACGAGAGAGAGAAAGTAGGTGGTTGAAGAGGAGGGCAGGGAGGGGGAGAGAGAGAGACCTCAGGACTGCTGGTGCTCCTGCCGTGTCCTGACACACAAAATAGTGATCCCTCTGAGACCTTTTCACCATCATAATGGTGGGCTTTCATGCTTTTTTTTTTCCTCTCTCTCTCAATCCACATCCTCTTCCTCAACAATAGTACAACTGTTCCTTCTTTCTTCTTCCCCCACCATCCTCTCCATCCATCACAGAGATCTCCTCCATTCAAAAATGACAACTGCTGTAGTAGTAACAATGATGATAATAATAATATAATAATATAGCATGCAATGCATGTGTACCCAAAACCAATCAATCCATGCACTGTACCAAATGCTCATCATTAAGCAAAGCTACTTCCTACTTCTACTCCCTCTGTTGCATGCCAAACCGTACCGTACCCTCTTGGCCCCCACGCAATTAAAAAGATTCCTCCAATTTAACCCTACTACACTACACTTTCACTGCCTCCTCACAATATGCTTCCATGCATGCACACTAGTTCTTCTTCATGCATGGCACCAAATTGTAGAAAAGAATTGGGGAATAAAATAGAATGAAAATTATTTTTAGTATTCCTTATGAGAACATGAATTAGTTAACCTAACTTTTGTTATCTCTTTCACACACACACGCACACTCTGAATTTTTATCTCACCGTCATTTAATTTTTTCAACCATACACAAACAAGAAAAAAAAATACATTTATCAAATGGATCTCCCTCAAATATTTTCATTTAGCTCCTAATTTCTTAAGTTAACTTTTCTATTGCTTTTTATTTATTAAGTTACTTTTTACCTCTAGAAGCATTGAGGGAAAAAGGGTGGCGAAGGCCCTTGTTATTTTTTTTATTATTTAAGAATATGTTTATGACACTTAGTGGATAAACGACTAATAATAAAATTTAATATATATATATATATATATTACGAGAAGGGCGAGGAAAAAACACACATTGATAACACAAACGAGAGTTAATCGTTTTTTTTCTCATTTTCACGTCGAGTCAAATTAACTAAGTTTATTATTATTATTATTATTATTATTATTATTATTATTATTATTATTATTATTATTATTATTATTATTATTATTATATAATCGCTGCGTTTGGATAGCAGCCGAAACTTCAATAAATTTTACCAAATAGGTATGTGAGTACTAATGGGCTCGCGTGAATTAAAATTATAGCCAACACAAAAAGTTCTCGTGTATTTCGATAAAAAAATTCCTGTCGAATGTTAGAACTTACAAATATCGTTAGAAGTCCTGAAACAACTACAGGATTTTACCTATCAAATCGTCAATATAGTTCTTGATTATCGAACTTTTATCCAAACACACGACATAACTCTGCCCTCAAAGCAAATAATTTTTAAAACTAATTAGAACTCTAATTGGACCATCCGAACAACACTGCCATTAAAAACTAAAGAAGAGGGAAAACATTACTCATACTTGTCACTCCTTTAACCCTTAATGTCATTCCACATTTCTCATTTTATCCTCTTACTTTCATTAATATTCTTTTCCTTCACTTCTCTCATAGTGCCTTTTCATCTTCCACTTTTCATCAAATTTATTTAAATTAATTAATATTCTAATTATCTTTCCTTTCCCCACTTCCTCTCTTTTCTAATTAGTGCTTTTATTTTTTTATGATAAAAATATAATAAATATATAATATGAGATATGATACACATATAAATTTAATTAATATGTAAAACTAAAATTGCATCAAATATGTAAAGTATTAGAAAATATATAAGAAATAAAATGGAAATAAAAATAGTGTAAGTGAAAATAAAGTACTACAAAAAAATTAAGGGAAAAAATATCGTATAATATAAAGGGAACGCATATTAATTTAATTTAATATTGTAATATACATATAAATTAGTTTTGGAAAAATATAAGATAAATGAGTTCTAAAAAATTGAAAAAATGACACAGACTTATTAAATAATCAGAATATACAATTATTTGTATAAAATTATTTTTATTTTTTTCTGTAGTACTTTATTTTCACTTACACTATTTTTTATTTCCATTTTATTTCATATATATTGTCTAATATTTTACATATTTGATGCAATTTTAGTTTTACATATTAATTAAATTTATATGTGTGTATCATATCTCATATTATATAATTCTCATATTTTTATCATAAAAAATAAAAGAACTAATTTAAATAAGTTTGGTGAAAAGTGAAAGATGAAAAGACACTATGGGAGAAGTGAAAGAAGAGAATATTAATAAAAGTAAGAGGATAAAATAGGAAATGCGAAGTGACGTTAAGGGTTAGAGGAGTGACATTAAGGACATCCTTACGTGTAATATGTGTATCGAATCCATCCGTCCATCCATCTATGTATCCATCTCATCAGCGAAAGAGTCCACGTACCAGCGAGTTTTGACTCGACGCTCACGAGTCACGTTGCAACCTCTCTCTCTCTCTCTCTCTCTCTCTCTCACTCTCTCCGATAGAAGATTAAACAGGAGCTCAGAAAGGAGTTCGAACAAGAGTTCCAAGAACGCGAGCGACGCTTGGCAAGAGCTCAAAAGAAAGAAATAAAAAAAACCATGCATGAAATAAATTTAACAATTTCGTGGCGAGCTCGACTGTGAAATAAATTTGTAACGATGTTGTAATGACATTTAACAATTTCATTTAAATTTGAAATGAATTTCAATTTATTTACTTTTTTAATTTGAATTTAATTTTGAAATGATTTTTTAAATATATTTACTCTAATTGTGAAATGACATTTTAATATTTTTTACTTATTTTTAATATATTATAACAGCTCAAATCGTCGCCATCGAATGTTATCGACGGCTCAAACCGTCGATACCTATCGACCGTCTATACTTATAGACGATTTGAGCCGTCGATAACATTCGACGAGTCGAACGCCCGATACGTATCAACGGCTCAAACCATCAATACTTATCAACAGCTCAAAATGTCTTAAGTTGAGCCATCGATTATTCGACGGCTCTGACCGCCAAACTGACCGTCGACGGTCCTTCGATTTTCACGCGGACATCATCTGTGAAAAAAACACGTCGAAAAAAATCCATTTCCGACAATTTTTGTTCGATTACATACGACTGTAACCATCGGTAAATGAGGTTTTTCTTGTAGTGACATTTGTAAACATACAACACAGCCTAAAAATATATCTCTTATGTATTTTCCATTTCGATGGAAATTGTATTGATATTTACGTTTATTTTTTTCTTTAAAATTGAATGTGTGTGTGTAGTTTTTGACTTAATTTCAATTCAATTCAAGGTTTAACATTATAGTATCTTTTATATCGACCAAACTTATTGTGTAGATATATATTTTTTCCCTGCATAATACTAAGCTCATTATAAGCCCTATTTGACGAAGTTGGTATGTAGATTAACGAATAACAGTTGGACTAGAGAATAGAGGAGCCTAAGTAATAAGCATTAGATATTAAGGAATAATATATAGCAATTTGATTGTAAAAGTAATAATATTTTATTAAATATAATGTTTGAACTAATATAATTATTATAAAATAATAAAAAAGGATACAAGAAAGTAATTAATTCATAATACTTTAAAATATCAATTTACTAAAAACAATAGTATCTGTTTAGAAATTAAAGGTGTTTTTTTATTAAAAATGGTAGTATATTATATCAAACCGTTGTTAAAATTTTTATTAGAAATGGACAATCAATTTACTAAAGATGTATTAATTTTTTTGTCCCTATAATTTTGACTAAATGAATTTGGACTCTCAATGCATTATTTTAATTTTTTTGGATACCCACTCGAAATTCTTGGTATATTGAAAATAAATTTTTTGATAAACTTCAAAAACTAAACTTGAGACTACTAATCCTACTAATTAATTGTCTCAATCGTGTGAATCAAGTTAGTTTATTATTTCAAATTCTTTTTTAATGTGTCAAATAGTTGTGATAGCTAGCAATGAATGCTTCTCCTCACAAAAACTAATAAATTGACAAGTGGTCAGCACCTATTGGATGATGCATAAAGAAGAGGTGGAAGTTATAAATGATTGTAGAAGTCTTCTTGAGACCATTTCATTAAACAAATGTCGGACAATTAATTAAACCAATTAAGTTCATGTCCACGCGTAGCTCGATTTGGTGGACGTGCTCTTTGTCTTGATCACGTCACCGTCGTCGACGTCGCTAATGCAAATATGGTATTTGAGAATATTTTTATTATTTGTTTTTTTTATGATTGTCATAGTTTTATATGCACAAAAAAATTCAAAATCTTATTTAAACAGAAAAGATATTTTTTGTTAGAATTTAATTTACCCGATTTTTTTAACTTCGACGCAATAAGGGAATTAAAGTAATTAATTCATAACAAATATTATGTCTATTTTGATTGAGAACTCCAATATTCTTGTGCCAACGGAATCTAATTTCCATTTGCAAATAATAAAAATGTAATTTATCGGTTTCGGTGCAATAAAAAAAATACGTTTATTTGGGAAAAACGAACTTCCCGGCAAATGCGCTGATTAGTATTAAAAAAATGAAAAACGTTAAAAGATTGATCTTAGTGCCATTTTTTTAAATCTTAATATCACTCTTTCAATACGTATCCATCCTTCGTAATTCTTGACACTTGTTATAAAGATTATTCTTTCCTATAGATCATTTAAAACAGCCATTTTAAAATAAAATAAGGACGATGAAAAAGTCATTAACTATCCATCTTGCTATATATATATATATATATATATATATATATATATATATATATATATAACTTGTTAGATTCTTTTCGTTCTTTCCCGACATTGTAAAACAGTGTGTGCATACATATACATTTGTATTGTTCATTTTGAGCTTTAGTTTGTGTCAAAACAAACTAGAATATATATATATATATATATATATATTATAATAGGGTTTAATATATGTGTGAAGCGATTTTCGTGTAAAATAACATGTGAAGCGATTTTACACGTACTTTTTTTTAATATATATTCATCAATAATTTAGAAGATCATTAATAATAATAAAAATGATTCAAATAACAAAAAATAACTATATTTATTATTTTTAAAATTTTACGAACTTGTGTACATTATTATGAATAAGATATAATATGAAGATAGATACTGTAAATATTTATCTTTCTTTTCCTATTACTAAGGGATACATTTCTTTTATTTTGCACAAACTATAACACAAAATTAAGACTTAAAATAAATAAAATAACATAACTCTCTAGCACTACAAGAAAATCGCGATTTTCCGATGGATAATTTCCAACGGTTCTAAATCCGTCGCAAATTGCGACGGATTTTTCGACGGTTCCGTTTCTGATGGATTTTTCGATGGTTATGATCGTCGAAAATAATTTATATTATTATTTAATTTTTCGACGATTAGAAACGTCAATATTTTTGACGGATATCCATCCGTCGCAATTTCCGATGACTTTTCCGAATTTCCGACCGTCGCAAATTGCGACGGATTTTTCAACGATTCCGTTTCCGACGGTTATGACCGTCGGAAATAATTTATATTATTATTTAATTTTTCGACGATTAGGAACGTCGATATTTTCGACGGATATCCATCCGTCGCAATTTTCGACGACTTTTCCGACGGTTACAACCGTCAGAAATAAAAAAAATTAAATTATATATTTTTAATATTATTATTAAATTTTTTTGACGGATTTTCCGACGGTCACGACCGTCGGAAATAAAAAAAAATAATTATATAATTAATTATATTATTATTTAATTTTTCGACGATTAGGAACGTCGATATTTTCGACGGATATCCATCCGTCGCAATTTCCGACGACTTTTCCGACGGTTACGACCGTCGAAAATAAAAAAATTAAATTATATATTTTTAATATTATTATTAAATTTTTTCGACTGATTTTCCGATGGTCACGACCGTCGGAAATAAAAAAAATTAATTATATAATTTATTATATTATTAGTTAATTTTTCGATGATTAGGAACGTCGATATTTTTGACGGATATCCATCCGTCGCAAAATTCGCCGCAATTTCCGAAGGTCGTAACCGTCGGTAAATGCATAATAATATCATATGTAAGAGTATTTTATTAATATAACTAGCGACGGTCCAAACCGTCGCAATTACCGACGGTTCAAACCGTCGGTAAAATAAAAAATAAATATTATATATAACTAAATAAAATAAAAATATTTAATATTTACGTTTTCGACGATCGAAACCGTCGATAATTAAAATTTCATTATCTCGCTTTTTTCCCTTTTCCCGCTTTCTTTCCACTTTTTTCCTTTATATATTTGCTCCTCCCTCTTCTCTCTCCCTCCTCTCCTCTCTCTCTCCCGGCCGCGAGCACCGGATCGGCCTCTCCCGCACGTCGGACGTCGGCGACCCTCCCACGCCGGATGCCGGCGACCCTCTCCCGCGCCGGCGTATCTCTCTCTCTCCCGCTCCGCGCCGGCATCTCTCTCTGCTGTCGGCCGAATCCGACCCCAGCGGCCGATCGGCCGCCAGGCTAGCTGTCGGATCCGGCCTCTAGTGGCCGGTTCCGGCCGCCTGACGTCGAATCCGGCCGCCTGGCGCCGGATCCGGCCTCCAGCTGCCGGATCAAGCCTCCTGGCGGCGGATCCGGCCGCTATTTTTTTTTATATTTAAAAAATTATTTGCGACGGTTGCGACGCCCGTCCAAAGTTTCGACAGTTGCGACCGTCGAAAATTTGCGACGGTTCGAACCGCCGGCCTTTTTCGACGGTTCCAACCGTCGGAAATTTCGACAGCTCGAACCGCCGGCCTTTTCCGGCGGTTGCAACTGTCGGAAATATCGACGGTTCAAACCGTCGGGGACTTTTCCGGCGGTTGCAACCGTCGGAAAATTTCGACGGGTCGAACCGTCGGGGACTGTTTCGACGGCCAGAACCGTCGATATTTTCGACGAATTTTTTCAACCGTCGCAAATCCGTTTGCGACCAGCGTTTTTTCGACGGATCGATTCTGACTGAAAAACCGTCGGTAATTGCGTTACCGACGATTTTCGGGCTGATTACCGACGGTTCGGACTGTCGGTAATCCGCGTTTTTCTAGTAGTGTAGTTAATTCATTAATTGTTTTATGCACATACATAATTATGCACTATCTGAATAATACAAAAATAAAACAAGATAATTCAAAAAATAAAAATGTGATGGAGAGTTAAGGGACTTTTCATCTCCCTTGTTTATTTTAGATGTCAATGTTAAATTATCTAAAAGGAACAGTAATATTTGTGACAAATGTAAAAAAAACAAAATAAAATTATGAAGGCTAAAATAAGTTTGGAGAAGTGGTATATATTAAGGTTGTACCAGTGACATTAAGCACAACCATGTTAAAAAAAGTGTGAAGTTTGTTTCTTTACACTGATCTAAGTGAACAATTATTAAAGTATTATTACTAGAAGTACAATTTAATACTTAATCAATAGTCGCCAGCTCGTCATGATTTCAGTCCATCATGTAACGATAATCTTTGACCGAATCTCTTGTGTCCACAAAAGTTTTTTATTTTAATGCTCCCAGACGTAAGAAGCATGAATAAACAATAATAAATATGCAATTATTAATATATTCAACTATAGATTGAATTTTCAAAACTACTTGACAATTAAAAAGAGATAAAGAAATTTCCCAACGAAGTTTAAATAGAATTATATAAAGGGGCTCTGCAAGAAAAATTGCTATTTGAGACTGATTTTTCAATTTTCCGTCGTAAATCATACTAGATTTAAAAGTTTATTTTTTGAATAGACAAAGATTGTTAAGAATATATTCATAAAAAATTTCATACTTACGAAGGACGACGCCCATCTGAAAGGTGTCATAGTCATTGTAAATTCGTCAAAAATTACGAAAGTTCCAGTGGACAAATATATTACGAGTATAGATTTTATTATTTCTATTAAATAAAACTTAGGATATGGTTTAGAATAAATCTAAAAAGTTAAGTATTAATAACAATGTGCTACGTCTGATACGCTACTTACTTTTTGGTAGATAATTTGAAACGTTATCGCCTTATCGGTTCTTGTTTATTTATTGCATGGTTTTATAAAAGAAACATGAGAGAGAGAGAGAGGTACGACGTGGTCCAACATCCACAGCAGAGCCTTCCACAGGGAATTAGTCGCTTTTGGACCAAAAATGGAAAAGAACCAGAAATTTTTGGCATCACAGGACGCGGGGAAGGTGATAACTTTTGGCAAAGGGTAGATATAAATTTTCTTTATTATTAATGTATGGGTTCTCCCTACGAAAGTAAATAAATGAATTTGTACCATATTTTGGGGATGAATTGAATTAAGAGATTATCGCTGCGTCAAAAATGTATTATCCATTATAAATATTTATACTCTATATATCTCGAGTTGTAAAAAATAACAAAGATAATTAATTTCAATATTTTTTATCCATGTTCATTTCTTAATAATAATAATAATAATAATAATAATAATAATAATAATAATAATAATAATAATAATAATAATAATAATAATAATAATAATAATAATAATAATAATAATAATAATAATAATAATAATAATAATAATAATAATAATAATCTCTGACGTACCCAAGAACAAAATGTTCCAATTGAGCTAACAAAAATTGACGCCGAATAGGACCTTAACTTAGGGGTGTGTGAAATAACTAATCAATAAAATGCTTTATTCTCTAAACATATTAAAAATTAATAAATAAAATTAAAATATTTCTTTACTCAAAATAATAGCTACGCGTAAAAATCTTAAAAAGTGAAAGTTAACTATTCTTCTCCGTGTCTTAAATAATTATTCTTTCCATTCTTATCTACATTACTCATTTGTTTATATTCTATATTCACTTCTCATTCAAACATAATAATAGTTTAGAGCAAAAAAAAATAGTGATTTATATGCTATTCTCCAAACAGATTGAATAATAGTGATTTTTTTCGCTCTAAACTCATAAGAAATGGTAATACACTTGTTGGCTTTTCCGAGTGATATTAATATCACTAATTATCTTTGTATCTATTTACATAATTTTTATGTTGATTTAATAATCCTATATATACACAATGACGGTGATACTATAATAATATTTAATACACAATTTATTAGGTTTCTTTGGATTTTTCCTAAAGCCTTAAATTGAAAGACGTCAGAGTTTTATTTTTTTTTAAAAATAGATTCTTTATATCAGATTGGTCCATTTTTTGCAGGCAGGGCATTTAATTTTGAAATAATAGCTCGCAATAATTTGGAGAGGACAAGGAGATGTGCCAAAAAATTGGTCACACGACCCCTCAGCAATTAATAATTTAATACGACACGAAGACACACGACGCGACAAACACAAGGCCACGCACGCACTCAAATGTAATTGTCACCAAATTTTTAAGATAAACGAGGTTTACTTGTAGAATTATAAAATTGAACAAAATTGGTATCGTCCAGTTCAGTTCGAAACATAAAAAAATTGCTAAAAAATAAAGAATAAATAAAAAATTTACTTGGATTGGTGCAACCTCGAAATATATATTTTTTATCTTGAATTATGCATTAAAGATAAATAAAACATAATAAAAAAGAGTTGTAAAAGAACTCATCGGTACAATTCCAAACTTTTTAAATTTACGTGCAAAGCAAAACAGTACATTGCTGCAGAGTACCTTACTCACGCCCTCGACCCAAAATTGTATTGCTGTACGTTTTGTAATAATACCGTATTTTTTCTTGGATTGAAAATAAAATCTGACAATATTATCATTATAACGTTGTGAAGGAGTGTTGTTATATCCTCTTAAAAATTAACCTAAAAATCCTCGTAACAAGACATAATAGAATGCATTGTAAATTCATCAATTTTTTAGAGTATTTTAATTGTCAAAGTGTTAGAAGGATTATTAGGTGGATGAGTTAGGATGATTTAACATTTTTGCCTTGTGAAAATGTTAAGCCGCAGCGTTGTGGATCATAGGAAATTTTGGTTATTTTAAAGATAACAACAAAAAAAATGTTATGTTTTACAGAAAATATAGTAGTTGAGTGACCAAGCACTAAGTAGATAAAAGCAATAAAGTGATGCTTTTTTCAAAGCCCCTCCGAAAAACACTCCCAAATGCAGCCATACCATTTTTTTTAAACTATGAACTAAGCCATAAATTAGTTAAATTATTACCAATTACTCAAGTTAGTGATAAACTGTAAATAAGAATCACCATGTAAAAGCTCACATTTATTCGCACCTTTGATGAAAAATAAAAAAACTGACCTATTTATGGATCCATGGACCAATGGTTTCTGTACCTTCTTTTTCTTTATATAAGTATATATATTATATGTTATGTACGAAGAAAATTGCAAACTTGATGGATCTGAATCTGAACTTCCAAATAGAAAAAGGGTGATTTGGCTCGACCAGGACCCGGTCATGATAAGTGTTTGTTACAGGAGTTTAACGTCCTTGATCCGTTACTCCCTTCAATTAATGGATGCAACAACTACTTCGTTTCAAAACCTTAAACCTATTCATTTGCTATCTCTTTTTTGGGGAAGCAGCTGTGCTTTGATTGCCACCAAACTATTTCAGCATCATCGCACGTAGAGGGGGAAAAAAAAGAGAAAAGAGAAAGGAGAGGTCGTGCAATGATTCAACTCAACCACTGCTGGGGCTTTTGCAACCCCCTCTGCCACCATCTACTGCCCCCCCTTCTCTCTCTTGGCACGAGGGAATACAATATATATGTACACACACAAACACACATATCTGTCTATCTATCTGTGTGCGTGTAAATTGCTAATGCAATGTTGCACATAATAATTATGTCCACCAGGTTGAGCAAAGCAAAGTAAAAACGAAACAATTTGCAGCAGCACCTGCAACCGAGGGAGAAAAGAAAGAAAGAACTTACGATTGTAAACTATAAGTGCAGTGACCACACAAGCAAAGTGGATAGTTGCATGTAATATATATTGACTATATAAATATATGTTAGTACTATCGTCACCTGTAGATGGAGGAGTCGGATGGGTGGCAATGAGAAGAATTGACTGTGCAGGACCATTGACAGCCGTTGGATGCCGACAACCACAGCCTGGACGAGCAACAAGAGCCAAAGACGAGGAGCTGTCTGATATATGAATCGACCTATCACAGCACTGCTTTGCAGCTCCAGTAAGTTGGCAAGAATGCCACAGAGCATTATTGACCGGTCAAATAATGCGTCTAAAATGATACTTCCATTTTTCTTTTCTTTTTCACTTGCATGAACTGAACTGACTGCCACATGCTCGTAATAAAAAAAAAGGGCACAAAGATCACCAGTTCACGGCACCACCCTCCATCCGAAACCACGTCCGGTCTGACAAAAAAGATGAAAGAAAAAAAAAAGAGAAAGGGAAAGAAATAGAGAAGATATTGATCAGAAGAACAGAGAGGAGCATCATCGCCCCTGGGGGTGCACATTCGAAGACAATCAGTCAACATCTGCGACTGAGATATCACGCCTCCATGTGATGTTCAGCATCTGTCGCCTCATCGTTGCATGGGCTGACCGCTCTTCTGAGTGTCTGGCTCAGGCCAATCCGGGGCGGTGGCACCTGCTCTTTAAAGAATATTACATTGCAGGAACAGTCAGTCCCTCGCACCACATGAGGCCAGATTTCCACGCCCCCAGTCCACATCCCCCATTTGGTGGAAAAGCTGGTAATTACAATTTTCTTATGTTGTATAATTACAGTAATTGGTCCTTCTATGTTATAAAATATAAAACCATTTATCGGTTCTAACTTTATTTCCTACATTTGAAAAAAAATTAATGTTATTATAATTGAATTTTAGTAGAGTCTAGTGCTCTCCAAAGAAATTATTAATAGCAATTGCATTTAAGATTCTTGCACTTTTATTATTAATAATATTTATCCATTTTTCGTTCTTATAATCATAAAGATATTTCTATCGTCGGATCAAGTTGCATTTTAACGAAAGCTTGGATGAGAGGTGGAAGGAATGGTTGGGATGACTTCTTACCATTCTGCCAAGGTCTTCGACTGCTTTGAAACAAAACTGGATTCAGAATAGGCGTCCAAGATCCATTTTCTTTCTGCTCCAAACTTCATAAGCCTGACAGGGAAAATAAGGGTAAATGTTCCGAGCGAGAATCAAATTGGAAACGAGAAAATAAGAGTAAATTTCCTTGGGTAGAATCGAACTGGAAAAGAGATTGAGTGCAGTAAGACATCATTGTTCTCAATAAATAAACGTCCAAGAACAATTTCCGTTTGCTTCAACACTGTTCTAAACAATTTATGGAGAGCAAATTCGTCAAGGTTTATAATAAGAAAATACGATAAAGACCACATGAACAGATATGAGTTTGCCAAAAATTATACAAGAGCCTGGTCAGAAATCGGGCTACAGCCAATGCGTATGTACTCTTATGCTTTAACGTTCCTGCTCGAAAGCGGTGACTATTTCCTATTTGGACCCTTTTGCTTTATAATTCACTGTGATCTATAAGGGCATCCCACTCATGCAGTGGAAGCAAAATGACAAATAAAAAGAGAGTTTTGCTCTCATGGCATCATGGCCTCGTTGAGGTCATGCCCTTCTACGGTGTTTCTTCTTGTTCCTTATCAACATGGACATATGATCAACCTCACGCGAATCTGAAGAGATTCCCCCCACTAGCCATTCCAATGCCTCTGCTGCAGCATCCTTCTCTGCAAGTTTCTTGTTGCTACACGGTTTCCCGACAAACTCCATGCCGTTGAATGCAACAGTGGCTCTGAACTGTCCACTGTGTAGTTGCTTCGTCTTATAAGCTGGATTCTGATGCCCAGCTCTTGTTAACAACGTTTGGAGTTGGCTCTTTGGGTTATCACCGCCCCCTGAGCTTGCTGGAAGTAAGGACTTGGACTGCTTAGGTTTGAGTTCCTGGCGACCAAATATGAACCGACCGCTGCATGGATCTTCAGCTACCAACAATCTTATGGCTGATAAAAGCTCCTCACTAGTTTGAATGTCCATTCTTGGATTGTCAAGCTGTTGGATACATGAGCAATTAGATCAGTAAATTGCAGGAAAAATAATAGGAAAAGAAAAAAAAACTTCATGATAGGCTAGCAACTTGACTTCTAAGGGTATGCATAAACAAGGAAAAGGAAGTATATGTTGCTTTGAAATAATTGAATTCCCATCTACACTAGAGCTCCAGGATACCTAAAATGAATAAAAAAGTGTTACCTACTTAATCCACAAATGCATATTAAAGCAAAAGAACGCTGTACACCTTAAAATCAGATTTCATGGCGAAAAAGGCCCAATTATTTGATAACAAGTCCAACAAATGACTACAAGAACTCTTTTGAAAGGCTACAGGAATCATGAGATTATAAGTTTCCACTATCAAACTGCAATCTCCATGTAGGAAATTCTTAGTGGCTAGTAAAAAATATTCAACTTACCTTTTTCTGTATTAACCCATCAAGCTCTTTCTTGAGGCTTAAATATGTTGATTGCAAATCGGGCTTCATGAAGAACTCTAAATAGCCTCCCAACATTTTCAAGTGTCCATCCTAAGAGAGAATATGAAACATTGACTATTAGGATTGCTTATAAACTAAAATCTTGTAAATAATAAATTGAACTAACGTACCAAACCACCCCTTGAAATGTTCCCTCCAAAAAGCAACAACACAGAATCAGATATAGCTGTTGAGTCACGAAGGAACACCGAGTTCACCTTGACCTTTTCATTGAAGACTAACCATGGGTATGGAATTTTAGCTTCCTTGCCATTGACTGAACTCTGCAACAGAAGAAACGAGCACCATGATTTATAGGTGGAACTAAAATACAATTTCAATGCTTTCCTAGAAGTATTTGGCAGACTCGTGCGGCGAGACATCATAAGAAAACTTACAGAGTAAAGCATGACTTGACCGTCCTCCATTGTCTTTAAAGAGATCGACTTCTCTTTGTTCTGTCAAGAATGATGCTAATTAATTAAAACAAGAAAACAAAATAATAACAATGTTTTTTCCTGTGCAATTTTCTGGAATAACAACGTTTTTTTTCCACATGACATCAGAAAATAATAGGTGGAAATTGCATTTGGGCATTTATTTAAATAGAGCTGGAAGTTTCAGCCTCACAAAGTCAAAACAAGAACACAATAATAAAGATTTTGGAAACTTGACTTTTTAAAGACAAAAACATTGCAAAAAAGGACGAAAAAGTGAGAATACAAATGAGATAGGACTCACAATAACAGAGCAAACTCCTGGATACAAGCCAGCACATACTACAGCCCGGACAAGGTTTTCATCTCGACTCCACTTATTGCACATGCTAAAATCCTCATTCACCAATCCAGTATCCTTTAGAAGAAAGATAAATTGCTTTCGAAGAGAATCGATGGCCTTCATTGTTTGTACAGAAAGGAAATTTTTCCAGCAGTATTCATATCCAGAATGCTCACTTTCTGCATCCTTCCATCCTTCATAAGCTCGAACTAAGGCAAGATGGTCACTGTAATCTTGACAAGAGAACTGAGATTTTGCAGATTCTGCCAGCTGCATTAAAATATATAAACATGTCATGACCATCTTTAAGTCTGAAAGATAACTCGTAACTGGACTATTACATAACAAAGTAGAGCATTCTGCTAACCAGATACCAATGAAAAAACAAATAAAGGATATAGCATTGAAAATATGAAGCATCCATGTTAACAGCAAAGATTAGAAGGAACACTATTTTAGAACAAGGCCAAGACGTATAGTCATCAATGTTGCAGTAACCACAGGCGTTATCATTTTATAGAAGGTCAACAAGAGAAAACAAGACACATCTCAGCAATAAATACATAGTAAAGCAAGAAATGAACATGATATACAGCGAATTAGCAGCTGAAGTAGAAAATGATGAACATTTCAATGCCTATCATATTAACCCATATCCAAGTAGATGAATCCAACCATTGGTATCCATTTCCTTTTAAGGCAGTCAACATTGATGATTTCCTTATGTATAACGTGTTAGCCTATATTGATGGAGACAACGCCAAAAAAATGGCACGTCATATTACCAAGACCTTCATTTCCTTTCTAAAGGCACATGGGGTCACACACTAAGCTAAAAATGTGAAGAAATGAGCAAAATGAAAGAATCTATTGGCGTCTGACTTCAGTGCACCTTTAACAGCAACATTTGGAAGGACTTGTAGATTGCACCGAATAACAGTCAATTGCTCTTTATCAGTACACTTATAAAGGACAAGGAAAATTAGATACTGTAGGGGTCATCCTGCAGCTGCCCATTGTAAAAATCACAAAAGCTCAACATAACCGTTGTTAGGCAAAAAGTGATAAGTCAGGATGATAGAAGTTACGGAACTCTCAGAAAATCATTACACTGACAATGCACCAAGGTATCAGCAAGAAAACATTGACACAGGGAGGTTACACTTTATGAACAAAAAAAAAAAGCTTACGTCTTTCTTATCGAAAGGAGTCAAAAATGGATCTCTGACGCTTAAACCAGCAACAACAGTCAAAATGGGATCGAGACAATTGAATATAGCACCATATATTAGCATCTTTCCCAACTTTGGTTCCACTGGGAGCATTGACAAGTGTCGTCCTGTCAAATAAATACACGATAATACAACATATGTAAAAATGATGTTAAAAACAATATAAAATTTGAAGATGACATTGCTAATGCAATCGGCCTTTCTTTGTACCTAAAATAGTTAACTCTTCCTTCTCATCAAGTGCTCCAATTATTTTCAGATAATCAATGGCATTTTGAACCTAAACAATAACACAGAATGTATGAATTAAACATATAGTGCAGGAAAAAATGGATGAAATAAGGAACTGGTTCAAAGAATCCACAAGTGAAACAAATTAGTTACTGAGTTCATAAATAAATCCTGATTATTTATGTACAAATAAGAAATATCATAACTCTACTTACAGATAATGGTTCTGGTGACTGCAAAGCCCTGGATAAAAACTCAGATATACTTCCAAGTTGTAAACTTTTTATTTGCAAGCAAAGAGACTGGAGGGGAGTCCTCAACAATTCTGGTAACTGATAGTCAGCAAATGCCTCATACAGGCATCTTGGATAAAGATGATAGCATTCCCCAGGCTGAACACGGCCAGCCCTTCCTCTTCTCTGCATGAAAAGACAATATAATCAACTTCACAATACATTTAACTCATGTATGCAATATATCGAAAGAGAATCAACCAGTCTCGTTCTGAGAGAACAAACGTATAAACCTTTTGCATGTGAAGTAAATGAAATGAATAAAAAGTGAAGTTCACCCTTCAAAATACATTTACCTGCCGAGCAGAAGCTTTGGAAATCCAGGAAGCAAGCAAACAGGGAGTGTTATTTAATGCATCATATGATGTCTCCTTTGCCTTTCCACAGTCAACAACAAACACCACATCATTAATTGTAATACTTGTTTCAGCCATATTAGTTGCAAGGACTATTTTCCTTACGCCATCTGGAGGTGTATCAAAAATCAATCTCTGCAACCAAAATCATTAATGCATTTAGAAAAATGAGTTCCATTAAATTATCAAAATGCCATAACTTTCACAAAGACTGTAACTTCGAAATAGTTTGCAAGGGGCGCACACAGACAGAGATGGAAGTACAGCTTGAATAAGAGGAATGAATCTTAACCCTGAGCATATAAGTAGTTACTACTAAAACTTTTATGGAGGAACATATAGATGCCAAGCTACATGTTAGACACTAATCTCTAGAAAAGTTAACTGATTAGAAACTGACGGTTCTCCTTACACCACATAAATAAATATTTTATCACAACAAAATAATTTAATGTCATAAAGGTACTGTGAAGAATTATAATTTTGGGGAAAAAGGATGGGTACAAATCAAGGTAGCCATTCATGTACATATATCGAAAAAACATAATGACAAGTGCATGTATATAACTGTATGATCACCAAAAGTACTCTCCAAAACCAAGTACTATGAATTCTCCACAACCCAGAAAAAAATCCAAGATGGTCACTCCATGTGCTGGCGAGACCAAGTGAATGATGCATATTATCCTCACATTACATCTAGCCACCTAATAATGTTCTTTTGGGTCCAAATGGCCCACAGTACAACAGGTGGTAAGGCACACTGCCAGCGTGCGCTAGCTGCAGTCGGGACTTGCATCATCATCACCTTTTGAGCTCCTTCATAATCCCACTGAGGTGCTGAAAGATAACCAATGATCACCCCACACCCAGAAAAAAGAGATAAAAAAACATCTTAACACACGACATCTGAGCTAGGTGCCATCTCACCAAATAAACCTTTGTGAGAACCGCCGCTCTGGACTAACCATGCAAACAGACTGATCTTTGAGGGTACTTCGGTATTTTGAAGAATGGTAGGACTATATCAATGCTAAGACTATGTCTAAAGAGAATCAATTCCAACATTTTATTGAACCTATACTTCAACGGGGATAAAATATACCCTTTGGTTGAGTCAAAAGTCCAAGTCAGATGCATAACACATCCGAGTCGGTGCCATACAACTAAACCTCAATGATGAACAGGAGATAATAATAGAGTGCCCAAGTGAAACATCAATTTTGCCCACAGTCATGGAGTACTCTATCATGAGGCTTTTCCTTAGGCAATCGTCATCTACATCCAAATCCTCACGAAGGGGATCAAAGGCGTGGCACAAAAAAAAGAGTTTTTTTTTAAACTGTCAAGATGACTACAAAGTTTGATAGTCATCCACTTTGAGAAAAATTTACAGCTAAAGATAGGAGCACAATTAAAGATCTAAGACAAAGAAACCAAGAGGATCTTCCTCCCATTCTCTGATAAAAAAAAATGTGTGATGTACAATATTCCACCAAAAGATGGAACGGAATGAGTTAAAGGCAGATTTTTTTAAAAAAAAATTAAATAAGCAGATAGGAACACACCAACATTTTGAGGGGGACCCTGAGGGTGTAATAGCCCCCTGGAGGTTTATGGCCAGATAGAAATATATATACGCATGGTTATAGCCGGTCTCAAGCCCGAATAAAGGAGGAGGGTTGTGTTAGGCCCCGACAGCCAGCGTAAAACCCTGTCGAATCTCATGAACATGGATCAACGAATTGACGTCGTAAGATCCATGTAGCCGACCCCACCTAGTGGGATAAGGCTTTGTTGTTGTTGTTGTTATGGTAGAACTGGCGTTCAAGGTTAAACAAAGTCACAAAAGTATTTACTTAAGGGTAGTTACAAACCTAAATATTAGCCATAACTAATAACACCCATTACCTGCTCTGAGCTTGCCATGGATCCATGGCATGGAAGCAGCAACACCTTAGTAGGATCACCAAGAAGTGGATTAGCTTGCAACTGCTCCTTCAGAGAATTAATGTCATCCCACCCAGTCATAAAAACCAAAACAGCACCAGGTTTTTCTTTTCGACAAATATGGCATAGGAGAGTTTCTATAAGGTTAAAACCAATTGAATCTGGATTCCAACAAGATAATGACTCTCGTGTTCTTGAATTATAGTGCCTGAAATCTGCAGCTTCTAAAGCATCCTGCAAATAACTAATGTGCATCAGAAAGATAGTTATTCAAAAGAAAGCAAATAAATGGGAACTTTTCATACTTCAACAACAGAAGCAATTTGACTCTTCCTCTTCCTCAGAGTTTGTTTCTGCATCTTCCACATTTTCTCTTGGCCATAATCATCAATTTGATTGTATGGTGTTAATCGGTGTCCAGTCATTTCCAAAATATTCTCCAGAAAATGTGTACGGACTGGGTAGGTAAAACCCTATAAAATGGTAACATATGGGCAAATCATTTTACAGAAATATCAAAGTCAATAATATATATAAATAAAACACACAAGATGGCAGATCTCAATCAACTGCCACAGCTGCAATCCACTTCCCAAAGTAAAAAAAGGAATCTATATTACCGAAAATACCTACTGCAAGTAAGAATTGGGTAGGCATCACGAAGTAGATGAGAAAAGACTAAAGGCAGGTGCAAAGGCCAACAATTCCAATTCTGTTTGGTCAATCCCTAGTAGATAATACTTTTGAAAACTGCAGTTCAGAAACTTCTCTTTTTGCGGGATTTGAATGCTGAGTTAAGTATTTAGAAATTGTCTGATTGAGCAAAAAAGCACAACAACCTCAATATATATTTAATGTCCTAAATAACCACTACAGGTCATCAAAATTTATACTTGGATGATTTCTTGATAAAGAAGGATTATTTCTCAGAGTAATTTGCTTGTACGTGTTGCTTTAGACATCAATAGGCTGTAATATGAAATTTAGCTTTTTTTGAGAAAGAATACGGAATTTAGCTGCCTGCATAATATCATAAAGAAAGGGAAAAATAGGCATTTCAGTCTTCTGCTAAAGGATCAGCGCGTAGTGTCATTGCACCAGGAAGATGAGCATTACAGAATTAAGCTCTAGTTAGCTTACATACAACATCAAATATTGAGGCAGACGAGAGGGCCTATTCCACCCACTGCCTGGCTCAGCAACTTTCAGGGAGTTGGCACTGGGTAACAATAAAATTTGAAATAAAAAGATATCCTGAATTCTTTGTAGTTGGATTACCACTTACAGGTATGTGCATCATCGGAGCTCCACCAAAGTAGGAAGAAAAAAGTTCAGCATTTAGAGTTGCACTCATTAGAATTAGTCTAAGATCAGGACGACGTGGAAGAAGATCGTTCAGAACAATAAGAAGGAAATCTGGCAAAAGGCAAATGTTATATTATCTTCAAAATCAAAATTGGTTGCACAGGCAGACAGGTATTTCCACATCAATCTTTTTTCTCCCAACACATTTCACATGAAGATGAATTAATATAAACTTTTACCTTCATTCATGCCACGTTCATGAATTTCATCTACAATAACATGGGTTACACCCTTCAAGTTTCTGTCAATCAGCAATCTCCTTAGCAAGATTCCAGTAGTGCAAAAAAGTAGACGAGTATCCCTTCCTTTAACACCTTCTAGCCGAACTTTATAACCAACCTATCAAATGTACGAAAATTCTTAATTCTCTATATTATATAAACAAACACATTACACAAACAAAATGAGGATATTCTCAAGTCCTCTAAATTATATAAATGCTCACAGATTCACCCAATTTCTCTCCTCTTTCGGCAGCAACTCTTTCCGACACAGCCATTGCAGAAATTCTCCTAGGCTGTGTGCAGATAATACTGCAAGTGGCTCCACGTGCAGCTTCTATCTCAGACTCTAGGATGTACTGTGGAAGCTGCGTTGTCTTCCCACAACCAGTTTCACCTGAAATGACAACAACCTACAGAATGACCAAAACATTACTGTCAGAGATGTTTCTAAAGAAAACTGTTAGAAATGTAATGATAGTTCAAAAAAGAATTAATGAACAGCAAGGTGCAATCATGAAAAAAACTAAAATCTTAGTTTCAGAGAGACAAACAAATATAACTAGGATAATTGTAGGGACACGAAAGACCAAAAGCAGGTAAAGTACATCTTTAAGCAAGGAAGTGAAAATGCCCAGTATTTTACAAAATGCCATTTAAGCGCTTCATAATAGTGTTTAAAATACATATATATTCCAAGGAGATTCAGTCAGGAAAGCTCAGGATCACCAATGACACGATGAAAATTACTGATATTCAAACTTGTATTGCTATGGCCAGATTACCATTTAGGCTGTGTAGAATCTACTGGATAAAAAAAGAAGAAAACCAAAATGCACATTATCCCAGAAAAATACATGAAATGGTCTTGAAAATAATGACATGGATCAAGACAGGCTGGAAGAAGTTGTAAGTTTTAAATGACAAGACATTCATGTGCGCTTCCTTTCATTTCTTTCTAAAATGTACTCACTCTCTTATTCAGTTTCTACTTTTTTAGAAAAAAAGTCTTCCCTGCTTTTAGCATTGGAGCTGCCTAGCAATGTCACAATAAACCATGGCAGAAGACTACCGCAAGTAACACAGATACAAATAATGGTGAGAGCAGAAAGTGTGAGAAATCACACAATAAGCCTTGGCAATCTTTCAATAATCTTAGGAGAGTCTGTATAATTATAGAAATAATCACTCCAAAGAATAATCAGGACTGGGCAGATAACCTATAATACAGAACTTTTGTCCTGAGTCTCCTGACACTATAATGTACATTTTTTTTGTCACACTTGCACATCCCACATAATTGTATAATAGTATAGATTTTCCTCTAAAAAAATATAGATGAGTATCAGAGGTGGCTAGCCATCATGTAAGAAATAAGATGTGGTACACAATTCATGACTGAATAAAAAGCAACTCATCTGTTAATTATGGTACTGTTAAAACTCGGTGTACATAAATTTAACAGCAGAAAAAGCTCAAATCAATTTGATAACAAATGATGTAGGGATCTTTGGAGTGAAAAAATATTTGAATTGTATATTATCTGCGGGAGAAAAAAATTAAATGTGAGATACATGGTTCCAAAAAAACCTGGTTTTGAGATATAGCTTCAAGTAAAGCTTCCCTTTCTTTGTAAGCAGGAAGACTTCTTCGCAATTCTAGCATCTTCTGCCCTTCTGGAGATTCCTAGAGAAGAATCGCAAATCATCAACATGGGCAGAGACACTGGATACTAGTTGTACAAAATGCACCAACGATAATAGTCCTCATTACTAGAGAACAAATAAGACTAACAAGAAAGTAAGATCATCAAACGGCAGTTTGCAAATACTGAGCATTCAAATTCTTGGCTATCATGCTAATGTGCATAACTGAAAATGAGAGCAAGAAAGAAATGGAGAAATAAAAATAGCAAACACAGTAGATCATATAGCTAGTAAAATATGAGAAAATAAAACCTGCCAAGTCTGTTGCTGATTGCGCAGCTGCATACTTCGTCGCCTTCGAATTTTTTCCATAACTGTACTTGCTGAAGTCTGCATATCAAGTTGTTCAGGAATCCCCTCATCAGTGGAAAAACTGTCAGTGCTGCTAGACCTTGTAAAGGGCTGAGTTGGAAAGCTCTCTTGATTTGCTCTTTTTCGGGCTATGTAGTCGCCAAGCAAAGCCTCCACTTCTCTTTGCAGACCAATTGGTAAAGAAACCTAATAATTTGCTCAGTAAATAAAAGACGCAATGCAACTTGTAAGCACGATTCCATTTCAACAACATATGTAACACAAATCTAGCTTCTAGACTTGCTTCTAGAACATATGCAAAAGATTTCCAATGCTTTGAAAGACATGTGAAGCAGGGTCATCTAGCTTATTACAATTCTTTTTATGGGCAAGTTTTCCGCAACTCTTGCATCTATGCTCACATTAGGTTGCAAGAAAGAAAAGATAAAATATTGAGAGGAAAAATTAATGAGGCATGTAAATTGTGAACCTAGCAATATATCATTCGATAAGTCAAAATTGTAACTCTGCATACCTCCCTTTGAGGCCTTTTATCATCAAGGTCTGATCTGTAGTTTGGCAGTGGCACCTTACTGAAAACAACAACCTTGGCATATATGCGACTGAAAGAGAAAGTAGGCACATCAGTGTCATGTTATACACTATAACGAAAAGATAGAACTGAACATAGATGTAACACAAATTAGATAATATAAAGAGGTGAAACAAGACCTATGTAAACCCATTCTTTCTGCCAATGCAGCAAGGTGCTCATAGTCACGTCTATCCTTCTTCTCCCTTGACACTACTTCTTGTTCACCTTCATTTCTATGAAGCATGCTTAATTTCCACTTCCATTCATCAACATTGTCCATGGTCGATGAACCCTAGAAATGTTTCGTAAACCAGATGTGAAAACAGAACTTGATTGGTGAAAGCATATAATATACATACACATTGATATTAATTTAAAACACGTTCAAGGGATTCTAGAAGAAGGAACAATCAACAATTTTTATGTGAACTTATATAGACTAGGCAAATTAAGAATAGAATTGATCACTAAGTCTTTGTATTTTGTCCTTGTAATTCATAAGATTATTAACATGCATATGCATCATCTTTAGGATTCATGAAGCTCCTAGAGCCCGCAATTGAACCAACATGAAATATAAACAAAAGGAGTTGAAATACAGTAGACAAAGAGTAGATAACATGCTTCATCAATTTTGCAAGAGAACCAAACTTCTGTGTTAAAGGAAACTCAACAACCAAAATATTTGCAGTTATCACTAAAGTAATTTCTAATTAGACGCCCGAGAAACTTGACACCAGCTACATAAAAAAAAGTAGGGACACCAATGAGATACAGAAAGACTCTTAAATCAAGTTGATACAAACTTCTTCGCTAGCAGCAATACATGTTATTGGAGTCAAAACTAATGTGGTTACTTGCAAATCCCACCAGATTTGTACCTCCCGGACAAGAAATAATAATTGTATAATTACCCAACTCATGTTGCTCTTACCATCTACCTCTGTAGATTCCGTAACTTTAGGACCAGATAAGTTTATATGCCAAACATAAACCTGAGAAATATAATAATGGTATATCCGGATATGACACATGAAGTGCACTCATGGTGGAGCGAAAACATGTATTGCAACTGCAGAGGCACTCACGAATCTGAACTTCTAAACTTACAGCCAGTCAATTTGGCCTGAATAATCTATGCGCATCCTCATGACAAGATCATCACATGATGAGCCAGCAAATAATAACTCTTATATGTTATGTGGATAAAATGAGCTCCAATTTCGTGCATATTTAAGACTAAATTTCTTACAAGAGAATGATGTTCGCTAGGTTTAAACTTAACACCCGTTAGGTTCAACACCATAACTACGCTAATGGAAGAAAACACGAGTTCTATCATTGGTAAGGCGTGCCACCGCAAGGATGACTAGATCAGTTTCATATTGGCACACTTCCATGAGCTGAGTGATTCCTTGTAAAATAGTATTAATTCCATCATCACATACATGCATCGCACAGAAAAGAAATCGTTTCCCGAATTATGCAATAAAAATGCAAACAAAAGACAACCAACCTTGTTCGGTCCTGAGGGTAAGGGATCGACATCCCGATCAGAATCATCTTCGGAGTAATCTTCATACGCATATCGCGCATATTGCGAGCTCTGCTGCCGGAAGTATGAAGGGAACGTATCGCCCCCGGATGATGACGAGGACGATCTAGGCGCTGGAGCAGGAGGGCTGACGACCATCCCCTGCGCAGCTCCAGGATCCCGCCAATCGTAGTCCGACGCGCGAGCGGTGGTGAGTGTCCCATTCGGCGTGGTGATCATGGACCGGAGCCGCGGTATCGGCGGCACGTAAACGCCGGCAGCGGCGGCGCCACCACCGGTGCTCTTCATAGGCAGAGGACGGAAGGTGCCGGAATTGATCCTAGAGTTCGGGTTCCTGAGGAAAGCCGCGGCTGAGGAGGAAGGAGCTAAGGACATGGTCAAGCGGGGGCGGCACCGGCGACAGCCCCGCAGGAGAGCAACGGAGAGCATGATGCACTCTACATGGCATGAACCCTCCGCCGGAAATGGAGAGCCGCCGTCGAAGTTGCCGAAGAAGGTTCCGGAGATACCTGGGATTAAAAACTTCCCCTCCGGCGGTTCGATCTTTTTTTTATCTTGGAGGATTTAAATGGAGAACGAGAGGCGAAGAGGTGGTGGTGAAAGTGTGAGCGTAAGAGGCGCAAAAAAAAGGCAACAATGAGCAAATTAGAAATTAAAAAAATTAAGAAGAGTGCGTTAGGGTTTTTGATACGCTGTGGAACTGTAGGCCAACACGGACACGACAATCTACGTGTCGCATTATTGGTGGTGACTGTCATGTTTCGTGTGTGGGATGCCGGCAAGATCGGAGGAGTGGACATGCCACGAACGGGTGAACCCCAAGTAATGGTCGATCCGACGGTCAAGGGCCAGAGTGGCTTGGTACGCGTTCGGCCGCGATTTCTCCACGGCAGCTCCACCTTTGGGCATCCCTCCGGGAACATGTAAGAAAGACAATGGGTCCGAAACTATTCTTACTAGGCCCATTGGCCCATTTCAGACTCCATTTGCAAAAACTAGAAAAAGAAGAGAACAAACCACCGAAGTCACTCTCTGCTTCACCATTTCTAAAGCACCATCGGCGTTAGGGTTTGGAGAGGTTGCAGTCTGCTTCCATGGCGGCCGCCACCATCCCTTCCACCTCCGGCGGCGGAGCTTCTCGAGGGTCGAAGACGGAGAGCTATTTCGACACGAAGCGGCGGGATGACGTGCGGCGGGCCAACATCGTGGCGGCGAGCGCTGTGGCGGACGCCGTGCGCACGAGCCTCGGACCCAAGGGCATGGACAAGATGATCTCCTCCGCCACCGGCGAGGTCATCATCACCAACGACGGCGCCACCATCCTGAACAAGATGGAGGTCCTCCAGCCGGCTGCGAAGATGCTTGTCGACCTCTCCCGTTCGCAGGATGCCGCTGCCGGAGACGGGACAACCACCGTTGTTGTCCTTGCTGGTGCCCTCCTCCGCCGTTCGCTCTCCCTCCTCTCTGCTGGCATACACCCGACGGTGGTCTCCGACGCCCTCCACCGCCTCGCAGGCCGCGCCGTCGACATTCTCCACAACATGGCCGTTCCACTGGACCTCTCAGACCGGGATGCCCTGATGAAGTCCGCTGCCACCTCCCTTAACTCCAAGGTCGTCAGCCAGTATTCCTCCCTACTTGCTCCCCTTGCCGTGGACGCCGTTCTCTCCGTCGTGGATCCTGCCCACCCGGACCTCGTCGACCTCCGTGATGTGAAGATCGTGAAGAAGCTAGGCGGCACTGTTGATGATACTGAGCTCATCAAGGGCCTCGTCTTTGATAAGAAAGTCAGTCACTCGGCCGGGGGACCAACCCGCATTGAGAACGCCAAGATTGCGGTCATTCAGTTTCAGATTTCTCCGCCTAAGACTGACATTGAGCAAAGCATCGTAGTTTCAGATTACACCCAGATGGACCGGATACTCCGTGAGGAACGAAACTATATCCTTGGGATGGTGAAGAAAATTAAGGCTACGGGCTGCAACGTGCTTCTCATTCAAAAGAGTATTTTGAGGGACGCAGTGACGGATCTCTCGTTGCATTACTTGGCAAAGGCGAAGATATTGGTCGTGAAGGATGTTGAGAGGGATGAGATTGAGTTCATAACGAAGACCTTGAACTGCTTGCCCATTGCTAATATCGAGCACTTCCGTGAGGAGAAGCTGGGTTTTGCTGACTGCGTGGAGGAGGTCCCACTTGGGGAAGGGAAAATTGTCAAGATCACTGGCATCAAGGACATGGGGAGCACCGCAACTGTCCTCGTCCGAGGATCAAATCAACTTGTCATTGATGAGGCAGAACGTAGTCTTCATGACGCTCTCTGCGTTGTCAGGTAATGTTAGATGATTCTTCCTTCATTATTTCGGTTGAGGTGATCAATGAAACGTGTTTGAATGTTTTTATCCTTCACGTTAACTTTTTTTGGAGGGTCTTTTGTGTTAAGTATCTTTTGCAATAGCAGCACCCTTGACATCTCTAAACGAAAGTAGCCATAAGATTCCTGAGGCGTTTGCAGAGACGAGATAGAAGCTTGATTCTTTTCGAGTACATGCACCAAAAGCGAGATTTTAAAAGAAATAGAATAGTGTACCATCAACTACTCAACTTGACCTTGTGGCCATCCTTTCATATAATCTCTAGCTGTTCCAATGAATAAAAGATTCTTATATGGATATTTTGCACTGGTATGTCTTCAGGATTTTGGGAGATGATTGTGTTGAGTCACAGATGTAGATATTAGTACCTTCTACACAAATCATGTTTCTGATTATTGGCACATATTTACTTAACTTTCGTAGTTGTAATGGTTACATAGAAGTAGCATCTGCGTTGTATTATTGTAATGGTTACACATATTTACACAAATCATGTTACTTGTGTTTTGAATATTAGTATTATTGTGGTGTAATATTACTGTTTTCTGAAAAACTGCAAGAACCAAATTTGAGTTATAAAGTGCATTCTGTTCTTTTCAGGACTTTCTTTTACAAAAATGAGAGCCAATGTATGGTGCAAGCAATTTTGTTCTTGACAGTTAGATTCGTGGTCATCCAGCTATATTCAGTGTTATTCTTTTTTTAGATGATAAAAAAGATAGATACTAAGTTCCTTTACTCATCCACCTATACTACAATAAGGAAATATACGAATGTAACCACAACTGTATAGTGTTCCCAAAAAGCTATTCTCTATCTAGGAATGTTTCACAATGTCTCCCTGTTTCCTAATAAGAAATTTAAATAGTATAAAATATTCTCTGTGCCTGGTGCTATTCTTTCCAAACTTACATAGGTGGAGATTTTTTGGAGGTTTTTTAATTTTTTTATGTTTGCATTGTTTTGTTTTATTTTGAAAAGAAATTTGGTTTCATTTCATGGATATTGATTTTTTTTGGTAAACATGGGACTTATTTATTTCATGAATGAGGTACTGCATGCACTTTTTTTTGGAACTAGGTCTTTTGGAATTTTCTTGATACCATGAGTTTATACACTTACTAGATCTGGTAGAGCTTTCTTATTTGTTGTAATGGGCTAGACATGTGTTGCATGTTCAAGTCATCTTGAATGTGATTACTTGACTTCTACTTGCATTACTTGATATGCACACAAAATGTTAAATACAATTCTATCTTTCCCCTAAAAATTCTCTTTCTAAAAAAATGTTAAATAAATTTATCCTACGACCATGGGTTTATGGACAACATGTTAAGATGTATCACACGGCATGCATATCATTGTGCTCAACAATAAATGAATATTTAGAGAAATAATATTCTAAAGTAATAAAATGATACATAATAAAAAAATTTAAAATTAAGAGAGATAAGAGTGATGCCTTCTCTTGCAGCAATTGGCAAGTGGGGGTGTCATCCTCCTCTGGTGGTTATTAGAGTTGGAGGAAGATGTCAACTCCCCTCTCACCAATTACCACAGGAAGGAATGCTGCACCTCCCTTTTTGCCAAAAACACATAAATAAATATTTCTGATATTATATAGTATTTTATTGAAATTTAGATTCCATACATATCACGTGATAATTGGGTAACTTGGAAATGCAAGTTAAAAATGGATCATTTTGTTATAAAAGTACAGTCAGAAGTGTATTGTTACAGACCTATTATTTAGGTTATTTGGAGGATAAGGAGTTTCTTTGGAGACATCGGACATAAAAAGGAAAATATCCAAGCTAACGTATCACTGATAAAATAATCATATAATTCTGGATCCATGTACATTCTCTATTGTAACTTTTCTCTCTGGGTCAATTACTTTTGAATCATCTTATGGTAATGATAAATAACCACATGGAGAAGTTTAAGAGCGTAGAGTTGTTTGAATGATTATTGGAACATGAGATTATTGTCTATAATTGGTCCTTTTGAGGGATTGAGGACTTCAGCAATTTTGTAGTCATTCACTTGCACCCATGCACTTTGTCTCATAATTTTTGTATTCTTTTTTGTGGACTGATGCTTTGCCTTTCTTTTATTCATTTGTTCCACTAGGTTTGAGTTTCCATTTTGTCATTTTATATGTGAGTTCTTTGATCTGAATCCTTTCCATTATCAGATGCTTGGTGAACAAGAGGTTCCTCATTGCTGGTGGGGGTGCACCCGAGATCGAGATGTCAAGACAACTTGGAGATTGGGCAAAGAAACTTCAAGGAATGGAAAGTTATTGTATAAAGGAGTTTGCTGAGGCTCTAGAGGTAATTCCCTACACTCTGGCAGAGAACGCAGGACTTAACCCTATAGCCATTGTGACCGAGCTGAGGAACCGACATGCCCATGGTGAGATGAATGCTGGAATCAACGTGAGGAAGGGACAGATAACAAATATCCTGGAAGAAAATGTTGTGCAACCTTTGTTGGTTAGCACTAGTGCAATTACACTTGCGACAGAGTGTGTGAGGATGATCTTGAAAATTGATGATATTATCACAGTAAGGTAGCCTTGAACGGGCCAACTGACACGATTTGGCGCTGTTGATTTTGTTCAACTTTCTTCGTCTCAACTTAAAATGTTTTCTAACTTTTTGTAGAACTGCCAACATGTGGTATTTTCCTGGTTTTTTCCACTTTGTTTCCGCATTTTTTTTATGCTGGTCCCCTGAATTTTGGCATTAGTGTTTCGCTGGTGTTTTCGTCTTGTAATGTGAGTGAGAATCCCTATAGCTTCGAAAACATTGTTCTGTTCTTTGTAGCTCTGCAGCAGTGCAGCGAATGATTTGATTCATCTGAAATTCGTGATCACGACCATGTGTTTACGTTTAGAGGCGCACGCTGCATCATTAATTGTTGGTGTCCGTCAAAAAAAACAAAATGTTGGTGTCCGATCTCATCGCAGGGCTGATGAAAAGGGGAAATGCAAGTCTTGCTAGCATCACCTCTCTCTGATTTAAATTTTTATTTTGAGATTTGAAATCCTTTTAGTTATTGACATGTTGAAATAAAACACATGCCATGTGGAGCAATATTTCCTGGCACTTCCTTATCTAGTCATAAATTACAAAATTTTCAAATTTTAATGCTTGAAATTATTTCCATTTATCATACAAAGTTTTGTTAATTTATTTTTTATTATATGAAATATTAATTTTTAAATTTATTTTAAAATATTAAAATGAGCACGATATTGCAGAAAATATAATTATTAAATAATGTTTCTGCTTGTGTTGAATATTTCTTTATTTCATTTTTAGCAATAAGGATAAAAGTGATATTTCATAATTATTGTAAGATAACAAAATTTTGGATGGAATTCATGTTAAGTTTGGAGAAGTTCATTAACTAAAATTTGAACAAATTTATGAATTGAAATTTCTAAATTTTTATCTTAAAAGTAAATATAAAAATTATAATTCAAAATGCGATAAAGCATCTCTTTCAACTTCTTCAGTTTATTTTTTCTTATATGTATCACCAATATTATTCTCATGTTATAAAGCAGTCAGGCATTTTTAGAAAATTATATTTACACGTTAAATTTTTTTATTTTATTTATCAATTATAAATAAAAAGATTACCTTTAATGAAACTATGTTGTTTTCTTAAAATAATCAATCAAATAACTACTACAATTGGATTATGTAAATTAAAAAAATCTAAGGATTCTAAATTCAAGTGTCTCGCTCTCCACCATTCTTAACAAAACAAAACCAGGATCTAAACGTAGGGAAAAAATCATATTAATATTGTTTGATCAGGAAGGGGTGAATGGATGTTGTATCAATAAATCGATTTTATGAGAGTCGTGGCAGTAATTTTAAATAAAAATAAGAAAGCACATACATAATAAAGTAAAAAAGGAGGAGAAAGAGAGTAAAAATAATGGTGACGAAGTTCAACCACACTTTAACTTATATTTTCATTCCGACTTTGAAATTATTGAAAATTTCACAACACCCTTCCTTGATTTGTAAGAAGAAAACATTTACACCACATTCTCTTTTGCTCAACGGAGAAATAAGACACCATCTCGCTTAGAAACTAAATCGTCTATACAAAAGGCACTACAACACTTCACTAATTGCTCTTTTATAATTTAAAAGCTCACATAAGAGAAGAAGAGAGAAAGAAACCACATTCTTCTTCGTTACATAATCACGCTTAGACGCTAAATCACCTATACAAAAAGCACTACAACATTTCACTAATCGCTCGTTTATAATTTAAAAGCTCACATAAAAGAAGAAGAGAGAAATATTATAATATTTACAATTTGAAGCACAACTTGACTTAACAAACACTTTGCCAAATTTTGTGGCGTCGCGACTTCCTTACGACAATAAGATCGACTTCCTTGCGGATGAATAACGTAACGATGAAGATTTAAAAAGTTAATTTGATAGATAAGTTTTAGTGGATATTTGGATAAAAAGTAAGAATTAAGAATATAATTTATTATTTTATGAGACATAAAATTATAGTATTTTTATAACTAAGCAAAATATTATAACTAATTAATATAGTATTTTTATTTTTAGAAGTAAGTAAATAATTTTATTTGTAATAGTCTTTTAATAATATATTAATAAATGAGTATACTTTCAAATATACGTGTGACATAGTATAATAACAATTGTAAAAATGAAACTAATGATACAATAAATTAAATTTTAATTATAAAATCTAATGCATAATAACAAGTATTGGTTAGGATAAGATTATTATAATTTTTTATTACAATATGATGAAATAGAAAAATTAAAAAGAAATTTGATTATTTATTAATAAATCCTGAGTATAATGTATAATAAATAAAATAAATATACTTATATTAATATTATAATTAAAATACATAGGTCTAAAAGTAGGACCTATGTGAAAAAAATAAAAAAAAATGAGTCCTTACTTCTTAGCAAGAACTAATTGTTCTTGCTAATAGTCGGAACAAGAGAACTTTAGTCACGTGAGCACCTTGATCAAAACTTTTATTCTCATGGCTCCCACCAAATTTTAGGCATATGTTTGGCAGAACTTTCTAGAGTAAAAGTTCTCAGGGCCTAAAAGTTCTCAGGGCCTATATATAATTGGCATTGCTGTTGGCGAGAACATATGATATCATTGTTACCTGGATTTTCTTTTCTATTTAGTTGCATGATTACAGTCTACATCTCTCACACACAAAATCGACTTATGTATATGTACTAATTCTAAACTTTTTTTTATCTAATTAGACAGATGACATAAACTCTTATCCAATTAGACTGATGCCATAAACTTTTATCTAACTAGACTGATGACAGCTGAAGCTTTACATCATTTTCCTTGTCGTCTCTCTGTGTTCTTCTTTATGAAAATGAATTCTGATCACATATTCTCAACGGAGAAATATATATATACATATATATATATATAAAGCTGGTGCATTAAGATCTTTATTTATATATATATATATATATATATATATATATATATATATATATATATATATATAAAGCTGGTTCATTAAGATCTTCTCAAGCCTCCATTATCATTTATCTTTTTCTTCCATTTTTTTGAATTTTTATTCATTTTAGACTTCATACGTTAGAAGTTAACCTATTAACCTATTAAACTTCTATTGTTATTAGCCTAATTACTATCTTGGCATTTATGGCCCTCATATTTTGCCATTTTTATAATTTTTACCGCCTGCCTCTTCTAATTACTATCATTAAGATTTAATTATCTTTTTTCAGTTAACCAAACTATAAAATTACCGTTAAAACCTTACCACTCTTTTGTTGTCACTATAATGATAAAGTAATAATTTTTCAATTTCATTTCTAATGACAGTTTCAAACTCTCCATAATTCAGCATGTTAATATTGTTTCCACTTTATATTTTTTTATGAATCCACTATTTAATTATTTTTAACGGTCATATTACTTACCCATTTGCATTTCAATTTAATGCTTAAAATAAAATAATTAAGCTCAAATCTCTTTCAATTCTTACGTTGTTGTCAATTCTACACATTTAAAAATCTATATATATATATATATATATATCTTTATAATTCCAATAAACATATATATATATATATATATATATCTTTATAATTCCAATAAGCATTCTTTCTCTCACCTTCTTTAGTTGCAACGTAATTCCTCTCTCTCTCTCTCTCACTAATGCACAAGCCAACGCAGAACAGTTTTCTCACCTTCTTACGTTGCAACTTGCAACATAATTCCTCTCTCTCTCTCTTCTTCTCTCTTTCCACAAGCCGGCGCAGAACAGTTGAAAAGTCGGACGTTCTGTTGATCACGCGAACGTACGTTCCATTGCGCCCCCCTATATTTTGCTTCGCTGTTTTGTGTGTCTATTCATTCTCACCACCTCCTCACGCGCCCCCCGATCCACTCATCCATCACCTGAAGCAACGCCCTCGACGTCCAGTGGCAGCCAGCGGCGACCGGTGGCAGCTACACGAGCTTCTTTTCCATCTCAGCGATCCGCTTACGTACCTCCTCAGGCCCTCCTCGACCCCTCACTCATTGCCCCTCGACGACCAGCAGCTAGGTGAGCTTCTTTTCCGTCGTTCGGAATTTGCAGTCGTCTTTATGTTAATTGTGATATACACCTGATTGGGGAACCAACACCGAGGCCGACGAGGATGCGGCCAATGATGAGCACGGCGACGTTCTCGGCGAAACCGTTGATGGCAGCACCAGCGAGGAGGACGACGGCTGCCTGCCAACACGTGGACACCTTCCTCCCGAACGACCTCGTGACCTTGGACGCAAAGAAGGAAGCCGCCAGGTAGACCAAAGACGTGAACATTTGTCAACGTTTGGCTGTTGAACTTGCTGGTCACTTGCAGCTGCTACTTCACGTACATGCCATGGAAGAACTTGCTCAGGAACGAGTCCATGGATGTCACTCCACCTTCAAAGTAATCCATGAATGATTATATATATACGTATCCAACATGTACAACTGATATTAATTAAGTTAAGATACAATGACAAACGAGATCCGAAAGATTACCTGAGATGCCGATGCCGTAGCCAAATATTAAACCGCCGTAGGAAGCAAGCTGATGATTTGGAATCACTCTCCATCCATATTTCATATTAATTAAAATATGAAATTCTCTTTTTTTTTTAAATTTCTAATTCATTTCCTCCACAAATTTATTAATAAAAATATTAACTTGTATTAATTAAATTGATAGTACACCAAATGTAACGGTCACGAACATGTAATGTATTTATATATCTTATACTTATATAAAGGTACAGGAGGTTACAAATTAATCTGCATTCAGCGTATCTATCTTTTTTTCTCAAATTTTTACTTATTTTTTAATGTTTCCCTGGAATATGAAATGGTGTCACAGTGCATATCAATTATTTTCTTTCGTGTTTAACTTGAACGGACGACCATCCAAACGACTTCAGTTTCTTCGTCGAAAGATCGTTTAAAAAGAGTATGTCCATCGACCTCCGTAGCAACCTCGAGCAACAGCCTGCCACAGCGTGGGCGCTCCTCCGGCTGACGCCTCGTGGACCCTCGGATGCCTTCCACAGCGATCGCGCCGTGTGCTTCATGCAGATGAAGCCCGTAGACCACGCCGCCGCGGCCGAGTGCTCCCTTGCCTTCCAGGCGCAGCCTAGCTTCCCCCAAGCGCTCCTCCGCCGAGCCCGCGCACTTGAGGCTCGTAGGCGTTATGAGCTCGCGTTGCAGGACGTCCAGGCTCTTGTCTCTGCTGATCTTGACAAACGCTCTCGACCTTGCCCGCCAACTCCGCGCTGCCCTCTCAACCCATCTACGAGGTTGAGGCTGCTCTGTTGCTGCGGCTCTGGTTCCACAGCAGGTTCCCGACGAAGCAATTCTCGTAGTCCGTCGCGTTCATCATTATGATGAGAAGACAATAAATGTTTGAGAACACGTCGTACTTCGTTATTCTTAATTAATCGTCAATGATATTTCATCGCTTGCATTTATTTAATGTGTGTGAAATCAGCTCTTGAGTTACGTACACATGTAGAGCGAATATTTAGTAAGTCTAATTGAATTTTAATAAGTGTGTCATCTCTATTAGAGATCAAGCATAACGAATGTATATCCGTGATGGGCCATGTTTGAGAACATGTCTGAGCATAGAGTTTTAGCTGATAACCACCGGAGGCCGGCGTCGTCCATCGTGAGGCCCGTTTCTTGCAACAGCAAAGCCCAGTTGTTGACGACGACGACGGCGACGTCTGGCCTGCGCACCAGTGCAATTATATATATATAATATCTAACAATTTCTACTTAGACCATTTCATCTCGGACCTTTCTCTCGCTACCTCTCCCTCACTCTTGACTCCAGCCGTCAGGTGGTTCGATCCGAATGCAAGCGATCGGATCAGCCGCTTGTATGGAAAACACCTGTCGAAAGTTACGACGGGTAGACTCCGGTCAGAGTTTTCAACGGGGATCTCCCATCTGAACTTCTAAGAGGACTACTTTCGAAATTTTCGATGAATGTTTCCGTTGAAACTATCAACAATTTAGTGCATCCGTCGAAATATTGTTACCGACGATAGTTATTCCGACGACTCTCTTCCTATCAGAAAATGAATTTTTCGATGAATTTCACGAGAGTTCCGACGGACATTAAAAATCTTGTAGTGGTAATATACATTTACACATACATGTATGAATATTAAGATATAAATATAAGAAAGTTTCTTCAATAAAATACTAAAACTTTTCAAAGATATAAAATAATTTAGTTCTATTATAATAAAAAATTTATAAATTAATTAATTAAAATTGCGCGAAGCGCGAAGAGGTTCCCTATTTCATACATGTGTCTAGTGCTCCACATTATCACTGGAGCATCAGGCACATCATGTTAATGCGCTGATCACCTCACATTCCTACCTCCGCCATGGAATGGAAATTAAGCCATATCCAACGAAAATTAATTTCCATGATAGAAACTGTAACGTCCTCCACATCATTTTGATGAAAAGAAAATGGAAACTTTTTTTAAAATGTGGGACCATTTGGTCTTTGCAGGCAACGAAAAAAAAAAGGAAATAATAATAAATGACATGAGCCACATAAGAGGAGAGAGAAGACTATCATCTTCTACTCTCCCGACAGGGATGTTCAGTGAGTCGAGTCGATCCGCGAACTCGATGATCCGGTGGTCGGATCAGTCGGGTTGGAGTTTTACAATTCGAGTTGACCCGACCCAACCCAATTGATCTGATTTTTTTAAAAAAAAAATCTTCTTTTTTTATTTAAACTTAAGCTTATATTTTATTTAAAAAATTTAAAAAATTGAATAAAATATTTTAAGCACAAAAATAACATTAAATGGTTTAAAACTTTATTTTATGCTTTAAAATAAATATTAAATAATATTTTTTATATCAAATAAATATAAAAAAATAAAAAATTAGGTGGCATGACCCGACCCGAACCAGGTTGGGTTGGATTTGCCCCACCCCCCCTCCCACCAAAAAAAACCCTTTGACCCGATCCGACGGGTCGGCTTAAGTTTGTTCACGGGTCGGATCTACTTCGAACATTTTGACATGGGCTAGTAAAAGATCGGTTCATTGTGAACGACGTAACGAGTGTCGAACGCAAGAAAGGATATCGGTCCACATTTTGACATGTTTGTTGGCGACCTATTCCAGCTCTGATTCACGCCGATCTTTCTAGTGGTGAGTTGTGTATCATCCTCAAGTCGATTAAGTTTATTTTGAGAGGTTTTGAATGTGTTTTACTCCCAATGACCGAGATTGGAATTTTCTAGCAACCTTTTCAGCAATCTTTCCAATGAGTTTGACGGAGGGCTTCAGCCAAGTTCACCATCACATTTTGGTAGGTGCACGCATGAGGGAGAAATGTATAAAAAAATTAATCACAAATTACTTGTAGATTCATGATTTTGGTTTTGATCGTCGGCGGTATTTCCGCAACTCGTCCTCGAGTGCATTGGTAAGCCAATGAAAATGCATAGTAAATTTAATTTCAGATATGAAACTAAATTTAATTAATTTTATTATGCTACTAATGAAGAAGGCGATCGTTAGTGTCTGACGTTCGGCGGGTTTGGTTTCGATTTTCGAAAGCGGGAGGATTCGTTTATTGTGATAAGGATATGATTGGTGATTGAAACTATTCATAAGATTTAATTTTATAAATTAATAAGAATTAGTCATAGTGTTTAATTTGAATTGTTATATGATTAATTGGATATGATAGGCGGTTGTCCGTTGGGGAGTTGAGTAGAATATTATTAGTTGGCGATTTCTTCTCCCTTATTGGTAAGCATATTAAAATCCCATAGTGTTGAGCAATTTATGAAATTAGTTTATATGTGTGTTATAATGCATTAATTATGAACTTAGGTAAAATATTTATAAATTCTAACTACGTACCAAGATGTCATTAAAAAAGATAAATGAATTAAAGGATTAATGATACATAAAAGTGATAAATGTTCTGAATGATAAACTTATGTTTTTAAATAAAGTTTAAATGAATGTAATAGGTATTTCTTTTTTTGATCGGATTTAGACGGAAGGTAGTTGAGACTTGACGTAATTCAAGGTGAGTGGGTTTATCCATAAGATAGTGACGATGGCATTCGAGCAATTACATGTTTCTTTTTCATGCCGATATGAAACGAACTTTATTTGATTTGATGTGCGTAATGCTTTTATGTGTATGAATGCCTCAGTATGCCCTTGAAATGATTGTTGATATGTTACCTTACTACGATGATGAATTATAAATGGTATGGTTTTATGAGCGAGACTTTTTACGTATTGAAAATGTCACTAATTATGGTGCACTTAGATATGTGTTAAATTGCATTCATGCATTGTATGCCAAAATTATTTTTGCATGACTTACCTCGGATGTCTGATCAACATCGAGATGACCGTTTGGGGATGGTAATAATCTTGGCATGAAATAGAGCTTGAGGAGTGGATGTTATAGTTCTTGGCATAAAATAGGGTCTAAGGAGTGAATGTTATAGCTCTTGGCATGAAATAAGGTATGAGAAGCGATATTATTATCCGATAGGTAACTTAATAAAAAAAAATATCCATTGGCATTGTTAGGATTTTTCTTGAGAGAAATTACGCATCGCGAGAAAACCCGAGAAATTTAAGGTGACGCAGAATTGTATTAGATGGAAGAAACAGAAGAGGATTACAAGATCAGATTGATCCAGGATTATCCAGGATGGTCTTACAAGCCTTGATTACAAGTCCTTTTATAGGGCCTTGGAGAAACAATTCCTACTCTAACTTAAGGACCTAATCCTACTAGGCATGTAAGTCCCTTCTCTAGAAAAACCTCCTTGGACTAGGAGTAGAAATCTGACTTCCTGAAGACCCTTGAAGATCTCGACCAACTTGAATTCCTTCCTGGAATCAAATTGGGTCAGGCGCCCACCACGCCCGGGCGCGCCCTGGCTGTCCAGTCCGAGTCCCACTCGGACTGGGACTCCTCCAGGCGTCCCTGCTGTCTTCAAGTCTTCCTCCACGTCCAGACTCCATATTCAAGTGCTCTTCGGTCCAAAAGGGAACTCGGCCCTCCAAGAATCCGCCATATCCTTCTCGATATCGAAAACCGGCCGACTCCTATTCCTACTAGAAGTAGGAATCCTTTCGACCTTGCACTTCTCGTCCAAGTATCTCTCGAAGTCTCTCTATTACTTCTTTGGATCCAAACAGATTTCCAGTTAAAGTATGATTCAATGCATTATTTAACAAATCTCCACCTTGAATTGAATCCTACAATCAGATATCTAACACTCTCTGTCGCCGCCAATCCCTGTTCTGATTTTTTTTTACAACCTTGTCAGACGCCCTATGACGAAGTTCACGAGTATGTAGACTCGATCTTACTTCTTCCAGAGTAATTGTGTCTCTTCCGATGATAACAGATTGTATAAAATTTCCGTACGACAGAGGAAGAGACACCAACAGAAGTAGGGCAGCATCTTCATCCTCAATCTTCACATCTATATTTCGTCCAGTAAATTTCTCGATGTTGACGTTGTGCGATGCCATCTCTACGCCTGACGGAGGATCGATGATGAAGCCTCGCTCTGATACCAATTTGTTAGGATTTTTCTTGAGAGAAATTACGCATCGCGAGAAAACCCGAGAAATTTAAGGTGACGCAGAATTGTATTAGATGGAAGAAACAGAAGAGGATTACAAGATCAGATTGATCCAGGATTATCCAGGATGGTCTTACAAGCCTTGATTACAAGTCCTTTTATAGGGCCTTGGAGAAACAATTCCTACTCTAACTTAAGGACCTAATCCTACTAGGCATGTAAGTCCCTTCTCTAGAAAAACCTCCTTGGACTAGGAGTAGAAATCTGACTTCCTGAAGACCCTTGAAGATCTCGACCAACTTGAATTCCTTCCTGGAATCAAATTGGGTCAGGCGCCCACCACGCCCGGGCGCGCCCTGGCTGTCCAGTCCGAGTCCCACTCGGACTGGGACTCCTCCAGGCGTCCCTGCTGTCTTCAAGTCTTCCTCCACGTCCAGACTCCATATTCAAGTGCTCTTCGGTCCAAAAGGGAACTCGGCCCTCCAAGAATCCGCCATATCCTTCTCGATATCGAAAACCGGCCGACTCCTATTCCTACTAGAAGTAGGAATCCTTTCGACCTTGCACTTCTCGTCCAAGTATCTCTCGAAGTCTCTCTATTACTTCTTTGGATCCAAACAGATTTCCAGTTAAAGTATGATTCAATGCATTATTTAACAAATCTCCACCTTGAATTGAATCCTACAATCAGATATCTAACACTCTCTGTCGCCGCCAATCCCTGTTCTGATTTTTTTTTACAACCTTGTCAGACGCCCTATGACGAAGTTCACGAGTATGTAGACTCGATCTTACTTCTTCCAGAGTAATTGTGTCTCTTCCGATGATAACAGATTGTATAAAATTTCCGTACGACAGAGGAAGAGACACCAACAGAAGTAGGGCAGCATCTTCATCCTCAATCTTCACATCTATATTTCGTCCAGTAAATTTCTCGATGTTGACGTTGTGCGATGCCATCTCTACGCCTGACGGAGGATCGATGATGAAGCCTCGCTCTGATACCAATTTGTTAGGATTTTTTTTGAGAGAAATTATGCATCGCGAGAAAACCCGAGAAATTTAAGGCGACGTAGAATTGTATTAGATGGAAGAAACAGAAGAGGATTACAAGATCAAATTGATCCAGGTTTATCCAGGATGGTCTTACAAGCCTTGATTACAAGTCCTTTTATAGGGCCTTGGAGAAACAATTCCTACTCTAACTTAAGGACCTAATCCTACTAGGTATGTAAGTCCCTTCTCTAGAAAAACCTCCTTGGACTAGGAGTAGAAATCTGACTTCCTGAAGACCCTTGAAGATCTCGACCAACTTGAATTCCTTCCTTGAATCAAATTGGGCCAGGCGCCCACCACGCCCGGGCGCGCCCTGGCTGTCCAGTCCGAGTCCCACTCGAACTGGGACTTCTCCAGGCGCCCCTGCTGTCTTCAAGTCTTCCTCCACGTCCAGACTCCATATTCAAGTGCTCTTCGGTCCAAAAGGGAACTCGGCCCTCCAAGAATCCGTCATATCCTTCTCGATATCAAAAACCGGCCGACTCCTATTCCTACTAGAAGTAGGAATTCTTCCGACCTTGCACTTCTCGTCCAAGTATCTCTCGAAGTCTCTCTATTACTTCTTTGGATCCAAACAGATTTCCAGTTAAAGTAGGATTCAATGCATTATTTAACAAATCTTCACCTTGAATTGAATCCTACAATCAGATATCTAACACTCTCTACCGCCGCCAATCCCTGTTCTGATTTTTTTTACAACCTTGTCAGACGCCCTATGACGAAGTTCACGAGTATGTAGACTCGATCTTACTTCTTCCAGAGTAATTGTGTCTCTTCCGATGATAACAGATTGTACGAAATTTCCGTACGACAGAGGAAGAGACACCAACAGAAGTAGGGCAGCATCTTCATCCTCAATCTTCACATCTATATTTCGTCCAGTAAATTTCTCGACGTTGACGTTGTGCGATGCCATCTCTACGCCTGACGGAGGATCGATGAAGAAGCCTCGCTCTGATACCAATTTGTTAGGATTTTTCTTGAGAGAAATTACGCATCGCGAGAAAACCCGAGAAATTTAAGGCGACGAAGAATTATATTAGATGGAAGAAACAGAAGAGGATTACAAGATCAGATTGATCTAGGATTATCCAGGATGGTCTTACAAGCCTTGATTACAAGTCCTTTTATAGGGCCTTGGAGAAATAATTCCTACTCTAACTTAAGGACCTAATCCTACTAGGCATGTAAGTCCCTTCTCTAGAAAAACTTCCTTGGACTAGGAGTAGAAATCTGACTTCCTGAAGACCCTTGAAGATCTCGACCAACTTGAATTCCTTCCTGGAATCAAATTGGGCCAGACGCCCACCACGCCCGGGCGCGCCCTGGCTGTCCAGTCCGAGTCCCACTCGGACTGGGACTCCTCCAGGCGCCCCTGCTGTCTTCAAGTCTTCCTCCACGTCCAGACTCCATATCCAAGTGCTCTTCAGTCCAGAAGAGAGCTCGGCCCTCCAAGAATCCGCCATATCCTTCTCGATATCGAAAACCGGCCGACTCCTATTCCTACTAGAAGTAGGAATCCTTCCGACCTTGCACTTCTCGTCCAAGTATCTCTCAAAGTCTCTCTATTACTTCTTTGGATCCAAATAGATTTCCAGTTAAAGTAGGATTCAAGGCATTATTTAACATGCATGAAATAGGGCATGGTCATAGCTCTTGGCATGAAATAAGGCCTGAGGAGCAAGTACGCGTGCATGACCCCATGAATAACGATCGTGTAAGACGGTGAAACATAAAAATAAACTTTCTTGCATACATGACATGCATGTGGATCATTTTCATTTGAGTTTTATTGATTCTCGCAAGAAGTTGTTTTCTAAGTTTTTAAGATTTATGGATTTTCATTACTCACTGAGGATGCTCACCCCTCTTATGTAATTTTTTTCAGGTATTGAATGAAAGTCTTATTTGCTTGACATGAAATAAGAAATGTAAGAGGGCTAGGGATTGACCACGTGTGAGAGCAGTGATTGTGACTTTTGGTTACTTTTGTATTTCATTTGCTTCTTATACGAATTATTAACTGGAAGAATGTTGCAAATGGTTTGGAGTTGTTGAATTAGTAGTGTAGAGCGATGAACGTGAGGATATATGATTTACTAGATATGGCTCGTAGTTTTGATTTGAGAGTGAGCTTGTGACTCACTGTTTTGGACTTGAGTTCCACCTTTTGATTTCTACTATAAATTGTCAGAAATGATTTTTATAATTGCTCGTATGGTTAAACTTTTGAATTTGAAATGCTTATGATGAATCATATGAAATATTGTATATCATGTATGGACGAATTTGTGCATACGTCATACCAAAATTTTTGAAAATTTTTAGACTTAGTTTATTTCGAACGCTGTCCTTTTTCAGTTGAATATTTGAATTTAAATTCAAATATTTTGTTTTACTATTTCACCCCCTTATAATGCCTAATGGAGAGTTGGGAGTTACATAAATTTCTCCAAGGGCTATATTTGGATGTGAGGATTTAACCTACAACTTAACTAAATTGTATGAACTTCTGTCAAACATTAGTACTTTTTGGTGGGACTCAATTGAATCTAAATTTTGGTCAACTCAATTGAATCTAAATTCTGGTCAACTCAAAAGTTGCACCAATTTAGTTCTTATCGAACTCAAGAACTTGGCAGTTGAACAAATGAACTCATCCTTTTGTTTTTTTTTACCTTCAATTTTGTGCTGGGTCCCACGCGTTGATGAGGGAAAAAATAGAACGAGGTATACAGTCTAATAAACTATTTAAAGTTAATTTAAAATATTATCACTTTTTTAAAAAATGTATTTATTTAGGAAATTTATTTTATTTGTTAAATGACCTTAAGTGTAATAAATATACATTTTTAAGATAAAATTTAAAATAAATTTAATATTTTAATTAGTTATTAATTAATTTAGTATTACTTAAGATTAATTTAATTGAAATATTACTCAAAGTTGTTACTTTGTTAAAAAAAAGTCTATTATATAATTTTACATTTAATAATTTTTTATTCTATTACTATTAATACAAATTATATTACATTTTCATAAGATTTATATATAATAAAATAATATATAAATTGTCTTTTAATTCATCCGAACTAAAATATCAAATCGTCTTTTAATTCTAGTCACATTTTTTTATCAAAACATCATAATTAAGCCAGCTAATCAATTCCACATTAATTCTTTGACTAATGTTAGATATTGCTAGAATATTTATAACAAAAATATGCAGAACGAATCAAAATATTCTTTGAAAGTAGTGACGACAAAAGCGTCGAGTAAAATACAATCATAGTTATCCAATTTAAGAGATTTTCCCAGTGTGATCATTCAATTTCACTTTGTAATACCATTCAATTTTAAAAATGTTTCAACCACGATCATCGAGATCGATTATCATCAGCCAATCGTTGATATGACGTTAATGTGGATGATTACGTGACATCACATTAGTATTGTCTCTCTCCTTCGTGTCAGCTTTAAAAAAAATTAAAATATCATGTTAGTATTTTTTTCTCTCATCTATCCATACTTAATTTTGTATATGCATGATCACTCAAATTTTCAAAATTTTTGAAACAATCATTCAACTTTTCAAAATTTCAATCATGATCATCATTAGAATTTTTAAAAAATATAAATAACGAAATAAATATAATAATAAATAAATAAAAGTACTTAAATTGACTAGGCACGATTTAAGCACGACCTAATCGGGTCAAGCCATTCAATTTTTTATGTGCATTAAATATATAATAAGGTTATTTCCTAATTAAATCTCTCCTAAATTATCGTAATTTTTCGCATCTAACATCAAAGTATGAATTTAATTTTTCGGATTCTTGAACTATCGCAAATTTTTCACTTTAATTCTTCCGTCAACTTCTGTTAAGTTTTTTATTATCTCTGCTTTTTCTCATTTATGAAAAGACTAAGTTACCCCTCCCTCCAAGATTAAGTTTCTTATTGATGTGTTTTGGAGGGAGGGATAATTTGCTCTTTTCATAAATGAGAAAAAAGCAAAGATAATATAAAATTTAACAAAAGTTGACAGAATTATTAAAGTGAAAAATGCTTGATAATTTAGGGATAAAAAATTAAGTTCATACTTTATGATTAAATGCGAAAAATTACGATAGTTTATGAGAGGTCTAAGAAAATAATTTTATATAATATTATAATAATTAATATTATTAAATTATGTAAATAAAAATTTAGAAAAAAATTAAACACATTGTATTTTTGCCCAAAATTTGGACTAATAAAATTGTGATTAGTAGATCTATTAATAAAATTATTTTAAAATAAAATTAATTATTATGGTTAAAGATTTAAAAATATATATATAAGTAAAATATATTATGATTAAGTTTTGGCTCAATACATCGCTATATGTCGGATGAGCACCTCGTTGGATGACCCCAAGGCCAATCCAAATCATAGTGGACCATCCAGCTGGGTATTGGGTCACATTTAATGGAGTATTTGAGTCGAATCATAATCATGATATTTTTTATTTTATATATTAAATCTTTAATCATACATTATAATTATTTTATATATAAAATATAATTTTATTAGATATCTAATTATCATAATATCGTATATTATAATATTTTCATTTTTATTAATTCCAAAATTTAGGAGGAAATGTATATGTACTTTATTTTTTCTAATATTTAAAATAATTTAATACTATTAATTATTATAATATTATATGTTTAATGTACATAAAATTTGACGGCCCGACTCGACTAGATCACGCCTAAACTGTGTCGAGTGTATCTAAGTGCCTTTAGTTTTATTTATTATTATTATTAGTAGTAGTAGTAGTAGTAGGTATTATTATTATTATTATTATTATTATTATTATAAGTTTTTAATGACGATCATGACTGAAATTTTGAAAAGTTGAATAATCATGTTTGAAAATTTTGAAAAAATTAATGACCATGTAAATACAAATTTAAGTTTGGGTAGATGAGAAAGAAAAATAAACTCATGTGGAGAAGAAAGAAAATGCTAACGTGATGTCACGTAATCATTCGTGTCAATGATCCACCTGTTGACTAGCGATAACCGACCGCGATGATCGTGGTTGAAATGTTTCTAAAGTTGTATGACCGTAATATTATAAAGTGAAGTTGAATGATGATATTGGGAGTACCCCTAAGTCAAATGATCATAACTGTAATTTACTTCAAAAGCCTCCGTCCGGAAACAGTTCATTTCTTTATGTAGTTAGAAGATAATCATCACCTTAATTCTTAAAATAGTATATGATTTATTTATTGGTATAGTAATATTAAGTCATGAATAGTAAGTTTATCTTATTCTCATATCTCATTAGTTATATATATTTAATTCATAAATAATTAAAGTTTTCTTGTTTTTTCTCTTAATTTATTGATTTTGTTCTAATTTGATTTTGTTTTCAACTATAAGCAAAAGTGGAAGCTTATTTATTGAGCATGAAAATTAATTTGTAGTCAATAGATTCACGTTTTAAAATTTAAAAATGATTTTTTTATTATAACATGATTCTGTTTATATTCTTCAAGATGGGTTCCAATTAAGCTCTGAAGCACGGAATGAGTGGATTAGTCGTCTCATATATATTTACCACAAGAGTCATAAAAATATAATCACCTTTGCATTTAGGTTGGGACTAATGTGTCATCTTAATGTTACACGTGATGTAATTAATATGTCAAACGATGTAATACTCATATTTCATTTACTTTTGTCTGTTATTATTTATTGTTTGTTTGTAGGAAGATTAGCTTCCCATTTAACTGCATGGGAGTTTATAAGAAGTTAAATAACAAATTGTCCCTTCAAAGTTATGTACACTTGGGAAAAATAATTTATTTTTTATTTGCATATTTTTTTCATTTGAAATCCCTACAATCATATGAGATATTCTAATTTTGTAGGTAAGAAACAAGAAATGATGGACGAGTTATATACTATTCATTGTTTAACATACTAAAAAAATCGATAATTTCATAACTTATTATTAAATATCTAAATATTTATAAGGAGAGGTAAAAATAAAATAACTGTAAAAAATTGTCTTACCTTTGACTCAAAAAAAAAAAACATATGTTGTTTGGACTTTGGATTTCAAGAAAAAACTTTTTGGACGTCTTGCTCACTTCAAGAACCAGCTATCATCTTTTTGGCTCTCATGTGTTTTGGTATTGGGTTCAACATAAATGGCAAATTGCTCCAAACGACATGCGTTAGAATCATTTGTACTACTACAACTAAAATGACATTTGCCAACAATCTTATAAAATAACTTATTTTTCGCAGAAAAAAAACAGTTTATTGGGGACCCATTTATCATAGTCAAAAGCATACCATTCAAGACAAACTAAATTAATCAGGGACAACATTTTTTAACACCAAAGTGATAACAAAAAAGGACTCATAAAATAAAACATAATCGGAATCATTTATCATTGATATTATAATTATCCTTTTTTTTCATTTTTGTGAGTTGTTCTATTATTCAAGAAAAAAAATAATTTTGGGGGGCTTTTTGGGACACCTCTAACTAGAAAGAGACAATGGCAGGTTTAATCTGCTTCTTCGATCTGCACACGTCTCTCATGTTGATTTGTATATACCTTGTCTAGAGTCTACTAAACTTAAATCAATTTGAACTCTAGGCCTAAGAGGTGGCCATTTATTCTAACATCCATAGGAATGGTGTAGCGTAATGGCGTACATTGACACATCGTGATTCAAAGATCAATGGGTCACGAATTCAAATTCACTTAACTTTTAATTTCTTTGCATTAGGTCTGTGGTACCGGAAAAAAAATTAACATCTCTATTCCTAATATTGGGATTAATTATGCTTGTATATACTAGTTAGAAGCATATAAGTTATTCTTCTTATTTTTTCTAAATAAAATCACTGATGAACTAGAATAGTCTAGAAAAAAAATAAAATAATAATTTTGTCAGATAAAAAAATTCTTATATTGGATAAGTAATTCTCCATGGTGAACAAGAATTCTCAGCTTTTACTCTGACTGTTCTTTCTTTTTGTACAAGGACCTCTCTTATGAAAAGTAGTGGTAATCAAAAGCCATTGTAATTATTTGTGCATTCTGATATCATCGAACTCTTCTCACTTAATTAACAATTGCATTAAAGTTATTAACAATTAGCTGGTAAAGCGGATTAAATCTAGAGGAGTGAGATTAATTAGGGTTCGAGAGTACAATTGTTGAAAGAGGAATGGACCTTTTAACGTTCTAAACTTTCCTCATTATTAATCATTTTTAAAAGGTCTCGTTATTTTTAACAACGATATATTATAAAATTAGTCGCATTGTTGTTTTTAATTAATCAAAATTAAAAAAAAATCGATTACGTGCTTCGATCATTCATTCTTAAGACGCATTAATAAAATTGGCGAAGTTTGAGCTCGGCGGATCCGGACATATTTTAATCCCTGATCTCCTCTTGCCATTTAACGTGCACATATATTTTAGGACGAGGCGACGTCACAATTCCGGAGATCTCGCCACATCGATCTCTACTAATAATAAGTGTTCATAATATTTTATTAAGAGAGATTAGTATTTTAATCTAATTAAATTATAATATTTGTATACATGAATCGTTAATATCTGACTAATTCAAATCAAATTAAAGAAGATAACGATATTTTTCTAACAAAATTGACGACGAGGGATTTAGAGACCTAAAATAAAATTTATCTTTTGAGACAAAAATAATATTTATATGTTAATTTCTTTTGTAGATTTTTTATACGTAAATATATAATTTGTTTTTTTCACAACTAATCACTTCCAGAGTTAATAATAAGAAATATTTTTTATGCAATTAGTCACCAGGAATAAATTGCTCTACTTATGATAAAAGTTAACTGAGATGTTGTTAATCCTGGAAAATAGGGGAATAATCAGAAAACGAAAAAAATAAAGACATTTTAGTCTTTGTGAATTATTACAACTTGTGTATATAATTAATGTAAGTGAGATTAGAATAATATTAAATATAAACCTTATATTAAATATTAATTTAATGTTACTAGTAAATAATCTGATATTAATTATTAAAATCTATAGGGTCTAGGCCACAAACGAAAGTTTTGCTGGCTTGGCCCTCAAGCAGAGTCTCAGACTATTAACCTTCAAAGATCTTCGAGCATGATCCATATTAATTAATTGTACTAATTAAACTTAATTCCAAGCATGATTATTAGTTATCCACTACATGCGCAAGGCACCACTTTGTTTAATTAATGCGGACTTGTGGCCAAGTATGCTTTAGAACATGCATCTTTCCAATTATTGATCTACATGTAAGGTTTAATTAATGCAAGATTAGTTTACCACCGTCGTCCAAGTTGCCATTTTTGAACTGATAAGATCCTCCTCATGACGCATAAGTTGATGAATGAATGCGGATTGATTTAATTAGTGGTTAACAAATCATTCATTCATTAGTTTTATAATGACACTTCGAATTCTTTAGTAGGCATCAAAGAACAAGTTGGGGAAACGTCAACATTTTGAAAGTGGAGAAATTTCTCTAGTCTTAATTGTGACCTTCATCCATGTCACAATTGTTTTTTTTTTACAATTATATATATATTCGGCAAATAGTATAATTCACCTGTCCTAGTGATCACCTGATGTTGCTGCATGCGGAAGAAAACAAAGAACCAAACGTAATTTTCACACCCAACACCACCTTTCTTTTCTTCTATATCCTTCATTAATCGGGACACAAATATATACATCATACAATAATATAAAAAATATAAAATCATTAATATTTGTATGCAATGCAATAATATTTTTAATAGTACATGAAACATTCATTGTGCACAATAATTTCGGTATATGTTACAAGTACTAAGATTACTAGTGATATCAATATATTTATCCATTTATTTTTCGGCATAAAGAAAATAATATTTTTTTGTTTCTCTCATGCACCCACGTAACCCCTCCCATTTCCTCTCATATTCCCACCGCTGAGGCGCTATAAATTCCTAGCCTTCCCAATCCGCCCTTATCCCTCGCCCAAACGGCAGCTTACAAAAAGCGTCCACTTCCCCACTATTAATCACACAACTAATCATAACTTTTTTGCTTACTATTGGTAATAATTTAAGTAAAGAACATATCAAATAATAATAAGAAACAGGAGAAGGAGAAGGAAGGAAGAAGAAGAACCGAGAAGCCGATGGGTCTCTCCGGTCACCTCCACGACGTCTCCGGCGACTCCATCCCGCTACTCTTCCTCGCCGCCGTCGCCGCCTCCATCTCCTACCTCCGCTCGCTCCTCCTCCGCCTCGTCCACCTGCAGCACCTCGTCTCCGCCTCCGGAGCCGGCGCCGAGGCAGAATCCCTCGGGTCCGGGCTCGCCGGCCTCGTCGTCCTCGCCGACCACCTGGCCTCCAGCCCCGCCTTCACTTTCGCCCTCCCGGATCCGTACTCGGAGGCGGTGGGGGCACGGCGCTGCCCGGCGCCGGAGTGCGTGGTCTGCCTTTGCAGGCTCGGGGACGGCGATCGGGTGCGGAGGCTGCCGTGCCGCCACGTGTTCCACCGCGAGTGCATCGACGGGTGGCTCCGCCAGATGAACCTCAGCTGCCCCCTGTGCCGGTCTCCTATCGTTCCGCCGGAGCTCCGATCGGCGACCGATCGCCGGATCGGGACGGAGCTCGTCGCCTGGCTCTCCGCCTCCTCCTACTGATCACGCTTATTTGTCATGATTCCAACTTTTTTTTTTCAAAAAAGGTTTTATAATTTTTTATTTTTTATTTTTTATTTTTCATTTTTATGTCGCTCTTTTTTGGGCCCTTTGGGAGTAATTATTAGTTGTGGCCTATCAGCACCTTATTGTTTGTATTTTCCTCCTTTTTGGAGGTTTTTTTGCTCTCTTTTTTTCGTGTTGTTTTGTCCCTAATAATCTTAAAGGGTGTTTAATGTTCACGGGAAATAACAAAAACATGGTTTAATGTTTTTTTATTATGCTGCTTCTATGCCTTCTTTTATGGTCATCATCGGATCCTTAGTTTTTGGATATTAACTTGTTGATGGTAATTATTAGATTTTTTTCTCGTTTGCTGCGTTGATTGAATCCATATTGGGCTTTGCATAAATATTTTGCATGATTATATTTATAATAGTAATAGATTTTTGCATTAAAAAATGAGCCGTTAGAGATCGATGGATAGAAACTTTTTCTAATGCCTTGAACAGATCAATGAATGAAAGATAAATTTCGAAGGACCAAAAAAACATAACTTTGGACACAATGTATGGTGTTGCATGTTATGCATGACGAATTATTAGCAATTTCAGTTCAATCAATTTCTGAATAATTTCGATATTAATTATTAATAATTATAGTTCAAAAATCCCTTTGTATAGGACAATACAAGTTTGGAAGGGTCTATTATTATTATTATTCTTCTTCTTCTTCTTCTTCTTCTTCTTCTTCTTCTTCTTCTTCTTCTTCTTCTTCTTCTTCTTCTTCTTCTTCTTCTTCTTCTTCTTCTTCTTCTTCTGAATAATTTTGATATTAATTATGAATTATTATAGTTCAAAAATTCCTTTGTATAGGACAATACAAGTTTGGAAGGGTCTACTTATATTATATTTTTTTACACATTCTAAATAAATATTACTTTATGTCTAATTGAAATCATACTATTTCAAGAATAAATTTGGACCTGCAGGCTATGACAACAATTTTGATAGTCTTAACTAGACAATTTTTTTGACTAATCAGTGCCTAAAAACTTATTTAATGGTAGTATATACCTTTCTAGTTGACTTGGCATATATTTGGTATCTGACGTGGATGCCATACAAATTATCTTTTTTTTTATTTTAGTATCCTTTCTATAAAATTAGCAAAATAAAATAAATTATAAAACAACGTTCCCATGATTCGAGTTACTGTTTGTACGACAAAAAAATAATATAAAAAATCTAATAGGCCTAATATTGGTAGAAAAAGTAGTCTTCCACTTTGATCATTGAATGAAAAGTTTTCAATTGCAACAAAAAAAACTTGAAAAATTCTCTCTTTTTTTCTATCCTTTTTGGTGGGTGGATGGGGAGCATTGTGAGGTGCGATCCAATTGTTGACTCGAGTTAATTAACAAATAAAGTTGAATCGATTAAATTGAACAATCGGATCAAATAATACATCTCAAATCTACCATGTAAACATTGCTCTACAATAGCTATTTTCTCATAATCTCAATTACGATTTAATAGTACATCCTAATATATAGAGGACGATTCAATTTATCTCTTTCGATATGGATACCGCGAGGAAAAGATAATATCAAATAATTAAAATGGTATAAAGTCAAAATATCCAGAGCAAATCATAATAACATAAAAAAAAATTACTATGCACATATTCAAATTTTCTAGAACTTTAATTATCCTAAGACCATTAGCTATGAGGAGATAAAAATAATGAGATGTCCTTTTTGCATAACAACACATATATGCACTGAATCCAACATATGTGAGGTACTCAACCATCTAACTTTCCACGTCGGTATGTCTACGATGCATGTTAATTAATTAATTCACAAGAAAAGGTGAATTGATTAGTCCAAAGTTTAATCAGAGAAAAATTGACACCATCTATATTGTGTCGCTCTTGGCACAGTAATTTACACGAATGGTTCATCAATTTTGAGTTAATTTTTAATTGATTCCCAACTTCAATTTATAATCAGAACGTCCATCATCTTTTACTTTCTTGCACGATTAATCCTCTTGACCGGTGATAGTGAGTTTCCCGGTTGCCTTGCATACGTGGCCGATATGTCAGCCATTTCTCTCACATCCATGTCATTTAAGTCATCCACGTCATTTAATGCTCCAAATCAGGTAAATTACACGGATCGTCCCACAACTTTGATATTATTACACGATTGATCCACTTGTCAAGTAAAAAATAGTCTCTCGATTATCTTGCGAAGTGGCATAATAAAATATAATAAAAAAATTTAATTAGCTGACATCACATAATAAAAGATATTATAAAAATTTTAGGACGCGAACGAGCTGACAGAGAAGGGGTGACGGCCCCATCTCCAAGCTCGCCTTTTGGCGAGCTGGCATAAGGGGCGCCGACCCCTCTCTCCAAGCTCATCCACTAGCGAGCTTCACACAAGGGGGCGTCAACGCCCCCTCGCGAGCTCGTTGACGACCCTAAACAACTCATAGTTGAGAGACTATAAAAAATAAAAATGATAGGAACGTCGACGAACTTGCGAGGGGGCGTTAGCGCCCCTTGTGCGAAGCTCGCCAATGGGCGAGCTTGGAGAGGGAGGTCGACGCCCCCTATGCCAGCTTGCCAAAGCTTGGACAGGAGGCTGACACCCCTCCTCTGTCAGCTCGTCCACGCCCTGAAATTTTTATAATATTTTTTATTGTGTGATGTCCCCTAGTTAAAAATTTTTATTATATTTTATTATGCCACATCGCAAGATAATCGGGAGACTATTTCTTATCGGTCAAGTGGATCAATCGTGTAATAATATCAAAGTTGGAGGACTATTTAGAAATCGATTCAAAGTTGGAGGACGATCCGTGTAATTTACTTAGTTTGGAGACGTAAATGACGTGGATGAGAGAGAAATGGCTGACGTGTCGGCCACGTATGCAAGACAACCGGAAAACCCACTATCACCGGTCAAGAGGACTAATCGTGCAAGAAAGTAAAAGATGATGGACATTTTGGTTATAAATTGAAGTCGGGGGACCAATTGAAAATCGACTCAAAGTTGGAGGACCATTCGTGTAATTTACCCGTCAAGGCGGCGGCCGCGCTGAGTGCAGTAAAGAGCGGTGTTGTTTGTTTCGAGGTTAAGAAGGAGAATAAAATATTATTCTATTTTATTCTGCCAAACAGATCATTATACTACATAATTAGGGTGTTTACGGTCGGGTTTGACGGGTTGGGTTGGGTCCCCTATTTTTTGTGGCTGCGACCCGAACCGACCCGTTGGCCTGGTCGGGTCCCCTGTTTTTTGTGACTGCGACCCGTACCGACCTGACCCAGGCCGGGTTGGGTCGGGTCGGGTCCCCTGGTTGCAACCCGAACCGACCCAACCCGGGCCGGGCCGGGTCAGGTCGGGTTGGGTAACTCGACCATCCTTTTTCTTTTTTTCATTTATTTTTTAATATAATAATATTTATTATTTTATTTTAAATATAAAATAAAGTATTTTTAAATATAAAAAATATTATTTTAAATATTTATATACTTTTCTACATTTTAAATAATTTATTTCATATTTTTTAGATTTTAAATGATACAAAATTATACATTTAACTAAAAAATAATTAAAAAATTAAAAGAAAAAACCGGATCTATCGGGTCGGGTCGGATCAGGTCAATTCGAGTTGGAAAATCCTAACCCAAACCCGACCCGACCCTTGGTCGGGTCATGGTCGGGTCGGGTCGACCCGACCACCAAGGTCAGAGACCACCAAGGTCAGATTTCCGAGTTCACCGGGTCAACCCGACCCGGTGAACACCCCTATACATAATGATGAAATGATAAATTTATCATTTATAAAAATATTATTTCATTGAATAGTAACTTTTTAAGAGATAAAGTATTTCACCTTTTTACTAGAATTGCTTATTCCTTCCTTAAATTCTAAGAAAATTTATATTCTGTTAGAATAAAGACTTTTAACCTCTTAACAATTATTTTCAAACCAAACAATGCCTACAAGAATAACATGATTTTGCTATGAAATGTATTTGTCATAAATTTCTTCAGAATTTGCCGCTAAAATCACTAGTGAAGAATTTGCGACAAATTGATCCTTTTGTAGTTAGAAAATTGCCAAGATGAAAATTCCAAAAGGATGGTCAAAAGACATTTGAAAAGTTCATTTGTTTAAGGTGAACTCTCTGATCCGAAATTAGACTTCAACTTCATATGATTGTCTTTATGGTTCTTTCTTCATAAATTTTGAAATTTACATGGTCCATGTTTCCGACTTTATATTTCTATGACCCTTGGAATAACTTAAGAATGAGTTTTATAGAGGAGATTATGAATCTATCTATTAGATTGTTCTCTCCAAAGTCGAAAACAAGTCCATCTTGTAAATTAGGACACGATTAATGTAATTTGAATTAGGGTGTGAAATTTATATATACTTAATTAGACTTCACAATGTTTCGTGAGAAATGGAATCATACAATTTGGACTTGCATATATGGAGAAATAATTTTTTCATCTCGTGTGACTTTTTTTTGTTTTATTTGAGAACATGGATAAACCTAAGTTGAATTGAATATTTTTGTTAGAAGAACGTACAAAGAATTAAATTTTACAATTTTTATTCCTAAATACTAATGGAGTATAGTTTATAGGAAAATTATGATTTCGTCTAATAGACAAGTATTTGTGGAAGATATAACTTATTCTTTCAGTGACACAATCTACGAGAACACAAATCCTAGTTTCAATTGTCTAAACCCTTGTGATTTATTCACTGGGAATTAGTTAATGATAATTAGGAATTGAAAACCTTAGTATATTTAGTTTGTAATTCATCCAAAATCATAAGATTTGTTCTAATAAGTAAGAAGTTATGAATTATTTATTGACAGACACCTAGTCTGGAGTTCTAAGACATCACCAAGATAGACTTTTGAAAATTGAGTAATTCCAAGTGAGAAATACCATATTAATATAAATATCTTAAATTAGACATTAGTATTAAAAAGAGATTACGTGTGTTCTAAGAATAATAGCATTTAAGCATGCGTTGCATAATATTTCATTGGTGATTGAAGAGTAAAAGGACATTATTGCTTGTAGGAAATAATCAAATTACAAGTGAAAGAAAGTAAATCTAGAAAACCTCCTTAAAAAAATAAAGTACAAGATGAGTGGATAAATTTACCACATAGCAAAATGATACAAGCTAGTCAAGGTTGTCAAATTCGAGTATTGGGGGGAGGTAGAATCATATCGTAGATTCAATTCGTAAGTACGTAGAGTTTAAGTACGGTGCAAATTAAACTAATAAATTCAATAACCATCGTAAATATGCAAATATATAATTATTATAAATAGAAAATATAACTCATAAATAGAAAAACTCACAAATGAAACATTATTCATGATATTTAACAATTAAAACATTCAATCATGCATAACTCATCTCATCATTGCAATTAGAAAATTTATATTAATTCAATTAAAGTCTCAAATATTATATGAAATATATATAGTAAACAAGTATATATCATAATAGTCAATTTCATATTAAAAATTGCATTGGTCTAATGTATTTTTTGTCATATTATTTATTTTTTGATATTTCGGTACAAAGAAATTAAATAACAAAGAAAGAAAATATAGTACTAATATGAACTCACACTAAAGTTATATCATTATAATATTTATTTTTAATTAATAAAATATATCATAATTTTCATTTTTATATTTTTACTTAACCGTAGGATTAAAGACAAATTAATTCAAAAGAAAATAACAAAGAAGAAAAACAAAAAAGAATGATAAAGTAAAAAAAACCCTACAGGCAACTTGGAACCGTGACCAGTGGGAGGAGTATGGTCATCTCCAACCCACCACACTACATTTGTCATAGAGTCGACGAGTTTAGTCTTAAGCGCACGAGTTCAACGATTTTAATGATTTAAATCAGAATTCCATACCAGTTTAGTGCAAATTGCAATTTTATATCGAGTTCATTCGATTTTCCGACCTAAAGTCATAAACTCGTACAAGTTTAAGTATTGATACACAAGTTTGACAACTATGCATGATACTTCTTTTATTTATAGTAATATTTCAAAAAAGTATTATTATTTTTATTAGTGAAACAAATCTTGAGTTAGGAAAAGTATTTAGGATGTCTTTAAAAAACATCATATGAGATGAAGTGAACTTTTATATGAAAATGTTTTGGAAGAAAAATGTTTTTGGGATCACATTCGATATGCGTGGAGTGTCTTTGTCGTTTGGGACTGCTTTGCGTGCACATATTGTCTTATGTTATGGTTGCATATTTGAGACTCATGATTGTGAAGCTCTGCTTAATTGTATTACACATGATCATAGAGAAATACATATTGACCTATGACATGATCTGCGTATTCGAGACTCGTGATTGTGAAGCTCTACTTAATTGTATACGCATGATCATGGAGTGATACGTAAGGACTCATGACATGCTCATGACATGACATGCTCTGCGTATTTAAGACAATGATTGTAAAGATTTATTTAACTGTATAACACATAATCATAGAGGGATACATATTGACCATGTTGATTATGTTCGATGACATATATGTGGAGTTTAATTGTGAATATAATGATATCTTAAGTTACTTTTATTTATGTCAAAGTTCACACGATTTAACAACTTATGCTATATGTGTTATGATTTAAATATTTCTCATATGAAAAAAATATAATTTTTTAAATGTTATACACTCATATTATTTCCTTATATTGTACTTTTTATTCCACTCATTATTGCACATATTACTCTTATTGAACTTTTTATATAACTCTAAGTTTTCAAGTTGAGTTGACTTGAAGTTTGCTTTTGATATATATAGAAGAGATCAAGCCATTGGAGCATTTTGATTTTTCTTTCACTTTTGTTTTTTTGAAAGGATGCATGTATTATATAAACATATGTGTTAAAATAGATTGTAGAAAAAATAATTTGTGAGGTGATAAAACACTTAGTATGTGATGTTATATCTTAGGTAACATGTGAAATAAAAATTTTAAACTTATGATTAAACTTTGATGGATATAATTATATTTATTATTTATATCAATAAGTACCATCAAGTTAAATAAGGGAGAAAATTTTGTCGAATTTATTATAAAATAGTGAAAAAGTTAATAGTTATAATAATTAGGATTATACTTAATCATAGATTTAGATTTGGGTCAAGTCGATCCGACCTCGACCCGACCAATGGTCGGGTACGGGTTGAAATTTTTTTAATTTAAACTATTTTTATTTAATTTAGATATTTTATATGATTAAAAATTTTAAAATATGAAAATAAATCTTTGAAAATATATAAAAATAGTAAACAAATAAAATGTTATGGTTTAAAATAAAATCTTTAATATATATTTTTTACATTTAAAAAGTTGAAAATAAAGAAGAAAATTAGTCGGGTAACCTAATCATTGGACCCCAACAAGATCCGACTAAAATTGGTCGCATTTGGGGGTTAGGTCGGGTTGGACCCAGCTCGTGAACATCGCTAAATTTTCTCACTATTTTTATATTTATTTAATATTTATTTTACTTGCATAAAATAACTTTTCTAACTATATAAATATTATTCATGTACTTAAATGTTTTATTTTAATTTTTAGTTTTTTAAAATCAAATAGAATCTTAAGTTTAAATAAAAAATAAAAAATCAAATCGTCGAGACGGATCGACTCAAATTGAAAAAATTAAATCTGTATTTGACCTGGACCATAATCGAATCACCGAGTTCATCCGACCCGTTGAAGGCTCCTGAAACTTTTATTACTCGCCCCCATCAACTCCCACCTTCATCATTCTTAACCTCCTCCAATCCAATTGCTTTCGTCACCATAATTTATACACACACACCCATTTAGTCAAGCTCTATCTTTATAACTCCGTGGTCTTCCAACAAACTCAAAGCAAAAAAAGTTAGTTAGATTCCTCCATCTAACACCTACCTAAATGTAGTTTGGAATTAGTTATTAGTTGTAACCCTCCCAGGTGTACGAATCATGACTGATTTCAGTCCTTTTCTTTTATTATAAATGAAGTGAAGATTCGATGGAAACAATATAAGAATAATGAAGATGAACAAGACATTGGTCACTAGTTGGATGACAGATATAAGCAAAACTTAAAAAAATGAATTGTGATAATGTAGATGATTAAATAAAAAGATTGTTATACAATTAATTAGAACATTCAGTTTATTTTATTTCGTGCATAGATTATTTTATTTTTAGTAATATCTTATTATTTAAGTTTATTTTAATGAAGTAATTCAATAATTGTGCAGTATATATTTTGTTATAGAGCACTTATGTTTTTATTATTTGACTAGTTTAACTAGTATAGATCATCATTAAATTCTTAAATTCATTATACAGTTCGAAGTCGCGTATATATATATATATATATATATATATATATATATATATATATAAAATTTGACAATCTCCTCGTAAAAAACATATATTTAGACAATCCAAAATTTTTATATAGGACTAAATCATAATCATCAAATTGATTTTATAAATGTTAAAAAAATTTGACCACGATCATTTGATAGTGGTCTTGATCGTAATAAAATTCACTATATACTAATAAGATCAATTAATATATAACTGTTTATTAATATTTTGAAAATAATTACATTCTATATCAAATGTCTCTACGTACATATTTTTCTCTATTTTAATTAATCATCTTTTAACATTTGTATTTCTACGTTCTTTCCAACATTCTCGACCTCAACATATCCCTGTTCTCTCGCCTCCATCAATTTTTTTTATGAAAGATGACTATATATTAAGCAATACATAAAGTGTCATCATACAAAAGAGTGGGAATTCCCGAAGGGGGAAAATTCGTCTAAAAAAGATCAGCTTGTGATCTGCGACCCAAGAGGGCCAGATCGAGAGATGTGATGACATTTGAAATAAGTAAAAGAGCTAATAGTGTGTTTGATGATGTTCATGATGTTGTCGAGACGCCAATGTTGAGGAGAGCACTTCCTCATAAGATTAACCACCATCTGACTGTCAATCTCAAGAATGAGATTGTGGATGCCCATGTGATGACAACGGGTAATCTCCTGAAGTATCGCCCAGCACTCAGCTTCCAGAGCAGAATCAAAAAGTCTGTGTAAAGCACCTGCAAATAGAAAAGTTGTGTTAGCAAATCGGATAACGAAACATGCCCCCCGACCTCCATGCATCCCGTGAAGGAGCTATCTATTCTCAGAGAGAAATAGAGAGGAGGTGGGGGCTCCCAACGCCTAGGAAGGCTGGGTGCTGAGGAATTTTCCTCAGATAAGATGGGCTCAAACTCATGATAGCTCGTCACAATCCGGGATCATGCCGCAGAGGCGGTTGTCATAGTGGAGTTAAAATGAGAATCATTACGACAACGTCAGATCCCCCATAAAGTAAAAGCAAAAAGTCTGTGAAAATTGTCACAAAAATCTGGATTAGGATTGGACGAACCCTCATGAATCCAGTCCCCATTAGACCAAGAGCCAAAGTAAGAAAATGAACAATTTGTATGAGATTAAAAAAGATTCCACATATGGCAAGCAAAAGGGCATTTAAAAAATAGATGAGCGCAAGATTCAATATTAAAGCAGCATAGGGGACACAGAGGGGTAATAGCCGAGTGTACCCTGGAAAGCATGAGATTTGTAGGAAGGCGATTATGGGCAAGTTTCCATAAAAAAATTTAAACTTTAGGAGAGATCATAACTCTCCAAATAACACTCCAATCAGACCATCCAACACTCATAGACAAAGATAACACAATTAGAATGACGTTATCATCACTTTATTTTATCAAACAAGAATAAAAATAGCCACACCTCACAAAATAAAAAAAATTCATATCCCTTAGAAGGAGTGACAGTAAAAGTATCCTAAAATTATAGCATGCTTCAATAAAAATGTTAAGCATCATATCGTGAAAATTAAAGGTTGCCCACTTGCCCTTCTATACTTCCGTCAATGAATATTTTAATTAGGATACAACTTTTCAACTTTTATTTCAACTACAAGAAGGAAGAACCGAGTATAATAAAATACTTTAAAAAGAAAAAAAGAAACACTAATTATTTGACATGAAAAAGAACATCAAAATTCTATTCCAGGACACATTAATCTCATTTTCAAATTGCTATTTATCAAACTAATATCCATAATATTTTTAAAGAACTGATTAAGAAAACATGACTTTCGAACAACCTTATCAAATGGAGACCCCATTATATTTTTTACCTAAAAAAATCAGAGCATTTGAAGAATTAAATTCCAATTAAATAATTGGATTTATGTTATTTGTAATTCCATAGCGTTGCACTTAAACAATCCGATTTGTCAAAATTCACATATTTAGACTCATCCTTCTGCGAGTAAACGCACAATACCATAATAAAACGAATAAGATATACCATAAGAATTAACAAAGAACAACAAATGTGCTACACATACGACCAACTATCTTAATTAATGACAAAAATGAGAACATAGTACTTCCATATAAAGGTATTATTTTTCTTAATTATTACTGTATGACTTTGGCAGCTAACAACTACATGATGATTAATAATTATGCTCAGCCGTCCCTCTCTCTACCATTTTGTTCTCCTATCACTTCGGTATGAAAGTGGACAATTCAATTCATGCGTCATTCTTAATTAATTGTCATTAATAATGAGTGTCAAGAAAAAATGAATTAACTATATATGACGGATTCCGATGCACGCATTTTTTTTCTTTTTTGTTTCTAAAACAACGTTGTTGGATTCATGTGGACAGTGGGAAGAGCTCGTTCGAAGAAAGTAGTACATTTTGTTTAGGGTTTAATGGATATCCTCCCCCTCCCCCCATTCGTGATCGTAGAATCCGCATTCGACGATTGAGAATGATGCGCGCGGTTCAATCTAAAGGAGCATGGTTTGGGGCAAATGATGACGTGGTTCGTGGTGAAAAAAATCGGGGAGAGAAGATGCATCACGGACAATGGTGAAAAGGTTGTCGTCGCCGTTGGATTGGGTGAAGAAGGCCAGATCGAAAGCGAAGAGGTCGTCATCACTACTGCGAGATCGTCGCCGCTTGCGAGATCGTCGCCGCTCGCGAGATCGTCGTAAGATCGCCGTTGCTCGAGGTGCTCCTTCAGCGCTGTGAGGTCACCGTCGCCCCAGGAAATCGCGATGGCGATGAAGTCGCATGGTGGCGACGTCAAGTTCCATACCACCGCTCCTGTACGACAGGTTCTGTAACGCCCCCAAAATCAGCCCTTCCGTCACGCTGGCGGTCAGACTGACCAAGGGAACACTACCACTGACTATTATTACTTTGACTTTGACTTGGACTGGTCAACAAATGACCCACGTGGCTACCACCTAAGCAGTGTTCTCACCTGCAAAATCTCAAAGCAGGGGCATGGAATGCCCGTGAGCTATCGTCCAGTACACATAGAGTCATAGATGATGAAATGATAATCAATGATCAAATGCTTTGTTCATTACTTTGACAATGCTTTATACCATGCAATACTCTGTGATCCATTATCATACTCTGATATCCATTGCCTTGTTTTATTGTCATTTACCATGCTTTGCTATTCATTATCATGCTCTGTTATACTTTGTGTGGGACTACGTATTTTACATTACTATAAAATCCTTGATGTTCGTTATCCTATATGAGCTCGACTTTAATTAGTTGAAAAGTTAGAGGTGTCTCTGCCTTGAATATTGTCAGGGTACCCATAAAAGGGAAGGTATACTCTCAGGCACAACTTTTTCAGAATACAGGTGGGAGAATGCGAATGCCTACATCCTAGGAACAATGGTCATTACGGACCCGTAGGTTCATTGTCTCCTCAGCTAAGCTACCTGTCCCGCATAATAATGAAATTTACATATGCCCCCGTGGGGGAAGAGTGCGTTCACTACGTCACCCTTATTCGGAGCACAAGTGGAAGAGGGCCTGTAGTCCAGGAGCAGTGGTATTTAAACCAGTAGGTACACTGTCTCCTCGGTACAACTACCTGCCCCTCCAATGTACAATGCATTGACCTTGAATACACATAGCTATTTCATTCATTTATCTTTACTTTATTTGTCTTAATTATTATTATTCTTATATATATATATATAATAATAATAATAATAATAATAATAATAATAACTATTATTCAGTAGGTATGTTGCTCGCGATATATATATATTCCGAAAACAACAGGCCTACTAAGTAATTATTATTATTACTCATATATATATTTATATACTTATATTCCGAGAGCACAGGCCTACTAAGTAACTATTATCATTATCCTTATATATATATATATATATATATATATATATATATCGTGAACAATTAACAAGTAAAAATAGCATTTGGATGTACCTTGATGGATGTAGCATATGCACAAAAAGAATTAGAATCGGATGTGTAAAATAATGCCTAAGACAAACAATGATTAATTCTTAAAACATCATCTTGATATTCTTAATGCGCACAGGAGATGAATTTGAGTACCATGTTTACAGATGGTTAGAATATCTGGACTCTAAAAAAACATACGTCGCATCTTACAATTAACTCCTAGTTTAATATTGTCCGTGATTAATATAGAACTACTCATGAAGAATCCACCAACGAAATATTACGGATGAGAGATTTGATCTAGGAGTATTTATGCAGGTACATGCGACAGATTACATAAAGTAATATGTTATTGGCAGGTAAAAGCAATTGGACGGACGATGTATTTCACGCACCAAAAAAAAGAAAGGGACTGCTGTAATGGTTTTAAAAAAATCAATTCGAAATGCGTGATAAATGATCTACATTTCTTCATCTAGAGATTTTATACGTCTATGATACTTCTATCGGTCGAATTCCGATCGTCCGAGGTTTGTTTGCTGATTCCTCTGCCGCTGATCGTCCTTGTTCGGCGAGATGAGGCGGCTGTCCTATGTATGCATCAAGAGGGTCGCTGTGAGGGAGCCCATTCATCAGATTGTCCTTTGCTTACGGCCCACTCATCGTTCGTTCGCCCGTTCGCCGGAGGTGAAGAAGAAGAGTGAGAGTAGAGGAGGGAGAGTGGAGCTGCGGTGGCCGGGGGGAGTGAGTCACTTCACTCCCTTTTATAGCCCCTGCCGCACTCTCTCTCTTGAGGAGAAGTCATGGGGGAGTGAGAGAGTGGGGGAGAGAATTGGGGGAGGGGGAAGAGAGAGTCATGGGGAGTGGGGGTGAGAGAGTCGTGGGGGAGTGGGGAGAGAATTGGGGGGGGGGGAGGTCACTCCCCCCTATTCTTTCATTCTCTCTTTTTTTCTTAGTTTGAAGAGGTAAAAGGGGAGGTTGTTACAGGTTCTCCCAGTCAGACTTCGTGACCATGTTGAGGACCCCTCGACTTTGAAGCACCAAATTCGGTGAGGACAGCTTATGCGGCAAAGTCAAAGTCCCATGCGGCGTCGAATGAGACGAAGAAGGCTGGATCAAAGGTGAAGGGGATGCGACGAGACATGGCAGCACGAACAATAGTGAAGAATTGCCGTCAACGTCGGATGGGCGAAGAAGGCCGGATCGGAGGCGAAGAGGTTGTCGTCGCCGCACGATCTTCATAATCGCCGTTCTCGAAGTCACTACCTGTGATATCGCTGTGAGGTTGCCACCCACACGATCACAATTGTCGCAAGGTGCCTCTTTGTCACCACTCACATGATCATCATCTCCCCCTCTCTCTTCGACTTTTTAGCCGCTGAACCGCACGCCCAAACTGGCTCGCAATGCTTGAACTGCGCACTTCATATTGAACCGCGCGCATCATCCACGGCCGTCAGATGCGGATCCGACGACCGCAGATGAAGGGAGAACCATCCTACCCCTTATAGGGGAGGATATCCATTAAATTCTTTTGTTTATCTCATAATTTATGACGATATGAAATTATGAATCATGAATTATATGGATAAATTTCACCGAATGTTCTTCAACTTTGATCATTTTTTCAATTCTTCAATTTTATTTTGTAATCAAATTGTTCTTTATATTTTAATTTCTTTCACAAACTACAGCTATCCTTTTGACCTGTGAATCCTGAGTTATATTAATACTAAAGTTATCACTATGGGTAATAATTGAGTAATGATTTCGAGAATACATTATTTAAAAGTGATAATGCAAACGTAGCTTGCCCTACGTAGTGAACTCTTTCAAAAGAAAAAAAAAAGTGTATCCTCAAATTTAATAAAAAACAAATATTCGGAAGATTATTTTTGACATCCCATAAAAAATTCAATAATCAATGATAACAAATTGTTTAATTCGTCTAAAAGTATAACAATTGTGAAGTCGGATCGCATACAAACAATATTTTCTCTATGAAATTTAATATTTTCCAGATCTAATATTATGGAAAAAAAATCATGTTATCTTTAAAAACAATTTGATTTATAATTGGTAAAAGGGGTTCACTGATGTATAGTAATTTATTATGGTTTTTTAATTTAGGAGAAGATCCAGAGGTACAACAATTCAAAGTGGGTCGTTAATAGGACGCCACCAACCACCCGAACTAACAGATCTACGTGTCCGAATGAATCCAGTCGTGTACGTCCATCAAAAGCAGGACTCTCTCTCTCTCTCCCTTTTATTTTTAAATAAGAAAAGATAAAATATTCTTATTAATAATTTTTTATGTGTTCTTTGCTTTTGATCGTAGGATTGCATCACTCGGGTAAGATTGATGGATAACTGTGAAGCAAAGCCAATGAAAAGAAAAAAAAAAAGGTAGGTCTCTCACCCTTTCCTTCCCTTCCCTTTGCTTAACGGCCACGCCACTTTCTCTCTCCTTCTCTCTCTCTCTCCCTTCCCCGTTGAAACCGTTTGAAGAATGGCCGTCTTTATTCTCTTGACATTTTGATCCAAAAGCTTAAATATTCTTTCTAATAGTAAATTAATTATCACATTATATATAATTCTTTTCATTAATTACCTAATGATAAGATGAATTATACTACTTAAGATCTTTTCGATTCGCATGCTGACCGCCGACGGCTCATGATTAATGCGTCGGGCTATCATCATCGCGTCCGTCCATCGGTGATCCGACGTCAAGCCACCATCTGCACCGTTATCTTCACCCGTGATCTTGCCGTGTATAAATATGTGCTCAAAAAACGTCCCTTTGTTTCCCTCCCCTCCTGCGTCCGTTAACTGCTCCCTGCGCTCGATGGCGGACCCCCGGAGCTCCGGGGACGAGGCAGCCGGAAGGAAGGACGACGCCGCGGCGGTGCAGGGGATCATGGAGCGGATCCGTTCGGAGGAGGAGGAGCGCAGAATCCAGGCGGCTAGGGAGATCCGGCAGCTGACCAAGACTTCGCCGAAGCACCGGAGGCAGCTCTCCGGAGCCGTTGATCCCCTCGTTTCCATGCTCCGTTCTCGAAGTGGCGAATCTGGAGAGGCCGCCATCCTCGCGCTGCTCAATCTCGCCGTCAAGGACGAAAGGTGCGAAATCTTTGGTCGTTTCGCTAGCAATAGGGCCATAGTTTTTCTTTTTTTTCAAATATGGATCTTTGTTGGACGCATTGAGTTTCTTTAGGCACCCCGTCATTTCAGTATCTTGAAGGACTAGTAATTGCCTCCGAAAACAAGGGTGGTAGATGTTGGAACTGATCAATTTCGCCCAAAGGTTGCATTTTGTTGCATCTACTGTGCTATATCTGCAGCATATTTTGGTTCAGAAATAGCAAGAACCATCTTTGTTGAACCCGGATGCTCCACGTATATGTTGGAGAACCATTACTGTTGCTAGATTTTAGATTGCAGTGATAATCTTGATCCCATGGTGCTTTCGTGTTAATTCCAGATGGGAGCTTGCACCTTGGGATTTTTGGGGGATCTGGTAGCTTATATGACACTGTTCTCAATCTTTATAAAATATTTTTCCTGTGGATCTTGGTTGGTCGGTGTAGTTTATATGTTGGGCACCTACTACTGACTTCTCGGTGGTCAAATCTTAGTGCATTTGCAGGGATAAGGGCAAACTACTACAGCTTTCTATGCTCGTTTTACTCGATACATTGCTATTTTAGCCTTTGCTTCATAAAGCTCAAGTCCCCCGGGAAATCGAAAATTGATTCAGGCCTCGATCCCAATTTGATCGGACCGGAATTGGGACGTGGCGATTTAAACCAAGACGATAACGAGACAAAATCGAGATGTCCCACTTTTATTTAAAGAAATAGTTTTGATAATAAAACATATATAAGTATATAGTTATATGTACCAATATATGTATTTATTTTGTTGGTTCTCTGTTAACACCAAGGTTGTGGTAAGTTTAGATGCATGTTATAGTTCCAGTGGATGAATTTCTTGATTTTATTAGTCTGTTCAGAAAACTTCATTTTATCTGAACTGGGTTTTCATCTTATCCTAACTACTGTTGAAAGTTTTGTTCTGGCTAAGGCACGATCTTTTGCCTGCACGACCACATGCTATGTTGGTAATGAAGTTGGAGTATGGTGGTCCACAAGGATCACTTCCAATATTGTACTGTGGCCTTTCATATATATAAATTTCTTTCTCTTGAAGCGGCAGAATCCAACTGCCTCCAATTCGGTGCCTAGGTTTTGTTGTCAACCTGTGATGTAACAGTGGCCTGTCATCACGGGTTCACTCTCACTTGTGCCGAACTTTTCAAATTATTGTGGGAAGGAACTGCTCCTGTCCGCCTAAGTGCTCTGCACTTACTGCCAAATTATACCTTCTGTCGATTGTGGCTGGTATATGCTGGATTTAACAACTTCTACATATTTTGTTCTACTCGATATCAAGTACCAACTACATATTTTTACTTGTGCGTCAGAATTTTATGTCATATCGAAGTCCAAAAGAGCATCACGGCCATATATAATATGCAAAGCACAATGCGAGATAAGTGAAAGGTTGGGTTTTAAGGCAATAACAAAGAGAATACATATTTTAACTTCTAGTTAATTATTTTCAGAATATGGCGTGTGCTTTCTTTACTTATTGTCTCTGCTTGTTTAAGTTTCAAGAATCATAATAAGATGCAAAACAATAGATTGTCGATAGTATGATTATCAGTTATTTTAATTAGATTATCATCGTCCTGTTTCTCTGCTTATTGCATCTGTGATTGTGTTTCCAGAAACAAAATCAAGATAGTGGATGCCGGCGCACTAGATCCAGTCGTTGAGTTTTTGCAGTCCAGAAACTCTCTGTTACAAGAATATGCCACTGCGGCTGTGCTTACCCTTTCTGCTTCGTCCATTAACAAGACTAAAATCAGTGCCTCCGGAGCAATACCACAACTCGTCAGAATACTGAAAGAAGGAAACTCACAGTCCAAGTTCGATGCTCTAATGGCCCTCTACAATTTATCAACAATACCAGACAACCTAAGCATCATCTCCTCTCTTCGACCAATTCCCCCCTTGATCAACTTGCTCAAGAGCTGCAAGAAGTCATCAAAAACTGCTGAAAAATGTGCTGCTCTTTTGGAATCCTTGATGAGTTTCGAGGAAAATCGAGATGCTTTAACGAATGAGGATGGTGGTATGCTGACTGTGGTAGAAATGCTAGAGGAAGGTTCTCTTTCAGGTAGACAGCACGGCGTGGGAACACTCCTAACAATGTGTCAAAGCAATTGCTGCAGATATAGAGAAGCTATTCTCAAGGAAGGTGTCATTCCTGGTCTTCTTGAGCTCACCGTTCAGGGGACACCAAAATCACAGGCGAAAGCTCGTCTGCTTCTGGGGCTACTGAGGAACTCTCCCTACAACAGGACTGAGTTGCACGCCAACACCCTCGAGGACATTGTCAGTAACATCGTCTCTAAGATTGACGATGATGATCGGCCTGGCAAGGCGAAGGAAATGTTGGCTGAAATGGTCCAAGTGAGCATGGAGCAGAGCTTGAGGCATCTGCAGCAGAGGGCTTTTGTGTGTACACCAGGTGATATGTCTCCCATCAAGTGTTCTTCCAAAGTCTCATCTAAATGACCGGCGCTTTCGTCTGTTGCTTGTGTGTATGTGTGTTTTCAGTAGCATGAAACATCAGAGTCGAATTCTAGTAGGGAAAAGATGAAAAAAAACATATATTATATATTAAATGTAAAATTAAATAGAGTGGTGATTGTGCCAGTCCAGGCCTCGGAGGGTATCGAGTGACTGGTGAATCTAGTTGTACTTACGCTCTGTATGTTGTACTTTCTCATTTCACATGTGTTGATAAAAAAAGAAAAAAAAACAATTTTTATTTGTGCAATAAACATCGGCGTTTTTTTTTATATTTTGTCTATGTTTACAAATATATAATGAGAGTTCTATTTCCCCTATTTCTCTCGTTGCCGTTTTTATTTTGGATATTCAATTTGTCCGTTATTAGGATGAATAAACAGAATAATGAAATCTGATCTTTGGGACTACTAACTTAATTAGGATTTTCAGAGGGCCAATACAAGAATTGATTCAAAAGTTAGGATCTTTATTAAATTTGATCGTCCTTATTAGTGTTTTTTCGGTAGAAAGGGAGCTGTGGCCCTTTTATTCAGAAATAAGCATGAAGTTTTTAACGGCATGGCATCAGTCGAGGTTAATTTCATTAACACTATTTGAATTGAGGTGAAATGAGGGAAAGAGAGTAAAGAATGAGAGGGGAAGGTAAAAATTATTTTCCTCTTATTTGGATAAAATTTTAATGAAGAGAAATCTCCATTCTTTTTTCACCATTTTTTTTCATTTGTACTATTTTGTTTCAACCTCAAATTAGAGTGTAAAAATTCCCTTTCCTTCTCTCCTTTTATCTTCCTCCTCATTCTCTTCCTTTCCCCTTAATCCCTCTCTTTATCTTCCTTATCATTTTCTTCCTTTCCCCTTAATCCCTTCTTTTATCTTCCCCCTCATATTAATAACCCTTTATTCAAATACAGTGTAAATGTACTTCAATCTTACTCAATTTTATTTGTAACTTAGTGTCCTCTAATTATTAATTTATTTCACTTAGCTACATTTTCGATGTTATGTTTGGCAACATTAAAATTAACATTTTAAGTAGTGTTTAGCGATTCAAACGTTATTTTTTATTTGATAAATGATAAAAATAAATAGCGTTAACTATATTTCTTTTAATCTTCATGCTTAATTAATTATAATTTATTTATTGTTAATCATGAATAAAAAAATATTTTAATAATTAATATATTTGTATCATGTATCCACTATATAAAATTTGTTGTCAATATTAATATATATATATATATATATTAACAAAAAAATTAATTGTGAGATTTTATTTATTTAATTGAGATATAAATAATTTATTTATTGTATTATAATAGAATTTGTATAGTATTTGAATTAAATAATTTATCATATGTCAAATTATATCATTTTATATTTATCAGCTAATTCTACTGTTAAATTTATCAAACACTTATTTGTTGAAGCATCTAACCATTAATCATCATTCGCTAATCGCTAGTTAGATCGTTATCCGATATCAAATCGTTATTCATTTATCGTATCATTATTAATGTCAAACAGAGCCATAGACGATTTCTCGATCAATTAGCTTATGTGGTAAGTTATTTAAAACTAAAATAAATATAAATATTAAAATAATAATTTAATAATGTTAAAAAAAGATAATTAAAGAAGAGAAGACTTGGCCTGCTCTCCTCCCTCTGGCCACGGCTGGAACTCAGACAGTCGGAGTGAGAGAGTCGAAAAGGAGGAGGTCAATCCCCCTCCAGAAGCTCGGCAAACTCGCTGAGAAGGTTGACGCCTTCTTTTTCTCTTTGCGCATTGATGAGCACAAAAAAGAGGGTGTCGCCACAAGACCGCAGCAGAAACAGGCGTACAAGGGGCGGAATGCTTTGCCAAATGCTGGGAAAGGAATTGTTGGCAGAAGAGTAGCTGTTCACGTCGCTTCATGACGTCCAATTCTATCATTAGAAGCCCAGACGGAAAACTTGGCATGTCTACCATATTTTGTCCTGCCAAATTTATTCAATCTCCTGACATGACTCATGTGTCCTCATGTGGATCATGGGCGTTCGGCAACAGCCTCATTAGGCTCCATCTTGTTAGAACTGTGCTCCTTTTTTCTCTATATAAATTAGTTTGTAGCACTAGGATAGGTCGAAGTTTAAAAAAAAAATCATGTACGAAGTTTCTCTCATATTCAACTGATAACAACAAAAAAAACTTGCTCTCGTTTTATTTATTAGGGGACGTTCTCTAGAAGTAATTTTTGATAATATTGTATTAAATTATATGGATCCATCACATTATCATGTTCACTTGTGATAAGTAATGAATAATCTGCATTGTCCAGATAATTCATATTGCCTATGAAGTGACAATGCAGATTGTCTATGGGAGGATAGACAATCAACATTACCACCTGTTGCAATCTTTTCAATTTCACTTTTCACATTTGTCCTTTACAGTTTTATTTAAATAAATTATAAAACACAATGAATAAATTATAAAATTAATTAAACAAATATTAGTTAAATTATGAATATAATATTATCACATTTTTTAAAAATATTACTTATTTTATAAATTCAATTTTATGAGTGAGAATATATATTTGTGATTTAAGTTTACGAAGTTAAAAATAATTTATATATCTAAACGTAATTCTTTTGATTAGGGATATATTAATAAAAGTTGAATATTAACTCATAAATATTTATTTTCTTATAAATAACTAATATGGATTGTCAGATAGATTACTTATGCATACTAAACAAGTTAATGTACGTTGCTGATAATTTAATAAGTGATAATTTTTTTGAGAGGCAATCTACGTTAATATTGAATGGCAATACAGTGAACACATTCTAAGATGCACTTAGAGCCTAAAAATTTAAAATGAAAATCACAGAAATTGTACAACAAAAATCAAATTTGAAAATTAAATTATTTTTCAATTATAATGGGCTTTAGTAATTATTATGGGCCTTTTTCATCTCTATAATTTAAATATTTAAAGTGATATTGCACAAGCGAACTGCGAAACCCCGCGCGAGGAAGCGCCTAAACCCTAAACCATGACTCTGCTCGCCTCCGTTGCCCGTGCTGCAGAGGAGATCGACGGCGCCGGCGGCGATGGTAAACGGCATCACGTCTCCAAGTTCCCTGTCGTCTTCGATGCCAGTGTGGTCATCCCTCAATTGAAGCCCGTAAAGGAGGTAGCCCCCGCCGGCTCCCTCGTCACCCGCGTCTCCGGTTGGCAAATCTCGGAGATCGAGGCCGAGATAGCGGAATCCACTGTCCGTTTCTCCGAGGACTTGAGCCGCAAGCTCAAGAAGCCCAAGTCCCTGAAGCAAGACGAGTTCTTGGCGTTGCTGAATTCGTTCTTGAAGCAGAACGCCGAAAGGATTGGCCTTTCCATCAGTTCCGATCTGTTGAACACCTCCGAAACCCATATCGCGGTCTCTGGAATAGAGAAGCTGTCGCATGTAATCGGTTGGGAGGTCGCCGAATTGATCGCTGACGCGTGTGTGCTCCTCGAGCTGTGGGCGTTGCTGGAGGCTCTAATTGTTCACGGTCTTCTACTCCATCGTAGTTCCTGGGGTCTGGTGGAGAAGCTCGTGGAGAGGAACCAATCTGAGATGTTATGCGTCTACGCCAAGCACGTTTCCGAACTCCGGTCATCAGAGCTGGTCTCTGTGTTGAAGTATTTCCTGTCCCCGACGGAGAATTCTTACAGGAGTATGATTGTGGTAAGGAAGCAATGGGAAAGCCAAGCCGTTTTAGCTGTTGAGAAGGCTACACAACCAGGATTACCCAGGGATTTACAGGAACTTGCAAGAGAGGCTTCCATTCTCCTTATGTTGGCTTACGATGGTTTTATGTCCTCAGAATTGTGCTTGCATTATGTGTTCGGATCAGCAGGCGCTGACCCACTTATGCTATCTTCAGCAATTTCTGTACTTGATGGATCGGAAGTGTTGCACTTGATTCAATATTTTGTGAAGTGGCTGCAGAAGTATGAAAGATTTCCAGAAGCAGGTCCATGTCCCTCAGCTGGATCATTGTTGGGACTGAAGGTTTGTGATAGTGTCCCTTCACTTAAATCAGTGGTCATGGGTCTGGGATTGGTTCTGGATGAGCATTTCTCTCACTTGATTATGAATTCCGAGTTCCACAATGAAATGAGTGCGATGGAGAAGGTAGTTTGCTACCTGGCTATGGAGGCGAATACATGTAGCCCCCTGGATGATATAATTAAGCACTTGCAAGCCGAAATGAGAATACAATGAGGTTTGCAGGCTGAGATGAGTTTTTCTTGAGTTATTTAATGTTAAAGTTGAACTCACTTTTGATAATTCATATTCGAGAAATCAGAATCATCCTTCCCTTACTGTGGTTCTTTATTCTTACAGCCTGGAATAGTTTTTGTTATTACATCTCTTTGTATGCCTTTTGATATCTGACATTTTCTTGGTGTATATGATAACTTGCATTAAGATTTCTATTCCAAGTTCTATTAGCTCATTAGTCCTCACTGTAATGGCAAATGTTTTTCTGGGGATGTGTTCCCTCCTATTTGTAAGCCCAAGCAAGTTCCTCATTAGCCTTGAAACGTGAAAGTTATCTTTGGTTTGTATATGCAATATTCTTGTTTATGTTTGCAACATTTATTAGTGATGTTTGTTGACAATTGTTGTTTCCCCTCTCCTACTTTCAAAAAAAAAAAATTTGTTGTTTCCATGGGCAAAACTAGAGAGAATTTTTTTCAGAGAGAGAGAGAGAGAGATTTGGATTTGGAATGACATAACATCTATCTGAAGTGGGGGATGACATATTAATATGATCATGTGAGATTTACCTGTGATTCGATCTTCAATTCTTCTGCTATTCCGAAATTATGATAATTGGTTATGTTGTCTTGATTCAGTACTCATTCTAAGATATATTGCATATTATGTTTTTTGAGGTTAATATTGTATATTATGTTATATCATCTTCTTATTATAGACAACCAAGTGTTTGTAGTGCTCTTCTGTCTTAAGCCATTTGTATATTAAAATCCATCAGATTAGGAACCAACCTTTATTCTCTTGCTCCTTGATGGGATAGTTACTTCTGATGGATACTTTATATTGAAAGGGACGACTGTCAGAGGTACAAATCTTACTTCAGATAGATTGCATTCTTCAACAATGTTGATTGATGAAGTTCTCTTTGTTGAAGATTTTCATCTAGGATTTTGTTTTTCATGGCTCATCTAATTAATATAAAGCCATTACTAGAAATATCAGAATCTAAAATCTTCTTTAAGGAACTCGATCTTGCATGAATGTGATATTCTTATTGAGTGAGGGTTGCAACTGTTCCTTTGGTCCACTCGTCTCTAGCAAAATTTGTCGGTGGCGCCACCCCCAATGTCTAACAGTCCCAACCGGCGGCGCATGCTTCTCCTGTTCTCCTTAACTGCGTGGCCCGCGTGATGCATCCCAGAGTGCAACAAGCTAAGGACGAGTGGCGACAATCTCTAGACTTCCTTTTCGTGGCACCGCCTTGGTCGTCAGCCGGTGTTGCTATGCTTCAAATGTTTGGGGGAAGGTCATTTTGCGCGTGAATGCTCGGCTCCGCTCCAGTGTTTGCGATGTATTGGTGATGATCACCATCAAGCGAACTTCCCTAGAGCTCATCGGTCTTCGCCGCAAGTCAAATATGTGGGCTGATCAAGAGGTTGTATCATTGGCTGGAAGGATGATTCGTTTAGTGGTTTCACTGGAGGGGTGGATCCTATGTTATAGTACACGGATGCACCATATTTTTTTGTTGAGGGCTCGGAGTAGGAGGTCAGACGGGTGATCATTTTGGTGGAGCCTTTTGGAGAGGCCTTTGGTCTTTGAGTCAACCATGTTATGTCTTCTTTTATTGATTTTGACATGGTTACATAGGATGCAAATAGATGTGCAATTGAGCTTCATACCGTCGTGGACACTTTGTCGATCACCTATTGGAGCCTTATCTGATCGGCACATCACATCCCAGGAGTGGACTCTGATCATCGAGTGAATCTAGAGTTTGAAACTTTTAGCACATGGTGAACATCTCATCTTTAAGGGTGTTCATGGGTTAAGTTCTGTCCCATGAACAAATTCAACCTGACCAAAAAGTCGGATCGACGCCATTTGAGATAACAAATCCGACCCGACCTAGTTCAATTTGGGTCCGGTCGAGGTGATCGAGTTACTCGACCATCATTTTTATTTTTACTTATTTTTAACATTATTTAAGTATTAAAATATTTTTCCTCGGTATGTACATGTTATTTTCATGCTTAAATATTTTATTTAAAATTTAAAATCAAAGAAATGATTAAAATTGAATAAAAATAAAAAATTTTAATTAAATTATCGGGTCGGTTTGTGTTGGGTTGGAATTTCTTAGCTCGTACCCGACTCGACCAACCCTTCTAGTCGGGGTCGATTCTGACCCTCGAACTAGGTCGAGTAAGATCTCATTGGATCAACCAACCCTTACTCATATTGCGTCATTTTGTTCTTTCTGCGCTCCTGAGATATTACATGTCAGTTTTGAGGATGCTTGATTAGATTGTGAGACGATTGATGCATTGAGTAGCATATTTTTTTGCAGGGACCATCATGTATTGCGAGTTCATCTTGTGACTTGGCATAGTATTTGTAGACTCATATCATATGGCGGATTAAGCATTCAAGACATTCACCTCACCAAATGGGCTTTACTTGCCTAGTGGGTGGGGTGGATCATGTGACTTGATTACAGTCTTAGGCAGGAGGTTTTCTTTTATGACTGCTACTTGTCTTGGGAGTTTATTCCCATTCTCCGCAAGGCGCTTCTTCCTTCTGGTGTATCATTGCTGCACCTTTTTTATGGTGTGCCCATTCATGACCCCATGCTTTGATCATTGGAGGACTTTTCATTCTAGCATCTTGAGTGGCTTCTCGCTGATCCTCTTGCAATATCCTTCCCTCGATTATGGGCCTTGTCGCACACCCTAAGGTAGTTGTTGTTGGGTCTTGGTTGGAGGTTGGCGGTCTGGACACCGGCTTGTGAACCTCTTTTAGTTCTTCATTATTTGATTAGAGGATTTCTGAGTTATTGTCTCTGTCTTCACTCGATTGGTCGGTCGGATGCTTCCAGGGCTGATGGATGGGTGTGGGTCTCAACCTCCTTCCTGGCTCGCAGTCTCTACCTTCGTTTTGTTATCCTTTATCCGGATGACCTTAGAGCTGATTTCAAACTTATATGGTTCTCCACGGTACCATTGAGGGTCTAAGATCTTTGATTGGTTTATGCAGCGTGAGCAGATCCTCATAAGAGCCTCCGGGGCGAGATGGGTGTCCTTTTCTAACACATCTTGCGTATTTTGCAAGGCGGCGGAGGGGATGTTGCTCACCTATTTTTTGGATGCCTTGATCTCGGCAAGCATGGTTGGGCAGCTTTAGACTCGTGGAAGATAGAGGCAACGTTGGAGACTTATTTCTTTTGGCGATGTTCTTGGCCGGTGCCTGAGATACTTGGCTCCAACGCAATCAGATCATTTTTTTAAAAAGAGATGTCGGATAGTATTGTACACCACACTTCATTCTTGTCCGGGAATGAAATTTTGGATATCATTTTCTCTTGCATTTTTGTCGCTCGTCTTTGGAGAGTGCCTTGTACACGCGAATCAGTTATATAAGGACTAAGTTTGTTCTTGACTTGATTATATAAGAATCTACATTAAGCAGAAAACTCAAGAAGGGTGTGGAGTTAGATATGGAATTTACACCCCGAACGAGTACCTCAGGTACCTGACATGAATTTTGGTCCTCTTGCTCAATTTAGGTTTAGTATTTTCTAAAAGGGCCTATTCGAGTCCTAATTTTCTGTTGGACTATATAAATTATCATTTTGACCCTTTAGCGATCACCTGAAAAGACTAAATGAATTCATGAAAAGTAAACAATAATGTTTGACCTCGCCTGATCTACTTAGAGAATAGTCAAAATTCATAAGATCATATGCAACTCGTATTTACAATCTAGTTAGATAGTTCGCGAAAATTGTCACGTTGACTTGATTTTGGGGGTAATTTTTGCCTAATGTTCCTTCTTCTTTACCCTTTATCCTAAATAAGTCCAATAATTCCATCTTGTAATGGGACTGCCCTCATCTTTTCTGGTTTTGCAGCAGCGGTCCTTTTGGCTGTGATTGCCAGTTAGTGAAAATGCTAATTTCTCATACATGTCCATCTGATGAGGAGCATAATTGGAGAATGCTCACCCAATACCTTGTCTTCAGGACAACTATTTACCTAATCAAAATTTTAATCATAATAATAGTAGTTCTTTTCCTGTTTTCTATTTGTATGATTAGCAGTCGTTGTATATTGATCTAAGATCCCGCACTTATTGTTTGAAACTGTCTTGTTTCGTCGAAGTCAATCAGTGGCATAACCTAAATCCAAATAAATTTAGAATCAAAGCTTATGATTACTAATAACAATATGAGTTCCTAATCAAGCCTTGGAATCAAAGCTTATGGCATTCGAGTATTCTTCACCGTGAAGAGACTTCCTAACAAATATCATGACACTTGTCGTCCTGCTGACTCGATAATGACTTCAATTTTTTTTTGTCTTCTAATTCCTCTTGCTTTCATTTTTTTTTTCTTGTGAATGAAAATTTGCTTCTCATCTTTTTCTTCCACCGTCCATCTTCATGAGTGCACAGCACCGTCCGCACACAAAGGGCTGAAGTACCCATAATAATGTCATGCAGTTGATTCGAAAGCATGTTTAACCTCAATATGTAAAGATTCAACATACCGTACAAAAAGTTTCCAGTTCATAGATTATCCAGGACTCTGATTAAGTTCAATTCCCTTTGTTTTCTCAACACACAATTAATGTAGTCTACAGCCTCCAAAAATTTCTCCATGCATTTGTTTATGTGAGAGAGAGAAAGAGAGAGAGAGATATACAACCCAAATTGGAGAAGAGACAGAACCCTGCACAGGTGAAATGCTGTCTATGCATCCACTGTCTGTTCCCCCGAGAAATATATAAAAGTCTACAAGGATGAACAGCCAAGGGAATGTGGCGAACATGACATATATATATGTATATAGGTGTCTATAAGCTAAAACGCTATGGCCGCAATGACACACACGATCATCCCGGAGAGTACGTCTCTCGGAGGGGCGGCCGCGGAACCGGCCGGCGGATTGTAGTACCAAGGGAACCACGGCAGGATCGGATTGGGAGGTGGTGGCGCAGGAAAGTTAACGTAAGGCGACGGCGGTGGAGGCTGCATGTAGTATCCCCCCGGTGCCCCAGGCGCCACCGGTGGCGGGTAGCCCCCGTAACCGGGCTCCCCCGGCTGAGGTGGCGGGTACCCCTCCCCGGGCATCGTCGGGGTCGCCGGCAGCGACGGCGGCGGCGGGTAGTTCGCGACAGACGTGGGCGGCGATGGAAAGCACGGGTACGGGCATTCCGGCGGTGAGCTACATAACGACGTCGGAGGTATCGATAGGAGGTGCAGTAACGACACGATGAACGGAAGAGTTGCTCTGCGGCGAGGGAGCTCGAAGGGCATCGCTGCTGCGTGCAGTGTGCTTCTACTGGGTAGGAACAGAGGAGGAGATGGAAGAGGAGGTAGTCCACAAGATGTAACTGTGCGGGGTTTGCATTTTGATTTGAGCGTTTAATTTGCTTTATAATGCATGCGAGATTTAGTGGTATAGTAATTAAAGTTTAATGTCGCTAATTATACATGCGATCGTTCGTATGTCTATTGATAGATGTTGTTGTGGAGACTTTTTTTTTCTTGTTGCGGAGACTTAAAAACACACTATATATGTGTATAATGCATATATATAATATTATATATATGCATATATATTATATATATATATACCGACACATGGCAAGAGCATGCAAGGTATGAGTGGAGGTGGTGGATTCCCCCCACCCGACCCCACCCCCCCCCCCCCCCCCCCCCCCCATGCATGACGGTGGGTGATTGCATGCATGTGCTTTCTATACGTGTGGTGTCGACGTGAAGGTTGGAAAAACATTTTTTTTCTCATCTTCCAGTATGAATTCTACTATTTTCTGACGTTTAGTAACACCATTATTAATTAAGTGCTATATTGCTACTTGAATCATATATCAATATCACTTCATCTTTTTTTTTTCTTAATATCTTATATATCTCTAACACCGGTTTTCTTGTATTCTTTTCTCTTTTTTATTTTTTCCTTCAACTTTTTTAAAGTATTATGATATTTGAAGCAACAATATTTTACTAAAAAAGAACTAATTAGCCAATATTTTTTAGGATTTTATTGAACTTTTTTTATCAAGGCATTGAGCATTTGATTTTTTATTTAGGATGAAAATCAATTGGGCAAATTTAATTTTAAAATATTTCATTTCACAAATTAACTATAATTCACAATACAAATTAAAAAAAGAATGGCATACTGATTATACTAATACTTTGCATAATAAGTAAGAAGATACGTTAGCAAATAAAAAAGGTATAATAGTTAAGAAGAGTAATTAGAAGTAATGAAGAAATTAGATTTCGGATGAAATTTTACTTATCGTTTTTAAGTGTGTGTCATTTAAGATCTGGTCAGTTATCAAAACTTTTTTTTAGCTTGTTTTATAGTTATTGTTGTACTATAAATGCGATGTACAATAAGCATTGAGTGCAACGTTTGAAATCGTTTAATATCACGACAAGGTGGTGAGTTGGGGAGTCAAAGTCGTTCGCACTTCTTTTCTGCTGATTTTAAACGGAGAGAGAAGAGGAGAGAAGAGAAGGTGGAACGTTTTAATAACTAGTTTGGTGAGCTTTCACCATCTGTCGGTTGTGGGAGATCATGACTTGTTATGAGAACTTTTTATTAATTACTTGAGTTGTATCTGTTTTTTTCCAAATATTACAAAGAAAAGAAACAGTACATGCTTCACCGAGGAAAAAAACAGTGTATGCATGATGTTACGAAAAGAAGGAGAGAAAGATCGCACGAACATATAAAAATGCGAAAAAAATGACAGCAGTTTTCTTTATTATAAAATAACGATGATTATTATAATACGAGATCTTCGTAAAAAAATTCTGCTGAAATGTCTGACTATGTTAAGGGATCATATATGATTACAATTGAATTCAGATTCAAGACATATCAATAAATGATAAAAATAAAATGAAAATATGTGTTATTCAATATTGGAGATATTTTTTTCCTTCGGCAGAGTATATTGTGCTTGCATTTGTGAATTGAGAGAATTCGGCTCAAAAGAAAAGGAAAAATCAATTTAGGCTCGTTTAGTTGGAGAAGAAGATTGAAATTTAGGTCTACTTTTTTTTTTATCCGGCCGAGAAGTGGTATTAATAGTTTATTTCGTATGAGGTTAACGATTACGCGCAAAATTTATAAATCTTCAACTCATGGAAGTATAATTAATTCGACAAAATTATCTTGTATCACGTGCTTAACAAATAAATGGAACTCCTAATAAAAATATTTTCTACGTCCAAAAATATTTGAACTCAACGTCTTATTAAACGAGGATGAATAGTTCCAATTCAATTCCGCTCCGGACTACTTTTTAATTAAATAGGTAAACTTTTATCTCCCGTGTTTCACTGCATTAAATGTAGGATAAGCCAAAAAAAAAGGGATCGCCGCATTCATTTGCCATGCAGCTTAAGCTGGACTATCAAGACAATGGGAGCAAGTGATATCTGTGTTATAATAGAAACAAAGTAACGTGAATCAAACGAATTCATCAGATAGCTGTATAAACAACTTTTCGAAAATTAAGATGACAAACTTAAAAACAGAAAATAAAATATAAAAAGAGAGAGAGAGGAATATTTGAATCAAACATATGATGATAAATTAATTTGAATATGTGTTATAATAGCTGGACTATCTTTTAGTATTCTTTTCAGTAGGCTTCTCGGTTCTCACTAATTTGCTTCTGATGTTGTAGTGCACATAGGTTTTCCACAGGGCTACAATATAAAAAGAGAGAGAGAGGAATATTTGAATCAAACATATGATGATAAATTAATTTTTGTGATCGATCGTCTCGTTCCTGATCCAATCATTGGAACTTGGAAGCATATCTTTTCCCTCTGAATTTTTCGCTAACCAGGAATATTGTTGCACTCACAACTTCATATAGGAATTTATGATCTTTTAAGGTCGAATGACAGTAAAAAAAAAAGTTTGGTCACTTAATAACTGAAAAAAGAAGATATCCATAATAATAATAATAAAATAGAAGATGAGAAAATGGACCGAGATAAAGGAACAGATTACAACTTGAAGGGATTGCATGAAGGCAAAGGCAACAATGACTTGCTAGAAAAGAAAAAGAAAGAAAGATTCCACACGCCACTTTCAAAAGTTCTATGATGACAAGCCCTGTAGCTATTAGATATCTTGGATCCTTTTGTTAATTGCAATTAAATTCTGAAGTGATTTGTTGCGAGGTTACGTGGAGAAAGTGCTCACAGGTCCGGACTACTGTAATATTTTTATCTTATCAATTCACACCCCGCTTAAATCTCATCAGACCACAGTTCCTCCCTCCACTAAGAATAAGGCAGCCTTCGCCATGCAACAAAAAATTAACATTTCTCACCAGCATTCCAATTTAGATATATATAGCATCACAATTTAGAGAGAGAGAGAGAGAGAGAGAGAGAGAGAGATAAAATATATGATATTTTCATGCATGGGAAGCCACTAAGGAGAGGGACCATTGGATTTTATGGTTGTGATGTCTAGTGACACCACAGGACGCCCATTTGCAACTAGCCAGGGCCCTGCTTTCTGTCACTGGGATCCATATCGTGTCACTAGATATTCACCTCAGCAATCTAGAGAGGTGGCGTATTATCTTTAAGCTTTATCTCCATCAATAGTCTCAGAGAGAGAGAGAGAGAGATTGAACACATAAGAAGTGGTATATATTAATAATTAGTAACATGATCGAAGGTTTTCTTGGAGGCGTTGTGTACAATTAGAGATTGAATGGAGACAGAAGGAGAAGACATAATCACAAAGACGGATATACGTAGATACGCGTACATATAGTTATTATGACATGCTTGAGGACATCTATGCCCATACGACCATCAAACCGCACCATGCTAACAGCACCTGCACCAGCGGCAGCCACCCGCCGGCGAAACTCCGACGAGCCCCCGAGATGTATCCTGGGTCGACGGGGTACAGCTTTCCCGAGGGTCCCCACCACGGCGGAGACCACGGCTGTGGCGTCCACCACGGCGCCGGCGGCGGAAGCCACGGATTAGGCCCGCAGCACGGTTTCGGAGTTGGCGGCGCAGGAGGAGGCGGGCAGTACGGCTGCACAGGTTTCGGAGGAGGGGGACTCGGGTAGAGGCAGGGGCCGCCGCACGGGAAGCAAATACACTTCATCTGATCGTCCAGCTCACGGCCCTTCGTCGTCGCCGCGGCCCCTTCATGAACGTCTATCTCCGAGCAGCCGATCGACAGCAGTGAGGCCACCACTGCGGCGATAAAAAGAGCTCGCCGGAGATCGATCATTTCCTTCGATGATTCTTTGGCTCCAACTCTTCGCAGCGTAAACACCTACGTGGTATTCTGCTTGCTCTTGGTCCACTAAAGTTGAGGAGGGGAGAGAGAGAGAGACGACGCCGCGTCGTCTTTATATTGGACGCCTTCCATTTGAGTCGTCTTCATCCGATACCTTTTTATTGCAACGTGAGGCCTCTGCGGTCAACAGAGTCAAAGTGTTGTGGGCTTTTGTCGTCCATCCTCCACCGTACATCATCCTAGCCAGCGGTCCCGATGGATAAGCCTACGCAGTTTGATTTGCATGCGTGATATGCATGAAAGCGTTATTCACGGTTCAATTCGCGCGGTGCTACCGAGCGTAATTGTCCACATGTTAAAGATCGGTCTATCATCAAATTCAACTAATTTGATTAGGATGAGCCCGAGTCGCGTAATTGACAGTGACAATTGTCTTACGGCCTACAAAGAAAAAAGTTGCAAAAATTTATTCAAGTGAAGATAAATTGAACAAACTCAGCAATCATCATTATACTAATTTAATCATAATGATTAATGAACGCACATACGGTTTGCATTACAGACATCGAGGGAGAAAATAAAAGGGGTATGGTATATTTTAAATATATTCGTACTCTCCCCTAATAATAATATATTTAAAATGTTTTTAAAAAAAGGTGGTATTCTTGATATCCATTGGACAGGTATTTAATTTTTCCGGACAGTTGTCACGTTTCGATTATGTTTATTCATCGTGCATGTCTGGATATTCTAATAAATTATATGACGCAATTATTATAATTGCAAGTGGATTAGTAATTAACAAATCACAAATGGATCATATACACCGAATACTATTTAATGAGCTTGGTTAGGTCTGTCGATCGATCGATGATATATACGTAGCACTCGCTGTATATATGGTGATGGAGAGTGGTGGCGTCGTCCAAGGGAGGGTGCTGTTTTGGTCTGGGACCAAAGCGATCTATGTGTATGCATATGCTAACAAAGAGAGGTTTCATTCTCAGTTTAATTTGTAACAGGGAAACAAAGTTAGGCTGCCCTTGTTATTATCTTGATTGATTTTAGAAATAGAATTCCTTTTTGTTTTGCTGTTGCGACTTACTTTTCTGATCACTACATAAATTTGGGATTCAATAATTGTGTGAACCCTAATCATCCTTGGCACTACACTATGACATCCCCCTCCCTTTTTTTTTTACCAATGCACATATTGAATTCATGTTGATCAATATCCTAATGAATTAGAGGAGACCTAAACTCAAATCATATGGAAATATGAGATCATGGAGAAAATCGCTCAATAAAGATATTAAACATCTAATGGAGGACTATTGTAAGGTGTCAGACTAAGAGCATACTCCCACATGAACAAAATAAGAATATCATTTTGCTTATATATAACTAACTCATTCATTACAAAGATGCATTCAAAATTTAGGTGGGTTTAAATTAAGTTCTTACTGATTATATTTTAATAATTTTAGAACTAACACGAGTGTTCGAATAAAAAAGAGAACTAAAATGATAATTTTATTATTTTAACAAATTAAAAATGTTAACATGATAGTACCTTTCTTAAAATAACATGTAACAAGTATGGTTACAATAATAAAAAAATAAAATTCTTTTTATTGAAATAATTTCATGAATATTGTTACATGCAATTATTATAATTATAATATTGTGTGCTTATTATACCTTAATAAGATCCTGATATAATCTAAATAGCATAGTGTATAATACTTTTGGGAGTGTTTTCTTACGAGTAATCCTTTTTTAAATTAACGAAATATGGCAATCCATATTATTTTTGAAGTGATAATCCATATTAACTAAGAGAGTGTATCCATCCAGATTCTCACTCTGATTTTTATTTCTTTTCATTTTCTGTCATTTCCAATCTTATGCAAATAAAATATGAAATTATGTAAAGAAATTATGTAATGATAACATCAATCAAAAAATATTATTATCATTTCTACTATCATATATAATAATATTAATTTACTTATGTTATTATTATTATTATTATTATTATTATTCACATGAATATCATATTATTAGTTATTATTTTGAATATTATATGTATTACCATTATTTATACTTAAAATAATATAAAATATTTATATTTATATTTATTTAATTTAGCAATTTATGATTTTTTTTAGTTTTTAGTCGTATCATAAATTTTAACTTAACATTAGTGATAAAGAGTATTTTAGTAAACAAATACACATTACCTAGTAATCTTCTGTTTTAAGTAAATAATATTATTTGAATTGATGGATATATTACTTGTACATAGTAAATAAAAGTGATGCATATTGCTGATAATTTAATAAGTGATAATATTTATCATGTAATGTAGATTACTAAGTAATGTGAAAAGATAATGAAGTAACATCCTTTTGTTTAAAAAAAGTATTTAAATTATTAGTTTTTGTGAGTTAATTACAATTTTATTAGGGTTAATTAATATTTTGGTAGCATAAGTAAATAGTACTTAGCACAGTTAACCAAATTCCATGTAATATAAGAATTGTAGATATAATGTTGATGAGTGTTTTAATTTTTTTTAAAAAATTCCATGATCGTATAAATGTAATTAAGCTATAATATATAATTAAGAAAATATTATTATTTTTTACTATAATGTATAATAGAAAAATATGTGTATATATATTGTTAATATAATTTATATGTAGGTCGACTATTAGACATCCAATCGTTAAAAAATTCACATGAGAACTAGGGGTGAAAGTGGTTCGGGTCGGGTGATTTTTACGACGAAAAAAAAAACCAACCTTCAAATTTCTGGTGACTTTTTAAAGCGTAAAAGACCATCCTATAATTTTTTTCGAAGAAAAAAAAATCAACCTAGGCAGTCTCAAATTTTTCAAGTCGAGGACCTACTTAAAATAATAATTTTTTAAAAAATAATAGACATTAAATACATCGTAAACTATGTTTAAAAAAATTAATAGTTAACTCTATGTTAAACTTTTTTATGTAAATAAACTAAGCTATCATATTATCACATTATAATTTAAGATATTATAGTCAATTTTATACAAACTTTATTAAAATAGATTAATAACTTGATGATATTCAAGTTTAACTACAATATAATAGGTCAATACTACACTCAAACTAATTTATATGGGTAAAAAATGTAAAACTATGAAATATTATTTGAAAGTTGAGGTAATATTTTAATTATAATATATTTTAAAATATATTTGGTTCGGAGGCCCTCCAATTATTTTAGTTGGGAGTCATAATTTAAATGGATGATTTTAATTATTCTAAAAAATCAACCTAATTTTTAATTGGAGTCTAAATTTGTGGTTTTTTCGGGTTGTAGATTTTTCGGGTGGGTAAATTTTTTCTTGCACCCTAATGACAACTTCAATTCTGATCATTAAGTGAAATACTCGTTCTTTTGAGTTTTCAGTAAATAACTTAATTTTGGATGTATTTTGTTGGGATTGAATGTCCCATAACTACTGAAAAGTTAATTATAGAGTAATAATAGTATACATTTCAATAAAATATAAGAATAAGAGAAGTAAAATATAGTTGTTAAAGTAGACAAAAAGATTAAGTTGAATACAAAAACATAATAATTGATTTTATTTAACAATCTATTTAAAAATAAAATATTGTTCTAACAAGTAGAAGATAATAAATTAAATTATAATAGCTATAATGATTGGACTTTTTGGGATGCATAAATGCATGCATGTGGTGAGTTCACATTGGGACTCAACTCTTGCTACCACAAAACTAAATATAAGATTATAATAGTTAGCTAGTAAACTCACTCGCGCCTTGCACAAATATAAACTTTTTACTAAAATTATTTTATTTAAAAAAAAATTGAAACAGAAAAAATGTATTTTTAATAACAAGTTAGTTTAAATATTTTTCTGTTCATTGATAAAAAATATATTTTTTATTGTGAGCAAAAAACTTTGACTTTTCACCTTCAAATTCTAGAGCCATAATATAAAAAATCAGATATACTTGCTAATAAATTATTGAAGTTAAAATATGTAAGATTGGAATTGGAATGTCAAGAGATTATGAGATATTAAATAATGGATCATAATGATTAAAAATTATAGAGAGTTAAAAAATTAAGAAAAAATATGAAAGCTCTATAATATTTTGGAAGCCTTAGCTTTATATAAATATAAGATAAAAATAATTAACAAATTTAAGTAGATAAAAATATATATGACTTTTTAAATTCAAACATAATTATGACTTGTCATATTTAAATAAAAATAAGAGTTTAAGTAATGTGTAACCACAAAAAAGTGGTTACAATTTGTAATTATCAGATCTCAATCGTTGGATTGATGATCAACGGTTTAGATCATGACACTGTGGACTAGTTATTCTTTTGATCTTTTTTTCCTTATTTATCAACGCCCAGATCTGCATCATTGATCACTGGTAATGGTCCATTGATAACCATAATTTTTCATTAGATAAGTTTATTAATGAAGTCAAAGAGAAATATTAAAATAATTTAAAAAGAGGAAAAAAATAAATAATGGAAGGAGAAATTTAATATCCTATTCAAAATAATAATTAAAGGTCATATGGTTAACATACGTGAACTTTCAAATTAAAAAGAATTCTGACTCTTCATATTAACCAAAGCAATAAATGAAATTAAGTATATATAAAATATGTGACATTTTAAATATAAAAATAATTATGACATGTCATAAGTAATTAATAGATTTAAGTTATCATAATTAATAAACTTAAGTTATCATAATAAATGAAATTAAAGAGAAATATTAAAATAATTCAAAAAAGGAGAAAAAAATAATGAATAATGGAAGAAGGATAGAGGTGCTTGGTGAAATTATATAAATACAAGATAAGATGTTTTACAAGGCCAAGATATGATCCGAGTGGTTCTCAATTCAAAGTGAGTGTGTGAGAGAGAGAATGGATGATAATGACATGCCAACAGCCTTGTCCAGTGGGCTAACTAAAAATTGTAACTTAATTAGAAGATCTACAAATTGCCCCGCTCTATATTGAGCGTTTGTTTCTCATTATTTAATTAATTTAATTATTATAATTCATGGTTAAATTAATTATATACCTATTATATGAAGTAATATATATTTATTGACATAATTTGATAATAAAAAAGTATCATTTAAAACTAAATAAATTTCAACCGTTAAATTAATCCTATTTGTTAAAATAGCTTGATCATCATCATCATCGGGTAATCCGATGACTTTAATCTTAATCATATTTATTACTTATCATATACTTTATATTATTATATATTTATTTTGTTAATCTAATAAGTAATATGAGTGCTTTACATTCATTCTAGACCAAATGCTCTATATATATACATTTTTCTCTTTTATATATAGCGAGAAAAGAAATAAAATAAAGGGTAATGCGTCTCTAGTTGCATTGCACTGTGTTATTACTTCAATTAATTAAATCATTATTTCTCAAATAAATTCATTATTCAGATAATGAATTTGATTTCGATTGTGATGATGAATTAAACCTTTTGCCTAATTGATTAATGTGTTATATACTCATAATTCTTTGACAATTAAATATGCTTCAACCATTAGCTTGATCAAACAATAAAACACTAAATACATCGTAGAACAGGTTGCTAAGCACGCCCGCATACAAAAAATTATACACCGTGTGAGAAATATGAATTTCGCATTTAAAAATTTAAATACAATTGTATATACTGATTTTCATGTCAAAATCATTTAAAAGAGATAATAACATTAAGATCCGATCAAGTATCCCAATATATAAAAATATAATATAATTAAGAAAACTCATTTAAACGAGTTATAACTATGTAATTATATAATTCCAATGTTCAAAATCATAAGATCTTAATATCTTAATTAAGAATCCAGTTGGGATATTAAGGACACGAAATTTTGCTTACTTTATTCTCCTTACCTTCAACTTAGTCCTCTGCTTACAAAGTGAAACAAGTGCCCAATTTCTGTATCACATGCCAATAAAAGAGACAACTTCATTTTGCTCAATTGACTTTACTTGTAAAAGAAAAAATGACAATCTTGATTCGCTAGAAATTGGACAGGTAAGGATATATATATATATATATATATATATATATATATATATATATATATATATATATGAAAATGATAACAACGTTAGCAAAAGAATTAGTCACTCAAATAATAAAGTGAATGAGTAGAATTATCGTACCACGAGAATGATTAATAATTAAGATTTTATTTTAACCTTTTTAATTGAGATGTTAAGAAAATGATTGATTTTTCAATTGTGAATACAATAAATAAATGATCACTTGAAGAAACAATGCTTCGATGATTAAGACACCTAATTTATAATACTACAATTTGAAAAGGATTTAACTACTATTTTACGAATAATTAAAATAAGTTAATTATTTTAATTATTTATTTAATTAATTAATCAAAAGATGCATTCATACGAAATTATATTAAGAACTTTCTCAAGTCACCTTAATAACTACACAAATTAGATCTTTTTTTTTTTATTTTCCTAGTTGTGACATGCATAGATTAAAATTATTCCTAAATGCTATTATGAAATCAATCACCTTTTCTCATATAAAAATTACTCAAAAATCATAAAGTTAAAGAACATCATCAAACACAAACATGCATTGCTATTTACGTTTCTTAAACTAATATTAAAAAACATTAGGGTTCACCTAGTATGATCATAATAAAGAAATAAATTTAATGAAAATAACATCAAATTTACTATAAAAAGTCGGGAAAAGAAAACAAAAAACACTTACTTAATTTGAGCACGTCCTCTCTCAAGTTTTCAATAGAGCTTCGTGATCATTTCCAAAATTTTCCTTTTATTGGTCATCAAAATAATACTTGAGGAATTCTTTTCCAAGCCATTTTGGTCCTTCTTTCATAGATTTTTTGTCCCTTTATAAAAGAAATCGAAACTCCAACCAAAAAATGAATAAAAGTTGATTTGTAACCGACACTAGACCACCATTCGTCACGGCCGTGATTGAAACCGTATTGATTGAGTCGATATTCATCCATCTAATGTGGCAGTGACATATACAAAGGAACAATCATGAAAATTTTGGACATGGTCGTTACCGAATCATATTTTTAACACGTTGAGGCTTCTTTCGGTCACGTCAATTATTAAATTGTGTCATGACTATGATCTTCACATAGCACGGGCATGATAGTCCTGACATGTCCATTTGAAGTCTTTCTCGGCCTTTTTTTTGTGTTTTGACTTTTTTTATCATTAAATTATGTAGGAATCAAATTTATTTTTTTTAAAAAATAAATCAAATAATCCTTTTCCCAAACTCAAAACTTCCTAAAATGCTACTTAAGTGTTCTAAATTAATGCATATTTTTTTTCGTATATCAACATATATCATCCTAATTTTGATGTCATGAGTCCACCATCCATTATAACGAAAAATATAGCAAAAAAAGAGCAATAATATTATGAACTCAAGAATATAGATGTTCTTGTTGGGAAACAAAATAGGAATATAATGAAGTCAACTAACTTTGACCCTTGAACAAAAATTGAAAGCCAAATATGCCTCACATGATGTTTGTTCGCGCAGTGCGGATTAAAGTTTTGATTGTAAAATTACTTAACAACTTTACGTGATGTGATTCTCACGTTGGCGAGTTCGTTCATATACTATGGATCAAAATTTTAGTTCACACCACGGTTAAAGAAATAAACAAGAAAAAAAAAGAGTTTATACATTAATGTTAATATTCCAGTATAATTTTAGCTCGGCCCATAGATTGACCACATGGCCTAGTTGAAACCGGGGATTAAGAAATCAAAGCCCACTTTCTAAAAGGGATTTCTTTTAACAAATGCGGATTTTATTCATCTTTGATCAATTTATATAAACCAGCTAACGGATTGAATTCTAAAGCTGAAGATATAAAAAAAAAACTTATGAAGGTCGTAATTATTTGGGAAAACTTTAATCACTTATAATTTGGCACTTTGCAATATTAACATTTATTTTGAGTAGAGAAAACTGACCTCTGACTCTAATATCATATTAAAATTGATGTCCTCGTATCAATGATTTTATATTATTAACATGAACTAGTTATTCTTTGAAACTAGGTGATAGATGGAATTCAAAATAACCTAATAAAAATTCAACTATTGAGATTTTATTTTTTTCCCCAATTCGAAGGAAGACGGATGATTCCATTAGAAAGACAACGGATCTAATATAAAAAAGTTTAAATCTGAAAATAAAAAGGGCTATAATTTGAATTCGAGATTTTTTTAGTTGAATTAAAAGATGCGCTTTTCTACTTTAATCAGACCTTGCACTGACTAGTGAAACATCCATCTTTTGGTTCTTTTAAATTTGTCGTACTAATCAATTTTTCTAAAAATTTAAATCAGAGCAACAACATAATTTTATATTCTTAATAGATTCTCACTCAACAAAGTACAAAATAAAAATAAATTTATCAAAACTATATTATAAAAGAACTAAGGAAATCCATATTCCGACACCCAAACGCCTCTTCATTTACCCTCTTATTTTTCTTATCTAAAGCTAGCACCGTCCATTTTTTGACGAATAAAAACACCTAGCATCCAGATGTTTTTTCCCTCTTTTTTTCTTTTGAGATGAATTTAGAAGCAGTTTAACTTTAGAAGCTCGTACTTTGCCTCAACTTAAAACATGCACTTTCCGTAATGGGAAAGTACATAATTAATTCTTAATTATCCCTTGGAGCTGGCTGCTTAACTAATCAGGCCAAGATTAATGACCTTTATTATAGTATACAACACATGTTAACAACTGTCCAAAGGCTGTGATCATGCATGCATGGGCTCTTTCTCTGTAATAAATCCCCCTGATCATATATATCATCATTTTCTTTTGTGTACGTACACGCCATGAGGCCAAGGTCGAATATTATTTATTTCAATATATATGCATTGTCAAAGTTAAGAAAATGCACCTGCATGTAATGATGCCTACCAAACCTATCATTCATCCTTCAGTGGGAAGATGATTCTTGGTACGATATATAGAGAGACAAAGAGGGAGAAAAAAAAAGGGAAATGAGGAAAACATATATAAAGGGGCTTTAGACAAACCGCCAATGGAATATATTCAGTTCTCATATGATCAGATCTTTGTAGATGTCTATCCATGGACTTCCAGGACCATTCTTTGGAAACGTAAGTAGGCCCATGGTAGTGGTTGCAATCCTGCTCGCTTTAATGCAAGATTCTGTGCTTTTCTCGAACCCCAACCATTCTCCGTTTCTCATTTTAAAGAGTCCCTCTCCGGACGATCATATCGATTCGTATATGTAGTAGAGAATGTAAGCTGAAAGAAGTCGCACCAGTATATACATATAAGAGAGAGAGAGAGGGAGGGAGGGAGAGAGAGAGAGAGAGAGAGAGATGGGTTGCTACCCTCTTGGCAAAATGGTGTCCATGGCACTTGGGAGTTGCAATGGTATGAATAAGTATCTGATCGCTTAATTATGTTGAGAGTATGTTTTGTTATCGCAGCCCTCAAACCTGCAAGCATGCCTTATTCTTCTTGGTGATAGCTATCACCTTTTACAGATATACTAATCGCTGTTGGCTTTGGTATGCAAATTTTGGTGCTAACAAATTTCAGTGATCAGTCTACATGTTCATATGCAAGAAGAACTGCTCAAATTTCTCGGCTGGTCTCTTATTTCCTCATATTTACCGTATGCATGCATCAATGGCAGCATATATATTATGCATTTAATTAGTTGCCAATGCCTCTTTTTCGCCACTTTAAAAGTAAATAACTTTTAGCACCACATAGAAACAAGCCTGTGTTCATGTTTACAGGAAAAGCAATTTTTTGCAGACGTAAAGTTTCCACCCACTGGCTTCATGATCGTTCCTGCACGCATCAATTATTAGTTCATCATGACTCCACGGAGCCATGCATACATATTAATATTCCTTATATACTATGCATATACATATAATTGATGTCGAATATTTCACGTTTCTCCATTGGAATCTGGTCACATGCAGGGAGGAAGAGGCACAGACGATCATCGAGAACGACGACGATCGTGTACTCGCCACCGCCGTCGTATTCCTACACCAGATCCATGGCCAGGTCGACTGTCACCTTCAACGAGAACCCAGAAATCATCATGGTGCCATCCGAACCAACGCAGAGCCCCACGGTCACGAGGCACCACCACCATCACCACCACGTCCATGCCGAGGCGCCGGTGGAGGTGCCTTCTCCGTCGCCCCAGCCGGAGGTGGTCCATCAACCCACGCCGGCGGCAACGGAGCCAGCGCCCAGCGCCTGGTCCGCGTCCGCAGAACCGGACCACCATCGACACGGCCCGCGTCCTCACAAGATGTCCGAGCCCGCTAGAGTCAGATTCGCGCCTGAACCGTCTGCGCACCCGGTCAGGAAGGAGCCGGTTCAGGTCAGGTTCACCACGGGGCCGCATGGCGGTCCCAGCCACCACGACCCGACGGCGGCTTCTTCGGCCGCCTACCACCCCGGCTCGGGTTACAACCGGTACATGATGTCGCCGTTGCCGGACGACGTCGGCGACCGGCGCCGCAGGGAGTACTTCAGCGGCGAGTACCATTACTATCCGACCCCGGTCCGCGAAGGTATTTACAAAATCGCCACCGACGCCAACCGGCTAAGTACGATATTTAGTGAGGAAAATCCGAATGCTTGCACCATCGTCTGAGTTGGAAGGAACCAAAAAGTTGCATGCATTAGAAGCTGCTTTTTTATGTTTGAATGGCTCTAAAATGGTTTCCTTTTTTTCATTTGGCCAATCAATCGATTAGTGGAGACAGAATTGGATTCCCCCAGCACTCACAGGCCAAGTGAACCAAGGAATTTAATTAGCTTTTAATTGCTCGGTCGATATCGTGTTTGATCATGTTAATTGTCTGATGGTCAAATATTCGGTCAACGTGAGTACGTGCGTGCCCTTGTTCTGATCCCTCGTCGTCTCCTCCGCAACGAGAGTTAAACTAAGTATAGGGAATAGGGATCCAAATGAACTCTCCAGAAGCAAAGTGCAGATTGAGGACTTGAGTTGGCCAGTTGTATACACGAAATGAATCCATTGGGTTTGGCCTTTTGACGGATCGAAGTCTCATTTTAATTATTTATTTATTTTCTTCCTCTTTTAATTTGTATCTATCTTTCTTGGTTGCTTAGGAAGAGTTCATGTGTACAAAGAATACAACTGAAGAGTTGGTATGGTCTTGTGTCTGATGTTTTCTTCAATAAATGTGAAATATGCCAAGAACTGTTTTGATCATTGTATTATTATTATTATTATTATTATTATTATTATTATTATTATTATTATTATTATTATTATTATTATTATTATTATTATTATTATTATTAAAGGGAGTGTAACATCCCTTAGGTAAAATATGGTGTAACATCCAAATCTATCCATTTTATATGTATGGTCCTGATCAAAACACATACTTTCCTCTCTTTCATCTCTTACTGCCCGATCTTCTCCTTTCCTACATTAAGTGTCGTCATCGCCGACGAGTCAAGCACTATCATCGAGTGTCATCCCCACAAGTCGAGCGCCCACAAATTGAGCGTCGTTGTTGAGCACCGCCATCGACCTCGTCGAGCACTGCGAGCATCGTTGTCGTCACCCAAATCCCTGTGAATGTCGCCCTCAAGCCACCGACGATGTTCCCCTATAAGTGTCACCCTCGGTCAATGCCCCCCTTTTCGCATTCGCCGAGATGATTGTAACGTCTCCAAATTTTACTCTCTTGTCAGGTGGTAATTGAGCTTATTTTGGATCAGTATCCATTGGGCTTTCGCATAAATCATAAAGAAACAACATAATAAATTGACAATCAACCATCCTGAACCAATATAAGAGTGTGAAATTTAAATTTGTTATTCCTAAGTTGTCCTTCTATCCATTCTATTACAACAGAGTAGCGACTAAAATAAAATAAAACAACATAAACTAAATATCTATCTCATGTGCAATTGCATCATCATGAACATCTCTATCTGCACACGTCTTCATTTTTTCATATTCAATTATCTGTAGGATTCAAACTCAAGGACATAGAATATCCACGAGTATAAAATACTCACTACATAAGATAATACAAATGGATAAGAAAACTTAATAAAAAATAGGCAAGCTTTCAGTATGGGAAAATAATTATATTCTTTTCTTCTATTCTTTATTCTTTCAGTATGAGAAAATAAAAATAGGTTGTTGATGTCATCTCTTCAGTCATGACATAATACTTCCTAGGTCGGGTATGAACACAACTCAAGTCGGATTGTCAAAAAAGGAAATCCGAACCCCTGGATCGTGGTAGAGCCCAAGCCAGGTTTATTCAAATTTGGGTCAGATTTGGAGAAACATCATGACAGGTTTACACTTTACAGATGAACCCGAGCCGATTCATCTTTACACGGGTCGAGTTCCGACAGTCAAAAGTTCAGTGTTTTTTTTCGAGACTTTAGCATGCTACAACTTTTGTACACTATTCCGTTCAGCACAAAAATATATAAAACTATTCATGAATTATAGGAAAACATAAATCAATCCTAAATCATCCATCATCTTATCTATTTCATTAAAAACTCACATGCAAAAGTGAATTTGAAATCTCACGTACCTTGACCATTTCAAACTATCTGAAAATCGGGACCTTGGGCACATTTTTTCGATGAGACCTAATGACGGTTAATCACGAGCCAACCGTCCCTTGACAGAGGGTTGAACCATGAGCAAGACGCCTCACCAAGCAATTGTGCACGTGCTCCGAGGAGGAAGAAAATGTAATATGAAGATGAAGAAAAAACTCAAGTGAAAAGAAAAGGAGACAGATGGGTTGGAAGAGGGATTTGGAGACTTATTTATAGAGTAAAGTCTCCCACGTTCTATTCTAATTAGAATTTCTATTCATACTTACTATCTATAATTTATCTTTTATTTTTCACAAATTTTTAGATTTAAATAAATAATTAATATTTTTATTTTTATTTTCAGATCTAAAATAATATTTTATTTCTTGAATAATTTTATCTTAAAACTCCTAATTTCAACCTCATTAGGAGTTATTATTCAATCCTTCAATAAACTTTATCTCTAATCCTCTTCTAACTATTTTTTCTTTATTTTATCTCTCCTAAACATAATTACTCCTAAATTTTGGGAATTAAATAAATAAATATTTTTCTTATCTTTTAATTTTCGAAATATAATAATAAAATATTACTATTTTATCTTCTAAATATTTTTGTACATAAAACTTTTATTTTAACTCTCATTAGGAGTTCTTTAGATTCTAATCTTCTAGTTATATGCAAATTCAATTTCAAATCCTATTATAATTTAAACTCCAAATCTAATTAGGTATTGTCTTTTTCTATCTTTTATCTGGTAACACTTTTATTCGAATTCAAACTTTTCTCATCTTATATTTTCCTCTTCTATTATCCTTCCTTTAACTATACACTTTTATTTATTTTCAAACTATATCTTCGAAGAATTCTTTAATAAATCCTAGAATTTGGATATATTTTAATTATGAAACTAAAATTTTTCAAGGTGTAATAACAACAACAAAAAATGGGGCATCGGCTGCTTGTCGGCGCGCATGAAGGAGGAGGATGCCACCAGGTCAGAGGAGGAGGAGACTTCGTCGGCACGGAGGAGGCATCGAGACGGAGACATGCAATGAGGAGAAAGTCGAGCAAAAGAGAGAGAGTGTAACACATGCAAAATTCTTCAAACAAGGAAACGTTTCAAAATTCAAGTTAATGACAATTAATGGAGGAATCAATTGAAATCAATACCATTAATGGGGGAATTCAAATTAAAAATTAATTGAAATTAATTCTTAAAGAAGGAAACAAATTCAAAAAAATAAGGAAACGTTCAAATTGCAAATCAATTGTAATTAATGAGAGAATTAATGGGAGAATGCAAATCAAATTCGGATTCAAAAAAAAAGGAAAGAGGAACCGCTCGAAATCGGCCGGCCACCCTGGCCGGTCGAGTCTATAAAAGGGATGTGAGAGGGAATCCTCGCGCCCCTTGGAACCTTGCTGCCGGCCGCCGCCTCCGTCTCATCTTCTCTCCTTCCGCAACTCCGATGAACAAAGCAGCGACGCACGAAGCAGGACGCGACTTCGACGACGAACGGCGGACGATCCGACGACTCTTCGACGCACGGTGACTCTCCCTCAACGTGTGCAGGAGCCAGGCAAACCTTCCTGTCGGCCAGGAACGATCGGCGACCGAACCAACGAAGAACAGAACGCCAACGAACTCGTTTTGATCGAAAAAGGTACCTTAGTGTCTTTAATCCCTAGTCGAAGAAATAGTGATCGTTTAATGCACAGAACATGATCTTGAAATTACTATCTACATTTTTTGTATTTTGATCGTAGTCGTTTGATGGCCGGAAGGCCGCCGGAAATAAGGAAGAATTTCGGCAGCCCTATTTTATCGTAGGGACCGGTTGACCGATTTTTAGGAACGATCGACCGACCCGTGCGAAGAACTCACACAAGTTTCTGTCGACCGGTCGACCAGCTTCACCAGGGCGGTCGACCGATCTGTCTGTCAACTGACAGATACGACTTCGTAATCGGCTGACCGATCCTCCGTGCGGTCGACCAATTCGACGCACAGCAACGTCCTTGAGATCTTACGGCCAGTTGACCCAATCTGATAGATAGATAGATATTGACACAGTCCGAGATGGATTCTGACCCGATCTAGGTCTGACTCATAAATCCTAACTGGAGACTCTAACCAGTCCGTCTGTAATTGGCCAAGTCCTATTGTACAGATATTAATGCCCAATTGGGTTCTGATTCATAAACATCATGATAAGCAAAGATAAGTAAAGTAAAGATAAAGTCATGGGATTGTCATGTGCCACCCCATTGTACGAAATAAATATCAAAGTATGGTATAGAGAGGGGCATGTAGTTAGCTGAGGAGACAACGAACTTACTGGTCTTCAATGATCACTGTTCTTGAAATTACAGGTTCTCTCCCACCTGTGTCTCGAAGAAGGGTGATGCATTAGTCACACTCCTTTCCCTAGATAATGTAGTATTGAGCTAGATGGACGGGTAGCTAATTGAGGAGACAGTGAACTTATAGGTTCTTAAATAACCATTGTTCCTGGGGTGCAGGTCATCTCTCACCTACATTCCGAATTGGGTTATGCATTGTCACACCCCCTTCCCTTTATGGGTTTATTGGCTTTACAGATTCAGAGAGGCACATCTGGCATCCCAAATTAATAAAATCGAGCTCGCATAGGACAACTAACATTAAGGACATTATAGTAATGTGACAGACATAGTACAACTCACAGTAAAGTAATGTAAAGTAGAGTATTGTAAAGTAAAGTGTAGAACATGGTATGGTAAACTATGGAACATAGTATGGTATAGACAACATACAGTACTGTAAAGACAATGTACAATCATGGTAAAAAACAGAGTATAGCTATTGTTATAATTAAAACATGATATATGACCCATCATAGTGAATGCATAAAAGCCAAAGTATATCATGGTTCATCACTGATCCATTTGTATATAATTATCATTGATCCATATTTCATCGTCTATATTGCTATTGTGCTGGGCTTTTTGCTCACGGATATTCAATTCCCCTGCATTGAGATTTTGCAGGTGAAAACCCTAACTGAGGAGGTGATGAAGGGCACAAAGCTTGAGAATGTTGCACATGACATAAATCATTGCCACATGCCCTTGAAATTTCATTATGTTTTAGCATGTTCTCTTCTATTGAAAGACATCATGTTCTTCTGCATATCGAACTTTTCTTTCTGTCGAACTTGTTAAAGTTATGGTTCTTTCTTACTTGTTCACTACTATATGAATTAATAGTGTCTCTTGACATTCCACCTTTTGAACTTTCGCATTAAAGTCCTTAATGATATTTTATTTATAAACTATGAATACCACGTATACATTTTGTTGAATAGTCATGGTCAATAGTGTAGTAGACAGTGTAGCGCTCCGGAGTTTAGTCTGACTGCCTATGTGACAGGAGGGGCGATTTTGGGGGCATTACAGAGAGTGTTTGTGTTTGACCTAAGGGGTGTTACACCCCATTAATCCTATATATATCACATTTGTCGAGCAGCCAACTCTTCACATTTGTCGCACGCAATCTCATGCGTCCAAGTGAAGTCTGATGGGGAAGATCTCATCTAATGGAATGTCTTCGACGTTGAGATGAGATCCAACGGTTCACGTCCATCTTGCGAGAAACTTGTCCGCCTCGTTCCCCTCTCTCTCTCTTTCCTCTGGGTGTGCAAACAGTGAAGCCCTGGATCACTGATACTCTCTCTCTCCTCTATGCATGAGAATCGTGAAGCCCTCGATCTCATCTCCATCCCTCTCTATCATCTAGGTGTATGAAGCTCTTGATCGTCGGTGCTCTCTCTCTCTCTCCTTTGGGCATGTGAAGCTCTCAATCGCTGGCGAACTTGCGATCCAAATCTCTCCTCTCTCCCTTTCTCTCCCCTCTCAGATCCGATCCATCCTCCCTCCGTCCCTCTCTCCCTCTAAGACCTGATCCCTCCATCCGCCTTCATTAGATCCCTTGTGCCACCACCTCGACCTCATCCTCCCTCTCCCTCTCCCTCTGTCCCGTCCCCAATCACCACTAAGACCCCTGACCCATCATCGATGATCGTTCGACTGCACCAGAGCCATCAGGTCACCGCCTCCAGACCTCACCCTCAAGCACTCGAGATCTATGCCCTCAAAATTAGGGGAAAGAGAGAGAAGAGATTATGTCATCAGTGTCACATCCGACATTGTCATCAGTGTCGTGTCCAGCTTCGTCATCGGTGTTGCTTGAGCGAAGAGAGAGAAAGAGAGAGAAAGGAAGAACAAATGAGAAACTTCGACTTCTCACAAGATGTTTCTGGACGAGCCCCGTGCCATCATATCTCCTCTCGACGGGTGGGATCATGTGTGACATATTGCGAAGAGTTGGCTGCTTCGCACCTTCATTTTACCATATATGGGTTTAATGCAGGTGTCAAGCGCTTTATGTGTGAAGCGCGTGTCAAACGACTTTACACATACTTTTCTTTATTTTTTTTAATATTTTTCTTCATTAATAGTCTAGTGATCATTGATGATAATAAAAACGTGATTTATCTGGATGTGTAACCTTATGTAACGTTCAAATCTGGACCGTTCGATCTAACAAACGATCCAGATCAACCTCCCCTCCCCTCTCCCCTGCCACGACAGCCCTCCTCTCCGGCCAGCCTTGTGGAAAGAGACCCGGCCAGCTGTTTAACTTCTCTGGCCAAAGCCAGCGCTTATATGGCCCCAAGGATGCATGCTGAAAATGGTGCCGGAGAACTACTGGAGCAATATGCTTCAAATTTGTTGCTTTTTAACCTAAAAGTGTACTCTTGCTGCAAGTTCTTGACCTACTGTTGCTAACATGGAGCTTAAGTTAAATTTAATTACCCTCTTGTACATTAAATTTAAAACATGTTGTCTTAACTTGGCACTTTGAAAATTGTTAAGTATGAATGTTTTAGTTAATCCTTTGCGCACACAAAAAAAATGGTTCTCGAATCTCGCTTTTGCTCTTTATTTTTCTGCACTATGTTATCTCACTACTCACTAGCAATCATGTCATAGTTCAGCTTTGCATAATTCTTTATATTTGAAATATAATTAGAGAAATAATTTAGGATTGACTTTTCCACTGGAAATAAAATGATATATTTCCGTAGACTATAAAGTTTCATTATAAATGTTTATTTTTTTTCCGTCTTAAGAACAATTTATCGAAGAGAAATGTAAGTAATCTTGTGTTTTCGGCAAATTTGCAACCCTTACCGTGCTTCCAACGGTTTGGGCTCAATTTTCACTAGTTTCTAGGCCCAATGACTTTGCGGATTAGATATGATTTCTCAATTTTTTTTATACCGACTTGGGTCTACGAGGTCTTCTGTGTCTGAGACTACTAGCACCCGACTAATTCGAAGTCGAAAAAATAGAACAGTTATAATTTATTTTTTGATCAGACTCAAAGACTCAAACTTGCTACCAGCTAAGCCAATCACCATTGGTTGATTTCTCAATTTATTTCGTAACACTCAAAGTCTATATATACATATGGTGTATTTTTTTTTGTACCTACAAAACGTCCTTTATTTAATATTGAGCTTAATCACAGATTCATAGTTCCATGAGAAATTAAATTTATCATTTAAGTGTGTAACAAATTTAAAATGTTAGATTACTCTGAAATGTTAATAAACAAATTATATGTTTGTAGTTAAATTAAACCCGTATTTTTATTTCATTATCTTGAGTCCATCGAAAGGTGTCCAACAATTGGGATATCACAATAGAAGTTCATATAATAGTTAAGACAAACAAATAGTTAATGTGCAAACTTTTTTTTCCCATTTTCGAGAAATAACTAAGATACTATATAACGTAAGCGACAATCCTGTAAGCCATTCGACAAATATAATTCTTTTTTCCACCAAGGTCAAATATTTAATTATCTGAAAAGCTAATAATATATATGACTAATCCCATATTCAATTATTTAGAGGAGCAGAATAAATAAGCCTTGTTCCAAATTTTTTTTATAGATATAGAGCACTAATTATTTGATAATTAATTCACGCCTCTCCTTTAACTGAACACGAAACTGAGGCAGAAACTAAAAGTAAATATGACAAAATAGAAATACACGTAACTAAATATAATATTAATATTTTAAATGCTTAGCTCACGAAACATGCGTATTGTTCGTGGAAAAACTAATTAAATATCCATGAATTAATGAGGATTCTACTACTCTTGCTATCTAGGAGAACTAAATATTAGTAACCTTTTTCTTCTCGTTTAGGACAACAAACATGTCTACTCGGTGAACTGTGGGATCAATAATTAAAGTCCAAAGGTTTATTGTTTTTTGTTCTTTGGGTGAGTGTCCAAAGGTTTCTATAGGAAGCCATATTTTGATGCTTGGCTTGGCGAAAGGAACACGTTGCTTAAATGTCAACCATTGGTCGACGTCATATATAATTGCTTTGGGTCAACTCCATCCACTCTTGTCCGCATAGTTACTACTATAATCGTATATACGATGATAATTACACATGTATACATACACATATCTAATAATTACATATATATATTATTTTATTAATACATCAAGAAAAGAATATAAGTAAAAGAAATATGTAATGTATTATATTATATTAAACATTAAAAATAAAAATATTTAATTTAATTACCTTATTCAAAATTATCGATGAATTTTGCCGTCCATAATAACGAAGGACCTTTTGACTCTCGATATTTTGAAAAAAAAAATTCTTTCCATCGCAAGTGTCGTCCAAAAATGTGAAGAATTCGATTCCGTCGAAAATTGTCTATCGCAATTTGCGTGATTTTCTTGTAGTGACACGCAAGTGATTTTTGAATTATAAGTATTTAATAATTTTAGTTCAAGAAGATACTTTATTCCATGGACGCATTTATTGTTGTAATTTAAACTAAGTTTATTAATAATTTGTATTAAAATTATTTACTTGAGGCACAATGTGTGCTTCATGCCTTCACTAAACCTATATACATGTGATACGAGATATATATTGACAGATTGTAACCCTAAAGATCCGATAGTATTATAAAATCAAAATAATATCATTCAATTGACTCTATCTATATATGCATGCATGTTGCAATAATAATTTATGAGTGGACGTCACCATTATATATATTGTCATAAATTATCAGATGATAACACACAACATCATCAACTTGGCATCTCAATGTGTTCCGTTTTCGGTTTTAAAACTGCCCTTCAGAGCTCTAAATCGGCCGGGCGCCAAAATGACATCTACATCATCTCCAGGGGACACATTAATGTTATAATAATTGAGCATTATTTAATTATTACAATGAATTGCTTATATTTGGTTTTGCTAGGCATCCAATTGTTAATAGTTGATGCTACTGATATTTGATTAATTTGATTTTAAAAGACATTTCTAAAGAAAGAGTTTTATCATAGGTCAGTTTATAAGGAGGATTTATCCAAAGAAAAAAAAAGGGATGGGAGGCAAAAAAGAATTCCCAAGTTGCATGCCCACGTAAATTAGCATTAATTAACATGTATAGACAGTGATGTGTGCATAGAACTTAGAAGAGACACGGCAGAACTTGCAGTGTGTCTCATCACACATGCTGTCAGGCAACATAATTTGATAACGAAGTAGCAGACTTTTTTTTAATCAATTTGAACTTTACCTCTATGATCACTATAAATATTCTTTAGGGAGAAGATTCATCTTTCACTTCATTTTTCGTATCATTATACATATACATAAGTATATATATATAGGTGACGTTTAATTCTGAATCATTAGTTTAATATCATTTTAATTCAATAATTTAAATTGTTTATGTTCTTTATTGTCGAAATAAAATAATACTAATTTGATGATTCAGCGTTATGAGACGGTGGAATTACATATTATGATACCACCCTAATTTATCTGCATGCTGTAAATGTTATGCTGACAGGGTTAAGTCGGTATCCCTCTGACTCTTGTGATGGTAATCCACGAGTTAATTTTGGATTAACTATCCAAAATGAACGATTCGTTCCCTTTCACAAAATACATCCATCAATGTCCATATGACTGAATGAATGAAACAAAAGTTGATGAAGCAACAAAAATTCTATAGGTTAAATCAAAAGATATATGTAACTGAAAAAAAAAAAACAACAGATTGATCTTAAAGAACTCAAGATGCAAGATATATGTAACTATATATTATTATTATTGGGGGCATTTGTTTAAAGGTGATCTTTTTATGTTAACTTACTACGTCCCCCATATTATCTCATTTATTTTATTTTAGTTTGTATATAATCTTGATTGTCTATACTAATATAGATTACATTGTTCAAGAGTGAGTTACCATTTTTTATATATTATTTTCATATGTACTTTTTTTCAATTTTACACAAAAAAATTTAAAAAATATAAGAGCAATAATAAAAATAAAATTATTTTTACCATTGTCATCGTCATATATAATTAACAATATTAATTTATTTGAATTATTATTTATTTTATTATTATCATTATTCATACAAAATAACAATTTAATAGTTACAAAAATTGCTTTGATTGTTATCATTATTTTTATTTGAAAATATGACAAATGCTTATTATTTTTATAAATTTTGGTTCGAGTTTTAACCGAGTTATATACATTTTGAACTTGCCATTGTTGATAAAAAAACATTCTAGCAAAAAATTAACATTACATAGTAATCTTTTATTACAAGTAAATAAATTTATTGAAATTTCTATACAAATTTATTACATAAAGCAATGCACATTTTTTATAACTTAATAAGTAACATTTTTATTTTTCTCATTTGTGAAAAGTCCATTATACCCTTATTCTGAATTGAATTTCATTTTTACATAAAATAATTAAAAAAATAAGATAAACACCACCACCGGGGGGAGGCTTGCCGCGTGGGGGTGGGGGTCGCCGCCCCCCTGCGTCATCGTCGACGACGACACATGCCCCCCTCCTTCTCTTTTTTGGCGCAGGGAAAGAGGGGCGGGGGGTCGCCGTCCCTGGCAGCGTCATCGTCGACGACGTAGGGGGCACCGGTGACCCCCTCCCCCTCCCGCCGCCTCGAGAAAGAGAAGGGGGGAGGGGGGGGGCGGCGAGCCGCCCCTCCACGTGGTGGTATTTTTTTAATTATTTTTATATTATTTTACGTAAAAATAGAATTCAATTCAAAATAAGGGTATAATGGACCTTTCATAAATGAAAAAAATAAAAAAATAACGGAGAAGTCGATGGAATTGGACGAAATGATCAAATTAAAAAAATCGTGATAGTTTAGGTACCCAAAAAATGAAGTTCGTAGTTTGGGGTCATATGTGAAAATTCGTGATAGTTTAGGGGTGGTTAGAGGAAATAACCCTAAAATTTTTGCTTCAATAATCATATCTCGAAGTCTTGTAATGATCAATCTTTTCCTATTATATAATCTTGTTGATTGGTTTATATCAATGTTTTCAGAACCGGACCGGACTCATCACTGGGTCACGATTGGATCGATTCGACCAGATTGAACCGAATTTTATTAAAATAGTATTTTTATAATAATTACAAATATATAGTATAAGTTATATGATATAGTATATGAATATTGTACTAATAACTTATTAAAATATAAAAAAATATTATAACATATTTTTTTATTAATTAAAAGTTTTATAATGATAATATAAATAAATTATTAATAATTTAATATCTACTATTTAATGATGATAGATGTTATATTAATAAATTTTGTCTGAAATTATTCTTATTCATTTTTTTGTTTAGCACTTTCCTTTTTATTTCATTTATTTAATGCTCTTTGATAAGCTTCTATTATAATATTATTCAATTTCAAATACTTAGCTTTTTTATTTCAATTCCTATTTAATTGTATACACGTGATATTCTCTCATGTTTAAATTTCCTTTTTTCTTATTTAACTTTCCTACTTTTATCATTTTTTAATTTTTTTTCAAAATCTGCATTGAACCGGACCGGTTCAATCGATTTTGCCCGGTTCAATGCCAAAACGGTTTTGCATGCCTAATCGGACCGGATCACCGGTCGGTTCGTGATTGAACCGGCCGGTCCGGTCGAATTTTAATAACATTGGTCTATATTTCTCAATCACATTATGGCTGCGTTGGGTTGGGAACAAAACGCGAGAACAACGTGTTTTGTTCCCAAACGTAATACGTGAAGTTCCTGTCACGTGACCATGGACGGGAACACTTGGTGAAATGTTCCCGTCCAATATTCTCGCCTTCGGCGAGAACATTGAAATGTTCATTTGACTTTTTTTTTTGTTGAGCCGCTTTTTTTTTAATTTCATCTATTTTTTAATTATTTTGGTTTATATGTATATATAATTTATAATATATTAAATAAGGATATTATAAAATAATTTATTAAATTTTATTAATTAAAAACTATAAAATAAATAGTTCTAATAATTAATAAATATTTTATTAATTAAAATATTCAATTTTTAAAAAAATAAATTATATTTGGATTTTAAAATGTACGTAAATTATAATATTAATAATATTTAAAATGTTTAATCAAAATAAATAAAAATAATATTAACAATATAACTATTTACGTAAATTATAATATTAATAATATATTCTTATTTACTATAATTTTATACATCATAAAATAATAAATTATATTCTTAGTTCTTACTTTTTATCCAAACACCCACTAAAACTTATCCATCACATCAATTTTTTAAATCCCTATCATTACACTTGTTCATCCAAACACCAACCCAAACTTTTCTATCACATCAATTAGTTCTCGAGAACAAATGTTCTACTAATATTCTCGTACCAAACGCAGCCTATAGGTACACCAATTTTCAAAGTTATTGAGTGATTTGGAAGACCAGAACATTTGATACTATTTAGAAATTCTGATGTATATACATTAGTCAATCTCCAAAAGAATCATCAGACATACAAATTGTATTAGAACTCAGATATATTCTCTCAAAATTGTGATTAAGTGAAACCATATAGTTATTTATTGATTCCACCATGTCAATTGTAGGAGCAAGAATTGCTCTTTCTTGTATGTATCCAATATCATCAATGTGCTGAAGAAAATTTGGATATGTGCTTTCTACAATTGCATGTATTGGGTCGTCACAATAATTTATGAGAATATTTGTTGGTATTTGAACTTTTTCAATGCCATCAATTGAATTTCCAATCTTCCCATCATCAATTGCTAATATCCAATCAGAAAATTATTTTATCTCATCTAAATGTATGTTGTTTGATTTTGTTGTAGTCTCATGTTCTTTGATAGCTTTAAAATTTGACAATGAGACCATAGATACGAAGAATTGATTGCAACAAAAATAATGTTTTGTCTAGTACCTTTTGCAATAGTTGGCAAAATTTGTCTGAAATCGCCTCCTACAACAACTATTTTACCTCCAAATGATTGTTCTAGATTAGTTGTATTTTTAAATATGAGAATATCTCTAAAAGTTCGATCAAGCGCTTCAAAATAATATTTATGCATCATTGGTGCTTCATCCCAAATAATTAACTTTGTATTGATAATTAGATTGGCTAGATGACTACTGCACGTTGAATCTTCTGTTGGATTGAGAGGAATAAAAAATCTAGAATGAGTTGTTCTACTACCTGGTAATAATAATGATGGAATACCACTTGATGCAACAGGGTACAATATTTCTGGTTGATCTTATTTCATATGATAGAGTTTTTAAAAAAAAGGTCTTTCATTGACTGTTATCATTATTTTTTTATTTAATGAAATATCTTCCCTATAACCATCTTCTCATATGGATAAAGCAACAGATATTGTAAACTTAAATAAGCAGCATTTAGCTCATTTATCCTTTCTATTAGTTTCGATAATAATATCTCTGTCACCTCTAGAAAGTTCAAAATCTCCTACTACCAAAGCAACTACTTCTAAAGTTGTTGGTAACTTATATCTTCTTCCATTAGTATTTCTTTTCCCTATTAATTTGAATTTTACGATGGAGTGTTCATCTTCTTGAAATTTGTCTCTTACCATTCTAAATGTTTTTGCTAAAACATTGTGTTCATCCAACATTTATTTCAAGTCAATAATAACATCTCTGCGAAATTTATTTATTTGTTCACCGAAACTGTGAAAGAGAAGAATTAGGTGAACTTACTAAAATAATTATGTGTAAAAATTTAAGTATAAGATTATATTTAGAAAGTAACCTTGTGACATGAAGTCTGTTTTCTATTTTATTCTGTGTATAAAAAATATATAATTGTGCAAATTTTGGAAATGATTCATCGAGAGGCAATAAACTTCCAATTTGATGATAATTTTTACCATGCAATATGAAAGTCCTTGCTCCTTTTGCTTGGTTTATTGATTTATCAACCTTTCCACCCATTGAAGTAAATGAAAACATAGAATTGTAGCTTCTAATATTTTCTCGGAAGTGATCATTTTTGGGACCTGTGTAATGTTATGTTATAAAATGATAATGATCATATATATGTTTAATGGTGTTATAATTTGAAGATATTCTTCTAACTTGATCCAAATAATAATTCCTTTAAAACTTGAGGAGGCTCTTGTGAAATCGGTAATATTATCTTTCCATGACAACAACATAAAGAAAATTCTGGCATTTTAGATTTATAATGTTTTTTAGTCACCAAAAATATGCTCCACATTTGTTGCATTTATGATTTGGATCTTCTATATCCCAATACTCTATCATAAAGAAAAATAATAATTTATTATATTTATTACATAAATTTAATCATAATTAACATGCTAATAGTATACTATTATCTCATACGTACCATCATTACATACGTCCGTAGGTCGAAAGTCATCGTCTAAAAAATTAAGTAAGATATGTGTTAATATTTATCATAATTAATTTTAAGTTGATTAATTATTTACACACCTGCAAGTTCATTGTCCATTTGAAATTCCATGTGTTCTTTAATGTGATCTCCTATTCATCAAATAAAATATATTTGACTAAGATATTATATATATTAACAATAGTATGAATTAGAATGATAATAAGGAATAATTTAATATGCATTCTATATGATTTTTTCTCAAATTTGGACTATCATGAGAAAATATATAATAATTATTATTTTGATTATGAGAAAATATAATAATTATTATTTTGAAGGAATATTTTAAATAAGCATCATAGAATTCTTGTACATGTATATGTATAGTAAAAATATTATTTAAAATTAAAATAATTTTTAAGTAGTTGCAATAATAAGTTTTGTACCCAATTTACCTGTTGAATGCTTTAGTCTTTTCATCTTTCGGATATTAATTCTGTTTTTTCTTGCAAGTTCTGTCTTAAATTTTTTTATTGTAAAAACTCCTAGAAAGAAAATTCATGTAAAAAGTTAATATTTTTTATATGTAAATTATAAAGCTTATTTTGAATATTAGTGAGAATACTCAACTAATAAAAAGAATGAATTTGAAGATAATTGAACTCACTTTTGCTCAAGATTTCTTATATGGCTCTACCAAATTGCGGTTGAGATTTTGTGTTTTTTTTAATTATTTTCTTTGAATATATATATATATATATATATATATGTGTGTGTGTGTATAATTTGTAAAAAAAAAATAACTACAACTTTTTCAATATTTTTTGTGTCAATAGAAATTAATATTACATTAGTCAAATTTATATATTTTTTCCATAACTATATTAGTATTATCATATAAAAGAATTGGCGCCTACGAACTCAAAACATCTTAAAAGATCGTTTGCATGTCATGATTATAGATAGATAGATTAGCATTAGGATTGAAAGATTTTCTAAAAATATAATAATATGGGATATTAATATGGTACATGTTGTATATTAAATCAGATAGATAAATATAATTCAATATCTATATATAACAAAATTAAATAGGAGAACATAGAATTATATATGATCAGATTTATTATTAATTTAATTTTAAGATTAACATATATGTAATATTTTTAGGACTCTAAATAATCAAATTTTACATGCATTTAAGTTATATATATTATGATACCTAATATATTAGTATTCTAGATATAAGACTAAATATCATTAGGATCGAAAATTAATAATTTTATATGGGATATATATATATAGATATATATATGGTATTAGAATTGAGATATATAACGAACGGATATTGTGATTATTATTTACCGATTAGGATTGTTAGGATTGTTAATTGTTTTATTTCACATAATATGATTAAGTACGTTAATATGACTTATTGATTAAGTTCGTTAAAACTGGACTGTTATTATTCTTATTTTTTCTAATTATTAAAAAATTGTGGGGATGCCACAAATCTGTTTATTCAAAAAATTATGGGGATGCCACAAATCCGTTAAAAGTTTGACTCAAATATTTTTATGTTATATTTATGTTCAAGTTATCAAAATTTAAAGTTGGACTCCTGATCCCATTCAAATTTTGTAATTATATTATCAGATTTTATACGGTTATATTCATGATTAAGTATGCTAATATGATTTCATGATTATTATGATATTTTATCTGATTTTCAATATTATTCTGATTTTTAAAATATTTTTTACAAATTTTTTTGTGGAGTTGTCACGTGGCTCTCCACTTTTTACCTTTTATAGATATATAGATTATATCATCTCATAATTATCTTATCGCCATTGGATTACATTTTAAATTTATTTATATGTATGATTAATTAATTACAAATGATTTATTCATAACGGAGAAAAGTTAATTTAGTAACCAATATTTCATTATGGTTATATATCATGCATACACTATATAAAAATTATTATAAATATAAGTCTCTATATGTTTCAAAAAAATATTGATAAAAAATATTGGTTGTCATATTTTCTTTTACTTGATTTGATATATAGAAATATTTTTTTAATCACATTACAATAAAATCCGTATAATGTTGGACTTGAATAATTTATCATATGTTTAATTATATTATTTATATCTATCAGTTAAGTATATAACTAAATTTATCAAACATTATAAATAAATCCCTAATTATAAATGAATCAAACCATTATTCTCTCTCTTACTAAAATGCTAATAACTGAATTTTAGAGTGTGACAATAACACTTCTTATTTGTATTCAAGTTGTCACTCTCTTTATATATGCGAGAGTTATTTTTTTTAATTATTGGTTATATGCCTTAAAGCCTATAAAATAAAGGTTACATGCAACCTAAAGCTGATTTGTTTCTCAATTTGCAACTCATACGTAATTTCATTTCGATAACTTTCATCTCTCATTCATTTTATCCTCTCCAATGGCCATGGGTCGGTTAGACGTTTGGGTTATTGAAACTTGTACACACACACATAATTCTCTCCGCATCTAGTGAAACTTCTTTATTGTTTAAAAAAATGTAACACGATTAAGTAAAATTTCATGAATCTACATTTTTTCCGATGTATTTCTACTGCCTTGTCTTGATATTCAAAACAAATTAGTATAAAAAAAAATTTAACATTAGAGGGAGAGATGACATTATATAACGTGAATATTGAGAAGTTCACGGTAATAGAGAACAAGTTTTATATCTAATAAATACTACGAGAATACTGCGACACAAATTAGTGTCGTCATATTATACGACTTTAAATTGACGCTAATAGCATTTCAATAGCGTCGTCATTGGGTCAACAAGAGGAGACGTTAAGTGCCTCTCTATAGCGTCCATATAGCATCACAAAAAGTAGACGTCAAGTGAGATGCCAAAGCGACGCTATTTCGGCGCTATTATCATGCGCGAAAACTAATAAACACGCGGCAAATGGTAGCGCTATACAAGCGAAGTGACGCTAAATCGACGGAATGTAAGAGCCGATATTAGCGCGGGTTTCTTGCATTGCATTGGTGTCACAAAGCATGAGACGCTACAGTAGCGTCACTATGACCGCGACGCTAAGTCTTTTACGCTCTTTTTAATATAGTCTATATAATACTAACTATATTATACTATACTATATAATACTATATTATACAATACTATATAGTATTAATTATACTGTACTATACTATATATTATACTATACTATACTGAACTATATTATATTATATTATTCACCATATTATACTATATTATTCTATTGTATAATATACAAAAGTTAATATGTCATGCTATACATATATTATACTCTAATTCCCAAATTCTGCTGCTTCATTTTTTAAGAAATTCAAATGGCGATTGTCGGAGATTCGACTGTTGGGTCATCACGAAATTTGTACCTCCCACAGACCATGGCAACAAAAAATTGTTAGTATTTTTTTGGCGATTTTAGGAGGCCATACGGCAGAGTTAAGAAGCTAGGAGAAAAGTCTTCCGACGGTATTTGACGTGAGCCCGACGGGAATTAGTCGAAACGAAAATTACAGACTCGTAGAGATCGAAGATCGGAAGAAATTTAATAAAATGAGCGAAGTTTTAAAATAGAAATGGTCGGTTCTCCGCTGTCCTAAATCGGATTGCTACAAAAAAAGGCATTTCAAAGGCTAAGATTGGGCAGTGCAAACCTTTCACGTGTTTTCCATTTCCTCCGATTATCAAAATACCTATTTTTCGTATATAATTATAAAAATTCTTCAAGTCTTCCATCCCTTCTAAGAAATCTAAAAATGCACATTGTTTAAAATTAGGAGGGCTCAGAACGGTCTCATTTAGTTGACATAGAGTTTTCAAATTTTCAGAGATGTTAATTTTCTTAAAATTTTTTGTATACAAATTTAAAAAGTATTCGAAATGATCTATTTTGCTTCGTGTGCTTAAAAAAATACATACATGCATATACACATATATACACATACATACATATACATATACACATACACATACACGTATACATACACGAACCCATACACATATACATACATATATACATATACATATACATATACATATACATATACATATACATATACATATACACATACACATACACATACACATACACATACACATATACACATACACATACACATACACATACACATACGCACAATATACATATACATGTACATATACACATACACATACACATACACATACATATATACATATACAAACATATACATATACATGTTACACATATATACATATACACATATACATATTTCATATATACATATACATATATACACATATAATATACATACATATATACATATACATACACATATATATTTAATCAATATATAGTTAACAAATAACTTATAGTTTGGCGCCACTTAAGCATCATAATAGCGACAATATCATTTTAGTGTCACAGTAGCGCCACAATAACATCGCAAAATTGTGACGCTAAATTAGCATCTCGAATGCACGACACCAATGCAACGTGATGCTCTAACCTAGTGTCACAATATATTGAGTCACTATTTGGCATACAACATGGCGTCATATTAGCGACTCAATATCGTCGCTAACTAGCGATCCATGTGCTCATCAAAGAACGAATCTTGACCATCCATTTTTTAATCCGAAGATTCGTAACACCTCTATCGATTTCTCTCCCTCTTTTAATGCCTGCAACATCCTCTTTCTACCGATCTGCCACCGTCTTCTCCCATCCAACCCTCTAATGACTTCTCCCTCCGATGCCTTCTCCCTTTGATGCCTTCTCCCGCCGACGCGTCCGTTGCCGCCTCCCTCCCTAATGTCGTCCACTGCCACCACCGTCTGCCTCCCTGGCGCCGTCCATTGCCGCCACCGCCCTGACGTCGTCCGCTGCCGCCCCCAGACGTTGTGTTTGCTGCCTCTGACTGCCTCCTGATGTCATCCGCTACCGTCGCCTGCCTCCCGGCATGAGGCACCGCCTTCTCCCCCTCCGACCCCTTCTCCTCTGCCGCCACCTACCTCCCTGCTCGAGACACCACCTTCTCCCCTACCGCCGGCGCGTCTGTTGCCGCTGCCTGCCTCCTTGACGCCGCCCGCTACCACCACCTGCCTTCTTGCTCGAGCACACGTAGGTGAGGCATTGCACGGCGGGGTCCTTGAGAATGATCTATTTCTTGATGCCGCAGATGAAGGCGGCGCCGGTGCGGTTGATCATGTATAATGTGCAATGTGATTAGAATGTGTAATTTGAAATGTATATGTAAACTTGATATATAATGTGTAATTTGATGAACATGATTAGAACGTGTGCATGATCGAGTATCGTAGTTAAACTTGTGTAAATAAATGTGAAATGTAAATTAAATTATACAAAGCATGCTATTTTCGTTGGATGAAGATGTCGTACTTAGCGTCTCTTTAGCATCGCACAATTAACACCCCATTAGCGTCCACTTAGCATCACACAGTTGCGTCGCTATTTAGCATCGCATTGGCATCTACGTAACACCACAACCAATGACGAGAATAAACTTAAGCATTATTTTAGCGTCATCCCAATGTCAAATCATCGTCATATTAGCATTATGTTAGCGTCAACCCGGTGTCGGCTTAGCGTCGTAACTCCAGCGTCGAACTAGTAACGGCGACGCAAATAACGTCAGACCTTTGGCGTCGCTGTGGCGCGTAGGCGATGCTAATTCATCGCTACATTGTTCAGCGACGTATTAGAGTCAATATACATGTGTCGCTAATTGATATGTGTCGCTAATTGATTAATTTCTTGTAGTGAACTCAAACTTTAGAAGCTTCTAAAGCAAAATAATTGAAACGGGTGGTCAGAGAAATTGGCCATGCAGAGAGAAGAAAGTGCATTCAATGATCTTATTATGATTGGAAGGTTGACAAACTCAAGTTACAAGAGAATTCTTATTGGCGTTCTTTTGTTTTAGGATCCAATTTCTAGGAATTCCAATTATCATTAGGTTATATTTACAACAACTGGTCAAAGAAATCCTCCACGACTTCCCCCACTCATCTGGTCAAAGAAGGTGAGAGGGTCTAGTGGGTTTACAACAACTACCATTGAAAGGGTTCAAGATTTGAGGTTTTTTTATATATACATACAAAATATATATGGGTGTAAGAAATTAAAAAAATCTACAAACTTTAAAAAAACAACTTGACCCGACATAAAAAATCTAGAATTTTCTGATGTTGAAAAAACTTGAGTGAATATTTTTAAATTTTAAAAAACCGCCGAGAAGAGACCTAAATAACTAAAATTATCTAAATATTATTAATATATTCTGAATACTTATAATACATATAAATTTACTTAAAGAATATAATGTTTTGGTGATTATATATGTAGAAATTTCATATAAGTCATAGACTACAAAAATACAATATATAATACATGTTGATTTATAGAATAAAACACAATTCTTTTTCACAAATATAAATCTTAGTGAAATCTTTTCAACAAAGTTCAATCTGCCATATTGACGTTTATAAAAGAATAAGAATATTGCTTCAATTTGTGAAGAATGCAATGCATGTGGAGATGGTTCGATCGAACGTACGGGTTGAGTTGGCCGTGCAAAGGTGGAAGAAGGAAAGGGTACGACTCAATGTAGTCATTCAAAACGTTAACCCAACTAAATACAATTTAGTGGTAATTAATTTGGGGTAATCGGGTCCCCTTGTCATCTTTAGCAACACTAACAAGTCCTCATCGTCGGCGATGGAAATGATGATTTGATCAAAGTGTGACCAACTGTTCGTATATAAATTTTTTTTCCATCATATGTGCAATGATTTGATCAAAGTGAGTCAATTGTAGAATAGATTGACTCTCTCTCTCTCTCTCTCTCTCTCTCTCTCTCTATATATATATATATATATATATATATATTGTGTGATCGTATTTTAAGGGGAGAGTAATAAATACGTAAAGCATCCCATTTTTTTCACACTTTAAGATAGACGTATTATTTTTATCATTGGAATAATTAATAATTATAAGCTATAATTAAATTAATGATATTATTCACAGATGAATATATATATATATATCTTCTTAAATAGCGATATTGTCGAATTAATTATATATATCAAAAGATTTGAATATGGGCGCATCGAATGATCATAAATAAATTTATTATCTAATTAACTAGTAAAATTAATTAAAATAATTATTTTCTTAATCTAATGTTAGTGCGACCTGCAGAGTGGGTGAGGTGGGGTCAGGCTGTCACCCAAATGGGCTGCCCTCGGAGTCGGGATCGTGCCTCATTTTTTATTTTTTTAATTTGTTTTATTTTGTAATATTATCACATCGATAAATTATTTGTGTGAATGAGAGAAAAGATTATCGTGTGGGCGCCATATCATGACGCGACCGAAAATTGATCGCTCATAGGTGAAAAGGACATCTAATAAAATAAGTTAAAAGATGAAGACAGTCTTATTACAATATAAAGTTGAAGAATAACGTTAAGAAAATGCTCAAAATTGAATGATAAATAAATAAAGAAGGCGCAGTTTGGCATATGAATTTTGAGTTCCCATTAACTTTTTAGAACTAATCGATTTGATAAAAAAATTAGCTTGGTGTTTGGATGAAAAATGTAATGACGTGAATCTAAAAAATTGATTTGATAGACAAATTTTAGTGAGTGTTTGAATAAAAAGTAAGAATTAAAAATATAATTTATTATTTTATGATGTATATAATTATAGTAAATAAAAATATTATACATATTTATTTAAAACTAATAATTATTAGCACATAAAAAATGTTATATGATATTATTCATTTAAATTTATATTAAAAATAAGTTGTGTCGTAATATATTAATATTAATTTTGATTAAATATTTTATATGTTATTAATATTATAATTTACATGAATATTAAGATCCAAATACAATATAATTTTTCTAAAAATAAATGAAAATTTTACATTAATTTAATTTCATTGAATAATTAATTTATAAGTTTAATAATAATTTATTAATAAATAAATAATATGTACATTAAAAATAATTAAAAGAAAAAAAGTAAAAAAATAAAAAAGTAAAAAGTAAAAAAAAAGGAAGAAGTAAAATGTAAAAAAGGACCACGTTCTTGTTGAAGCAAGAATTTTTTGTTCTTTAAGTTGATCACATTATGAGAACTTTCTAAGTTTTAATCGCATATATAGCGTGTTTGACAGAATTTGGATAAGTTTTTTTCAAGTTCTCAAACACACCTTAAGGATTTGTTTGAATTTAGGAATAAGAGGGGATGGGGTGGGAAATGAGGACGTGAATTCTTTAAAACCTTGTTTGGTAAAATTTATTTTAAAAATTATGAGGGGTTTGATAGCATGAACTCCACATTTTAATTTTTTCATTCCACCAAATTGGTGGAATGGGGAGGGTTAATAATTTTTTAGACAAAATTATCCATGATTAATATTACTTTTCTTTTCCATCATCTCTTGAACTCTCTCTATATACTACGCCATCCTTGCAGACAATAATTTGCAAATTCTTGGTGGCAAAAAATTTTTGAGATTTGCTCTCTCTCTCCTTTCCTCTCTTCTTGATTTCTTGATTTTATAGGTAATAATTTAAAACTCTCGGTGACAGACAATTTTTTAGGTTTGCTCTTTCTCGATCCTTGATTTTTTTATTTTGCAGGTAATAATTTGAAATTCTCGATAGCAGACAATTTTCGAGATTTGCTCTCTCTTCTCTCTCTTTCTCTCTCCTCTATTTTCCTCTCTCATCTTTCTCCCAGTCGTTGATTTCTTGGTTTGCAAGCAACAATTTAAAATTCTCGATGACAAGATAATTTTCTAAGTTTGCTCTCTCTCTCCTCTCTCTTTATCTCTCATCTCTTTTTCTCTCTGAGTTATTGATTTCTTAATTTTGCAAGCAACAATTTAAAATTCTCGATAACAGATAATTTTTGAAATTTGCTCTCTTTTTCCTTGATTTCTTAGTTTTGTAGGCAACAATTTGGAACTCTCTATAGATAATTTTCGATGTTCTCTCTCTCATTGATTTTTATGTTTTGCAAGCAATAATTTGAAATTCTTGGTGGTAGATAATTTTCAAAATTTGCTCTCTCTTAAGTTTGCATTTGCTTATTATTTTATTATTTATTTTTTTAAAAAAATTATAATCTCATATGTACTATTTTGATATTATTTCCAATTCTTTTTTTTTGAAAATATAATAAACATGTAGTTTTTATTAATAAATGTGCATTATAAAAATCCAATTATAAATTAAGAAATATGCATCATGTATTACAATCGATATTTTAGATAATAAAATAAATGTATTAAATATTTATTTTGATCCCATAATTTTTTATTATCCATTAATGATCATAATATATAATAAATATTTTCAAATTTATTTAACTAAAAAAATTTTCAAGTTTCAACTACTATTGTACTTTACCTTCTAATATTAACTTACATTATAAATTAAATAATTTATTAAGTAATATAAATAAGAATAAAATATAAAGGGTAAAAAATACTTTTATCTAAATTAACCTCTCTAACCCCATGTTTTAAGTATTATATTCAAACAAAAAATAGTTAGCTTATTCTATCCTTTTCCATTATTTTTTATCCAAACTAAAATCATACCACATCACCATTCACGACATCCTACCACACCATCACATCCCACCCTTTCATTAGTTATTTCCCAAACAAACCATAATAGTTCATTTGTTGAAAGGATTTTAAACCTTGATACAATAAAAACTTAGTCATTCGTATAACACTATAACATTAATTAGCTTTGGCCAGCAAATGCTAAGTTCCAAATGCATAAAAGAAGGCAGCTTTAATGATCATTTGACTTAATTAATTAGTTCGGCTAGCAAATGGAGGTAGGAAGCTCTAAGTTACTGTGTTACTGTTCCCAACAGTATGAATAGTAATTACTGGAACTTTGCTGAAAGAAAAAAAAAACAATTCCACGCTCAAGTTTGAAGTTGTATATCTTAATTAACTATCGGATGATCCTTACGATATATTGTATCAAATATCATAAATGATTATATATATATATATATATCAAAAAAGCGCACTGATAATTTATTTTCTCTCAAATTATATATATATAATTCTACTTTTCTTAATTCTTGTAATGTGTAATGACCTAAAGAGTCTTGATGAATATTTTATTTATTTATTGTTTTATATATAGACCGAAAAAATATAGTTTTGAGGTAAATATTTTATTCCCTTTCTTCGAGCATCGTGAAGTTCGCCGTATGGATATATCCAGAATGAATATTTAAGTTTATTCTCAAACTTGAATATTTCTATCAAAAGTCATTTTCTCATGGAAATTATTTTTTAGACAAATAAAGGCGGTGTTAGTCTTCCTTGACAAGTTAATTAATTAATACTATATTTTCACAAGTACATGAACCCGTCAACTCTTCTCTCTCCTTCTCTCTCTCTCTCTCAACTAGTCATGTATAAATATATATCAGACATAAGGAAGAGATCCTGTATTCACAACATCTCTCCTTCCATGGAATCCCTCTTCCTTAGCTTTAATAGTTGAGTTAAAGCAGCTCTGAGGAGCCCATCCATGGCTGTGGGGCTGCTACAGGCCGTACTGACCCTTATCGCGTCGGCGTGTTCAAAGCACGTTTCTCGCGCAGCGAGGAAGCTCCGGCGACAGGGACAGGGCAACGTCGTGCCTCTGGGATCCGCCAACTTCAGAAGGAAGTCATCGCGCCGGTCCAAGCGAGGGGACAGCGACGAGGAGGAGGAGGAGATGAAGGTTGCCGCCAAGGAAGGAGTGTGGAGGAGGACGATACTGATGGGGGAGAAGTGCCAGCCCTTGGACTTCCCCGGGGTCATATACTACGACGCCGACGGGAAGCGGCTCTCGACGCCGCGGTCGCCGATGAGAAGCCCGCTGCACGCTTTGGCTATGAGATCTCCGATCGCCGGAGGCGACGACTGCAAGGGTCGTTACTACTAAGCTGAAACCCCATACCTTACCTTCACGAGTACTAGCAGTACGTAGTATAATTCCCTGTTCCAGGGTAGTGTGATATCTTCCTGTGTGTTCCAGTATTAATCTCCATATATATACGTTATATAACAATTATAGTTTTGTTTGTGTGGAAGATGCATGCGTCCAAAATGCTCTCTCTCCCTCCCTCTCTCTTTCTCTCTGAAATAAATCTGTGTTGTGTAAAATGTTTAGTGGAGCTTGATTTCAAGTGACCATGAATGTGACAAATACTACAAGACATGGTGGATACCGACCTACTATTATCTCTGACATAATAAATTTGGATTGTTTAATTTTATATTATTTTTTCTATAACTTTGTAATTGCTAATGTCAACGGAAAGTTTCTATATGTTGACAAGTACATTATATATATTTAGCCATGTTTCAATCCGACGACGTAACACAATCCAACTATGATCATTCAACTGATGAGGGATATTAATTGCTTGGCAAACATATGGTTCATACATTAACACGATTCCCCAAACTGGCACACGCGGATGAATTATGTGAAATATAAAGTGTTGCGAATATTGCCCGTAAAAAAACCTATGCTTATAGTCACAATCGAAATCAAATGATAAGTTAATTTAATTTGACGGCTACTAGTGTATATATGTAGTTCACAAGAGTTATAATGCGGGATGGACGACAGTATATGATCGAATTGAAATACTCATATACGTGTGTTTGTTTGATAGAAGATATTGTTAAGAACTTAAGATGGTTTATTTTGTATGTTTAGAATTTGTTAGTAGAAGGCATTAAAAAGTTGCATGTAAGAGGGAAACATATTTTTTTCAACTGTCAATAATGACATATATAAAATTAAGTTTTGACTAACAACAATAATGATCATAAGGGACCCGACCTAAATCGATGGGGGTGATCTCCTACCATGGATGGTAGAAACACACAGTAATTGTAGCACTCGTGAATTAAAAGTTAAAAAAAAAAAAGTTCAGACTTTGGCTACCCAGCTTTCGGCCATTACAGGAACGGGCAAGATGATTAATTTCTAAATCACCAAATAATCCCAAATTCTGAGATCTACCAGATATTATTATCTCCTTAATTACCATGATTCCAGATCAAAGAGAAACTACATAGAATTATTTTTTGTTAATTAGTAATTATTTTGCAATCATTTCCCACCTCCCCCTTTTAATTTTGTTATGTTCTCCCTCAATCGACAATAGAGGACAACAAGAGCAAGAGCACCCGAGTCCTTGTTGACCGATGAGGCCAAAGTTCACAAGACGACGGAGGGAGATGGGGGTTTCTGTCGGATTGAAAGCACCTCTCAAGTCTTGAGGAGGAGGGAGATGGGGATGGGTGGCCAGGATGGAAAACAAAAGAAATATTGCAGCATCTATATTTGGATTCCTGACATCTAGAACCATCACTAGACAGGGAAACTTTAATTTTTTTTACTCAAATGTTATACTAAATAACATTTAAGAGGGATCAAATTTAATTTTTAATCTGAAAATGCATATTTTAATGTATAAGTCTAATAAAATTTTACATCTGGGCACATTAGTAATTGAATTGGTGAATTAAAGTTAACTAGATAATTTATTTTGTTGACGGTGTTTCGACATCATCTAGGTTCTCATTTTGATTTCTCGCATCTTACTAACTTGAAAATTCACTAACAATCATCTTTTTAAATAGGGTGAGCAATGCTATCAAGTTTGAGTGTTCAAGTAAACTCATTTTTTGTTCGGAGAACTCATATTCATAAAGGTCGTTTAGAAACAGAACCACAGTTCTTCCTAAGTTTTTGATGCATAGTTGAATTGACATATTAGTTCGAGGTGTATTTGGTTAGAGTGAAATTTGATGATGATGAATAAGGTGGTTGATGTGATAGGAAAAAATATATGTAATGGATAAATTTTTTGTGAATTTTGAATTTAAAAATGATTATTTTAATTATGAAGTATAATTATATTATTAATTAAAATAAATTTATAAAATAAATTTTTTATGGAAAGTTTTGTAAAAAATATATTATTTTAATATAAAAAAATATTTTTAAAATTAATTATTTTAATGAAATAGTAATTTTTTTATTGAAATAATAAGTAATAAATAATATTATATTAATTCCTTATTAAAATTATTTTATATTTATTAAATTAATTTTTTTTATAAACAATATGGTGTGAGAGAAAAGAAAAAGAAAAAAGAAAATGAATTTTGAAAAAAACAAAAATGGTCACATCAAACTCAAAACATAAAAAAATTAAAAACTTGTAACACCTCTCGATTCCACCATTCACCAGGGTCACGTGATCCGATTCCACCAATGTTATTTCCGTCCCGGAACTTGATTTCGGGGCGGTGTTTGGCGGAACCGGACGGAACAAGGGCGCGGTTCCCGCCCAATTCCGCAAACAAACGACCCCATAGAGTTTATGTATCAAATAATTAAGTATAATTATTTAAGTAATTATTATGAATTTACGAAATTCATAAATCATAAACAACTAATATATTTTAATAATATGAAATAAATATAAAAGTAATCAAAACAAGCACTATAATTTACATCTAAGAAATGTTAACTACATATCAATGATTATTAGGGGTGTTCAAGGGTCGGGTTGGGTGATTGGATTACTCGACCACCATTATTTTTTTAAAATTATTATTATTATTTTTTAATATAAAAAATATTTATTACTTTATTTTTAATACTAAATAAATATTTTAAAATATTGTTTATATTTTCTACATTTAAAATTTAGCTTTAAATATTTATATATTTTTACATTAAAATAGTTTATTATATATATATTTTTTAAAAATTAATGATATAAAACTCTTAAATTAATAAAAAATCATTTAAAATAAAAAAGTAAAATCCGGGTCAGGTCGGATCAACTCGGGTTGGAGAATTCCAACCCGAACTCAACCCAACCCGACCCAAAAGGGGTTGGATCGGGTTGGACCTTCAGGGTTCACCGGGTGAACACCCCTAATGATTATGTTTATTAAGATAGAAAATTTATAAACAAAATAAGTAAAATGGTTACAGTTAACTTTTAATCATGATACTCAATTCGCTTTCAAGTACAAATACATTAATCAAATAAAATATTTAAGATTTTACAAATATTTTTTTGTAAAACTTAAATAATTATGTGTACTCGCATTGAATCATATAAATTCGTATATAGACTCTATAAGAGTTTAGAAGATTCTACGAAATTTTAAAACTCAATATTTATGCAAAATCTACCTTTATGTCAATTTGAGTCGTTTTATTTTAGAGTTTAACAACATTGAAGGCAAGGAATCTTTTATGTTGCGTCATCTTTTTTTTTGCTAAAAAAATAAGGTATACCTTCTATAGTGATTTGTTAATAAAAAAGAGTCTAAATTGTGCTTTAACATTATTTTGTACTCCATTTTAAAAGGACTAACCACCATGGAGTTTGTTATATATTTTTTTTTGCCATTGAAGTGAGTGTCATCTCCCAATGGTGAAGATCCCAATGGTGACTTTTGGCTGCAATAAAGTCATTGGACTTCGTAGAGCAAGTGTCTTATACTTGTTGTGGTCATATGCTAAAATGTGTTGATAGTTTTTGTTTAAGTTTAACCAAGTGTGTGTCGTGCCTTTCTCGCAAACATCCATTTGAAAACAAAATAATCATTCTAGATTGAAGGGTGTTCTTCCTTTTATGTGGTCTTATGTTTGCATAATTTTGATAGATATTGATAATGTCAGTGGGTGCCCTCCCCTTTGAGAAATCATCCATTAAATTCATTGACAACTACTAATATACGTAAGTGTTTGTCCTTTGATTGCGATAAACATTCCTTGTATGAGCCGCAATATGAAGTTAACATAAAGGTCATATACTCGTTCAACAAGCTTTTGCTTTCCCTAAAATCTTTTAAACAAAATTTCTTCCTAAATTTTGTTAACCTATTAAGCTAAACACTCAATCAATCATTAACACATGTCTAATCAAAATACTCAAAATATAATCTTTATGTCAATAATCCTCCTTTTATTATTATGACAAACAAATTGATGATAGAGATGGAGATTTAAAAAGATATAAAAAACTCTAATTAATCAATTCTCATTTGAACATGTGCATAAGTGAAATAAAGAATAAAGAATAAAACAAAAAAAATAAGTAGATAGAAAAATAAGTAGAAGATAGAAGAGCCCAAATTCGAAATGAACAAATTCAAACTCGAAAAAAATCTTTCTTATTCTCGAAGAATGAGGGGCAAGGGCATTGATCGAGAAAGATTAATAACGAAGCTAATGATGCATCAATTTTATACTCAAAATAAGAAATTTGCCATAGTATCATTCGACATGAATAGTATATCTCCCTCACATATAACTTATTAAGTTTACATTTGAAAACATTCAACACAATTCTATTAATATATCCATTATGATCAAAATTATGTTGTCACTACATACGTGGTAAGATATGATCACTTATACATTCGATAATAGAACTTATACATGTGAGCATCAAATTAAATAGTGTCGCATTCATATAAATCTTATATACATAAAGATATATCAAAATGTAACATATATCATATGAGAATAATAAGACATCCATACATATTAAAAGATTGAAGATCATACATCCATGCCATGCGTACACAATATGAGGTAATAAAAGATAAACAAATATAAACAACATGCTTGAATGAGTCATCATAGTAAATTCTAATTGCATAATCATTCTCCTCTCCCATTTGGATATTTATTAAAATGAGGGAAAAGTAAAAGAAAGAACCTAACATCTAGATTCTAGAACATCATCATCAACTTTGTATGGTGCAATGTCGAAGTATGTTATTTGTCAAATGTGAGTATGTTATTACCTAATCTCCATCCTGTCAAATGTGCATGACTAGACTATTCCACTAAAGACATGCGAAAGACAAGGTAAGTTGCAAAATTGAAACGGGTGCAAAAATCATTGTTGAATTGTTAGTTAAGGAATCCATTTAGGTCATCAACTCCTTCATGGCCTCACCTTTAGCTGGATGAGGATCATCATCAACTTGCATTTGCATAATCATGCTCAAACTTAGTTGGCATATTCGTGATCTTCATGGTGAAGATCCATTAATCTCCCTTGTAGCAGAGATAATTTTTGAATCATCGTGCCACTGTTAATAATATTGGTGTGATGCAAGCCTAGACTCATTCTGTAACGTCCTGGTAGATAAAAAATGGAATTAGTTTAAAAGGTATGGGCATTTTGGTCATTGTGCAGGAAGGGACAGTTGCAAAAAAAAATAAAAAAAATGATGTGTATAGAGAGAGAGAGAGAGAGAGAGAGAGAGACTCATTTCCTTCCTCCCCGATTGCTATAGTCTCGTGCGACGTCCCTCCGATCTCCGCCATTTGACCTTCATTTTTTTTGTGTGAGGTACCATTGGAAAGAGCACGATGAGACAAACATTTTGACATATGGTAGAAGATGATCGATCCATTGTGCATGAAGCAAAAAGCTTAGAACGTGATAGAAAGGGGAAGTTCGCTGGCGGCGATTTCGACTTCGATTCGTGCCGATCTTTCTCCTAGTGAATTGTGCATCATCCTCATATCGATTAGGTTTATTTTAAGGGGTCGTAAATGTGCTTGTGCTCCCAATCTTGTAGATGGCCGAGATTGGGATTTTCCGACAACCTTTCCAGCGACTTTCCGGCGAGTTCGACGAGAGGTTTCGACCGAGTTCACCATGACGTTCTTGTAGGTGTACACATGAGGGAGAGACGTATTGGGTTGCTGATCGTAAAAAATTTAATCACAAATTACTTGTAGGTTCATCGATTTCGGGTTCCGATCGTCGGCCAATATTTTCGATGACTCCTCCCCAATGTGCATTGTAAGCGAATGAAAAATGCACAATAAATTCGATTTCGGAGACGAAACTGATTTTTAATTAATTTTATTATGTTATTAATGAAGAAGGCGACGTTTGGCATTCAACATGTGTGATTTCAATTTAGAGAGCGGATGGATTTGTTTATTGTGGTAAGGATATGATTGGTGGCTGAAAATATTTATAAAATTTAATTTTATAATTAATAAGAATTTATTATAGGGTCTAATTTGAATTATTATATGCTTAATTTGGATATGATATGTAGATGTCCGTTGAGGTTTGAGTAGACTGCTATTAGTTGGCAATGCATACTAAAAGCCCATAGTATAGCATTGATCATTTATGAAATTAGTTATAGGGTGTTATAATGCATTACTTATGAACTTAGGTAAAAGATTTATAAATTATAATTCTAGGTACCAAGATGTCATTAAAAAGGATTATTATGAAGTGATTAATGAACTAAAATATAAATGATATCGAGAAATGATAAATGTCTTAATTGACAAGGTTATGTTTCTAAAATAAGGTTTAAATGAATGTAATATGAACTTCTCTCCTTTGAGTGGATTCGGACGAAAGGTATTTGGGACTTCAGGAATTCAAGATGAAGGAACTTACCTCAAATGATATTAATTATTTAACTCTTGAGATTGGTAACATTGTCCCATCCGATGTGGGACAAATTTTCGAGATCATTTTCTTCATGCATAATCATACTTGTTTGTATGCTTCATATGTGTGCCATCATATGACGTGTGATGTTTTGTTATGAATTTGAAATATTATGGTGAGATTAATAGTTTTACTTGCACATTGGATTTTCTTATTAAAATGTTGAAGGATATTTTTTTTTTCAAGTTGGAACATTGTTTTTTAGAAGTTTGCAAGTTGACATAAATATCGAATGTGAATATGCATTTTATGCATCATGTGCACTTCATGTAAAAATTCACACAAGACAGAGTATTTTCACCTCGGAGGATTGACCAACTCCGAGTAGACCGACTAGAATTTGGTTTGCTATGTATTGATATAGTTAGGGGTGTTCACGGGTCGGGTTTGACCCGACCCATGAACGAACCCGACCCGACCCGGCCAACCTTGGCCGGGTCGGGTCCCCTAATTTTTGGGGCTGCGATCTGAACCGACTCGACCCGGGCCGGGCCGGGTCGGTTCGGGTCGGGTGGTCGGGTTATCCGACCACCCTTTTTCTTTTCTTTTTTCTTTTTTCAATTATTTTTAATATAATAAGTATTTTTTATTTTATTTTTAATATAAAATAAAGTATTTTAAAATATATAAAAAATATTGTTTTAAATATCTATATACTTTTCTACATTTAAAATAATTTATTTCATATTTTTAAAATTTTAAATGATATAAAACTATACATTTAACTAAAAAATAATTAAAAAATAAAAAAAATAAAAAACCAAGCCTATCAGGTCGGGTCGGGTCAACTCGGGTTGGAAAATTCCAATCCGAACCCGACCTGACCCTTGGTCAGGTCATGGTCGGGTTGGGTCAGATTTTCGGGTTCATCGGGTCGACCCGACCCGGTGAACACCCCTAGATATAGTGACACTAAGAGCAGGTTTAACACCCCGTGCCAATACAATGACACGAAGAAGAGTGGAATTAGAACAATCATCCTTTGACGATATAGTGACATGATTGATGTAATGAAAAAGAAAAGATAACAAGCTCTATGTCAATGGAATACGAGGAACGGTTCAATGTTCTATGTCAATGGGATATGGGGGACGGAATTATAACAACCACCCTATGCTAATGGGATACGAGTGGTGTGATTGAGTACTCAATTGAGGAGATTTGATATCCATATTTGATGATGATTTCCCAACTTATATTATATATGTATATATATATATATATATATATATATATATATATATATATATATATATGATTTCACCATGCATGTGCATACATTACATTCATTTTGCATGATCAATGAGTTCCTTTTGAAGAAGATTGGATTTTAAATATTTTCTGAAAATAAAGATGCTGATTTTCACAACAATTTTAATACTTGAGATAGTCGTTTTAACTCCCTGAGTTTAATCCATGTTCACCCCTTTATCTTTTAATGTTTACAAGAAAGGAATACATATATTGCATGTTTGATTGGGAATGAGTATTGATTCAAAAAGGGATAGTGTGTGAGATTCCAGGAGGAACATATCTGGCTCAATATTTTTCTTTTGATACTTATAAATTTTTTTTAAAATGACTATTATGATTTTATTTATCTTGACACCATCTAATTTTTGGTTGTAGCCCATGATTTATGTGGATATAATTTGATTGATGGGAGCTGAGGCTCCATGAGTTGTGGATGAAATGATATGGGCGAGTCCCTATCATGAAATTGGATAAGAGTTTAAAATTCTTAATGAATTTTGGCAGGCCTTCGATATATTTTGTTCGTATAATAGTTTTGGGGCGAAACTCGTATGTTCATATAATTCATAATTTTTGGACTTGAGTCTCATATTATTTAATAATTATAAAATTGTTACTGATGCATATTAAAATTTTATAAATTGCTTGTGAAGTGAAGAATATATATAAATTTTATATTTGACGCATAAACGAATTTACCCATACGTCATGTCAAAATTTTTATAATTTTTTGGAACGTTGATTTCTGTTGAAGATTTGAATTCAAATTTAATCGAATGATTTTACGGTCTCATCCCTTTGTGTCGCCAAAACGAGTAGCTGTGTGTTACACATTCTAATGAAAAACAGGGAGAGGGAAAAAAAATTAGGGTGAGAAATTAAAGAATTTGGAAATTAAAAGATTTTTCTTAAAAAATGTCACTTAATTCATTTAGTACTATTTTGGGCCATCGTGGGAAATTAAAAAAATCTATTATGTTTGCTTCGGATTATTTGAATCCACAAAACACATGATGCAATAGCTATTGATGTGTTTTGAAAAATAAAACCATATTGATATTTCTAAATTAATTGGGCATTATATATTTCAGTACATTCTTTTTTTTCATATTGTCCTTCTTAGTTTCCACGTTCATTAATCATTATTCCAAAACATTTAATCCTGTAAATTGTGAACCCAATGATAATATATATATTTTTTAAAAAATTGGTGACTACTCGAGTGGGTTTTAAGGATACTAGATTATGATCAGTAAAAATAAACGAGTGAGCTCAAATTGAACCTAAACTAAAAACAACTATCAATTTATTGTTCTTGTCTAAATTGCGGACTTTTTGTGCTGTATTCCATATATACCCCTTCGCATACAATTTATTTCGTCTTCCACGGTTAACGTACGAGAAATTGTGCAGATCCGTAAGGATAAACAGGTAAATACGAAAATAAGATTAAAAAAAGTGCTAAAAGGGAGATCTCCCGCCAAGCGACGGAGGGAACCTTTTCGATTTGAGTTATTTTTTTCCTCAAATTTCGCCGTTTAAAGAAAATTGGAACAAAATAGGCGAAGAGACGGCGACGAAGGGGATGAAACCGAAGACTCCGAAAGGGAAAGGAGCGAAGGGGCGCGGCCGAGGGCGAGGCGCTTCGGCGGCGAGGTCAGCGAAGGCATCGATGGCGGGGAGGTCGCCGGCAGGAGATCTCAGCTTACAGCTCCAGCAGGCGCCTTTTTTCCACTTCCAGGGGTTTCCCACCTCCGCCGCCGCCGACGGTGACGGAAAGCCGACGCCTTCCATTTTCCAGAGGCTCCTAGATTTCGAAGACGGCGAGGGCGAGGGACCGATGATTGCCGCGGAGATCGAGGATGGTGGCGAGGAGAAGGATTGCATCCTTAGTCAGGATTTTTTCTGGTAGCCGATCTCCCTGTTGCTTATGATTCTTTTTCTTGTCTGTGAATATTTGGTAAATGCATGCTTTTGTCTTTGAATCTGTAGTACTCCAGATTATATTACACCAGACGGGCAGCAGACTGGAAATGGTTTTGACTTTAATAAGGTAAAAAAAAAGTTCGCTTCTTCGTCTGTCTGTTTGGTTGCGAGCTTATGATTGCTAACTTTTAGCAGGATTGTCTTGTTTTAAAAAAATAAAGATAAAAATCTGAATTTGTTTACCTTATCAGGAGAACACTCCTTGCCCCAAGTCGCCGGAGAAGACAGTAAATGGCAGGAATAAGAGACATAAAGGAGGTACCTTTTGATATGCCGTTCTCTGTCTTCTGGGATTTGAGCTCTGATGCAAAACATTTTAATTCTTTGAAGACAAAAATGGCTGAGTAGGGAAAGTTGATTTTGCCTTTGAGAAACTAGATCCATGACTGCATTGACATGATATCAAGATTGATTCCTTATAGTCCTTTGCATTCTTTATGGACTACCTCTATTGTGTCTGAAATGTACATCTTCTTCCAGCCAAATCAGCAATGCCAACATCAGTAACAGTATGCATGACTAATTTCTTGTGTTGCAGGTTTCTCTCCATGCAATGATTTGTCTACTGTCCTCCCGCACCACCAACTGGCTGCAGAATTCCATTCAGATGACTGTAACTTAAATGAACCTGTGGCACCCAAGTCTATGGAAACTGGGTCAACAAAGAAACGAAATTATGTCCCACAATCTGCAATAGCATTGCGTTGTCGAGTTATGCCTCCCCCATGCATAAAAAATCCATATCTAGATAAAAATCCATCTGCAGTTCCTGATGTGTACGATAATAGAAGATCAAAGCTCACAGGTCTGTTTTGTCTTTGTTTTTTTCCCCGGTACTTACGAAGCTTAGACTTCTTGAGTCATTTTTTCTTGTTAAATCCTCTACTAGCCAAAACTTCACGGTGATTTATCCATATTAGCAAATACCATATGTGCCCCACTGGAGTAATAGTAATACTTTACATATCTTTTGAAGTGTTTTATTGGTGTCAAATCTCCTTCCAATTACTTGGTTAAGGATATTGCATATGTGCTAGAAACATAAGCTGATGTAGAGGTTCTGTCCCCATTTCATGCCTTTTATCGTGATGGAACAGTGTTGCGATTGTCTGCTTATCTTATACTAACTAGCTAATTGGTAATAGTTGGAACATTGCAGGTTTTCCCTCGTCTTCTGGTGGAGATGGCCTTTCACGGTATCACATTGATTTCCATGAAATTGAGGTCTATATTGTTAGCTTCTGAAATTATTATAACATTCATATTCCTCATTTCTTTCACCTGCTTTAGCCTTTTATCTAATCTTAACTTGTCACAAATTTCATATCTTCATTTCTATCTTCTGCTTTGACCTTTAAAATTCATTAAAACTTGAATTCTTTCTCCAGCAAATTGGTTTGGGCAACTTCAGTCGTGTATTCAAAGCTCTGAAAAGAATAGATGGTTGCTTGTATGCAGTGAAACAAAGCATTAGGCCTTTGCATAATGATATGGAAAGGTATTTAAAATTTCTCATCTTTTATGCCCTGTGGCAACATGCATATTTATCTTTAATATATAATCTATCAGGAAGCGTGCCTTGATGGAAGTTCAAGCTCTTGCAGCTCTAGGTATGATTAGATTGCATGCAGCTACTTTCAGTTTGATTTTAATATTTTTCATGCAGATGAACAACTTCTTCCTTTATCTAGGTTCTCATGAAAATATTGTTGGCTATTACACTTCATGGTTTGAAAATGAGCAACTCTATATTCAAATGGAGCTATGTGATGGAAGCTTGACTATAAGGAAGGACCAGAGGCAGAATCTAAAAGGCGGAGAAGCCCTGAGAATTCTATATCAGGTTAAGAACATTTGTGGTTGACTGTACTTCCACTTGGGCATCCATCCCTAAAAAAATGCCTAATTATCTTTTTTTGTCTTTATTTTTTGGCTCATATCTATGCAATTGTTCCCAATCTATCAGTATTTTGTTATCACTTATAGTTCTTAATCCAGTTATTTAAGTCGATCATATTGAACTCTACAGATGGCTAAAGCATTGCACTTCATGCATGAACGAGGCATAGCCCACTTAGACGTAAAGCCTGAGAATATTTATGTAAAAGATAGTGTTTATAAACTTGGAGATCTTGGCTGTGCAACGCTCATCGACAGGAGTTTAAGTATTGAAGAAGGCGACTCACGTTACATGCCTCAAGAGATGTTAAATGACAAGTATGAACATCTAGATAAGGTGGATATCTTCTCTTTGGGGGCAGCCACTTATGAACTAGTAAAAGGTACCCCGCTCCCTGATTCTGGGCCTCTCTTCTCTAATCTCAGAGAGGGTAAAATTCCATTACTTCCTGGATGCCCCATGCAGTTCCAGAGCCTACTCAAGGTAGATGTTACCATAAACTCTTTTCCTTTTTGCTTTTAACTTTTGCATGTTTCATCCAGCAATTAATTGATTAATCATCGGACTAATTATATATTAGGTCGAAATTATTTTACTTTATGATGCCTAGCTTATGGAACAATTTTACACTTTTGAAGAAATCCTCCTCTTTCTCCAACCTTCTGAATCCTGATATTTATGTCTACTTGTGAAGGGAATATCTATCATTTTCTCCCAATAGCAATCCAGAAATATCTTTAGTTGGACAATGGTCTTATGCAACCATTTTAAAGTTTTTCATGCTTTACCGTGCATGGTTGATAATTCAGAATGAAGCATAGCAACATAACATAGATAGACATCTGGGATGTTGCTACATCAGTAAAAGCCTGAATGTTGTATCTATGTTCACTTCTTATGAGCACATCCAGTGCATTTTTATGCCACAGATATTAACAAACATGATACATGATGCTAAAACTAGCACATCTAATTATGATATTTCTTACTAGTCTGGTTCTTTCATTGTTCGTTTTCAATGTATCTGTAGGCTATGATGGATCCCGACCCTGTCAAGCGACCTTCAGCAAAGGAACTACTGGAACATCCCATTTTTGAGAGGTCAAATGGAACATTTGTTAGATTGCCACGATGACTGATTATTGCCGCCAATGCCAAAGCTGCGAAAGCTTTTTGCGCGAGACATTTGTCTAAGATGTTTATTCCAAATGGGGCCTTGAATTCTGCATCTCGTTTTGTACTTAGGAAGTAAACGCCCCAAGTTTTGCACAGATATTCCACGAGACGGTACATTTTAATTGTCATCCTGAGATGCAGACTTTTGTCTACCTTTGAAGAAAGGGTATAATATGTTTTTATATGATCATATCTTTGTAAGAATGATAAATGAAAAGCTTTTTTTCTGTGTGGAGATGCGAGTAATGGACAAACTTCTGTTTGCTGCTCTCATGATGGTATAAGATAACATATATTACAAAGTTTCAGTATCTTAAACCGAAACTAAACGTGATCTAGCATCCCATCAACTATGCATGGCATATTTCATATGAAGCGAATGGTACAGATGTATAAGTCACATATCATAACAGTTGTTTATCTTCATGTTCTTGATAAATAACACCAAGCAAATTGGTTTTCTGAGTAGCCATATAATTAATGGATATAATTATATATCATTGTGAATACTGAATAGGCAAGGGAGGCGAAAATCATCAAATAATAATCTAGCAGATACAAATATTTTGTTAATAAAGTGTCAAATACAAATTTGCGAGCAAAAATAATTAATGTAGCAGCTTCAACGTTGATATCCGGGGATAAGAGATCATGTAACTCTGCATTTGGATTCCCTTCTCGTATAACTCATGATTTTAGAGTACAACATTCTCCCAACAAAGCGGGGTTGACTAACATTAAGTAACTAATAAGCTAATAGAGAAGGCTCCTAAAGTATAACAAAAATAATCTATGTGAAACATTTGAAGAAGAAATCGTCATAATAGAGCAACCTCCGATCACACTCTGATGCTATGTTGCCTAACAAAATTGTGTTGCTGAAGCTTTAGCTACTAATTCATACACCAATTGATCACTGTCAAATGTGGCCCACCTAACCATCTTCAAGTTCACCACATAATTGGGGTGTTTACAGTTAACCATGCTAGCCATCAATCATCACTTTCAAAATGTAGACGGTAACTTTCTAATCACAATTCATCATGGGGCTCAGCTCCTGGAGCTGCATTTCTGTTTTCTGGATCAATGGGGTCTTGCTTAGGAAGCTCTGTCTCCGATGCTGACTCGGCAGAATCTGTAGAACTTGTAGTGGTTCCATTCTCCTGGTTTACAGGTTCTTTCTTCAAAGGCTTCTCCACTTTGGGTTTGGGTTTCGGAATCTTATTGACACTAGAAACCTTCACAGAGGAACTTTTGTTAATAAAATAAACACATGAAAAGGGAGACTGATAATTGACATACTCAAAATAGAAGCGGAATTACCATATCCTGAAGTTCGGAAACCTTCTCATAAACTTCGTTGGATGTGAATACTGGAGTGCTGAAGTCAGAAGTCCTGAAGAAAGAAACTCCCATTACTCAAGGGCAAATCAAGACACCCTATGTACATAATGGCTAGATAACGTAAATTATCAGTGGTGGCACAAAATGAAAATCATCATGCACTCCGAATGAGAATAAGGCATTTTACCACTTTTTACAAGTCAAATCATATAAAAAAAGATTTTGATCTTCTGGTAAGTTTAACTCAGGGAATAAAAGAACAAAATAGATGTGAAGGTGTTAATGGGAACTTTCAAAACTCCATCGGTTGATTAATTAGTCCATCTAATACAAGAAACATAATGAGGGTTAGGATCAGTAGCAGTGGTCTGGGAATACTTGCAAAAAAATATACAAAAAAGAAGCTCCTAGGAGGATGGGGAAAATTTATCGGCATCACTATTGCTACCAGGGTTTAGGAGCGTATCACATTGCTACAATAGTTTTATCAGGTTCACATTGATACCAGAAGTCCTTGTTTCTTTGAGGCACAAATCTTTCATTTCAAATAAGAAAGCCCAAACAGAATAAATATAGGATTGGTTATCACAAACAATTGGAGGATACTTCAAGTTCATTTTAAAAAAGGTATGAATAACATACTGATAAAAAGGAAACACACTGTCAAGGTAATAAAATTTCTCAAATAGTTGTGCATATGTTTATTATCTATGGGATCAAGAGAAAACATACTTCTTTTGTATTTCCTCCTTTTCTTCCAACCACTTCTGGATTTTGTCTGCTTCACTCAAAACCTAGACATAAATGCAGACACTTGCTAGTTATAACTCTTGTTAAGGTGGATAAAATTGCTGAGAAATGACCAGAACAATTCAAAATCTCTGCTATTACATACCTCATCCACTCTGGACTTAGGAAGCCATGATTTGTTTGTCTCCCAAATTTTCACAATCTGCAAAATTTCAGACAAAAAAAGCAGTTAATAGAATTATGTAACTGCCATCATCCAAAAGAAATCTGATTAAATTTATAGTTAACATATCATCACATCTACCAAAAAAATGTGCAAGCCTGCATATCTTAAAAAATGTTCGGAGGTTAATTGAAAAGAAACAGGCACTTGATGCTTGACATCCTAAAAACAACGTAAAGTATATCCAACAAGAACGTGTACCTTATGCACCTCATCAAGGTACACTCGGGCGTGTTGACAAGCAAGAGGTCTTGAAGTTAATTCACTAAATCTATGGAGCAAAAAAAGCATCAATTAGAGAGAGCACGATAACCTACCACCTTTTTTCCCTAAAATGATGACTTATATACTACCTGAAAAATAAAGGGTCACCAATGCCTTTCAGTAACTCAAGGCGTTGTTTGAATTCACTAGCTTGAGCATCTTCACCGTCAGTGTACAACCATTCTTGTACCTACAATGAGACAAAGTAGATCTTTCGAAGCTAAGTAAAAGAAACACTAAGCAGTTTAAATGTCCTGTCAAGCTTACTTCATTGAGTTGCTCAATAAAAGATTGTCTTTCTTGCTCAGTTGAAACTTTCTGAAGGTCAGCATTTTCCTCTAACTGCAGCAAGTATATAGGAATAGAAATAAATAATAAATCTAAGAAATGACATTTTGGACCAAGTAAAAAAACACAGAATAATAAAAACAAAATCTTCAAAGAATCTGGGAATGTTAAATAGGGGAAAACATTGCTACAAACAACTAGCCACAAAGTATTTGATAACAATAATGAGCCAACATAAGTTGTGGTCACAACCTTTTCTTTTGTAGAATATATGTACTCCTCCAGACTATTTTTTAACTCTGCAGTTTTTCTTCTTTCAGCATCTTTCTTATCGAGTGCCTCAAGTCTGTTTTTTGCTTCAGAAAATGTATCATCTGGTAGAACCACTCCAGGGCCAGCTGATTTATCCACAACCTGCAAATCCGCAGTTGCTATCTTTTCACCCTCACATCATCAATAAAAAAAGCGGGCAACAAAATCATCCAAATCATACCTTCAATGGAACCCTAAAAGTCCGCTTTTTTAGTACTTTTTCTGGGTTATCATCCACTGTGGCATCAGGACTGTTATTGCCATTTGCAGAAGGCAAGGTTTGATTGCTCTCTTCTGAATTATTTGAGGTAGTTGCTTCAGCAGATATGTTAGCACTACTGGTAATGTTACTCTCTACAGTTTTGTTTTTCTTGGGAACTTCTACCCACTCTGTTATCTCAATTACTGCTTCTGCTCGATCTAGAGATACAATACCACTTCTGCTTAGAGAAAAATGTAGATTTGCTTTTATGGGTGCAGAAAGGTTCCGCATCATGTACCTATGATGGAGAAAGCAAATCTAATGTTAATTCACAAAGAAATAAGACAAATTCACTAATAACCAAGAAATTGGAGTTAGCAAATTGAGTCTTCTCTTACTTCTCACTGGCTTCAGTCAGACCCAATACTGAATATTGGGAAAATTTATGAGAGGGTACACCTGGAGGCAATTCAAAGTCTTTTTCATAGCTTAGTGAAACGTCGAAATCCTTGTTATGTTTGATCGATCGGAACAACTGTTAAGAAAAAAAGTGACGATAAGGTCCATAACTTTTATTACATCAAAACAGATGGATGGGAACTCATAACACATGTTTGAAAATGGCAGAATTCTAGACCTACCTTGATGGGCATTTTCTTCATCCGTGGGACAAGCAACATATCAGTGGTTTCATCTTTTACAAGATCTTGGCCATCAATCTCAAGTGAAATCCCATAGGAAGAACCATCAATCATTCCAAGCTTTCGGTTGAGCTTAATTCCATCACTTAAATTTGCAGCATGCAATGATGCACCAAGGACTATTGCTTCGTCAGCATCAAGATGCTTGTCGAGGTCTTTCCTTCCAAGAAATTCCTGAAGTTTAGCCTGCATAATTTGTTGCAAAAGGAAACTACTTAGTTGTGATCACTTCAGGTATCTGAAGAATCTTAAACGGAAAGGTGGTGTTAATTGACCAAATGCAAAATACAAGCAATTATAGTTCAATCAAAATTTTGTAGACTGAACAATATGCAATGGCATGTGGTTCTTTCATCCTTTTGTCTAAATGATCCACTCCTCTTCTCCTTCAGGATACAACCTTAACAACACCTTTAAAAGACAATTCACTTAAGGGTTAGGTAAAAGAGGATATAGATATATTCTATACACTTTTCTTCACATATGAGTTGACTGTTCTTTTAGCAACTGTGTGACATCATTGAATATTCTATACACTTATCCTTTCAATAAATATGGATGACTACTGAGCTTGAATAGTCATCCTTTAGCCTGTCCCAAGAAAAATGAGACAAGATTGAATTTTTTTTTGTCCTTACATTTTAAAAGGGAAGGGAATTCAGGAAGAATCTCAACCTTGGATAGAATGAAGAGGGATTAGCCTGAAATGGGACAGAGGTAAATGTGCAGCCGGGGTGGGGTTTTATTCTAGTGCCCCTTGTTTGTCAAAAGTAGAATAAATGAAAAATAAGTAGAAAATAAAATGGATGATTATTAAGACCCATTATGGACCACATATTACTCATAACAATCCATTGCCAATAGATATTAGCAAAAGTAGAATTCTTCTTTCACGGTACGTTGTGACAAGGAGAATCTCTGCCATTTACTGGATCATTAAGTCCAATGAATATCACTTAATATAACAAAGCAGTTCCCACCATTAAATTTTATAGTTAGCCATCTTCTACAAAATTTGTCGACAAAGGCTTCAAATGAATTGTCCTATTATTAATCACGATCAAGTCGCAGTTCATCACATGTCAGGTACCAACTTAGAAATATTATCTTTAATATGAATGGAATTATCATTAATCATGATCAAGTCTAAGTTCTAACTTGTAAGATGGACTTAGAAATATATAGCTCGCTTTCAGAGAGCCTTAAATTCGATCAATGTAAATTAATTACCTGCAGTTTCGGCATACGAGTAGCTCCACCTATCAGTTCCACTGCATACACTTCATCTAACTTTAAGCCAGAATGCTTCAGCACCTCTTTTATAGGCAACAAGGACCTTTCCCATAAGTCTTGACAAAGATCTTCAAATTTCTCACGTGTTATTGTGCTTCTGAGAAGTGAACATAAACATCAGAAGATGTTCTTAAATATAAGTAATAATATTTCAATGACCTCAACTTTGTGAAATAAATGAGGAGATCATGATGCAATGGAACATGTAAGATCCTATATCTTAAAAAAGTCAATATGAACTGGTAAACAAGTTGGTAATAATTAGGGTATCATGGAACTCTGCTGCCAGCTGTAACACCCCTACAAGTGTGTAAATTCTGCTTTCAGATGTTTGTAAGAATATTGCAAGCCCGCTGGTACATTTATAATTATCTTTTACTTCTCCAAATTGTTTACTTTACAACTTTGACACATTAAGGTAAGCAAGACCAGAAGCCACCATGAGTGGCATCAGAAGTGTGGCAGTTTATACCTGTAATCAATGTCATCATACAGGGATTCAACTGATATTGGAGCAACTGTATTCGCGCTAAGTATTTCTTTAGTGCGCTTCACCTGTTTCTTCAATTTTGCCATTGCCTTGGGGGATTTCCTCACATCAACTCCATTACCTAACTGCTTATTGAACTCGTCAGCGAAATACTCCACTAAACGCAATTCCATATCCTGACCTCCAAGTTTGGCATCCCATCTAACATCCTTCACCTATAAGAGAGGTGCACTGGCATTAGCATCATAATATAAACTCGACAGAGCAAAAAGAGCAAACGTCCCGCTATACCAATTTCTCAGCATATGAACTATCAAAGAAATTGCTTCCACAAACAGAAATTGCATAAGATGAAAAAATGTTCCGAGAGATAAACAAGTGTTTGTTTTCAAAGACTCTTCTTAAAATACATATTAACAACAACCTTTTCTCAGTAAGTGCTGGACTGCTTCCTTGATCAGATTTATGAAACTACTTTTTCAATACATAGACTTATATATATCTTAAAGAAGACAATTGATGAAACAGCTACAGAAAAATAAAGCATCTTCATAGTTAAAGCTGTTACAATGAAATCTCCAATGCTAATAGTTTTCTTTTGCCCTCTTATGTAATTTTCTCCAGAAATTTTCAGCAATTACGAATAGCTGGAAATCTATAAGTAATAGTTATCAGAAGGTAATCCAAGTGGAAAAACTGAGAGTCGCACTCACCTGGAATTGGTTTACCGACACGCTCTTCCCGAATTCCTTTGTACTGTACGCGGAGAAGTAAACCAGAGCCGCATATGTACTGCTAGAACCCATATCGTAGAAGATGACATGCCGCGACTCATTCGAGAAGTCCTTATCGATACCATACTGCAAAGCGGCGCCCGCATGTTCGTTGATAAGCGAGAGCACATTGATGTCCGCCAGTTGGGCAGCTCGGATGAGCCCCCGGCGCTCCGCTTGCCCAAAATAAGGCGGAACCGCGATCACTGCGTCCTTAACGGGCACCCTCGCATGCGCCTCCGCCAGCCCCATCCCGTACTTCAACACCATTGCGAGTAACTCCTCTGCAGTGTAAACCGTGACGCCGTCATCGATCCTGACGCCCGCCGCGCCCCTCGAGTCCTCGACGAGATCGAAAGGGAGGTATAGGGAGTCGACGAGGCTCTTGACGTGAGTGTAGGACTTTCCAACCATGTCGCGGGCCTGGGAGTAGACCTTGTCGGGGTAGCGTGCGACGACGCCGGCGGCTTCCTCGCCGACGAGGCGGGCGCCTGCGTTGAATCCCACCAGGGCGGGGGACTTGCGCTTGGACATTTCATTGATGGCTATAGAGATGGGGCTCTGGCCGGGCTTCAGGTTGACGACGGCCACCTTCATCCACTCCGAGCCGAGATCTATGCTGGAGACCGCCGCCCGAGAGGGGACAGCGAGCCAGGAAGCGACGGCGACGAGGGCCAAGAGGAGGAGAGCGCTCGGCAAGAGCCGCATCTTGGTGGACGGGATCTGGAGCTCCGTGGCGAAGACGGCGATCGAGGACGGGACCGGAGGCTGATCACGAGGTCGCGGCGGGGGATTCGAACGACATTGAAGACAAAATCAGAGGCTTCGGCGAGAAATTGAGGGTTAGGTCTAGGGTTTCGGGTGATACGATTTGTTCTTCCTGGGGAGGAACCAAATTCGATCAGGGGAAGCCGCACAAGAACGCGAGGGAGTTGGAGCGGAGGAGAGAGCTCGCGAAGAAACGGTGCTGGTTTTAATTTTAATTTAATTTAATTCGTTTATAATTTTTATAGATAAAATTCTGTAATTAAGTCGATGGAATTGGGAATAACTGCATGGAAATGAGACTGCTGACCAATGGTACGGTGCCACGTTTATTAATGGACACGTGGCTTTATGTGGTGGGTGGAATGCGTTGGAGGACTCGGGAGTCGTCAGGAGTGGGCCGTGGAAAAAGAACCCTGTTGGAGAGCTCGACGATTTGATCTGGGTGCTGTGGGGGTAATCAAACGACCAGAATGGCTACTATAATTTAGTGTCATAGAAGCACGAAAGATACCGAGGGGGGAGGGGGAGGGGGAGGGGGGCCCAATTACTGGTCTACGAGGCCCAATTACTGGTCTACTTCATTATGGAATATGTAATGGGTTCATTTATCTATAATCTTTATTCGATCACAAGTTTGATTACATTACAAATCATATAATTAATTACAAATTTATTTTTAGGTTTATCAAGCAATGAATTTTATAACACAAAAAAAAGAGAGAGAAAGAAATAAATAGGCGCGATACCTAATAATAAAAGAGTTGAAATGACAATTTGGGCTCCTACGGGCCTACGACACTTGCTTCGTGCGGGCCACATTTAAACGGGCCGGGTTTTTTCATATTGTTTTTTTGGAAATAGCTATATTTTCTATTTTTATTGCATTCCTTAACCCCGAAATTGCAGACCCAAGTTTATATTATATTAAAAATAAATCTGGCACATTTCATAGGTAAATTTACTTGAGAGTAAGAATTAGCTTGAAATATCTTTTAATTGGTAGATCGAGATATTTTAAATTTAAAAATTATCAGGGAAAGTTATTAAATTTTGATGTTGCTTTTTCATAAAATTATTTTTTTAAAAAAAATAGTTGCACATAAATTTCCACATGTTAAAAAATATTTTCTTACATAATTATTCATATAACGAAGTATCTTAGATCAAAATTGTCAACAAGGACGTATAAAAAAAAATTCAGCCGAAAAAAAAATCTCTCAAAAAAATATTGTTTGAGAAAATACCATGTCCTCCATCATGCTAATAAGTTAGAATACCTCTGGAAATGAGAAACTAATGTAAAATTTAGCAGAGAACTTTGGATCAATCAGGCTAATCAACACATTAATCCGTACAAAAACAGAGTGCAAAAAGAAAATGAACCGTCACTAAAGCGTAAGATTACAATGTTAAGATGAACAGAACTGGATACAATAATTATAATTACAACACTGACTGCTGCAGCTATCCCATCTACATGACTACATTCCTATATTCCCCTCTCACGTCTCCGGAGAACTTTAGCGCATCGATCGCAAGACCGAAATCGTGATCAGAGCCAGTAGCAACACTTGGAAGGAAGACGAGGAGGACAACGGCCGGAGCGCAGCAACGCCGTTGATTTGAGAGGAGCCGACGGCGAGGGGCATGAGATCGTGCGAGAAGGCGCAGGAGGTCGGGTCCGAGCTGCCAACTTCGTCGGCGGCCATGAGGACGCGGAGGACGGAGGTGGCGGCCGGGAGGTACCGCGTCCTGTTCTTGGAGAGCAGCCATGTCACTCCCATCAGCTGGCATTCCCTGTCGTGCATGCTGCCGCCGCGTCTACTCTTCTCGGATGCGACGGCATCGTTCCTGTCCTCCTCCTGCTTCGGCTTTAGCTGAAACAATATAAATCAACTGGTGAGCTTTCAGATATTGGAGCACGGCAACAAAGGATCGAAGGTCTGATCGAAGTTCAGAGCCCTCTGCAACTATGCTAACTTAATGTTCGGATTGATCGTCCAATCATATGGTCCCACTCCCCTGAAACTCCGTGAAGTTTGCAGAAGCATCCATTCCATAGCAGAAGGGTACATGCATGGTATCTGTACAGGAAGAATCTTTGCGATCACGAGATCTTATCGTTTGTGTTATTTGACTTCCTTTGCTTCTAACTCTAAGGACCACCAAACTGAACTCACAAGTAAGAAGACCAGGAACATGAACGGGAACAAGGGGACCCCTCAGCGGCTGTGCAAGTGCTCGCAAAAATTGCAGAGCTGTAGCGACAGTGACCGCACTACTTAAATAATTGCTCTTCTGGATGTGTTCTTATCGAGTGATGTTGTTGCTCAGTGCTCACTGTGGCCACATAGATATAATTATCATGTAACAAGTCCCCACTCAAAGATCAAATTACGCATAAGCAATCTGGGACAGGATGAACCGAAATGTGGCTAGGTTTACCATTCCCATCTAATCAAATTATTGACCACAAAGAGAACAGATCGTCTGAATGTTAGTTATACTTCTTATTCTTTGAATGACAGCTTATAAGCATCAAAACATCACCTGGTTCAAGGATGTTGCCTTAACACAAGAAATTGAAGATTTATATAATTTTCATATAAAAGTTTGATGATAAGTTGAATTATTATTGCATTATAATTTCTCGAGTTACTACATGCACGAGAGGATATGATTATAGTATACGGCACGGAGTCCAAATTCCACATGGCGGGATGAGGGAGCAGGAGGAGAGATGACTCACCTGGTTCAGGGAACGAAGGCAGCGATTGCATCCAGCGAGGCCGGGCCGGGCGCAGTCCCGCTCCAGGTGCCGGCCGGCGGCCCCAGAGGGCACCCACTGCCCCCGGGCGGCGTCGGAGACGAACGCGCCCCCGGCGCACGTGAGCCGCCTGAGCCGCACCCCGCAGTAGCAGTAGGCCGCGTCGCACGTGCCGTTCAGGCGCGGTAGAGCCAGGCCGCGGCTCCGTAGCGCGCGCTCCGCCACGGCCACGCACGACTCCGAGTCGTCCGGCAGCGTCGGGAGGTCGTACCCGGCTGCCGTCGCGGACGCGGCGGAGGGCCACGGACGGGCGGCGAGTGAGGTGGCGGAGTACCCGGCGTAGAGCCACGCGGCTAGGGCCGGGCAGCAGCGCGCGCGCGATGGGAGACGGGAGCGGCGGGCGTCACCGGACGTAGAGCAGGCGGCGGAGACGGAAGGGAGGAGGTCTGCAGGGAGGTCGAGCGGGCAGGAGGAGGAGGAGGAGGCGACGGCGGCGGACTGCTCGGGGAACGCGGGGATAGTGACCTGGGTGGTGCCGGGGGTGGCCGAGTTAACCGGGGCCAGGGGCAGGACAGGAGCGGCGTCGGGGTGAGGAAAGGCGGGCAATGCGGGCAGGAGATCGAGCTGCGAGAGCGAGAGCAAAGCGGAGGAGAAGAAGAGGAGCAGGTGCTGTTGAGAAGGCATCGCTCTAGCTTGCTTCCGTTGCTTTGCTTTGCTTTTTCGACTCTTTTATTCTCCTTTGCAGCAGAGGGGTTGATTCTTTTAAGGCTGCTGAGTGCTCGTGATGATTATGACAAGGGAAATAGTAGGAAGAGAACTCACAAAGAATATCGTATGTGTATGTATGGTTCATACACCTAAAAATTTTAAATTAATTTCTTAAATCTTTTTTAATTATAACAATTTTCTGGTTCGTACTTAATATATGAATTTATTCGTAACGTACTCCCTCTTAAATTATGTCGTGAGTTCATTCAACATATTTATTATTTTTTAATTTATGAAATGAAATGTCAACTTTTTTCTTCATTGAGAGTAATTTAATTATTTAGTAAATAAAAAATAACAAAAAATATAACAAAATATGACGAATGGACTAAATGAAAATCACAATATAGTTTAGAGGGGCACTGCGATAAATTTAATAAGTTATTAGAATGTATAATTTAGAAGAGATTTAAGAAATTAATCTTAAATTTAATTTTAATAAGTTATTAGAATGCACATTATAAAAAAACTACATTTGTTTTTTTTCTAATTGATTCACACATATGGATATTCATTATTTATATACACATAATTACACAGTTTCTGTTTCCTCTCAATTACAATTCAATTGACTAAAGTAAAATTTGGTTACATCCTTGATTCTGTGTATCCGACAAATTGAAGTTGAGAACATTAATTAATAAAAAAATATATCACTACGAAATAACTTTTTTCTATTTGAAAAGTTGCATTGTCTGGATCACAAGTTGAAAATCGATCTATTATCGAAGTCAATAATACAAGATAAAGAGGGGAAATGAAAGAGTTGGGGGGGGGGGGGGGGGTGAGTGAGGGTGTAAGTAAAACTTTACCACTAAAAAGACCTATTTAATTTTAAAAATTTAACTCAAAGATGGAAATTTTGATTTTTTTTATTAAAATTTAGATTAATTTTTTTAAAAAATAATCATCTATTCAACTGGGACACCTAGTGAAAAAAGAGAATGACCATTTATTTTACAAAATACTATAATTAAATATTATTTCTACTTTCAAATAATGTTTCTTAGTTTTATTTGTACTCTTACTCATATACATTATATTATATTAGTAGCTTAAATTATTGTGATGTAGTTGTTCATTAACATTATCACTTTAATTCATTTTAATGAAATTGAATACAAAATTAATTAGAATATCTTGAATTTGATAACATGTTACCTTAGATCTAGATATTAAATTTAGAGTTTAATCTTAATTATTTACACATCAAACGTGATCAATTTAATGTTTATAATTTTAGGAATAATATTGTTTTAAATTTGGGCGTGGAGCCTAGGTTAGTTCATTTCTTTTGAAAAAAAATAAGGTGATTTTTTGCTTTAAAATATCATCCAATTTTTTTCCATAAAAAAATCATCTAGCTCAAACCATTTTCATCACTATTTTGCAAGTTTTGTTGATATTTTTGCTGAACAGGAAATTTGTAGGATGGATTTGGTCCAAGCGTTTAAGATGCAAGTGCTATGAGTTTTTTTTTTTATCATGAACAAAGAAGAAAGGTCTCAAAGACTTATATGATAGTCACTATAGTGAGTAGTAAAATCGTATAATTTTACTATCCTTCAAATTGATCGATATTATCTATAGAATAACATTAGATCGGATCTTAAGACCTCTATCATATGATAACGATATTTTATTTTAGTAAATATAATATAAAACCTTAATTAAATTTATTTTTTTATCTTATTCTCACTTGAGTCCACTCTAATATCATCTAATACTTTAATATTATCTTTCAAGTTAAAAAAAATTAAATTCTGTTTTTGCACATTCAACGAATATTGTGACAATATTTTAATACAATGTTATAATTTATATTGTTTAATAGTATTTGATTATTATTTATATTAAATAGATATCATATGTGCTTTAGGGCATATATTAGATTTGAAAAAAATCTATTCATGTCTATTATGAATAAATATTATAGTAAAAATGTTTTATTCGTGAAATCATATATTATGATTGTTAAAGTTAGGGATGAGCGTCAGTCAGTATGACCTGTCGCCCTAACACGAAATTCTCAATTTTTTTTCTAACTCGATAGGTAATCGGGTTAGGATTGATCTCATTCCTTGAGGTCTTATGTCAGATCCATGTTATGAAAATTCAGATCATCTCCCGATCTAATAATATATATTATATAATATTAAATTATTTAAAGTATAATATTTATATTTTTAATTAAAATTATAGATCTTATTATAATATATCTTAAACATGCATTATATTATTATATATGTAATTTCATTAATAATTATCATATTTATATAATAATATAATTATATTATATTTTTAATATTTTATGGTGAACTCACGATAATAAAAAAATTCTTGAGTTTTATTCCGATTTAATTGGGACATCTCGATCTCGATCCCAGCCGGTACCGAATTCCTTTCTTAGAAATCCGGAGCAAATCAGGTGGACAATCACGACTTGATTCCGGATTTGCTCACCCTTAGTTAAGGTAAATTGTACAAAAAAATCCCATATAGAAAATCATTATTTCAAACTAGTCACAATTCTAACATATCTTATAATCAAATAAAATGATATTATTAAGAGGGTAAGTATTATACAACCAAACTATATGCAACCAACATGCAATTAATCAATCTGGCCTCTTGGATTTCACCAACACTAGTTATATGGTCGTGATGCAATATCTGTTTGAACCAGCCAACCAAATTTAATTGATTTATTTCTTTCTCGAACCGGTTCAAACCTAGCCCTCCCCAAAGAAAAAATCGATCCCCTTTCTCGAACTCTAGCCCAACGGAGTGCCTTGTCCTCCGACCTCACAACTTTGCCCTCGCATGTGTCCGGCTTCTTGTCCATTGCCCTCGCACGACGAAGGTGATCCCGAGTCTGACGAAGTGTCTTCCTCTTTGGCCATATCACTTTAATGGACTTCACTTAGACAACCTCTTGCCTCATTGCTTCGCTGGTCTTCGCCCATAGGACCTCTTGCCTCATCGCTGACTGAGAAGTTTGAAGCACATGAACACCATGTGTCATGAGAGACATTAAGAGAAAGATCAAGTATCATTTTGATACATTTAATAATATATTAGAGATTTATATTGGACATCGTGAATGAATATGTAATAAATTCTTCATAAAACAAGGTTGTTTAGAATTTAATGTTTCTATATGTTACTATTGATTCACACTAGTAAAGGAGGAAAGAAGGATTTGTAAGAATGTTGGCTAAGGTGATGCCATATGGTATGCATGCTAATTTGCTAATTTTTTTCCTCATACATTATCTTTTCCTGATACAATGCATAATATTCCAGGTCCTAGATTATGAAATTGCCTTTTTTTCATTTGTCTTGAATCCTGACTTGCTGAAACTTCAAATATGTCGACTGAAATATCATTAGGACAAAAAAATGATGCAATATATTGGTTCAAGTGGTTGTTGTCATTGGTTGAACATTGAGATTCCGAAGAAATTGATTCATTTGACATGTTGAGTAGTGTTGCACTTTTGTTGTACTGTTTCAAGTCTGTTGTTTTCCACATGTAAAAAAACTTGTAATGAGGCATTTTTTTTACTTCCAATTCTTTTTTTCATTTGAGTGTCTAGAAGAAGAGACTTTAGGTGCTAACTGAGTTCTGCCGATGATTTATGAATTAGAAGCTTTTGTTGGTGAATGCTTGGAATGGTACAATGTGGGCAATTTAACAATTAGGACACATTAAACACTCAACTCAAATATGGTTATAAACTTTCACCTCTTTATTTTATGATATTCGATAGATAAATACAACAGTGCTGCAAAGATATAACAATAACTGCCAAATGAACTATATAATACACATTTACAGATCCAAAACTCACAAATATGAGGTAATTGGAGTGCTTAAGTTGTGGATCACTGTAAAAAAAGTTCCAGATCTAAAAAAATTAGAAAAGTCAAATATTTATGCTCGCAAGTCGTCGATGTGCAGGAGGTCGATGTAGATCATCAAAGGAAATTGGGAGGACAAGTGAAAGATGCAGAAAATCAACCTTGTAAGGTCCAAAACTAGAATCAGAAAAAAAAAACACTCGAATTAGCAAAGAAGGATAGAGGTCAGGGGAAGAGTAGACATATTTTGATAGAGTCCCCTTCGAGGTCGGAGGACAGGGCACTCCATCAAGCTACGGTTCATCTCCATCGTGAGGAGTTTCGAGCGTCGAAGTGAGGGAGAGGAATCAACAAGGGATCAGGAGAGAGTCAAAGAGAAAAGAGATCGATTTTTTTTTTCTAGGGAGGGTTGGGTTGAAAGAGTTCGAGAAGGAAATAAATCAACTAAACTTGGTTGGCTGGTTCAAACAGATTGATCAGCACAATCATATAACTAGTTTTAGTTAAATCCAAGGGACCATATTGATATGTTGCACGCTGACCATATTGATCGGTTGCATATAGTTTTGTTGTATAGTACTTAACCTCTATTATTAAATTTAGATTCAACAATGGTAACACATGTGATTGAATATTTTTTACTTCAATATATATAAATATAGGTAAGAACATGTTGTCTCTTATCATTTTATTCATTACATTATAAACGTGTGAATGATGTCTAATATATTTTCATTTAATAATTTTTATTATGATCTACGTATTCTTGATCTAATGAATAATAAGATAAAAGATATGGTGTCTCTTCTTTAAATGAGAAACATCATCGTTAAGTCAAATAAATATAGTATTATTTTAACTTCATATAGGCTAATATTTATTTATTTTTTATAATGATAAAGTTGTATAAAATATTAATTATTTATTTATTTTACCTAAAAATTGTGATACATCGACACTTGTTTGTATGACAATTGTTGAATTATTATTTAACATTTTTACAATAAAAATATAATAGTAGATGCCATTTTGTGATTAATTTTATAATGATCGCACAATTGACCATTGGCTTGCATATTAGGATTGGCGAATGTTAAAAGCTCGGAAATCGATTCCTAAATTCGCCATCAATCTTGACCAGTATCAAACTATTTTTGCTCTGTGTCGACGTTGAATTAGTTAGAGTTCCCCAATAGAATCTGGACACATGCTACTTAGCACTAAACACTTAAGAGTGTTCACCGGTCGAATCCACCCGTAAATCCAATGATCTGATTCGATCCGAATTAAATCCATTTTGGTCGGATCGAGTAAGTGGTTAGGTCGGATTCGACTCAATCCGAACTCGACTTGTCGGGTTAGATTTTTCGAAATCGAGTCGACCCGATCAATCTGATTTTATTTATTTATTTTTTATTTAAATTTAAGCTTATATTTGATTTAAATTTTATTTTAAAAATGGCAAAATATATTTTAAGTACAAAAATAATATTTAAAAAATTTAAAAACTTATTTTATGCTTTAAAATAAATATTAAATAATATTTAGTAAGAAATAATTTTTAAAAAAATTAGGCAATAGGATAACTCGATCACCCGACCAACCTGTTTGACCCGACACAACCCGACCAATAAATCAAGTTTGCTCATGAGTCAGATCCAACCCCGATCAGACCAGTGGACACTTATGTAAAAAAGTTTATAATTTTATTGATAAAGTAAATTTTTAGTTTAGATTTAAGATCAAAATAAAAAGTTTAATTTTTGTATGAGATTTATCCATTTTCTTAATTCGGGTAATACAATTCTCTACTAAACTCCAACAAAAATACTATGTGACGGGAGAATTCCGTCGTCTGCCACCATTTTTTGTAAAAACATTATCTTGGCCTCTTTATGGTTGAGGTGGTTGATTCCATCCATTGGGTCACAAGTTAAATCTGACTGATTTGATTTCAGTCCGCTATTAATTGTAACTTTTAAGAGACGAACATATTATAAATGTTATTAATATACAAAGGGGCAAGGCATTGAATGGAACTGTTGCCCCCCTTTTCCCCTTTTTCTTTTCTACTTTGTAGCTTTGGCCATCTATTAATTTTTCTTACACTACCTCCCACCACCCACTGGATCCTTATAAATAAATGAGTATGAGAGTCTAATGGTCTTTGCTTTGCATTTTTTTTACAAGGTTATAATCTGGTTTCCATCTTTTTAATGATTGCACCAATAATAAATTTTACCATGTAATTTCTTTTCATAGGTTTTTTTATTAAATTAAATTTACAAAAAAATTGATATATTAAGTGAAATATTTTATAAGATGTTGCAAGGATGTTCTTGAGTCTCCATGGTGATTCAAATGAGGTTGGAATAAATATTAATATAAACTCTTGTGATTCTTTTTTAATAGTCAGCTTCTAATTTTTTTAAAAATGGCGTCTATAGTTTACAACGTGAATAGTTATGTACATGATAAAGTCGATTTATCGTATAACTTAATGAATCCGATAAGATTGTCACGGTAAGTGAGAGTCCCAATATAAAAATTTTATATTTACAAAAATTTAAACTCAAAATTCTATTAAAAGAGAATAAGTAAGTTTATCACTCCACATCGGTAAACTTTAGTCCAGACCCGTACGTATCTCAAAGACATCTACTAGCCTGAAAAAAAGTGTTATTAGATCTCAAAATAAAACACTCTCCCTCCATCTATCACTCTAGAGTTAATGGATGCGAATACAATTTTATTATATTCAACCTTTTGATGAATAAGATTAAAAAGCTTAAAATTAAAATGTTTTGGAAAACAAAAAAACAAACTATTATGAATCATTTAGATTAAAGAAGTTGTATTGGCCAATTAAGTTCGATAACAATTGATAAATTTTGTTCTATGTAATTTAAAATTAAGACTTAATTTAGTTATACAATTAAAGATTCAAGAGAAGTTGTAAAGTTTAAAGTCTTAAAATAGTTATTGTATATCGTAAGAAGATAACAAATAATTGTAAGTTTTAAAACAATATATTAGTTAAAGAGTAATGATGGAGACTAAAATAAATTAACGACATACATATACGCGCAGGAGAATTTTTATACGTGATATTTTAAGGCATGATACATCCTTCTTTAACATCCTTTTTTTTTGTACAAGAAAAGTATAATTGAGTTTGGTAGAGGGAAAAACTTATACAAATTGAATAACCTATTGGGATGGCAAGCAAGAAAGAAAGGAAAAATAATATTTCTTTGTGGATTAAAATTGATTATGAGAAGTTATCTTATATAACCATATTTTGAAAATAATTTATTTGAGATTAAATTGTCAAAAGTATATTTAATTATACTCTTAAACTATGTTTGGATTGAGGTGAAAGGAAGGTAGAGAGGTGGAAGGGAACAAAAAAAAAATTTCAGTTTGAATAAAATTTTAATGGAGGAGAACTAAGGAGAATCTTTATTTTTTTCCTTTCATTCTCTTCTATTTATGCTATTTTATTTCAATCTCAAAATTAAGTGTAACAATTTTCTTCCCTTCCCTCCCTTTATTTATCTTCTCATTTTCTTTCTTTTCCCTTAATGAGTCTTCATTCGTTTGGTTGGGGTGAAAGGAGGATAAAGAAAGAAAAATAAGGAGAATCCGTTATATCGTTTGGTCGAGTTTAAATTAGAAGAGAATGAAGAAAAAAGTTTCTTCCTTTTTTCCATTCTCTTTCAATGTTCCAATTTTTTTTTCCTCCAAATCGAAGTGGAAAGAAGGGAAAAAATATATTTAGCATGTGTTTCCATTTTTTACCAAATAATTAAGCATATAACTATATATGTAAAGGACGTCTAAATAAAATAATCACATAATATTTATTTCGTTCACTTCTCTTTAATGATATCAATCAAATATGAATAACTGTTCACCTTGATTCTCCTATATTCTCTTCACACTCTTTATTTTTTTTCTTTACCATCCTTAGAGGTAGCTCTCACGATATCCTCATAATAGGCAACCAACCATGAGTTTCATCCTTGCTCGAGCCACATATCCGGTGCATGCAAAAGCCAATAGAGTAATGGATCAATTTTCAATTTGTGGTCGATAGGCTCTGTAGCGTCGCACGGATTAAACAATTTGCCTTAAAGAAATAAGAAAGAGAGAGAAAAAAAGTATTCTTAGGCCGTTGATTTAATTTTGCACCCTCTGACCCTCTCAATAGTACATAAAATGATTTGCAGGTTTAGTCGCTTCTGGGACCAAATTAAGCTGGTGAAAGCATAAATGAGAGTTTGTCGAACAAAATTGAATCGTTTGCGTTTAGTAGAACTGAACAGTTCATCCAAATACAGAAAAAATATAATATGTGTAGAACTGACCGACGATCGGATCGAACTCTTTATCAAATTAGGTTGAATCGAGTTGGACCAAATTATAAAATAATACTATTTATAATAATTTTAAAAATATAGTATTATTTATTTGATGTATTATACTAGTAATAATTCATTAATAATCAAAATATTAAAATTTAACTTAAATATATGAATATTGAACCAATTTTTATTTATTGAAAGCTGTAATAATCGTAAATAATAATTCCAATCCATAAATATTAATAGATCATTTTTTTATGATTTAATGAGAATAGATGTCTTATTGATATGTTTTATCTCAAATTACTCTTATTTATTTCATTTTTATTTTTTAACACTTTCCTTATTTGTTTTCATTTTTTTGCTCTTTAATATTTTTTTATATTATTTAAATTTTAACACTTACATTTTTTATTTCTATTACTATTTATTTGTTTAAGTCTCATTTTCCCTTCTTATTAACTTTACCTTTTAATACTTTAATTTTCTTTTTTTAACTTTCATTTTCTTTGTTTTCTTCTTTAAAATTTAAAATTTGAACTTGATTGAATTGGTTCATTGAATTTTTTTTTGTTCACCCGATTTTTTTTTCAATTCAACATGAAATACAATTTTGAGGTGGAATGTTCACGATTGAACCAACTGGTCCTGTTCATTTTTTGAAACATCGAAGAAAATAGAAAAAAAACTTGGATTATTTCCTTTAACACTCTTGAACTATAAATTTTTTTCGCATCTAATTCTAAACTATAAATTTATAAAATTTAGTTTCTGCACTTATCTAAATTTGACACTTAGGTCCTTTAGTTAAATTTAATCTAAAATTTGTTAAGTTTCTTTTTTAATAGCTATGAAATGTCATTTTTGCCCCTTATTTTTAACATAAAAATATTAGAAAAATATCAACATAAATATAATATTATATTAACAATATTAGTATTAATTAGTACTTTTACTTATATTGATTATTTTTTATTTTAAAAGTATTTTTATTGTAATATGAACGTAAGGGTAAAAAAGATATTTCATAATTAAATTTAATTAAAATTTAACGAAGGCTCTAAGTGTAAAATTTGAGTAAGTTTGAGAATCAAAATTTGTAAGTTTATAATATAAGATTAGACGTGAAAAAATTTATAGTCGAGGAGTGCTATAAAAAAAATAACCAAAAAAACTTAGTGCATTGATATCGTGGAATGCATGCATGTGAAGAAAGAGCATTAAAGCATGCAATGGAAAGAAGGTTCGTGTCAGATTGTAATGAACACCTGCTTGGGGGCGTGACGACGGGGATCAGCGGGACCTCTCTGATCTCAGAACCTCCTCTCATTTCACTTCAAAGAGCCTTCGTCTGATTTTACAAGGATATCTCGGTCATCGCACGGCAAAGGAAATGTTGCATTTGCATTGTGACCAAAGCGAAAAAGATGAAGAAAAGAAACCTCAAAGGCATTGGATTCCATAAAGCAGCACTTGAATCATGACAAAATGAGATGATACAAATTAAAAACAGAGCCTGAGCTCAAGATTCAAGAACAGCCTTGATTTTCTAGGCTTTTGATATTAAGATTTATATTTTAAAGATTTGTATTTTGTAGCCTTGTTTCCTCAAAGGCATGATAAGGATTCCTATTCTCAAGAATATGAAATTACTTAACCAAAATTTTAAAGCGACCAAATTTGGGAATATTTGTTTCATGTGTTACCTTCATTCTAATACTATAGTCTGTAGAGAAGCTAGTTTAGTTTGCATCACAAATTGAGAATTTACAAAAAAAAACTTGTGTAGACTTTGATAGGATCTAAAGATCTTAATTATGTATGAAATACTATAGATTTATACAATTTCCTAAGATCCATGGAAAAAATCTTATCGAAATTTCAGCGTCCTCAATGTACGTATTTGATCATGAACTTAAGATGTAGCACTTACATTAATCAAATTGATAGAAACAAAGCTGAAGTTTCATATATAATATATATTAAAAAAATTTATGTCAACAAATTTGTAAAAAATATAGTATTTAAATATGAAAATCATTTTTTATAATTTATATTTAATGAAATTAAAAGTTTATAATGAAATAATAATAATAAATAATATTATATTAATCATTTATTATTTATATTTTATAGATAATAAATAAATTTACTTATATAATAGATGTTATAAAAGAAATGATAAAAGAAAAAAATGTGGGAAAAATGAAATGTCATTTATAAAAATATCAAAAAAAAAAACAACGTCTCTATCGGTTCTATCATTTTGGTGGAATCATGACGTTAGAAACAAGTCACGTGTATGCTTAATTTCAACATCTTAGTTCCACTCGCGTTTGAGGAACCAGGTGAAATCAGATGAGTGAGTACCACTTTCCAAACGACGCCCTAATGTTTTAAGTAAAAGTGTCTATCAAATGTTTACAATTTTTTCCCAATACGGAAATATCACATTGTAACATTTTATGCATTTTGATCAAGTAAGCAACATATTTTCTCTTAAAAACTAATGTTTTAAAGATCGGATCGGTGTGTCGATCGAGTCGAGGTTCGACCGGTTCAACCGGGAGTCAACTGGTTGAATCGGATTTTTATATAATAATATTATTTATAATTATTTATGAGTAATTATATATATAATTAAACCAATTAAATAATTATTATTTTTACTGAATATTAATTTAAATAGTAGTTTTATTTTATTACTACTGATATAATAATTTAAATTTAATGTCAATCTAAATTTATTACTAACATATTATTCCTTCTATATATAAGATTAATAATCTATTTCTATTTTAGCAGTTTTCTTTTTATTATTACTAATATAATAATCTAAATTTAATTTCAATCTAAATTTGTTATTAATATATTATTACCAGATTTTATTATCTTTCCATGTATAATTTTCTTTATCTTATTTGATTAATAATTTGTTACCATTTGAATTCCTTTCCTCCAATCAAATTCTTTCCACGTATAAATCTTTCCTTTCATTTTCTTATTTGAATTTCAAATTTTTTCCGTGCATAACCTTCCAATTTCATTATAAAATCATTTAAACATTCAATTTCCTAATAAAGCTTTCCTTATTTTAACTTTAAAAAAAAACAAAAAAACGGGTTGAACCGGTAAGAACCCGATTTACCGGTTCAACCCGATTTTTCCGATTTTTTCTGAATCAATCCGATTTTTTATCAATTCCAGTTTTATGATTGAACCGGACCAATTTTGTGATCGATTCGCGATCGGACCGGTTGAACCGGCCGATCTGAATCGGTTTTCAAAACATTATTAAAAACTAAATAAAAAAGTATGTTACTTCTATATGGTACATTATGAGTAATCATAATATTGGATTAACGTTCATAAATCTAATATAAGGAGGAAAATGAGCCTACAACATCCATGTAGCGTACAGTAGCACTTCGTATTTGATTTGATCATATAGGAATGTATGAAATGTATTGTATACAACATTCACTTTATAAATATCAAACTTATTAGATAGTCTCCTTCTCGTATCAGAAGTTTTTTTTTTGGAACATGATTATATCTTATTACCAATCAGGACTGAACCCACGTATAATTGAAGGAGGCTCCAACTTCTCAGAACTTTAAATTTTGTATAATATGATATATTATTTTTAGAATAAAAATTGATTTGTTTATTATGCTACTAAAGCATGGGTGAAAATTGTCATGGTGTTTACGAGTCTATGACATTAATGTGTTTGGTTTGCTCGTTAAAATATTGATAGAAATGTAAAAATTCAAGAAATGCCATTAACTGGAATGACATTGTTAGGAATATAATATTTATGAGTTTGATTCACACAATCTAAGAAGGAATGTCCAAGTGATGTCATCATCGTACACTTCAATAGCACTATCAATGCATCGATTGATGAAAGCAACGAGGACTTTCAGCATAAGATATGAGAATATGAGAAAATGTAAGAGGTGAGAATGTGAAAAAGACACTAGTTGAGAAAGTAATGATATTCCAAAATTTAGTAGGAATGTTATTCCAAAGGAATATCATATTCTTATTTGCGTTACCAAATTGTACAAAATCAAACATTGTAATATGTCATTCCTGTAAAGATTTCAAAGAATCCGAAAAAAAATAGAATGAACCAAACGCCCCTAAAGAGGATACAAGATTGTTAAGGGTTCAAAATTTTATTCTTTTGCACATATATATGTTATTTGTAAGTGAATAAATTATAACAACAAACAAAAGGTTATTTAGTTAATCTTTAGAGTCTTTTTTTTTTGTCAAGGATAAATATCTTTGGTAAATGTTGAGTATTCCCATGCATTCACCTCTTATTACCCACTTTAATGCTTCAAATGCACGTCAATTCTCAAACTTGTGTATTATGGATTACACTTGAGGTTGAATCATATCATTCTATTTGCATCCCTTGTTGCAATACAATATTATAAGAAAAAAGGAAGAAGAAAAAAGTGATCATCACATTATTATTACATTTGAAACTCGGAGCTGAAGAGTGAAAAAATCTATATTTTGGATTGCCCCAATTAATATAAGATTTATACAAATGGAAAAATAATGAAAATAATAATATTACCATATTTGGCTCAGATAATTTTGTTAGTGATGGACTTAAAAATTAAGGTGGGCCAAGACCCATGTAGGCTTGGGCCAACAATATATATATATATATATATATATATATATATGTAATGACCTTACTGTCATGCTCTCTAATATCTATGTGACTAAGCTTATAAGTATTTTATAAGTCAGTTTAAAAATATTATTTGGTAACTTTATATCAAAATTATTTATAAGTGAAAAAACAAGTAATTACTTAATTAACTAATTATTTATAAAGGGAGGAGTGCTGATTTTATAGTTGATTATTTATTTCAACAATTTTATTCAAACATATAACATATTGTTTAAAATAATCGTTTTAATAAATTACTTATCAATATTTAAATTTATCAATCATTTCTTCTGCAGACTACGACCCTCTCTCTCTATATATCTTCTTTGCTTATGAAAGACATATTTAGAAAAAAAGTATAATTAATTAGTAACCTGGAATATAGAATGACTCATACTAGCAATAACGTTCAAATTTGATCAAAAAATATTATTTTCCAATTATGATAAAAACTAAAATTATAAGAGATAAAAAGAGATAAAATAATCTACAATATTCATGGATCGGGTTTCACCTTACCCAACTTCATGTTCGACCTAACTCATCCAATTTTAATCGGCCGTGTCACCCCTATTTGAAGGATTGGACCCGTCGATTCGGATCGAGTCGGGCGATCAGATATTCGATCACCATTTTTAAAATTTTTTCTTACTTTTCATTTAATATAAAAAATTATATAAGATGAAAATTAAATATAAAATTTAAAACAAATTGAATTTAAGTCATTTCGTATTGAAAAAATTTAACTCGTACCCTACTAGCCAAATTAGTTTGAGTCGCTTTGAATCATCAGTGTTCACTCTGCCTGGTGATCGAGGATCTGCAATCCTTTCATAGACAAAAAAATAAATAATAGAAAATTATTAGTGATACTTTCTTTCGGTTAATATTGATTAGTACGTACTTTAACCGTCCAATAAAAGTAGGAAAATATTCCACACTATTTGGAACATATTCCAGGCCGCCAAGGCGCCAAGTATGAAGTATGAGATTCCACCCTGAACTCTCTTTCCCAAAAAAAGGATAGATGCTTAATATATTCCGCGTCCCCAAACATTTCATGCCAATTTTTATCTTTATTTTAATCTCCATGTTTGCCACATTCTTTCTCTACTTCTTTCTCCAGCCAACCATCCAAATCGAAAGCATCCACTCGGATTTTGTAGAATTTATGACGCGATGATGACAGCACCCTAATTTCATTATTGAATGATTAGGAATGGAGTTGAAAGAGATTTAGGTTTTGTTTGTTTCAAGCGGTTCAAACATTAATTTTTTAGTAAATGATAAAAATTAAAATAGTGTTTAATATTTAATGACTAGCATTTAATGATTAAAGGTTAGTATTTTATAAAATTTTTCAATTTTATCCTTATTCAAATTATTTCTTTCTAACTTATCTTATTATTTTTTCATTTTTATTTTATAATAAATTAACTATATTTCATTTTATATTCATGCTTAATTAATTACAGATTATTTATATGTTAACAAGGAATAGAAGATAATTTCACAATTAATATTTTTATATCATGACTTCACTATACAAAATTTATTATTAATATAAGTTTCTATATATTTTAACAAAAAATAATTGTGAAATTTTATTTTATTTAATTAAGATATAAATATTTATTTTATTATATTACAATAGAATTTATATAGTACTTTAATTAAATATTTTGTCTTATGTCTAATTATATCATTTTATATTTATTCGCTAATTCTATCGTTAAGTTTACTAAACACTTATTTATTACTACCTCTAATAATTTGCTATCCGCTATCCGCTTATCAAATCGTTAATAATACCAAGCATAACCTTAGTTATGAATACTAATTAAATTTTGGTATTGAATAAAATGAATAAAGCATATAGTAATGCAACTTATGAATAAATAATGTCTGGCACATCTAAATTTAAACTTTTAATAAATGTTGTTTGGATGCTGAATAAGTAGATAAATATTATGTGAATAATGCTAAACACTTTGAAAAATTAACATATTGATAATTAGACTTGGAAATTCAACCAACCTCTTAAAAAATTGCGATCCTAGATTAAGTATTCCTAATCATTCACTCAATTATCAAAATAAATCTTTCTCATTTTTATTTTTATTTTCTCTTCTGCTCTAAGCATAAACATACATATAATGACATTGTATCCCTAAATAACTTAAAAGAATAACGAATCATTTTGAATAAAACTTTTCATTCCTTGAATAATAAATCTCAAACAACGCCCTAGAATTCGTGATAGGCACATCAAATTTAAGCCTTTAAACCCGTTTGGAGTATGAAAATTTATTACATCAGATGCTTCAATAGTTGAAGCATAATTATTGGTGACACCGATAATTCAAAAAAAAAATCGTATCATTATCATCGGACCTATCCTTTCAAAAACTAATTATTTGGTTACAAACGGGGTTCAAAGGCAAGCAACGTAGAGAAGACTTCGAGTAGGAAATCTCATATGTCTTAGTCATGACATAGTGCGACATATTAGTTGGATAATATTAAATTTGAACAATTACTCCGAATATCAAATAATATAATGACAATCGGGAAAAAAATAAAAAAAATAAAATATTGTTCTTGATCTTATTTGGCAACAACGGGTAATTTGAAGACTAAACATTATAAATAATATGCCATTTTTTCTTTCATCTAAAAAAATTAGCAGTTAATTGTGATATTCCATATTTTCTTATAATACTACTTCTCTATTTCCCCTTCTTATCCTCGTAAATTGATTTTTAAAGTTTTGTTTTAAATTAACTAACTTGGTGTTTTTTCATGATAAAATAGTATTTTAAAAATAAATTAAAAAGAGCTTTTAAAAGTAATAAATCAACAATTATATATATATATATATTATGGTACACGTCATGCTTAATGAATATCAAATTTCTACATATATTTAACATTTTTTTTCATAATTTATGTATATGAAAGATATATCTCTTACTTATCCTCCCTCTTTTTACAAGATTGAAGTTCCACGTCAATTCGCCTTCCACCACTCAACAACTAGTTAGAATATTATCATCTATTATTTATAATTAATTAAACTATTATCTACTTCAAGACTGCCAGGTGCCAACTAACAACCTGGTAATAATAATTCTGTAACATCTATTTTTCTTAAAAAAATATTTCTTTATTTATTTGTTGTCAAAGTGAAGGAGAATTTGACCGAACCAGAGGAGCACCCAAATCCAACAGCTCAGACCGCGCAGGCGGAAACCCAACAGAAACGGAGGATAAAGCCAAGAGCTGTCACGTGTGATCCACGTGACGTTCCGACAAGATCCGTCATAAATATTCCCCTGACGCCCCACGTGATCTATGGGCGAATCGCAGGCTCAATAAAATCTTACCCTCCTCCGCATAGACCCGCGGGGTCCACATCCCCCCGCCGCGGACGCGGTAACTTTAACCCCCCCTCTCTTAAATCCGCTTAAATCCCCGTCCTCCTCCTCTCCACCCCCAACCACCCTCCCCCTTCGCGTCCGCCGCGGCTGACGGGAGACCGCTCTCTCGAGCTCCGGCGACGGTGCGGTTTCTTCGTCTTCTTATCATCGTCACGGCTCTCGAATTCGCTTGGTGCAGGTCGGGAACCGATCGGGCCGGCGGGATCTCCGGCGGCCTTCGATTCATCGCTTCCCCACTTGCATCAAGTGAATTGGAGAATCGCTGGCGAAAAAACGGGGCGTCGCATCATACTCCGATCTCCACTCGCTTCGTTGTTTCTTTGTCTTCTGCTGCTGCTGTTTCAAAAAATTCATTTTTTTCCTTTTTTTTATGGCATCTGATATATCTGTTGGATTTCCGGAATCTGTATCATTTCGATTTTGTAGTCTGCTAAGAGTTGAGAAAGGCGGAAAGCATGATGCTTCCTGATTCATTAAGTTTGAAGGCGGAAATCATGATGCTTTCTGATTCATTAAGTTTGATCGAAGCTGCTCCATTTCACAGGTGGATGCCCTGATTTCTGGAATTATGAAGGTGGATCTTTTGATGAAGAAATATGAATCCAGCAATATGTGGCAGAAGATGTACTAAATTGGGAAGGCACATGATTCTGCATGGCATTAATGATCTTATATCCATGAAGGATCGTTTGCCTTTTAACCCCCCACATAAGGTCCGTTGCAGCCTTCCCAGATCTGTACCCCCCTTGATTTGGAAATTGGATTGGATGTTCACGTTGTAGATTCTTCCTGTACGGCTGTTCCTATATGGGCAATTGACATGATAGATGAACGTATTAAGGATTTAAAGAGTCCAGAAGTAACACTTTTGCTCGTGGTGTAAAGAACAGAAGTTGCACAACAAAGGAGCCCTTCTGCCCTTGGTATTTGTTAATTCATCATGCAGATAACGCAGCCGTGTGCTTAGCATTCGTCAATCTTTCATCTGTATGTATGCAGCAGGCTTTGTATCTCTTGCCTTTCTTTCTTCTCATCTTACAAACAATAACTAATATGATCTTTAAGGAAGAAGATTACCATTGAACATATGCAATGCTTATATACTTAGTTCATTTTGTTTGATGCTGATTTACCTTATTGATCGGTAAAACAAAGGCGGTTGCTATTAGGATCGGTAATGACTCATTGATACTACCCAATTGGTAAGATTAATTTATTGAAGAGAAAAGTTCATCAGTTGATCTTTGGACCAGTGTAAAAATGAACATTATGTCTATTGTCATGCTATTCATGATAATGGACATTAGCAGAATGGCCATATTATTGCGGTGCAAAAACAGTGAAGAACTTTCTTGTACAGAAATTTGGTTCTTTTGATGTCAAAAGTTCAAGTGCTATATAAAACTAGCGCTCCCTTTCCAGCTATAACCTGATTGCAATATTAAATCCTTATTGCACAATTAGCTTTTCATTACGTTCGTCGTGAAAGACTTGGTGTTCCTTTTGAAAGGATATATGTGCTAAACTAGAAGTATGGATTTAAAGGGAAGTAGTAGACAGTCGATAAGGTTATTTTATTTGGCAGTTTTTAGATCATCAGCACAATATGATGACGACTGAGAGGACAACTTAGTGTTTGAATTTAAAGTCTGAAGTACAGACATCTTTTCTAGTGTGCCCAGCCTTTTCTTAGGATTTAAGTGTTCATGATTTTATCATTTCGATCACTTTCTACATGTATTCTCCCGATCTGCTCGCATTGTCCTACCATTATGTCAGATTGTATTTTGTCATGCAGCTTATTATTTGTTCTTTTTTTTTGTTCTATTTCACTTTCGCTTTTTTTCTTAACCTGAGTCTATAATATAACTACAAGTTAGTGCCAATGAATGAGCTGGACGCAGGATTAAGATCACTAATCACTCAGCGGACAAATTTAGAGACTTCATCTTCATAGAATATGGATATGATAATAGGGCGCAAAGCACAGGTTCATCTCAGAAAAGCATCCATAGCCACACGCACCTTATTTCTCTATGTCAATGTTGATTGAGATTCCCAACAAATTCTTGGACAGCCGGCAGATTGTGGTTCACAAGGATGGTCCTACAGCCCCGTGTTCAATCTGAAAGAGATGTCCAATGCTGGACCATATATTTTTGTGTTCCTTGTTCGATCTGCCATTTACTCCATTCTGCAAAAGGGAACAACAACGTTAGCTGTTGGTATTACCAAACGAAGTGGGCTCTATTAGGGATGATGTTGGGTTAGGTTTTATTTTGATCGAACTCTAATCCGAAAACAGGTGAGGTTGGACATCGGATTGAGTCCGGGTTTAACCCATAATTTAGGTTTGGTTTGGCTAAGTTATTTTTTAAAAAAATTCAATGACTTTAGGAAAAATAATAATAGTAATTAAAATAAATATGATTAGGAATTATAACTATTAATATTATCTAATAGTTTAAGAAATGTAATATGAAACAAATAATTATATTAATATTTTAGGTAATTACAAAGCACAAATATGAGGGGGACCGACATTATATATTTTTCCAAAGTTATAAATTTTTATATTTTTTTTCTTTGTATCCTTAATAGGGCAGGTAATTTTTGTGGAATATCATGTTGTATTAAATTATTTGTGTTCACCATATTATTCACTTGTGTGAGAGATAATGTATAATTTAAATTGATTAAGCAACTCACACTGTAGAGTGATAATGCAAATTTTGTCTATGGATTTCCATCTTTTTAATTTCACTTTTCATATTTATCCTTTAAAATTTTATTTCAATAAATTATACTAATAAAATTAATTATAAAATTAATAAATAAATATTAGTTAATTATTATGAATATATTATTATCATATCTTAAAAATATATTAATTATTTTATAATTTTATGGTTGAATAAATGTATGATCTAAGTTTATGACATTCAAAATAAATTACATATATATATATTTAAGCATAATTATTTTGATTAGAGGTATATTGATAAAAAAAATTATATATTAACTCATAAATATTCGTTTTATTAAAAATAACTATTATATATAAGAAAGTTATTTTTAAAATAAATTATAATATTTTATTTAAAATACAAATATAAAATTATTTTGTAGTTTTATGATATAAACTTTTTTTACACCACCCGCACATCATGCACGATATATGCTAACATATACTTATTTTTATAAATATTTGATTTATCTAATTTCGTATCATCCACACATCACTCGGGCCATCACACTAGTTACATTATATGACACATACATCCAATGTCTGGTGCTTAATATAGTACAATCATGAGTCATGAACATTACATCAATCATGGAGAACATTATGTACTTATGAAAAACAACACAAGAGATAACACGTTCTCGTAAGTACGAGGTATAATGTGATAACATTATAAATAAGTCATAAGATATATTCCTTTGAGTATATGTGTGTTAATAATCATAACCTTTATACATCATATAAGATAAATATATAGATAAGAGATGAGAATATAATCATAACATAGAACATAAAGGAGACATTATAATTCACTCTTTGGACAACAATATATATAAGGTAAGAAAAATATATTATAGTGATTCTTTTGCCTCTCATCATCATTATCATAACTGAAAGAGTTTTTTTTTCTTATTTTTAATGGTATGTAATGCGAAATAATATAATAGATGATCACTAAAATAACATTGTCACCGCATGTACCATCACTTAAGGAAAGGATGTACCACCCTTTAATACAATCCATTTTATTATTTAGGGTGGGGTGGTCCCATGTGCCACCACAACTATCCTCTCTTAAGGAAAGTATGCATCAGTCCTCAATGAAATCTTTTTTTATTATTTAGGTTGGATTGTTCTCACACAATCAAAATAGTGAATCATAGGTGTAAAGAATATATTTTAGAGAATAAGAAAATTTATTCAGAAGAATATAATATTCTTCTAATATTCTTATTATGCTCTTCGTTTGGTTCAATCAGAATAAATTTTAAATATAATATATTTTATAATTAAAATATTTTATTATAAATTATTGACATTTAATTAGTATTATTAATTATAAAAATAACAATATAATAATATATGATTAAATTATAAAAAATAAAAGAAATGGTACAAACGTTGAAAAGGTGATAATATATGTATTCCATCATTTAGATGGAATAAAAAATTTAATGTTTGAAGGAATATAATGGTGGTATCATGATTTTCAAGATAATTTTATCAAAAATGTATTTTCATTGTTATAATCTTATTCTCCTACGTATTTGACAATATTCATCTGAATAAGCATATATTCTTGTCTTATACTGCAACCAAATATCCCCATAGTGTTTTATCTTCACTAGCTAGATTGTAGTTTTTCTATTTTGGATTCAGCCATACTAGTGGTCCCTCCTTCACACATTCACCTTTTTAGTTTTTCAATTACATAGTTATACGCAACGACATAACATTTCTTTTAGTATTTTATCTTAGCTTATTTACTATCTTTTGGTAATATAGATTCAATAAAGTCAAAGGTGGCTATGATAGCTACTAAAAAGGATTCAAACATGTCGGTTTGTCTTTCGCCTAAGAGATCTCTTACGTCCGACCCAAAGATCCAAATTATTTGAAAATACTAAAGTCCTTATATAAAAAGTTTAGATGTTCAAACCTTCGCTTCGGTCATTCGAAAAATTTAATAAAGTTGTAGGTTATTGCGAAAATTCTTAAGTTTTTATTTTCAAAATAATCATTCTAAACATAAGGGACATAAATCTAAAGAACATTTTGAAGCATTTAGTACATTTCTATTCTTTATTTCATATCCCACATTAGTCATCATATAAACCAATATTCAAATTCTTCTTACAGCAAGTGCATCAAAGTCAGCAAGGCATCATAAATATGAATCAAGTCCCTTAACATTAGGATAACAAGTAGTATGATCTTATCTCTCTAAACAAAATCATCAAAGGCTTATTTCAAATCATCATGAAGACATATATTCAAATCATGCAATGTGACTAAACAAATAGGAATCATCATTCATGCATATAATCATGCAATAAAAATAATAATAAACCTAATTTATACTTTTTGTAGTGCCGGCCCAAGGCCCAAGCAAGTGAAGTTCTTGCTTGAGGCCTCAAATTATTTTAGACCCCCTAGTGATTAATATATTAGTCATTTATATTAATCATATTTATTAATGATCCTTAAAATTCTGTCTCATAATCAACAAATTTGTGCAATTTTTAAGCCTCATAATTACTCCAATCAATACGTATTAACTCCTTTTCTCGTTAATTGATTTCTTAATTAATGAGATCTTAATTGGCTTCTTTTTTTATAGGTTCATTTACTTGAATATTTGCTCATTCTCCTTAAAATTTGGCATGCAATCAACCATTAATTATTTCATATCTTCTCTTCATTCCATAAAATATCACAATCTTCCTAATCTTTATTAGTAAAATATTATCAAATTTTTTACAAAAAGTATGTTAATTTATTTTCATTTACACTTCAATCTCTTTCTAAAACCATTCGCCATTCAAACTTTCACTCAAAACTCTAGTCAAGATGAAGAGTGAAGCTCTTCTCCATAATCATATTAATATATTATCAAGATTTTCTAACTTGTTTGGGTAGATCCAAGTTATATCATTTAAACCATCTTCTCCATTTATTTTTTTATTTAGAGTTAATAAATATCATATCACATATTTTCATGAATATATATATATATATATATATATATATATATATATATATATATATGTGTGTGTATATATATATCATATCTTATTTTTAAAATGCCGTCTAGAAAATATGAATCTGGTTATTCAATATTTAAGAAAAGAGAAAATCGGTACAATCACAAAAGGGAACTCTTGAAAAATGTTTTGTTAGCAATAAAAATATTGAAAATATGAATAGTACTTTTTGAACTGATAAAATATTATTTAAGATCAACAATGTTTCAAAAAAGATTAAATGACTTGGCTACCTTATTAATAGAAAAAAAGTTAGGAGAAGTAAATTATGAAAATTTGATTAGTAATTTTGCATCATCATTAAATTTTTTTTATTATATAATAAGCTTCATCATTTAATCTTGCTTTAGGCCTCATCATTTAATCTTACTTTAGGCCTCTAGAAGCCTTGACTTTTTGTTTCAATTAACCATAAAGACATTAATCTCAATCATAAAATATCATTTAAAAAGGTAAAAATAATTTCTTAACCTGTTTTCACCGTCAAGAACAAACTCCACGACGTATATTCCATTATATACACATTTTCATCAAATATTTGGTTCTTTAGTTGTTCCAAGAGCACTAGTGGTTCCCCCCCTTCTTCTTCCTCCTCTTCTAGCACGTCTCAACATCTTATCTGAAGCACCCCACAGGAAAGAAGCACAAAGGATGGGGATGATCGAGTAAATGTAAATCAACATTTTTCCTTTAATCATATGGAGCACTTAACAACAAAGAAGCACAAACACCAAAAGGAGAAGGGGACGAGAAAATGTAAAAGAGGAGAGAAAGATGACGGAACTTGAGATTAAATATTGAGAAAATGAGTGAAATCGGTATGCTTCCGTGCTAACATCATAAATGAGAAATAATTTCCATTGTTAAAATTCAAGTTTGTGAGAAAATTGGATGAAATTTGCATTAATTCCTTTCTTGCTGCTAAAGTTGGAACTTAATTGACGTCAACATTTTTACTTTTATTCTTTTGAAAATTGTGAAGTGTTAAACTAATTCAATTTCAGAACTATTCAGATAAGGGGAAGCCTAAATACTTGAATCTCTCCCAGTTCTGATGTATAATTTTAGAACTAGCAACGTCATGCATCTCACTTCCATCAAGCACGGAAGGAGAAAAAAAAGTAGGGGTGAGCCCCGGTTGCCCCGGCCCAGACCTGAGAGAATTTTTCCGACCCGGTACCAATCGAGTCGGGATCGGATCTCATTTCCTTGGAGTTCGATCAGGACCGGGTCCAAGTCATAGACCCGGTCCCGATCCAGTTAAATATGTTATATTAATATTAAATATTTTTAAATAGTAAAATTTATGCTTATTTTAAATAAAAAATTATATTTTGGTTGGTGTATATATTAAATATACATTATATTATATTATCATATATATAATTTAATTAATAGTTATTAAATATAATGATATTATTTTTTACTGTTGCATTTATTATTTTACTTTTTTTATAGTCCAATTGGGATAATCGAAAATTCTCGATTTTTGTCCCAATTTGACTGGGGCGTCCCAGTCCTAAACTCAGCCGGGGCCGGGTCTCCTTTTTCGAAAATCCGAAGTAAATCAGGTCGACCGAGACCCGGTCTCGGATCCGAGTTTGGTCACCCCTAGAAAAAAAAAACATTCATCGAGTTCATCTTATTTACAAGATTTGAATTCGTCCTTGATGGCCGACTCAAGCTTTGTATTGTCTCCTAAATGTTAAGATATCTCAAGCTTGCGGAGCCCCCGAAGTACGTACGCATGGAGGTTGGACGAGTGCAAATTTTAGGATGTGCAACACCACGCAGCATGCAAAGAAAATGATGTGTTGAAAAAAGAAATTTGGAGCGGAGTGTTTAGTAATATTTGTTAGTTAAAAAGTTTGAATGAACGAGGGATATGTTTGAATGCAGTTGGGCGTAACGATAAGAAATTAAAAAAATAATGATATGAAAAAAGTTGATAAGATATATTAATTTTAGTAGATATTTAATGAAATATAGATATTACAAATATAAAATATAATTTTGTTCATTAATAAAAATAATAGTGTAATTTTATTTTTTATTAAAAAATTGTTACAAAATATATTATTTAAATATAATAAATTATATTTTTTATAAAAAAGAATATTAAAGTGCATACATTGCATCTTGTCCATTCGATCTGCATTCAACGCTTGGATGAGATGATGTTTGAAACAGCCGTGTCATGCGCGGCTCATTTTCAAGCCATAGCATCCCTCCGACCGGCAATTGAGGCAAGTGTCATCGCCAGCATTCCATCACCAGCGCGGCAGCGGGGCCGGCGCATCACTGGCGAGGTCGCAAAGGGGGGGCCGCCCCCTTTCGTAGTCGCCAGCGCGACAGCAAAGAGGTCGTAGAGGGGTCAACGTCCCCCTTTAGGGCTTGCCGACGCAACAACGAAAATAGAGGGGGAGGGAGGTTCGGCCCCCCTTTCGCGTTCGCTTGCTAGCAATAAATAATATTTAACAAAATATTAAAAAAGATTTATAAAGTGACAAGTAATAAATAATGTTAAATTAATACTTTTATAATAAATATATTATATTTAATAAATAAATTGTTTTGTAAGAAAAATGTAAGAGAGAAATTATGGAAAAACATATTTGAAAAAACAAGCTGTACTTTAAAAAAAAACTAAAACATGCCCGCCGTATTTTTCCTTCACCAATTATTTTTGCTTTTCCTATTTTATTTTTTTTTTCTTATTTAAAAAAATGATCGCTCATCATCCTTTGTTTCCATTTTAAATTCTACTTTTATCTAAAAGTCCACCTTTCCAACTTTTTATGAATACCCTTACCCAATCAGATTACCATATTAATTTATCAAATCAGAAAACCGAGAACGTTCCAGGCGTCAAACTCAGCCTAAAAAGGTTCTTTTCATTTCGTTGATTCCTCTGGAAACTCTTATATAAAAAGATGCCCAGAACCAAGAAGAAAATGTGCTACCATAAAAATATACCATGGAAACATAAAAATATGAAATTTTGTATTAGAAATAGATTAATTTCAGGTTTATGGGAGTTACATGAAAGGTAAACAACAAACTGACTGGTTCTTTAACAGTCTTTTTGGGACAATACATGTGGAGTAAAATATGGTAGTTGATCAGCATTCATAATAGAGAACTGCAAGGGAGCTTTGTTCGAGTTTCCTCGTCATTTTTTTTGTCCTGCTTACCAGAGAATACCGTTGCATATGGCATCTTTGCATCTCCATCAGCAACTCATACTTCCGACGAGCGCTGGAGAGCCAGCAGGACACTGCGTGACGTTCATCCCAGATTAAACAATAAGAGTAAGAATGCTCTACCATGTTATGATTAGGCATATAATTCGGCAACTTTACGGGCCACACTGTCAATCATCTCATCTTTCCGCTCCGAGATTGATTCGTCCTGCAACAGGCCAAAGAGAATATCATATTCAAAGATCTTCACGATGAATTTTCCTAAAAAGAACTGCTACATGTACTCTGCTGGAGAACATGCTGTCCACTCACACCCTAAAACTAAGAGATCAAGCAATCACTTTGAGATTACTCGCTCAAAGTAAACTTAGCATTTTCCTTTTCTAAATGGTTGCATCACACTAAGCACTAGAACTTCAATCACCAAGATCACTTTGCGTAAATAAGAATGGTAGCTTTTAAGACAGTAGAAAAAACAAATGTGATGTAATCTATCCAATTTACGAAATGAAAAATTCTATGTAAAACAAAAAACTTGATTTTTGTTACTACAACTTACTCTAGCTAAATGATGCTTCCATGCACTTCAGATCTATGCTTCTTTGTTTAGTTTGTTTGAACATTTAAAATGAAATACATAAAAAAGTTATAATCTACTCATATATAAGTATTCTTTTATGATAAACTATTTAGAGTACCCAAGTATCAACAGTTGATATATTTAGAAGCAAACAGATAATATGCAATAAAAAAAGTAAAACGAATCTCAAGTTCAGTTTGGTCTTTTGATTTCTTTTTGTACTTACTTCAGCTACCATTTGCCCCTTGACAACCACACACTTCGAGGCACTGATACTAGCACTTTTCAGCAAACCACGGGCAGCAGAATTTTGTTTACTTATACCATTTTCTGTGGCTGAAGCATGGCTAGTAGTTTGCTGCATCCTCGGAGGACTTTCAAGAGTAGTACGAGCAACATATTCCACACTCCTCTTCTCCAAATCATTCTTTTCATCATCAACTTCAGTTTTTGATGCATGGACTCTCTCTCTATTACAGAGAAAAGAAGGACGGATTAGTGGAATTGCTTTAGTCAAAGGACAAAAACCAGTAAATGGAAACTTGTAGTTGATTTCAAACGGAAAAAGAAAAGATCAGCATAGTTAACGCTACCTTGGCAAAGATGCATGTTGGCGCTGGAGTGGTGTACTTCTTTCACCGTTACCATAGTGCTCTTCAAGGTGTGCAAACTGTCGCTTGAAACGATCAACACCACTGTTCATTAGAGATCAATTCATCAGTAACATTAGTAACAGGATAACCACATGAAAGTTTATCCAGATGCTATTATTGAATAATATCCACATAAAATGATGATGGTAACAATTCATTCATTTTCTTCACAAGTTTATTTGCAAATATAAAGTGCACGTCAAACCCCGCCTATGTTTTATAGCCGGTCCCAAGCCCGGATAAAGGAGGAGGGTTGTGTTAGGCCCCGACAGCCAGCGTAAAACCCTGTCGAATCTCATGAACATGGATCAACGAAGCGTCGTATGATCCATGTAGCCGACCCCACCTAGTGGGATAAGGCTTTGTTGTTGTTGTTGTATAAAGTGCACGTCAAGGTCATGCTAATACCTCTTAGCTGAAACCTTAGTTTTGTTCAAAGATAATTCAGCTGTTTTTGATGTTACTACTAGTCACTAATTATTGAATACGATAAGAATTGATCAGAGTTGAAAAACAATGAGAAATGGAGGAACACAAATAAAACCATATGATCTCATGCACCTAAGCATATTCATGTAAACTTATAACTTCATAGCTAGGATTAGGATCTGAACTCCTCAACAAAAATATTCTAGTTCACTTGACTGTGGCATGAGAAAAAGAATTGCTTGTTACTACATCTCAAGCACATCTTGTCTGATTACTGAGTAGCAGGTAGGAAAATATACATTATTTTTATAATGCTACGTCATTGGAACATTACTTATCTAGCAAAAGCTGACAAAACTTGTACCTGGGATACATGAAACTAGTCTGCTCTCCACCTCCTAGATACTCCTGCAGCATCTGAGGATGGTACTCCAGAATCTGTTTACTTTTCAAATGAAATCATGTTACAATTGTAACATCTAGCAGCTATAAATAAAACAAAGTGCATGCCATCAATTCCTTGTACCTCTCTATAAATTAATTCTCTTACATCTTCCTTTGTTAATTTCCTCCTTTCAAACTCAAACTCAAGTTTGGATATGGGTTGTGTTGATGGTTCCCGATCCACATTTGCTAAACCCAGAAAGTATGGATCTGCTAGAGCCTGAAAAATTATACAAAAAGAAGGTATATCAACAAGTATTTGAAACATCTTGCTTAAATGAAAAATAATAAGTTTTGATAAACAGTGAGCAATGTTAGCTGCAAAAGTACCTCCTCTGCAGTAGGCCTATCTTTTGGATCAAATGCAAGGAGACGCTCCAACAAACGAAGTGCCAAAGGGTCCACATTAGGGAACTTCTGGGAGAAAGGAACCGATGGTTTTCTCCTCATGGTGCCTAGATACCTTCTAGCTTTTTCATTTCGGATCTACACATATAAAGTAAGCCATGCTCTAAAAACAAACATATAAAGTAAGCCAACAGAGAACTAGGAAGCACTTGTTATGGATTCAAGTTGGTGTACAACCTATATCACCATGTGAACAAAAGCGAATGCAAATAATGATTAAACAACAACAACAACAACAACAACAACAAAGCCTTATCCCACTAGGTGGGGTCGGCTACATGGATCATACGACGCCATTCCGCTCTATTCGTTGATCCATGTTCATGAGATTCGACAGGGTTTTACGCTGGTTGTCGGGGCCTAACACAACCCTCCTCCTTTATCTGGGCTTCAAATAATGATTAAAATAAGTGCTAAAAGGAAAGTAAAATGTAGCTCTTCTCGACTGAAAAATAAAGGCAACACTATTGCCACTCCAAAATACACTATTTCCACTTCATTTTATCTCACAAGGATAAAAGTGTCCAACACTTTCAACACTCACATGATGGAGTGGCAATAGTGATACCCAAAATAAAATGTCAATGCTTGCTTTTCATGTATATATTAGCTATAAGTCTATTCTCATCCAGTTTAAAGTATAGATTGCTTTGTCGATCTATCTTTTTCTGGACAATAGACAACATCCAGTCTCTGTTTTCTCCTATCTTCTCTCCTTCCAGTCCGAGACTTCAGTACCAAATCTTTCTAGTTCTCAATCAAACTACTGTTTATCCTGTGATTCAATTGTATGTCCAAAGTTGTCGTGTCACAGATTGTTAACATTTATACTCGAGTGAATTATGTCTAATTGAGTTCATTCATGAAGTGTTCTGCACGTTATTCATCATTTCTGGAGAATCACATATAGTAGCATGAAAAGCTTGATATTTCCCTTTCCTCAAGAAGACTCTCATTCCGGTGGCATCTAAAAAGGTATGTTGAAAAGAATAGAATTGGAACATAATACATAAAGGCCAGGTAAATTGAATCAATGATATTTTCAGATGAAAAGTCATATTAATAATTCATCCAGAATCCCAGATAATACAAAAAGATAAATAACATATTCTGAAATTCAAGCACCCCTCAAATGAAATTTAATCAATTATAATTTCAGATGATAAACCATCATATTAGTGATTCATCAGGTGAGACTGTCATTGGCAAGCACTGAAAGGAATCCAATGGAACCAGAGAAATTGGACAAACCCGAGCAACTGTTTCAGCAGAAGGTGTGCCAAGAAGATCAGTCATCAGATCCAACTGATGCACCACATTCTTCCCAGGGAATAATGGTTTACCAGTTAACATTTCCGCAAAAATACAACCTATACTCCATATATCAATGGCTGGTGTATACTGCAAAAGATGAATGAGTCACATAAGTAAGTAAAGCATAGGGCTTATAACTGACAGATATGAAATATGATATTGGCATTTGAAAGTTCAGTTGTGAACTCTTACTTTTGAGAAAAAAGAACCACACAATTCTGGGGCACGATACCACCTTGTTGCTACATAATCCTGAAAAATGATAGAGAAAGAAGGTTTAAACTGCATACCACACAATCATGTAATATCAAATGAATCAGAATTTCAAGGACTATATATGACAAAGAAGATGATATAAAACAATTAATATAGAACAAAGGAAGAGAGAATATGTACAGTCCAAAATATTGCTGATGGCGCATCATTAAATGAGGCACGGGCAAGCCCAAAATCACAAATCTTCAGTTTGCAGTCAGCATTGGCAAGTATGTTTTTAGGCTTCAAGTCACGATGGAAAACATTTGCTGTAAGGCATTAATATACACTATTACTGATTATGAAGATAGAACTTCAAAAGTAGAAGAACTACAGGAAATCTACAACAAGAAGGTTGATCAAACCTGTGTGGATATACTTAAGAGCTCTTAGAAGCTGGTACAAGAAAAATTGAAAGTGTTCAGGAGTCAGATCATCATTTGCCTTAATTACTTGGTGAAGATCGGACTCCATCAGCTCAAAAACAACATAGATATCTCTAAATTCCCTCCGGGAAGGTGGTAGCATTATATGCTTTATTTCAACTATATCAGGATGGCGCAGCAGCCGTAGTAGCTTGATCTCTCTAAGGATGCGGGTGGCATCAGAAACATGCTCGAAAACATCATTGATCTTCTTGATTGCAACCCTTTCTCCCGTGTGCATGTCCACTGCAGCAGCGACCACGCCATAACTGCCCTTGCCAATGACCTCCTGTATCTGATATTGGTTTGCTTCACCATACTCGGTGAAGAAATCGTTGTCGAGCATGCTCTGAAGAAATTTTCGTGATTACTACGTAGGAATCCATTGTTCAATTGGAAACAGAGAAATACATAAATATACAATACGAAAACAAAGATCTTCAATCCAGAGAGAAAAAAAAAGAAGGATCTTTCAAACCTCACATGCAACACGATCGGGCCTTTATGATTCTGGCAACAACATAAATGTGCAAATAAATAATAAAAAATTCTTCGGAATCACTCGATCCCGCAACTGAGATGAAGATAAAAGATTGAACTCTTGAAAGAAAAAAAGGGCTAGATGAAATACGATATGAAGACAGATTCACGACCCCGATTAAAGCGGGATACAAGTATACAACAGTTTTTTGACTAAGCGGGAGATAACAGCTAACGGGTTCCTCACCTCGCACCCAACAACTAGTTGTGAAAAGTCGTGGGAAGAAGTAGAGAGAAAAAAAAAGGATTTTTTAGTCCAACACACTACTGATTTAGACGGCGTCAACTCACGGATCCAGCAACTCGATCAACAGCTGTGACGAAAGGCAGCCACCATCCCGCACCTCGGGGGATGGCAGTAAAATCCGATCAACTGAGATCTCGCCCTCGGCCCAAAATGGAGGGAGGGAGGGGGAGAGAGAGAGAGAGAAATACAGAGGATCTTTAACCTTCTTCTGGGGTTCGAAGCCAGGCATGTTGGTGAATCGCTTGGGGACGCGGATGCGCCGGAGGCTGACGAGGTCCCTCTCGCCGTCGTCGTCCTCCCCGCAGTCGGAGTCGAGGTTGGGATCGCGGTCCCCGATCAGCACATCAAAGGACGAGCCCGGGCGATGAGAGCGGCGTTGGAACCAGCGACGGACCCCGTCGACGAGTGCACCTCCCCCCATATAACGGCTGCGTCGGCGGAGGCGGCGGGACGGCGGAGGGATCTCGGCATTCGCCTCTCTGCCTCGCGTGTCCCCCTCGCCTCCCTCGATTTCCTCCTCCTCCTGTCGACCTTGTTCCACCTCTACCCACCACGTCCCAAGGCTGCGACCTCCTCTGGCTCTCTCCAACTTTGCCAACTGTTTACAAACTGTACCTTATGCTTCGTTGAATTTGTGCTGCTGGGTGTTTACTTTTATTTTTTTTCGTTCTGCCTCTGCGGATTTGATGGAGGAGGAGGGAGAGCGGAACAACGAAGTGGACGTTCTATTGCTGGAGACGCTGCATCCACTTATTTTATTATTATATTATATTATTTGTTTCCAGTACTTTTTATTATTATTATTCTTTTCCATACTTTATTTTATACTAAAAAAACTGTGTTTTCTATTTGCAGTCAACAGGTCAATACCAAAACATTACCATTACCACCATCGGTGATTGATCCGGCCAGAAATATAAGTCATCGTATTAGGGGTGAACCCGGTCCCAGCTGGAATTGGATCGGCACGTCCTTGTCGAACCGGCTAAAAAAACCGGATCATTCCAGGCAATCTTCGATCGTAATAAATAAAAATATTAAACATAACAGTAAAAAATATTTAATATTATTATATAAATATAATAATGATCAATTAAACTACATATATAATAATATATCGTATATTTAATATATATAATGAAATATAAAATTTTAATTAAAATAAATATAAATATAATATTTTAAATAATTTAATATAATATATAATATTGGATCCGAACAGGACCCTACTCCATATCAACGAATATCAAAGATCCGATTCCGACCCAATTATTTATGAATCTAGAGAAAAAAAAATCCAAGATCATTTCGATCCGTGCTTAAAACTTTTATTTTCATTGTTTATCGGATATAAATTCGAAATTTCATTACCTTAATTAATCTAAATCATCTATAGGTTTTCATCGAGAATATCACGCATAGATACAATTTTAAACTCAAGATTGGCGATTTTGGCATAGTGATTTTTTGTTTCTTAAAATAAAAGTTATTATAAAATAAAAGTAAGATGGTACTTATTCTTCTAAAAAGGTATTACTATCAAGATAAAGATAAGAATATTCTTACGATAATGATACTTTTTTTTAACAACAGAAACACTTTAAAAATAAATAAGACAATGAGTACAAAATAATTTTTTTATTAGGAACTACAGTTGCTCATTTGTAATTAAGAAATGTATATATATTACACTAATCCCATATGATCCATGTCTTCCCGGATTACATACATAGTTATGATATATCGGTTACAGATCCGATATCTTATTAAACGAAGATACCGTAGTAGTTTTAAATATGATTTTAGTTTAAATTATGTTACATGATTTTGTATGATTAATATAATCATCCATTGATAATAAAATTTATATTTATATCAATAATAATTAGTTTAAGATTAAACTTAAAACAATATCTTCTATTTTTATTATGTTTGAGCAAAAATGATTGCACACAAAGAAACCTAATCATAATGGTAAGTAAGATAAAAAAAATTCAACCCAAACCGATTTGATTGACTGATTTTAAATTTTTAAAAAAATTTATGCCATATTTGATTAAAATTGAACAGAAATATCAAAATAAAAGATTCTAAATGTGAAAATAATATCTAAATATTTAAAAATATCTTATTCTTTAAAATAAATATTAAATATATTTATACTACACAATATAAAAAAAAAATGGTACAACCCAATCAATCAAATTGGTCCTCCATTTGGAGAATCAAGTAAACACCTTTATGAGAATAAGGATATATCATAACGAGGCATATCGTCACTATAAATTCGAATCTTACTAACGGGATGTTCATTTATTTTTTATCTTTAATTTCTTTGCATTAAGTTTACGAACCTCTCTTCGTTATCGGGAAAAAAAGTAGAGACCTTTATGTATTTTCTCACATTACATTCTTCGGAGCTCTCATTTTTTTATGGAAAAAATCTATATTTAAAACACGACTAAAATTGGAAAAAAATATAATGCGATGTCCCCAACGATGCCTCAACGTACAATTAATAATTCACGAGGAGGAGACCACGTCCACATGCAACTCTCTCCACCAAATATGTACACCATAAATTGGTCAAATGATTTATACGATTGCATAATTTTTTTTCTTATAACGACTCGAAACAAAATTCTTACAAATGATTAATTTTATTTATTATAAGCGCGAGTATAAAGATAACTTTTTATCACCAATTTAATTGTTTTATTAAAGTAGTCGGATCATAAAGAAAAAAATAATTATGCTGCCCTTTTAAAAAATAGCACCAACATATTTTATCACTATTCATTTCATGATGGACGATAAATAAAAAATTATTCAATTAATCAAACCACTATTCATTATAAATTAGATAATGATTAATAAGAGTATGAAGATGTTACTTCTTAAAAGAGGTAGCACAAATATTAATTCCGATTATAAAAATCTATAATGCCTTAATATCAATTAAATATTGACGCGTAGAGTCAACTTTAATATCTTTTTTTTATAAACATAGTTGAACAAATAGGTAACTCTAAGATTTTATCTAAATTCTATTTTCAAATGAAAATATTTGCCAATCATATCAATAACAAAAATCTACTTAGAGTCTTGATCTTTTACTCAGTAATAAAGTTCAATAGTATAAATATCAAAATATTAAAATAATAATTATCTTTTTCAAAAGGTTCAACTATGCATTATCACTTCTAGTTTTAAGTCTTATTCGGTCATCCTTTTTCTTTAATGCTTCTCCAACGACTTTTAGTAATTTGACTAGTCATGTCAGGCATCATCTTTTTTTTTCGTAATATTTAAATATATTTAAAAACTAAGAATGAGCCAAATCATTAAAAAAAGGGAAAAAAATTACAAAAAATGCTATTCTAAAAATTTTCTTTTCCTTTTTCAGATTAATTTTCTAAATGGAGGGCAAAGCGAGGACATTGATATATAGTATAATAAAAAACATGATTAAAATATCCATATCATTTAAATTTAATTGCATTACAGTCAAATAAAAATTAATTGCTATTGACGTATAATTTTATTATTGAAAACATTAGTTAAGTTAATATAATCTGGTAAATTCCGATCTTTACAATATTGCTATAATTAAACTTAAAAATGATGCATAATATGGATCAATATTAGGCGCTCTTTTCAAATAAATCAGATCGAATGAATGGTAGGAGTAACTATGTCACGATTGGATGATTGAATTCAAAGCAATTTAATTTAGTTTTGTTAAAAATATATTATTTTTAATAATCTTGTATATAAATATCACAAGTAATACTATATAATAATATCATTCTAGACAAATTAAGATCTCCAACGGACCTGGCTTGCCAAATAACACAGTGGTAATTATAAAAAAAATGATTATTTTTTTAAACATCACATAAACTATCACGATTTGTCACGTCTAATTTAAAGTATAGACTTAATTTTTCATATCGCAAAATTTTTATTTTAATCATTCTGTCTACTTCTGTTAAGTTTTTTTTGTTATTTTTCATTTATGAAAAAGATTAAGTTATCTCTCTCCAAGACTAAGTTTTCTATTAATGTGTTAGGAGGGGTAACTTAAACTTAAAATTTAACAGAAGTAAATGAAAGGATTAAAGTGAAAAATTTGTGATAGTTTATGGGTACAAAAAATTAAGTCAATATATACTTTAATATTAGATGCGAAAAATTTTTAAGAGAGGTCTAAGAAAATAACCCTAAAGAAAATCAAGGAAATAATAATGTGCTCCATATAAAATTAGAGAATATTCATGTACAATGTCTACTAATATTACTTAGGATTTAATGAATGTCCACACATTAAAATGAGATGGACGCTCTGTCCCATCATGACGCTCATTTGGTGCACAATGAACTGTCAAAGATCATAGCGTGATTCACACTACCAATTTAAGATTTCAAATAGAAAAAAAAATGTTCATGTTTTAACAAAAAAAAAAGAGCTCATCCGCCCGCCGGCCTTGTGATTCCTTAAGCCCTAGACATGAACCGACTCATCACCAACCTCCTCCCTCATGCCCCGACTTCCTCATTCTATGTCGTCAACTTTCTCGATCTACACTATCATTGATCATCATTTTGTGTCAATTTTTCGTTCACCGCCGACCTCGACCTCGCTTGGTGGGGTTCCTTGCTCTATAGTGCTTCCGCCGTTGATCCATTTTGTAATCGGACTGGTTCATCACTCATCGGACACAATGGTTACGTGTTGGGGACCTTGCCATCGTCGATTCGTTGCCGGCCTATCTACTATTGTCTTGACCAACCTGCTACATATCATGCATGGATCAACGACGGAGAGGATCAGCGTGAGCATTGATAGCGAGCGTCAAGCATGATGGCAGAGATGGCACGAGCATCAGTGGCGAGGATCGATGTGATCGATGTGACAAGAGGAATCGAGGGGAGGTGCTGAGGTGATGGAGGAGGGTTCATTGATTGTCATATGAATTGGCTAATTTTCTTGCTAGCACCATGCCCCGATCACTAAGCACATGTTTGGTTTAGAGTAAAAAGGAGTTAAAAGAGGATGAAGGGAATGTAAAAAAAATTATTTACCTAGTTTGAATAGATTTTTTACGGAGGAAAATGAATTTACTCTTCATTCTCCTCCTCTTATGACTTTTTTAAATTTCAAATTGAGAGTAATGGAGAATAGCGAGCGTAAATTAATAATTCAAATGACGTAATTACCATTGTATATATAACTTCATCATTATTAAATTATAGGAGTATAATTGGCATACAAAGTTTATACTTAAAATCTTCCCCTCCATTTTCCTCTATGGAAACTAAAACTCTTTCCACCCATTATTTTTCATTCCCTTGCCTCACATTTTCCTCTTTTTTTTTCTTTACTCGTGATGGAGTATCCATTGATTATGCATCCAACGAGCGTGAAGGAGCGTACATCTCATTTTAATAAGATGGATGCTCATTAGATTATATTAGTTATTACTGTAACACCTTCAAAACGATACAAACATATGTGCAATAAATTTTATCATTAACTTTTCAATTGATTGTGGCCAATAAATATTCATGCTTACATAAGTTGAAGCGGCCAACTGAACTAGTATATATTTTATGTAATCAAATTTTATACATGAATAATGAGGTATTTGCTAAACGATCTATTAAATTATTGTTAAGATAAACTCTTATAATTTATAAGACTCTATTCCAATATTAGTTTCTACTCTAAATAAATGAAGTGTATTTTATTTATTAGTTTTTTTTTCTTTTTTGTTACATGAATTAATAAGAAACAATAAGCCAGGTATACCAAAATATGAAATATAAAATTAATGACAAATTTAAACAATTATCGTTGTATTTGCTTTTAAATTTTGGCGAATGACGATAGATCAAAGCAAACAACTCTTACCCAATAATTTTGTTATCTATTCGATTTCTATAGTTTTTATTAGAAAATGTTGAGAGATTATTTTGAGATTTCATTGACATATTATTTTCACTATTTATATTATTTAACTTTTATTAGTTTCTCTCATGATTCATATTCATTTGTACACAACAAGAAAGAAAAAAAAAGACTTTTTGACGAAAAATTTCTCACGGTCGAAAATCCTTCGCAAGTTGAAACGAATTTTTCGAAGAGTTATTTTCGGTGAGAAGTTTTCAACAGCTCAAGCCATGGAAAACTTAGGCCGAGAGAAAGTTTAGACCGTGGAAAAAGTTTCTCACGGCTCGGACCGTGGGAAATGTTTTCCACGACTTGAGTAGTAAAAAATGTCTATGGATTGGGTCGTGGGAAACTTTTTCAATGGCTATAGTTGTAGGAAATTTTTCAGGGCGTGATAGTGGGAATTTTCCAAAGCTCGAGCAGTGAAAAATATTTTTCATGACTTCGACCGCATGAATTTCTCACGGCTTCAGCCGTGGAAAACGTTTCTCTCGACATAAATCGTCGGAAAGTCAAAAATTTCGCTAAACTCTCCCATCTATTTTTTTTTCTTTTCTCCCTTCTCCATCTCTTTTTAGTCACCTCCTCCCTCTCTCCTCTCTCTCCCTCATCGGCGCGCTCCTTCCAGACGACGACCGGCCATCTCTCTCAGCGACGCGCACGACCTCCCTCCTTCCCTCTCTCTCTCTTAGGCGACGCGTGCGGCCGGATCCCACCTAAGCAGGCGGATCTGATCGCGCGGGTGGGATCCGGCCCGCGCACGGCTAGTTCGAACTGGCCGCACGTGGGTAGATTCGGCCGCGCAGGCCAGTTTCGATCGTGTGCGGCCAAATTTTTTTATTATAAAAAATGAACTCGCGATGGTTGGAGCCGTGAAAAATTCCTGCTGCTCTGGCCATGGAAATTTTTTTCACGGCCCAATCCATGCGAAGCTCCCATGGCTCCACCAATGGAAAATCCCACGGCTCCATCCATGGAAAAGTTCCCACGATCGGAGTCGTCGAAAAATATTTGCGACGAGCACTTTTATGACGGATCATTCCCGTTGGAAAATCCATAGCAAAGTGTATTTTTCGATAAAATTTTCTCATTTTGCGACGGCTCGAACCGGAAATACGTATTTTTCTTGTAATGATAATTTTCAAATATAATTGATCATAATGCCATTCCTTTTAATCTAATGATTTTATATTTTATAACATTTTGATTTTTCACTTAATTAATTGTCTAATTATGTTAAAGACCTAATATGTAAGTAGTAACTATGAATTCTTATTTTTAATTTTAACATTATTAAATACTTTATAATATATTGCGTTTTGGTATGATTAAATAGCATAGCTAAAAGTTTTGCACCAATTTATGATTAATAAAATTTGATAGTAACTTAAAAATATATTAATACATTTGATTTTATAACTAAATATAAAATATGACACCATGCTATGATTGACAAGATAAATACAGTGTACAAAAAATAAACATTTAAAATAAATAAAATAAAAGACAAGCTCGTTTTTCAAAATCTATAAATCTGAGTTTGATGGTGATCACCACAATTAGACTGTGAGGTTACAACATATGAAAATGGGCTCATGATCCATGAAGTTAATGTTATGCTTTTGATTGTTTATTTGATTATGGTACCTGTGAATTTTTATTATTATTATGATTACTAATATTTTATTGCTGACACTCAAGGCGGACGTCGGACTCGGGATCTAATGGGTGCAAATTTATATTTATAACAATAAATAATGTAATTACAAATATGTATTATGCACCATATTATCTTTATCTTTTATTTCATATATTTTTATTCACATTATATTTATTTATTAATTAATGAGTGAGATTAAAAATAATTAATAAGAGTATACATATGATTTATAAAACATGTTGATAATCATATAAAAATTAACTTTAAGTGCTATATATATGTAACTTTGTATTTCTTTTTTTTATCAAAGTTTTCTTGTTGTATAAGGAAATATAGAATTGGAATAGTATACAAAGTTTGACAAGCAATAATTGTTCAAAATCATTTAGAATAAGAGGGAAAATGAATTAAGAAAAAGATATTATAAAATAGTAGGAATATAAGAGAGGAGACAATACTAAAAAACATTCAAAGAAATAATATATAATATTTGAAAATATTCAAAATATACATAATATATTACTTAATTATTAATACCTAATAAGACTAATAATTAGAGATTAATTAATGGGTTCAATTGACTCCATTAGTCTCTACGTAGGACCGCCCATGCTGACACTATTCCATATGATCGTTAATTTTGTTATATGTATTGTTTTCCCATGTTATGCCCTCATATTATATTATGATTATGAATTGTATATGCCTCTATGATTATTATGCTCTTTAATTAATAAGACATTATCACATATGGTGAACAAAATAAAAATGCACAAAAACAAACATCTTAACTAAATAAGATAAAATACATAAGTTATGTCCACTTTGATTATAGATCATTTTTAAGGTGATGAAATAAAATATTAATAATTGAATTAGAAAGATTATGGATAATCCATAATTGATAATGAATAATGGATTGTAGATAATAAAAACATTGATAATTGATGACTGAGAAATTGATAATTAATAATTGATGATTGATAGTTAATGTCTTACAAATTGATAAGTGCTAATTAATATATTACTTATAAATGATCGTTGAATGTTGTATTAATTACTATTTTAGTTTTTTAAATTGGTATTATATTTCCTGCAAGCAAATGATAGTACATATGTCAAAAAATGTATACGTAATTTTATGTATTATTTTAAGTGATTTTATATAATGAGATTAACATTTATCCAGAATATCTTTTTGTTTACATCCATGTGCTATGATAGGTTGTTTTCGCATAAATATAAATATAATAATTTGTCATTACGAAAAGAATAATGTAACCATGCATGTTGGTACCTAACTAAGGTGCTTTATTTTTAAATATTATGTTTATTTAAATATATACGTGGATAAATAAAATAAAAAAATAGAAAACACAAATTACAAACAAAATAATGTGTTAGATCCAATGAAAATCAAATTTAATATATTAATTTACTCTTATTCTCCGTCGAAGTTTAATTTATTGAGAAGATTTTAAGCCCCCTGTCATGGAAGTTAAAAAAAAAAAAAGCAGTCCACGTTGGCGTCCAGTAAAACGCACAACGAGGACTAGCCGGCACGGACTACGAGGTCGACATGCCCGCTCAGCGCTGGCGTCACGTGCTCTCTCTAATAGATACGCCGGATCTTGCGATCGTCGGTGACGAATCCAGAAATGACTCTCGTCTGCTCGCCCCGCCGTCGCTGTTCGCGCCAAAACAGCAATGCACCATTTCCCCGACCAATACAAATTTTTTATTCTTTTTTTTATGGGAAAAATATTCTTAATTTTTATTCTTATGTAATTAACCGTTTTTTTAAAATAATTCAATTTATAAATGCAAGATAATTTTTATATTTCAAGAAGGAAAAAAATATTTTCAATTAGTTCGCTTAAATATTTTCTTTTTCTTCCTCGAAATGTTTGGGTGGAGTATGGAGCAGCAATAAAAGTTGCAAGCGACGTGAGAAACTTGACATGTCCTGAGGTGCGCAGCCATGCATTGGATTGACGTATCAACTGCTCTCCTTTAACGTGTCTCTTCTTATCGACATCAACGTGGGATCCGAAGAGCATGGACAAATATTTTTTTTTTGAAAAAGAAAATTTTATGTGCCACTTATTAAAAGGGTAATTGTTGCACACAAGAAAAAAGAAATAATATGTGCAACATAATATCAATGAGTTAAACGTGCAATTCAAAGTTTGACATATTCTGGATGTGCGTGGTCCTCCATTGTGGTCTGCATGGCTCCATTTGTATTCCTTTCCCATCTCATCATTTCCACTTATTAGCTTCGGCTTTCATGACTAGACGTTTAAATCTAGATTTTGACATTGATTAGTGCTACAATATGTACGTTTAATGTTTTTTTTCTAAATAATAGAGGAAAACATTTTTTAAATAATAATTTATGAATACTTTTCTTTTGTTACCCCATATATATATATATAAAACATCTTTCCTAATTACACGAATATAATTGCTATGATATAAATGTGAATTTTAAAGTATTTTTTCGTTGTTTTTTATCCTCATCAAACGCACAAGGATCAACCTTCCCCAAACTATTAGGAAAATTTAGCCCTAAGCCAACTATAATCATGCAGCGATTAGACAAATTAATTCAATCATATTGCTTTTGTCTAATTTTCCATAAAATTTAAATATATTAAAAAATTAATAATAAAATTAGGAAATAAAACTCGAGGAGACGATGAATTGGGGAATGTACTCGTGAAAAGGACAATAATCCTCTAAAATGGTGGGATCACCGGCTAAAAATACTAAAAAAAGGAGAGAGTGCGTTGATAGATAATTAACTTCTTTGTTTTTTTAAAAAAAAAAGTAAAGTAAAGACAAGAAAGCTCAAACTATTGAAACTAACACAATATCATCACAATATCGCTAAGCACACTTTCTTTAATCGAGAGAAAAAAGTTGAATCTCTTATCTTCACCCAAAAGATAACATAAAAATATGAGTTTTTCAATAATTTCAAAAAATTGTAATGAATGTGCTATTAAAAGGCTCTCTCTTACATATGAATTTACACAATTCAATTAGAAAGAACGAGAGCCAATTTGATAACAAATACTCCTGAATGCACGCACATGATTGAAACTCTTAATGTGTAACTGGGATCCTTGTGAAATTACCTCAAAAAAGATGTATAGATGTATTGAGAAAACTGTCACTGAAGTGATTTAAATATGAAACATATGTTAGATACGTTGATTAGTTTGGATTGAATATTTCGGATGAATGGATGGGGCAAACTTAAAATTTTAATTAAATTGCATTTCCATATGGTTGAGGATATAACCTCTAAACATCTAAGGATCAACTTTTTAACGAGAACGATGAAAAATATATAATAGAATTGTTCTTGATTATAGTAGTATGCCCTTACTTGGATTCTCATTGGTGAGCTTTTTAAATTTTTATCTATTTATTTTACATTTAATACAAAATGATATCGACAAAATATTTGTTTTATACTATATATATGATATCTATCTATATATAAAAGCAGAGGTCGAAAGTGCCACGTGTCAAACTCTCATAAATTGAATATATAAAATGATAATATTTTCATTATATAAATATAGATTTGTAACTATAATTTTAAAATATATTGTTTATAATAGTTAGTTATTAAAAATATACAAAATTATTGTTTATAATTTAAAATTCTATATTTGTAACTATAAATAGAGGGACTTTCAATGTTCATTTGCATACTCAACGATTTTTTTGAAGGCAAAGAATACGTGCAGACCTACAAATATAGGTTTGTGCGTGATAAAAAAAGTTTCTTATATATATATATTTTTCGCCCAAAAAATGTTATAGAAAAAATTATTTATATGTAATTTATTTATGTCTAAGAAAAAAATGTTAAATGGCATGAGGTACTTTCAATTTTCATTTGCATACTCGAAAGAGTATGTGCGGATTAAAATATTATGTCATGATATGGAGTTGGAGTTAAGAACATGCATTTCATGCTCTAATGAATACAAACACAAGTTAAAGATATTATTCAACTACTATAAATTAAACATTTTTTCCTATAACAAATAATGTGAAATAAATTATATACCCATTGTGTTATTGATAATCATATACTATTTTCACTAACAATTTTGTAGTTGTATATAATTATTTTTGTTGTAATCATGTTATTATTGTATCAAGGGGATAGAAAATTTACGTATATCAAATATTTTATATTAAATAGGTTGTTATGAACTGATATAAGATATGTAATCAACTAATAATAACCAAGCTTAATCATTATATTATTATTATTAATATTTTGTTAATTTATTATCATATGTATATCTATATGTCATAATTTCTTATAAATACGTAATCTCCTAATAATAAAATAGTCAGCAAAACTTAATCATTTTGTTATTACTATTAATAGTTATTTTATTATTATATGTATATAAAATATATTGTGTTAATAATATTCATAAACATATATTATTTCTACTAATAAGTTTTAGTTGTATATAGTTATTTTTTGTTGTTATAATATTGTTATTTTATGAAGAAGATAGAATACTTATCTATTTCAATAATTTAACAAAATATGGAGAAATACGTTGGAGTCAAAGGGTTTTCGTTTAAGTAGGAATAAAATAGAATATATGCATAGCAATTTCACAAATAAACAATTTAGAGACGATTTAAAAGTTAGGCTATGGGAGGATATAATTCCTCAAGTGATAAAGTTTAAATATTTAGGATCAATTGTAAGACAAGATGATGAGATTGATGACGATATTAATCATAGAATTCAAGCTGGTTGGTGTAAGTGGAGAAAAGTCACTGGAGTTCTTTGTGATAGAAAAATACCCAATAAAGTTAAAGAAAAATTCTATCGTACTGCTATAAGACAAGCAGTGTTATATGGTAGTGAATGTTGGGTTATGAAGGGACAATATGAACGTAAAGTAGGGGCAGCCGAAATGAGGATGTTGAGATGGATGTGTGGTCATACAAGATTAGATAAGATTATGAATGACCATATACGTGAACAAGTCAGAGTGGCTCCTATTAGTGAGAAAATGGTAGAGAATCGATTGAGATGGTTTGATCATGTTCAGAGAAGACCATTAGATGCACCAGTAAAAATAGTAGATCAAATAATCTAGAGTCCGATTAAAAGAGGGAGTGGGAGGCCAAGGCGGACACTTGGCGAACTAATAGAGCAAGATCTATTGGTAAATAATATACCGAAAGGTTTGGTTACTAATAGAGCGGAATGACGTCGTATGATCCATGTAGCCGACCCCACCTAGTGGGATAAGGCTTTGTTGTTGTTGTTTGATTCTTAAACATTTTAGTATTATTGAATAGTTTGTTATAAACACATATACGAACTAATAACAAAATAATAAATCAAAGTTAATCATTATGTTATTATTATTAATTTGTTAATTTATTATATGTATATTTATATGACATATTTCGTTATAAAAATAATATCGAAAACGTAATCACATAATAACAAAATAGTCAAACAAACTTAATAATTATGCTATTATTATTAAAAATTTGTTATGATAAGTATATATATATATATATTTGTTTACATATTTTTTTTTGTTAATAATATTTATAATCATATATTATTTATATTAATAAGTTTTAATTATATTTATTTATTTATTTATTTATTTATTTTATTACCAAGTTATTATTCTATGAAAAGTTTGCATCTGGTTTTATATATATATATATATTGACAATTAATAAGAATCATCAACATTTTAATTATAATATTATGATAACAATTATAATGAACTAACATTCATTAAAATAATAGTTTAATAAATTTAATAATTTTAATAAGTATAACATCCTTTAATGCTAACAATTTATTTTGTTAAAGTTAACACATATATAATTCATTTATATCCATATTTATATATCTATATAAAAGAAAATTTAGAATATGCGATTATCACTCTTTCGTTAAGTTATGTGTCACTAAAATTATTTTTAAAGGAAAAAATGGCAAAGTATGTTACCTATGATAAATAATAATAAATAAACTAATTTATAATAATGATTAATATATATATATTAATAATATCTTAAGTGTAATTAACGAGATTATATATTTTTATAAAAGCAAAGTTAACATTTGTCAAATGACAACTTTCACAAATTCACATATTATTATATTTTAAAATGATAAAAGGTGAAATTATATTTGTTATAATGAGTAACAATAATGTATATAAGTATAAATAAAAAGTGCCACATGTAGAGCTCTCATGAATTCAAGTATAAAATGATAATATTTTAAATATATAAATACTCTAAAGTTGGTTATTAAAAAAAATATTTTTATTTATCTAATTTTTTAAAATAATATATTTATAGTTATAAATAGACGGGGGCTTTCAATTATCATTAACATACTCGACGCTTTCTTTCAAGGAAAAAGGTACGTGCAAACTTACAAATCTAAATTTGTACATGATAAAATAACATACACACATATAGACATATATATAATTTCTTTGTATCTAATAAAAATATTAAATGTTATTATTATTATTATATATATAATGATATATTTAAAAAATTAGGTTCTCATATATATATATATATATCTAGAGTTAAAAACTTGCATTACCCTATTGACGTGAACTAAACGTAGTTGCAGAATTACGGATTTCGTATAAGAAATAAGTCCAGTCACAATTTAAATTTTACTCAAGAGTTCGCATAGCTGCAAGTGCACAGGTCAAGTAGAAACCCTGAGTGTCGTAACCCCATTGATTTAGACTAATTACTTTTTTCTAATTATATCCGAAAGTTGTCACGAAATTATAAAAGAAATAAGCATAAAGAGAAACAACAAGAATTAAGAATAATAAAGGAATGTAAGAAAGGATTTTGAGCAATTGGAAGAAGAGATTCCCTTGAAATGAACTAGTTGATGCTATGACAATAATCCTATCTGATTTAATAAGTTCTGGATTCCCTTCTATTCTAATGATATATACAAATAGAGATTAAGAATAGCAGGGGTTCTAATCGATGATTAAGACTACCGATTAATAAGACTCTCGTCTTTAATCAGGTCAAATGTAGTCTCTCGATCTTTTTATAATTAAGGCTCTTAATCTTAATCAAGCGATCAGAAATATAGGATTTGTTCCTCACACGATTGCAAGGATTCTCATCTCATAACAATCGGTATAATGGATCTCTCGATCCCTTTTAATAAATACTAACCAGCAATTTATGAAAAGCACAACAATTGATATAACTAAGTTCCCCTCTCGGGCGAAATTAGCTTAAACCCAAAACAGTCGATCTCTCGATCCATTTAAAACCAGTTAGAAATTCTTACGGCTATGCATCACGTAAATACAAAGCGAGGAATCAAAATAATAATGTCAACAAATCAGAACAGTAATAAGCATTAACAGAGTCTCATCTCAGGGAATAAAAAAATCTCTTTAGTTCTCCATCTTCTCCTTCCCGGCCAAGTTCTTCCTCTCTCCTTCACGGCCCTCTCTCCTCCCCCCTCTCTCTCCTTTCTCGGCCTCCCTTTTGTTTCTTTTCCTTGTCATAATTTGAATTTTGAAAAGTTGTTAGTTCTCCTTTTACTCATTTAACTTTTCTCCTGGAAAATGGTATAAAAAACATTTAAATATATCTAATTCTTACATAAAATTCGTGGAAATTGTAGTGATTAAGAGTACAATAAAGAGATGATCAAATTCCCCCAAGCTTAGCTTTTTGCTTGTCCTCATGCAAAACATTCAAAAATTAAGGATAAACTTTGAACTAACAGTCCAGAAATGAATTAGAAATCGGCTAATTTAAGTTTAATGAGTTTCCCACTTTGCCAATACTTCAACCTTTTCGAAAACTTAAATTTCTAGCTAGGGAATCACAGAGGCTAAAACAAATTTAAGCCATGAAAGAAATACTAGCAATAACAAGTTGAATTTCAGGGGTTGTCAACTTTACAAGAGGTTGAACTACAAATCTCTTCATGAACAGGTTTTCCATTGATTAAACAGGTTTAACACCTGACTTTTATTCATGAAATGCACGTAAACAGATCAAGGCCTGATTTTTATTCATGCTTTCTTTAGGAGAGATTCTTTTGGAAGTTTTGCTCTCCTATTTTTTTTTTCTTTTCTCTTTTTTTTTCCTGTGCTTTCTTTTAAGAGAGATTCCAATGAAAGTTTTGCTCTCTTAAATTTTTTTTTCTATGCATGCATGCAATGCAAAATGCAACTTTTTACTTTTTCTTTTTCTCATTTTTCTATCATGTTCATGAAGTGAGCAATAATTCAAACTAATGTAAAGTCTTGATCCCTTAGTCCAAAAAGTCAAGTTTTTCTATTTAACATGGCAGCACGCACCTTGACTCCCCTCTAGACATAATATATTATCAATTAAATCTATAGATGTCGGCTAGTGTTGCCCACAAAAGAAATTTTATAGCTGAATTTAGTCCAAATGCATTAGTCAATTAAAGCAAGAAGATTGATAGCCAAGTTAGCTTGGTAATTGATGATATAACATTAAAATAGATTAAAAAAAATTGAAGCTAAGTAAAGGATAGTGAAGAGTAGAAATGTACTATGTGCCCTCTCCCCCAAGTTTAAAAATTGACTCTGTCCTCAGTGTCGATCATGCTAGAAAGAGGGACCCGGAGTTGGTTGAAGCTGAAGGATTCGGTCAGTGACCTGTTGAATGTCACTGAGGGTTGTTAGGACAGAATTCTGCACCTCCTCGACCCCTTGAATTTTTTGCTGGTGCACCAGGTTTTGCTGCTCCAGTCGGTGAAGGTGATCCTTCAATGCTTGTATGTCCTGGTGATGGCGGGCTTAGGCGTCTGCCAATTGTGTCACATGTTGCAAAATAAGATCTAATTTTTTGTTGGTGGTAAGTGGCACAGCTGGGGGAACATCCGGCACTGAGGAGGAGGAAGACGGAATAATTTTCCGCCGAGGGGTTCGAGGACTAGAGGGGTGTTGAGGGGCTATTCGATAGTCGAGAAGTAGCGGGGGTAGTGTAGAAATAGGCCTTGTGACTTAGATGAAATTGTTCATCCACTAGTTCCGGCCTTCAAGGATTGAGGTCCCTCTGGGGTTAGGCAATTGGATGAGGGCTGATGTATTAGATTGCCGCAAAAAGTGCTGGCCATCGACCATTAGAAGAACCCGCTCCTTAATCAAAAAATCCAGTCGATGAGTGTGGCAGGAATTGAAGTGGTGTTGGCTAAGAAGACATAATGTTCCGCTAAGGGGGTGATGAGGTTACCACAGAGGATTGGATTAAATTCACGGGCAGACTCCGTGATTAGACTTTGCAGAAGGAATGAAGCAAGATTGATCTCTGTGTTAGCTAGCAAGCACCAGAGGATAAAAAGCTCATCAACAGAAACAAGATCTCGCTCATACTCATTAGGCCGGATTAAGATAGTGTTGGTCAGAAGAATGTGAAGAAATAAGAGGACAGGGTTCTTTAGGTGGTGGCCAACGAGGTGGAACATGTTATCAGCTCATTGGCCAGTGAGTTGATACCAAACGTCATATGTAGGGAAAGAAGGTGGAGTAGTTCGATGATCGGTATTAGGCAGATTCAGTAGGCTGGCAAAGGTGTCTAGACTCATAGCGAGTTCATGATTACATAGCCGAAACTCTATATGGTCTGGGACTCCATCTTCGTCAAAACCAGTGGGATACAGAGTTCCTAAGAATTCTGTTGATACCTCTTCGTAGAGGTTCCAACATTTCATGAAGAAGGGAAGAAGGCGAGAGCGATGGAGTATAGTCCTGACATCCTCGAATAAATCGAGAGATTCAAGAGCAGAAAAATCGAGAAATCGGGTAGATGAAAAATCTCTGGACCTGGCATTCAAAAGACGTTGAGCCTCATTATCGTCTGTCGACAATCGGAGGTTAGTTGTAGGTTGCAGAAGGCCGTCCGGACGGAGTCGTCGCCTGATGGACTCCGACGAACTATTAGCCGAGGAGTCTGACGAGGTGCGTGTTCGCTTCATATGGCCGGCGTGAAAGTCTCGGCAATCGTAAGATGGACGGCGGCAGAGTTTTCATGGAGGGTGATGGGGAGCTGCTAGGGATTTCGAAACAAAAAGGCAGATGAGAGATGGATGAGAGGCGATGAGTATTTCATGATCGGGTGAAAAACGAAGCGACGTGGGGGAGTTCATGCGAGACTTGAAAAAGTGGATATTTGGGTAGATATGGTGTTAGATTTTGTTGGGATTCTCAACTAAATCTGGGAATGTACTTTCAGGTGATTTTCTGACATTCCTGACCTTGCTAATGTTGCGCGACTGCTGACTGTTTATTCGGTTGGGTTGCCTCCCTATAGCGCCTTTTTTTAACATCGTTGGCTCGACCCCTTCTTTTTTTTCTAATGATCTGGTTGCAGATAGAGCATCTCTTCGAACTTTACTTCACTTGGATTATAACATTTCAACCTTTGCACGTTGACCTTGAAGGTTTCTGAATTGTTATTTTTGATGTCCACCGCACCATGAGGGTAAATTTTTTCAATGATGAACGGTCCCGACCATCGCGTTCTTAACTTCCCGAGAAAAGTCGCAATCGGGAGTTAAATAACAGAACTTGGTCGCCTTCTTTAAAGTTCTTTCTCAATATGTGTGAATCATGTCATTTCTTTGTTCTTTCTTTATAGATGCGAGAGTTGTTGTAGGCTTCTAATCTCAATTCATCTAGCTCATTGAGCTGTAAAAGACGTTTTTCAGAAGCTGCTTGGAGATCATAATTCAATGTTTTGATTGTCCAAAAAGCCTTATGTTCTAATTCAACCGGCAGGTGATAGTGTTTGCAATAGATCAACCTTAATGGTGTTGTTCCAATTGGTGTCTTGTACGCAGTTCGATATGCCCACAATGCTTCATTAAGTTTCAAGCTCCAATCCTTTCTGGTTATTGACATAGTTTTCTCTAAAATTAGCTTGATTTCTCTATTCGAGACTTCTGTTTGTCCATTGGTTTGAGGGCGATAGACAGTAGATATCCTATGCTTGACCCCGTATTTGAACAGCAGCTTTTCAAAATTTCGTTCGATAAAGTGTGATCCCCCATCACTAGTAATTAGTCTTGACATACCAAACATTGGAAATATTATGTATTTAAAAAGTTTGACCACTGACTTCGAGTCTGCTGAGATTGTGGGAATAATTTCAATCCATTTTGAGACATAATCAACAACTAGAAGTATGAACTTGTACCCGCATGAAGGAGGGGAAGGTCCCATGTAGCCCACTCCCCACACATCAAATATTTCTACCTCAAGTATAGGTTGTTGAGATGCCTCATTTCTTCTACCTATATTTCCAGTTCTTTGACAAGCATCGCAAGATTTAACAATATTAATTACAACCTTGAATAGGGTTGGCCAATAAAAACCTGTTTGAAGAACCTTAGCGGCTGTTCTCTGATATCCTTCGTGGCCATCATAAGGAGATGCATGACATTCCTCTAATATAGCAGATTGTTCTTCCTCTGGTACACATCTACGAAACATCCCATCCGCACATTTTTTGAACAGAAATGGCTCATTCCAAAAGTAGTATTTGATATCAGAGAAAAATTTCTTCTTTTGTTGGTAAGAAAGATCCAGTCGTAAGACTCCAGAGGCTAAGTAGTTGGCATAATCAGCAAACTAAGGAAGTTGTGTTCTCTGGATTAAAAAATAATTGTTCATCTGGAAAAGAGTCGTTGATTTTACCGTGAACTTCAGAGTTAACGTCTCCTTTTGATAGTTGAAGTCGGGAGAGATGGTCAGCTACCAAGTTTTCTGTCCCTCTACGATCTTTGATTTTTAAGTCAAATTCCTGTAATAGAAGGATCCATCTGATCAGTCTAGGTTTGGCATCTTTTTTACTAATTAAGTATCGCACGACTTCATGACCAGTATACACAGTGACTTTGGAGCCAACTAGATAGGACCTGAATTTATCTATTGCAAAAATTATTGCTAGAAACTCTTTTTCAGTTGTGGCATAATTAATTTGTGAGTCATCCAAAATTTTGCTAGCGTAGTAGATTGCGTGTTGCCTTTTATCTTTCCTTTGTCCCAACACTGCTCCCACAGTTTGATCACTAGCATCACACATAATTTCGAACGGTAGAGACCAATCAGGTGGTTGGATCATTAGGGCTGTTGTGAGAGCCTTTTTCAGAGTGTTAAAGGCTTCTAAACAGTGTTCATCGAAGATGAACTCCACGTCTTTGGATAGTAGTTTTGTCAAAGGTCTCACAATGAGAGAAAAGTTCTTGATGAAACGCCGATAGAATTCAACATGTCCAAGAAAGCTTCTGATTTCTTTGATATTAGTAGGCGGAGGTAATCTTTCAATTACTTCTGTATTAGCCTTGTCAACTTCAATATCTCGACCTGAAACAATATGGTCAAGGACTACATCTTCTTGTACCATGAAGTGACATTTCTTCCAGTTCAACACCATGTTAGATTCAGCACATCTTTGTAACACTTTTCCTAAATTCTGAAGACATACTTCAAAGAAAGTGCCATACACGAAAAAGTCGTTGATGAACACCTCCATTATTTCTTCAATATAATCAGAGAAAATTGACATCATGCACCTTTGAAAACTGGCTGGAGCATTGCATAATCCGAAAGGCATCCTTCTGTATGCAAAGGTTCCATAAGGACAAGTAAAGGTAGTCTTTTCTTGATCTTTTGGATGAATGGGGATTTGATGAAATTCAGAAAATCCATCCAAGTAACGAAAATAGGAATGGTTTGTCAGTCTTTCTAACATCTGGTCAATAAAAGGTAATGGGAAATGATCCTTCCTTGTGGCCTTATTAAGTTTTCTGAAGTCGATACACATTCTCCATCCGGTAATCGTTCGCGTGAAAATGAATTTATCCGACTCTATCTTTACTACGGTCATTCCACCTTTTTTTGGTATGACTTACACGGGACTTACCCACTGACTGTCTGATATAGGGTAGATAATTTCTGCATCCAATAGTTTAATCACTTCTTTTTTCACTACCTCTTTCAGTGCTGGATTAAGCCTTCTTTATTCCTCTATGGAGGGTTTATGGTCTTTTTCCATATGGATACGGTGCATGCATATAGCATGATTAATTCCCTTGAGATCATCCAAAGTGTATCCGATTACATGCTTGTAAGCTTTTAACTTATCCAATAGATGTTGAAGCTGAGTTGTCTTTAAATCTGCATTCACAATCATTGGATAAGTGGAGTCTTCTCCTAGAAATTCATACTTGAGATTTTGAGGAAGCTTCTTTAATTCTGACTTTGTTAGCTTCCTTGAGCTAGAATGTTGTATAATTTTTGTTGGTTGGTCCTCCAGTGGAGCGTTAGGGTGTTTTGTTTCAGTTGAGAGTATGTGGCTCGTGAGAATGCCCGCTTCTTCTTCTGTTCACAAAGATGATTCTTGGGCTTCAAGAGATACTTCCAGAGGGTCTGATATATGAATAACTGATGCCACCTTCTATACAAAAGAATCCAGTTGCTCAGGTTGAAGACAGTGGTCTTCTATATCCGGGTAATTAATAAGGTGATTTAGTCAAAATTCAATCGTATCATCACCTATTTAAAAGGTAAGACGACCTTGTTTAACGTCAATTACTGCTCCGACTGTAGCTAAAAAGGGTCTCCCTAACAAAATGAGAGTTTGATTATCTTTATCCATGTCCAGAACCACAAAGTCAGTTGGTATATAGAAGTTGCCTACTTTGATGGATATGTCCTCCAGAATTTCCTGTGGGATTTTTATAGATCTATCTGCCAATTGGAGGGACATATTCATGGGCTTAATATCACCTATTTTAAATTTCTTACACAATGACAGATGTATAACGCTTACTGATGCACCAAGATCACATAAGGCTCTTCGTATCTTTCGGTTTCCAATTTCACAGGGTGTGGAGAAACTCTTCGGATCTTTTAGCTTCGGAGGTAATCTATTTTGAATCACCGCACTTGCCTCAGCAGTTAGCGCGACAGTTTCATTTTCTTGTATCCTCATTTTCTTCGATAGAATATCTTTCAAGAATTTGACATGTGCTGGCATCTCTTGAATAGCTTCCACAAAAGGTACATTGATATAGAGTTTCTTTAGGATTTCTACAAACTTGCCAAATTGTTGGTCTTGTTGAGATTTCTCGAGGGCTTTAAGAAATGGTATCCGAGAAGAATAGCTAGGTTGTCCCTCAGCAGGCTGTTGTTTGGATTTATTTGATCTATTCATTGTATCTTCTGGTTGGACTATCTGATTTTGGTCACCAACTTCATCTGTTACATCTGTCGAGACCTCTGCCCTTGTTCTTTTAGTATTGTCAGCTATCTTTTCACTTCTTAAAGTCACAGCTTGGACTTGTTCTTTTGGATTCTTTTCTGGTTGTCCGGGTAAGATCCCTAGTAGTCTTGAAGATGATGCAGCTTTTGAGCTATCTGATTTTCCAATATTTTATTATGAATGGAGAGGCTTTCTATTTTCTCAAACATTTTTTGCATTAGGGTGTCCTGTTTTGACATATATTTCTCCATCATTGCTTCTAGCTTGTTGGTAGAAGATGATCCTTGTTCTGTCGAGGAATTTTGAGGTTGTGCTATCTGATTGAATCTATTTTGCCAAACGGGAGCTTGGTTTTGTTGAGGATTATCTCTGTAGGAAAACTTTGGATTGTTTCTCCATCCTGGATTGAAAGTGTTAGAGTATGAATCATTATTCGATGGATAAGGGCCTATAGCATTAACTTGTTGTTGGTGTCCTTGCTGTTTTAGCAGCTCACAGTGCACAGAAATGTGATTAGATGAACCACATATTTCACAACATCTTACTATCATATTGACAGTTGGTGTAGCTTCATTGAGCCCCAATCGACTAATTGCTTTTTGAACTATATACTCTACCTTGGAAGTAAAATCCTCACCGCCAAGTCGAGTTTGAGTTAATGCTGCGAACTCATTAGACCTTGAATGAGCCAAGAAATGTTGATTATGAGCGATTTCTTCTATAAGTTGATAGGCTTCATCTATATTTTTCTTTATAAACACACCAACTGCAGCGTTATCAAGCGTCATTTTTTAGGTGTAATTGAATTCATTGTGGAATGATTGGACCAAAATCCATTTGCTCAAGCCGTGATAAGGGCACGACTTCAGCAATGTCTTGAACCTTTGCCAAGCTTCATACAACGTCTCCTGGTCTTTTTGCACAAAACCAATGACTTGATTTCTGATCCTTATAGTTTTGCTGAGAGGGAAATATTCTGACAGAAAGGCTTTTATTAGTTGCTCCTAGGTAGTTAATTCCCGCAGTTCCAGGGATTGTAACCATTGTTTGGCCTTACCCCTTAGCGAGAAAGAGAAAACTCTCAGTCTCAATGCTTCTGGCGACACCCCATTCAACTTAGTTGTCTCGCATATTTTCAAAAAATCTTTAAGGTGTTGATTTGGATTTTTATCGAGGTTCCTCCAAATTGATTTTGTTGGATTGTGGAGATTAAAGATGATTTTAACTCAAAATTGGCTTGATTGACAGGCTTTAAAATTGCAGACTCTAGTCCATCTGTGGTAGAAGTATAGAGTTCTTCTAATGATAGGATCGATGGTCGCGGTTGGAGTGGTTCTTTTTGTTCAACCATCATTTAGATCTCAGGATTAGAATTCTCTTCGAGTTCTATAGATTGAGTGCTACTTGTACCTTCAGGACGTGATGTTCTACACTTGTATTCTCCCACTCTTCTCTTAAAAGTTCGATCAATTTCGGGATCTAATTCGAGTAGTTGACTACGAATACTTCTGAGCATATACTATTCCCTAAAATCAAATGAGAAAATATAATCAGACGTGAATAGCGCTTTAACAAACTAAATAAGGATATAAATGAAAGGTAAATAATTAATCTAAATTCCTGGCAACGGCGCCAAAAACTTAACCTGAATCTAAACATAGTTGCAGAATTACGGATTTCGTATAAGAAATAAGTTCAGTCACAATTTAAATTTTACTCAAGAGTTCACGTAGTTGCAAGTGCACATGTCGAGTAGAAACCCTGAGTGTCATAACCCCGTTGATTTAGACTAATTACTTTTTTCCAATTATATCCGAAAGTTGTCACGAAATTATAAAAGAAATAAGCATAAAGAGAAACGAACAAGAATTAAGAATAATAAAGGAACGTAAGAAAGAATTTTGAGCAATTGGAAGAAGAGATTCCCTTGGAATGAACTAGTTGATGCTATGACACTAATCCTATCTGATTTACTAAGTTCTGGATTTCCCTTCTATTCTAACGATATATACAAATGGAGATCAAGAATAGCAGGGGTTCTAACAGATGATTAAGACTACCGATTAATAAGGATTTGTTCCTCACACGATTGCAAGGATTCTCATCTCATAACAATCGGTATAATGGATCTCTCGATCCCTTTTAATAAATACTAATCAGCAATTTACAAAAAGCACAGCAATTGATATAACTAAGTTTCCCTCTCGGGTGAAATTAGCTTAAACCCAAAACAGTCGATCTCTCGATCCATTTAAAATCAGTTAGAAATTCTTACGGCTATGCATCACGTAAATACAAAGCGAGGAATCAAAATAATAATGTCACGAAATCAGAACAGTAATAAGCATTAATAGAGTCTCATCCCAAGGGAATAAAAAAATCTCTTTAGTTCTCCATCTTCTCCTTCCCGGCCAAGTCCTTCCTCTCTCCTACACGGCCCTCTCTCCTCCCCCCTCTCTCTCCTTTCTCGGCCTCCCTTTTGTTTCTTTTCCTTGTCATAATTTGAATTTTGAAAAGTTGTTAGTTCTCCTTTTACTCATTCAACTTTTCTCCTGGAAAATGGTATAAAAAACATTTAAATATATCTAATTCTTACATAAAATTCATGGAAATTGTAGTGATTAAGGGTACAATAAAGAGATGATCACCTATCCTAAAGATGCTATTTTTTCGGTGATGTAATGACGATGATATTTATTGGGTGATTAATATTAATATGATTAATTTTTAAATTATATTATTATGATAATTTATATCTACATCTTATATATAAACAAATGTTAAAATATGATATGAATAAAATTCGATACATATCTTTTGTTAGAATTGTTAAAATAGAATCATGATATTAAAAACTTAGTTATGAAAAAAATATAATGTTGTTTATTTATATTTTAATCTATAAATTTATAAATATTCGAAATTTTAATAATATACATTCTAATTTAATTTCACATTTTATATTAATTTCATGAAAAATGTTAAATAGATTTATAAAAGAAACTATATGCAATTGATTAAGTTGACTCATGATATAAAAAAAAATATTTCATTGATGATTAATAACATTTTGGCTGTAGTTAATAATATTATATGTATATTATTAAAAGAAAGGATATATGATGATATGTGTGATCTTTTCTTTTGGAATTAGTTTTGATATGATGAATAATGAAGTATATTATTAAAATAAACAATGAAACGTACTTGGTTCAAAATTAATTATAACTTGAATAAGGGTAATTAGAGTTGTTTAATTTAGTCCCTCATTTAAAGCTTATAATATGAAAAGAGATTGAATAGACTATAAAAAAAGTGTAGATTTACAAATATGATAGTTATATATTAGTATTAATTCAATCAATATCAATAATTAGAACTTAAGTCAGAGACACATGATTTATAATAAAATAAAAAGTAACTTAGTTTTACTACGCAGGTACATATAAGCTAAATATAATGTTTATATTTCATATCTATATTATATTATAAGGAACCAAAAACATTCGCATATTATAATATACATTTCATATCTTTTTTTAATGATGCATGAAAAATAAATTTACATATTATAATATGAGTTAAATTAGAATGCAATCACAATATGAGATTGCACGTTTTAGATCATCAAATTGATATTATTTTGATCTGACAACACAACCAATATGAATCATTAGATTAAAATTTTTAATCCCACATTCAGAACTTGCTAAATCTTAAAAAACATTTTTAAAGGAGAACACATATCTAATATAAGGATTTTATTAAGAATGATTTATAACTAATTTAATGATAATATTAAAATAAGTTTTAATCAATTATTTGTTTTAACTATTAAAATGAATGTTATCAACATTAAATATATAATTTTAGTCGTATTAAGATAATGAAGTAACATATTATATTCAAATTAAATATTTTTATTATATTCTTAAATAAAATATTATATATATCTATGTGATTGTATAATATATATATATATATTAAGGAGATATATTACTTATTTTCACATTTAAATTTATTAAATGAAAGAGTAGGAATGTTTATTTAAATGAAATGAATTTGGTGTACACATGAGTATTTTTTAAATAAAAATGTTAAAATAAACCATAATATTGATTAGATTAATTAGGAAAACAATGGTGTCCCCTATTTAAAGGATAGATACCATGTCTCTTATGTTTCTATTTATTGGATTAGAAATATGTGAATCTTATTTTGTTCATTTTCATTTAAAGACTTTAAATATGATTCATAGATTCTTGATCTGATAAATAAGAAGAGGGGAGACATCGTACATGCCAATTAAGTCCGAGATTATTATAAAAAAAAATAGCCACTATTTGATGTATATTTTTATTAAATTACAATAATAAATCATAATGGATTAATATCACAATCATATTTCATATGTATTTTGTATTATAAAGAATAAAATATATTCAGAGCAACCCAAATGACGAATAAAAAAAAAGATAAATTCATGTATTAATAATAATTCACATTATATTTGAGAGGGGAAAGGGATAAATGCTACTGGCACACACAAAATAATATTTTTAAAATTACTTTTAAATACTATATTATGTACATATATATTTATATGACAACATGAATAAACTAAATATTAATTTATATAAATATATCATATGTTCTTTTAGTTCCTCATGTAAATATTATCAAACACTAAAAAGTAAAATATTATAAAAAAAAGTATAACCAAGGTGAGGATTTGCATGGAATTAACTTATGATCAACTTAGAGCTTTTCCATTCGTACTCAAATAATAATATTACTTATATTTCTTATTAAAATAAATGATATCAACACCAAATATACACTTTTAGTTATATTAGATAAAATATTTAATTTCAATCATTATTTATATCTAATACATACATAACATGCATATATACACATATTTTAAAAAGAGTTTAAAGTTGGATGTGAACCCATCATGAATCCATGTAATATGATCTAGATAATTGATTTTTTAAAGTTAGATAATGTATGATAAAAAAATAATATTAATTAATTTTTAAGATTGAAAAAATATAGTTGTTTATATAAATTATTGGAAGAAAGTTATAACTATTAAGTATATTATAAAATAAATCATTATAAAATATACTTAACTAAGAAATGAATGCATTGTGGTGGACATTTTCTAAAAAAATAATCAACAAAATATAATTAACTATAAATTATAAAAAGATATAAGTAATAAAAGAATTACATATCATTATCGTCTTTATCATTTCATTATCAATCTCTCTCTCTCTATATATATATATTATATTATATTATATAGTATGCATATATAATTAAATGGAAAGATTGAAGTTGACCTATGGCACTATTTCATTAAGTCACATATAAGGCTTAAAATATTTAAATAATTTAACAGTCTATGTAATAATTTAATTTATTTATGTTATATATCTTTAAATACATATAATATGTCAAATATGATATTTTTTACATTGTCACATAGAAAATGAAAAAGATAAAATAAAAAAGCAAAATAATGACATTGTTAAAAATATTAAAATAAATATTATTTACTTAATTCTAACATATGATGTTGTTAAAAAAATATAGATATCAATTTCTATTTATATCTATATTATATCAAAATTAGAAAGGTATATAGTTTGAAAGGAGAAGTAATGGTGTTTCTATGTTGACATATGTAAATTAACAAAAATAAAATAAAAAAATTTAAGTAATAGATGTTAACAAAGTAATGAAGTTAAATGGGGCAAGTTAGAGTAAAAATAATTAAAAATTAAATAGAATGTTAAATTTTAAAAAAACAATTTCAAATAAATTTAATTTATTATAACCTATTTACGTATATAAATTTCTATGGCGTGAAATTGATTAGATAATTTATAAATTTCATATTAAAATAAAATTTCTTATTTTATAATTAAAATTTTTATATATATAAATTTTTGTGTCCTCCGCGCGCGGGATATCATATTAGTTCTTTTATTAAAACAAGAGAGCAAAAGATTGCATCTCATTCTCATATGCTCGTTGGACTGGGTTGGACTGGGCCTTTTCTCTAACAATGCTCAGCCCATTTGATCCAAAAAAGATCCTTGAAAAATCCGACGGTGATGACACCGGCAGCCGTCACGACGGCGAAGGCGGGAGAGCACAAGTCGAAGGAAATGGAGCTCCGGCGATCCCAAATTGCAGAATGGTCCCAATCTCAAACAATCCGCGATCTGCACTCTCTTCCACCCTCCTCCCCGACCCTTTCTTTCGCTCCTTCCACAGCCTCCCGACCGCCTACGGCGATAGCGTCGACGAGGATGATTCTCCACCATCGAGTGACGTTGTTCCTCCTCCCTCGTTCCGCCTCCCCCTTCTCGGATGAAGAGGAGGAAGAAGACGCAATGCGCCGTCATTCCCGGATCTAGAGTCGGCAGCCGAGCAGTTTGTGGCCGCTCTGAACGGAGCACGCCCACAGGACGTCGCCTCTTCCGGCGTCGTGGACGCCGCCTTCCCGGGGGTGTCCGAGTCTGACGCCCATGACCTCTCTCAAGCCCTCCCTACAACAACAAGAGCGTGTGTGATCAATTCCTGGACAGAGCAGAAGAGGAGTTCAGGAAGCAATCACATTTTTAACAGTATTGACGTCGGAGGTATTTAAAACTGTCTCTCTTTCTTTTCGGTCTGTTGTACATGATGCATTTTAACATATTCTTTTCCTGCTCGTATGTGCATGCGAATTATTTCTGCCATTGTAATGCATTTGCTCTGGATATTAGAGAACTGGTTAAAAAATGTCATTTTGAGTGAAAACACTCAGTAATCATCCTCCCCTTTCTGAAAAATAATATAAAATCAAAGCAAAAAGATTGAGGAATGATGAGCAGATTCATCTATCTTCTCCAGGCCTGAATATTATATGCAAAAATATCATATGATATCGGTTTTCGCTGCTTAACATTGGAATCCATATCTCTAGGTCTCATATTGAAGTCTAGGAAATTAGGAGTTAATTGTGCCAAAATATCGATCGTTCTGCGCAGTATCTATGCCCCATCTTTGGTGGTCTCATGCGCTAATAAAAGAGATGCCTAAACAATGATGTTGAAATGAAAGCTTACCACCAAAAAGGAAAAAAAAAAAGTCACAAAATATCAAAAATCAGAAAATACCAAACCGTCAGAAACTTGAATGAGTTCAATGCCATGTGACTACTCAAGGAGTAGGTTATTTATGATTTGAACTCTTTTGGGGAAGCTTGAGTGATTTTTTTCCTAAATAATCTTTCATATTTGCTTATGTTCCAGAATTATTGTCGGCATTACTCCACAATGCTTGTAGTGCAGGTTCTAGTAAATAAGTGTATGCAGACCACGAAAAGTTATGCGATAATAGTCAAATTGGAATAAATAAACATATTTAAAGAAAGGAAATAGTGTAATAAGTCTGTTTTCCAAAATGCATGTTTATAATTTTATTACATCCGTGAAGTTAGATGGCCACCATCTTGTTTTTCAATCCTTTCACTTCTAAAGAAAATGCATATTTTAGGTTCCACATGAAGCAGCGATGTTTGCTATCAAAGAGATGACCGGGGAAGCAATAGCTTTTGCAGTAAAACTTTATATAGAAAAATTAGCCGACCTCACCTAGTGGGATAAGGCTTTGTTGTTGTTGTTGTGGCTAAAAGGAGCACATTACATGTGTCAAGTGTATTACATAGGGAGTTATGCATAATCCTTATTCAAAGTATGATGTTGGATCATGTTTTGAACACGGAGTACCTGTTCTCCATGCGACTTGCCCTCTTCTGAAGTTTGGTTGTGTGCTGCCTTCTGGTGGATATTCATCCCATTATTCTTCCTGGGAAACTTATTTGCATATAAAGAATAATAATTCTGGATGGTCCAAGGTATCTTCATTTGTTAATGATGTAGACCTTAAGTAGATTATGTATATTATTGTCATTTACTAATGATATGGGCCTTAAGTAGCTTATGTATATAATTTCTCCCTCTTTTTTCATGAGAGTAGAAAGAATAGCTTTTAAGGATATTTGCAACTGTTAAATTTGATGTGCTAACCAATTTTTCTAAAAGCTTAATTTTATATTCTTAACATTCCCCCTCACGTGTGGGCTGCTGACAACTTGTGGTCTAGCTCAAGCCCAACACGTGGACAACTAAGAGAGAAAATTACTTTTTAATAAGAGCTTAACGAGGTTCGAACTCTTGACCTCTGGCTCTGATATCATGTTAAATTTAATGTGCTAACCAGTTTTCCTAAAAGCTTAAACCTTTAGGAAGAGCAATATCTATAATTTTATATTCTTAACAACAACCATCCAGAATTATCATTCTTTGTATATGCTTATATTCATAATACTACATATATACCTTGTGGCCCTATTCACCCAAGTTTATATTTGATCTCCTCAAAACAAGTTCAGATCACCCCCTCTTATTCCAAACTATTTTGTTTATGCATGGGCACCCTCGATAATATTTCCAACATGTAACCATTCACCCTTGAAAAGAGCTGCATTTTGCTGAACCCAAGTAGCCTAAATGAATGCAGAAGTTATGTATCTCTTCAACATCTCCTGATGTAGACTTGATTTTCTCTCTAAACGCCACCCTCTAAAACTCCTAAAAAAACTCCTCTGAATCCATTCTAGAACTTATCCCTTTTGTTGCTTCACTCGTAACCTGGCATAACATAATGTATTCCCATCAAGTTGATATCAACATTTTTGAGAGCAACAACTGCTTGTCTTGTAGTTTTACATATATATTTTGCACAAATTTACAGTAAATAAGTTAGGAGTGGTTCTGTATATATATGGCACAATGAAGGATCAAGGCATGTACACTCGTTGAACTAATAAGTTTCTAGAGGCCTGTAGTGCCCCGAGCCCTGATAGTTCGAAGACCTGTGAGAGGAAAGATGAGCAAGGTTTGCTCTTTTGCATGAAGCAACAATCAAGTTTGGAGGATCAAGATCAGTTCTTCTATCTCCAAGGTCAATGTAACTTGCAAGAGTCTCAGTACAACTAAATCAGAAATAAAACACCTCAAAGATAACTCAAAGCAATGAACTATCTGTATCATCATCTACCTAACAATGGTGCCTAACAAGAAAAACTCCCTCTCCAAGATTCTATTTGTAGGTACCTAACTAAAGTCACGAAGGACGTTGTTCATCACCATTTGCATATGAATGATCTATATTACATTAGTTCCCACCTCCTTCAAAGAGCTTGCCCTCGAGCTCTGCCCAAAGGAGGAAAATAAGGGTGGAGATCCGCTACATTGAATGTAGGTGAACTATCAAACTAAGCTAGAAGATCCTATGCATTTTAGTTGATTTTCTTTGTAATTCAACATGGTCCAATTTTTTTATTCTTGGGCTTATTATAAATGCCAACTGAAAGGTGTGCCCTTTGCAAATACACTATGTTGTAACACCTTCAAGGTATATATAGCTACCCTCTTCACTTGTGCGATCTAGGACCCAAAACGGGCATTTCCTTGATAGGTGAAGGAGATAATTGCATCTTACCTCTCATGCATTTGCATTTCCTCTGCGAGGATGATATGCTTTCTGCAAGGATGATACAACATCCGACATGATGATATGATATCATATCATATGGAATAATATATTTTCTCAGAGATGAATGGTATCATGATAGATTTCCTATAGGATGATATGACTTTCTACGAGATGATATGGTAATACAATGCCCCTGGCCAGGGATATGTTTTTTTACATGGGCGATATAATACCTTACATGATGATATGAAACTTTTGACGAGTTGGTGATATGACATGTGTATTAAGCATATGTAATATGCCCAATGAGCATGTGATATTGTATGTTGGCTTGCACAATTTTGTCAAAACGCATCATGCCTAATCAAGATCATATTCTCATATATACTCAACATCAAGTGTTTTGTCCATTTGCGACTATGCATTGATACCTTTGGATTATTACATTCTTCCTCCCTTAGAAGCTCAACGTTCTCATTGATTTTGACTTGTATTAGCTCATGTTTTTCACATATTTCAAGTTTGTAAATAAGGTTAGATCTCATACCAATTAGCAAAGCGAAGGATCGCATGCTCGTTCGAAGACCTGCAAAAGGAAAGATGAACAAGTCTTGCTCTTCTGAACAAGCAACAATCAAGTTTCGAGGATCAAAATACTCGATTCTTCTATCATCTCCAGGAAGGTTAATAAATAACCCGAAGAAGTCCCAGTACAACTAATAACTCAGAAACAAAACACATCAAAGATAACTCAAAGCAACTAACTAACTACATTTTCATATACTTAACAAGGAAAACTCCCGCTCAAAGATTCTATCTGAAGATAATTAATTGAAGTCAAAGTTATTCATCACCATTGCATGTGAATGATCTGCGAATATATGCTTCCAAGCTTGAAAGGGAAATTATGATATCAATAATCTTGGATGAGTTGAAATTGCCATCTAACAAGGTTCCTACATGCATGCTCATGGTCTTTATGTTTTCCTTTTGAGAAATATTGTTCTTTGTGTTCTCTCTCTGCCTCATGAGATAATGAAGTTTCAGCACAATTCATGTGATTGCCAATAAATTGACTTTAAGTCAACTCTTTTCTTTCTACATTAATTCATTTTAACCTCTCATTCTCTTAGCTGTAATCCTTTTGTTGTCATAATATTCACCAGGTCTAGAAGGGTGAGAATGGGGTCGGACTGCGGAGAATATAAAAGACTCAGAATTTCGAATGATGAAAGTACAAACGTGAGTGCTCATGATGACTGAAATCATTTTATATGTGTTATGACCTTTCTTTATGATATTTCAACTTAAACATGTCCAACTTGAGTCATCCAGTAGTTATCTCTACTTATCCATGTTTTCATTGCGCGGGATCAGTGTAGAAGTTTTGTATAAATGTACCGCTATTGGTAGAGTTTTAAAGTTTCAAGAACTTTCCAAGACATGAGATGCGAATATACAAAAAAAGAAACATCGAGGGGAAAGCAAGATTGGATCTGATTGAAAAAAAGTTTTCCATTTTCTTTCGATGGTAGAAAATTGTGCTTTCCACATTGAATTGCATCTGCTGTTGATGATGATGTTGCGCTTTGCACTCCCTGTGACAAGAACCTTACATGTGTATCTAGATGCATCAAATTTTGCCAAAATGATAAATTTGTTGACACATTTTATCTTGTGAAAATTCAGCCCTGAGCTATGAACCAGGCAGAGTTCCACAACATAGGGCAATGTTTTATTTTAGGGTAGAACATTATAGGAGAAAGGAATACATATGTTGCATCTTGCATGCTGTAGATACAACACACATTTAAACCATGTACTATGCTATAAACATATTGCCTGCGGATATGGTTTATCTATAATATTTTGCCCCAATTTTCACTCATTATTTTCACGTACTTATATCTTGTTGTGTCTGTTGCTTCAGGGCCATGATAACAATCTTCAACGCGCAATTAGGATCTGCAAAGATGAAATCAGATCACAATATAGCACTTCATGTATATGGATATTCTCATAAAAAAACCATGAGCCCCCTTCTTCCACTGTTCATTTCTTCCTTGATAACCAACTGAATCAGTCTTAACTTGGTTTCTTTCTTTTCGGATAAACTAAGTAATGTCAAAACTTTTACGAGCAATTAGGTGACTTATTGAGCAATGACATTGCATATGCGAAGTGCACTCTAGATGCGGTGGGGAGGAAGTACAGAGGAAAGGTTATTTATGTACCTCAAGTCCTTCCCAAGAAGAGAAGATATGAGAATATGGTGCTTTGGAGTATATATATATATATATATATATATATATATATATGTGTGTGTGTGTGTGTGTGAATACATACGTATATATAAGGTAGTTAAAATCGGGAGCTTACAAAAGATCGAAAAGAATCATAAGATCGAAGATCGTAAGATCTTATCTATGATAAAAATATATAATTTAAAGACAATAAATATATTTGTTTATAAATTATCGTATTTGAATATTAAATTACATCTCACTGAATCATCTTTATTGATTCTTAAGAAAAATTATATCAAAATATTTTAAAAATAAAGAAAATATATTAAACTTTATCTAAATTAATTTTTATTATCATAAATATATTTTTAATTAATATTTAAATGATTATATTAAACATATGAGATCGGATAAAATCGTACACATAAGATCCTTAAAATAAAATTAAGATCGATAAATGACAGTAATCTTAAAATTTAGATCGAGATCTTGACTACCTAAGCATTATGCAGTATACACCGAGTAAATATGTTTGTAAGGCTAATTATACCGTTTGAAGTTTGGGAAACAGACTTTATAAGAGTTATATTTTTCAAGCTGAATTATTGAGACTCCCTAGACTTATGAATATATGAATTTGTATGGAAGAAGTGATCGTGTAATTACCTTGAGCGGTATGCATTTGTTACATTCAAGTGTTATTCTAAAAAACTTAACATAGGCAACTTAATTCTTAGGGATCTCCATGGCATGCAGAAAATAAATGTGCACATGTAATTTTTAACTCTACCAGTTACCTGTATCACACATTTCCCCCTTCCTAACAAAACTACTTCGAAAACACTTGACCTTAATTGTATAACTAGTCCTTGACCTTGTTAGCATGGAAAAGACATTGTCTACTGAATTGGTTAATCAATTGGATTCAATCAGTTCGGCCTCGATGAAATTGAATCAATTTTTTACTAAAATAATAATATTATGTTTTTTTAAAATAGTATAAATAAAAGTATAATAAAGATAAAATAAATAATCGAATAGTTGTATATTAATCATATCTTCAAATAATAGACATTGATAAAATATTTTTTTCAATATATATTTATTATAATTTTAAAGTAATTTTATTATTTCTAAATATGTTTTCTATTATAATAATTTAGTCATTGTCTATTAGAAATTTTGTGAATATTTTTTCATTTAGGTTTTTATCATTTTTTTCTTCTCAAATTTAAATTTTATTAATAATTTACTTTCTCATTCACTCTCCACAATTTATGTTATTTCCAAATTTCTTATACTTTCTATTATTCCACCTTTATTTCTTATTATATTTTTTACATTTTGTATTGTTTTTCATATAATCTTTTATTTTATTTTAAAGAAAAAATCAATTCATTCAAGTTATGTGCCCGACATTAAAAGTTATGTGCATGGAGATGTTAGTGTTGAAAATAAGTGAAAAAGATGGAACAAAATCAAACTTCGAAATACGACAAATCACTATCTAGAGAGTTATTTGCTCTCACACGAATTTCGTTATCGAGCTACAACAACAATAGCCCTAAGATACAATGAAATCTTAAGAGTCTGACGACTAAAAATATCGAAGAATTTACGATCTCTTATTCAATGAATTTGCAAAGTGAATGCAATTAACATCAAATTAAAAGAGGATTAGTATTTATAGATAATGAAAAGAGACAACCTTTCATGTGTAAGTACATACCTCTTGCCAAAGGATCCATTAAAAAATGCAACCTTACAATTAAGCTTTAGTTTTTTTCATTTCATTTCATTCAAACAAGCTTTAGTTTTTTTCACGTAGTTCGTTTGAAATTTGAAATCTACAAATTTTATCAGGTAACCCACCATAAAGTTTATATCGTTCATTGTGTGAATTCATCCTGATTTTTTTTAAAAAAAATAATTTTATGTTAAGTCGGACCTGAGCGACTATTGATTCGTAGTTATATCAGTCGAAGCCATATGTCCCATTTAAAAAACAAGAGTACGTATAGTTTATATGTGATTTGCGGATCAAAATCATGTAATACTAAACGGAGTTAATTTCCGCAAGGACATCAAACTACTCGGGTCCAACTTGATGATATTACATTAGAGGGGGTCGGTCTTGGATCGATGATGTCAGGTTTGTCGGAGTGAACCAAAAATATATATAGTAGACAGCCCCTCGGATTATAATTTCGTTAATTATGCACTGACTTTAAAATTTATCATGCAGAAGCGACATGATCAGTGTGTGGCATTTTTAATAACGACGGGCAGTTAAAAGAAGTTAATGCGCATTAAATGCATCGGCATCAGTTTTGGTGTGTGATTGCGCAAGCAACGTCTACTTTAATGCATCAGATCGATCGAATGTTAAGGAGCTTGTCTTCTTGCTCATAGATGAATCATGTTTAAGGGAATCAGATCAATTAGGAGATGCTTATGCTTTGGCACATTCGATTGGAATCTTACTTTTTTAACTCATATATATATACGTATTCATACAAAGTCCAGTCATTAACTAGCTAGTTAATGAGTTGCTAATCAGGCAGGAGAGTCAACTCCTTAATTAATTATATATAACACATCAGCTGGATGGCAAAGTCAGCGTATTTTTCATCCATAAGAGATATTAATGCTAATTACTTGATTTTTAGTCTCTTAAGTTGCATACCTTTGCTTGTCTGCAAGGTAGCTGCGTTATTTCTGCTCTCGGATTCCTAGCTGATCAATTAAGTTAAGCTGTTCCGAAGGTTATGTTGGAAACTAAGATGAATAAAGCAAACTTCCAAGTGAGATAAAGGATTTATTAAACTTCAAGTTAAAAGTGAAGATGCTATGTATCGAATTGTCTGAGTACTGCATGCATATTGCTTTTTCTGTAGGTCGCAAGGGAAACTTAATCATCTCCAAGTGAACTCATGAATGAGATGCCCACCTCTTAAGTCATTTCATAGCTCTAAAAACATCAATCTTTAACATAATTCAGTGAAGCTGCAATTTTTTAGGAAAGAATTAAAGACAACTAGCTTTTCAGATCTTTTTTATTTCTTCCTCAGTTTCCATCTTTTGCTTTGTTTTCATTCTCTTCAATCATCTTTGCGGGAGATCAAAGATCTGTAGGTATTCTATGATGCAATAATTTATTTTCTTTATTGTTATTATTACTTTTGTAATTAAAGATCTTAAACGATCTTCTCAAAAAGTATATATTTAATAACATACCTAATTGTTCTTAACATAATATTTATTGCCAATAGTGTAGGATTAAAGAAATAGCGGAATCAGGTAATTAAGAGCTTAATTAGTTCCCATCAAGTTGAGCAAGTTGCAATTTCTTTTAGTTACAGAACAAAGTAGTAATTAATTTTAATAAAAGAACAAAGCCAATAAATAAAACTAGCTAGGAGTTAAAAATAAGAAGCTAACATGAATGATGATTCAACTTAGCATGCGACCTACAACTTTATGCATGATGAATGAATTCAGGATGAAGGAGATTAATGCCTTGGATATGGACTATATATTGTCAAGCATGCATCTTGATTACATACATGCACTACATATTATATATATATATATATATATATATATATATATATATATATATATATATATATATATATGCGCGCAATCATAAATGAATTGATGTGCTAATCGATTAAAAAAGCTCATGGCATTAAAAGCCCTCAGAGTCTCTTCTCGAGAGAGTTAAAACTGTCGACATGTTAAGATAAGAACTTTATTAATTACACCAACATCAAAAGGGGTCTCAATTCCACGTGCTCTCGAGGCCGTGGAAGAAGCCAGAAAGAGACACCAAAACACCTCTATTTGTTACAGGAATCTTACAGACGACGTGGGAGTGCGACACTTCCGGCGACCCATTTGCCTCTCTCTCTCTCTCTCTCTCTCTCTCTCCCCCCCCACTTAAACACATTGATTCAATGCCAGCTAACAACCACGTACACAAAGGCATTAAGGCTTCATTGTTTTACTTACAGACATGCATTAATTGAACACTCCATATGGATCTCCATTAATTAGCTCTTTCCTAAGAGACTATATATATGCAGCTTCCTTAGCTTGCTACATGTATGAAAGGTGCAACTCCATTCCATGCACTAAGAACACTATTACCACTTCTTTTCTAGGATCAATCTGCTTCTTCCACCATCTCATGGCTCTGGCAAAAGATCGAAACCTAAAAGACATCCAAGCACGCATTAATTATTTCGGAGGAGGAGGCCCTTCTATGCTAGCTCTTGATCATGCCTCCTCTCTGGAGCTATTCGGCTACAAGGGCGCTGCTGGTCTTCACGCCAACTTGAGCATGCTTGACGATGGAGAAAGCTCGGAGTCACTCAGGAGCTACTCCAGCAGCCTCCTGCCCTTGCTCTCTGATCCGAGCAACTCCTCTAGCAGTGGCTACCCGTTCGTCGCTGTCCATTCGCCGCCGCCGCATGATGCAGGAACGGCTGGACAGTGGACAGCCGGCGGCTCCTCCTCGCTGCTTTGTTTCGATCAGGGTAGCGAGCGATTGCCCCATGCCGGCTACGTAAGCACCGATCATGAAGATGAATCCGCACTTTGGATCGATGCCATCGACCAGAATTATCAGATGAGTTACCTGCAGGATCAGACCAAGGGCGGCGCAACTGATCACCACTCCGGCAGGTTGATCCATGATCAGGGTTGCTTCGACATGGCAAGCGGCTTCGGCTTGTCGAGCGCTACCGCGAGGGATAAGCGATGCGGGGAGGACCGGTTCGGGTTGCTGTACTCGGGTGCAAGTGGAACCATCGTCGATCGATCAGTAGTTCAGGAAAGCAGTGCACAAGCGCAAGTCCTCCAAAAGCGTCCATGCACGGTACATAACGTTAATATCTTTCATGCATTTAGAACCAATTCCATGATAAAGTCCATATATACAGTGATTCTGATTATTACTTCTCCATTTCAGGATGGTGGCATGCAATTGCCGAGCCCCAAGAAACAGTGTGCTGCAAATAGAAAGAGCAAAGACAAGTCGAGTCCATCCAAGGATCCGCAAAGTCTCGCAGCAAAGGTATGCTAATAACATCTCCTTCTACTTCTTGCATCTGACTTCAATCAATTAAATCCATGAAATTATGTCTGTATCATCGTCTGAGGCATCAGACAGCAAAAGTTAAATAGTACCGACAAGTGCAAGCTTTACACATGTTCTCTGATCTTGCTGCAGAACCGAAGGGAGAGAATCAGCGAGAGGCTAAAGGTTTTGCAAGATCTTGTTCCCAACGGCACGAAGGTAACACCTGGTTATTGATTGGTGTGTTGTGATTCCATGATCTTCAACTTGCAATCATATTCTTACGGAATATTAACTTCTGCATGCATGCAGGTTGATCTGGTTACCATGTTAGAGAAAGCCATTACCTACGTCAAGTTTCTTCAGCTACAAGTGAAGGTGCCTAATCTACCAACTCTGATCTCATGCTTCTTCTTCTTGTTCGTCTGTTCTAGCTGTGCGTAGTGACCTTAAGTAAGTGTATATATCTGAATGCGTACAGGTTTTAGCGACCGACGAGTTTTGGCCAGCACAGGGGGGAAAAGCACCAGAGCTATCTCAAGTGAAGGAGGCCATGGACGCCATCTTATCTTCCCAAAGAGAGAGGACCCCGAGCTTAAAGAATTGAAACCCTTTATCAGAAAAAAAAAAGAAGGAAAACAAGTAGAAGAACAAGGAAATCGATTTGATTTCTTTCCTTAATTACTGCACTCCATGTTGATCTTTGGCCACCTTATGTAAGCTGTACTTAGTGTATGCTTCAGAAGAGAATTAAATAGTCCTTACTCTTTTTTCTTGAGAACATAAATATCGGTTCTGATTCTTAATCAAAGCCTACATATATGTGGCTGATAAAGTTGCTTAATATTTAATAATTTGCATTGACACAAAGTGCAAAATAAACTAGAAAAGTAGCAAGCAGCCACACGATCGAGAGATTAGTCTGAATTATATAACAAGTTGCGAAACGACAAGAGCTTAATTAAACAATTAATAACAAAGTAATTTATACATATAGGATTCATCTGATACATGTAGGTAGAAAAGTGCTTCGGAGTAGTATCTCTCGTAGGCGCATATATGCACCCTGCAGGATAAATATAATATGTGGTTTAGCCTCCTTCCTGGAAGTATATATATATCTACTTTTTCTTTGCTACATGTGATTGAGTGCACATATACGTGCAGACCTCTACTTTTTGATGGAGGATATCATATCGTACAATTGACTTTGTGTGATGGAACATTAATCAGAGTATATTGATGACTTCGGGCTTATATATCAAAATAATTATGTTATGGAATAAACTAATAATCTATATAAAGATATATATACCAGTATGTAAAAGTGTCAAATCAGTTTGAAAATAAAGTATATATGCATTGCATCTCATTTACTACGCACATTAGCTTCTCATGATCAAGATCCTTTTTATAACTCAGATTCGTATGAGAATTGCACGGCCTATGAAATAGAGAGTACATGAAAGATCATGGAACTTCTTTGGCCAACCGTGGACCAAGCATTGATCGTATGTATCCTCGCGTATATGTGTAATTATATAACAAAAATATATATATGCATGCATGAAAAGCTTGCAACTTTAGAGTTCCCTGTATTAATCACTGTATAGGTCTTGACTCTCTCATCCACCCCCATCTTTGTTACGTTCTTTGTTTGCAGCGCAGAGTTTTATGCCCCATCAATAATGTAGGAGGCGACTGTTGCATTGTCCCATTATTAAGATCTCTAACATGCACATAGAAATTTGTGGACATAAATTTCGGGAAATGCATGATGACTACAAGCCCTTCGCTTTGCCTCTCTCTCTCTCTCTCCGTTTGAAATGGATGAATTTGCTATCAACTTATGAAACAGCAGCAGGCTGTTTTCTAACCATTAATTAGTTTGTTTAATCTAGCTAGATTTGTTAAACCAAGTGTTCGACACGCATGAAGCTTTGTGCGATCAGACATTGAATTCAAGGAAAGCAGCTAAGTACATCATAATAGGGAAATAAGATTGGATAGAGAAAGAAGGATGGCAGAAGCTTCGACATGTTGCAAATTAAGTCTGTGACTGTGAGTTAAATCCTTGGCGTTAACTCATATCACATGCTATGATTAAGCTGCTGATTCCCCATCTCTCTCGTGGACAACATATTCCCAATGATCAAAACACAAAACCCTAAAAACATGCATGTATCCATTCACGGCTTCACTTGGCGAAGTACACGCCATTAATGATTGACTGCATCGTGCATGCATCCCTAAGCGGAATACATGTTTCTCCTGGGGAAATGGCTTGCCGAGAGTCACGTCCGCATGTAGCTCGCGGCCGTCCGATCCATATATCCGACGGTAGCCATCCGCCAGCAGTTGATATTGTCTGAGCTGCTGCCTGATCTCGATCGAGATGATCGGGAGAGCTCATAATTACCATTCACTATAATAATACTAGCACTTTGATTCTTAATTCTTTCCATTGATGGCCTCTCTTTTTCTATTGCACTTGCAGACGGCAATCTGGAAATGGATCATTTTTATAATCAGCATAGGAATCGGTGTTGCTTTAAGCAAATGAGTTAAGGGAGCTCGAAAGGTCATACACTTTTTTATGCTTAAGCATTGATGCCTAGTAATGTACGTGCATTAATTGCAGACCCTTGTTTGAACTGTGATCCCCTGGGTTCAATTAATTATTTAGTGCTAATGACACCAATATCATTGGTGTTTAATTAGTAATTTATAAACCAAATGTCGGCTCCTATAAATTAAAATACACAAGGACAAACAAATGATTAGGTTTCCAAGCATTTAATCACTGGTTAAGACTTAAGACAAGCTGTTAGTACTTCGATTACAATCTATAATTTAACCCTTGTCACATGCATTAAGAAACCTGAGTGGCTTAATTCAGAGAATTAACTACGTCCTCACATCACAGTTTGGAAAGGTAATCAAAGCTTAATTATGTGTCATTTAAAATCCTAAACTGATTTAGTTAATTATGTCCGGTGGCTTTGCTGATGGACTCGATTATGTCATTGTTGTCTTGGAATCATAAGATCCGGCCACACATACATATACACATACATACAATATATATATATATATATATATATATATATATATATATATATATATTTGTATGTGTATATGTATATAAATGTGTGTGTATGTAAGTATATGTATATATCACTGTTTTTTTCGATAAAGCATGTATTCTCTATTGATTACTTTTAGTTTAATGAAGTTATATATATGCATAATCCATCTTTATAATTAATATTTAAGCACAAGTTCCTCGATCCCATGGCGGATCTCTGTGAAAGAATATTAATGGCAACGAGACACTAATTAATGCTCTTCATTATATATATTGTTCATGTTTTCATGTATATGTCATTGTCATAATTACTCAAGCTGAAGTCAAACTTATTGTGTTTAATTGAACATGCCATGTTTTTCTCTGTGTAATAAAAAAAGAAAGCAACTGTGAAAAGGAAAAGAAAATGCTTCTAAGTTGCTTTTCCTGATCAGAATTAAAACGCCATTACTTATATTTATCAGCTTTGCGCAAGAGTACAATTTATAATCTTAGGCCATGGCGAGTTAAATTCGCATACCGTGGTATGCATGGAAACAAGTAGTTAAATCAGAAATTAATTACTTCATTAATTCATTCATTTGAGGGAGACTTCAAACTAATACATTGCATCGACAATTCAATTGCCATAGTGCGTTGTGTTTTAATTACTCTTTTTTTCTCTCTGTTGACATGTTTACGTACTTGTATAATATTATAATGATTAGCCAATTAACAAAGTGCAAACTAATTAGATCCCAATTAATGAGATGATCATATTGAGCACTGCACATATACACGCATTCATAGGTGTAACATTGTACCTAGATCCGTACTCTCTACTGTAGTAGATTAGGTATAAGATCGTATTGATATCTCTCTACTGTAGTAGAGATTAGGTATAAGATCGCATTGATATCTCTCTACTGTTCTTGTTTGCTTGAGATTGTTGATAAATAATGTTAATTCAAGGAAAACTGACAGCAATAAGTTGACATCAGCATTAATTCCACACAAGCATGTGGAGGACTCAAAATCTTTAATTATTAGACGTGAGCAAAATGTTATCACATGCCGAGTACTAAACAAAAATAAAAAAAAGTGGGCAATATATTAAGAGCCGCGACGTTCTCACTTTCTATTGGAAAATTATATAATATTAATCTAAAGAAAAAAGTTATTAATATATATTTTTTGGGGATCTCCGTCTAATTAAATTCCTCCTCATACTAATTAATTCAGACGACACGCGTAGAATACTTCTCGCACGTGCGACGACGTGGGAAGACTACACGAACTCGTGTCATAGAATAATCTGATGCATACGTGTCGACATCAGGAGCCATGACTTCGGTGTCTGCTGTTGGAAGCCAAACTGCAAATGAAGCCTTCATGCGGCATCGATTTTTTGGTACGTAGGTGAGTACGTGTTACGTGTGCATGAGTGTTCGCATAACTTAGGGGTCTTACTTCTTAGTTATCTTTAATCCTCGGCGTTATTTTTATGTCTACATGGATGTTATATCCGTATATGTAATAACACCTTAATTTGAAACAATATAAATGGAGAGTAATGAGAACTAACAATCGTGTATTGTTTTTTTTTTATTTATTTCAGTACTTAACTAATTCTCGATTGAAGTATTTAAAATGCCAATGATAAAGAATAATGCGATAAAGAAAGTAAGTCATATGTCAGGTAATGATCATGAGATTAACTTGTAAAAGGTTGTATGATAAAACAAGGGAAGTAACTTGTATAACTATGATATTATCAATGTTATGGTTTATGATGTTACGATATTATGTTCTCTTCTTACTATGCTAAGAATGCTTTAGGGTGTTCATGGGTCGGCTTGTATAACAAATTCGAGTCGACCCGACCAAATCTGATCAGCTCATGTCAAGTCCCCTTTGGGGGTCAAATTCGATCCAATTCGACCTGGTTCGGATCGAATTACTCGACCACTCATTTTTTTTATTTTTTCTTATTATTTTTATATTTATTTAATATAAAAATATTATTTATATTTATTTTAAAGCACAAAATAAGTTTTCTAACTATTTAAATATTATTTAAATATTTTATTTCATTTTTAAAAATTGTTTAAAGCAAATATAGGCCTAAGTTTAAATAAAAATATAAAAACATTAAAAAAATTTAAAGAATCAGATCATTCGATCAGGTCGGGTCAATTCGGATTGAAAAATTCTAACCCATACCCGACCCGACTCGACCCAAACTAGGTCGGGTCAGGTTGTCGGGTTCACCGGGACGACCCGACTTGGTGAACATCCCTAGAATGCTTAATGTGCTATTGTGTCATGTGACAACTGTGAGATAGCAATGCATGTTCTTGTTCTTTATGTTGAGTATAATTAATGAACATTATATAGCAGATCTTTATATACTCTAAATGGGAGGCTCTGCGTGTACTCAAATTAATTGAATGATGTTGGCAAGGCTTGACGAAAGGTTGCACATGGTTAGGTGGTCAATTAGTAGGATATTAAGTCGACATTAGAAGTTTCTAAGAAATTTTTTTAATATATATGAATAACTGTTGTGGTGTAATTATGACTTTTAATGTAAAGGTGTACGGTGGAGCACAACAAAGTCCACTCGACGTGGCATAGGATGAATTTCGAAATTCTACAATACTAGTTTTAAAATTTGATTACGAATTTAAGCCATGACTATCTTAAATGAAACTAAATTGTTGAGGTATATGGTATATAAGTATTTGATTATTGGATGATGTACGTGTGTACGCACGTATGAATAAATATTTAATACAATATATAGAATACATAAGAGTACTAGGGTTATATGCATGGTAAAAATATGGGGTGCACCACTCACAATGTTGGAGCCAGAATTTGCCATGAATATCAACATGAGTTGGGTGGAGTGGATTAGCAGCTCTCACCGCTTAAACAAAGGTTTCGAATTCGAACCGAGTGCAAAAAAATTTCGCTAAAAGCTTCACCTGTCATAGTCAGACATGTTGTCCGATGCGACATTAAAATAGTCGAGCTCGATGATGGATCGAGACTCTAATACGTGATCAGTGTGCATAACTCTTAGCGACAATTGAGTTGGATGATCGATGTCGCTTCTCGGACACTGGGATGGCAACAAAAAAAATCTGCCATGAGTGAGTGCACATTACAATATAGTATAATTAAATAATATGATGTAAAATTAAACACCAAAATAAATATTTCTTTACATAACGTTAAAAATATTTGGAATTGTTTTTCCAAGAATAAATTTAATAACTATAGTTCACTTTGTTGTCATCACAATCAACTAGCTAGGCGAATCTATTCTTCGCTTAAAAAAATGTCCATAATTTTAAGTACAATATAGATAATAAATGACGATGAATACTGAATTTCATATTTAAAAAATATCAACGACTTTAAGTCATTACGCATCTGAACTCCAAATAAGTTTACACGACACAATATATCCCATGTTTGTCCCATAAAACTACACGAGCCGCAGTTACGGATTGCTAAATTTTAGCGCCTCCTTCTTTCTTCCTGATCTGTTGATGACCGTTTTGCATGGAGAGCACGATAATGACCTCTAAATGCATGGAACATTTTTACTAATCCAATACTCGAATTTAATGGTGAAATATAAAACCTAAAATAATGCTAAAGTTCAATCCTCATAATCTGCCTCAAGCCGGCCAGATTATTTACCATTTGAACCCTGCTTTGCACAAGCTTCTGACTGAATATTTACCTGAAACAATGCGCCATGTCAAGAATCTGACCATTAAATTGTAGGCTCATTCGAAAATGTTTGTCTAAAAATTCAAGGCATACGATTCGGGACATCACAAATTAGTAGAATGATAGTCAATTGATTTTTTATACGATCATTCCGGATACTATGGTGACAATCGAAATAATATATTAGGTAAGTTAATTGAACTAGGATATGATAGGTCTCGAATTCAAACTCAGAAAATAGCTATTATCCATCTTCACAAGTACAAAAATGATGCAGTGTATCAGATCCGTATATCAGTACAATTCCATACTCTTAGAAAGACACAACGTGTTGGACTTTCAACTTCAAGTCTTAGTGGTCTTCACGTTTGGCCCTTTGATCAATCATTAACAACTATTCATGTCGGGAGTACTTCACAGTGACAGCAGTGACCCATGTGGCCATAACTGCGGCATGCAGATTCATCCCTGAAACTTCCCCCTCGACAGCGTTGATTGCAATGAATCACAGAACAAACTGACAATGATCGGCTTTGAACATCCCACAAATGTCAATAATGGAAGGAACTGCATCTCTTCGCATAGTAATTATGTAGCTACCGCAGGAGCGTCTGCAATCCAGGATGTTAAGACAACTAAAAAAATTCAATTCTAAAGTAAAAGTACAGAGTTGGCACATTATTTGTTTGTTTCAGTACTGAAGCCACAGTTTCAGACATGGCATATAGTTTGTTGCTTGGAACGCATAAAACAGATCGAGAGCTAATGATCAGGAAAGTTATACTGGGATGAGCTCGGGTTGGTTCTTCATGGGACACCATGATTGCTACTGAAGTTAATGTAGGAGCGGATGAATACCCAGCAATCTCCATTCAGATCTTGAGAGCAGTGTCCCACGTACCCTGCATGAAAAACCTCATTTACCGACGGGTCATTTCCGACGGGCGAAATTCTTCTAAAGTATCGAAGAAATTTTCGACGGATAAAATTATCCGTGACAATTATGGATGGAGAAGTTTTCGACGGTCGTGGCCATTTAAACTTAGGACAACTTATTAACCGTTCAAAAGTTTAGAGGGATGAACAACCGTCGAAACTTTAGATAGGTGTAACCATTGAAATAAGGTGGATAAGGGCGATTAGTTTTTCATGGCATTTATCGACGGCTGAGACCATCCAAATTTTTTACAGCTCTGTACCCATCGTTATTTCGACGGCTACAACCGTCGATAATGTAATTATAATATTAATATATTTACATTGTAGCTAACGTTCAATGTACACATTATTATTATTATTATTATTATTATTATTATTATTATTATAAATTGACGATAAATCTACTTAAAAAAGTAGTAAATTTATATATTCCTTAGACACGATAGATTCATCCGTATAAATGAGTTCACTTATTCTTTAAGTTAATGTTCCAATATCATCGTCATTCATATATATATATATATAAGTCAATTGTTATATGTCATATATATAAGTTCTTTCGTATATAAAAAGTTATACCACGATATATCATTTTTTACTTTTCAATTTACACAACGAAATGTCATCAAAGATTATCGGCATAAATAAAATTAAAGTTGAATTAATTAAGATTTCAACGATATATCTTGATATTGTAATAAATTGAGTTAATACTATATTTTAGTAATTTCACTTCCGACGGTCCTAATCATCAAAATATTGAATAATATATATTACACCTATTAAATTAATAGAAAATGGGTGTTGTGACGGCCAGGACCTCCAAAATTTTCACGCAGACCACTCGCTGGTTGTGGTTGTCCGCACACAATGAAAACTCGTTTACAAAAATGATTCCATGCTCCTAACAGAAGAGTTGAAGCTCAGTCTATCTTTACTAGCTTTCTTACAAACCAAGAATGCAAGAGTGATTGGTGAAGCTACTCCTTGCCGACATCCACTATCTCAAAAATTTGGAAGGCTGTTGTCAGGTTAATATGTTTCCAACTGCATTTCTTGGGAAGAATCTCAAGGACTCCAATAATAAAAACTTTATGACACGACAGGTCCTATTTCTACTGGCTGATAAATATAATACCCTAGGTTCCGAGGTTTCTTTTGGTCCATGCACTCGAAAACAAAATATCAAGGACCAACTCATAGAGTTTGGTTCAGATGGGAAGGTGATTGGTTCAGATGGGAAGGTGCTCTATACAGTTGAAGCCAGAGTACCATACATCAAAGTTCCAATATCAAAGAAATGTAACTTTATATATAAAAAAAATCAAGGGAAGAGAACCTACGGTAGAAGCCTTTCAAATGAGGATGCTGTGTTAGAGTTGGTGAATACTTCAGGACCCCTTGTTTTTCACACCGGGTTCGTCCACGTGAGCTTAGGGGAATCTGAGTATTACCCAATTAACAGTATTGCTGACGTACGAACGAAAGGAGGTTCGGGGGGCCCCGCCCCCCGACGGCGGTCCCGCTCGCCGGTGAGCGGGCAGGGATTCGGGAGCAGCGCCCCCGAAACTTAAACGGGTTTTGGGCTTTTGTTTAGCCGGCCCGTGTGGTTCGGATTAGGTTTTTTCTCTGTTTGTTTGGGTTTTAAACCCGGTTTGGAGAGGCTATTAATAGCCTAATTTCTGATGTAATTTGGTGTGGCGGCTGTAAACCTAAACGATATAATGGAACCTTTTTGCAGGACGTAGCCCTCATCTCAAGGGTGAACCTGGGTAAATTCGTGTGTCTCCTTTATTTTTCTGCAATCTCTCTACGATCTTCTCTCCTTGTTCTCGAATTTTCCCATCATGCTGACCACGAATAAGCTCGGTTACAACCTCCAGTTGAGGATTCTTTTATTAAATTGTGGCAAATGATTTTCCAAGAAACCCCTGCAATAAGTTAATTGTCTACTTATTCTCCGAATTAATTTCAACATCACTTGCAAACAAATTTACAAATAAGCAAAAGTGACTGAACTTTCAAGCAAAGATAAAGTTAGCAAATACAAGATCCAATCTAACAGGAACATCTACCAAAATGGGCATGTTCTGACTATAATAGACAATGTTGGCGTTTTGTTCTTATTTAAAACCTGTAATAACAGTACAAAGACGATCCCATGACCTCAACAGTAATCTATGCCTCCTAATAAACATGAGACTCCATAAACCTGCATAAAAAATATCTTTCATCAGTTAGATTTTCCACTCGTTGGTCAGTCGGAAAATTTGTTCATCTGTTTTATATGATGTTCAATAAGCAAGAACAGTGAATTAACATGGTTAACGAGTACAAGCAACACGAGTGATGCAAGCCATTAAAGCACTAGTGCAATTCAGCAATTTCATGTTAGGACATACATTAGAAAAACAAAGACTGGCATGACAAATTTTGGTAATCAAATATCACAAAGTGGTTTTGCCATTGTCAAGAATCGAGCTCCTGCATCGTTCCCTGGAAATCTGATCAGAGAGCAAAAAGAAGGATGCAGAAGTAACAAAGGAAAGGGAAAAGGGGAAAGCTGTAATGTTTGATTCAAAGTGGGAAAAATTATCTATTACAGCATATCCTAAAGCACCTATTTATACTATCATCTAATCTGATATAAAAGGAACTAACCGGATAAACCGGCATTACACAAAACAAAGGAACGTTACACGATAATTCTGAAACTATTCACTGCCGGAGATAAAGATGATGATCGGCGTCATGGCATGACTTCCAACAGCCATATTGTTTGAGTCATTAATTTCTTGCATCCCATGTACATGTTCTAATTCACCTGTGGTACGTAGCACTTAGCCGTAGAAAGATATTCTAATAGTCATATAAGTACATGTAAATGTAGAACAAGAATAAGCTTCTGAAATTTCTGTCTATAGATAATTAGTCTTTAGATATTCCTTATATTAGCTTTATTGTGCTTCTTTATTACTTGGTATTGGAATGTTTAGAACCTTCTAAATACCCTTATATGATTTCTTTAGAACTCATATTTGATTAATGAGTTATGTTTTTCATAAGAGGATAACTTAATTAGGGTTTACGAGTATCTAACTTAGAAGATCTCCATCAAAATGGGGATCAGGAGGTGCATGTACACGCAGCATTGTAAAACTACTCTAGAATAATACAATTAAATGCTAAAAAAACAATATGTAACTAGTAATTAAGACCAGCTTTTAAAAAAAAAACGTAAATGAGTTGAAATGTGCTTTCACTTGTTTTCATCTGCCAAACAACAGTATTATGCTATGAGGTCTCTTATCAGTGTGTGATGACATGTATCACCGCATAAAATATATTGTAACAAGTAGTGTATTAATAGAGTAGGAGTGCCAATAATCGTTCAAGTAATACAATAATAGAGTAGGAGTGCCAAAATCACGAGATAATTTAATTAGTCAAATCCCAAACTTAGGAGATAGACATGGTTTTAAAATATTTTTAAATAAAAATAAAATAAAGTTTTGATACAACACACGGAGATAGGATTAATAAAAAATAAAATAAAACTTACCAGTTATTTAACCCAATGATAATTTTAATCACCTTTTTAAACAGCATCAAATCTAATGATGGATTAGGAACTTCCTATAATATGATCCCTAAATAGGTGCAATCAATATTATCTTAATAACTACATCAAAATATGACGCTTAAGCAAGTCCACCCTATTTTAACTCCATTAAAAGATGCATTGATGATGTAATCCTTAAACTATTGGCCACTTAAAAAATTCCAATCAATAGACCACAAATTTTATAGCTTTCAAATGAGTAACTAGAATTAGGACAAACATTGTCAAGACTAATAACAAAAAATCCCTCTATCACAATCAAGATAATAAGAATTGACTACCCTAAAAAATTACTTTTTTAAAGTAACACTAAGCAATTGCTAATCAACACAAACATGCAGCATGCAATAGAGAAGCATTAAACTCAGCAATCATGTTCAAAAGAAATTATTAAAAAATAATGATTAAATCTAACAAAGGTTTCACAAATAGACACTAAAAAACTACTAATAATAATAATAATAATAATAATATTATTATTATTATTATTATTATTATTATTATTATAATAAAAAAGCGATCTTTTACATGTAGACAGTATTTTATAGGTTGTTGACCAAAGAAGCATTTCATGTAGACTCTCTACCAAGTGCATCACCACAAACCCTCCTTCATTAGATCGCCAAAACCTTTGCCTTAGCATCGTAAAATCTCAGGTGAAAAAGTTTGGGAAGTCTGGTCCTCAACACCTATATGTACAACTTTGAGGGGGTCTTATCTAACCCCGAAGAGATATAGTTTGAATTGAATTTAAATTGGGATCTAATGAGGTTTCTTACATCTAAAATTCATCTTTCCCTTTAAAATAAATCTAAAAATATGAAAAGTAATTTAAAATGATTTTTAATAAGATTAATCTGATCCTTAAAGAGTTTGGTGAAGTTTGGACTTCAACCAGGATAGAAATGGGCAGTTAATATGCAAAGTAGCCTAGCTATCGCAACCTTCGCCAGAAGTGTCATGACCTACAACCTATCCTTCAACAGCACATTTCAACCTTGGCTCAGACACATCATGCCACATGTCTTCAAATAAAGTTTGATCTTTCCACATCATGACTAGAAGATAAGATGTCGTACACGTGATACTACTATTTTGGATAAGTTCGAATTGTGTTTGTCACAAGCCTTCTCTACACTTCTGAACCTGGAACTTCGAGTTGGAATTTGAGTGGTTGTTGAGATCATGACCAAATGTTTCATCTCGCAAGTGCATATTGTATCCAAACACTCATTGCATCCATGCATGGCGTGGTTAGAAGCAAGTCCAACTGAAATTTGAACTCCAAAAATTTTAATTTATTCTATTAATTTGTATGCCATTAAAAGTCTGAAATATGCAAAATAACGACAACAACTAACTAGATCATACCCAAAGAAATTGAACAAGTAAACCCTAAAATGGATACATGTAATTCCAAAAATTATGAAAAATTACTAAAATACAATACTAAAATGTGTTTAATTTGTATGCATGATGTATGAACTTGAAGCCATCTCCCCAAATACTTTCCAAAATTAACTAAAAAGAAAATAAATTACTGAACAGGATACACAAATTATAAGTTCATTGATCATTATTCATGTGTCACTACGTGTGACAGTTATACACATTAGATATATAGCAACTAACCAAAGTTTTTTTAAGAAGTGAAAGGATAGCTACCGAGGTTGTAAATATCCTATTTTATTGAATTGATGAAAAAAGTTACAACTGGGACATTTTAGAGGGAAATCATTCCCCAACAACACCCTTAATCTTTTCCTCAAAAAACAACACCCTTAATCTCTAGCCTATATTTTAGCTAGGTTGTGGACCTGTGTAGTAACATTGTCCATGTAGCATCTTCCCCCTTGAATATAACATTCCCTTCAAACCAAATAGCACACGGTGCAGCAGTTGGAAGTACTCGTCTGTATCATGAGACAAACACCCTAACATCCAGGCAAAATCAAAGATTGGGATGAGGGAGCTAATAGCTCAAATTCAAATACCAAAGACAACATTGGGAGAGGGGTCAATGTTCTACGCCTTCGGTCAGATTGGTCATATTCTAATAGTTATAAACATAATTGCCCTCGAATAATAACAAATCTACATGAAACAGATAACAAGTATCAGCCTACAAGTATTGTTGAGATAAGTTTCTAGTTCAATGATGTTCATTTTACTCAAATCACAACTTAACTATAACCAAATATGCAAGTCACACATCAATTACAATAATTTAGCAGAATAGAAAAATAAAATAAATAAGGACCCTATACAAAACAAATAATATGGTTAACTTATCTGCTAATTCAATTGAAATTAAAAAAAGATGACTAAACCTTGCTTGGATTGAGAATCTCACCATATTGTACAAGATTGTCATCAAATCAAATGTCACAAACATATGTACTAGTCGTATTTCACACTATTTATGCTTAAAAGAAGGTCCTAAATGAGTTTAGCAAAAGATAAACAATTGAGTGACTCATCATACCTGATCCCTCAAATACTTCCTCCACAATCATAGTAGTTGACTATCAACCTCTAAAGATGCCAAACACCTCGAAGTGCCATTTATCTCGATCTACACAAAAACACATTAGGAACTACAAAATTTCATTAATGACTATTGATAATTTGAATACTCAAAATTGAAAAAAAAAACTAAACAATACCGACAGAGATCATTCAAAATAAAGATAATGCAATATCAGTGAATATACATGAATTTTACATTTCATTTAAAATAATGTACTATCACATAAATATTTATGGCTGTGAATAAAACTTATAAACAAGATAATAGTGATGTCCTTAAATCTTTTTTTCAAAGATATAACCAAAGGTTGAGCATGGAGCACACCATCTTGCAAAAAAGCTTGAATTCCTAATTTCCTGATGCATCAATCAACAAGCCATACATAACCATGCAATGAAATGAATAAATGAATTTCTGAACAATATTGTCAAACAAGTAAAGGTAGGGATGGACATAGAAAGTCCAATTCCACCAAGGTTTTTTAACTACAAAGTAAGAAAATACACAAATATAGGATATCAGTGCTAAGATGCACTCACATTTGAACTTATACGCACAAAATGTGTTATTCCATAATTTACATGAGGCATAAAATTGTAATTCGTTGACAATATATTCCTTAGATTTGAAAAATCAACACATCAACAAATTCATAGTAACAAAAGAAATTAGTAATTGCATTTTCATAAGAAAACACATTAAATATAGTCAAGCAGAGAACGGGTCACAAATTCATAGAATTTGCCTCACCTTGATCCCAGGAAGAGTTGCGGCTCCTTGTTCGCGAGTAAGGGAAGTCCTAAGGGACCCTGTCACCTGTCTCTTAGGGCGGCCCCCCTACACGCGCAACGTGCCGCGTGCGCGCGCGAGAGAGAACCTATTAAAAGAATAGCATAGCAGCAAGAGCAAGGTCGACAACAAACGACGGCGGTGGCAGGACGTGAGCAACAATCTTGATAGCGAATATCGATGGCGAGCGGAAACAACAAGGTCATATATTACAAAAGAAAATGGCCTGAATGGCTCCTTTGTAATTTTTTCAACATTTTCTACAATGTGTTTGCTTAAGTTTGTTTATTTATAACGTATAGTTTTTTAAGTGCTTAAATATATCTTAAATTATATTGTAACTATAAAGAATTAACTACTTCAACTATTTTAAATTTTGTATTAACTTTTATATTTTAGCTATAATGTTAAATATTTGAAAGTATAAATAAATATAGTTGTGTTTTAAAAGTATAAATACATATATTAAAAAATTTAACCCAATTTGGAATTGTCAAGTATTTTGTCAATGCAATATTATTAAAAGAAATAATATGTAAGTCATGTTACGACAATTATAAATTTGTTAACATTTTTAGAAACTAAACATGCATGTTGAGCTGGAATGTGATGGTGGATTTTTTATCCCATGCATTAGATTTCATATGGAATGAGACGTGTTTCTTTTCATTTTTCTATGAATGTTAGATGCATTGATCATGTATGCCACCAATTATGAACTTTAATGTGGTAGAGAACAAGTTATATAAATGCTATATTAGTCGAAAAATAGAATGCATCAAGTGGTGATGACAAACTATCATGTTTCAGCCAATTCATTACTATCATATCGTACTACGTCACGACTATAGCATGCCAATTACGAATGTAGTGTGAAACATCATAAATGTATTGTACTATTAGAAAACTACGATCAAACCATAGCCGGACCCTCTCCGGTCGTAGTTCACCTGTTCAAATCATCGCGCATGTCCTAAAAAAAGATATGGTCAGTCATAGTCGCACCATTACGATTGTCATGCACCCAATTCGACCATAACGGTCGGGCAAAGCTAAAGTTTCTTAAATCCATTTTTATTATAGGGCACCATTATTGTCACTCCAAAAAATATTATTGTCACTTTATTTTATCTCACGATGGTGAAAATGGCTAACACTTTCAACACTCACATGATGGAGTGACAATAATGTGTTTTGAGGTGACAATAGTGATGCTATTATGTTATGTTGTACGGATATTTATGATATAGTTTATTATGCCACCTTTTAATGTTATTATTTTAATACATATGTCATCTCATGTTATGCTATACCATGTTATGTTATAAATGATCTATGTCATTGTTTTAATCGTATTACATGCAAAGTAATAAGGTTAAAATCAATAGTTATATTGAATGAATGGTTCTCGTTGTTACTTATAGTATTGGATTCGGATGCGAGTTAAATGAATGCAAGTGTGACCTGACCTAACTTGCCATACCGGCATCGAGACAAACCAAATACCACACTTGATAGAATTGCTCATTAAAAATTGATTGTCTAATAATTATTTAAGTGACTAAGAAGTTAAACATAGTAATTTCAATTGAATCGAATTCAGTATCTTGAACATATTGAAACACCTATTAATTGGACACTTAGATTGACATATGACCGATGTTCTAAGCCCAATAAATTGAATTGACATTAAATATAAATAATACTCTTATTTTTAGTTGGAATGCTTATATCTCATCAAGGTGGGATTTATCTTTACCTACTTGTTTAATTGTTTCTTTAGTGATTGGATTATAGATTGTTTAATTATTTTGTTTGTTACGTACAACTAATGAAAGGTGGACCCCCCTACAATTGAGTTCATGCAAGGATGAAGGGTAATATGTACCACCGGAGAGCTCATGATGGTGTGTTACATGATATTGATCAACGTATTGGGTCCTTTCATTTTTCCATTTATTATGACCATGTATTAGCCCATAAGCTTGTAGCTATGAACTTATGTTGTTATCTCCTGTTTTCGTTTACGATGAACATTATGAATCTTGTTATCTTATGTGACTTCGGGTCTTATGTTGCCATTGGGCCTTCAACCATGATGTATGCTATTATTATTATGCTTCTGAATGCATCTTATGTTGTTTCTCCTACTATTGTATTCTTGTATCTCGATATTATTATATTATGCACTTCATTGTCCATCACGTGATGTGGTTCGAGATATGCTTGTGGCATATGTCGTGGGGCAAATTTTGGAGTTTACATCCATGATCTCTTTTTAAAGATATTCATGGTTCAAAACAAACAAAAGAGTTGTTAGCACAAAGAACTCAAATGACTAATTATTACATTGGAATCAAGCAAGATCAATTTTCAATGATGACAAATATCATAGAAGAGTCAAATATAATCCAATTTATATAAGAAATAAGTCATCCTCCATTTGATGCATAGAATCCAAAAGATGGCCAAAAAGAAAGAATCATACCAAGAAGAGTACAAAATAGGAAAATTGCAAGTGTTGGGGGAGATCGACCAAATGGAACATATGATAGCAGAGGTGGCACTTTAGGATATGGCGACGGGGTGCCTCCAATCCTAGGGAAAGGAAAGAGCTCTTATTTGTGCACTTTATTGCGGCATGCCCATGGGTTCAAGGTTTTGATGATATCTAATTTTAACTATTTTTCCTAAAATTGCTATCCTTTGTGTGTGTATATGAAGTAGGGGTGAAAGTGATTAGTATGGAATTATTTTTTTGGCTTATTTTTTGGGTCATTTAGAAAAAATCTCAAATTGTTTAGAAAAACGAAAAATCATCTCCTAGTGTGTCATTTGAAGTAATTTTTGCACTTTGATTTTGATATAATAATATTTTAAAACTTCACATGGTTTAATAAAATTATTATGAATATATTTAATATCATGAGCAAATGTGCCCAACTTAACAATAAATTTTGAAATATATTAAAAGAGTGTTTCTGTACTAGATGAGTATTAAGTCATACAAAATTATTATAATAATACTAAAATCAATTATGACTCAGATTAAAGATAAAGTATTTGCAGATATGGAAGGAATTAAATTATTTTGTAGAGTACTAATTTGAGTGGGATAATTTTGATTTATTAAAAAAATATTTTAAAATTTATTCAACTCTTAATGCTTTTTAAAAAAATTTCAATCTTTTTTTGGCATCGGGTGATTTTTCTTATACTCCTAAAGTTAAAGAAATAAATAAATAAATTCTATTTTTTATTAATTCTTTTTTTCATAGAAACATTTTTCATCAATAGAAAACAATACATGCAATACTTAAATATATAGAAAATCGTGATTCAAGTTCAAAACCAGATTCAATTTTTTTAAAATAAAAAATCACTCTAAAATTATTTAGGAAAAGGAAAAACAACACTTTAGTGAGTCGAGTTTTGGAATGATTTTTTTTTTGCGGACCCTACTTTACTATCATAATATCTTATAAATTAGATAATAAATTAAGGTTAATATAATTATATTTAATCTTATAACTGAATACAAAATATAGCACACGTTTTTTAAAGATGCCAAATAAGAGTTCCATAGAGGAACATTAAATTATAAAAATGTTATATAAATAATAAAAAAATTTTTGTGACCTATTAACTGAAATAATAAGTTATGTTATATAAACGCATTCCAAGGGATCTTATGTTTTTTCAGGTGGAGCTCTAATTTAAGTGGATTATTTTTTTTGCATTAAACACAAACTTTAAATGTATCAAGGTTCTTAGTTTTTTCATAGTTTTGTTTTCTAGAATCAAATAGATTTATTGAGTTGGTGAACTGTTTTTTATACCCCTAAGAATTTGTTTGGTTCAAATATCATTAAGAAAAAGAGAATATTATAGAAACAAAATTATGAGAAGAAAAATATAGCAAAGGAGGATATTTTTTATCTTATTTAGATGAAATAAATAAGGAAAGAAAAAATATAACATTTTAAGTGATAATTTTATATTTTAATTATACATAATTACATTATAATTAATTATTTCCTATATTTTCACCTCATTTTAAATTGAAAGAAAAATAAAATTTATGGACAAAACAAAAAGAAAAGAAATTGAATTCTCCGACTTTGGAATGAATTCAAAGCATGTCTCTGTATCCTCCCTCCCCTCACGATTTTGCTAAAAAATATGACTAATCATGCATGTATATTTGATATCTCTATTGTGACATGTGCATATGATACTAATTCAAAACATGTTGTATTCTTACTCCCTACACCGAATTGATCATTTTTGTTAGAGTGCATATAAAGATACAATAGGCATACTTTATATTAGTCACACATACAAAAGAAATATTAAACATATATGAAAGAATTATTTTGACTTGTGAGGATGCATTTTAATAACTCTACAAACTAAGGATCAAAAAGAGCAATATGCCAATATCCTATATAAGTGTAAGAATGTTATAATTGAAACCAAATTAATCCAATTCCAAGGTCGAAACAAATTTCTCTCAATAATAGTGTTTTAACAATTTGATATTACAATCTCATTCTATTAAATTGAGATAAACATGGCAATAATAAATATCTATTACAACTTCAAAGAACTTACAATTTTCAACCAAAGAGATGGATTGATAGAAAGTAGAGAAGAAAATAGGAAAAGATGATAAGATAAAATAATTCATTTTAACTTTTTAAAAATTTTACCCAGATACAAATGGAATGAAGATTTAAATATTTTGTAACATTTTTTTGGATCTTTCTTGCCTGATGATATATGATAATAAAGTTTGGAAATATGACCATTAATTGCCACATTGTCATTGATGTTATACAGTTAGGCGCCTAAAACATTGTTCAATACGTCAAACTAAACAAAAGGAAACCCATCTACAGAAAGAGGTCCTCTCTTTCTCCCTCCCTCCCTCCCTCCCTCCAATCCATTTGTATTCCAGAACAAATTTTGCAGATCATCATGCTTGGTTTAGGTTTCTTTCTGAACACTACAAAGAACTGCTATGTTACATTGGTACCACCAACCCCTACGGCTATAACCTATAGAATACAACATCTTGTGTAAATAATCATCAGATGGATTGTCAGAGCTGCCTGTTGGATAGCAGTGACATCAACAATACGTGAACAACATCACCACTCTTTTGCCTTCAAGAAATTTTTTTGAGGTGCTTTCAAGAATTTACACCATCGACAGCAGTGGCTGCCAACTCGACCAACTTCTCAAGGTTGATTTCAGTTGACCGGAACATAAACTTATAGCCACTCTGAATCCATGAATTTATGCACATGACCACTTGCATGCTGCCGAATGACAAGCAAAAGTGCTGCTTGTGTATGTCAGCACCTTTATTGGTAAACAGCTCATCAGGATCGACAGAGGTTCCCTGAACAGCCAGAAAGTCACGAGCCATCACAGAAAGCCGTGGATATCGTATACTATTAGCCTTCCACCAATCTAAAACATTTGTCGCGATCGGTACGGGAGGCTCCGCTAGATATTGTGTCAGCTCATCTGTAGAAGCAATTGCACTCGTTCGCCGCCTCTTTCTTGCAATCTCTTCGGCAAATGAGACAACACTGGCATCTTCGTTGGAATCTAGCGTTCCAAAACCATTATTCAACCCTTGAAATTGGCTATTAGAATAGTGTCCCTTGAAATAGCTCCTTGCCTCTTCTAAATTTTTATCAGATGAAAGGCTTTCAGGAATAAGCTCCTTCTTAATCCTTGGATCAAGAACCGCTGCCATGAAGGTGAAGAAGTTGAAAACTTGAGTGCTAAAGCTTCTGGCTTTCTTTGACATCTCTTCAGCCACACTCTTGAGCCATTCATGACGGCAAGTTTCCCTGCAAGAGCTAATCAACTCAAAGACATGGTCCATGAAGAATAGCACTAGACCAACGGTAGTAATTCTGCAAGTGCTGAGGTTAGTTGTGATCTTGTAGAAAGGTTCTAGATAAGGGTGCAAAATGTTAACAAGAGACTTCTCTGCAGAGCTCAGCAACAGCTTTCTACTTTCGAAGATTTCTTCATATTTCCTAATAGAGTTATCTATTGCATTAGGAGCCTGCATGTTTAAGAGCAAAACTGATGATAAGTATAAGCAAATATTATAGCTATGACAAACTAGCAATGAAATAATACCTTCCGCACGATATCAAGCATTGTGTAATCACCATTCCAACTTTTTGAAGTATCAAGAGGAAACTTCCATGAACCTTCTTGATAAAAAGCACAAAATTGCTTAAAATCCTCAGCAACTTCAGGATGTGAATTCAGTTGACGCACAAACTCTCGAGCCTTTGATAATATTGACGTTGGCGTTCGCAGGCCATCTTCTATTATTAGATTCAAGGTTCGTGCAGCACAGGGCATGTAGCAGAAAGGCACATTCCGGGCATCCATTTCCTCTTTTAATAACCGACAGGCATGGCTGGCTTGTGGGCTGTTATCATTTGTACAACATAGGATCTTCTTATCAACATTAAATGCTGCAAGGACTTTCATAAGGGCATGCAAGATCTCTGAACCAGTGCATGGAAACGGAATATGACAGACATCAAGAAGAACCTTGTGCAGGGACCAGTCATCATCAATCCAATGACATTTGACAGACATATAAAATACTTGTTCATAAGAAGTCCAAAAGTCAAGAGTAATAGAAACCTTGGAATTCACATTCTCAAGTGACGCTCGTATATCCTCTCGCATACTTTGAAAGATCTCCAGAATCACTGCTTGAACTTTTTCTTTAGGCCATATTTTCACTGTTGGATTCAGAAACTTGAATGAGCTCAGTAGAACCTCATCCTCAAAGGCAGAAGGAGGAATACTAGCTCTAATGAACCACTTAAGAAGCAGCCAGTTCAAATGATCAAGATCTACTGCAGGTTTAGCTTGTGGTTGAACCTTCTTGCTGCAAGCAGCAGGCTGTTGTTGCAGTAGTGGCGTGACTGGTGTCTGTTGTGCCTGTTGGTCTGCATCACCAAGCTTAGCATAATCCGGATGACGATGATTGAGATGTCTACCCAGATTGCCTTCATATAACACCAAATTTTACATCATAATCAGACTAACTATAACTGCAATTGTCAAAGAAGAGATAAATTACTGATTATATTGAAATTTCTAAAGGAAGATGGGATTAGGTCCTGCTTGAGTACATTGGAAAGTTTTACAAGATCATTCAAAATCTTTGTAAGGAACTTTACAATGGATTAATAAACAATGGAAAAAAAATTGCACTAGGTGCTTGGATGCACCTAGTGCAATTCTTCAAATATCCAGTAAATTTGCACAAATTAACGTTCTACAGAAACTATAATATTATAATTATTGGAAAATTGTTATAAGATAAAATGGCATACCATAAACTGAGCAAATTAAGAAAACGGTTTTAATTAGGTGTTTGGATATACTTATTTGATCTTTTTACATGAAAAATAATACTTTAAAATATATATAAACCATATTTTATAATATAATATAAATTTGTAAAAAAATGTATACATGGTTTTTTTAAGTAATATATATAATTTTTACTGTTTCAAATGTATATACCTTTTAAGAAATTTTGACATATATAAGTTTAAAAGAATCCTATGACTAAATAATAAAAAAGAAAAAAGCACATGAAACAGAAGAAAAAAACTCATTGGTGCATGGGTGCAGCGCTCTAGGCGAAGGATTCTTATTGGATAAAAATATATTATGATGTTATATATTATGATGTTATATATATTGTACTATTTAAATTATCCATTACATAATTAAGAATACAATAACAACAACAACAAAGCCTTATCCCACTAGGTGGGGTCGGCCATTCCGTTCTATTAGTAACCCATTACATAATTAAGAATATTATAAAGAAATAGTAAATTAAACAAAAAAATATAAATATAAATTAATGTTATACCAAAACTAAAAACATAGAAAAGATGTTATAGCAATAGTTATAATAAAATTATACAACATATTCTTTTGCCAATAAAATATTGTAACATAATAAAAGATTTTATATTATATAAATTTTAATATTATAATATATTACATTTTGGTTGCTACTCTCACCCATTAGGTGTTCATAAAATATATACAATAAGATATATGCTAATAAATAAGTCAACGCATTCAGGTTGATCACGTGTACCAAGGAACACCTTTTAGATAGGCAATACTGATGAAATTTTGGAGATCCAACCAAATAATATACTACGCAAGTAATCTATTATGTTGGTTTTTAAATGTCCAATTTAGTTGCCGAATGCAGATTTCTAAAATTTTCCATTGACAAATAAAAAAACTAGGAATTGGATAAATGAAAGAAATTATAACATTTCCAAAGAGTCCCAAGTCTATGGAAAACATTCACTAGAGGAAGGAAGTTCTATCTATGAAAAAGAAAATATATGCGTTACAGAAGATTGGCAAATGCTCTAATAATATGCATTTTGAAAATAATGGCTGTTACCAGTTGCAGTAACAATAGAGTAACTTTGCTTGCAAAACTTGCATCTACGGCTCTTTCCATCAGGAGCTGTTTCAAAATATTTGAGATAGAGCGAGGTCATTGACTTCCTTCTTGGCTTTGCTGTGGAAGGCCCATTTCCTTTGTCTGGAGAATTTAGCCCTCCTTCTGTAGCTTCCAGAGGTACAAGTGCCATGTCCATCAAACCTTTTGTTTCCATATCTAAAAGAAGTACATATCAGTAAAAAGCTCAATCCTGTCGGGAAAAAATCAAGAAAATTTAGATGCTTAGCTTTATCTGAAAACCATAGATATTTTTTCCCTCAAAACAGCATTGTGCTTGTTCTTATTTCAGTCACAAATGAATATGTAAAGACGTTTTAGATCATGGCCTTCCAGACAATCGAGTAACTTCCTATAGAACTCCTAAAGCTCACAGTGAACCTTAAAACTACTGTATGAAGGATAGGGGAATGATAAACTTCGTTTGTTGTATCTCAAATAGATCATACAAGCTGATGTCAGACATAAGTTTGAACCAAAGGCCATGAACATATCAAAGTCCTGAACATGTATCATAATGTGATAGCTGTGACGCTGCCGAAAATGTAGGCACAAACTTCCACGTAAATATGAGGCCACCAGATATTGATACCAAGGCCGTATTTAGTAGATGAATAAATAGAGTCTTATTCACATTAATTATATCAAACACACAAAAAAATAAATTAGAACAGTAATTCAGTCAACACCCAAAAAGGTGTGTTAATCCAGTTTTAGTATTCTTCTTAACAGCATAAATTACTAATCTAAAGCTTTCGTCTCTTTTTTATTCTAATATGATTCTACTTGTTCTTCCAACCAAACACAAATAAAAAATATATCCTTTATGAATACTAAACCTATTTTATTCGTGTCAACATTTTGTGAATAATAAACCCTAAACCAAACACCCAAGTAACCAACAGACATAATCCCTGATGGATGGTGAACAAAAAACTTCTTTGTAAAAGGTACTATGAGATATTGAACTATTCCAAACCATGTTTTTGACAGAAGAACCAATCTAACATCCAAATGGCCAAATTTTGATATAGAGGTCGTCACTAAGCTTCTCACAAACATATTAATAAGAAACAAACGTTTGAAAAATGCTATCTAGTTACAAAATCTGACAATACCCTAAGGGAATACGAAATGGAAACTAACACAAAATTACCTTTCATACCTTTAAAATTGTTATGCCACTCCATTGGATATATGGATCTTAAAAGGAAGCATCTGCATGACAAGTGAAATTTGCATGGTAATGCCAATGAAGGAAGCAAATGATAACATTAAATGGAACCTCTTAGTTATATCCAGAACAAGAATTTAAACAAACGGAACTAAACCAAATACACAGAATCCAATTAAAAATTGCAAGGGAGCATAAGGTTCCAGTATCAGTAAACAAGGTCACTGAAAAAACCTTGAAATGGAAGAATTAGTAGAGAACTAAGTAACGCAACTAGTGACCCCTAAAACAAACAGCGCCGCCACTAGTATCAACTCAACGGGTAACATAACAAGTCCAAATTAGCAAAGTTGTGAACTTTTTACATGGAGGTTGCATATTTAAGCTTAAACCAAAGCTCAAACAGTAGCTTGCATGTTTGTTTTCTTTCTTTTGCAAAAATGGAAATACTAAATTAGAACCACTGGATATTAATGCGAGAGAGAACAATGATTTTAAGTTTTTACCATAAAATTCATAGCAAATCCGCAAAGATTTCAACATTTCCCTCCGATCCGAATCCAGAGCGACGGATTTCGTGCCTCCAACCATAAAACTCAGAGAGACCAGAGCATTAGGGTTTCGGAAACGACGACCTTTCCCGCCATCTCATCCGACGGTCGGAATACCGAGCGGAAGGCGGGGACGGCGCCCCGGCGAGAGGAGGGACCAAGCGAGCCGACCGGAGCCAGAAATCGAGCCGGATCGCAGCCGGATCTTTCTCTCTCCTCTCTCTCGGCAAGCCAGAGCTCCGATCCAGTCGGAGCTTTGGACGCGTCTTTCTCTCTCTTTTTCACGCCGTCCGCTCAGCTGTTTACGGCCCTCTCTCACTCTCTCTCTGTCTCTCTCTCTCTGTACGATTGATCGGCTCCTATTGGTGAACGGCTCGGCTCGCACGTAGCTTCGGCTATTTTATTGTCCGAATTATAAAAACGTAGTAATTTACTAACAAAAGGTCAAATGTAAAAATACAAATGGACTACCAAAAATGTCATGCTCTAATTTGATCATTCCATTAATCTTATCAAATATTTTCAAATTCAATATTATATAATATAAATCACAATATGATATTTTAGTTATAAATATTAAATATAATAATGATAGAACATTGAACTTTAAATAATGATAGATAATAATATATGATATTAGTTTAGTTTGGATAAATTAAATTCAATTTTGATGAAAGATATTGTAATAGTAAACTTGGAAGATAATATTGAACAATTTGGATAGTTTTAGGGTTAACATAAGTGAGAACTGAGAATAACGTATAAGAGAAAAAAAATAAAAAATTCAAATTTAGTTTAGATATTTTATGTTTACTTTTATTTCTCTATTTCAATAAAAGGACTTGAACTATTATTTATTAACCTGTAGATGATCTAGATCCAATATATATTATACATTTAATATTCTATAAATAAGATTGAACTTTCTCTTCGTAGGATCGTGTACTCAAATTAAGATCATGCATGACAACCATGAATGTAAAAAACACAAGAAAAAAGTTTGAGTATATAAGAAAGAAGTATTGACAAATAATAAATATGCAGCTACATGGAAATATTGATAGAATAATTCAAATTTTCAAACTTTTGTTGTATTAACTAATTATAAGCTGTTTAAATTATATTACAAATGAAAGTGAATTTGCACGAAAAATCAGATTACCTATAATTTGTCGAGAACTAGACAAGAAAAAAAATGAGACTTCCTCCCATAATTTTTTGGGTGAACAAAATCACTAGAGAAAACAAAAGTAACTCAAAATCTTTAAAAAAATATATACTTAGGAACTTCTAATATTAGGCAGAGCATGGGCCAACACGACTGCCTGTCTTGGACAAAACATTTATTATTTGAAATGAGTCGGAACAAGTTTGGATCCGATTGCTAAAATTTTAGTTTATTCCAAATCGAGATCGAATTTAGCTTCAAAAAAATCCAATTTTATTCTTGAACAAACAATTTAATATTACGATATATATACATATCACGTATTAAGCATACATTATTTAAATATTATATTCTATATTTTTTTAGCATATAATGGTTTCATTGATAATAAATCATAAAATAATAGGTTAAAATTAACAATAACTAAGATTATAATGTTTACTTAAAAATATTTTAGTATACAAAAAGAAGGAAATAGGATAATCACATCTTCCAGTCTATTTTTTTATCAATACTTATCCCAAATCCAATGGACCAATAATAAGATTAGGTCCACGTCTCAAAAACTCGGCCGAACTCGATTTGCTTTATAATGGTTTAAATTTTTCTAAAGTTCCACCCATGCCATGAGCCCAGATTATTTGGATTTCACACGTATTCCAACAATGAAAAATTTGACCCAAGTAGAAATTTTTTAATCATCATATTAATTACAGAATAAGTCGTTATTACTATATTTTTTTAAACTTTAAATTAATTAGACGTTAATAATTTAATATATTGAAAATCTCCCGTAAATTTAGGTCGATACTAAAAAAGTGAAATTCTTATAGGAGTATGATAAGTTTAATTGAGAAATATATTTGATAGGAATCAAACGGTTTACTTCTTGATTTCGTATTAACTTGGTAAATGATTTATTTAACTAAAATTGCAGATGGTAAGTCAGTTTTGAATACGGAAATTAGCAGCCACGGATAAATAGCATGAACTATGGCAGAAGCAAAAGTTTCATTTCCAGTTCATTCTTCACTTTTATAAACATCGCACTTCTCTGAATTTTAATTACTCGAAAGAATTATATGTTAAATACAATGATCTCATCATGATCACGAACTGCTTCCTCTCGACTACAACAAAATGGAGAGGAAATTAAGAAGAAGAAATTAAGCGCTGCACGCGCGCATTCAGATTTCAGACCAATCCGATCGTGGACAATATCTATCGACCTAACTCCGTCAACAAGCCGCAATTGGTGACAAGGACTTTGGAGTACGGCCTGTTGAACCCTCTCTCTGCAACCACGGCTCTCTTGTCGCCTATCAGCTTCGCCACCCTGCATCGCGTATCCAAGCACCCAACTCGTTAGATTCGCCGACAATATCTTATTAGCTCGATTGGATACGCAATGAATCCTAAAAATAAACGATATGTAGTTGTCGATTATGAGCAGTCATATGTGCACCTGAAATAAGGGGAGCTCGTGTTCTCCTTCACGGTCTTCACCTGCGAGATCCTCTTCACGACGTCCATCCCGTCCAGCACCCTCCCGACCACCAGCGCCGACGCGTCGAGCTCCGGCGAGTCCTTCACGGATATCACGAACTCCGTCCCGTTCGGGGCCGCTCTCACCTCTTCCTGGTCGATCTCCAGCTTTCCCCCCCTAGCGACAAGCTTGATTTTCGGCGGCGGCTTCGTCGGGTCCCGGACGATGATGCCGAGCGACCCCGCCGCGTTCCTCGTCCCCCCCGGCGGGCACCTCCGCTGCGTCGCCTCCCACTCCGACTCCAAGCTGTCCGCTGCCAAGTCGCCGCCCCGGCTCTTGGCGATCTCGGCGTCGACGCCGTAGGACCTCACCCCGCCGTGCTGCACGTAGTTCTCCACTATCTTGACGAACTCCTTCCTCCTGTAGCTGACGCCGGCGGCGCCCGACACCATGGAGGCGAACCTGGACGACCCGAGCGGGACGGCGCCGCCGTAGAGCCCGACGACTATCCTCCCCGCCGGTTCCCCATTGATGGATATGTCCAAGAACGCTTTCTCGGTCACCTGTGGGTCGGCGCCGCAGTCGCCGCCATTAATGGCAGCTTCCGGCTGATCGGATGGCTTGCTGACGTCGTCGGCATTGGCTCGAGGAGGCCGGAAGAAGAAGGTGTGCAGGAAGAGGGACAGCGAGGAAGCGGCCGTGACGGCGAGGTCTCTTCGTGAGACCGCGCACCGTGCAAGAGGAGGACGAGAGCTGTGGATAATCTGAGACTGTGCGTGACGAGCAGGTGGTGGTGCTCCGAGGTGAAATATTTTGGGCGGTGGATTCAGGGACTGCAAGAACTGCGTCATGGTTTCACTGCTTCAGATCAGTGCTCGAATAATTAGCCTTTTTTAATTCAGCTCCACTTTTTGTCATCGTCAGCTGCTTGGTTTGGTTTGCAAATTGCAGTGGAATGGGGAGTGTTCCGTATGTGGTATGCTTCTCTGGTTGCGAGGATTGTGTGGATAAGGAAAGATAAGGAGCGAATCCATTCATATCGTGGAGTGGAGGGCGTCAATTTAGTTGCAAATTTTTAAAAAAATAAAAATATATGTTTATTATAGAGCAAAGGATGGCTATAAATTTTGAACGAAATGGAGATCTAACTTCAAGAAAAAGACATACTACTATTAGTTTTCCTCTATCATGAGATGCATTACGAGTTGAAGGGCTATACATTTATTTTAATTTATACATGACAATGGCAATAATACAAATTGAAGTCATTAGATTGCTAGCATAATTTTTAATTGGACTATTCTATTTGGCACATGAACAAAATTAGGGGCATATGGTTGAATATTAGTTGTGTGTGTTATTATTCTTTGAAAAGTTATTCATTTTTTTGTTGTAAAGAAATCAGGATATTTTTTAAGTTTCACACATATTTTTTGAATAAAAATTCATATGAATATTTAGCATAACAACCCAAATTTTTATTTAAGTCATTTGAAAAAATATATATTTGGAAACTATGTTAGACTTTATAAAAGGTCCTCAAACATTTTTCCTCTTTCTTTTTTATTTTCTCTTTCTCCAACATTACCACTACAACCCTAAATCTTGAGGATGAAAAAATACAAGAACAATGAGAAAGAGGAAGATAATGTAGAAGACGACATGGAAAAAAAAGAGATCCACGAAGAAGAAAGATAGTTTTAAAAGGAGATCCAAACTCTCTCTTTTCTCTTAGTGATTTGCATGTATGAATTGAAACATATAAGAACACCCTAATTCTTATTTGGATTGAGATTTAGGTATGCATTGATTATATGATAAGATCTAAATGTTTATAAGCTTATAAAATGACAATAATACTTTGGATTTATGATCTTGTATGTTATATGCCTATTATGAATGTACTCTAAGATTGTTAGGAATGATATTTGTGATTTTCGAAGTTTTGCATAAAAAAAATATAAATTTTTGGACTAAAGATAGAACTTCGAGAACGCTAGCACAATCGTGTCAAGTCCCGAAATGGTAGTGACAAAACTTAGGTTAGACGGCTGAAGAAATGACTTGGGCACGCCCAGCCGTGATTGAGTCAAGTACGGTCACGACGAAACTAGTCACAATCATGAGCAAACGGATAGATGGAACGACTCTCGCTCACACCATAAAACTAAGTTTCACGACTGTGGCAACCAATCATGATCGTGACTAATGGAGAAATAAAAATAAGATTAACCACATTCGTGAAATGGACATTCACGGTCGTGACTAGGCATTGACACAAGCATGACCAATGTGTCACGTCCGTGACCAATGCATAAAACATTGTATGATATTATAAACCTATTTTTTAAGCATGAATGTTATGTATGGATGATTGATAATTGTATATGACACCTAAGTACACAAAATTCATACTCAATCATAGTTAGACTAAAAGATGAAGAATGATTAATGTAAATATTTCATGTATTAAAAGGTATAGCATCCTAAAGATGATCACAAGGTGTACATACTTTTAATATGATCAGGAATAAAGTTTCTCACTTATTATGTTATGTTTGTTTCTTAAAATGTGCCTTATGACATAAAATGAATTTCAAGATGACAATGTTATGTGATAAAAAGAAATCATCTCAAAGTATCATGTGATAAAGAAAGAAAGAATAATGAAATAAGGTCAAAAAATTTATAAATCAATCATGAGAAAATGTAACAAAAAGAATAAAAGATGTTAAGCAAACAAAGAGTTGTAAATAAATTCCTAAAATGTACATAACAATGAAAATAAAGTACAAATATATGTTATATGTCATATATTTGTATGAATGTGATGAATGTATATGATTATAGTGATGATTTTAAAGTTAAGCAAGTATGTTAGGACTGTGAAGAATAATAAGTATGATGCAATGTCATGTAAGGATGACATGCATATTTGTATGTTTATGTTATTACGATGATGAGATATATTACATGTATTATATAAGTTATTATGTTATGCATGATTTTTACACGCTCTAATTGAAAAAATCTTGTGCTTTGAATTTGCGCAGTGATAAAGGATAAAGGATAAAGGATGACGACTCCCACTACTAAGTGTTGTACGTGTTTAGAATTAAATAAGTTTTATAGTTATAGTTGAATATTGATTCTCACTATATAGTGAAGTCTTTCGACATTGGATGTCTCGTAAAATATTAGAAGAAAATGTTATACGGTTATGATAAAGTTTTTGTTGATTATATAATTTTTTAAATGTTAAAGTCTTTTGTTGTAAAATTATTAAAATGATGTATGACGAACTGGCTGACGACACAAAATTGTCCTAAATGTTAACATTTTTTTAGGATGATTTTGTGTCATTGCATTTAATAATAAAACAAAAGGATTCTATTGTCCGATGAATAAAAACCTTATTTAAGTTATATTCCCCTACTAAACGGTGCTTAAAATTTACATTAGATATAATTTTCACCACTAGTTTACTTTTTTCGGATAAGCACCTTTTTACTTTCTGATAAATATAAAGTTTAAATTTCAATTATTAAATATTTTTTTAAAATATATTCCCTTTTTAAAAATTAATATTAAAACATCATATTTATATTTTTATAATATTTTACTTATATTTTATGTCATATGTATTTTCTATTTTATTTGTACTTGATTAAATTTATCTTTATTTCTCACAAAATGATATTTAGAAAATATATAATTATTTAATAATCACAAAATGACATAAAATGAATTTCAAGATGACAATGTTATGTGATAAAAAAAAATCATCTCAAAGTATCATGTGATAAAGAAAGAATAATGAAATAAGGTAAAAAAATTTATAAATCAATCATGAGAAAATGTAACAAAAAGAATAAAAGATGTTAAACAAACGAAGAGTTGTAAATAATTTCCTAAAATGTACATAACAATGAAAATAAAGTACAAATATATGTTATATGTCATATATTTGTATAAATGTGATGAATGTATATTGTTATAGTGATGATTTTAAAGTTAAGCAAGTATGTTAGGACTGTGAAGAATAATAAGTATGATGCAATGTCATGTAAGGATGACATGCATATTTGTATGTTTATGTTATTACGATGATGAGATATATTACATGTATTATATAAGTTATTATGTTATGCATGATTTTTACACGCTCTAATTGAAAAAATCTTGTGCTTTGAATTTGCGCAGTGATCAAGGATAAAGGATAAAGGATGACGACTCACACTACTAAGTGTTGTACGTGTTTAGAATTAAATAAGTTTTATAGTTATAGTTGAATATTGATTCTCACTATATAGTGAAGTCTTTCGACATTGGATGTCTCATAAAATATTAGAAGAAAATGTTATACGGTTATGATAAAGTTTTTGTTGATTATATAATTTTTTAAATGTTAAAGTCTTTTGTTGTAAAATTATTAAAATGATGTATGACGAACTGGCTGACGACACAAAATTGTCCTAAATGTTAACATTTTTTTAGGATGATTTTGTGTCATTGCATTTAATAATAAAACAAAAGGATTCTATTGTCCGATGAATAAAAACCTTATTTAAGATATATTCCCCTACTAAACGGTGCTTAAAATTTACATTAGATATAATTTTCACCACTAGTTTACTTTTTTCGGATAAGCACCTTTTTACTTTCTGATAAATATAAAGTTTAAATTTCAATTATTAAATATTTTTTAAAATATATTCCCTTTTTAAAAATTAATATTAAAACATCATATTTATATTTTTATAATATTTTACTTATATTTTATGTCATATGTATTTTCTATTTTATTTGTACTTGATTAATTTTATCTTTATTTCTCACAAAATGATATTTAGAAAATATATAATTATTTAATAATCACAAAATGACATAAAATGAATTTCAAGATGACAATGTTATGTGATAAAAAGAAATCATCTCAAAGTATCATGTGATAAAGAAAGAATAATGAAATAAGGTAAAAAAATTTATAAATCAATCATGAGAAAATGTAACAAAAAGAATAAAAGATGTTAAACAAACGAAGAGTTGTAAATAATTTCCTAAAATGTACATAACAATGAAAATAAAGTACAAATATATGTTATATGTCATATATTTGTATAAATGTGATGAATGTATATTGTTATAGTGATGATTTTAAAGTTAAGCAAGTATGTTATGACTGTGAAGAATAATAAGTATGATGCAATGTCATGTAAGGATGACATGCATATTTGTATGTTTATGTTATTACGATGATGAGATATATTACATGTATTATATAAGTTATTATGTTATGCATGATTTTTATACGCTCTAATTGAAAAAATCTTATGCTTTGAATTTGCGCAGTGATAAAGGATAAATGATAAAGGATAAAGGATGACGACTCACACTACTAAGTGTTGTACGTGTTTAGAATTAAATAAGTTTTATAGTTATAGTTGAATATTGATTCTCGCTATATAGTGAAGTCTTTCGACATTGGATGTCTCATAAAATATTAGAAGAAAATGTTATACGGTTATGATAAAGTTTTTGTTGATTATATAATTTTTTAAATGTTAAAGTCTTTTGTTGTAAAATTATTAAAATGATGTATGACGAACGGGCTGATGACACAAAATTGTCCTAAATGTTAACATTTTTTAAGGATGATTTTGTGTCATTGCATTTAATAATAAAACAAAAGGATTCTATTGTCCGATGAATAAAAACCTTATTTAAGATATATTCCCCTACTAAACGGTGCTTAAAATTTACATTAGATATCATTTTCACCACTAGTTTACTTTTTTTCGGATAAGCACCTTTTTACTTTCTGATAAGTATAAAGTTTAAATTTCAATGATTAAATATTTTTTAAAATATATTCCCTTTTTAAAAATTAATATTAAAACATCATAATTATGTTTTTATAATATTTTACTTATATTTTATGTCATATGTATTTTCTATTTTATTTGTACTTAATTAATTTTATCTTTATTTCTCACAAAATGATATTTAGAAAACATATAATTATTTAATAATCACAAAAGGGCTTATAATATAATAAAAAATTATACATGCGATAATGTAATTTATATATTCATTTTGTATGTATTTGTATAGTTATCAATTAATTCGACTGCTACATTTATCTAACATTTATTTTATAAATTAATAAAAGATTGTAAGACTATTGTTCATTGTGCCAAAGAGAACTTAAGGGCGTTTCTCTACAAATAATATTTGTAGATTATCAGATAATATTGTGCACATTACTTTGTTATCTCATGTCACGTAATGAGTAAGGCAATCCACGTTACCTATGAAGTGCAATGTAAATTACTTATCAAAGAGGAGACGATCCAGATTATCATTTGAGTTATAATATTTTTAATTTCACTTTCTAAATTTGGCATTTAGTTTTATTTAAATAAATTATAAAACTTATTAAATAAATTATAAAATTAAATAATTAATTTAAACAAAAAATTGAATTAATTATTATAAATATATTATCATCATATTTTAACAAATAAATTAATTATTTAATAAATGTTAATTTTATGGGTAAGAATATATATATATTATTTAAGTTTATGAAGTTAAAAATAATTTATATATGTAAACATGATTATTTTGAATAGGGGTATATTAGTAAAAAATGTATATTAACTTATAAATTTTTATTTTAATAAGTAATTAATATGTATTACTAGATAGATTACTTATGCATAATAAACAATGTAATGTATATTGCTGATAATTTAACAAGTATGAATCTTTCTGAGAGGTGTCAGATAATGTTGAAAGATAATACAGTGAACTCACAACGTTGAATGACAATACAGTAAACGCACCTTAGAGTTTTTCTGTTCTTAAGTGATATGAATATGTCGATTTTATTTTTTATTTTTATACTGTACTTTATAATTGACAATAAACTTTTATGGCACATTAACAATTTTTTTCCATTGAAAGGCATTGTAACAACATATAGTATTACAATTATTAGATAGTAATAAATATGCAAACCAGTTGTAACACCCGAATTTTCATCAAATTAAAATAGAAAATATTTATCTTTTGTAATTAAATTAATAAAAAAATTTAAGGATGTATTGGAAATAATTAAAATTAGAAAGAAAATTAAAGTATCATACAATGTGTAGGGTTAAGAATCCTTAAACTAAACCAAGCTTTTGGAGGGCGTCGTATAGGGGTGAAAATTCATTAAATGAACCTTTGTCTGTTAAATTAATAAACAAGACAGAGTTAAACTTAAAATTAATATCTTTAGAAATTTTTTAGTCACTTTAATAGCTATTTTTACATAAATCTTCTTATACTAAAGTAGGCTGCATAAGAACAAGTGGAAATAAATTACTGTAGGGTGTTTTTCCAAATAATAACGGCATGAATTTCTTTTTAGAAAACTAATCCGACCTGAATCATTAGTTCGACCTATAATAGGATTATGGTCTAATTTATCTAGTAAGATTTTTTTAAAAAAAATCAGACCTAATATAAGAAAAATAAAGATTGAAAATAAAATATCACATATGTTTCATGATTTGACCATTAGTCGTGTCAGATACGAGTTCAAAAATATCAATTTGAGTGGAGTGGACATGACTTAAGGACCCAAATTATTATTACTTTTTCATTTAATTTCATGTTTATATTTTTTATATTTAAATAAAAATAAAATTGACATTTGAAATATGAAATGAATATTACATCATTAAAAAATTATATTAATAATTAAATATTAAATAATGCAAAAAAAAAGAGAAAAAAATTGGTCGAGTAATAACACCATTCGAGACAACCCGAATGAATTCTTGTGCTGTTTGGTACGAGGTAATGCAAATAGATTATCAGTTATTTTATTTAAAATTTTTAGGACCCATCATATTATTTCGTTTGACTGTCATCGATTACTGATAATTTTAATTACTTTGATAAGTTTAATTACCACCTCACCGATAATTCAGATAGCGAGTAAGAGAAGTGTATTTTCATACATGCACTTTGATAAAAATATTCATTCCATAAATTTTTTAATTTTAATATTTTTATTAAATAAATATCATTTAACTACATCTTTTTTGTTATTTGAATCTTTTATAAATAATTCTTATTTTTTTACTCATCTAATTTTATATCACTTTTTTATTATTTTGCTTTATTTATTTAGCATACTATACGATGAACTTGTAAAATAATTTTTAGAAGTATTTTGTTAATTTATTCTCTAACTATTTTAACTATTATTTATATTACCAATACTTGTCAAATATTATAATATGATATTATCGATAATTTAAATAGTAATAATATATTTAAGCGATGATTTAAATTATTAATTAATTAAATCGTTAACGCATCAAACAACCCGAATTGAATGAGAAGTTTAGATTTTTATCGACATGATCCAAATAAAATTGGTCGGGTTGAACTGACTTAGCTCGTTTCACGAGTTCGTCTAATACATTTATGTTACAAATTTATTTTGATTTCTTAGTTTGCTTTAATTTACATATTTTTCTTACTTCCTATTATTTGGTATCCGAATGTGATATGTCAGAATGTTGAATCTACTAAAAAATGTGAATCATTATGTTCAGATATCAATTATTGCTAAATTAATTTTGCAACTGACAATACATCGAGTTTTCTTATACACTATGAATTGGTAGTTAGTCTTTACCATGTCATAGTTATCAAATATGATTGACCAATTTTTTATATCACACATGAGATAAAATAATTTTGTCATCTACCCATGGTAATCACATTTTATGTCGACATAATTTAATTAATTATCACATTGTTATGAAAATTTGGCAAATATAATACACACATTTCAATTAAAAACTAAAAATAAAGAAGTATGACTCGAACTCGTGACATCTTCGAGTGATGGTATGCATCACTGCGCTGCGCCCTTATTCCCACGTATTATACATTATTTGACAATTTAATTAGTGATAAGTCAATCTTATAATAAGAATGATTGTTTCACTTAATCACGACAACAGTACTGTAGTAACGGTGATTGTTTCACTCAATCACAACATCAGAGTTATATTATAAGATCAATACTTTGATTGACAAAAAAAAGCTATTAATAAAAGTAAATAGATTTAAAAAAAATGACCACCGACCACTAACCGCTAAATTGCAAGTATCGAATGATCGAAACCAATTAAAATATTTGACAAAATGCAATGTTTGAATTACTTAATTAAAAAATACTTAAAACACTTAATAATTCGAATTATTTTATGTTAAGTTATATTATAAATATGTAGCTATGTTAACATTAACAAAAAATATAATAAACTATACATTTATTTAATTTTTGTTATTATTAGTTTGTTAGTCCACTTTTAAAAGATCAAACAATTATATAATAATATTTCACATATACTACAGATGATAATTTCAACATACAAATGGCAATTAATATTGAGATATTTTTAAGGATATATTTAAAATAATATTTTAGATATTAGTGGCTATATATCCCAAGTGTTTTGGTATCAGCTTTGATATCACAAGAATAAAAACAAAATTGCACGATAATATTTTTATTCTGCACAACTCTTGGCTATTTAATAATAAAATAATAAAAAAATAATTATTCTCATGCTATTCCTCCTAATAGCGAGAAGCTCTTACTTTTTCAATTATCAAGACAAAAAAAATATTCAGCCGACAAGAAAATTTTTTTCTCCCAAGTTGTTCATATTCGAACATTGTTTGGATACAAATGGTGGGATTAAACCTTATTCTCACTTCTAATCCCATTCCAAATGCCTCTTTAAGCAATTTTGTCAATATCATTATTATATATTTGTATTTATCATAATACATAAAAAGTTTGAACTTAGTTAAATATCTACATGCTATTTGAGACAGGCATACCAATAGTCTCTCATGACAAACTTATTTTCTAATCACGTTAGTCAACCAATATAACTATTCATATACCCATAGAAACAAAACGAATTAAATTGAATTGAATGTAGAATTTTGTTCCACTTTATCGAGTATGCGTTGTCTTAATTTTGGGGAAAAAATGGACTCTATACATTTGCGTCTGAATCGAAAACTCACTTTTGATATCATCTTGATATAATTTGGAAGACACAAAATTCAATCTTAATCTAACTTAGTTTGAAATCGTATTATTTTTTTCTTTACGAGAAATAACCGTATTAAAACATATCGATATTTTATATCTTAATAAAAGAATAATAATAAATTTTTCTCGATAATAATAACTTTTTTTAAGAAAACAAGACCATTACAAAATAGAAAGGAAGAAAAAAAAGCAATAATAACTTTTGACAAGAAAGGCGCACATTTATCCAATAAAATAAATCGCTCTCCCAAGCCCAATTATATAACCGCAAAAAAGCAAACGAGGGAGAGAAGAAAAGCCGCAACGAGGGTTTCTGAACTCCGACTCCTCTTTCTAAAAAATCTCTCCATCCCGCGGGCGGCGGCGAGAACCGCGGGAATATGGCTTCGGACGCGGCGAGATCCGGCGGAGGCGGCAGCGGAGGTGGAGCGCCGGCGGCGTCTTCGTCCTCCGCGGACTCCTACATCGGGAGCTTGATAAGCTTGACCTCCAAGAGCGAGATCAGATACGAAGGCGTCCTCTACAACATCAACACCGAAGAGTCAAGCATCGGTTTGCGCCAAGGTGAGCCAATCGCTCGGCTTCCCTCCTTGTCCCCGATAATTATTCTGTCCTGTTGTCATTTTTTCTAATGATTTAGGGCACGGAAGATTGCTTGTTAACCATTCAGTTTGATGTTTTTGGTTGATGTTTCTTAAAAAAATATGCTTGTTTAATCTGATACATGCACTGAAGTTGGTCGTATTAATCCTGCTCTCATCTATTCTTGATGCAACGGTATCACTATTCTGCCTTTGCTTTTGATTTGTCGCCTTGTTGTGGAACTATACAAGTTTTGGTGCGTTATCTTTCAGTTTATTGAGATCCAGATTTAGTGTAGGTGAGATTAGATTCATCACACGTTTATTCATGTATTATGAGGATCTAATAGACACATTTTATCTTGTGCATAATACCTGCTGTTACTTGGCTTTTGTCCTTACTTCCAATACAGACTTTGAGCATCAGTGGCTCAGTATCAGTAAGTGAAGTATTCCTTCATGGAGTGTATCGCGATAAACAGGGGAACGAACATGTTAGATTATGATAGTAGAATTTGTTTCCGTTTTTTTAAAGGAAATTTTGAACTAATTAAGTTGGAGAAGCATGATGATGGTCCTGATACAAGATCTACAGGAGACCCCAGGGAGGGTCACCTTCCGAGAAAGCTGCTGTGGAAATTAGGAGATCTGACTACCCTTGCCAAAAATCTGCAGTTTTGTTAGCATTGTGGGAGATATGCATTACATGAAAAGATTCAAAAGCAGTGTATAATTCTATCTCTGAAATAAAGCAGTAAGGATTTACAACAGTCGTCAAGGTTGCTATGGATACTCCATGGTGGTGCCTCTTGCTACCTTATATAGTTAATGAAGCATGTGGAATGACTTGCAATCCAGATTCACTTGATTTGGCTGAAGATGTAATGAAGAAGGCAGCATCCGATTGCCCATGCTTCTGAATTGATAACCAAGTAGAACACTGTATGACTTGCCCTTATAAAAAGGAAATCTGCAGCATTAAAAAGGAGTATGTAACTTCCTCTGCTTGCTCTGCTTTTCCTCCATGGCCGAGCAGTCGTCTGAGCAAAGGTTATAAGGTTAACCCATTTTGGAGTAAGGGGCTTCCAGTGTACCCCATATATATTCACAATTTGGGATCAGTATTTGTTTCCTGATAGGTGTATATTGGTTTTATATTTGATGCTATCTTCATACCCCTTTTTGCCTCCTTCATCACAAGTGGATCTAGAGGGGAGCACGGGTCGGAGCGCCGTAGTGAACCTGGTCTGATCCAATTTGTAATTTTTCCAGTCTGATATTTTTTTTTTGAGAAGTCAGTCATATTTTTGGGATGTGACTGGGTTTGTCGTCCTATTCCAAGTTGGGAATGAGCGTGGGTTCAACAAATCTGGAATTGTTGTTAACCTGATTATTTAATATTATGATATATAAATGCACTTTAAATATATATGCTCTGGTTTAGTTTCCAGTTAATTCAGGATGACCTTGTCCAGACTTGACTGTGATGGGTTCCAGGTCCAAATTGGAACCTGGCCAAAACTGGCACAGGGACGAGAGTGGCCTGTCCTGAATCTGGTGAGAGAGAGAGAGAGAGGGAGAGAGAGATGATGATGATGAGGATACAGAACCCAACCCTCATGGAGTTTACATAGGGATGCCAATACAAAGTAAGAAATAGAAGTCCTAGGATCATTTAGGAACAAAAACATAAATCCAGACAGAGACTCCCGAATGGGATGGGCGGCTTTGCAGCCCAATTGTTTGAGCACTTGTATAATAAGGGTTTACAATTGTGTTAAGATTCAAGGCTCTATCATCCCTTAGTGGATCCTTCTTTTGTAATTTTATATCATCCGGCAACCATTGTAGTTGGTTTCTTGTCATAAATTTTGTTTCAAATTCTGATTGATCGATCTGTAACCTACATTGTATTCTTGCAAACATCGTTTTGTGAAATAAATTGATTTTGGGAGAATTCTTCAATGTAATACCTTGCTTTCTTAAATTGGTGATGGTTAACTTGTTTATTGAATTTCCGTCTTAGTGGTTTGAAAGCCAAATGGGTGCACATTTATATTCCCTTTAATATTTTTTATCTTGTCCTTTCCCCATTTTAATGAGTTAAACCATTACGAAAAGATAAACTTAATTGAACCTCTTATAGTAGATTTTGTAACTGATATATAAATTCTATGAGAACCTGTTTTACTGACTTTCATCAATTAATTTCTTCAAACTTTACTCATTTGTCTCCTAAAAAACTTTAGTCCTTTGTCATCTGGAAATTAATTGCTATTGCTTAATTTATTGCATAAACCATAAATAAGCGGCCACAAAAGCCAGAAAACACTTGCTAATGTGGACTCAGGAGTTTTAATGCTTACAAACAGTGACGACCATGAGAGGCTTGTGCTGCAATTAGACGATTTGACTCTCAGGGTTTGGCTGTAGTCATCTTCTCATTACACGCTCGATACCCTATTCTCATTAGCATAGTGAACTTGACATTTTCCCTGCATTCTCATAGGGACGTGTTGGAACAAATGAAGAATATCATTCAGCTTTTGTTTTCTTTTATCCTTTCAAGTGTCAAATTACTGTCTAAAAATCTAAAATGTTGAGCGGTGAATAACAGAGGGATGCTAACCAATGCTGCTGTTTGATTTTTTTTTTGTGAAATGTGCCTTATTACTATGATTTCTTGTGGTCCGGTTGCAGTCCGATCATTTGGAACTGAAGGACGAAAGAAGGATGGCCCACAAATCCCAGCTAGTGACAAGATTTATGAGTACATACTTTTTCGAGGAAGTGATATCAAGGTGCATGAGAATCTGATTACCTACAGCTTTTAGCTTTTTAAGAAAAGATTATGTTATATCTTGAAGCAATGTTGTCAAACACGTAAAACGGACCCGACACGGAGGGCCGGAAAAACTCGTAAATCGTGAACACGTAACACGACACGACCAATTCTACCAGATTATCTTTTAATATTAAATGTATATATTAATATATAATAATATATATAAATTCATGATATTAGTAGTGAAATGCAAATTCTCTTTGAACTTATAAGTACAAAATGCAATAATACCTGTCCAAATTTATAATTTTAACATCACACTTCATGATATTAATACCTATTTAATTATATATATTAATTCACAACCTTAACAAATTGTAATAATAACAGAATAACAACAGACACATCAAAATAATTAATTCATGAAAAATTAACACATCAATAAATAACTTTCATTATTAATATATAAAAAATTAACACAATAATAAATTCAGAATATTAAAAGCAATTGGTGATTTCCACTTTATTAAGCAAATATTAACCATAGTTGAAATATAAAAATGTTTTAATTTTATAACATAATAGAAAGTAAAAAGGTCGCCATGGCCCTTGGCCACCAATGGGGAGAGCTATTGGGTTCGTGAAAAAAAAAGAAACCTGTTTCGATTTGTAGAGAGAAAGGGAGAGTGAGAGAAAGAGAAAAGGAGAAATAAAACATATTCTCGTGTGGGAAGAGAAAGGGAGAGGAAAAGGGAGGAAAAGAGAAAGGGCGAGAGAGGAAGAGGGGAGAAGGAGAAAGGGGGAGGGTACGGGAAGAGAAAGGGTGAGGGAGAGAAAGAGAAAGCGAGAGAGGGAGAGGGGATGAAAAGAGAAAGGGTGAGAGAAGACGAGGGGAGAAAGAGAAAGGGAGAGAGTGCGGGAAGAGAAAGGGAGAGGGAGAGAAAGAGAACACGAGAGAGGGAGGGGGGAGGAACCTGTTAGGTCAGTGGCAGCAGCATCAGGACAGCAGCGCGGCGGTGGAAGCAGCGCGAGCAGCAGACGAGCAACAGTGGCGACAGCAGCAGTGAGCGGCGGCAGCAAGACAGCAGTGGTGGCGGCGACAGCAGCAGTGAGCGGTGGCAGCAGGACGGCAGCGACAGGGCACAGCGGCAGACAGCAAACAAAAAGGAAGAGATGAGTGCCTATCACGCTTATAAAACATAAAAAAAAATAATTGTGGGATCGGTGGAGTCGTGCGTGTCCACCGATTCTACGGGCCAGCACGCGATTCTACCGCGTGCTGGCCAAAAACATTTCCAGGTGAGATCGAGCACGAAATGCAAAGGTGAAGACGTAAAATCGTACGCTTGTACGAGTTAACACGCGTTTTTGACAACACTGTCTTGAAGTTCTTTATGACCCAACTTCATGAAAGCATCTTACATAGAGCATTTTTTAGCAGTTTGGCTGACAGTAGGATAGTTGTTGATTTATTCAAGTTCTGTTTCACTAGATACATTTGGTGTTACGAACTTGTATGCATTCTCTTCTGTGCTGATGCAGTGATGCATACAGAATGTTAGTCTTTGGTTTTAATGTCTACTGTGATATTGGTCAATGCAGGACCTACAAGTCAAGTCTTCACCACCAGTTCAGTCAACTTCACTACACAATGACCCTGCCATAATCCAGGTACTTACATGTCTTTAACATTCACATCAACAGATGATACTTTTGCTATTTTTATTCATATTTTATTGTCTCACAGTCACAATATGCTCATCCCGCATCTACAACACCCAACCTGCCATCTGCTGGAAGTGGAAATGTACCAGAACCAAATCCCCATACAGTTCAGTTGGGATTGCCAAGATCTACATTCCAAGGAAGTTTGCCTCTTTATCAGCCTGGAGGAGGCTTGGGTTCATGGGCTTCTGCACCCAATCCTCCAAGTGCAAATGGCTCTGGGCTTGCAATGCCACCAATGTATTGGCAGGGTTATTATGCTCCATCCACGGGACTTCCTCATTTGCAACAACCTGCACTAATGAGGCCACCACCTGGATTGCCTCTTCCTCATTCAATGCAGCAGCCATTGCAATATCCTGGTTTAAATCTGTCATTACCACCTGGATCTCAGACATTGCCCGAGTTCTCTCCTCTGTTTGCAGCTGGGTCTTCAACACCAGGTCCGACTTCCACATCATTGCCAATGGCACCAGGTCTAACCCCTGGTTCATTGTCAGTGACCACTGGGCTGACCCCTAATTCAGCATCAGCTATCCAAGGTCCGACTTCTAGCTTGTTGCCAGCAACACCAGGTCTGACTTCTAGTACATTATCAGCTACATTACCTCTCTCTTCAGCTAGCACCTTGGCTCTTGACACAACATCTAGTTCGTTGCTAAATAAGTCTACCATAACTACTATTCCTCCTTTGACAGTAGGCACTACTCTGCCTTCAGTGACACCTTTGATTCCCAATCTTGAACCCATTACCACAATACCCCCTAGTGTGCCTTCTACCATTAGCAGTAAAACTAACACTGTCACCGTTCCAAACATGGGCTATCAAAGTGCACGACAGCCAGTTCAACCTATTGTTGGGTCATCTTCTTCAAGTCAAGTTGAAACTTCTGTAGTACCACTAGTGACCCCTGGCCAACTTTTGCAAACTGCTCCGGCTCCGTTACCTTCATCTCAACAGTTGCAGACAAGTCATAAGGAAATCAATAATAAAACCACCGAAGCAAAGTCAAAGCCTTTGTTACCTGATCCATTAGCGCCAGCTGTTGTCGAGGCCCAGGAGCCCATATTGCCTTTGCCCAAACCCATTGCGCAGAAGGTATGCTTGTGTTACCTTATATATTTGTTTTATGTTATAGAATCCCTGTTGTTCGACTGAGGTTCATTTACTTCATGAATTTATCAAGTGCTCTTTGTTTTTCAATTCTGATGATGGGCAACTTAGTCTTTTGGGAATTCTCAGTCTATTTCTTTTAATGAGAATTTGTTATCCACCTACCAGTCTTTTGAGAATTATCAGACTATTCTTTTAATGAGAATTAGAAATATTTTCCCCACCTGTCCTCTGCCCCTTTTCTCTGATGCCACTGATCTGTCCATATTGGAAGTATTTTTAACTTGCGCATTATTTTCCACTCCACTTTCTGAATAACTGTTTCTTGCTCCACAAAATCTTAATTTTGCTTTTTGATACAGAATGGATCTCCTTCGTACAATCATTATGGCTACAGGGGTGGTCGTGGAAGAGGAAGAGGCAATGGAGTAATCTTCTACTCTTATTTCTCTTGTTTTTTTTTGTGTCCGTTATCGAGGAATCAATGCCAAGTGTGGAAATTGTTAGAAACTTTTATGAATTTTTAAACATGATGTGTTTGATATAATTTGGAGCAAATGAATCTTTACCTATTTATGTTAGATCAACTATTCTGTTAGCTTCGAATTTTCAATTTGCTGGTCACTTTGGAGCTCATCACATTGAAACAGATCTTGGGCAATGCCTATTCAGTATTATAAATTGATGAGCTGAAAAGTGACAACAAATGAAAATCTAATGTGGTGCACCTGCTTATCCCAGTGTTAGTCATTTATATGATGCTATAGGTAGATAGTATAATCATCATTCATCAGGTAATTTTACTCTAAAGATTCTCTTAGTAAAATATTTGGCCTATCAGTTCCTTTATGGAACCTGCATGCCTGTTTCATGTCCTTGTTAAACAAATGAAATGTATGTACATAAGGTTGACATTAGCCAAAACAGTCATCTCGTCATGTTGGCTGTATCTTTGCATGTTTTGTTCTCGCTTTGATATGTATAAATTTATAAGTACTGATTTGCTGGTTTTGCAGTTGTCTCGTCCTGTTGCTAAATTTACTGAAGACTTTGATTTTATGGCAATGAATGAAAAGTTTAACAAAGATGAAGTTTGGGGCCATCTTGGTAAAGGTAAAGCCCATCAAGAGGATGAAACTGATGATGTTTATGAAGAAGAGGAGGAAGAAGCTCCTGAGGTCGAGGTCAAGGTATCTAGCACTTTTCAAAATGTGTTCTTGGTTTTGACTATGACTAACTTGAACTTGTGTGCTGTACCATTATCCAAAGTTTCTTCAATCTTGATTGATGTATGTTGTTTTTTTTCTGGAAGCCTGTTTATAGTAAAGATGATTTCTTCGATTCACTTTCTTGTACCACCCTTGATCGAGGAAGCCGGAATGGGAGGACTAAGTTCTCAGAGCAGATGAAGATAGACACAGAGGTACCTTGGTCTCGCTAGTTGTCTAATTTGCCATTGCCTCTGCCCAATAATCCAATATTTTATACTTTCCTTTTTGTAGACTTTTGGTGATTTTGCACGGCATAGACCGAGGGGCGGTGGGCGTGGTATCCGAGGAGGTGGTCGTGCTCGGGGGTCCTACTATGGTAGTAGGGGCTATGGGTATGTTGGGAGGGGGCGAGGCTACGGTCGTGCATCATAGCCTATTAAGGCCTGTGTGCTGGGGTATGGTCCTGCAGCATAGCTTATGAGGGCCTGCGAGCTGGAGCATAACGGCACACATCCTTTTACAGTGATATAGAGCTATCGAAAGTGAACATGATCGGGGGTTACCGTCACATATGCTTTGAGTCAGACCTTTGGCGTCTCTGTGAAACTTCTTTGAAAAATAAACAGAAGCCTGGCAGATAATTTCAAATTTCTTGGCTGGGGTGCAATGCAGTGATGCAGCGCATGTTTTAGTCGTTAATTAGTTAATTGGTCATGGCGAGCGTTACCCCCTGCTGTCTCAAAAGTCTCCAAATTTCCAAATTCCTGATTAAATGACCTGCTGGGTCCATTTGTACGTCACTTTGGTTTATAACATCGTGTTGGAGTAGTTATGTGTATCTTTTAACTTATCCTCTTGATTATCATGCAGTTGTGTTGTCTACTTGCAAAGTGTTTTATCGTTCCTGATGAAATTGGCTTATTGCATGTAATCAAGATAACATATATTTATCATTTTTAATTATTTTTGTGTAAGCAAATTATTTGTGTTGCCCTTGTGAGTTGGAGTGTGCCTGTCATGAGCCCTCGAGCGTGGGATATTAGGGGAGGGGCACATAGCTAAGTTTATTTTGGCCCTGTTTGGTACAAGAAAAAAAAATAAAAATGTTCTTTTTTTGTCCTTACAAAAAGAACAAAAGTGTATATATTCTTGTGATAAAAGATCAAACAGTGTTTTGTTGAGCTATTGTGATAAAAGATCAAGCAATGAGAATAAAATGACAAAATAGTAAATTTTATTATGTACTAATGTGTTTTTTTAAAAGTAATTATGTGCTTGGTAAAAAAATTAAGAGAAACAAATATTTATTGAATAAAGTAAAAACCTTTAAATTAATAATAACAATTATTAAACTTAAAATATTTTTTGGTTATTTAAATAAATAAGTTTTTATTATTCTAATAACTTTTAATATTAATATATATATAATTATTATATTGTAGCAATTGCATAATAAATTACAATCACGAATTAATATTTCTATATTATTTAATTATAGCGTATTTTTATGTAAAATTTAGTAAATATCAAATGATTAATTATGTCCAATTATTAATATCAAATTATAAAATATTTTTTTTAGAATAAAAGATTTGTTCTTGCCAATGACAGGTTGGAAACATCAATGAGGGTGGAATCACACGCTCATTCCTTCAGTTCCGCCAAATGAGGTTCGCGATTCTCTCAGTCAAGTTGGAATCGGCGCGCACGTGACCTTAGTTCCAACACTTCGGTAGGTGGAATCGAAACACTGTAATGGAACCGCGAGTCTTTTTTTATGTTTTTTAATTTCATTTTCTTTTCTCTCTCTAACATTTCTCTTATAAAATAATTTATTTATTATATATATAATATTTATAATAAATTATTAATATAATATTATTTATTAACAAATTTTAATATTTCATTAATCATAATTAATTTTAAAATGATTTTTTATTTAAATATTATATTTTTTAACAAATTTTTTCCATAAACAGTACTTTTTATTAATAATAAAATTATATTTTTTTATTTATAATAATTATTTTTAATTCAAAACTCATAAAAATTTTATTCATCATATCAACTTTTTTCCATTACGTCAACTTCTTGGTTCCTCGTCATTACGTTCCATTCCATTTCCAAACGCAACATTAGGTATTTGGCATCTCAACACTATTTATGGAATAAAATTGATAAATTCCAACTAACATCAATTTTCTTGAAATTAAATCTGGCTGAAAGAAGGAATTACTTTAGTCTAAGAACCTAGTCATTATGTTCCAGTCCATTCCCAAACGCAACGCTAGCTATTTGGCATCTCAACACTATTTATGGAATAATTGATAAATTCCAACTAATCATTAATTTTCTTGAAATTATATTTGGCTGAAAGAAGGAATTATTTTAGTCTAAGATTTTACTATTTACAAGAATAAATACTTTTCTTAAACCCAAAACTACCCCTCTTCATTACTTGAGAATAAAGGGTCGTTTGGATGAAGAATAACTTTTGGAGAATAATAAATTTTATTTAGAAGAATATAATAATTTTGTTATATTCTTATTCTACCTTGTGTTTGGTGTTCAAAAGAATAACTTTTAAATATATTATATTTTTATAATCAAAATATTTTATTATAAATACTTGTCATTTACTATTACTATTATTATATAAATAATAATATATGGTTAAATTTAAAAAAATTAATCAAAGATGAAAAACGTTGAGAATAAAGATATTCCATCATTTTGGCGGAATACAAATATTGCAACTTTGCATAATATAATGGTGATTTCACGATTTTCAATATGGTTTTACAAAAAATGAAGTTTGACCAAATTATTCTTATTCTACTAGCGTTTGGCTATATTCTCGAGATTATTGAGATATTTTGGTCTAGATCCTAGAATCAAACGGCCCCTAAGTGTAGTTTTGACAAAATATGAATGATTAAAGTCTTATTCTTGAGTTATTCTAATGCCAAACAGTCCCTTAATAATTGTTTTGTTAATTTTTAGGTGGTTTTAAAATTTCAAAATCCTATTCATAAGAATAAGATGTTTGTTCTTGTCTTATTCCTATACCAAACAAGCCTTTTGAGTATGCATTGGAAGAATTGTTGTGAAGTAGAATAATTTATATAGGATTTTGACATTTTGAGCTAATGACAAAAAAAAAAAACACAAAACTCACGACGTTACACACTTTGGTTACCTCAAATCCCACTATAACTTAAAAGATTAACCTGTTTTGACTCAATCAAATTTTGATTAAAACTCAAGTTCAACCAATTTGAACGATCCATCAAATTGAAAAAAAAATAAACAATAAAAAATTTGTAATACATATATATATATATATACTTGTAATTTATATTCTAACACATTTTCTTTCATTTCTCATATAATAATTTGTCGATATCTTTTACTTTGCAATTATTTCACATGCAATCTTTTTATTTAGCAAATATATAATTGAAATATAATTTATATCTACTTTATTATATTATTTCATTTGAATTTTTTTTTGTTTTAGTTCAATGTATTATACATTATATTATTATTACATTTGTTATACTATATATTATCAATCAATTTAACATATTTTTTTATATAATTCCGTTCTATCACCTGGTTTGACCCAATTCGATCAATTTGACTTGATCTTTTGATTGGGTTAGTGATCAAATCGGACAACAAAAGTAACAAAGTGTCGGGTTGGGTCTCACAAGTTATAACATTCTATAAAAGCTAACACTTAACATTTAGTTATGCAACCCATAAGGGGGAGAGGTTGTGATGCATAATTCATTTTATGTTACCATAGGGGCTTTGACCTTAGGTAATTCACTTGTATTGTTGTAACAAAGGATATTAACGAATTCAAGTCAAAATTGATTCCAAAGTGTTGGTACATATTATCATAAAAAAGCCTTAATACTATGGATGACTAAGCACATCATCTTATATATTTTTGTTGGTTTATTATTTTTCTATGAATGGAAGTTAATACATGTATTTTCGAGAGGCAAATCAGGCCATCAACTTTTTTGCTAATTATGGTCGCACCTATTTGACATTTTTTCAGACGAAAGTTCTCCACTTGTTTTGTAATGCTTTTGTTACTTAATTTAATAGATAATTAACTTATTTTAAAATAATATATTTGGGTGTCCTTAATGTCACTCCCAAATTCTTAATGTCAATCCTCTTTGGACTATATTATCCCTTTAATGTTTTATATTATATAAAAAATATGTCAACTGTAAGAAGACAAGGGATGCTAAGTGTTTCAATCTATCTCTTTTATCAACTCATAAGATTTTCTCTCTCCACAAATTTGTCATCCATTTCATATTTTTTCTATTAACACACAATCACTCAACATTTTGTCTAAGTGTAACAAATATTTATCTTATTTAAACTTTATACGATAATTAATTTTTTCTGTTATTTTTTTGCCAGTAGTTTACATTTAATTGGTTGCTGAGACTATCTTTTAGTTATTATCCTTATTTGTTTTTCTTTTGTGGGATAAGGATATTTAGATTGTCCATAATTTTTATTATTTTTAGTAAGTTCCTTTTATGAAAATAGAATAATTTTCTTATGTTCCAAATTGATCACTATTATATTCCAATTACAGTATACATGTCATACAAATAAAATATGAAAAAATAAAATTAAAAGTTTAGATAAAAAAATATTGTCAGGTCACTTAATCAAGAAGTGTTGTTAATTAAATTAATAATGTTAACATCCAAATTTATGAATCCCCTACTCATTTTTTATAAGTTGGCATGAGAGCTTTGAAGTATGGACCAACAAACTATTTAATTTTATTTGACTAATAATATGTGTGAGTTTACAAAATTATAAACACTAAAAAGTGATAAATTATTTCATTTTATTTGGCAAATAACAAGTGTGGGTTTGCAAAAATTATATACGTTACAAGAGACAAATAATTTAATTTTATTCGAAAAATGATGTGTGTGATAAAAATTATGGCGGTTAAAAATGTTAAATTATTATTTATTAACTGAAGTTCTATTGATATTAATCATCAACTTCACAAATATTGGGAGAGAAAATGTAAATGGTAGATGCAAAAGGCGGGTCAAAACTCAAAACTTTCTCATTCCTTTAAATTTGGTATAAAATATTGTAGGGTCAAATATTTAAAAGAGGAGTAGCATTAAAAAGATGGAGTGACATTAGGGGCACAACTATGCAAATAGAAGTATTATTAATAAAATATATTATGGTTAATTAATACTAATTGAAGAAAAAAGTTATAAATGAAAAATGATTCTTGAGCTTCCACTTGGTGCATTACTTAGATCATCATTTAATAGATTATTATTATTTAAATTATCGATAATATCATATTATAATGTATTAAAATAGTTAGAGAGCAAATTATAAAAATATTCTTAAAAATTACTTTACACGTCTGAAAAAATAAAATAAAAAAATAGAAAAATGAATATAAATAAAATAAGATGAGTAAAACAATAAAAAATATTTACCAAAGTTTCAAATAATAAAAGAGATGCATTAAATGATATTTATTTAAATAAAATTTTAAAAAATTTATGAAATGAATATTTTTGTAAAAATACATATCAAGCAATTGGTATATGAAAACTCGCCTATCAATAATAATAGTTAAATAAAATAATGCGGGTCTGAAAATTTTAAATAAAATATGTAAATTACCTCATGATCCTTATTTAAACCTGTTAAATTTATTTTAGTAGACTTATTTTTTTTGGATTCGAAGTGAATGCGTTTTGTATTGGGAGTTCCGATTCCAAATTCTCAATAATAAATCTCTCCATTGCCGTGGTTAAAATCCAATTAACATCACAAATCACATCGCTTTCTCAGACCCAATTATATAATAACGAAAGCAGACGAGAGAAAAGCGAAAGCTGTAACGAGGGTTTCCTGTCACTCCCGCTCATCTCCCTCCCTCCCTCCCTCTAAAAAATTCCTCTCCTTTCTTCGTGCGGCTGCTGGCCGGCGGCGAGAACCAAGCTGATATGGCGTCGGATGCGGCGAGATCCGGCGGTGCCGGCGCCGGAGGCGGCGGGGGTGTCGCATCGGCGGGGTCTTCGTCCTCTGCGGACTCCTACATCGGGAGCTTGATAAGCTTGACTTCCAAGAGCGAGATCAGATACGAGGGCGTCCTCTACAACATCAACACCGAAGAGTCGAGCATCGGCTTGCGCCAAGGTAAAAACAATCGCTCGGCTCCCCTCGTTTTCTCCGCTAATTTCTCTTTCCTTTCCATTTCAAAACAAATCTCTTTCCTTTCATTTTTTTTTCATTTTTATGATGATTTAGGTCACGAAAGTCTGTTTCTTGACCCTTCAATTTGATGATTTTTTATCACTTTTTCTTAGAAAAACGTGTAATCTGATAAAGGCACCGAAGAGCGAGGAGTAATAACCTGTTCTTTCCATTCTACCACATGCAACTGACTTTTTTTGTGTTATCGTTCTCTTGTTCATCAGATTATAGTTTTAGTCGGAGGAATACGAATAGATTCATTACACTTAGACTCGTCTAACTGAGAGGAGCTAATAGACACTTTTTAGCTTGTCTATAATGCCTGATGTTACTTGTGTTTTATTCTTGCTTTTTGAAGTCCGTTTTGACCATTTGTGACTCAGTATAAGTAATTTAGGTGGTTCTTATGAAGCATACTGCGGTAATTTTGTAGGGGAAAGACATATGTTAAATTATGATACTATAATTTATTTCTGGTTAGGTCAAGCTTATTTATTCAACAAAATGGACTCCATCCCTTTGCAATCTTGCCCTTCCGGAAAACAATCCAGTGGTCTACTTTAATTTGTAGGCTTCTTGTTGTATACGGTCGCATTTCATTCTGTTTGAGATGTTATCCAATTTATAATCACCAGTCCTAATGTCTGATGATGAATGATCTGTTCATCAAACTATCTGTTTTCCATGTTGAATTCCCATGTTAGTAGTTCCCAAGGAAAATGCATATGTATTTATCTTCCTTTGGTTGAAATGCCTTTATTCCCAAGCAAAATGCATATGTATTTATCTTCCTTTAGTTGAAATGCCTTTACTGTCTCCTAAAAAAAAAAACCTTTACTGTAAGGCTATAATCAAGACCTTTCCTCAATTTAATTAGTTAAATCATTCTGAGGAAGTAAACTTAGTTGTATCTCTTATAGGTTTTTTACATTTCTTTGCTGTGAGACCTTTATTACTGACTTTCACATTTGGCAGACTCTTCAAGTTTTATTCCTTTGTATAGTGGAAATTAATGGTTGTTGTTTAATATGCTATTTGCACCGTGGGAACAAATAATTAGCCACAAGCTTATAAGGCACTTGCTAATTGAAGCAGTATGAGAATTTAAAGTTTACAAACATGATTCTCTTAGTGATAGGGCTTGCAATTAGACAATTTGACACTCAGGACATTCTGCCACGACTTCCTCTGACTACACATTCCATTGACTATGTTTATTGGAATAAATTTGACAATCAGTTGATTCCCTTTCGAGCTTTTGAAACAACTTATAATATTATTCAGATTTCTTTTTCCCGTGTCCTTGTGATTGTCAAATTTTTTTTTCTAAGGATAAAATGGTGGAGGGATGCGATTGACTTTATGTTTCTCATGCATACAGAGGAAAGTCAAGAGGAGATGTTCAGGCCTTGCGATTTCCATGATCTTTTATGCAGAAATAGAAGTTATTTATTGGTCCATTTTTCTCATCTGTGCTCGTGCATGGACAAGCCTGTTGCCCCATTTTTCTGCTATATTTTTTGTGAATCATTCCTAATTCCTTTGATTTCTTTTGTTTTGAACATAGTCCGATCATTTGGAACTGAAGGACGAAAAAAAGATGGCCCACAAATCCCAGCCAGTGACAAAGTTTACGAGTACATTCTTTTTCGAGGAAGTGATATCAAGGTGCATGAGTAATATCATTATTTACACTTCTTACCTTTTAGCAAAAAAGATGCCTTAATTTGTTGATTTTTATAACTCAGCTTTGTGAAAATGCATTGTCTAAAACATTTAAGAGTAGTCTTCCTCACAGAAGGTAACTGTTGTTTCATTCAAGTTCTGTTGCACTTGCAGTAGAGATGTTTGGTGCTATGAGTTCTTTTTCATCTACTGTTATTGCCTACAGAATGCTATCTTTGGGTTTATGCCAACTGCCATTTTGGTTGGTGCAGGACCTACAAGTCAAGTCTTCTCCACCAGTTCAGCCAGTTTCAATACACAACGACCCTGCCATAATCCAGGTAAATACATGACCTCTGGCACATTCAGACCACACAGATGATATTTTTTTATATTGTTATCCATATTTGATTGTTTTGCAGTCGCAATATGTTCATCCTGCATCTACAGCATCAAACTTGCCATCTGCTGGAAGTGGAAATGTTCCAGAGCCAAGCTCCCATTCAACTCAGATGGGGCTGCCAAGATCTACATTCCAAGGCAGTTTGCCGCTTTATCAGCCTGGAGGAGGCTTGGGCTCTTGGGGTTCTACTCCCAACCCACCAAGTGCAAATGGCTCTGGGCTTGCAATGCCACCGATGTATTGGCAGGGTTATTATGCTCCATCTGGTGGGCTTCCTCATTTGCAGCAACCTGCACTAATGAGGCCTCCACCTGGAATGCCTCTTCCTCACTCAATGCAGCAGCCATTGCAATATCCTGGTTTAAATATGTCGTTGCCTCCTGGATCTCAGACTTTGCCCGATTTCTCTCCTCCTCAATTCACTGCTGGTTCTTCAACCCCAGGTCTGACTTCAACATCATTGCCAATGACCCCAGGTTTGACCTCTGGTGTATTGTCAGTGACCCCAGGTCTAACTTCTAATTCAGTTCCAGCTACCCAAGCTCCAACTTCTAGTTTATTGTCAACAACACCAGGTTTGACTTCTAGTTCATTGTCGGCTACATTACCTCTCTCTTCAGCTAGCACCTTAGCTCATGATACACCATCTACATTGTTGCTAAATAAGTCTCCTATAACTACTGTTCCTGCTTCAACAGTTGGCACTACTCTGCCTTTGGTAACACCTTTGATTCCCAGTGTTGAACCTGTCACAACACTCCCTCCTAATGTGCCCTCTGTCTTTAGCAGTAAAGCTAACTCGACCACTGTTCCAAACATGGCATATCAAAGTGCACGACAGCCAGTTCAATCTTTTGCTGGGTCATCTTCTAGCCAAGCTGAGACCTCTGTACCATTAGTGACACCTGTCCAGCTTTTGCAAACTGCACCCTCCACGTTACCTTCATCTCAGCCCTTGCAGACAAGTCATAAGGATACCGATAATAAAACAACTGAAGCTAAGACAAAACCTTTGTTACCTGATCCAATAACACCACCTCTTGCTGAAGCTAAGGAGCCAATATTGCCTTTGCCGAAACCGATTGCACAGAAGGTATTCTTGTGCTACCCTTGTTTGTTTTATGTCGTAGAATCCCTGTAATTGAACTAGATTTCAGTTACTCATGAATCTACCAATGCCTCAGCTGTCCTTATTATCCATGAACTATAAATAAATGCTGATTCTAATGATACACTATTTGGATTTTTTGCTATTGTCACACTATTCTTTTAGCGGACATTCAGAACCTATCCTTTATTCCTTTTATCTGAGACAATCTGATCTTGTACATATTGGAGATATTCTGAACTTGCACGTTATGTTGACTGTTTCTACCCCACCCACGATATCTTAACTTTGCTTTTGGACGCAGAATGGAGCTCCATCACATAATCATTACAGCAACAGGGGTCATGGAAGAGGAAGAGGCAACGGGGTAACCTTTTACTCTCTAATTTTATTGCTTTTTTGGGCACACATTTAATTATGAAATAATAAGAAACTTGTATGATTTTTTTCTCGACGTCAATGTTTGGTATCATTGGGAAATGAACCCAGAACCCCTATCTATTTTCTGCTGGGTTTGCTATACAATTAGCTTCACATCAGTTTGCTGAGGATCACATTTTGCCTCAACGATTTATGTATTTTTTTTTTAACTCCGCCTATGTTTTATAGCCGGTCCCAAGCCCGGATAAAGGAGGAGGGTTGTGTTAGGCCCCGACAGCCAGCGTAAAACCCTGTCGAATCGCATGAATATGGATCAACGAATAGCGTCGTATGATCCATGTAGCCGACCCCACCTAGTGGGATAAGGCTTTGTTGTTGTTGTTGATTTATGTATTTTTTTTAGGAGAAACGATTTATAGTATTTAATAGTGCTGTAGGATTCTTGCTCAAGTACTATAAGTTGATGAATAAAAAATGATGGAATAGTGATATTTTTTTATGGAACAACTACTTGCCCTAAAGGTTAAGGACTATGTTTAATCCAATACGATATTAAGTAGATAGTATAATAATCTGTAATTTGACAGAACTCTGAAGATGTCCTAATTATCAAAATGAGTTATTTCATGGAGCATATATGTTTTTTTTTCATTTCCTTGCTAAATAATAAGTAACTACTTTGATTACCTCACTTCAACTATCACTTATTTTTCTCTTAACCCCTAAACTAAAGTATTCATTTATTTTCCCGAAACTAACTCCGCCTATATTTTATAGCCGGTCCCAAGCCCGGATAAAGGAGGAGGGTTGTGTTAGGTCCCGACAGCCAGCATAAAATCTTGTCGAATCTTATGAACATGGATCAACGAATATATTACTAATAGAGCGGAATGGCGTCGTATGATCCATGTAGCCGACCCCACCTAGTGGGATAAGACTTTGTTGTTGTTGTTGTATTTTCCCGAAACTATCAAAGTTTTTCATTTTACTGCACTGTTACTATTTCTGTGTTCTTTTTATATTTAATGAGGTATACTATAAATCGTATTTATTGAGTTATATCAACCCTTTATTATGATTTTGAATAAGCTAAAAAACAGAAAAAAATTGATTTGAAATAAATAAAGAAAATAACTAAAGAGCATGCCATTTTGTTTCAAATATATATATATATCAGTTTTTAATTTTGAAAATGATAATAAACGTAAAAATAAAAGAAAAGAAAGTTGATGGTGGGGGTAAAGTGAAAAATGTTAATCGCTCGAGGGAAGTGTCTTATGACCTTAGTTTATGGGTGGATGTGAAAATATTCCTGTTCAAGTTCAAGGGAATCATAAGTGGATGTATTCATAAATGTAGTTCATAAATGTAGTTCATAAATGTATTCACACATGTCAGCAGTAACTAATAAAATCATTTGTCATGTTGGCTGTACCTTTGTATGATTTATTCTCCTTGATATATATGCATACATATACATATATACGTATATATATATATATATTAGAAAATTATTCTCCTTGATATATAGCTTTATAGTTTCCTTTTTCTCATGTGCAGTTCTCTCGACCTGCTACTAAATTTACTGAAGAATTTGATTTTACGGCTATGAATGAAAAGTTCAACAAAGACGAAGTTTGGGGTTATCTTGGTAAAGGTAAAGCCCATCTTAAGGATGGAGAACTGCAAGAGGATGAAGTTGATGAAATTTTTGAAGAAGTTGAAGAAGAAGCTCACAAGCTTGAGGCGAAGGTACCTAGGTTTTTAAATCGATTTTCTGCGTTTAACTATATGACATCTTGAATTTGTGCACTGTTGTTTGTGTTTTCTTCAATCTGAATAATGCATCCTCTGTTCTTTTTCTTGAAGCCTGTTTATATCAAAGATGACTTCTTTGATTCACTTTCTTGCAACACCCTTGATCGAGGAAACCGGAATGGCAGGACTAAGTTTTCAGAGCAGATTAAAATAGACACAGAGGTAGGTAATTTTAGTCTATTCATCTAATTTGTCATTACTTCCACCAAATATTTTAATGTCGAATTTTCCATTCTAGATATATCTATTGATATATAATTTTCTTTTTATGTGCAGACTTTTGGTGATTTTGCAAGGCATAGACCAAGAGGGGGTGGTCGTGGTCTCCGAGGAGGACGTGCTGGGGGATCATACTATGGTAGTAGGGGCTACGGATATGTTGGGAGGGGGCGAGGCTATGGTCGCTCATTATAAACTCATGAAATTCTCCGCCCTGGAGCATTCTCTCTGTCTGTCACACAACTTTATGGCTGTGATATAGGGCAAGTGAATGAACATGACAGGGTGTTATAATCGCATATGCTTTTAGTCAGACCATGCCTTCTGTGTGAGATTTGGAAAAATAAACAAAAACCTGGCAAAAAGACATCTTCTAGTATTGTGCTAATAATCTTAAATTTGAGTGCTGGGATTCAATGCAGCTTATGTTCTAGTAGTTGGTCATGATGAGTACTTCCCTGTTGTGTAAAGCTTGGTCCTTTGGGTCCATTTTGTAGCCACTTTGGTCTTCATCATAATCGTGAAATAGTTATCTATATTTTGTAGCCACTTGAATTCCCTTGAAATCTTAAATTGATAGCTTGGTTAGTTCATCTGTCAATGCTCATCTACATATGCTGTTTACTTGCAGTCTGTTAGATGGCTAATGCATACGGTTGTACTCTTTGAAATCCAAGTTGCATTATCCCAGTTTTAAAAAAAAACTTTAGAATGCCATTGGATTTAGGTTCTACTTAAAACGCTACTCCAAAACATAGTCGAGATAATTTGAAATATAAAAATGGTAGACTTTAAACTTGTGTCTTTGAATCCTTTAGCTAAAAGAAGCAGATGCTGACACTTAAGGTGAGGGAATGCCCTTTCATTTCAGTTGTGCTGACATGTTTACCATACTCAAACTTATTGGCATGGAATATTCTTGAATGCTTTTGGTTGTGAACTAAAACTACGAAAGGAAATAAAATTTTTCAAAAGAATATTTACTGCCTCCCATTTGGTGGGAGAAAGCTCATATCAAATTAAACCGAAGGATAATGAATCATGAATTATTTTGGTGCGAAATGCCAATGTTCTTTGCAGATAATGGCAATTTACGATATAAATTCAGGAGTTACTTCCAGTGATACAAATTGACTATTATGAAGAGCATAAGCTTCGTTTTAGAACTTGAAGAAATTAGATAAAGCTTTGTTGTTGTTGTACTCGCTGGATGAGTGCTCTGACAGTCTGCTTGCTTTGGGAGACTGAACGTTGCCTGATAGCCGAGTATTCAAGGCCACAGGAAGTAAGAAGTCGATGGATGATATACTGAGAGAAATGTTTTGACAGATAAATTAAGGATATTCCAGGATGGCTACCAGGAACGTAGTAGAATTTGGTGCTGATGCCAAGAAAAAATGTTGCACGTTCTTTAACAAAAGCTAGCTAAATAGTTCAAAATAGGGTTCATGGGATCTTAATTTGCTTTGAATCTCGTGAGGGCAAGTTCAAATTTCTACGCTAATGCACATGCTCTTCCAAACGTGAGTAGTACTTTTGTGCAATTCATTTGCATCCTTGTTAATCTCTACAATTAGCTACAGTTTACAGTATTCTAATTGATTGCTTTGGTGGACAGCTTGTCATGCGTGATACAAAAAAAAGTCACTGTATCTTTTGAATTTTCCACTGTACAAATTCAAATAATTGCTTGAGCATTTATACACATGCTATAATGTTATCAGATATTATAATGTTTGACATCAAGTTTTAATAATGTTTCCTTGTATCATGAGCAGTTAGTGAGGCAGAATTAGGCTGGTAACAAACACAATGCAGATTCCAAATTCAAGGTATGCTGATGCACTTTTCTCAACTTTTTCTTGGCTTGAAAAGTAGAAGGATGGACATGGGGGAGGGCTAATAAAAATTGAATAGCAACGAATGAATTGATTGCTAGAATTAATGCAAAGGCTACTTCAAAACAAATCCACCACATGCAAGTCGAAATCATGTATCACAACAGCTAAATAAAAAGCTGGAGGTGGATAGAGACTCCTCATCCTCAATAAAAATGCTGGCGCTGTTGCTTCTCGGTGGTAGTAGTACAGCATAAAGCACAGTGCGCACAGGCTATGTTACAGTTGGGAGGACATGAGCTGTGTGTGTGTAGTTTTGGCTATGAGGCATTACATGTATTATTAATTAGGTGCAGAATTAATGTGCACTCACAGTTAAAAGATATGATCTGTTATAGTTCTTAATGGACCATTATAATCATGATCCTTGTATGAGGCGCTGCAAGGGGATGGATTTTTATTTGATGACTCTCAATTCAAAATGATGCTACCTTCAGATGATTCTCGATCCAAAATCTTTTTTTTTTTCATTTTTCTTTCACTCACTGTTCCTCTTAGGGTATGATTGATTTGGCTGATAATTTGATGATAAGTTTTATCACAAATAAACATTTTAACTATTTAAATTAATTTTAAAAATTAAACAATTACCTATTTGAATTGTTACGAAAAGAGGAAGAGAGAGATCGCACGAACACAAAAATTTACAAGGTTCATCCTAAATCGGATTACATCCTCCGATGGCGGCGGATCATTTTGTTATGGAATAATGATGATTATAAGAATACGAAATAATACAATCGTCATGGAGTTTATATAGACATTCTCTTTTACAGACAATAAGAATTACAAACCGACTGAGACTCTGAATTAATTTTCAAAATATGACACTTATCTAATAATAATAATAATAATAATAATAATAATAATAATAATAATAATAATAATAATAATAATAATAATAATAATAATAATAATAATAATAATAATATACTCTTTAGTTAAAAAAGTGAGTGATAAGTTATTCTTAAGTCACTTAATTAGCCAGCTGGTGGCTAAATCACTTTATCCTTGACATGCCATCAGCTTATTGTCGAAGAGCCGTTGAATGCTTAGAACTTTATGCATTTGACTACGAGAAACTTTGTAAACGACGACCATGAAGTCACTGTTCTTCAGATCGCTGTCGATTATGAGCTAAGTGCTTCAATAAATTGAGGTCGATATAGAAGAATCTTATGAGATGGGCATCGATGTCATATTTTTCAGTCTGAACTGAACTGTAAGCTGGTAATCACCATTCATAAAGATGACCCTCTTCCTTGCAGCAGCACACCAGGAATGGAGGCCTGGGGAGGGAGGGAGGGAGGGAGGGGGGGGGGGGGGGGGGGGGGGGGGGGGGGAGGGGGGGAGAGGGAGAGAGAGAGAGAGAGCTCCTATGTTTAGGTCTCATAATGTCGACGGACACAACTACGTACGATCTCCTCTATGCTCCCTCTGATCGACTTGCATCGTAGCTCTACTTCTCTCGTATTATATGTTGCAGGCTTGCAGCAGCTCCTACAGCAATAAGTAAACCTTCCTACAAGAAACAATCTATGATCATAGGAAAGAAAAGTTCAAATCTTATTTATAAAAATTATATGCTCATTAAAAAAAAAAATCTCACGGGAACTTACCCAAGTTTTGTCAAATACCCTACCTCAAGTTCCATCACGTGATATAAAGCAAGAATTTGATTTTTTTTTTGCTTTTTGCTTTTTTCTTTGTTTCTTTTTTTTTGCTTTTATTCTTTTAATGTATACATATTATTTATTTATTAATATATTATTATTCAACTTATAAATTAAATTATTCAATTTTATTAATTAAAAAATTAAAAAATATTTAGTTCTAATAATTAAATTTTTTATTAATTAGTTAAAATATTTTGCTTAGTATTATAGTATCAAAAATTATTAAAAAATTCATATTAATTAATGAATTGATGTACATATTATATTAATTATATTATAATATTAATTTAATAAAATTAATATAAAATCTTATGCATAATATTATATTTATTATAATAAAATTTTATTAATTGAAATGTTCAATTGGGAAAAAATATTATATTGGGATCTTAAAATCTACATAAATTTTAAATAAATGAATACATATATTTTTTATTTATTATAATTTTATATCTTATAAAATAATAAATTATATTCTTAGTTCTCATTTTTTTATTCAAATACACATTAAAATTTATGAATCAAATCGATTAATTATCAAAACTTAACGAGAATTTAAAGTTTAAGTCCACACACACAACCCATAACTAAGCAAGCGACCTTTGGCATCGTGTCCTGAATCCTGATCACGTACGCATGCATGAGAAAAATTGTATCACATGAAAAACTATGCATCCATCAGTTGACCTTATTGAAGGATGAGAGAGGAGAGAGACGTATGATTGGGGATTAATTGTATTTCGGGGATTATAATCAAACACATCTTTTATTTTACAAAAGGTATAAAGATAAAGTGATTTTTTTTAAAAAATAATCTTGTAAATAATAATAGTTTGGACAGCACATGTGACTTCTTTACTGTTATTAGAATTGCATGGATTACCATAATTTGTTGCTCGGCGTGTGACGATCGATAAGAATCAGACTGAAATGAGAGCCTAATTACTTTCGTTTAATGATGTAATATTTTCACAAAATTATAATTGAAAATCGAGGTAAAAATCGAGGTCAAGTGACTTTGGTTGTCATTGTCTGATTTTATCCTTTTGGTGGAACAGATCAGTGTAGAGTCGACGTCCACTTTTTTTTCTTTTCAAATTCATTTTTATGTAACATTTTATTTCAAATTTGATTTACTTTTTTTCTCTCTCTCTTACATTCCTCCCGCAAAATGATTTATATATTTAATATAATGTTTATTATGAAAGTATTAATTTAATATTATTTATCATTTCACCAAAAATTTTAATATTTTGTTAAATATTATTTATCATATTTTAATTATATATATATATATATTTAAACATTAACATAAGTTTTATTAGTTATTAAAATCATATTTCATATATCTAATTTTTATATTTCATTTAAATTACACCTACTAAAATAAATCTATGATATCAACTTTTCAAATCTCATCCTAACGTTCCAATTCTATTTGTCAAAGCCGGTGTCAACCTTACAAAAATATTTGAAGAGTTTGCACATGTTTAATTTTTTATTTATATTTAAAAGTTTTGATCCCGACTAGGCAAAGAAAATGTTTAAGCTTATATAACTAATCCCATTACTTGCAATAAGGCTTTTTATTTAGAGCAGAAATAAAGTCCTTAGCAGAAGAAAAGTGGGGGGAAACCAACAAGAGGAAAACGACGTCTCTCTTGATCTATTTTGCATGCAATCACATGCTTGCTTGGCTTGTTGGTCCCCATATCTCTCTCTCTCTCTCTCTCTCTCTCTCTCTCTCTCTCTCTCTCTCTCTCTCTCTCTCTCATATGCCTTCCATTTTCTAAGTTTCGGCCATGGGGAATGAATGCCTGGGATGAAAAATGGAGGTAGAACATTGAAATGTGGAGGAGGCTCTCAGGGACGGCAGTAAAAACGCAGCTAACCAAAGTACAATGTCAACAGGCCGCTCTTCCTTCCTACCTTCTATATGCTTTGCAGCTGTTGTTCATCCCATCCCTCCATTCTCTCACCTCGCTTTTCTGATCATTGCAATTGCCATTATTACTCGCTTTGGGCATCGAGAAGCACCTAATAAATAGCTAAGCCTTAGATCCTCTTTCTCTCCCTCTCTCTCCTTGCAGACGCACTGTCCTTTCCCTCTAACCACTTTCTCTCACCTCTTACCTTGTTAATACCGAAGAACCCATGCAACCTTCATGCGCTATGTTCGCCGCAGTTAATATTTCTAATTCGATCTTGTCAATGGGCCCTTGGAGACCTTTTTATTCAAGCATGAAGCTCCTGCTCAGCTCTCTTTTATGATAGCCGAGGCATAATAGACTGCCAGAAGGCCACAACCCTTGGACCATTCTTTATTGACACAGTACCATCTCTCTCTCTCTCTCTGGATTTAGTTGGCATGAAAGTTCTATATCCCACTTCCATTTCTCTCCGGTACTGTTCCTTTTGTTGCGAGCCTCGGTGCTGCTTTCACTAGGGATGTCTGCACTTAGCCTCTTCTAGTCGTGGAGCCTTCCATCATATCAGAAGCTTGTGCTTCTTCTCGTGCATCAAGTTCTAAGCTGCTCTGTTTTCAGCTCTGGAGAAGCCAAATTGCTGGAATACTGGTGACCTTTCGGTTACCTCCTTCATGGCGGCGATCGCTCTTTCACCAAGCTACTGCATCTTTCTCATTACCTGATGATCGGTTTGCGCCTCCATGCGAACAGTCCTTCGACCTTTTAGCTGACTGTTGGGCGTTCTTGTACAGTCGACTTGAGCCCCCTTCCTTCCCATGTTACCAATGGCAAAATGCAGCTTTAGTCGTGTCCTCCTCCTGCTCTCGTTCCTCGTTTTTCATGCTTCTTCTGACCAAGAGGCGTCGACAGCTCCAATGGAGAAGACGGAGCGAGAAGTGCTGTACCTAGTGATCGAAGGCTTCGTCGGGAAATGGTGGAACGGCTCAGAGCTGTATCCAGATCCTTGTGGCTGGACTCAAATACAGGTTCTAATCAGAGACTGCTTTATCTGCCTTCACTCCTTTTGGCGCACTGCAGCGGCGCTTCTCCTCATCAATCTCTCATGTTATTTGGATGATTTCTTAGTCAGAGGGCAGAAGTGCATATTTTTTATTCCAGTATCTTCTATTTTTTTAAGATACGTTTGCATGGATCACCTAATTGTTTAGTACGTCTGCGACACCCTAACAGACAAAGAAACCATTTTTATGCTAATATTCTACGAATCTATTGAAGTAGTCTTTTGCTCGTTTCCTGAACTTATTGCCGCGCTAGATTTAGATACTGATTTGTTCAGCTCAAAACTTGTAATTGCAATGCTGCTGCGTTGTGCGTCTATTGACGACTTGCATTCAAGTCCGATTCATCTTAGAAATTCCAAAAACTGCAATGCAGGGGGTATCTTGTGATCTCTCCGATGGCCTCTGGTACGTGACCAGCCTGAGCATTGGACCTCTGTTCGAGAACTCGCTCGAATGCTTCGACGGCGCGGAGTTCAGTCCGATGTTGTTCGAGCTCAAGCATCTCCGGAGCCTCTCCTTCTTTAATTGCTTTTCCTCGCAGCACCGAAAGACCACCATGCCTTCGAGCAGCTGGGAGAAGTTGTCTGCGAGTTTGGAGATCTTGGAGTTCCGGTCGAACCCAGGACTCGTCGGAGGGATCCCCGACGGCTTGGCCGAGCTCAAGAGTCTGCAGTCCCTTGTGCTGGTCGAGAACTCTCTGAGCGGCGCGCTGCCTCCGGGCCTCGGCAATTTGGTCCACCTCAAGAGGCTCGTGCTCGCCGGGAACGGGTTCTCCGGCGACATCCCTCGATCTCTGGGGAGCAACCTCGCCGACCTGCTGATCCTGGACCTCGGGGGGAATGCTCTCAATGGTTCGCTCCCTGATTCGCTCGGTGGCCTCACTTCGCTCTTGAAGCTGGACGTTAGCAGTAACCTCCTTCATGGAAGCATTCCGCCTGAGCTCGGAAGGCTCAGGGCTCTAACTCTGCTCGATCTTAGGAGCAACAACCTGTCCGGGCCACTGCCTCACTCTATTCAAGGCATGACCGCTCTGCGCGACCTGCTCCTTTCCGGCAATCCTTTAGGCGGAAGCCTGTCCGACATCGACTGGAGCAGCCTGCCCAACCTCACCACCTTGGACCTCTCTCGGACGGGATTGACAGGAACCATTCCCGACTCGATTGCAAGCTTGAACAGCGTACGATTCCTCTCTTTGGACGACAACCACCTCGTTGGCACCATTCCCTCCAATATCGCAGCTCTGCCTGCGCTGACTTCCCTGTACATCAACGGCAACAACTTGACTGGACAGCTCGAGTTCTCCGAAGAGTTCTATCAGAGGATGGGAAGAAGGTTCGCCTCTTGGAATAATCCGCACCTGTGTTACAGTCGAACGGGCATGGCCGCCGGGGACGCCCCATACGGCGTGGTGCAGTGCAAGCAGCAGCAGGTGGATTCTAGCTACAACTCGGGTTCCAAGGACAATGCGCGTGATGACAACCCCGACCTGAGTTCGAGTGCGTTGGCTTCTCCATTCACTGGATTCTTCTGTGGAATTGTTCTCCAGGGGATGGCGATGCCGCTTCTTTTGGCAATCCTACTATGAGAGCACCATCTTTTTCTTTCTCTTCTGTTTAGCAACCTTTTTTTTTTGTGTTATAGAAATGGAAGAAGGGAAAGAACCTTGGGGTGATTGCAGATGGTGTTCATGCTAATTAAGCTGAAACTACAGTTTGCAAACTCGAATGTCATGTTGACTGTATACCTAACGAAGAACAATTTTGTTTTCCAAGATTGCATTTTTATTTTGTATTTTGGTATATTAAGGGCGAACATTAACTTGGAGATTCCAGATCCTCAGACAACTTAGCAATTTGTACAAATGAACACTTCTTGACAAGGAAGGTGCGAAGAGGGAACAGTGTCCTGGTGCACAGGTGCAGTGTGCTTTATCATATGCCCATTTTACCACAACAAATTCCTTTGTTCTTCACCTGATAAGATTCCACAGATAGAAATGAAACTATCAGGCTCTGTTTCTCCATTACATAAAAAAATGCATTTGTGCAGTGCATCATATGATGGAAGTTGGATTGAATGCCTATGGGATGCTGCATGGCCCCAACTTATGATTCAGAACCTACCCCTACATGTAAAGATGTAGGTACTCTGCGGAGTATTTAATAGAGGCAGACCCGTTCATGCGAGCTTCTAGTGACAGGCCGCAGGCCTGCAGCATGCATAGAGAAGAGAAGAGAGAGAGAGAGTGAGAGATTAGAGAGGAGCAGGCTCTCTCTTTGAGGTGGTTGGAGGCATTACTTGAATACAAAACACAACCATGGAGAGGGGTTTCTCTTCTGGTGATTGTGCCTTTTAATCCTGTGATGATTGAAGTGGGTCAGGTTAGAGAGAGAGAGAGAGAGAGAGAGAGAGACTATTGTTTATATGATAAATTCCGGATTGGGAAGTCCTCAGCCACTTGCATTTTAACCCCTATTATAATTTAAGAAAAATAATATTATTAAACATTGATTGAGCTTTTACGAGTTTAATTAAAGAGTTCAATGTTTGTGTTAGGGATATAACTTTATCCATCGATCGTTAGATGAATGGTGAATATGTTTTTTTATTATCAATCAGGGTTGATGTTGTTATCTTTAAAAGTGTGGTAATACGATCATTTTTTTCTTAATTAATATTTCTCCCTGTATTTAAATATAATATAATTTTATTTTTATGTAAGCTATTTTACAATGCCAAAGTCATATGAAATAAAATACCAAAATGTTTTCTTTATCGTTTTACAAAACAAAAAATGCCATTCATTTATTCATATGTTATTCATATGTTTTGTACAATACTTTATTTTTTATATAAATTGTTAAGTTAAATTAAAGGTCAAATGCCAGTTCTACAGCAGCCAGGGAGAAATGGGTGTGAGGAGAGGAGAGAGAGAGAGAGAGAGAGAGAGAGAGAGAGAGAGAGAGAGAGAGAGAGAGAGAGAGAGAGAGAGAGAGAGAGAGAGAGAGAGAGAGAGAGAGAGAGAGGCCATCAATCTGATTTTTACAGGAGGACAGCAACGTGAGGATAACTTGGAGGGAAGGGGAAGCAATTGATTATAATAATATTTTGGCAGCAACTTTCTACGAGAAGCCCTTTCGCCTTTACATCAACGGGACACACATCAGTCATATCAATTATCAAACAAAGATGATGCTTAAGACATTGTTGTAAATTGTAATACGTTTGGGTATTGAACCAGGCTTCTAATTTCACGTAATTTCAAAATATAAAAAAGTGATCTAGTTCTCGACATAAAATCAGATCCATCGTTGGTGGAGCCAGCTCAGTTTTTCTTTTTCTGTTTCCACCTTCACGGTTTTCTTTTCTTTCCTTTCTTTTTTCTGAGATATGTAAAAAGGGCTGAGTTCAATAAATAACATAAATTTATTCAAATGCTCGTTAGTCCTAAGAGATTATTTTAATAAATTAATATTCTGCCGAACACGACAATACGACATCAACACCGAAAAATAAAAAAAAAGAGCCGAAGAAAAAGCCGCATAAATGATTATATCCCAATGTTAACTACTTGAGTTGTCTATATTTTTTTTAGGTAGTACCTGATAGTTGAAAAGCGTCAATAACAGTTCACTCACGTGAGCTATTAAATGTAATAATTCATGCCTCAATCGCATATATGTAACAGTGTCAAATGAGACATTCAATAAATTTTTTTTATACTCATATAAATTCAAATTCAAAACCCTATTTAAAAGAGAAAAAAATCACTTTCCAATCCAATTTTTATTAGTGAATTGTCTAGTTTATTCGCAAAATGTATACGATGCATTGAGAATACCGAGAGTAAGCTTTTTAACCATAAAATTATAAGCCAAAAGTCTAGAAAGGTTTTAAAACCCCAAATAATATTAAAATCGGTCTGAAAATTAAATATTCTCTACTCTTCTACTCGTAAAATATTAATCGTCTTTTTTTTTCCTTAAAGTATCAAAATTTTGTAGTTTACCTCATGTCCATTTTACGTTAACATATCTAATCTTGTTCAATTAAGATTGTTCAATTACAATTTTACCCCTACTATCATTTGTATAATTTTTAAAAATATAAAAGATATAGTTGGACATTTAAAACATAGAAGAAGAAAAAGCATAAATATGCGATTTTATTTTAGACCAATGTTTTATTTTCTATTTTATTTTCAAATGTTAATGAAGGTAAAAATGCGTTAAAATTGAAATCAGATTTTTTTTAAAACAAACTGTAGTTGAAAAGAGAGAGAAATGACTAATTCGTTCGGTCATTGAGATGAAAATAGGCAGAGAAATGAAAAAGTTATATATAAAATGTGCATATGAAAAAATGTTTGCGTGAGGGGTTAACATTTCTAAATTTTAGTTTTCGTTAAATACAAGAGAAGAGAAAATTGTAACAGCGAAGTAACCTCCAACTGTTTGAACAAATAGTTAAACAAACTTGTGGCATGTAAGCAAATGACCTACGAAGAAAAAAATAATGTAATTAAGCAGATCACGAAAGGAATGGTGCCTCAAAATTTATTAACTCAGCCAAAAGAATAATATTATGTACTTTACAGTGCGTCCCGAGATACATAAATCTACATATATTGACCACCATCATCATTTTATTTTATTTGGCATCATCATCCTCTTCCTCATTCTCCACTGCTACTTCATCTTAATTTATTATGCTACAAGTTCACCAAAAAAAAATGAACAATCCCCAAGCTGCTGAGCCCCTTCCTGCATTCTGCACTCGCACCAGCACAGTTAGACTTCTCCGCTATGCCAACTTAATCATAATTTTTTACATACAGTTACAAAAAATTGACCATATCTCGTCCCATCTTATCCCTGAACCAAGACTTGATGGAGCAAAGGAACAAGGAAATAAGAGACAAGACTGGTATCTGCCTGTTCCGACGAACCTAAATATGCCAATTACTAGAACTGAGCCCAGGAGACAACATCATCTCTCTTTAGGCAGTCAAACTGTACAACAGGTCGAGCACTCGACTGAGATGTTCACATCCTCGCTTTACCGTTCTCTTTGCTGCTGCTGCTGCTGGCCAACAGAAAACCAGAGGGTCGGCGCATCTGTTTCTGGTAGTTCTTAAGATCCCTGGAAAAATTAACATAGGTCAGTCAGTCTCTTGATAAAATTAATGATGCGCCGCTGCAAACAGTAAAACAAGAGAAGATCTTGTGCGTACTTGCAGCGTGGCACATGACACTCCATATCCGAGCAAGCACGGACGTGTAGCTGGAGAATATGCCATATCTTTTTACATGGCCGACAACCACCTTTAGCACGTGTCTTGCAACGCTTTCCATGGAGGAAGAGTCGTTTGATTTCCAGACAACAGAAGAATGTGCAACCAGGATCAAAGCAGTTGGATGCATGGACTAAAATGTCAAGAACATTCTGCAGTAATGTTGCCCGTTTAGCACTCAAATCCTTGCATGACTAAGAGATTGCAGGAAAAAAAACATCATCCTACAGCCTAATGTGATAAATCACTGCATGTAATATCATCATTTTGAAATTGCTAAAGAAGCCGATAACATATATTATATGCATCAAATACTTTGGAGGAAGTTGAGGCCTGAATAATTGCTGCTAATGAAAACCACAAATATGAACAATCTGTTAGTATCAAGAGTCCTCTTGCCCCAAACGGCTCAGAATAAGTTTCCTTCATAATTTTCTTACCTATGTACTAGGCATAGCCTCCTTTGGATGTAATAGGTAATGACTTCCAGCCAGACCACTTTCTCCAAAGATTTGAGTGAATCAGTTCTTGTAATCCCAACTGCCACCAGTATGATGGGCCATGACCTATTGTCCCAAGCCCCCTAACGGACGACAAACACCCACAAATATGCTTATAAACATAGACTATTCTGTTACTTGATATGTTTCATCAAATACTTGGTGGAACTTATGGCCTGACTAATGTGAATATGTTTATCAACCACATATAAACCTTCCACAATGAAGCTTTCAATCCTATGGACACCCATAGGCGTCGTTGGGATGACTTAGAGGTTAAGAAAAGATAATCCAAACTTGCTCCCGACGCTGGAACAATTTTGTTCCAAGTGACACCTAGAACACACAAAAATTGCTATTCTCGTCATCATTACAATGGGGCCCACGATGTTAAAAAAATGGGTGTTTGGCAAGAAACGTTGGAATAGAAGCTTAATCCTGGTGTTATAACCGATCTAAACAGGGCCATAGGTTCTTTAGCTAGGGTTAACCTTTTGAGACTACAGAACAAATATATTAAAGATGAAGAAAAAATTTATGTAGCAGCTTTGTAAGGAGATGATGAGTAATGAACACAAGTTTAAAACAGAAAAAGGAAATCACACACATTTCAAGAAGTACCTGTTTTTTCAATGTTCTTTGTTTTTGGACCACGGCATGGTCAACCCTGCTGACCCGGCTTAATAAACCATGTTCATGCCGAGGAACCCCATTCCGGTAGCACGAATCACATAGACCATAACCAGAACAAATTTTGCAATGCCAACTCTGACCAGTAATTATGTCACTGCAGCAGCCAACACAAGTTGATGTAAAATAAGATGCCATTTCATTATGCAGATGATAAAGAATCATCATTGTCGAATGCTTTGCTCGGCGAAGGGTATCAAATTGGTATTGATTGCTCTGACAGAAACTTAAAAATACAGTTCTCATGTCGAAAGGTTCACTCTGCATTATTTCATCTTCGTCCAAAGTATCAGTCATAACATCCACCTCAGCCTGAAATTTGACAGAATTTAGAAGGCTCGAACAGTCAAAGCATATGAAGACAGTTTTAGATGCTAACCGATTGAAAGGAATGTTTCTCTCTAGCAGCAACAGGATGTCTATCCTTCTTTTCAAGATTGAGCTCTTTATCATAGCATCTGCATAAAGAAATAAATCTTAATCATGATTGGAATTGAATTGACCTTGGTACTAAAATTAATAAAAGATGTGAATCATGCACAGACTAAAATATACTATCATGTCCCACCGAAAAGAATACTCTCGTGTTTAATGGACAACATTCCACATGATTATAGTCGTAGCAAGCAAATATTAAAATCTCATCCAATTTAGGATCTGCATGAACAGCAGTACCAAACCATTGAAAAAACCTAGACCTAACTAACAAGCTGGATTGTAGAACACCACCACTTCTTTCTTTAGAAAGAAGCCTTCTAAAGAATCTTGTTTGGTTAGTATACAAGCAGGCTAAAATGTAAATAGATGGGTGCTATTTTTGAGAAGAGTAGAAGGGTACTATTGTTCTCCTTATATGACACAGTTCTCGTTTTCTTGTTCATATAAACTTGTTCCTTGATCCTCTACATTCCTAATCCATGGATGACAAAACGGAACCTATCTCAATCAACTTGGCAGTGTCTTATCTGGACATTTTGCTTTCTAGATCAGTGGCCAAAAAGCTCAAGATTTGCCATGTCCGTTTTTAAACACTAATATAAAAAAGTATCAGGACATCATTTCAACATGCAGAACTATTTTACTCAATTAAACTTATGAAAATAGTGCCTCAATATTTAGCAATAATCACGCATGAGAAGGGTGGGACTAGAACAAACTAAAAGCATATAGTTATTCTCCAGAAAAAGAAATAAAAGCATACAACCTTGAGGGATTAAATAGTGCATTTGATCTTATCACTAGTCTTGATCAATGACGTGAACGAAAAATATCTTTATGACATATCTCATCCAGTTTTGATCTAATAGATTATATTGGGTTGGGTGCCCTTTCTTTCATGAGATTTGGTATCATTTATAAAGGTGAAACTTTCACTAGTTCTTTGTGATAGAAAAGTACCCAATAAAGTTAAAGGAAAATTCTATCGTACTGCTATAAGACCAGCAGTGTTATATGGTAGTGAATGTTGGGCTATGGAGGGACAACATGAACGTAAAGTGGGGGTAGCCGAAATGAGGATGTTGAGATGGATGTGTGGTCATACAAGATTAGATAAGATTAGGAATGACCATATACGTGAACGAGTCGGAGTGGCTCCTATTAGTGAGAAAATGATAGAGAATCGTTTGAGATGGTTTGGTCATGTTCAGAGAAGACCATTAGATGCGCCAGTAAGAAGAGTAGATCAAATAATCTGGAGTCCGATTAAAAGAGGGAGAGGGAGGCCAAGGCAAACACTTGGCGAACTAATAGAGCAAGATCTATTGGTGAATAATATACCGAAAGGTTTGGTTACTAATAGAGCGGAATGACGTCGTATGATCCATGTAGCCGACCCCACCTAGTGGGATAAGGCTTTGTTGTTGTTGTATAAAGGTGAAACTTTATCTGTAAATAACATTTATCAATCAATATGGATGATTTGTCAATCATCCTATTCTTTCTAAAAAAAACTTTTCCCTAATAATAAACTGGTAGGTGCAGAAAAGCTCCTGTGCTTTCAAAATGAAAACAGATACTTTATATGAAACAACAAAAGATTATTACCAAGAGGAGTCAGTTCATTTTCTAATATAACATCCATAAGGATTTTTTCATGCTCAATTGGTACAATAAAGAAAAACTTGCATGTGATTGTATTGCAAAATGATACAATAACTCGACTCTTAGTTGCTTAAAAATCTCATTAGTTACAGAATGGCAGCTTGCGTGCAAATAGCACCTTTAAATGCATGGAAAATGGTAATCATGGTTTTCCAAAGTCAAACCAACATTTGATAAAATTAAAATAAAGACAAAATATACTTACTGTTGACAAAGTTGAAAGTTTTTGCAAGCATTACAAAGCCATTGCTTCCCAGATAAAATAGGCTGACAGCAATGTTTGCACTCTGGCTGCAAATGGATAATAATAAAATCTTCCTTGATTTGCCGTATGGCCTCACCCAGCTGTATAAGTTTAAAAATATAGCACATATTACCAGCAAAATTCACAAATTATATTGTATTCTTGAATTTAGTTTTTGAGTTGTGTTGGCTGTAATTATGGGAGAAAAATCAAATAAAAGATGCACCATTCTTTAGCAAAGTAGAATGATAAAGGATTAAGTACTTTTTGTTTTCCAGAATGAAAAGGATGATTGACAAAACTACTAGTTTATCCATCTTTATTTAAATGTTAAAAACATAGTATAATATAATATAACATAAAAGGTATGCGGAGAAATCACAAATCCTCTCATCAGTCGCATACTGTGTTGTGGTTGTGCTATGTTCTCCCCATAATACTACAGCTTAAAAGAGGGAACTTTGGCCTGAGTTCAAATGAACCACAAGACAAACAAAAAGAAAAAAAAGATTACTAATGCTTGACCATGCCAGTTGGCCGAAAAGTTTGACCATACTGTGTTGTGGTTGTGCTAGGAAAAAACCATCCAGGGTACAACACATCCCTGGGCCACAATGGTAAAAAAAATATGGTTAAAATGATCTTTCAAGCAGAAATAATGATTTTATCCCTAGTTTGAGCCATTGACTATTTATTGGGACAAAACTATCCTTTCATGAGCATTTAAAGAAAAATGTTGTATAAAATATCTTATTGTCATGCTAGGTCATGTCCATGCACGAGCTCTGGAAGCTAAGCACTACATGATCCATTGCATATGCACATGGAATCAACCCTCTAGCACATTCAAGAAGAGAGAAGACTTCTGAAATGGGAAAAAAGAGAGAAGGCTTGTGTGAAGAGGACAATTAGTTCAAAGTTGGACTTCGAAAATTAGGGACCAACAAATTCCAATTTCATTTTGTTCAAACAGATCTTCAATCATTGATTTAAATAATAAATGGCTTAACCTAAATATGAACTAGGCTTTAGTGTTTAAGATAGTTCAATTCAGCACATTACCAGTAGGTTCAAGGGCAAAAAAGGGTAAAAAAGAGAAAAAAATATAAAATTATAAAAATTTAACATCATTGATAAATAATCTCTAAAACTCTGCCTATGTTTTATAGCCGGTCCCAAGCCCGGATAAAGGAGGAGGGTTGTGTTAGGCCCCTACAGCCAGCTTAAAACCCTGTCGAATCTCATGAACATGGATCAACGAGCGTCGTATGATCCATGTAGCCGACCCCACCTAGTGGGATAAGGCTTTGTTATTGTTGTTGTTGTTGATAAATAATCTCTAAATACACTACATATTTATGCACTAGGTAACCAGAAATATACTTACGTTACTAATTGTGAGAGCTCATTATATAAAGTTGTTTTAACAACAACAACAACAAAGCCTTATCCCACTAGGTGGGGTCGGCTACATGGATCATACGATGACATTTTGCTCTCGTTGATCCATGTTCATGAGATTCGACAAGGTTTTACGCTGGCTATCGGGGCCTAACACAACCCTCCTCCTTTATCCGGGCTTTATATAAAGTTGTTTTAATTTCTTTTATTTGAGGGAAGTCATAATTAATTTAGTCTTGAAAGTTTGTCTATCTAGATACACTTCATTATGCTTGATTGGGCTACTTATAAAAGCTTGGGTTGCTTATAAAAAATGTTTGGATCAAAATATAATAAGGGTCTGTTCGGCTTAGCTGATATAAAATAGTTGATACGTAAAAATGTTTTTTTAGGAGAAAAAGGATGAACATTAAATTAGGGCATCATCTGTGGATATATATCTATGATATGAAAAATGTACAACTGTAAGCTCTCAAGGTGAGAGCGGCAAAAAAAGGAGTGTACAACGTATAAGTAATGCTGATAAGTAATTTAATAGCTGAAGTTGATTTTAAAAGTAAGTTTGGTAAAACGATATGAAAGTAAGTTATTATTTTAGTTAAATAACCAAAAAATCCTTAATATTATAACAGAGAAAATATGTGAAGAAAAGTTATTAATATTCTAAGGGCAAAATAGTACATTCATTGATAAAATTGATCAGTTTTTTTTCTCGCACAAAATAAGCTGGCCTCAGCTTATTTTTTAGTTACCAAATAGGGAGAAAACTTATAAACTGCATATAAGTCTTTTTGACTGACTTATAAGCTTAGCCAAACACCCCCTAAATTGACTTCTCATTGTTAAAAAAAAGTGGGTCTTGGGTGTGGGACAATAAAGTTTACCATCAAGCATAATATTCCTCCAATCTCTATGTAGACTGTCATTGTCGCATCAATAAAGTTTATTATCAAGCATAAAATAATGCAATAGAAAGCTTCAGCTATCAACATGTTGTATAACATCAAATACATAACAAATGAGATTACAGAATTATATATTCCCAATAAAAAAAGATAGCTATAGCTGCAGTAAAAACAATAGTCCTTGTGTGTGTGAGAGAGAGAGAGCCAATAGCAATAGTAAAGTGGAAAATGAAGATTAAGAAATTACTTGGTGCATAAGTAAAATATCCTTTGGTTTTCCTGTCGAGAAATCACGTTTGGCAGCCCTCATGGCCCTCTCAATTACTGATTTCGTCCCCTTCGTTTGTTTCTCATTCTCAGCTTCCTTTTGGAGAAGGATTTCTGCTTTTCCTGGCCAGAAATCACTATCAAAATACGGTAAACGAGCTGCAGTAACCTTCACCTTGCATTCACTTTTGGGGACAAAAAAATGATCATATAAGTTGGTTTGCTCCACAATAATGTTTTCCTTCATAGCTTTGCGTATCATCAATTGGTACCTGGCACATTTATTAGTTATGTTAACGCTGAACACAAAGTACACATACAATCACAAGGAAACATCAGGGGAATTAAATATGGAGGATGTACCACTCACGAAGCTTTTCAGGCCTAGGCGATTTCTGAACCTTAGGATGACAGTAGAGGATATAATAATCCTGCCTTAGGGATGGGCAAGCCCATATATAACAACTGGTGAAGCCTCGTTTTTTACAATAATTCAGGTATCCTATCTAGACAAAAATCATAAAAAAAAATATATTCAACATAAAAGCTCATCATTATAGAAAACAAATGACCAAAAGGAAAAGTTGTTAAGATATTTGAAGTGAAACATTAATGTTCTTCATACCAAAATTTCGTGATAAACAAAGGTGCGTAAGGCCTCTCCAGTTGCAACTCTTATTTCAGGCCTGAAATATTTGACAGAATCTATATATGATATACAAACACGTCTTTGATTTGGGCAAGGGCATTCTGAACCATATTCTTGGACATACATGGCAAAGAGGCAAACATCTGAACCATCAATATTCTGAAATAACAGGATAACCTAAGGAAATATGAGAGACATCAGTATTGGGTTGCAACTAATATCGCATATTGGCCACATAAGATAACTTTTAACTTTCACCTTTGATTTGTAAGGAAATTCCGCTGGATAATTTTCATCTTCAAAAATCCCATGAAAAAGTGGATTTACCTCCAGGTTTTTGTCAATAGATGAGACCACCCTGATAATAAGACCTTCAGCTCCAGGAACCTGAAACCAAAATAACATAAAAAAAGAGTAAATTGGACTAAATAATACTGACTGTTGAAACCACTTGGATTTAACTAGTTCTTTATATATAGCCTTGAATTTTAACATAACACATCCCCACAATCGAAATTGCCGAGATTTAAAATTTTACAAGAAATGATGCAGGCATACAATATTTTCTAAGTTTAGGTCATTTTATATGGCTTCATTGGGATCTGGCCAGGGATTAAAATTTTGGGAGGACACTTGGTCCAGAAATGAACCCCTCACTATGCAATTCCCTAGACTACGCAATTGCACAAGAGCAATACGTTAAGGCGACTGCATTGTCAGGGGACTTGAAAGAGAATGGCATCTGATCTACTCAGTTTATATCTCCTCTTTTGCATCTAAGGCTGGATGAGCTTCTTCTACGCTTCGGGAGAATAGATGGCAAGGTACCTAACTTCTCTATCCAAGACTGCTGGACATGGTCTGCTGGTCATTTCTCTGTCAGGGTGGCACATAAATCTTTGGACAGCAACAACCGGCTGGGAGGATATGATATGAGACCGACTGCAACAGTATATGAAAAGTTAAAATACAGGCTAATGTTTTTGCATGGCTATTCAGCAAGGGGAGGCTATCAACCAAGAGCTACCTATTTTGGTGTATTCCTGAGTCGAACACAATCTGTGTTTTCTGTGAAGTGGAATAAGACATCGACCATTTATTCTTCAAATGCAGAGTGGCAAAGGTATGTTTGGCAACGATCAGGATGCGGATGGATTGATTTTAGTTCCCTATCAAGCTTCTGAAACTTTCTCATGATGGTTTTCAGAACCAAGTGTGGGTTTATATCCCAATAAAGCATCATGTGGTTCCATTTCACATAATGTGGTCCATATGGCTCCAACGTAATGGCTGTACTTTCAAAGGGGAGATGGCTTATGTTGAAAATATTGTAGCAATGACAGGGAGGCTAATAGGAGAGTTGTTGAGAGGCTGGTCCCTTTGTAATATGTAATTTTCTTAATGATCACCTAAATAATTATTTGGAAAGTTACTCTTGGTAAGCATCCTTCCCTTCTCAAAACAATTAAAGCATGTTTTAGTCATCCAATACTATGATAAAAGAAATGAAATATGGAGCTCGCATTAATTGCTCAGGACACCTCCTTGATACCAATAATGAAACATAAGCTTGTACTGCCATTCCCCTAAAACAATTTGCACTATCATTATACAGTTTTCTGAGGGGAAAAGGAACTGCAATGTCATTATAAAGTTTTTATATCACTTCTGCATTCATTTTTCTGTGTAATATAGCAGAAACATTAGATAGCCAAGTGGCTATTCGTTTCTTTATCTAAAAAATAAGGGTTATTGTCTTTTGCCTCCCATGTGCTATACAAAACAACAAATTACATAAGTTAAATGCCCCTATACATTCTCCACACTTCTGCCTTGCTCCTATCGCTATAGTTTCAATTATTATGACTTTTTAGTTATTCAATTATGTGTTTACCCTTTATATTTGAACAAAATAGAACTTATGTGTTTACCATGTGTATAGAGGAAGAGAGCTGACCTCTCGATGCGCTCCGACAAGGCAAGAGAGGAGCACCCCTCTTTGCCTCACCACCGTCCGGCAAGGCATAGGGCCCCACAATTTTTATATATTTTGGAATCAAAAGGGTAAAAACATGATGGAATAAATAAAATTTTCAAAAAAAAGTGGAAGCAAAATGGGTAAAGAGGAAGTGTGGAGAAAGTGCAAGGGTCGTTTGAAAAGCCTTTACAATTCATCCCTTTCAGGAAAACCTTTTACAATATATGGTAAGATATGAAAGTACACGATAGTTTTAGAGGTAAAAGGAAATAATACAATAAATAATGAACGAAAAATTTCCCTTTTCATGATGATCAAACTGCAATAGAGCAACAATGCAAAGAAATTAGGATTACAAATAGCTTATAGATAACATCCACACACAGAAAATTTTAATCGTGATCAATTCATGCATTAAAAACAATGCTGCGAAATGAGGAAGATTGACATTTCATTACTTTGTCAATTGATCCTCTTGTAAGAACCTAAAATTGCTAAAAGAATATACAAGTCAAAACATCTAGTCGTTCTTCTACATATTTGCATTTACAATTATTCACGTTACATTAGACAAGCATTTCAGGTGTGATCACATGAGATGCCATGATTTTCCAACTATAAATCAATCTTCTAGAATCTTTTAGCCTAGCGTAGATATCATAATTAATGAGTTGACATAAACTATATGAGAACATTAAGAGAAGGATATTCCATTAACATAAATCAAACTCTTTTTTTTTATGGGAACATAAATCAAACTTGAACAAGGAAAACCAGCAAACATTTAAAGAGGTGACAAGTAGTTAAATCATTCTAAATTTTTTATGAAAAAAAAAATATAGATATATATCTTTTAAGAATGGATGTGAGCACCTGGCCCACATCCTTTACCTTCTCAAAAAAAAAAGATAAATCTTTTAAGCCATTAAGGATACAAATTATCCTTGGCAAACTACTAACTTATTTTTATTCTTATTCTTGTTTATATTGTATCAAGTAAACTCGAGTATTCTGCAATATTCATTTCATTGCTTGAAATCACAAACCACAATAGTGCATGGGTAGAGCACTAGACGATACAGTGGGATGACATAATAGTCATATTCGTAGCCCATTTAACAGCTCATATGCACATGACACTTCTCGCTTGCAAAGATTCATTGCTCCTCCCATCATGGACTCACCCAATCCAACAAACTAAAATTCCATTCATATCCATATAATTGGCATGTTCCTTTTGGTGGAAATTTCACTCACCTACTGTGAAAATCATAATAATTGACACCAGTGCACCACACATTCAATAGTAGTGCTCCACAATATTTGGTAGTGTAAAAATATTATTGCCAAAATACGAATTAGAACAAAAACACAAGCAGGTTTTTTTTTTTTTGTATTACCTCATCACTGTGCTTCCCCAGCATACATGCTCTTTCTTCTCTTTCTTGTTTAAGATGGCTAAAAAGCCATTGCTCTAAGTGGTTGCTCAATTCAGTTGTTGGTAAATCCTTTGCTCCAAGAATTGAATTTCGTGGAAAAGGCTCATGATTCCCACATTCTATTCCTTGCATATAACAATTTGGACAATTATATTCACCTTGCAACACATCTTTCCTTTTCCTGTTGAAAAGAGCACAAATCTGATGCTGCCAAGACTCACATTTATCACACTGGACCCACTGAAATATACATCCAAAAAAGTGGCATGAGCTTCAACAGTGCATGAAATAAACATTGATTATAAAACATAGATACTCTTACCCATTCAGTTTCTGCATCAGCTTCAGCATAGTTCATCCTCCTCTCTAAATTTGGCTTCCGAAAAGTTATCCTGCCAACTTTTATAATCTCACCAGAAGTGCTATAGCATTTACCACAGAAAGACATATTTGCTTCATACGTAGACCCCACGCAGATATCACTTCTCATGCAATAATAAACCCCCTTTGGATTAATATGCTTGAAGCAAATGGCACAGTACCTAGCAGGTGGTTCAAAGAGAAGATTACCCATCCCACACAAACTGCATGAGTTCTGATCTACTGGTTGTTCCCAAGCCTGACCCATTTCGTCTTTTGCTTTGCCCTAGGGAAAACCAACCGTTTTAATGAAAAAAGCTTACTCACTTCACAGAAAAAGTAGGAGAGCAAGGGTATACACTCTAAATCAGCAAAGATGAATAACTTTAGAGCATAAGCTTTCATGCTATAAAACTGCAGCAAAATTTATGCTGAAATGAAAAAAAAAAAATCAGAGAACATCAGCACCAAATATATAAAAGTAAACAAGAATTATAGAAATCTGGTAAAGCTAAGCAAATTTGGAGATTTGAGATTAACCTGCCTAACCAGATAGATATCCTCCACTCTAGTTGATGATCCTACCTATGATGTCAGTCAATTCACATAATGCACAAACCAAATTCACACATTCTCATATCATACATTTGATAGATCAATTGAATGATTTATTCAAAAAATTTTAATTACAATTTTCCCTACTACAACTTGACAGTATAGAAGATGACATGACAGCCACTAATGAATTGGATAAACCCACTTAAGCATTAAGATATGATTACTGGAATTTTTCCAATCATATGAATATAGTTATTGCCAGCATCAACCTACATTCTTTTCTTGTTTTTTTCCAATTGGTCTTATCAAGCTCAACAGAGAAAAAATGCTTCTTATCCCAACTCTACAGTACATGGTAACTAGATAAAGAAACTCCACTAAATAATGCAAGTTATGTGAGTACTCTGTACAGGAGTTTCAAGGAGAAAAGAACATGAGCAAACTAACTGCAAAGCTTTGAGAAGACACGATGAGCATCTTTAGTTTACTCTCTTCCTCAAGAGAGAAGATGACTATGTAACTGGAATGACTATCCACATATCTGAAGTCATACGGAATGCACAAGTGTAGAAAATTTAAAAAGCAAATGGACCTTACAAATGTATCCAATATCCTCTAACTAAGCAGAAACATCAAATACAGTATTCTCTATGTAACACCTATTACACTAAAAAATAACACCTATTGGGTATTTTGAGTCTCATGCTTCTAATTAAGACAATATGCATCCCCCGGCATATTGTACAAAATCAATTTAAATTTCAAAATAAGATGTCATTTCTTGTTAAACGAAAATCTTTGCCAACTATTACTACTAACACTTTCATGAATAAGTTGGTTAGGATAGTGTTCATTTATGCATATCTTGTAAGTTAGTCAAAATGTATTGTACTGCCACAAAACAATAAAAGTTTGGTTCTAGTATGTATTATCTTTCAAAGCTCATGCATGTCAAAACTAGCTTCAGGATATTAATTACCTGGTCAAAAGAATTCTTGAGACTTTTAATATGCTCCCTAATTATTTCAGGAGTGAACGTATCAAGCAGTGAAATAGCTTTTGTCTTTAGCTTAACCATTCCTGTTGCAGTCACATTAACCTCCATTGAGAAATTAGATTTATGTTTAACATCTATCCCAATCTTTGGAGAACCACTGACCATCAAATTTTCTTGTGTGGAGTTCTCAGAAACCTGAGAATGTCCAAAAGGACCAACATCGCCCTGTCCATTGGTTTCAACTTTGGGACCGTGTTTTTCCTTGAAGGTTTTTGCAATTACATTGAAAGATGAAGTAGCAGGTGACTGAGTCACTTGCTTACCACTATCAGCTTTTGCTTCCACTGACATGGTTTCCTCTTGACCAACTTGAGCCACTACTTCTGATAGAGGATGGGTGCTACTCAAGATTGGTACAGACACCTGAAGGGCTTCTTTTCTTGAAGCATTATCAACTGCAGGGTGTTCCACTTTAACACGTTTTGCTGACGACTGCTCATATTCAGCTACATGAGAAGTGGGGGAAGTTGTCTCTGATTTAGTCATATAGGAAATCCCTTTCGATTTCTTTTTGACAGGCCAACATATGAGACAAGTACTACTATAGCAGTCTCTATAGTGATTGAACAGAGCATTGTACTTGATGCATTGCCTTGAACAGTTCATGTCTTCACAATTTAAAATGTGACACAGACTCCTTTTAAATGTATCACATATAGAGGAAACACACTCTTTTGTTCCATTACAGTGCTTGGCATGTTCATACAGGAGTAGAACATCATGTGCTTTTTTAAGTTGTGCCTCTCTTTGTAACATTCCAGACTCACAAACCACTGAAGAGGACATCTGGCTCGTAGATATATTCTCAACGAAAGATGAATGTTCTTGTGATTGATTCAAAACATTACCTTCTTGCAGTGGTCTATGAGATATTTGCTCCAACATGTCATTTTTCATCTGCATTGATACATTTGAAGGTATTGCAGATTGTCGCGGAGCCAAGTTTGAATGTCTGGAGACCATCTGTTGCTCCTGAAGATATTGATCCTTTAAAAAGAGTTCATTCTGATTAGATCCAATATGTGGTGATTGAGTCCATAAGCAGGTTGGGCCAAAATCCTTATTTCTTGGCATCAGTGTAGATGTACATCCTTCCTCTGCAGAGTATGCTTGAGTGTTAGTGTAGAAAGAGTGAGATCCACTCTCAGAAATAGAAAGTAACTGTTGCAAAATTTGCATGTTTTGATGGGAATATGATTCTGCAAGGTTGTTTAGAAAGTTATATTCCGTGCATGAAGACTTCATAACTTTGGAATACAAGATTAACCAAAGGGTTGCCCATGCAAACTGGACATTGCTAATGCAAAAACTTTCCAGTCAGATATTAAATCATTTTCAGCTGCCAGATCAGTTATAAAAGTCAAATCAGAAGGAAAAATAGCACAGGCATGTGTCAATGATCTAAATCTCAACAAGGTAACTTTGTAAGATTACAATAGATACTGTTATCCCCATGTAAATTAGAAACTGTTGTCCAGGGATTTGTCTGAAAATCACCTGATTCTTTACGTCCAATTTCACGCAAAAGATCTGAGTTATTTTGGCATTCTTGATATTGCTTCAGAGATATTTCATCAACAGGACTTTCATATTGATCAAATTTATTAAGTTGTCTATATACTGAAGGCACACAAGTTGCAACATTTGACTCCTTTGGGTTCTTACACGAATGTGCAAGATTTCCAGCTGAATCAGGAGAAACATTAACTACAACTCTGTGATGCTCATTGGGCAAAAATCCTGCAAATCCAATAGAAATAGCTAATAATATATAATCTAAAAACTTGCACAGAGTTGATACCGTGCAGAGTAACTTACTGTGGGAAACAGATAAACCTTCACCAATCACTGAGTTACTAAATCCATTATTATTCCATGAGGTAATCTGCAACAAATGAGATGCTAGTTTAAGATTAAAGCAAGTGACTGGAGCTGATTTGAGAAAGAGGCAATCCAAATATGTTTATGTTTTGTGAAAATCTGCACCATCAAGATGGGCAGATATAATAACACAATGAAAGATTCACCTCTGCAATTCCCATACGTTAAATATCATCCAACACTCCAGTTTATGATTCACTAGAGATCATACAGTGTGGCCACAAAGCACCTGGTTGCCCAAAAGAAATACAAGTTTCAAATGGAACATAGAATTTAGTAGAGGAAACACATACATTTTTTTGTTGAAGAAAGGACGAAACGAATACTGCATAAACATCAAAACATAATTTGAGAATGTGAAAACCACAAGCAAACATTTTGCACTTATCCATTTAAGCTCTATATATGGTCCAGGTAATACATTAGATTCGGGTACAATAACGGACACTTCTGGCAAAGTGCCAGTATTTTACTATTTATGACTTTGCATGTGACGATCTACCTTGCCTTATTCCACCTGTTACCTATCATATGGGTTATAGAAGTAAGCATACTGCATACATATTCAAATAAGTTTAAACAAGCGGAATTTATGATTAAAAAATAAGGTTAGTCATGAAATTTCTGAAAATTTTGACACGACATATGCGTAAAGTTAATAATGGCCAAAATGGCAACATGTACCATGTATACATCTCAAGATATCAATTTTCATATGATAAAAGGGAGATAAATCTATAACATAGCATCAGATAAAGGAGTGCATCGGCTCGACATCAAATATAAAAAATGGACATTGCAAAACTCCATAATATAACATGGTGGTCTCAAATCCAGTGCTATGTATGTCCACCGATGACTACGATAAGTTTTCACTGCAGAGCTACTTAAAGCTCTGAGGACTAGGGGGCTTGGATTTTGTCCAAGAGGGGCTGGCAGTGTGGACCACCAGGCCTTGCAAAAGCGGGGTACTACTGGCCGGGCATGCGAGACGACGTTGCAACTACGACTACTGTGATGTGAGCGGTTCAATTGCTTTGATCTTTCCGGCCTCCACTTGTTCTCAAACTCGCTTGAGCACATAAATATTCTATTAAGAGTTTCTCGATCACTTTAGTTTGATTGCAGCTAGTGGTTTCAGAATATTCCTTGCGCTAAGAGATAAGTTTTCATATCATAAGTTCACATAAGAATGAACTAAGAGAGTTTCAAGTTTATTTAAATGCTAAATGCTGAGAAGTAAAGAGGACTCTAAAACCACGTCCTTGACCCTTTACCACACAGCCTACTCATCACTCATGAACATCTTAAGAAATGGCTATCAACCATCACCTGCATAGATTAGAGAATGACAGATGAGCAATATGACATCAATGAGTGGAGGGCGCACAAATATTGAAAGCCACGAAAATCAATATCCCACATGCATATAATTAAAGATCGAGAAAATTATTTATGAGATGATATAATAAAATGCCCGCTCACATTAACTACAAAGACAGTGGTTTTAAGAGTGGACTACCAAACCTAAGGTGTATGGTCAATACAGTTCTTAAGTTGTTGTGTAGACTATGGATTATCACCATTCACGAACTTAATGTTTACCACTATGATGTCATCATCAATTAGGAACCTATAAATGGAATGGTCTTAATGTTTGTTGCACCTGTTAGGAGTCAATCAAACTATGCACTGAAAATCTCGCTATAACACGGTTTTTGCATGACATGATTGATATGAAGTATGAATGTAAATGCATTAACATACAACAACAACAACAACAAAGCCTTATCCCACTAGGTGGGGTCGGCTACATGGATCATACGACGCCATTCCGTTCTATTAGTAACCAAACCTTTCCGTTCTATTAGTAACCAAACCAAACCTTTCGGTAAATGCATTAACATATAAACATAAAATCAAGTTTAGATTCCACATTTTCAGAGAAACTTTGCAATTCATAAAAACCACGAAAAATTGAGAAAGCTTCATAATTCCATAAATCAATTCATACATCAATATCCATATCAATAATTTTAATTTTCCTTAATTATACAACATGGTATTCAAGTAAATCATTCCTTATGATGCGTGACATTAACATGAATGCATCATAACCCATACACAAAATGTGTCTTCAGCATAAGACTTCGGGCAGCTACTAGAGCACACTTAATGTTATTGTGTCCACTCACCTCAGATATACACAAGGCGAGAAGCCTAAACAATATGCCATATTAAGTCAATTACCACCTATTATCATGTCTCATAGGCTGTAAGGATATAATGTGACAAATAACTCTCAATTATCTATAGTTGCCTTCCTCTAATTAAATTTATTTTATCATTCTGCTTTTTATACAAAATTTTCTGATTCATTTTATCACACTCTTTCTAGTATTATTAACTAAACAAATCGGATTCTTAAATTTATGAAAATGATTACCTAATCATTACTTGTTTTTATGTTAATATCATTAGAGATCTTTTGGGTCAGATCAATTAGTCATTTTATACACATTACCATATGCCATATTTATTTATAAGTCACATCAACTTCAGTTATTACACTATTTGGGCCAGCCATTTGCAGCCTCCCTATCTCTTATTTGGGACTTCCACTAACCGCGAAAAATGTATTAGCTAGGCGTTGGAATCCGATTGTTGAATGGGTAGGGATGAGAATAATGGGATGGTGTTCTTGTATGTTGTCGAGAGGGGTATGCCCCACAGTGTGATGCAACGCATTGATGCACTGTATGGTCAGACAAAGCTAGACATCTGATGGCTTGGACAAAAGTGTATGGTCAGAGGAGGTTTAGGGATTCAGGATCTCAGGAAGATGAGACCCTTCTATCAAATGGGTGGTTCAGCTAATGGATCAAACTAATGAAGCATGGACTTCGGTGATATGGGCTTGATATGGCAGAATACTCCCATGGGAACGCCGAAATATTTCTACAGGGGACTTCATCTTTATGTAGAGCAAGATAGACCTTTTTACACTAGCATCACGATTCAGGAAAGTTTTTTTTGTTTCTGGGAGGACTCATGGTCCCTAGCTGAACCCTTGCCTACTGCTTTTCGAAGATTATATGCTCTACTGGCCGATCGAAGTGTGATGATTGCACAATATTGGTCTAGTAGTCTTTCACCCCCTGTTATATGGGACTCCTCAGTTCGCAGTCCCACTTTCTTATAACCGACTGGAGGAATTTCTTGAGCTGCTGCCGTGATTATAGGACAGGTGTGTTAAATAGCTCTTCGGTGGTTGCATGGAAGTGGTCGGCTGGGCAGTTCTCAGTTAAAATTATGTACATGACGCTGGACAGTGATAACTATTAACCACTCAAATGATGTGGAACTAGGGTATAAAATGTCAGCTCGTATGGCAGATAAAGATTTCATAAGGGTTGAAGTCTTTGCATGGCCGTTGAGGTGGCCACTGATTGGCTACTCATTACAACAGATTGCAATGGACTCCAGAAGCTTGAACCTAACCTCATGTGTGTTCTATCAAGACCTAGAGGAGGATATAAATCATTATTTTTTGGATGTCCAATAGCTAGACAGGTTTGGCAACCACAACTGGATGTGAGATAGGCAGCTGATTTTTGGCACTCTTTAGATATGGCGAAAGAGACTAGAACATTCAAGCATACATATCAAGATGTTGTCAAGCTAGCCTTTTTTCATTCCTGTGGTCAATTTGGTGAAAACCAGCATAATGATTGTATCAAGAGGAGACTGATGCTACATTGAAAATGTAATTTTGGGTGCTAGATCAATGTTGAGGTTGATCGTTATCAACTAATAATGAATATAAATCTGTCTCTGCTATATCTTTACATTTATTAGTTACTAGTCAAATCAACTTCAATGATTAGGTAATGTAACATAGATATACTTATCTGTCCTAGATCACATCACCTGATAATTAATTAAATTATCAGGATAATATTAATTTTATAAATTTAAATATATTATTATTAACATTTTCATTTAATAACATTTGGAAAACAACATATCTCCTTTACTTATAATTAATTATTTAAATCAGCATATTTATAAGCCGATGATGATTTTAGTCTGCAACTCCGCCTATGTTTTATAGCCGGTCCCAAGCCCGGATAAAGGAGGAAGGTTGTGTTAGGCCCCGACAGCCCGCGTAAAATCCCGTCGAATCGCATGAACAACAACAACAACAAAGCCTTATCCCACTAGGTGGGGTCGGCTACATGGATCATACGACGTCATTCCGCTCTATTAGTAACCAAGCCTTTCGGTATATTATTCACCAATAGATCTTGCTCTATTAGTTCGCCAAGTGTCCGCCTTGGCCTCCCTCTCCCTCTTTTAATCGGACTCCAGATTATTTGATCTACTCTCCTTACTGGCGCATCTAATGGTCTTCTCTGTACCTAGTGGATCAAAAAATGCGGAATGACGTCGTATGATCCATGTAGCCGACCCCACCTAGTGGGATAAGGCTTTGTTGTTGTTGTTGTACAACAACAACAAAGCCTTATCCCACTAGGTGGGGTTGTTGTTGTTGTAAATCAGCATATTTATAATACTTTTTATTTAGGCCAAAAATTATATTACAATAGTTAATTTAGTTCTTTGCCGATATGATTTACTTAACTAGCATATCATTACACTTTCTTGCTTTCTCAAGTGTCACTGTGCCACTCTTAAATTAACGTTCATTATTCTCAAATTAATAGGCTAAGCATATTACTAATGAAATCAACTGACCATAGCATCAAACTAATCAACATAATCTAACCAACATCATAATCACATTTTATTCTAATTCAACAAGTTTGCTAAGTAACAAAATATGATTACTTCTTCAGCCTCTTTACACATTCAAATGAATGATTCAGTTTGATTAGAAGCATTAGTCCTAATTCAATTAAAGGAATGTGCACTTCAAGAGGGGCCAGTGTAACACATAGCCAAAAATCAAATTTTACCCGGAAGGAAAGGGATCGGCTACGGGTTTCTGGCGAACGATGAGCAGCCTGATGCAAATAGAGAACACCGTCAATCCATGGCATAAGCCGAGTAAAACAAAGGTCCATCGTTTCTAGACGCTCACCGGGCAAGAAGATCGGGTCGACACCGCCCTGAATCCCGCTCGAACGGCGAGTTTCTTCCCGGCGTCGTTAACGAGGGATTTCGAGTGAGGCGTCGACCTCCTCGACCTATAGGGATGCGTTCGCCTCGCCGCCTTGTTCCGATTGTGGTGCCCAATGGCGACGGCTGTAGCGAGCTCGACGATTGCGGTCCGGCGGCGAGAAGAAGCGGCGGCGGGGGCGTTGGCGGCTTCCGGTAGCAGACGCTGCAGAGCGAGGGTCGGGCGGAAGAGGTGAAGGGAAAAAGTGAATGGATTTTTTTAATTCTGCCCTTGCCACGCCCGATCTTATTTTATTTTATTTTTATTTATGTATTTTCTCTGCATAAAATATAAATAAATATTATAAAATTAGCTCGTGAAAATTAGCTGGTAGAAATTATAAAATTATCTGCGTTTAATTACCCACCAGTGAAATTGCACAAAGAAAAAAAACAACAGAAAAATAACTGCGTAAATCCACTCAAGAAAACAAAAAAAAAAGAAAGAGATGAAAGAAGAAACTTGGGATTGGAGCGAATGGCGCGACGGAAATAAAATTGGGGAAAGTGACGAAGGAAAGCATAAAAATTGCGCCGGACGAATCCAAGAACCCTAGTCAAGATCAGTCCCTTCACCTCCAAAATACGATCGCATTGGAGGGGCGATTTTGATTGCAGATTCCGTCAACGCGAGGGAAATTAGGGAGGAGAACTGAGAAGAAAAATAAAATTGAGGCAGATTTGGATTTATTTGCGGTTTTGAAAAAGATAAAAATACGAGTGAGAGCGTTGTGAATACAAGGCCAAGCTTTATTATTCATCCGATTTATGTATCGCGAATCCTAGAAGATGTTATCTTTTCGTTGCATTTGATGAATCATTATCTATATTAATGCTCAAATATATGCAATTATGATAAAAGGAATAATCGGGGTGAAATTGGTTGGGTGGATTTTTCGTGAAAAAAAAACACCCCATATATTTTGGTTGGATTTTTAAATTAAAAAAATATCGGTTTTTCAGATAATTTTTTCGAGTGCCTATATTTTATAAATTTTATATTTATAAAAAATATTAATAATATAAAGAGATATTTTATTTCATAAATTAATGACATTCACATGTTATATATTGTAATAGTGCTATTTATGGCTTAACTTATAAATAATATGTTTAACGAGTATTTTTATATATATTATATATATTTAAAATATAATATTAATATATATTTTATAAATTTTTAATAATGTAGGTCTTCATCGGACGCCACAGGTGATTTTTTAAATTTTAAAAACTGCCTAGTTTTTTTTACGAATGAAAAAAATATAAATATCTTGTGTCTGATTGGGTCGGTTTTTAGGTTTTTGAGTTTTCAGTTTTTGACTTACACCCCTAAAAAGATTGTGTTAATATATAAATACATTAGGGTTAATTTTTTAAATCTTTCAGGAATTATAACAATTTTTTATTTTTTATCCTAATATTTGTAGCGCCTCCTTTTAACCAAATCGTCATATTCTATTAGCTTTTCTGTTATTTTTATTTTTTATTTATTAAATAACTAAATCATCCTAAAGGGTGAAAAAAAGTTTGACATTTATTTCAAGTTGTAGGAGGACAATTTAATTATTTTATAAATTTAAAAAATAAAAATAATGAGAAAGTTAACACAATATGATGGATTAATTAAATTGAAAACCGCAAGTTCATATATTATGAACACACCCAAAAAAATCGTTATAGTTAAAGTTTAAGACATTAATCAAATATAATAGATATAGAAAGTATGGTTTTGGTGAATGTATTTCCAAAATAGGACAAAGATTAATATTAGTTGTCCTGATTGTACAATCATATAGCATTCTATAAAGTTGAACTAATAGTAAAGGACTCGTTTATTAAAATATTGATTTAATTGGGATGATATACTTATTAGTCATATATAAAATTAGCATAAAAGAAACAAATTCCAGTTAAACTTTAGAATAAGAGATACTTAGATTGAGTTTTAGAGACTTTATTATTTAAAGAAATTTAGCGGTTCATTTGGCTTAACTGATACATGTTTTGTAACAAAAAAGAATTAAGTTATTATTTTAACCAAATGACTAAAAAGTTAATAGTACATTCATTAATTAAATTTATTAGTTTTTTTTCTCTACAAGGTCTTTCAATTTTTTTTCCTAACTTATAAGCAGGTAAAAAAATATTTGTCAACTCACCTTTTTAATTACCAAATAGAAAGAAAATTTTAAATTACTTAATAAACTTAACCAAATAGCCCATACATCTTCCTTCTCAAACTTGATTACGAAAAAAGTGTTAGTTGATAATAACAATAATAATAATAATAACTATTTTCAATGAAATAATAATAAGTATTATTCTTATCTTCTTTGCACATTGTTCTTTTTAAAAAATGTATATTGGTTCTTTAAGTTATAACACATCATCCATTCATTCAAGACCTGCATTAATATTTGAGTAATAAAGTCATTCGAATCTTATAATAATAATAATAACTTAAATTACTTAATAAACTTAACCAAATAGCCTCTAAATCTTCCTTCTCAAACTTGATTACAAAAAAAAGTGTTAGTTGATATAAGAATAATAATAATAACTATTTTTTCAATGAAATAATAATAACTATTATTCTTATCTTTTTTGCACATTGCTCTTTTTAAAAATGTATATTGGTTCTTTAGGTTATAACACATCATCCATTCATTCGAGACTTGCATTAATATTATCGAGTAATAAAGTCATTTTTATCATATAGCAATAGTGAAAATGTCAAATTAATAGTAGGAGGCACAAAGTTTACTAATAACGATTTCATTGGTAAGAAGTATTTTTATGAAAACTTAGTATTCATATATATATATTATTTAAATCTATCTAGTATACAAAATATATGAAAATTTATAAGTAATTCCTCAAAATATTTACCTATTAGATACTTTACAATATTGAAATTCATATTTTTAGAAAATGTGATCGCTGGACAATAATGTTTAATTGATTAAAATATTTCATATGATATTTTGTGTGAGAAAAATGTAATTGGATAGTGAATTTCGGACAATTTATGATTTATTACCTAAGGGTATTAAATTATGTGAGAATTTATAGTCTCCACAAGATGACGACATTCTAAAAGATGGTTGCTACTATGACTAATATCTGTTAATAATGTGTTTGAATCTTTAAAAAGATTGGTGATTACGTTGAAGATTATCAATATACTTCGTGGAGGTATCTTCTTCCAATTTCTCCTTGATTTTGTCAATAGATGTTTTTTCTTTATTTTTGTATGCATTTGCCACATAAATTATGTGTTGACTATGTCTTGTTATTCTTCATTGTCAATTTAGTTTAAATATTAGTATTCTATCTATTATACTATTTTTTGTGTAATGACATTGCATTTAGAAAATGGTAACTAGCTTTGAGATTTTTTTAATTTGCAAAATGTGATTAAAATAGTTGAATTTTTTAACTACTACTTATAACAAAAATGAGGGGTGTCAATAATGTGATACGTACTTGCATACGTTCTTCTTTTTAAGTAGCCAACCTGTAGTGTCTAAGAGCATAGCTGACGCCCCAACCAGTGCGGTGCTAATAGTTATGTGCATTGTTCATAGGTTGAAGGTCAGATAACGAGTCTAACTAATCTGGTAAAGTCATCCCGCATTGTATGCTTAGCAATGATAGGTGATGCTTTTAATAAGAATTTTTTGCATTCACATATACTCGAACTTAAAACCTTTGTTTAAATAAGGAGAAGCTTGCAGTACATTCTTTATGATGCAATATTATATATCTTGGACCAAACAAGATGACTTGAAATTGTTCAATGGGTTAATTTAACTATTATTGAATTTGCAATACTAATTGTTATGTGTGGGGTGATATTAATATATGAATGAATATACTTACGAATGCATTAGGTCTTGTCCAACGCAATACCACATGATGTTATGTGAAGTATCAAACAATGTGATATAGAGTACCATTAGGTGTGATGTTGAATGAGACTAGATAGATGAACATGAAAGTTGATATCAATTAGGAATAAGAACAAGTTAAAAAAAGAAATTTTGATTGCACGTGCACAATTTACATTATAGTATTTCAAGTATCAAATTCATGAAAATAATCAATCGATTACTACTACGTCCAACGAGTACCTAGACCAATGAGTTAAATGTTTGAAAAAATTTATCTTTTTCATAAATTTATAAAGAATGTAAATCAAAAGTAGATAATGGTGTGATAACAAAAAAGATACAATTTAAAACAACATTGAGTTCATCATGGGATTAGATCATCGTGGAGATTAAAATAGCTAATAGTTGGGTTGGCAAAATATGCTTGTGATAATCAATAGATTTGATGTGTTATTCTCGATTAGATAGGAATTAGATCACTCATTAATTCCTCAAGTAGTCATCTAATTTTTTAAGTGTGCCCATAACTTCTTATGGGATCCAATATTTAATCATGTTATGCAAAAAGGGTTGTCGAGTTCTTAACTTATTGCATTCACTCTTTTTTATCGATTGTACATTCACAATAATGTTATATGCTCCTAATAACAACTAGTGAGAAGATAATATTTTAGATGACATTCATTGATGAATAACATTAGCAATGCCAAAGAAGAATTATACTAGCATAAAAAAAGAAATGATTTAAATATCACATCATAAAAGAATATACAACAAAATTTTAATAATAAATTGTTAAACAAAGGGCAATCTAAATAGAATTTCAAAGTCAAGCATAATTGCTTACGAAACATCGAAGGTGTGAATACAATTAAAAAGGGAACAAGATTAAAATATTTCATATAACATTTATATGACAGGTGAGTACTATATAGATTATGCACAATTTCAAAGAAAACAACAAAATCATGCATTTAAATAAAAACTATAATGAGTGTCACATCAATTATCCAAACATATTATAGTAAATAGATTTTATTACAGTGTAAAGGGAATCAAATTCATTAAAAATATAGTAAAAACTCAATTACTAAAGTTAATTGAGCAACAAAAGTAAATAAGACTACATTGTAAATTTAGAAAATTATTTTCCAGAGTTTAAATTCTTAGGAATTAATAAAAAACTTAATAACTAGCTTTTGTGTAAGAAAGTGGAATTTAACAACTAAACAATATTAAAATAGCAAATTGAGAATTCAATAAGAATAAAAGTATAAGGCTAACTAGGTTAGTCTTCAACTATATACAGGAATATTGATAATCATTTTAAATGCAAACAAATAGGATTTGGGTTAATTAATCAAGCTACTACAACAACTACTCTTGACTCCTAAAATGTAAGAGTGAAATTTTGCCTATTGTTGCAATGTTGATGTCTCGATATTGTATCACACCCTAGGACATATACAACCACACTAGGGGTAAATTACACGATTGATCTCCCAACTTTGAGTCGCTTTTAAATTGGCTCCCAACTTCAATTTGTAACCAGAACGTCATTCATCTTTCATTTTCTTGCACGATTACTCTTCCTGACCAGTGATCATAAGTTTCTCGGTTGCCTCGCTTACGTGGCCGTCCTTCTCTCTCATCCACATCAGTTTAAGTCATCCACGTCATTATAAAATTTTTTAAAAATAATAAAAAAAGATCATGTCGTCCACATCATTATATTTTTTTTAAAAAAAAGTGATCAGGGTCCTCCTTGCCCGACGGCAAATGTTGCCGGAGTCGAGCTCCGGCGAGCTCGATTAGAGGGGGGGGGGGGCGATCGCCCCACTCCCTCTACGCATGCTTGGACCAGAGGGAGAGATCGCCCCCTCCCTCTCTCTCACGCGCGTGCTCATCGTGCGGGGAGAGAAGGGAGGGGGGCGATCCCGCGTGTGCTTCCCGTGTGGGAGAGAGAAGGGAGGGGTCGCCCCCTCCCTTCTCTCTCCCGCACGGCGAGGGAGAGAGAGGCTCGCCCCCCTTTGGTCGCTCATCGGAGCTCGACTCTGGCAGCGTTCGCGAGCGAGAGGAGGGGGTAACATCTTTTTTAAAATTTTATAATATATTTTAATGGGAAAGGATTTGACGTGGACAACTTAAATGACGTGGATGAGAGGGAAAGGTGGCCACGTAAGCGAGGCAATCGGGAAACCTATGATCACCGGTCAGAAGGACTAATCGTGCAAGAAAATGAAAGATGAAGGATGTTTACAAATTGAAGTTGGGGGACTAATTTGAAAGTGACTCAAAGTTAGAGGACCAATCGTGTAATTTACCCACACTTGACAATCCCTTCCCTGTTGCTTTGTGCAAGATTTTCATCACAATTTCACAACAACTTCAATAAATGCAAAATTATAACCAAAGACAACTACCTTTTTAGCTTGCCTGAAAACTAGACCCACTATCATGTTGGGTTTTTATATAAGTATTATTGCTTCATTTAATTTACATTGATCATGATTTGATCTATCAATTCTCTCCAAAAAAAATCCTAGACAATTCATGCTAAGGGATTCCAAATTGTTCAGATAAGAGTCATAAGTCCTAACTTCATTTCCAGGTCATGTGCATTAGAATTTTTTTATATATTGTCCACTCGAGCTCAGGACTAGTGAAAAACTAATGCTCAGTCTCTCATCCTATAAATCAGTATATTATCGCAAGACAAGAACCTATTAGTTTAACCCTACATTAGATGGTCCATCTTTTGATGCATCCATCTCTAGGGAACTTCCTCAATTTAACATAGAAAACTCGTCTGCTTGACATTGTATCATTCAAATAAATCTCTAAGCCATGATTGCTAATTTTTCTTGACTAATAAATTTTTACATTCAATTCAAATATCCGAACTTTTTTAAGAGAGTTACATGTTATTATGATTTTCTCTCAGCTTTCACCAAATTTTCAAAATATAGATAATAACGACATACATCAAAGTAAATGCTAGATATCATATGAGTATTAGATTAATTCTAATCACCAACCTTCATGATAATATTTTTAATTCAAAAAAATTCTATAATTCTTAGTTTCCATTTATCAAATAGTCAATTTAAACTCATAATCATGCATCATATTAATAGTTCATATTAATTGAAGTCACAAGAACATAATGACAACATGGTGAGCATCACTCTAAGCTTCATTCAATTTGGTTTAGCATACGAGTCAAAAGATTAATAGGATATTAGATAAGTCAAACCAAGCCAAGTCTCTTTCTTAACCAAAATTATTATAATTAGAATAGAAAGCACAACATTAAGGTGAAATGCTTGATCTAATTTAAATCAATATACTTGTATTCATACATATGAAGGACATTTCTAAGCATCCTTAAGTAATCTTTCAACATATAATTCATTCATAATAATTATTCAAGTCCAGTTGAACCATCATTCGTGTCAAACATCAAAACATTCAATCCTATTTAAGGTCTAGCTAGCATAAATAGAAGTTGATTGGAGCCCTGAATATGCTACAATTTATAAGAACTTATCTCATGACTTAAATTTTGTTATTCATAATTGTGTGGCCATTCAATTTGTTTCTTCATTCACTGACTAGCTATGGTTATCTTTCTATTCCTCTCATGTTCTTCTAGTTTTGAGCACCTCATTGACGCCCTCATCGTGCTCTTGTTCCATCTCATAACAAGGGAGAGCAAAACCACCCATGGAGATAAAAAAAACATAAGATGTTTAAAAAAGAGAAGAAAAATAAATGAAATTAAAAATAAAAATATAATTTTTCTGAATTTGCATTCTAGAGTCATGAAAATGAAAAGAGAATCCAATTCTCTAAGAATTGAGGCTTATTGGAGAAAGAAGAATCAAAATTAATTTCTTGTTTTAACGATTAAGCTTTCAATCATCCAATCTTTTTCGGTTATGTTTCCTTTGAGGTGTTACATTGAGGTTCTATTTGACAAAGTTAGCAGTTCAATTAGAAGATAATAATTCGACTAGTGGATAATGATTTGATTATAAAATAATAATTAATTGAGTAACAGATAACGATTTGTTTATAAATTTAATACAAATTATTTGGTAAATATAGAAGTTAAACTAGTGTTACAATGACAAAAAATGAACATACGATATAATTTACGTTTGTTCTTATACACATCATATTCATAATAATTAATTTATAATATTTTTATTATAAATAACAATTTTAAAGAATATTATTTTAATATAAAAATTGATTATTTTAAAATAAAAAATCTTAACTGGATTGTAAATAAAATCAAAGATGTGATATATTAAAATAAAAACTTTGGTCGTACGCCCATATCGAGCCATGCAGTAATTATGTTAATCGCAAATGAGTGCAATGATCACATATAAAAAGGGATGTGATCGACACTTATTTGGTGTTAGTGAGTCCCATTTGTCACTAAATGACCGTCGTCGAGATTCCGACATTGTTCGATGGTATTTTGAATTGTGATATTGTATTCTTCTTTTGTTACGCGATCGAGTTCCTGACAATAAATTTGAAACAATGTAGAAAAATCTTTGACAATCCGTTCTTCCGTTGCGATGTAATTCAATAATACTCTTATATTTATTATACCAATTCCTTCAAAACTAATATGTGATATTTAATAATTGAATAAAGTTTTTATTCTAAAAATGACTCTAAATACTCTACAAGCTAGAGAGAATAACTTATAGTATTTTGTGTTCAAACCTCTAAATAATATTTACTACTTAATACTCTAATTTTTGTGCCTGCCATGCAGTCTTGAATGCATTTACTTAACAATAACTAGAGTGTTAGATAATGCCTTGAATCATACTTTAACTGAAAATCTATTTGGAACCAAAGAATAAAAGAAAATCTGTCTAACATATTATGTATATTTCCTTATCATTAAATTGTTAAGGAATTGATTTATTTTCTTATTACAAGGTCAGTGTTCTATTTTTGAGATTAATATAGAGTCCTAGTTAGTCTGTAATTTCTATCATTTGTTAAAGGGAGTGCTTATATAAACTCCCTAGGTGGTCCAAAGATAAAATAATCTGATCTTGTAATCCTCTTCTGTTTCTTCCATCTAATACAATTCTGCGTCGCCTTAAATTTCTCGGTGCATAATTTCTCGCGGTGCATAATTTCTCTCGTGCAGAAATCCTAACAAACTGGTATCAGAGCGAAGCTTCATCGTCGATATTCTGTTAGGCGTAGATATGGCATCGCACAATGTCAACATCGAGAAATTTGCCGGATAAAATAGTTTCAGTCTTTGGCAGATCAAGATGCGGGTACTTCTAAAACAACAGGGAGTATGTGCGTCGCTCGCGAACGTGCCGAAGAATAAATTGAAGGAGGAAGACTCGAAGGGCAAAGAAAAGAAATCCGCCCTCGCAAGTTTAATGGCACAGGAAGAGAAGGCGCATTCTATGATTTTGTTGTGTCTAGCGAACGAGGTGATTATCGAAGTCGCCGATCAAGAAACGGCGGCCGATCTGTGGTCGAAACTTGAGAGTCTCTACATATCCAAGTCTCTGACTAATAAGTTATTGTTGAAACAACATCTATTCGCCCTCCGCATGCAAGAAGGTACCCCTCTGAAAGATCATCTTGATCAGATGAATACTCTGTTGATGGAATTACGAAATATAGATGTGAAGATTGAGGATGAAGATGCTGCCCTACTTCTGTTGGTGTCTCTTCCTCTGTCGTACGAAAATTTCGTACAATCTGTTATCATCGAAAGAGACACAATTACTGGAAGAAGTAAGATCGAGTCTACATACTCGTGAACTTCGTCATAGGGTGTTTGGCAAGACTGTGGAGACTCAGGCCGCAGGATTGGTAACAACCACATAAAAGACAAACCTTAAAAAGAGTAAGTCAAAGAAGAAGAACATCAATTCGAAGGACATCTGCAACTACTGCAAAGAACCGGATCACTGAAAGAAGAATTGCCCTAAGAAGAAGAAGAAAGACATGGTTGCTATAGTAACTCGCCAGAATATCGAATCTGATGATGATTAGACTCTTATGGTGTCTGATCAGAGATGCTTGGAGGAGAGTTGGGTTCTCGACTCAGGATGTTCCTATCATATGACTCTGCACAGAGAGTGGTTCTCGACTTATCAGAAGATTGATGACGGAAACGTCATCATAGACAATGATGCAGTCTGTAAAATAGTTGGAATCGGCTCAATTCAGATCAAAAGCCATGACAATCGGGTGAGGACATTGACAGAGGTCCGTCATGTTCCGCAATTGAAGAAAAATCTGATATCATTAGGAGTTATGAACTCCAAAGGATGTCGGATATCTGCTGTAGGAGGTGTTCTCACGGTCACCAAGGGTGATGTTGAAGTTATGACGGGAGTCAGTCAAAAGTCCTTGTACATATTTCAAGGCACAGTAATTTCTGGCGTGGCTGCAGTAGGTAGTTCATCCAAATCAGAATCAGAAGCATCTAAGTTATGGCACATGCGACTTGGACATATGAGTCAGAAAAGGATGGATATCCTCAGCAAGCGCAATCTTCTGGATGGTCAGAAGATATCTGAAATCGGATTTTGCAAACGCTGCGTCTTTGGCAAGCAAAAACGACATCAATTCAGCAAAGTCGTTCACAAGATGAAGGCAACATTCGATTACATCCACGCTGACTGTTGGGGCCACTCTCGTGTTCTTTCTCTAGGAGGTTCCAGATATTTCTTATATGTGATAGATGATTACTCAAAGATAACATGGGTATTCATGATGAAGCACAAGAGTGAGGCATTCGAGGTTTCAAGCAATGGAAGACTCTGGTGGAGAATCAGACATCGAGAAAAGTGAAACATTTTCGTACCGATAACGGCTTGGAGTTCTGTTCGTCTGAATTTGATCGATTCTGCAAGGATGAAGGCATTGTCTGACATCGCACCGTCAGAGATACACCACATCAGAGTGGTGTAGCAGAACACATGAACAGAACTCTTCTGGAGAGGGCAAGATGCATGCTCTCTAATTCTAGTTTGAACAAGTCATTCTGGGCTGAGGCTGTTAGCACAACATGCTACCTTGTCAATCGGAGTCCTGCAAACGCGATCGATCTGAAGACTCCTATTGAGGTATGGTCAGGAAATCCTACTGATTATACTAATCTGAAAGTGTTTGGCTATCCAGCATATTATCACGTCAGCGAAGGAAAACTAGAACTAAGGGCCAAAGAACGAGTCTTTGTGGGATATGATGTAGGTGTAAAAGGCTTCAGAATCTAGTCTCCCTTGGAGCACAAGGTTATTCATAGCGAAAATATATCATTTGATGAGATGTCTATGCTCAAGCAGAAATCAGATGTTGACTCAGCAGAGGAGGGTGTCAAAGGAGGGTGTCAACAAACAGGTGAAGTTTGGATTAACTCTAATTCAGAATGGGCCAGAAGAATCTCATCAGGTTGAACAACCAGAGTCTGAGGAGCAAGCAGAGGAAGCAACGACAAGTCTAGCTGCAAGTCGTGCTCGCAAGTAGGTCCTCCTAAGCGTTATGACTTTGACGATATGGTTGCATATGCATTCCAAGTAGTTGAAGCTACAAGGATGCTATCGCATGTGCAAAATCAGAACAGGAATTGGCGGCGACAGAAAGTGTTAGATATCTGATTGTAGGATTCAATTCAAGGTGGAGATTTGTTAAATAATGCCTTGAATCCTACTTTAACTGGAAATCTGTTTGGAACTAAAGAAATAAAAGGAAATCTGTCTGACATATTCTGTATATTTCCTTATCGTTAAATTATTAAGGAATTGATTTATTTCCTTATTACAAGGTAGGTGTCATATTTTTGAGATTAATATAGAGTCTCAGTTAGTCTGTAATTCCTATTATCTATTAAATGAAGTGCCTATATAAACTTTCTAGGGGGTCCAAAAATAAAATAATATGATCTTGTAATTCTCTTCTGTTTCTTCCATCTAATACAATTCTGCGTCGCCTTAAATTTCTCGAGTTTTTTCGCGGTGCATAATTTCTCTCGTGCAGAAATCCTAACATAGAGTCAGTCAACGTTAACAATAGAAGAAAATTGGAGTCAATTGTGTGAGTAGTTTAAAAACAGCAACCTTAGTTGTTAATTTCTTGACATGGATCTGAATCAAATGTTCAAAACCCCTTGCAGGAAGAATGTCTCAAACCAAAGCATTGAATTGTTCCGCAGCGCACGCAGATTTCAGTTTTCCATTAGCTTTGTGTGTGTTAGAGAGAGAAAGAGATAACTCAATTGTTACTAATTTGCAATTTCTTGTCGTGTTTGTACATATAATTACCATGTGAACTTAATTAATTCATTCAGTGCTCAACAATCAAGATGATCTGATACTACAAAAAGAAGCATTTAAGACAAAACGTATTATATATGTTTACTTGCATATTTTTCAGAGATATCTCTGCATCTGCCTGTACATAATTCTTCAAGGATCTGCGATGATGAAAAGACAATTGAGTATCCGCAGCAATCTCTCTCTCTGCAAGTCAAAACAGATGCTACGTTTCCAGGAGTGTGCAGTGTACTTAACTAATCGAACAAGTATCTGACCAGGATAGCTTCTCAATCTGCATTAATATTGACCATTTCCAACTCGAAATCTAGTCCTCCATTGCTTGGATCTGAGTTTTTTTTTTCTCTTTCCACAATTGCACGTCACTACATAACTTCATAACTTGCACCATCACCATTATTCCTATAGAACTGTTCCGTCTGAACTCCATGAGTATTAGGGGCTTCTCCTCCAAAAGAAATGCATCCTTCTCCCTCTTTGCCTTCATGCACATCCACTGGTTTCCTCCTATTACTCCTTATGCTTCTGATCCTTCATGGTCCGTGCGAGGGCCATGACATGCGCACTAGTGATCAGCCCTACCGCAGGGGTGGCGGCCATGCAGGCTTCTTACGTGAGGGTTGGACGTTCAACTACCTTCCTCGGGGAGCACCGTTACCGCCGTCGGCACCGTCGAAGAGGCACAACTCGATCTCGAGCCCTGGCTTGCATTTCTGATAGGTGACATATCATCTCTATCTGATCTGCCCATCCTTGCTTCTGGAGGGCCATCAACTGCGCATGTGCAAGATGCATAAGAAGTTGATATAATATGTGCATTTAAGAATTCAATTGCTATGTGAAATTAATGAATATTTGATCAGTTGCAGAACTCCATGATGTTATTGTTAAAACAAGCAGTACCCCTAAAAATATCTAGCTACAAGTTTTTTCCCACAAAATTAATTTCTATGTGGCTAAAAATAATTGGCTGCACTCCAAAATAATTGACCAATAATTAATGATTTATCTTAGAAAATAGGTGCTTTATTGTCTATAAATAGACATGAATGCATGCTTTTGTAATCCATCAAGCAAGAAGTAGTGTGGCTGTAGGTGTAGTGAGTGTAGTGAGTATTTCTTTGTTTGAGTGTGTAAGTGAGGTGTGAGTTATGAAGTAAAAAGTGTGTAGTGTAGGTGAGAGAGTAGTCTCCTTAATTAGTGTGTGTGTCCACCAATCAAAGTGTTGTACTTCAAATTATATTAATATAAGTTCCATTTGTTAGTTGATTTTGGTTTAACCAAGTCTTCTACAAGTGGTATCAGAGCAGGTTGGCCCGTGAGGTGATTCCGTCAGTTCGAGGTTTTACCAAAGCAAGTTACGTGGAGACTCTGTCAGTTCGAGACGGTGCAAGAGAAGCCACGAGGAAGTTCTGTCGGAGCAAGTTGGTAAAGAAGATAATCAAGGAGAAATTCTGCCGGTGCACAATCTGAGATTGTGAAGATTGCTAGTCCGGGACTACGCTTACTTGAGTGATATAGAAGTGTTCACCAAACCATTATGGCAGATTTCGAATCCTCGGTAAGCTCCCTAGAGAAACTCAACCAAAATAATTATAATAATTGGAGTATTCGTATGCAGTATTATTTGAAAGAGCAAAATCCATGGAGTATTATTGGCGGAAATGAGACTATCCCACCAACAAATCCAGACGAGCTAAAGAAATGGGAGTGCAAAGTCGGAAAAGCTATGTACGTGCTGGCGACTTCAATGAAGGATGATTTCCTTCAGAAGATTAGAGACAAAGAGACACCCAAAGATGCTTGGGACACCTTGGTCACACTCTTCACGAAGAAAAATGATGCAAAATTACAGCGCTTGGAGAATGATCTGATCTCTATGAAGCAAGGTGACATGTCGGTGAGTCAATACTTCTCCAAAGTGAAATTTATATGTGATGAGATTGCTAAGCTAGATCCACAAAATGCTATTACTGAAACAAGAATGCGTAGAATTATTATTCATGGTTTGCATCATAAATATAATAGTCTCATCACTGCTATTAGAGGTTGGGCACAAGAACCAACTCTCACAGAAATGGAGAGCATATTGTCCAACCAAGAAGATCTGGATGTTCAGATATCCAAGATCTCGATAAAGGATGATGATAAGACTTTATTCATTAAGAAAAAGCCTTTAAATCCTGAGAAAGTCGTAAAGAATTACGACAACGGAGAAAATCATAAGGCACGACAACAAGGTTGGCCAAGACGTGGACGAGAAAGAGGTACACAACGAGGGGGAGCTTATCGAGGTGCACACAAAGAAAATCAAGAGGAGAAGAAATCTCATCGACAAGATGTTCGTTGCTACAATTGTGGAAAGAAATGTCACTATGCACGTGATTGCTGGCACAACCGTGAGGAAGGAAATGCAGCCAATTCTCATGATAATGAAAGTGAAGAGGAATGGGATATCGAAACTGCACTTGTAATAGAAAATATCACCCCCAACTACGAAGGAGAACCTGATGAAGCAATGGAGCTTGCGATGACCAGTATCGAGGAGCCTTTCAAAGAAGAAACAACTCTCATCGCATTGGACAATAGAGGTATTAACTATCATAATGATTGAATAGTTGATTCTGGTTGTTCGAATCATATGACATGAGATGAAGAGAAGTTTCGTAGCATATCAGAGTATAAAGGTGATCGTATGGTGATGACGGCAAACAACACTCGGTTGCCAATCACTCATATCGGCAAGGCAACAGTAGTTCCTCGATTTGGATCATATGAGGTGGAGCTAGATCATGTCTACCATGTGCCGGGTATGTCGAAGAACTTATTATCAGTTTCTCAACTTAGTTCTTCCGACAATTATGTAGTATTTGGGCCGAAAGACGTCAAAGTTTATAAGAGTTTAAGGCTAACTGCTCCACCAATAATGGAAGGAAAAAGATTAGAATCTATCTATGTAATGTCCGCTCAAGAAGCATACATAGACAAGACAAGAAAAAATGAGACGGATCTTTGGCATGCAAGGCTCGGACATGTTAGCTATAAAAGTCTGAAGGCAATGATGAATAAGTCCATGGTAAAGGGACTTCCTTGCCTAGATGTTCGAGAAGATATTGTCTGTGCAGGTTGTTAATTTGATAAAGCTCATCAACTACCCTACGAGGAGTCGAAGTTCAGAGCCAAGGCACCATTGGAGCTAGTGCACTCTGATGTATTTGGTCGCGTGAAGCAACTGTCTGTCTGTGAATTTTGCTATATGATTACCTTCATTGATGACTTCTCAAGATACGTCTGGGTGGACTTCATGAAGGAGAAATCTGAAGCACTATCGAAGTTTAAAGAATTTAAAGAGAAGGTCGAGAAGGAGCTTGATAGGAGGATTCAATACTTGCGCCCAGACAATGGAGGAGAGTATACATTAGAGGAATTCTCTGAATATCTACGAGCATGTCATATACGCCGTCAGCTCACCTGTCCTAACACACCACAACAAAATGGTGTGGCCGAGAGGAAGAATCGTCATCTAACAGAGATATGCAGGAGCATGCTGCATGTAAAGAATGTACCTCCACGATTTTGGGTGGAGTGTATGAAGACAGCTGCGCATGTCATTAATAGGCTTCCTCAAGCAAAGCTTGGATTTGTCTCACCATATGAGAAGTTATGGAAGACCAAATCTACGGTGAGTCATTTCCGTGTCTTTGGATGTATTTGCTATGTATTCATTACAGATAATCTTCGTACTAAGTTCGATAAGAAGGCAATACGCTGCATATTCATTGGATATGATAGCCAACGAAAAGGATGGAGATGTTGTGATCCAACAACCGGACGAATTCACATTTCTCGATATGTGGTGTTCAATGAAGCATCATCTTGGTGGCCTTCAAAAGATGCAACGTTGCCCAACACAAGTGATACTGAAGAAAATATTCAAGTTCAAGTTGACAAGCTAACAAGAGAAACACTTCATTCTACTGAGGAACAAGAAGAAAGGGAAGCCTCAAAGAAGAAGAAGAGTCCGTGGCAAACTGGAGAACACCAAAGATCTCCTGAAGAAGAAAGGCCAAGTCAGATAGAAGATCCAGTGATCGAAGACGACTCTCCAGCCCCAAGGAGATCAAGCAGGCAACGAAGGCTTAATCCAAAATATGCAAATGCAGCATTAATTGAAGACGTCGGAGAAAAGGAGCATAACACATTCGAAGAAGCATCCAAGTGTCAAAAATGGATGTCAGCAATGAAAGAAGAGATCCAAGCTCTACATCAGAATGAGACATGGGATCTAGTTCCAAAACCAAGCGACGTGCAACCTATATCTTGCAAATGGGTTTACAAGTTGAAGAGAAAGCCCGATGGATCTCTCGAAAGATACAAGGCTCGTCTAGTAGTCCGAGGATTCTCTCAAAAGTATGATTTTGACTATGAAGAGACATTCAGTCCAGTAGCAAAGATCACCACTGTACGTGTTTTATTAGCTTTAGCTGCAAGCAAATTATGGAAGTTATTGGCAAATGGATGTGAAGAATACATTTTTGCATGGAAAGTTAGATCATGATATCTATATGGAGCAACCTCAAGAATTTGAATCTATTAATCATCCAAGTTATGTATGTAAATTGAAGAAAGCATTGTATGGGCTCAAGCAAGCACCAAGGGCATGGTTCGGAAAGATCGCGGAGTTCTTGAAGCAATGTGGCTACTTAATGGCGCCAACTGATTCTAGCCTATTTGTGAAGGTGCAAGAAGGCAAGTTAGCAATCGTGCTAGTCTATGTTGATGACTTAATTATTACAGAAGATGATGACAAGGAGATCCGTCAAATTCGAGAGAACCTCTCTACGTGCTTCCAAATGAAGGATCTTGGCGAGTTGAAACACTTTTTGGGTCTTGAAGTAGAAGCAACAAAAGAAGGGTTATTCTTATGTCAACAAAAGTATGTTCAAGATCTACTCGAGAAATTCGAAATGCTTGATTGCAAGCCTATCTCAACATCGACGGAGGTAAATGCAAAGTTATGCTCAATTAAAGGAAAAGAATTAAGTGATGCAACCATGTATAGGCAATTGGTGGGAAGCCTAATATATCTTACACTCACACGTCCGAATATCACACATGTTGTTGGAGTTGTTAGCAGATTTATGCAGGAGCCAAGGAAGCCTCATCTTGAAGCAGCTCGACGAATATTACGATATATCAAAGGCACAATCGATTATGGAATATTTTACAAGAAGAATATAGCATGTACTCTAAGTGGCATATGTGATGTTGATTATGCTGGAGATCTTGATACACGACGTTCTACTACTGACTATATATTTAGCCTCGGATCGGGAGCTATATTATGGTGCAGTAAGAGGCAACCTACCGTATCCTTATCAAGTACAAAAGCAGAATATAGAGCAGGTGCAATGGCAGCCCAAGAATGCACATGGCTAGCACAACTGCTAAAAGATTCACATCAGTCAATTGATTCAGCAGTTGAGTTATATTGTGATAATCAGTCAGCAATTCGCTTAGCTGAAAATCCGATGTTCCACGCACGCACAAAGCATATCGAAGTCCACTATCATTTTCTTCGAGAGAAGATGTTACAAGGAGATATCAAGTTAACATACATACGTACACAAGAGCAAGTTGCAGATGCACTTACTAAGGGTCTAAATAGCATCAAGTTTGAAGAGTTTTGACAATAATTCGGCATGATATCAAGAGTATCTATAAAAGAAAATTAAGTCGGTGCTGAGGGGGAGTGTTAAAACAAGCAGCACCCCTAAAAATATCTAGCTACAAGTTTTTGCCCACAAAATTAATTTCCATGTGGCTAAAAACAATTGGCTGCACTCCAAAACAATTGGCCAATAGTTAATGGTTTATCTTAGAAACTAGGTGCTTTATTGCCTATAAATAGGCATGAATGCATGCTTTTGTAATCCATCAAGCAAGAAGTAGTGTGGCTGTAGGTGTAGTGAGTGTAGTGAGTATTCCTTTGTTTGAGTGTGTACGTGAGGTGTGAGTTGTGAAGTAAAAAGTGTGTAGTGTAGATGAGAGAGTAGTCTCCTTAATTAGTGTGTGTCCACCAATCAAAATATTGTACTTCAAATTATATTAATATAAGTTTTATTTGTTAGTTGATTTTGGTTTAACCAAATCTTCTACAGTTACGAACGATTAATATATTGATGTATCATGTTACTCTTTTTTTTTTCTATAGAACTGGAGGCCGGCAACGAATCCACCTGTATATACACTGTTGTTAATTTCGGTTAACTAAGATAAGAGTTGTAATAGCTTGCAAACTAAATCTCTATGAGTGATTATAACTCATACGTTTGGTTAGTTAGTTAAACTTCAACCTTCTGATCGTGCATCATAATATGGAATAGATATACAACTCTATTATATTTAGACCATAATGTTGCATTCAATTGTACTTAACCAAAAAATCCATTTATTAAATATAATGCCTTATGTATGAGAAATAATATAATGATGATTAATTTCTCTGATAAATTAGAAGCTCTCAATTATTGTGTTGTAGTACCTGTTAAGGTGATCAGGAACTGCGTATACATGGGCCTCTACCTTCCATCAGCATTTTTGGAATTCTATCAGGCAATTGTCTGAGTATAAACTGTTCTTTTCCATCTCTGTCAGTGAAAATTAATGATATAGTATCTTAGCATCACTATCGTTATCTTTTAACTTATGTCATTAAATTCCCACAGGATGTTCTGTCAACTTGATTCATTTTCTTAAGGAAAATGATATACAAAACATATAGAAGGAGGAAAACAGTGTGTGCCTGAGTTGATTGATACGGTTGAAGCATTTGATATTAATTAACTTTTACATTACTTGAGCAATATTGGTTAGATGTCCCAACAGCACATATCTTTTAAATAGGCCTCTGTTAATGGAAGGACTCCTTGACATGAACCTTAATGTCCCAAATTGCTTATACCACCTAAACAAATACCTGCTCTTCAATCCTAGTCTATGATCTATGATGACCCTCTAATTAGTTGTGACCATGTAATGTTATCTCTAATTCCTGATATCTCCTTGATATAGATTGTTATTGCAGAAAACCCAGAAAAGTTTGAAGATTTCATCTTTTATCAGTTCCTTGTCAAAGCTCCATGCTGGGAGCTTTCCAGGGCCTGGTTCAGGGCATGCAGTTAATCTGTTAGTCCTCCAGCTCCACTATCATGTCTACATGTCTCTCTCAAAATGAACAGTTCAGCCCAATTGCAGGAGGGCCTACAATGTGGATATATACTAAAACTGACAGATTTCACACTGCAAACTAAGAACCTAACTGAGCCCACAGCATGGAAGGCTATTGAAGGTGATCAAGGAATTGAAGTTAGGTAGATATCTACTTGGCATGCTCATTCTTGCCATGTAGAAGATGATAAGTATGCAGACTAATCACATCACATCGAATATGAAAAAAATACTTGCATCCTTAAATAGCTTAGAAAATTAAATTTAGGCGATGTGTAATTCAAATTCAGGAATTCCTTTTTTGTTTCGAAATGTGTGGAAATTAAGAAAATAAGTGCAGCAAAATTCTAACAGGGAGTCTAACTGTGCCAGAAGAAAAGCTTCAGCATAAGACTCCAAATGAACAGATAATTACTGTTTCTCCTCGGTAAGGACATTGGAAAACAGTAGTAACTTTTACAGGGACACCAGAATTCTGCAAGGACCACAAAACACAGCATCATCCTGCATGCAGCTGCTGCAGCATGTCGCAAGATAATGATTGCTGAGAGTTATAATAATGCAAACTGATCAGTGATGATGCCCAAAGAAGCAAAAGCATTCCTTCAGCTTTGGATATCTTTCCACAAACTAAATGTCCCACCTGAACTTTCATTGCTTCATTTTCTTTTCAACATGATGACATTATCTGCAACTTTATCGTGAATTGCAAGGGCACAGTTATCAACTTAAATAAACATATCAAATAGATACCATAAACTTAGGATCAAGAACTAAATTTTAACGTCACTATGTCAGGTATATATGGATATATTAAATGATCACTTGTGGCGTAATGATACAAGGCATGCAGTGTCTTCATGTCTTTGGCCCGGAAATAAAAACGTGCCCCGATGATCCTCACAGCTCCCCATAATTGGGTGGAATCTCTGAGATGTCTCTGTCTCCCCGTACCTTACGACCACACGCATACAAAGAACTGAACGAGCGTACAGAAGTTAGTTTCAGACTTTAAGTTAGTGATCAGACGCATGATATTAAAGTTTCTTCTGTTATTTGCAGCAGCTGCTGCTCCCTTTCTCGATAAGAATGAACTTACAGTTGGTAGTGAATATAAAAACAGGGCGCCACGATAAAGTTGGTGTCAGACTCAAAGTTTTGGCTGCACCGAATTAATTAGTTTGCATTTATCTTCTAGACAATATGGAAAGAATAGACTTGATTCTTCATCGTGTTCTGAATCTTTGCATATGCTTCTGCTATGCATTACAATATTAATTGTGAACACTCTCTGGTGATGATTGATATTGCTTTAAATCTTAACTCGTTCATAAACTCGTATCTACTTCCTCCTGCACATCTGACATGTTAAGCACCGCCAGCGTTGGTCTCCCCTGAAAATGCAACTCAGTTAAGAATGAACTTCATAAATTAAGTCTGTTCTTCTATGTATGATTTTTTTCCCTCATGTTTATCAGTGACAATTCATATACGTTTGAAAGAAAAGAATAAAGTTAGAAGTTTTTGGCCCGTCCTATTTTTGTTCGAGTTAAAGTTGTTCAACCAATTCATCATTTGAATTCATCATCCCTTAATCTAAAGATAAGTAACTTAAGCAACATAAGTAACTTAAGCTTTATATAATTGCAACATAAGTAACTTAAGCCCAATAATAGTACCTTAATTAACATATATATATATATATATTATACCCTGAATTCAGTCCCCATAAGAATTCTTGAATTATGAGAATTGACAAAGGTGTCTATCCCTTGGGGATCTCAGATTGGCAATTGATTAATTTGTTTTCAACTAACTAAAGGTGTGTGCTATAATTTCATAATAATCCTAAAGGTATCAATTAAAGCTTATTCTTCTCTTCTTTGTTGTTCCTTTTTTTTCTTTTCTGCCTGAATAAAAGAAAGCTTGCTAAGCTATGGAATAATTGGAATTGTACAGTAGTATACTGTTGGCAGTGCATGCTATGAATAAAAAAGATCCAAAAGAGAAGAGCCCCACAAGTTGAGTGCACCATACGCGAAAGATATGCGAAAGGTCTTCATCAGCTCATCGCCCAACATCCATAATGTTATATTGTAATGAAGCATGACATGTTAATTGCTTCTCTATTAAAACTATCACTTTCCAAGTTGACGAGAACTAATTAATACTCCTCAGATTGTTCTTATTTCATGTAAGAATCAGATAAAAATGTTCAAAATGGATATATATGACTAGCTAGAACAATCAATTAGAGAACCCAACGTTTATATATCTATTAAAAAATACTTGCCATTACTTTCATGGCATTTCGGCTCAACATTTTTTATTGCATTATATATATATATATTATTATTGATAGTGTTAATTTATCCTAAATCTCTGGTATTATCATGCAACCATTTTTTGTATAATTACATAACCAGAGGCCTTACTTAGGATCGTTAGATGACAATTATATGATTAAAATTTAACCTCTATTAAATTCAATATTAGTTTGTTTAATCTCCATTATATAACTATCATTCAACTAAAAGTTATTGGATGCATATAATATATTAGTTTGTACTTCAACTCTCATATATGTTTATATATGAACTGACCTTCATGCCCCCAACCAAACATTAAGTGATAGATACAAGCACACAAACTGTTCATGATTAGATATAACCAGGGGCCTTAATGGCGCACTTAATATTAGCTTCGAAGTGGTCCTTGCTTGGCCTCACCGAAACAAAGCGAAAGCCTAAAGCACTAATGCGTCTCTTTTCTTCGCTTTGGAGTTTGATCTTATTTTGTTTTGAGGAACTCTGAAGACAAACAAAACAACACACATCATTTCAGAAATGGTACTTTGCATTATGCTTAATAGTTGAGCACAATAATGTTTCTAATCTGTCATTAGTTTCCAAGTCTGGAGTCTGTTACATTTGTTTATTTGTTTTCAATGCCACTAAAGGTATCATTTCTTTGCCACTTGTGAGAATAAAATAAATAATGGAGCACAAGGAGTGTTTTGAAGCATGTCTTACATGCATCCACCACTGTGTACTTCTGTAACCCTGTGGCCATTTGACACTGTGAAGACAAACAGTAAACCTTCCAAGGTGTTCCATTCCAAGTTGAGATGGATACTGCACAGCCAGCCATGTTACAGTTAGCACAACCAACTCTACTGATACCACAACATCTCTCGTTACTCAGTCACATAATGCTTAATTGCATCTGACAGATTACACTTCTTGAAGAAAGCAATATGAACCTGAGAGAAATGATTGATGACTTATTGTGTTTCCACAAAACGCAGCAGGTCAAAGCAAACTGCCACTGATCAGTAGAATCTGGAGTCAATGCGCTCAGAATGAAAAAGAATGCTCAAAGAGGTTGAGAGAAAGAGATTAATAACCACTGGGTCTTAATGCTTTGCCCTCCATGCAGAAGAAACAAAGCTACATCTTTACAGACGATCATGGCAGACCATAATGTTACAATTAATCTGCACCCCTACTGCTAACTGAGCACCAGTATATGTCACAGGGGCAGAGCAGAAATGTCAAAAGAAACCTGAAAAGAGCAATAAAGACCTGATTTTTCACGTCAAGCTGCTACGGTACAGAGGCATAAACCAGCACACAGAAACAAGGTTCTCTACTTAAGAGTTCAGTGCTACTGTTATTATATTATACTCTGAGGAAGTATACGCTGAGCTCAGGACCGCCGCCATTGCCGTCAGGGTTCATCATGTAGAAGGCCTCCGAGTCCCTGGACCCGACCACCCTCTCGAACCTCGCTCTCATGTACATGATGTCGCCCTCCGGGCTGCCTTCCACCGGGATGACGCCTGCTCCCATGGACACCGGCTCCACCGCCCGCAGCACCTTCCAGTCCGCCGGGCCGCACTCCCGCCGCACCGCGTAGCCGCACTTCTTGCCGTTGCAGTAGGCCCGCCAGAGGGGCTCCTCCACCAGCCTCGCGGCGGCGGGCGCGGCCGACGCCTTCTCTCTCCCGTCCGTCTTGCGCTCGCACTCGAGCGCGACGCGCACCAGGCCCGACGACATCTCGCGCACCAGGGCGGCCGTGGGCGTGGCGAGCTCGATGAGGACGACGGGAGGTGACCGCGCGTCCGCCTGGAAGGCCAGCTGGACGTGGCCGCGGCGGTGGCCGAAGAGCGTGCCCGTGACTCGGGAGCCGAGACCCGGTGACCGGTTGCGGCGACCGGGGAGCGCGGCCATCAGGACCGAGCGCAGGCGGGAGACGGCGGCGGAAGGGGCGCGCTTCCGCGCAGCTGCGGTGGCCGGCGCGGGGTCCTGCTCGGGTCCGGCAGAGGACGTGGAATTAGAAGCGCCAAAGCTGCCGGCAGGCGGCACCTTCACATTCTCCTCGTCCTCCTCTCTCCTCTCTCCACCTCCTTCCTTTGGAACCTTCTTTAACACCTGCAAGTTAATTGCAGCGTTGGTGGAGGAAGAAGAGGAGTCATAGGAGGTCCTTGGCTTGGTTGTCTTCATTTGAGGAGAGGGGAATAGAGAGGAGAGAGGAAGGTGGTACTACAAGCAACAACAACAGAGAGAGAAAGAGGAGAGGAGAGAATGAGTGAATGATTACTATGATTCATGAACGATGGGAGTAATAAAAGGGCAGGGTCAGAGGGGAGGGGGGAATGTAGATTCCTTTACTGTGTCTCCCTTTATGGAGGGGTGGGGACTCATTTGCTCCATGCTCCTCAGAGTCCTTTTTTTGTGTCATACAATGTTGCTCCTGACCTCTGCTTGTATTACTGGGGATCTCCTCATTCCAAGCGCTTGCAAAGGTGGGGGCTCCTGGCCAGCCAGACCAGACAGTGAAAGAGGAGAAATTCGTGGGCATGACACATCACAGTACATGTTCATGTAAGAGAGAGAGGGGCAATGTGAGATGTACAAGCTGTGAGCATACATCAGCATGTACCACAAATTGACACATCAAGGAACATGAATCTTACATTGTGAGAGAGAGAGAGGGAGGAGAGGTACCAAGATCCAAGGGCCAACTGTGAGAAAGATTTGATATAGATCATGCGTCAACTTGAGCTTGAGAAGCATATGATGTGTCCCTTTCTGATAAAACCAACCAGATAAGACGATCATACAATACTACAAGAAGAAAGAAAATGCCACTAGAAGTCGGAAGGAAAAGAAAGTGCTTATCACAAAAACAAATTGCAGCTGCTTGGAGATTAAAGATGAACCTTAGCATCAAGCAAATCTTGTATCAGGTGGAGTGATCGAGGCATGAGAACTCCCGGGCCATGGCATCAACAAAATTCCATGGTCAAAAGCTCAAAGGCGCATGCAATTGGCAGCATGCTCCGCTTCTTACTTCACCGAAGATTCACCATTACTAGCATAAATGAAAGAGAAAAAAAAACACTTCTTATTCATTGTACAGAAAAAGAACACGTTTCATTACACCTTGAAGAACGAGTACATAAATACCAAGATCCCAATAAATGGCAATGGTATGTGACCCATCTTCAATTTAAGCGAAGGCAAACAAATGGACACCGACTGTTTCACCTCCATTGGTGGTGGTCACGCCAGTATTCATGCCTCTCTCGTCCATCCTGTGACGAGGAGTCCCTGGCTGCACCATATGAGTTATTTGGATCCCAGCGGTCTTGACTTGGATGGTGATACGAGGAGTGAGGAAACGGGTCGCGTGGACTGTGAGCAGGTGAAGTTTCATAATTGGCAGGGCTCTGCCAACCTCTTCCTATGTTTGGGCTTCTCTGAATTCTGTTGTGATCATAGGGGCTGTACCTTGGTGAACGACCTGGAAATGAGGAGGAAAGACCATATTCTGATCCAGGTGGACCATCATCACGTGGATCTGCAGACCGTGCCTGCTTATGATAGTGATGGCTTCTGTGATTGTCTGAAGAATTGTTTGATCTGTGATGGACTCTATTCCTAGATGAATTCGAACTGGGATATTCACTGGATGCTGTGGCCCAACGCTTGTGATCTGCGTTCTCAGGGAGAGGTGCATTTATCCCCGGGAACTCCACAGTCATCTTTCTCTGTGGTGGTTCTAGTTCTGCTCTCTCTGGAAGTTCACCATCCTCAAATTCTTCCTTCGTCTCCTCAGCATATATCATGATTCCAGATGGCTCATCTTCATCTTCAACAATATCTGCAGTGATAGATTGACATCGATTACTCTCAAACACAAGAGTTATATCATTCATAGCAGCAAAGAACAAAGGACCCATGAGGGACCCATGCATATGAACATAAGAAACATATTTCAGATACCTAAATACCCAGGTGGATATCCCAGCTCACGCATTCGATGAAACCAAGGAGGTGGATCATGTTCCTGTTCAAATTTTGCCGACATCATTTATCAATGCTAATGAAAAGACATGCCAAGTTAGCAGCATCACAAGATGGATGCTCAATAAATATGGTACACATAAGCAGAACGAACATTCAGTAAACAGATTAAATTTTTCAGCACTTCACACAGAGAACTCAGATAAGAAAATAGTTGTCAATACCTAGAAAAGATGCAATCCTAAGGTTACTTCAAATATATGATATACCAAGAATTAAAAAATATATACATATCATATTCATTAGTCCATGTTTCCAATGTCTCTAGTCTCTACTGCTATATTGAGCAAGCAATATATTTACATTGTCAATAGAATGATAGGATGTGGGCTCCTTTTTCTTTTTCCTTTTTTAGAAGGTGAAAAGGATGTCTACCGAGTTGTGGTATCCATCCACATATATTAAAACTTTAAAATTGGAGCATTTACAAGTGTAAAGGATCCGAAAAACGATAAGTGTCAAGAGTTGCACTACCCAAAACCCCATTCTTGAGCTAAAAAGATGCTATGGTGTCCAACTAAATGATAGGACATGGGCTCCTGTCTTAGGTTTTCTAAGGAAGCCCAGTGTTGGGATTTTATAAGATCCAACAGATTTTCAGCACTAATAAGATTTTCATGCAGCAATCAGAATGATGCTTTATTTGTAAGGTCTTCATATATGTAATAGAGACATGCAACAACACAAACAACATTATTGCTCTATCTGTTCTATAACTCATGCAATATATGATTTTTTTAGAGGGTATGTCTATCGTACAATAGGAAACAAGTAAACAACTGTGAGGTATATTCTGTGTCATTACCTCAATGCCTAAGCATTCTCTTGTTTCTGGTCCAAGGACTCCTGCCCGCAAATCATCAAACTTTCCTGTTACTTTCTTGTAATACCGAGATTGACCACCAGTTGTGGCAGCTTGGTTTCGCTTTGAGTTTGAGCTATGAATCTTGCGAGCATTAGCAATCGCAATATTGTCACGAGGTTTAGGGCACTCCTTCAATGCATGACTGTATGAGCCACAATTGAAACAACGGGAATCTTCTAGAGTCCGTAACCTGTAATTGAATGAGCATAGTATTTCACACAGACTATACCACCAGGAGATAATTGCAAACGGAAGAAACACAAGATTTTGAGTAAACAAAAGAATAATTGAGAGACTGCTATGGACAGGCCTAAACTAGGAAGGACTACATCAATATTAGACATTTCGGATGGCAATGGGAATTTGCAACATAAATTTTGTGCAATATATGTTGGACCGGTAAAGCTGTTGGACCGGATGGTATACCGATTGAAGTTTGGAAATGTTTAGGAGAAAAATGTGTGTTGTGGTTATGTAAACTATTTAATGAGATTTTACGATCGAAAAAGATGCCTGATGATTGGAGATTAAGTACATTAGTTCCTATTTACAAAAATAAAGGGGATATTCAGAATTGTGCAAATTATAGAGGGATTAAACTTATGAGTCACACAATGAAATTATGGGAAAAAGTGATTGAGCGTAGATTGAGAATGGAGACTAGTATTTCTGAGATACAATTTGGGTTCATGCCAAGAAGATCCACTACAGAGGCGATTTATTTACTAAGGGGGATGATGGAGAAGTATCGAAGTAGGAGAAGAGACTTACATATGGTTTTCATTGACTTAGAGAAAGCGTATGATCGGGTACCAAGGGATGTACTTTGGAAAGCCTTGCAAAAGAAGATGGTGAGTGTTGCCTACATTAAGGTAATACAAGATATGTACGATGGGGCATTGACTAGGGTTAGGACACCCGGAGGTGAGACAAATGAATTTTCTATAAGAATTGCCCTACGTCAAGGATCAGCTTTAAGCCCGTATCTATTTAACTTAGTTATCGATGCTATAACCGAGAGTATCACAGAGGAGGTACCTAAGTGCATGCTATTTGCGGATGATATAGTACTTTTAGCGGATTCAAGAGAAGAGATTAATACAAAATTGGAAATATGGAGAAATACGTTGGAGTCAAAGGGTTTTCGTTTAAGTAGGAATAAAACAGAATATATGCATAGCAATTTCACAAATAAACAACTTAGAGACGATTTGAAAGTTAGGCTAGGGGAGGATATTATTCCTCAAGTGACAAAGTTTAAATATTTAGGATCAATTGTAAGACAAGATGGTGAGATTGATGACGATGTTAATCATAGAATTCAAGCTGGTTGGTGTAAGTGGAGGAAAGCCACTGGAGTTCTTTGTGATAGAAAAGTACCCAATAAAGTTAAAGGAAAATTCTACCAGCAGTGTTATATGGTAGTGAATGTTGAGCTATGAAGGGACAACATGAACGTAAAGTGGGGGTAGCCGAAATGAGGATGTTGAGATGGATGTATGGTCATACAAGATTAGATAAGATTAGGAATGACCATATACGTGAACGAGTCGGAGTGGCTCCTATTAGTGAGAAAATGGTAGAGAATCGTTTGAGATGGTTTGGTCATGTTCAGAGAAGACCATTAGATGCGCCAGTAAGAAGAGTAGATCAAATAATCTAGAGTTCGATTAAAAGAGGGAGAGGGAGGCCAAGACGGACACTTGGCGAACTAATAGAGCAAGATCTATTGATGAATAATATACCGAAAGGTTTGGTTACTAATAGAGCGGAATGACGTCGTATAATCCATGTAGCCGACCCCACCTAGTGGGATAAGGCTTTGTTGTTGTTGTTGTATATGTTGCACACTTTCACAGTCACGGTGTCCCCATCCGGCTGTGATGATTGCCTTTTGCATTGACTGTTCCTTTTTCTTCACAATAATGGATGGGGAATCTGATGATTGCGAGAGTGACAAAGTTATCAATTTTGTGCAACATACTAACCAATCCCTTCAACATATAAATAGACCCAGAAGTTTCAATTAAGACTATTCCAGCAAGAAAGCCAAATTATATACCCTTCTGGATTGCTTGCTCCATCAACTGTATTTGAAACCAATGCATATCCTCGATCATAAAGAGGAACCGAGTTACCCTCCAATTCATCTCCTTTACTGACTTGATTGTCCACCCAAAATGACTTCATAAGGAAACAGAACAATCAGAAATTGTACATTTACAGTTGTAAAAAGAAAAAAATTATGCAGGAAATAACTTATATATAACTTCAATGGATTTTGGAAGCAGAAATAGAAGATTCATAGGGCATACAATTTCACTGAACATCAAGTTATTTGATTAAAAAATTTGCAAAATCAATTGATCACTTAGTTCATTCTTCTTCACAATTATCTTTTCGTTGTTTTGCACTCTAGTGATACGATTTATCAAACCCCAGTTCTATATGGTGAAAAAAGCCAATTCACATGTCTCCCTTCAATGCACATTGATGACCATGCAATTACTGGAGTTATTCGAAAAGATATACACAGTTGCAATCAGAGCCAGAAGTAATCAAAATTATAATCAAGTGTTCCTTGCCACAGAAGATAAAGAAAAATGTCTAAATCCATATATGCCAAACTGTTGAATTGATATGTTACTAATTGTTTCTGTATCGAGTAATAGTTAAACTATTTTAACCTAAATAGAAAATGCTTTCTTTACACGTGAAAAGATATTCTGATTCAATTGATCTGAAATCAAATCAATTGAATATCAAATGACTAGAAGTGGAGATACACCATTAAATAATGGAAGGTCCAACTAACAAAACACCTTTGAAGTGCTAACAGCTCAAGGTACATAATGCGAAGGTGGGAAATTGCTGTCGCACTATGAAGGGAGTTCTAAAATAGGACATAAAGAAGGAATGTCTCTAAGAAGAACCTAGATAACTTCTAGAAGCATAATTTTCTTTGTTGTTCACAGTAGCAGATTACCAAGTGAGAAACTACCAACAATTTGCAGCAATTGGGGATGGGGAGCAACTAGTTCAGTCCTTGTGAAATCAGAAGATATATCACCATGCTAGAAAAGAGCAAATTTAAAGGAATGGATACTCAGCATATGCTCCATGTACTTACCACAGTGCACGCCTTCTCGGAGCCAACATTGAGTGCAGGAAAGTAGGTCTCCTCACCATGTTCGAGTACCACATTTTTAACTCCCTGCTATGAACCACAATATATTGTTATTGATTAGAAAGTACAAGAAAAATCTTAGTCATTGATCTAGAGAAAGATAATTAAAATTGAATTTTTTCCCTTATGACCTGTAAATTTTTCAGTAAACAATGCCAGCAGCAAATGTCTCACAAAGTTAACACACTAAACTAAAGGAAACCAAAAGCTATCTAGTAAACATAGCATAAATATGTTTCTTTTAGAGGAAAACATAACGTAAATATGTCACATCAACATTTGCTGGCTAAATACTGTTGAACGATAAAGAATAAGGAATCTTTAGAAGACATGGTCAATAAAATGTGAATTGAATTAGGATTTCAAGTTTGGATATCTAGATTTTTGAACAAAGTGAGAACTTGTCACATTTGTGAAAGATCATACAGAGCAATAATATAACCATTCCAATAGGATTAAGGGACATGACAAAATGGCAATGGGATCTGATTTTTTATGTATATTTCCACAGAAGAAACTTCTGATGACAATAAGGAAATATTTAAAAAGCTATTTGGCGCTAAGACAATTATTATGAACTATGATACCACAGTTAAGCAACATAACAATTGACAAGCATTTACATGTATCCTAACCTTGTTTGAATTCATGTATGCATTCTTATCATCTGTTTTTTTGAGAAAAATTGTTCAGACCATCATCATGGAAATGATGTCAAGTTTTCTTTACTTGAAACGTGTTGAAGAATATTAGCTTAGTTAATAATTCACACAATCATGAAATTAGTCCTTTCTTCGTTTATCTTTCGGAGGAACTAGAAATACATAATTTCCGACGGTTCCCTCCCCCTGCACCACCACCACCACCACCCCCGAAAAAATAAGTCAAATGATGTGTCAAAAATAAACTTTTCTTGATGAGGAAAAAAGTGGCATTTATCAAACAAAGCTACTGGAAATGATGATTACGTTGGATGACAACGGATGCCTAGCCTGCCAATCAGCCCACTGCTGCATTAATTCCATTAGCTTTGTTTTACTTTCTCTGAAGTGCAATAAAGCAAAAGACAATCCATAAGCATTTCAAATTGAAAGTGTCTATAAAGTATCAGGAAGGACCAGAAATTTAAAGATGAAGTCTACCAACTCAGTCCTGAATTAATCAAATACAGGTCATTAGGCAATAACTTGTTCTAGGCCAACCTTGTCAACGAGTCATAAATTATGCGTACAGATGATTGCTGATCATCATCCATCACCCGAGCTCTTTTGACTCCTTTAACAGCTAGGAATCCATGTTAGAGAAGAACTGTATGGCTTAGACACAAAAAGGCATTTATAATCGGGATGCTTGCAAAAAAAGTTACTACATGTGATTCCAAGTTTAGCGCTTCTATAAAAATGGACATAAAGAAAAAATTACAAGGATACAACCGGTATCAAGAATATTGCTTTTCAAAATGCCATTACTTCCATTAGGCAATGCAACATCTTTATCTTCCTTTGACTTGGCATACTCAATGCTCTCAAGCAGAACTGGTTGCTGTTGAATATCCTCATCTTCCAGGTCCATGTCCAGCACGGTTGGGTCATCTTCCCCTTCACCAACTCTTGTAGAGTTTCTGCCATTAGGAACACCTTCACTAAAATGGGGGTCATTACTGGGGCATTCCGATTCCACTATCAAAGACCTTGATCCTTGAGACTCTTCCGCTTCATTTCTATCATTATCATCTTCAGAAGCATCCAGACCAATAAAATCATTCGAATCCATCTGCTATTTTGTAGCTTGTGTCCTCAATAAATGAGTTTCTATCAAACTGCAAAACTAAAATTACCTTTACTATAGGAGTTGAAATCGACTGAATATGCAGCTACAGCATGTAGAAATAATGACTACGATAGTCAAGCATTGCGCCAGCAAGCAGAGCAACTTTTCGAAATATAATCGCAAAATAACACATATGTCAATTTAAAGGAAGGTCAATGAAGCTTTCAAAATTGAACTCATAGCATCGTAGCTAAAACAAACAGATTCCAGACATTCTACAGAAAAGTCAAACGGGGAGAACCAAAGCTAACTACTTTCATACTGTTAAGCATTTTATCGACAAGAATAGTTGCGTCTCGCAAGAACACAGATCCAGCCCATGCATCCTGTTAACTCAAATGCATTATGAATGGCAACGACCATTACACATCATAAACAGGGACACCAGGGATCGAATAAACATGAACCAAATTTACTTCCAACAACAGAAAGTAATCCCCGAAGGCAGAAGGAACCCTAGCTTGCTTGTGCCCAAGGAGATGAACGCTAATACTATTCTGAAATACATATCAAGGCACAGAGAAGACCCAAAGTTTCTTCAAAGAATGGATTTCACGGAATTCCTCCGTTCAACGGCCGGAGAAGGAGGCGAAACGGGACCTCACCGCAGTCGAGTGGTCTCCGGCGAGTTCTCTCAAGAAAGACTGCCTACGAGAGAGATTTGATCGAGTACCTATGTTTCTCGACGCACATAAGCCGGCGGCGATGGAGGCTCTGCCTCTCAAGGCTTCCCAGTCGCCGGAGAACGCCTTGTTGCTGGGCAAGGTATCGCCGAGGGAGGCGAAGAGACGCCAAAGCGAAGAAAGCGCAAGCGATCCCGAGACGCGAACATGAAGTGGTTGATTTTGCTATCGGATGGTGCGCGAATACTTCATCCGAATTCGATTACGGTTCCCTGTAGCGGATTCGTAGACGTGGCTACTCGCCTGCTTGTACCCGATTTGCTAACGGGATATCGGATCCCCATGTTTTGCTGGTGCACCCGTCCGCTTTGCTTCCCCGAGTTCGAGTCTTACACTTCGAGCTCGAGCCGATCTCGCTCGGGTTCGATCTATTCGATGGGTCGATGTTAAGATATATATTTCTAGGGGTGTTCACCGAGCCGGTGAACCCGAAGACCCAACGGGTCGGATCGGTGGTCGGGTTGGACCCGATCCGACCCGACCAAGGGTCAGGTCGGGTCGGGTTCGGGTTGGAGAATTCCAATCCGACCTGACCCGACGACTCGGGTTTTTCTTTTTTTTTTAATTTTAAATGATTTTTATAGTTAATTTAAGAGTTTTATATTATTAAAAATTGAAAAAATATAAAAAAAATATTTTAAATGTAAAAAATATATAAATATTAAAACAATATGTTTTGGTATTTAAAAATATTTTATTTAATATTAAAAACAAAGTAATAAATATTTTTATATTAAAAAATAGAAATAAAAAAAAAGAATAATGGTGGTCGGGTAACCCGATCACCCGACCCGGTCCGAGTCGGATTGGGTCGGGTCACAAAGGAAAAAAGGGCAATACCCGACCCGGCCCGGCCAAACTTGGTCGGATCGGGTCGGGTTTGTTCACGGGTCGGGTTAAACCCGACCCGTGAACACCCCTAATATAATTTATTTATCCAAATTCTCCGGAATTAAATAATTATATTTTAAAATAATGTTAACATATTTATTATTACGATTTCTTTTTTATCTTGATTACTTTGAATTGTCTAGAATTCCATGCGTGATAACGAGGGTAAATTACACGATTAGTTTCTCAACTTTGAGTAATTTTCAAATCGGTCATCCAACTTCAATTTGTAACTAGAACGTCCGCCAACTTTGATTTTCTTGCACGACAAATCCTCTTGACCGCTTAAGTTTTCTGGTTGTCTCACTAACGTGGAGTTTCTTTCACATCTACGCCATGTAAAAATTAATAAAATAATATTAAAAATAAAAAACAACCAATAAAAATCATCAGTGTCGATAGGGGCGCTGACGCCCCCCTTTCTTCTCTCTCCCCGATGAGCGCGCGGGGAGAGAGAGGGAGCGGGACGATGGCCCCTCTAGTTGAACTCGCCGACGTCAGGCAACTTGACCAGAGAGGGCCAACGCCCCCTCCTTCTCTCTCCAATGAGCACGCGGGGAGGAAGCGGGAGGGGCGCCGGGTGGCTCAATCAGAGGGGACCAACGCTTCGCTCCTTTTTTCGACGAGCGCGTGGGGAGAGAGAAGGAGGGGGGCGATGGCCCCCTTAGCCTCCCTCCTTCTCTCTCCAACGAGCGCACGGAAAGAGAGAGAGGAGGGGATGGCCTGTAATATCCCTAAGTTAACCATGCATGATTAATTGTATGAATGTAATGTTATATTATCTTATTGATAATCTCTATGAATGTGATGTTAAAACTTACACTTCAATATCAACTAAAGTGCGAAAGTGATGAAAATTTACTTAATGCATGAAAATGTGATTTTCGAAAAAGTGAAAAATTAGAAACTTAAAGTCCCGATAATTGTTCCTATATATGAAAGAATTCTAAAAGTGATTTTTAAGATTTTTTAGGAGGTGTGTGAGTTAGGTAAAACGTAGACACAAAATCGAAAAATCTGTGAAATCGTGATTTTTATTCTTTGGACAAAAATTTAGATTTCGATTCCTTAGTTATTTATTTTCTAAATATTTTATTTGAATCCAAATGGGGGATAGTTCATTATTTACATGTAATGTCTTAAGTAAATGAATAAATAAATAAATAAATGAAAAATACAAAACCATTTACTTGGTAAGTCGATTTTCCTTTGCCTTCTTATCCTTCAACTTCTACCTTTTACCACCATTTTTTTGCCCCTTTCACCATCCTTAGCCGAATAGCAAAGGTAGTAGAGAGCTTACTACATGTTGAAGGAAATTTGAGAAAGAGAATAGGAAATTAGGAATTCTCATTTGTGGTGAGTTCATACTTTAATTTATTTTAATTTTAATTACATACCTTTCTAATTAGGGTTTCTGTGAACCTTTATCATCTCATTCATTTTCGGATTTTACTTGAACATAGAGCAAAACTCATGTTGTTCATGGGTAAGATTAACCCTAGTTAGGTTCAATTGATTCACGAATCTTTAGCTACATAATTCCATACCTTCGAGTGATCCAAAAATTATGAAATTTATTCTGATTGATCCTATATGAGTCTACTTTCATTGAGATTTAGAATCAAGTTAATATGATTTTTGTAGATAAAGTTATGTTCTTATTTTTAATGTACTATCACTCTGTCCGCCGAAATTGCTACCCGAATTTATAAATTATGTATTAAATTCAATGTGTCTTGTAATTATTTGATAATTTAGGGTGTTATAGACACTGATGTGGAGAATTGGAATCACTAGAAAATGATATGTGTAGCGAAAGTTATAAAAATTTTACCGAGTCTTACTCAGTCTGTCAGAATGGAGCTTAGGGCAGATTATGCTAGTATTGGTTAATTTTATTGTGCTCAGTACAATTAGAGATAAGTTCAAGTAATTTTATGACTTGCCCCCTAGGATGTCTACAATTTAGAAAAATTAAAAGTACTAGAACAGGAAATGTTTATTATTTTATATAAATCATAAAAGTAAGGTTACTCAATCTATCAGGACATAGAAACAACATAAAAGTTATGTTGAATGTTAATTTTCATGAGAGCAATCCATAATAAAATAGGAAATGAAATGTTTACAGATGAATGTCTCTGTAATATGAAACTAAAGAAAATTTGAATGAGGTAATTTGATTATGTATATCAGAAGATATGAATTTTTCTTTACTATGTGTGTAATCTGTCATAATATTATGTCAATCCTTATGTTTAATAGTTACTTAAATTATAAAAGTAAATATTTAAGGTTCAGATGCCCTTGCAATTAATTATGTTTCATATGTGTTAGACTTGTGCTTATATCATAGTAGTAATGTGTTTATTATTGTTATAGGAGTAGAAGAGTAAAGTAGTGAAAAGGGAAATGAAAAACATTTTGTTAGCCCTTATAGGTAAGTTGATTTCTCCTACTCTATGTTTTCACATCTTTTGAATTCGGTGTGACATCTATTATTATACGTATTGAATATGTTTTGGAATTCTATGAATTAGTTTCGATAAATGCAATTATGAAAAGTTTATGTGATATGATCTGAATGGATTGCGATGAGTGCAATCTTGTTTATTTTGAAATGATATTGGATATGATTCATCTTCTGATATTCAGGAGATGTTTGTTATATGACGAATTGTGCATCGACATCCATTTGTATTTGCATATATAATAGTTGGAGCTAAGTACTATATCGCTGATCACGATGGGAGCCACCTCTAGAATTCAATCCATCATTCTGTTCCTCAATAATGGGATGAGATAGACTAGAGCTAAGTGTCATGCGAAGTTAAGTGCCACATCGTGAGTAGTCACGATGGAGGTCACATCTAGAATTTGTATGGGCCACCTCTAGAATCCATCTATTGTTATATAATCTGTTCTCCGAAAGGGATGAGGTAGAATGAAGCTAAGTGCTACATCGCTGATCACGATAGGAGCCACCTCTAGAATTCACCTACCGACCACTGGTCAGCTGGTGATTCGTGCATACATATGAGAGTGTTGCATTGCATACATATGTTTGATATGTTTATGTGATAATGAATATAAATTAAGTGTAATGATTGTGATTGGGATGTTATATATGTATTTAGTAAATGTATGAAGATATTGACACTGATATTATGATTAATACATGTATGCTTATGTCTCTTCGAATTTATTAGATGGTAACACATAGCTTATGAGTTATCAGCTTACTGAGCTATTATTTGCTTACAGTGTTTTTGTACACTTTTTCAGATCAATAGAACTTTTGGGATCGCGAGAGACAGCCTTAGCATGGTGTGGATTCTTTTTGCTACTAAGGCATTGAGAAGTCATATGCCCACCGCGCGTGTTAGATAGAAGACTTGTAACTCTCATACTCCTCTGTTGGGATATGGAGAGAGTTTGATATGTGCTATGTATGAAAAATAATTTTGTATCTTGTAAAATGTAAATCTTTTATTACTATATGATAGTGTAAACCCTAGGGTTGTTCATGCTCTGAATGATCAATATAAACAGCGTGATTTGCTTATATGTGTTATCATTTTCTTGTATTATCTAGAGAAGTTATGCACAATTTTCTTTAAAAAAAAGAAATTATTTGATCGTCTGTACAGTCGCGAGCTCTGATTTAAATCACCGTTTAAATCGGGGTCGTGACATGGCCCCCCTCTGATCGAGCTCGTCGGCGCTCCTCGGAGAGAGGAGGGGGGCGTTGGCCCCTCTCTGGTTGAGCTCGTCGACCCACGCCGACGAGCTCGACCAGAGGGGGGCCATCGCTCTTCTCCCTCTCTCTCCTTGCGCACTCGCACGGTGAGAGGAGGGAGGCTGGTCGAGCTTGACCGGAGGGGGGCCATCGCTCCCCTCCCTCTTTTTTCGATGAGCGTGTGGAGAGAGAGAAGAAAGGGGTGTCATACCCTCCGTCGAAACTAATGATTTCCACCCGCTCATTTTTTATTTTTAATAATTTTTTTTATTTTTTACATGATGTGGATGTGAGAGAAAATTTCATGTAGTGGTCATGTACTGGAAACAACCGGAAAATCCACTATCACCGATCAAGAGGACTATCATGAAAGAAGATTAAAATTGATGAAAGTTCTAGTTACAAATTGAAGTAGGAGAACCAATTTAAAAATGAGTCAAAGTTGGAATTTATCCATGATGATGATAATAAACAACATAATACTTCTATATATATACACACGGAAGCAAATATAAGATAGTGCTTTAATTAGTGCCATTTTAGTACTACTCATAACTGATAGAAAGCGATCGATAAAAGTATGATGCTTGTGTGATGAATATTTTAAAAAATAAACAATTACGTGGCTAAAGACAACTTAAATTTTTAAAATAGTCACGTGATTGCATATGTAACGTAAGGAAAACAAAAAAGAATCATACAACTGCAAGCTGTATAATATTAATCCCATTGTAGTTAATTATAAAAAAACGTATCCGAAGGACATTTTACATTTAATAATATTTTTAAAAGATGTGAGCACATAGATAAAATATTCATATTTTAATTGAAGTTGATGGGTCTTAGAAATAAATTGGAAGGATTTTATGAGATTAAGGATATATTTGACAACGTCAAAATTAACGTTTAGGGGTTTAAGCGTTAATTTTTTTATAAATGATAAAAAAATAACGTTTAATGTTTCGTATGAAAATATTGAAAAGTTACTTCTTAGCGTTTAAGAATAGTTTTTATATTTTTTTCAATTTTAGCTTTATTCAAATATTTTTTTTCTAACTTACCTTATTATTTTCTCATTTTTATTTTATAATTATTTAACTATATTTCTTTTTATATTTGTGCTTAATTAATTACAAAGTATTTATATGTTATCTAAATAAAAATTAATTTCATAATTAATATTTTTATATCATGGGTGCGCTATATAAACTTTATTGACAATATAAATTTCTATATATTTTAATAAAAAAATATTTATGAAATTTTATTTTATTTAATTGACATATAAATAATTTATTTATTATATTATAATAGAATTTATATAGTATTTGAATTGAATAATTTGGCATACGTCTAATTATGTCATTTTATATTTATCATTTAATTATATAACTAAGTTTATCAAACACTTATTTGTTACAAACTCTAACTTTATATTATCATCCGTTGTCTGTTGATTAAACTGTTATCCGCTATTAAACCATTATACGTTTATCAAATGGTTAACAATGTTAAACATATCCTAAATTGTTGTCAAACAAAAGGTTGCGGAATACATTAGCGGAAAAAATTAATTAGGATAATACTACTTAAGCGCTTTTTTTTTCCAAATATCTTTATGCTGAATGGAGTCATGATAATGGGAAAAAGGACCAATTAGATTAATAAGAGAACCACTTGTAGCCTATTAAAATTAGGTTGTACCTTTCAAGTAAAGTATCAAGTTAATGGTTAAAATTTAGTTATCAATAATCATGATGATTAGCTAATTACGCTTTTTGTTTCCACATTAATTGGTACAATCATTGTAAAATTGGACTTCACCCAAAATCAGATTCGAATTCAATGATAAAGACAAAAGGGTCATGGACATCTTGAGGACTTCCAAGTAAAGTATTGTGAGCAACTCCTCAATTGGACAGATCAAAGGCCCTGTCAACAAGTTGCATGTGTAGAGAGAGTAAAATTGACTGATGGTCCCAATTTTCGACTAGGGACCGTGAACGGCTTAGGAGCTTTTTAACTAAAATAACATGAACAACTACTTTGAAATTAAATTTGGACATATTGAACCAATTGACGCTTACTTGCAAGTTAAAAAAAAAAGGAAAAAAGAAGAAGATATGTTTGATAAAAAAAGATCACAACAAAATGGTGTTCCCAATATTTAAAGAGTTATAATATTTCAAGTCCCAAGTCCAAATGATTATTTAAAATTTAATTGTGTTATATTGAGTTTAAAAAATATTACATTACCAGACTTTTGTAACTAAATTATGTTATCAGACTGTTTTAGGATCTAAGGTCGTTGCACCCCCATCAAGCCATAACGTCCCATATATGTATTTGTGTATAACATAATATATATATATATATACTTTTACATTTTTAAAATTGTAAATAATTTATGCATTTTTGTTCTCATCATGTAAATATCTTGGTCAACCATCTCTCTTCTTCATGCAATAAATCATATTTTTTTAATGAATCCACAAGGAGAAAAAAAAAAGAAGACGGTAGGATAAACCCTAAACCTAAACAAGAGATGTTATGCTGTTGTTATTGATGAGTTGTTACTTATCACACTGGTTTTTCTTACTTAACGAGTTAATTAAGTCGAATCTCGAAGATTAAATTTAAAAAAAAAAACAGTGGGCTGGGAGGTCAAACTGTTTAAGCTCCTGATTACAAGGCGCAACGTGATCTCCAGCTCCACAACGAAGGACACGTGGCACATCGTAGGCGGCCGAGGACGCGGTAAAATATATATTTTTACTGGTTGCTCCCGTCCCGTAATTTTATCATCCTCCAGCTTCGTTTACGATATCCCCTGTTTCCTACCCCCCCCCCCCCTCTCTCTCTCTTCGCTTCTCCCATCCCCTCCCTCCCCTGTTCCCGCACAGGAAGCACCTGCCTCTGTTTTCACAGACTCGGGGTTCTACTCTGTTTCGTTCTGCTTCTTCCCTTCCTCCCACGGCTGTCCCTCTCGTCGCTCCGGCTCCCTTGGGAGGCAGCAAAGGTCTCGCCTTTCGCTCTGTGTCGCAAGGATGACGGACACGACGGACGACATTGCGGAGGAGATCTCCTTCCAGTCCTTCGACGACGACTGCCGCCTCCTCGGCAGCCTCCTCCACGAGGTCCTCCACCGCGAGGTCGGCCCTCAGTTCATGGACAACGTCGAGCGCAAGCGCATCCTCGCTCAGGTGCTGCTCCTCTTTTCTTTTCCTATCCCCCCTCTTGTTTCTTAGTTTGTTTCAGGTTCATGTGGTGTCGATGGTTAGGGAAAGATGGAAACTTCATGATGTTTTTATAACCTTACTGGTTGTTGCTCGGCAGTGTTCATCAAACAAGATTTTATCTTTGTTCGTGTCGGATTGTTGTACGTTTTTCATTTTCCTTTGGGTTTTCATGGATGTGCGTGTTGCTGTTGCTGTGGACAGTGCGCCGTTAATATGAGATCGGCGGGGATGGAGGAGACGGCGGAGTTGCTCGAGAAGCAGCTGGCGGCGGAGATATCCAACATGAGCCTCGAGGACGCGCTCTCCCTCGCCCGCGCGTTTACCCATTACCTCAACCTCATGAGCATCGCAGAAACCCATCACAGGTGCTCTCACTTGCCCACTGCCTCAACCCCCCATGAGCTTACGACCTCCCCTCATATTTCTTCTTCATGATTGCTTCCAATATTTTAGCCACTTTTCTTCTTTTTTTCTTTTCTGTGGGAGGCCTCCGCCATGTCCGAGACCCTTTATGAACACTCGATGTGTTTGGAAGATTGGGCACTGGTTACAACGTGGAAGCACTGTGTTTTAAACATGTGTTGTTCTCTGTCAGAGATAAAAGTTCTTATGTATCCAAGGAGTAAAAGAGCGTAATTGCAGCAAAAAATTAAAGAGTTTACTCTCATATTTTGTTTTTCCTCGTCTTGTGCGCTAAGAATGAGCAACTTCGTAGAAGGTTGAGTTTTGCTCCATTGAATGGACATAAAAATTAGAAAATATGTACCCAATAAGTAGCGGTAGAAAGTTTTACCATCCATTAGCATTAAAAGTAAAGTGGTCTCCCAGTTGTTCAAAGACATTCAAGGCTCCCTAAATGTCAATCGCCAGTAATTTCTGGTTCTTTCAAACTGCATGCCTGACAAAACATCCAAACTATTTTTTGCTCAGTGTTCGCAAGGCACGCAACGTTGCTTATTTATCAAAATCATGTGATGATGCATTCAGTAACTTGATTCAGAGTGGAGTTCCAGCTAAAGATCTCTATGACACAGTTTGCAAGCAGGTCCAAATTTCTTTGCCTGCTGGTGCATCTGCCAGTGCTTTCATGTAATTTTCATCCTAATTGATTCTTGCAACAGGAGGTTGAGATAGTCCTAACTGCACATCCTACTCAAATTAACAGACGTACCTTGCAATATAAGCACATCAGAATAGCAGTAAGTTCGACAAATTGTTACCGTGTTTCATCATCCAAGTTGTTATCTCAGAGCATGACTGATAAATATAATCCACAAACCTCCATGTCTCTCTTGCACACAGAATTCAACTGTAATAAATACTTAAACCAACTTCTAGTTCAAGTTATGCAATATCTGATTCAACTGGAAACACTTATTTTTGGTGCAGCATCTTTTGGAGTTCAATGAGAGGCCTGATCTTAGCCAAGAGGATAAAGAAATGCTGATAGAAGATCTGGTACTTTTCCTCATTCAGACATTTCATAAGTTATCTTTGTTATGGCTCTCAGGTTCATATTATTTAACATTCTTGCCTACTGTAGGTTAGGGAAATTACTTCACTGTGGCAGACGGATGAATTGAGACGCCACAAACCTACTCCAGTTGATGAAGCTAGAGCTGGTAGAGCTTCTATATCTATAATTCAATTCCGTTCTCGCTTTTGTTTATTCTTATGTGCTTTTTCTTGTAGGCCTTCATATTGTTGAACAATCACTGTGGAAGGCCGTCCCTCATTATTTACGCCGAGTCAGCAATGCTCTGAAAAAGGTTCCTCCATTTTTTCCTCATCCTTGCATTTCAGAATTGCAGGTCTTCTGGTTACCTTCATATATGAATTTTTGTTCATTTACAGCATACTGGAATGCCCCTTCCACTAACCTGCACACCGATCAAGTTCGGTTCTTGGATGGGTGGTGACCGAGATGGCAATCCAAATGTTACAGCAAAAGTAAGATTTCCTGATATGAATTATTCTTCACATCATTTAGTGAATGTGATTTGGTCTTGTGTTATGCTACATGAACATGCAATATTTTATTTCTTTGATGTATTATTCACCAATCAAGACTTTTTCTCTTATTTTGATATGTTTTTTCAATGTAAAAAGACTTAAAGAAGGTTCATATTCAACTTATTGCAGGTTACAAGAGATGTTTCTTTGCTATCTCGATGGATGGCAATTGATCTCTACATCCGGGAGGTGGACAATCTCAGATTTGAGTTATCCATGAACAGATGCAGTGAAAAGTTGTCTAGTCTGGCTCATGAAATCTTACATAAAGGTTTGTCCTGTTCCTCTTTTAGATCTTCAACATGCTTCTATTTGTCTGCCACCTTTAGATGGATGGCAAAAGAAACCTTAGGAGGACAGCATAGACTATGAGATCCATATCAATCCAAAACTTTCTGCCACATGCTGAACATCTTGCATTTTCAATGCTCCTAGATTGCACTCTCTTCATTTTTTTTGAAAATGCGATTGTACTTTCTTCTAACTCAGGTTGTCACATAATATCATAGTTCGTAATATTATGCAGAATCAGCATCTGAGAACCTGCATTCTGAAGGCTGGAGTCGGACTACAAGCCAAAACCAGTCAAAGCACTACAACCAGCATACATCAGCATTGCCTGCACAACTTCCTGCTGGCGCCTATCTTCCTTCTTGTACAGGTTAAAGATTCATTTCTCATTTCATACTTTTTAGAAGGTAACTCAATCCATTTCTTGGATTATGGTTGCACTATCCAGGAATTAACTTCTGAACATTTTGCACATCCACTTTGAACTCATGAAGTTTGTTTCTTCTGTAGAATGCGATGATGGACAATCCCAGTTTCGTATTTTACAGTTCCCATGCAATATAAACCGTCAGGTATTATAAGCTTCAGGACTTTCCACAGAAGTATATATCGTTTAAGTTATCTATTTTCATTTGAGAAACTATAAAATATCATGCAATCTGTTATATATGTTGGTCATTCGCCCCTTGAAAGATGTTGTTCAGTTGCTCTTCCAAAAATTATATTCAGATTGCATGCCTGTAGTTGTGGGAAAAAAAAAACAAAAACTTCAGTTCCGTCATTATATGCAGGCTCAAGGTTCTTTAACAGATGGGAAAATGCCCAATGAAGGCTTATCTTTACCTAGCCCCAGTAGCCAGTCATCAGCAGCAACAGGTGCTGCAAAACTGACAAGGTCAAGTTCTAGTCAGCTACTTGCGCAAAGGAAGCTGTTTGCAGAGACTCAGATGGGCAGGTCGAGCTTCCGGAAACTCCTAGAGCCAAGCTTGCCACGTCCTGGAATTGCTCCATACAGAGTTGTACTTGGGAGTGTCCATGACAAGGTCCCTTTTCATCTGCTTCTGTTGTTTTTAGAAGTTTTTTTTTTCTACTTTCAAGATAAATCCAGACTTTCTTTCTATGCTAGTTCATCTTCTTGCCTGGAATATTAAGTTTTCATATCCAAAATTCATCATGAAATCTCGCTCAACAGCTTATGGAAACACGAAGAAGGCTGGAGCTTTTATTGGAAGACCTTCCCTGTGAGCATGAGCCCATGGAATACTATGAAACAACTGATCAGCTTCTTGAACCACTGCTCCTATGCTATGAGTCATTGGTACTATCTTGCACCTCTCTTTACTTTCTTGCATAAAAGAAACTGCTTCATGTCACTGTAACAAATTTTTTTCAATTGAATTATGAAGCAATCATGTGGATCCGGCGTGCTTGCCGACGGGCGGTTGGCAGATCTTATACGAAGAGTTGCAACCTTTGGAATGGTGTTGATGAAGCTCGATCTCCGCCAGGTGCTTGTTTCTGAATTCTAGACTTTCTTTTAGATTACTTATGATGCAAAAGGGCGGTGTGCTAAAAAGGGCTTTCATCAGGAGTCTGGCCGACATGCTGAAACACTTGATGCTGTTACCAAGTACTTAGACATGGGAGTGTATTCAGAATGGGACGAAGAAGCGAAGCTGGAATTTCTAACCAGAGAGTTGAAAGGAAAGAGACCTCTAGTTCCCCCAACTATAAAGGTCAGTTCATCTTCTTGAGAGTTTTTATCTGCATTGAATCTCATTTGACTACGGATACGTTCTGTTGGAAGTTTGATCTTTTCAATTCAATCATAATTTTCTCTTGGAAGTTTGCAGGTGGCCGCTGATGTGAAAGAGGTCCTTGATACTTTCCGTGTTGCCGCAGAACTAGGGAGCGAGATTCTTGGAGCATATGTTATTTCAATGGCCTCAAATGTACCAACTTCACTCTGAAATTCTTATCTGCAAATTCTTTAACATCTCGCTAAAGTGAACCAGCTTCTACTCTCTTCCTGGAAACTTGCAGGCAAGTGATGTCCTTGCTGTGGAGCTGTTGCAGAAGGATGCCAGGCTCTCTGTGAGTGGAGAACTGGGGAGACCATGTCCCGGTGGAACGTAAGATGATCCAACTTGAAAATACTCCAAACATTTTCTGATATCAATATAACTAGTTTGTTTTTTGAACAGGCTGAGAGTTGTGCCATTGTTTGAGACTGTGAAAGATCTAAGAGGAGCTGGTTCAGTGATCAGAAAGCTCTTGTCCATTGACTGGTACAGGGAGCATCTCATAAAGAACCACAATGGCCATCAGGAGGTACTGAATCTTGTCGATACTTTGTTCCATTAATTCTCCATCGTCTTGCAGTATTTATCCTCTGTGATCGGCAGGTGATGGTTGGATACTCCGACTCTGGCAAAGATGCTGGGCGCTTCACTGCAGCCTGGGAACTGTACAAAGCTCAAGAGGATGTGGTTGCTGCATGCAAAGATTATGGAATCAAAGTTACACTCTTTCATGGTCGCGGCGGTAGTATTGGCCGTGGTGGCGGACCTACTTATCTTGCCATTCAATCACAACCTCCTGGTTCAGTCATGGTAATCCAATGTAGTGACAGATTCCCATTTCCTGCATCCATATTTCTCGTATATTTAATATTTTACATGATCTATGGGTATGCCATCAGGCATGCATAATGCAAGAGCTTATCGATGTGGATTTTTCTGATATATATATATTATATTTCTGATCCCGTTCAGGGAACTCTGCGTTCAACTGAGCAAGGTGAAATGGTCCAGGCCAAGTTCGGTCTCCCTCAGACGGCAGTGAGGCAGCTCGAGATCTACACGACGGCTGTACTGCTGGCGACTATTCGCCCGCCGCTCTCTCCCAGAGAGGAGACGTGGCGCCATGTCATGGAGGAGATCTCTAAGACGAGCTGCAACCACTACAGGAGCACAGTGTACGACAACCCCAACTTCCTTCCCTACTTCCATGAAGCCACTCCCCAGGCCGAGCTCGGCTTCCTAAACATCGGAAGCCGCCCCACCCGTCGGAAGGCCTCCACCGGCATCGGCCACCTGCGCGCCATTCCCTGGGTCTTCGCGTGGACCCAGACACGTTTTGTGCTGCCCGCGTGGCTGGGCGTGGGCGCCGGCCTCAAGGACGCATGCGACAAGGGGTACGAGCAGGACCTGCAGGCGATGTACAAGGAGTGGCCCTTCTTCCAGTCTACCATAGACCTGATCGAGATGGTCATTGCGAAGGCCGACATCAACATCGCGAAGCAGTACGACGAGGTGCTCGTCACGGAGAGCAGCCGGAGGGCACTGGGCTCGCAGCTGCGGACGGAGCTGCTGACGACGGAGAAGTACGTGCTGGTCGTCAGCGGGCACGAGAAGCTCTCGGCGAACAACCGGAGCCTGCGCAGGCTGATCGAGAGCAGGCTGCCGTACCTCAACCCGCTCAATCTCCTGCAGGTGGAGATATTGAGGAGATTGAGGCGCGATGATGACAACAACAAGCTAAGAGACGCACTGCTCATAACCATCAATGGAATAGCTGCAGGCATGAGAAATACTGGTTAGCATGCACATATGCATGCATGAGAAAGAGACCATCTAGGAATAATGATAAGTTATCATGATGTACTGTAGAGAGAGAAACCAGTATTTATTTGGAGATCAGATAAAGTATATGATGCTTTCAATTAATCTGTTCTGTCAGCCTTAGCATAAATATCCGCAATCAGGTAAAGACTCTGAACCTTATAAACACTTGGATATGCTTGTTAGCATGTGTTTGTGATACAGCAGGTCAATAGAGCTGTCGACAATCTATTCTCCATGCATGAACTACTAACTCATCTCAGAGGTGCCCAATTAACTTGGTAATCTGATCAACATGAATAAACATTAAAACTCGATGCTTCCATCAACAAGTAATTGGGAACCATAATAAGAAAAAATAAGTCCATATGATTATAAGAAAGTAAAAGTATAGGATTATTCTTATCAAAGGATAAGCAGGTCTGCTAAGCAAAGCTTGGACATTATTCTCTGCAAGCATCCTCTGATGCTCTAGTCATCTCTGGGCGACAAAAATTTACTGCTTTTAGGCGAGCCCTGTCAAGAACAAATGTTTATACGAAATATATCAACAACCATTATGCATCGATAAATGGAAATGGAATAGAAACATACGAGGAATAAAGCTTATGTTCATATGTGACATCGACCACCTCAATGTGCCTGTGAAAACTGACAACCTGATTCCAGCATAGAACAGTCCACTCAGACTCTTTCGACAGATTGCAATATGTTGAATTTATAACATATATAAATCATAAAAGATCATGGAGGCTTTTCTACAAACTATTGACGAACACTTATACCTTGGGATAAGAAAAGGCATAAGTACCTCTGGATGAATTTAAAAAAAAAATTATATCTTGAACTTTTGGTATTGGTCTTTTATAGGCGAGGAAGACTTCACCAAGAGGGCATATTACACACGTCATTAATGTTAATTGCACATCACACAATATGTGTAATTATGTATATCATGCTCCATTAATACTGATTGCGCATCACATTGCGCATATCATACGCACACAATCATGCGTCTTACTCTTACGGGGAGGAGCAACAACCACCTATTGCTCCAAGTGGGCCACACACGTGGTCCACCAATGCTCAACTTGGGCAATAACAAAATCCAAATTCCGAACAGGTATTAGAGAATATAGAAAATTCCATTGGCACAAGTTGATGAATACACATAATTGGAAAGAATAAAGGTGTATAAAAGGGACACATCTCTCCCTCTCTGCTTCAAATTTTTACTAAAGAAAATTGTAAGACAATATTTGGAAAAAAAAACAAACTTCTACGATTGAATTCACACGTGTGCCATTGCATTAGAACCTTATGTTCATAAGAAAATTAATCATTTTATTTATTTTTTTGCTCAAGAAATTTATCAGCTTATTCTTTTTAGTGTCTTCCACTTAAAAAGTGGCAATGCTAGAAGCCAAAATTCGACCGGCCCTGTAAAAGCGAAAGAACGCTATTTCTTTTTGTGGATTTCAAAATTTATAAATATCAATGAGAATGAATTGCACAGGTGGAAACTTTCTCACTTTTCTTGTGTCTGTCCGGAAATAATTTAATTTGCTCTGCGCCATATTAATTGGTCCTTCTTGTAAACAAACCCCAAAAGGAATACTTTCTTTTTGCCACGTTATTCCAAAATTAATAGAAAATGACAAATCATCATTTTCAATATTTATACGTAAATTATTTGACTTTTCATTATTTTTATATAGGTGATCACAACGGCGACGAAAATATAAAATTGAAGTCAAAAGACTTCTTGACAACAACAACAAAAAAATGGTAGGACTTAATTACAACTACGATTGCGAGAAGACCACTCACAATGAATTCACTATTCCTGTCCCAGGATGAGAAAGAATAACGTATCGTCAATCATTAACTTTGCCAGGATACAAAGAGTTATTTACTCTGTTAACACTATAAAACCTTCGATTGTACCACCTTAAATTTACTTGGCAGAGAAATTCTCCTTAAAATAAATGTAAAACAATAAGTTTTCTCATTAATTTATTTTATTAATTAAATAATAAGTTTGATTATATATGACTAATTCAATGATCATAATTTATTTAATCTTTAATATTTTTATTATCAAATTTAATCCGAATTATACAATTAATTTACTTATTAAATTTAATAAAAAATAACGCTCATACTCTGCTCATTAGCCTCATTTTTCTTTAACCTGTCCACACCACGCAGAGAAGAAATTACAAGAGGTCAGAGGATTTCATTACAATGACTTACATCACAAATGTTCAAAACATGAAGGAAAGAATCAGGAAACTGGAGACACAAAACTGCAGCTGGAACTCCTATAATTACATTCCAGATGCACTCCACTTTATTGTGCCCATTTGAGATGAACACAAGGTCTAGTTAGCTATCAGGCTATTTCAATTTTCTCCTATTTCCTATACATAACAATTCTGACATCTTTGCTTCGCTGCTTCCTTGGAATCAGGTTGTCACTATGTACAATCCGCGGAGCGCACCGTCTTCTGAGGCGGAATCAGGTGGGATGGGAGCCGAGAACATGGCGTCAGATCCAAAAGTTCCACTACTAACTAACGCAGTAGCACTGATCTTGACCTCGTATTCTTGGGCGATTCAAAGGTATTGCCGCTCAGGGAAGGAGACTGCAGCATCAGATCCTCCTCAGATTGCCTTTCTATCTGTAAGCAAAGAGAAGTCAAGACACCAAAAGAAAAATAGAAGGGAAAACAATACAATCTCGTTGCCGATCAATTCTGTGCACCACAATAAATTAGGAAAGGTCGATTGAAACATAAGCTAGCAAAGGAAGCTTTGATATGTTGGAAGTTGGTTAATAACAAAGCATATTTGAAGGCAACTGCTTTTATCCTAAAGCTCGGAGCAAGCAAATCATAAGAGAAACTATAAAGGAAACTCATGCGACAATGAGAAGGTATGAATATTGGTAGTGATTTTTAAATGTCCAACTTTATTCATCTTCAAGAGGTTTAGCTTCAAATCACAAGGGATGTTCCCCGCGGTCTGAGTACTACTTGGGGGCTTTACCCTTATTCAAGTTGTTACTGTACTACATCCAAGCACCACAAGATTGTTCATGAACAGATAATGAAACACACTACGGATGGACTGACAGTAATATTAGTGACTTAAAAAAATGCATATAATCGGAGCAGAAATCACCTGTCGCATTAGTCCAAAACTTTGTCACTGAGAAGGAAACTTAGCTGTAAGCAGCCGTGGGAGCCAGAGGAAGCATTCCATCTGGATCCCAGACAGCAACCCTGAAACAGGCTGCAAAAAGCAATTACTTCAAAATACCAAATTATGTACTATATGGCTTCCAATGTCACAGCTGCTTTAGTGAAAACAGACAAAACAAAGGGTGCTTCCTCTCCAGGTTGGATAGTGGTTGGCACTATTGTGTAACCCTTCGGATACGGCTCCAAGACCAATTCACATGATATTTCCCTCGAGTTCACATAGTCAGTCCCACCAACTGATTCATGCAAATAAATATTGTATGCAGCTCGACACCCACGAGTCTTCAGTATCCTCATTCCGATATAGAACATAGAAGAATCATGACTAGACTGATAATTCCTGAAACCTTTGTTTTTTCTGGAAAAACTTACTCCCTGGGTTAAAGTGATGAACACATGAATTGGACATGATGCATCAGCGCCTGTCGCTCTTAATCTAAACTGAGGATTCTGATGCCATGACTCATAATCTTGGCAACCCCCAGCACTATAGCCACGCCACTGACCATGGATGGAGTGTCGCATTTCCGGTGGATAGACTCGGCAAACATATATAGATCGGAAATGGATTTGAAAGTCTTGCCAAGACATCCAAAATATCCCATCCTTTGAATGCTGAAAAAGTACAATGTCAAATGCATGAGATCTGTTACACTTTCTCAAAAAAAAAGGAGATCTGTTACACCATTGAACCTAATTTTTATTTAGAAAGGAATATTCCTTGCAAACACAACTTATTTGGAAGTCATTAATCTGTCAACTTAAGCAATAACATACCAAGAACTAATTAGAAGAGAAACAAGTTGATGAAATACCTCGGGAACATGCTTGAGTTTGTGTTTCATTCGGTCAGTCCATTCAGATGATGAATTGGACCAGGGACCATTCCACTCGACTTCATTGCCCCATGGGTTCCGAATCTGAACAAGCTTGTGCCCATCTACTTCTCTCACCTGGATCATAATTTAAACAAGCAGATCCATATCAGCATAGTTACCAAGAGAACATAAGATAAAACAATATTAATTAGCCTTCAGAAAACAACATTAAACATCAAACGTTACCTGCAATATCGAGTATGCGTGACCTTGAACAATCCCACTGGATGAAATGTGCACATCTGAACCAGATGGACTCCCAGCACCAAGTAGAAAACCCTCCTTTTTGAAATGCAATAACTGAGACCATAATCTACCACTCGCAAGATCGATTTGTGCCTGTGAACTCCTCATGTCTATCTCCTCTCCAGCTCCTCCAGTGAGATCCACAAGAGCATCTTGGACAAGTCCACCTTCTAGTGCTTCATAAGAACCATGAAGCTTAGCATATGCCTTCTCCAAAATTGAAACCCAAAGCTCATTAATTTTTCGACTAGTTGCAAATGCTGGTTTGCCAGGAGATTCACAAGGTATCCAGTCATCAACTACGACAGGTACCCACTCACCCTACAGAAATATAACCCAGACCACTATTAGAAAGCATAAAAATTAATAGGTAACAGTAAATGTTAAGGATATAAATATATAGATGAGTTTCTTCCCAAGAACTTATGCCTTTGAAATAAATGGTCGGCTGATCAAATTCAGAAATAAGCAACAACAACAACAACAACAACAACAATCAGAAATAAGCAATGAACATCAAATTTTGTATGATTGTATAGTTTCTGATAAATGCCTAATGGGCAAATAGGTATTTCTGAACATGATAACATTTTCATCCCTGCTTTTAATCTTCTCAAGGATCTTGCATCTAAAAAACACAACTTGGAAATAACATGTCAGCTGAAAACAGGATGAGTAAGAGGTAAAATCATCGAAAAGCAAAGAAAGAGGCAACACAGAGCAAAAACCAGATGGGCATAGGACTTGCAATGTGATTTAATATATTTTTGGGATGCAACCTTGTTTGTAAGTCCTATAGAGTAGATGGGATTTAAGACAATGCAGCTGGAAATGTTAGTAATGTCATTTCACTATCACAAATTTTGAGATGAGAACTTCTGGGACCATAGCAACAGAATGGTGTGAGCAAATGGTTTTTATGCTCGATAACCTTCTTTTGAGAAACTATGCTTCATAACTTTTTTTGAGGAACTATGCTCGATAACTTCAGCACTGGGCCCTGATATTTTCTGAAGGGTAATGACTAGAAAAGGCTAGTTATCCATGCGTATGTTACATGTATATATAAATCTTAAAAATGTACACATTATCGCAGTCATTTGACTTTAATTCCAACATCATTTTAACCTAAAACATCCATTATTTAGATCCCACCTAATGAATTGACAAACCCCAAGTAATGTTATCTATGAACCTCTGTAAAATAGTCAACTCATACCTGAATGCAAAATCGAACAGTGTAAATTCCCTCCTCATTGAATTCCCTAGTGATTATTACTTCAGATATACGAGAAACATCCGTCAAGACAGCAACAGCACTTAAGAACCAGCAATCACCTAATCGTCCCTGCAATAAGGACCATTCGAAGTTCAATAAAAAATAAGAATAAACATCCAAAACTGTAATGATAAATTTCAGGCTAAAGAAGATGATGCCTTGACAATTAGGCCAAGCTGAATTTGCAATTAATCTTCTAACTTATCAATTTCTCAGGAGAAATCAATCTAAAAGAGAATTCAAGATAAGAAGCGCACAAAAGAAAACTGATGTCTTCATTGAGGAGAATGAGGCCGGGTACCTGACAAACATCGGAGGAGTTTACTGAATCAGAAAATAAGCAGGGTTGAGAACCCGCACAGCTAAAGTTAACTATGTCAGTTTGTCGCATCCATTCAGAAACAACCTGAAAGTTAAAAAAAACCATTAGTCCTCGTATTTCACAAAAAAAAAAGAGGGATTAGATTAATCCATAGAGGTTAACGCATTGCCAGAACATAAGGTTTGTACAGAATGCTTGCCTGAAGTTTCAGAGGAGGATTTACTGGATCCATAAACAAAGACCGATCATTTGGAGGAAACTCTGGATCGGTAAAATGAGTTTCTCCTTTAGATGAAAGAGCCTCTTTGACCGCCAACTCAACAGATAGCATCCGCTGATTGATTTCTTCTTGCGTCTCAAATCTAGGTTTCCTTAACTTTCTGGAAATGATATCCATATCAATTGTCATCCCTTCACGTCCAGATCGTCTTTTCCTACCACTTGAGTATTGTCCATCCCAATCTACATCCTCTCTATCATACAATTCTACTTCTGCTTCTTCACTTTCCCAATCATTTAGCTAAAGAACACAAAAGCATAAATGAAAATCCTAAGAAATACTCTATGAAGAATGCATTATCCCTTAACGTTGCTTTGCGGTACAAGTGAAATAAACTGATAAAACTGAGAATCATTTGTAGCAACATAATTATATTTACTATATTCTCAACGCAGAACAAAATGATAGAGGAAATACCAAACTCCTTAATGCAGATATGGAGACCAAAGTCAAGCAATTTAGTTTACATTTTTCTTTTTTTGCTTTGAGGAAGACAACTTAATTTAAATTGTTTCCCCTCCACAGGCTGAAAGTTTTCAAGAGAATAAATGGAAGAGATGATACAATGGAATAAAAAGGATCATACATCTTATATAAAGTAGAAAATATTTGCCAATATATTAAGAAGCTAAAGTTCTGTAAGTTTTTAAATAATAAGGAAATAGAGAGGTCGTTTGAATTTAAGATCACAGTACCCGTAAAATAGAAAAGAACTTTAAATATCTCAGCATCCAATCAGAAACTTAACCTAAATACCTACGAGTACCAAGTTAACTCCCCAATCTTTGTTCATATTACTTATAATGAACGCTTGTAAATCTCTCACATCAGAATTTATCAAACAGACAATTTCATAAATGCCTAGTGAAAATAAGCTGGCATACCCTGGAAGGTGAATCACCCAAGTTCCATCCATCCTCAGGGAGATCAATCCAGTCATATTCAGCAGGACTTGTAGCAGTGTGGAGTGCAAAAATCTCATCTTCAGTTAAGCACCTTCCCCACAGGAAAGCATCCATTATCTGCATCTTAGAATCAGCATCTTCACTATCCGACCTTCCAAATGCATCCAAATCTATTGGTGGTCGAGAACCAATCCACACATCGGTTCCTTGTTCCCAGATGACACCACTTTCGAGGAGTGGCAGTCCAGATTGATAACCATCAAAGCCACTATCCACATAGGAAGTTGCTTCGCCCAATTCAGCATCTACAGTTACCGTGACAATATGCCATCTGCAGATAATTTAGGAACATCACAAATCTGGAGTTTAATCTCAAAATGCAATACATATAAACATGTTCCAAAGATGAAATTCTAGGAAATAGCATCGAAGTTTAAATTACTGTTAACACTAAGATAAAGATATTGGGTGATGTCATGCAAGAAACAAGAAGAAATAACTTAGGCACAAATGTAAACCTTCCGTCAGCTATGCTTGCAGAACCGATGCTCCACTCTTTAACTACAGTTGTCCTGCCACCTTTGCTGACCAGTCTAAGCCCAACCTGTCCAGCTTCGATTCCTTGTTCAGAACCAGCAACAAGGATTTCCCAACAGATTTTCTTTTGGAATTCAGTTCCCAAAAGACAGACTGGACCAGATTCCGGTTGAACCATAACTGCTATTGAGAAGGTGATCTTTTGTTTTTGGCAGATGCTTGAATGAATCTCCCCACAATGCCTACCAGTGGTCCTAGGTTCGTCATCAAGTATGCACACAGCCCCTAAAATGCCAGTCTGTACAGGAAGTCAAATTGGGTTAAATTCTTGAACACATTACTTAAGTATGAAATGGTCACCAAGAAAACAAGAAACCTGCTCAGCTCTACGACCCAATTGTGCTGATCGAATGCGGCTAGCAATACTGGATACTCGTTCCCTCGCAAAGGAATCATCCAGAACAGAGTCACCCCCAACAGCACGCACTGCAGCAGCCAATGCAGCAGCTTCCCTGTTCCCAACATTTGGAATTGAAGACAAAAGAGAGTTCTCTATTTCCTTCCATTTGCGCTCTTCTTTCTCCAAAAGTGCCTTTCTTCTTTCTTTTCCTTTGCCCTCTTCCTCTCTTCTTTGCATTAAGATTTCCTCTTCCATCTTTTTTTCTTTTATGTAGCTGCAAAGATTCACAAAAATTACATTCACCACTACTTCATTCCCAAAAACTACTAACCAGATGGCTGAGCAAGCTGATACTCACCTTTCCTGAATCATCTCGAAATGTTTGCGATCTTCTGGCATCCACTTTTTAATTTCTTTGGCACTTAAATCAGACAGGCCTATGCTATCAAGAAAAAGTCTAAGTCGGACTTCATCCTGCCACAATATAAAGCGAGAGTTAAATTGCTGTGTTTTTGTCATACATTCACATAAAAAATAATGTAGGAAGCTCCATCTAGTCATAAAATGAAATGCACAAAAGTTAATATCAACCTATCTAAATTGACCATATGACACATCTATTGAACCAATGTAGATTCGATATAAATATCACATTCGAGACATGGTCATAAAGCAATGAACACACATAATATAGAAATGGGACCATACTGGACAACATGTCACACATCTTTTTGGTCCCAAATATGAACTGACAGAACATGTCAAAATGGAAAAGAACATTTCAATCCAGAGTCCTGTTCAACCATTTCTTTCAAAAGGAATCCAAAAGTTCATTAAAAACTTAGGATAGGTTCTCATTATGGTAATAAAGAGAATTCACATATGAAAAATAGTTTTTTACTTATAAACAAAACTAAAGATAATTCTGTAACAGTTACAGTTAGTGAGTAAACAGAAAAACTTCTAGCAGTCATGGAAGAGGAAAGAAAACCCTGAGAGGTTTTTTTCTTTTAAAAGAAAAATGGAAGATTCTTATACATCCATTAATTGTTTATTAATTAAGTCTAGAAATTACAGAACATATGAGCCATCAGGAAGATAGCAGCAGAGACTGCTTACACGTGGAATAGTAGGTTTTGAACAGAGATCAAAACATACAGATTATGAGATACATCAAATGACATCCACTACCAAAGAGATGGATTAAATTGAATACATGGATTTGTACACAATGTCAACAATGCCTCCTTAACAACTGAACTTTGGAGGTATACTCCGGGTTCCAAATAGCATGGAACTTGGGACATCAGAATATAATTTTGGAAACAGATTCAAAGTTGGCAAGGACGTTAGTGATGAAAGAGAACAATTCTTGTGCGCCCTCACTAAAAGAGCTTGTTGACGTATCTAGGAACTTAATTCAAAGCGACTGGCAAGTTAAAGTCCAACATGTGTACAGGGCCATCAGGTGTGCAGACTGGATGGTACCATTGGCACTTTCTCTCGAACTGGGAATGCATAATCAGCCTCCTGCTGTATTAGCATCACTCCTTGTTGGAGACATGATCAGGGTTAAAATTCCTCGCCTTTGTAGTTCTTCGTTATAAATAAAGAAAAGCTTTTTGGATATCGGTCTACAGGCTTCTGGTACTTTTTTTTAAAATTTGAAGACACAATTTAACTAGTCGAAGAGAAGAATCAAAGAAATACAAACATCACCTGCACTTGTTCAGCCTTCGCAGTCAAACCAAGCAAAAGAAGTAAATAACCACCAAACTTGTCCCACATGTATACCCACTCAGTATCAATTGCCTCTTCTAATGCGAGAATATGTGCATGAGCACACATTTTCCTCTTGTAGTCTGCATCACTGAAAGATTCACGGCGATAGGTAACACCTCTTATACCACAAAGAAATAGACCAGCAGCAATTTCTTCATTACGCAGGCGATCCCTTAGTTTTATGACATCAGCTCTCGGCAGTACGAAGTTCCCAGCTCTATCCCGTGTGATGGTAGGATCTCCAATTAACAAAGCAGCTGAACTAGCAGATCTCTGAGGTGCTGAGTAGGTACCAGATAAAGCATTTCGAGTCTGGACATTGGCAATGAAACAATAAACAAGATTATATGGCATAAAGCATCTAAAGAATACAAAATATCACTATGCACTCATGCAACATTAAAAGAAAATTTCATTTCAAAAAACATTAAAAGAAAAATATCTTGAAAGCAATCAACAGAAAAATTACTGCACAATGACTGACACATGCAAAAGTAAAAAAAATAAAGAATTCATGATTAAGAACAACGAACCAAATTGGCATTCATTTAAAGAATCAGTAGTATGCATCGAGGTTGTCGAGATCACTTTTCGAGGTAAGATTGGGAGAGGTCCGGAGGATCGAGGATCGTGAGATCCTACCTTCTGAATAAAAAAAGTTTTTTTAAAAATATTATAATAGTGATAATAAAAATAGTAGCAATAATAATCATTATTTAATATTTTACTCTCAATATCTACATTATACTTAATTTGTAATTTTCATGGGCTACATAACAATATAGAAAGTTAGAAATTAAGATAAACTAATTATGATAATTAACAATGGTAAAATCAATTTTCTCATTTGAATTATAAAAAATAAATATTTTTTTTGTTTTCTAAATATCATTTTTTACGTTACTTTATTAATTAATAATAGATCACTCATAAAAAATAAATGGAGAAATGAAGAGGGAGAGAATGGAGAGGAATTTAATATAATGCCTTGCTAATTTTTATTATTAATATTCTATGTTTTTTAAAATAAATTTAAATAAAAAAATCGTAATATGATAGTATGAGAAAGTTACCTCCTTTGTTACCAATTTTTTTAATTTTGATATTCTATTTTTTTAGTTTTTCTCAATAAAAAACTAATAAAAAATAAAAAAAACAAATTCACAGGATAGGTAGGATCTTACGATCCTACCAATCTTACGATCTTGCGATCGATCCTCATACGATCTTACATTTCCGATCCCCAAAGTGAGATCAGAATCGCTTTCCCACTATTGGATCGTAGGATCTTACGATCCTGCAAGCGATCTTGACAACCTTGGTATGCATTATCAGATACCATAAGACGCCCAAAAATGTATAGAAGTTCAGTACACAGCAGTATAATGGAAACATCTAACAAGTGTTTGATTGGTTCAACGAATAAGATAGGATAATTAATCTTATCATTATGGAAAGAATAAACAACTCCACCTATTTGGTAGAATAAGTTATGTCAAAAAAATCAACTGCTCACATTTCCTTAAAATACCAATTTTGTCCTTGCCATTTTTCTGAATGTTTGGTGGAATAATATAGAATAAAGGTTTATTCCACCCTTTATTCTTTTACCAAGCACTCCTCTAAAGAATAATCAATACTGCGGTTGCTGGAACAAGAGGATGTTTAATGTCTCCAATAATGTATAATATCAATGGCAAATTCAGAAGAAAAAAAAACTGTAGAAACAGAAACAAGCCTGAACGTTTCTTTTGGAGCAATGCAAAAATTGTGACTACCAATACAACAAACTTAAAGCTCTTTCTTCATAAACAGCCGAAAAAAGAAAATGAAAATCTAATTTTTCATCATTATACAATAAATTCACGAAGAATAGAAGCAACCAAAAGAGGATTGTGAAAATTCAACCTAATCCCTAAGACATGCTTTGCATGAGATTCCAAATGATATCATAATTTTTTGATGTCAAAGATAGAGAATTTCAACTACTTAATTCTCCTCGAAAAAAAAAATAATACTACAACTACTCAATTATAAGATCAATAGAATAGGTATTCTAGATGATGACAATCAAAATCCTGTTTTGCACATGAAAACTCCGAAAGCAACTAAGGGATAGAAAGAAGATTCAGAACGAAGATGAAAATACCTTGGTTGCAGATCGTGTAATTGCCTGAATAACAGTATCTTTGTTCAGAAAATGCAGAGCATCTTCCATCATCTGCAAAAATAGGATTCAGCAAACAAAGCATACAGTAATACCAAGCTCTAGCCTCTAGTTTATGGGGCAAGCTTTTGTGTAATATAACCTGCTAATATATTCAGAAGTACTAACCTTAAGTGTCAGACATGGACGAGATACAGCAAAGCCAAAAGCAATAACAAGCGTAAATGCTGATACAGCCGCACCAGCATACGGAGGATATATCTTTAGGCTAGCAATTACGCCCCATCCCTCGATTGCCAAACCAACCCCATAGAGAATAAGAAAAGCATGACTGTTTATATAAAAGCAGCAAAGAAAGAACCACAGTTACACTTAAGGTAGGAAGATGAAGCAAGCACCATACTCATCCATTCACTTGAAAACTCTGAACTGTTAAAGATTTTAGACCAACCTGACATTTTTGGCAGAGTCTGCATGTGCATCATACACATAAACTGGTAACACCCTTGGAGAATATACAACAATAGGGGGTGAAAGAAGAACCTACAGTAAAAGGAAGGAAATTGCATAGTGCATTTAAATACCACAAAAAGTGTTGCATAGTGGAACAATAACAATCAACAGATAAAACAATTTCCAGAAGTGAAACAATGAAGGAACTAAAAAAATAGAACCACAAGAATCTTGAAGCAGAAAAATAACTTACAGTCAGTGCCCTTCCTGCGAGAAGAAATAAAAAAGAGAAATATCCAACAGAAGCTCCAACAAAGGGTTTGCCTGTCAAACAATGAATATTTTGAGCTTGAAATCTGCATTGAGATTCAAACAAATTGAATTGCCAGATTGATAATCGTGCACAATATTCTATTTACCTTCAAACAACCCTAGCAGGAATGCAGCCAAAGCCAGAAGGAACGCAAGAAAGCAAACGAACAGCATCTGAGTTCTAGTCAAATAGAAATTATTGGAAGACCAGTAATGAATAACAGCAATGGCTAGTAGAACTAGGAGGACAACCAAGAGAAAGGCGACCCCAACCTGTCAAATTCCCATATCAGTATATGAAATAAAATTTAGTGTAATTATACCAAACAAAACTGAAACCTAGGTAAGGTAGAGAAAGTTCAAGTCAACGTACTGTCCAAGGTGTTATGATGACTGTCACAGCTGAGATTGCACCGAGCAATAACAAAAGCCCGATACCAACAAATAAATAAACTCCACGAGTAAGTTTCCAATCATCATCTTTCCTGCAAATACATATAGTAGAAGTCTTTTTTTAGAAGGTGTATGATAGAAGTGTTACCAACCGCTTTTGCTCACTGCGGAAACTTACCATTTGTATAAACCAGTGAACAGACAAAGGCAAGCAGGAATGCATATCAATGGGAGTAAAGCAGCCAGAAAATCGACCTTCAATGGGATTCTTCCCTCACGGGAATTAACCACCCCCCAGTATGATGCCCCGCTAAAGGAAACAAGGACAACTACAACCAAAAGAAACTAAAATCTAAGCAAAATATGGCAGAGTAAAATAACACCATACAAAATATAGGTCAAACACATGACATCAAGCAACGTTGGAATGTTGCAGAATATGAGGCATAAGATGTACTTACAAGTAAAAAGACCAAGACATATAGCAGACGATGGGGAAAATCGATATGTAGCAAACCATGCCACAATAGGCAAGGAAGCAGTGAAGAACAGCGCTATTGCTGAAGCTAGCGCCCAACCCAGGTACATAGATGTTGCATAAGGAGAGTAAAAGCTCTTTTCATCTGCATTCCATCCCCGGTAGCCCAAGTCATCCAAAGGTTTGGCAGATACAATTGCACCAAGAGCTAGAATTGATCCCGTAAATATAACTAGACTGATGGCGAGCAGTAAGGACTGCAAAATGGCAAACTCATTGCATATCAGAAGCAGCACCACATAAGTGAAATTTCATGCTCAAACTAATAATTCGAAACCCAAACGAAACTTACTTGGGGAATTAATTGTATACAACCAAAAGAAGCATTGCCAGAAATAGAATGGAGAACAATTTGAAGTGTATAATCAAGTAGATATGGCATTACATCATACAACCACAATATGCAATAGAAAAATGAAATATATTGACCTTAGAAAAACAGAATATATTCAAGACCAACAAGTCTCAAAACAACAACAACAACAAAGCCTTATCCCACTAGGTGGGGTCGGCTACATGGATCATACGACGCCATTCCGCTCTGTTAGTAACCATCTTATCACTGTACCCGAGCTGTACAGCGCGTTACTTACGGGTAACGACCTAGCATTAACACAATATATTCGTTGATCCATGTTCATGAGATTCGACAGTTTTATGCTGGCTGTCGAGGCCTAACACAACCCTCCTCCTTTATCCGGGCTTGGGACCGGCTATAAAACAAGTCTCAGAAATTTAATTTTATAGTCCATATGCATTCGCTCCCTTGTTCCAATCTGATAAATTTTAAGCCCACACATGTTTCCAAAAAATAAAGAAGTTTGCAATCAGGTTCGAATGCACTTCCCTGAGCAAGGCTTTTAAGTCTGGGAGTTACGCATGCACAAATTTGAGTTGGCTAATGGTAACAACTACATACCTTTTTCTTCCCCGGGTTTTGGCTGTCTCCATGACTTTCGTTTGAGATCCAAAAACGATACCCATTACGCATCCATATTGGAATTGCAACCGAAAGGCAAGCCACCATGAGTGGCAAAGTCAAAGCGAGACCCAAAATTACTGATGATTTGCTACATAATTGAAAAGAGAGTAAAGCTTCAGAACCAGGACAAATTGTCAAAATGACTTTGAAACTTAAAAGTGAAAGAGAAATTTAATGATGACACTTTGGATGAAGATCAACTTCAAGACAGGACAGCAATAAAATAGGCAGAAGAAAACATGGGAACCATCAAAATATATAGATTAATAAGTGTAAATTATTTTCCACACTTTTGAGCTAGCGATCAATCTAAAAAACTAGAAACCTTTTTTTGAGAGGGAAAAAAAATAGAAACCGAAAATAAAGGAATGTTATGGGCCAGCGCAACCATGGTGATCTAACATCACTCTCAGTTTATTTGGCATAAAATATCATCAGAAGTACCCTTAAAAAACTATCATCAAAACTAATATCAGTTCAGCAATCCACCAAGATCATGACATCATGTTGAACGACAATTCATGACAGATTGTGTTAGCAAGTTTAAGAACTTGCTTCAAACTTCATGCTAGATGCATAATTCAGTACTATAAATGTAGTTTCTCTAAAAGGAAAGCACAACCCATTTTATAAGATAACTTGATGGTATATATAAAATCTCAATAAGGCAGATAACTGGTTTTGAGAGGGATTCATAGGTTGGCCTAGATGGAAAAATGTGATTTTTTTTAAATGCCATTTTTCAGCATAAGCAATTTCCTACCATAATCGCCATTTTGATACTTTTTCTGATAAATATTTATAAAAGGATGATGACAAGGCACTCAGCTAAGTTTGTGTATTCTTGGTGAAAGTAGAACCTTTAGAAGCACTAAACATGCTGCCTTTTTTTGAGAGAGAGAGGAAAGGATGATTACCATTTGTAATCATCCATTTTATTAAAGGTTGTTATATGACAGAGTTGCATTGTTATTTTACTGGGAAGATAAGAGGCCACAAGAAAAGTTGGCATACCTTAAGAAAGAGAGAAGCAAAAAAACACAAGTGCTCAGCAGCCAGGCAATGAAACCATACTGCAGATATAAAGAAAGTAGATTAGTAAGTAAAAACTCCGGAAAAACAAAGAATTTCAGTATCTTATATGGTAAAAATAGTCTACGCCTAGCAATTATCAAGCTCAAAACTTGCTGGCTTCATTTCACACAAGTATTAACAGTCAATGTAAGCCATGTTAGCTCATGTTGTCTGCTAATGTTGTCAACTTGATTTTTTACGATCTTGTAGCAAATTGCATTAGAAACACAAAAAGCTTAAACAAATTTATATAAGATAATTGGCATAAAATAAATCCTGGAAATAAATACGGATGATCATGCAATATGTACAGAAAACAGGAACGCTGGTGAAAATGCCACCTCCATGATATAGAATGGAAAGATGCAAATCATCTTCAATTCCCTCATAACATCCTAACCAAATTTACAACATAGAACAGGTTCAAATATCTGTGTGAAAAATACAACCAACTGAGATCATCAACACTCTGAAGGTCACTCCATGGTTACATTTTTTTGGTTAAATTATTGTATTTAACAATATCTATGATGCTGTGAAGTTCAGATCTCTAATATTTCTTATTTTTTCCAGTTCAGAACTCTAAAAGTTAGCATGAAAATAGTAAAGCATTTTCAGCTTACCTTGCGAGGCCTTGATGTCATTTCCATTCCTTCTGCATGTAGGGACCACAGGAATGCCATAATGGAGCAGGCAACAGGTGACAGAAGAAGAACTGATAAACCAAACTCAAACTATACACAAAAAAAGTGGAAATGTTAATAGAAAAGATATTTTTTTAGAGTTAATAACAAAAGATAACACATACTTTTTCAAAAAGAAAACAAACATAAACCAAAGGCATACTTATGAAGGAATAATATGATCATCTTACCTGCTCATGGGTGGCATTGATCACTTTAACAGGTCTTGGGCGGTGGATTCCCACAATCACTGTTTCTATGATAAATATCAAACTAAGAATAATCAATGCGCGCTCAGCTGTACCAGCAATTTGGTGCAGTATAATCCTTGAAAAATCGAACCATCTTCCAAATCCCTTGCGCCGAAGTTCTTCTGACAGAGATATTTGATTGATAACAGAAGTATCCAATCTACCTGAATCAGTAACAGTAACATCTGTGGACTCGTTATGGTCTCTATCTGCATCCAAACTGCTTCTCTGCAGCAATGACAAAATTCTAGGATCTAAACCCTTCTCCTTCAACATAAAAGCAAAATTTGGATCAAGACCCTTGTCATGAAGAAGGTTGGCCAATTCCTGGTCCCCAAACCCAGCTTTCCTTTTCAAAATAGATGTAATCCTAGGATCATTCAGCCTATCCTGGAATGCTAAAGCTAAATTCAAATCCAACCCAGGGTGAGTTGTTGCAATAGCACATGATCCACTGGACTCGCAACCTTGGCTTTCCAAACCACTGCTAGAACAAACAATAGGTGAACTATTCTGGTCAACAAGTCGGTCAGCGGATGCTGTGATTACCTCAGATTCCTGCAGAACAGAATGGCATGAATTGCTACGCAATGCCAAACTTGCCCTCCCACTATCCACTGCCTTGTCAAAGTTACCACCTTCTTGACAACTGTGTGAACGGTCAAGTAACATATTCCAGTTACTGCCATCACTGACACAATGTGAGTTACTTCTACAGATGTCTTCAATAGCACTTCCATTGTGACCTGCTTCAACACTACTGCTACTGCGTTTCACACTAGATCCACATCCTTCAGATGAGCTCGAGGAACTATTTTGACCTTTTCTTCGGAAACCTTCACGCAGTCGTATTACAGTACTTTTTAGAGCATCTCTCCTTGCGACCAAGGGATTTGCTACAGGCAGCCGACGAGAAACTGCAGCAGCTAGTAAAACAGTTGCTACAAAAGCATAACTTATGCAATGTCCCAGATACCTGGAAGAGAGATTTTTAATAAGAAATGGAATGAAGAATTATCCTTACATAGTATGTTGGATTAAAGCGAATGACGATTATATTCTTACCAGTAATGCACTCCAAAGCAGATAAGAAAAACTCTTGATGTTCCAGCAACAAACAGTGCCAGAGTTCGACTTCTAACCAGCTCAAATGCAAATAAACAGACCCCCATGTTCCAATCTGTGTTAGAGAAACAGATAAGCTCATATTCAGAGGCGACATCCATAAGAAAAGTGATGCATATGTAAGCAATCATGAATATTACCTAAAACCATAACAGCAACTGATGTTACTGCCCCCAGCCAATGAGCTTCCTTTGCTGTCAACCCATATAAGATGGAGTAAACCACGAGCACAATCACAGAACCAAGGTAAAGAAGACCATGATACAAAGCCCTGCAACAAAAGAATAAAACCAGTTTGAGCCATAAAAAATATCACACTGATAAAACAATAAGGACAGATATCAAGCAAAACAACATTTCAAGGGAAGATACTAAAATAGAATGATAAAAATTGAACTTGCCTACTGGTTTTTTGTGAATACATCTCATTAGGATTGGGCAGTTCAGGTAAACAAGCAATAGGGCCAACTTCAACACAATCAGAATATGCAAATTTGTATGATCTCCGCACGTATTCATCCACATCAAATCCATTTCCTAAATCATGAATGCATTTGATATTAGCTGTTCAGAATATAGGATATATCGCTATATTTTGGTGGAGATTGTAGGCAGAAATATCAAAGAATGCTACCGATTAGTTGATTACCATTGAAGACTATTCGGCAAATGAAGAGCATATTAATTGCTAGTGAAATCGCTGAGACACCAAAGAAAAACCCAGACGGTGAATATTGCTCAGAGGCCCCTGTACCAGTTGTTACATAAACAGCACAAAGTTCATATGTGCAAAGCATTGCTACAGCCAGAAGAAGAAGATAAGCAACTGCCCCTGCAATAAAAACAGACAGATTGTTCAAATGGTATGATAGACATAATGTTAACGTGCAGTCAATTACAATTGCCTTATGATAAACAAATCAAATTTCTGCAACTAACTTGTTAAATGATGTGAGCATTACGAAAAAAAGATTAAGTAAAATAACAAATGCACAAATTCTTAGTATTTTTTTCTTCAAAAAGAACTATACATACTTGAGCTTTGCCATTGTGTCCTCCACCAAAGCATTATAGAATATAATGCTAGCAAAAGTGCTGTGCCCGCCATTATTACAGCTAATCCGATTAGATTTCGACTTAAAAGTGCAATCAAAATGCTTCCCCATGTTACCACTGCAGCAACTGGTGAAAGAACAATAACCCAAGCACAAATAGTCAGAATGCCAGAGATTGCACTTAGCTGAGGTCCTTGTATTATTCCTGGCCATTTTCTTGCATACACCCAACTGCAAATAAAAGAAATGTAAACTGGCATGTGACAAGCAGTTCAACTAGGAATATCTAGTTACCACAAAGTAGAAAGCAAACAGAAAGGTGTGAAGGAAAAACAATAATGTAGTCACACTATTAGTTGGGGCAACCACAAATGGCTACATCTAATTATTCCCTATACATGTTAAGCCTACTATGCCACCAACTAGAGCAACACATAAAAGTGAACAACTGGTCGAGCAATGCAACAAATAATGCCATAAAAAATTAAAACCCAGATTTCACAATAATTATTCGCCTTATAGAGTGAAAAGAAATAAAGAAAGAGACAGACAGAAAAAGCCAATAAGATGGAAATAATCATACTCCAGGTACAATGTAAATAGTTACCAAAACAGTTAGAACAATTTCTATGAACTTAAAGGCACAATTGACTCGGTTTTTTTCTTTTTTCGGAGAAATCAATTCACTCGTAGTTTGAACAAAGGAAAAACGTCCAATGATAGCTTAATACATCAAATGATGTTGCATTGAAAATAATGCCATCAGGAGACTTGTTCCCAAGCTAAAATACATGGTGTCACTTTAATAATCCTCTCGGACCAACTTATGATCATCACCTTGATAAGCTATTACTGCACCAACTAGCTAATCAGACATTACCCTCTCCTTGGGCGGATTTCACCTTTTTCGCCTCATCCACCTAATTCCAATTGTTATGTTCCAAAGCAAAGCTCATGCACACAGGTCGGTTCAGCATCTAATAGAAGCAGTAATTGCCTGCTCTTACTGAAATATTCAGGGAGGACTCTGTGTTAAAGTTTTGTGGAGGAACTTTAGGGCATTAATGCGCAAGGTGCAGTAACTAATCGAGTGGCAGGAGAGATCCAGTAATCGATCAAGCAGGTGAGTCAGAAAAATCCACCTGTAGCTACTCACTCATTGATCTAAGCATGCGATATTTCAAACTTAATAATGTTTAATGTATAAAGAACATTTTTTTATAAACTTGTTGCAACAAAATATGCTATAAACCAATCACACACCTGTCATTATTTGTGTGACCAAAATCATGGGTGTCTTAAGCCCTTTGGTCTTAAATGTATAAAACATGAGGGGCACTTGGGCCCCTGGAAGGAACAGTTCTATCTTACATAGAGTTCCTAAGTTAACAATCTTTCTTGCAAGAAGTTCAAGAATCTAGTCGCATGACTACAATGCAAAGTAGTTCTGAAGAACTTTATCAGTTATTGCTCATTCAGCAATTGCTACGGATGAGATTGCATATAAACATGGATCTTATACATGCACTGAAAGACCCAGATGATGCAGCTACTAACTAAACAATGTGGAAGAATTGTAATGTAGCTGATACGGAAAAAGATCCAAGGAAAACTTACTTTTGGATAGTGGGAAAGATCTACTTATATCAAAATGCTTGCACTATCCACAAAAAAAGAACTATAATGGAAGTAAAAGAAGTCGAAAACTACAAAAAAGAAAGAGCAAATCCGACAATCGACATTAGCGTTACCAATTGAAAGACCGAAAATGAATGTCTACAACTACTCTCTAGAGAAATGCCATTAGCAAAAAGAGCAGCACGTTTGTTGAGAACGATACCTGTATATCCTCCATGGCCGCCAATTAACGGTCCAAAGGAGCCAAAAGCTGAGGACACTCAGGAGACAGAAGAGAGACCCGCAGATGCTGCATGCCAGAACAAGTCGATGCCTCTCGTCTCCTTCCATGCCTTCGTTTCCCCCCACCCCCAACTCACAAAGTCACACCATGGGCGCAGAAGCAACAACTGAGCTGCTGCAGCAGGAAACAACCCAAAGAACTACTATTTACGACGGAATCAAGTTAAATCGAACACTCCACAGAGCGCACCTACAAGTAAGACAACCCTAAAAGAAAAACCACCGTCAATCCACAGCAAAATACAACGAAAAACGCAAGCAATTTCCAAAAATCTCCCTTCCAAAGTCTCCCGCAGTCGAAACATTTCCCATCAAAACAAGCAACAGGAAGGAAAAAAACAACAACAACATAGGAAGAGCAGGAAGAAAAGCCCCCACGGGAGACGAAGCCGGACGGGGGCAACATCGAAGCCGCAGCAACAATCTGGAATTTTTTAGGGGTGCGGAGGAACCCTAGCAGGAGCGAAGGGGGGCGGACGGGACTGGGATTAAAGATCGTACCTTTGGGCTCCAGATGAGCGATTCCGGAGCTGAAGAAACCCTAGCTTAAGATTCCGAGGTGGAGGAGAGAGCTTCCTTTTCCTTTCGTGCTCGTCTTCCTCTTTCTCTCCCGCGGCGACAAAATGCCCTCAGAATTGAGGAGAGAGAAAGAAAGAAAGAGAGGAGAGAGGACAGTGAGTGCGGAGTGGGGAAGACAAGGTAACGTTTGTCAACTTGTATGTGCTGCTGCTAAGGGCAGCGCATGAGGAGAGAGAAAGAGGGGAGAGAGCGAGTGAGAGTAAAAAAAAGGTATGTTAATTTTAATATACGGAGGAATACAATTATACAATTACCGGGTAGGCAAAAAATGAAAAAAACACAAGCATGTCCTTCAGATACATCCGTAGTATATATTATTATATCATTGTTAAAAGTAAATATACACAGCACTTTAGAGCATTTTCTCCTTAAAAAATCAAAATATAAATCAATTATTGTTTAATTGTGACTATAGAATATTTTCTCCTTCGCAAATATTTTTTTCTCTAAATGTTTAATTATATCATTGTTTTCTCCCTTTTTCTTCTTTAAAGATAAAATGAAGATGTTCCTACTTCATCTTCTTTTCTATTTTTTCATCATTAGTTAATTGTGATAAATTATTTAAAAAATTAATTATAAATCATTGCATGAAGATTTGACGATATAAAAAATAGAAAATATCAAAATTAAACCCATGAAATAATGAATTCCAATTATATCCAATGCCGAACCTTTTTCAAATGTACTACTTACTATATATAATGTAATTTATGTTACTCAAATTCTTCCGTTGCATTATTATCATTTACCTTATTATTTATATACTAATGTGGTCCACGTAGTATTATTATAATTATTAATATAAAAAATCTAATTAAAAAGATCGTTTATAATTATTAATATTTATGTCCATTAGCATGGGATTAAGGGGCTCGAATTATAATTTTATTTTAAGTTTTAATATTATTAATATTACTATATTTATGTCTATTAGTATGTTTCGGTGCATTATAATTTCTATCTCAATCCATCACCGTCCATTTATAATGTTGTTGCATATCAGATGGCATGCAGATAGCATTGCTTTTAAGGACATTATAAATTGGAGAAGTAAGAGATGTGCGTGCACTTCTAATTTTATCTAAGTTGGTTTTTTTGGCGTAGTAGCGTCAATAATTTTACATCCAACTTGCCTTGTGAAGGAGTTATTAATTTAGTATTTAAACTTGGAATAAATGTTATTAATGTTTCTTTTAAGAATCTACGTAAACTAATTGGAATGCTAATAAGCCTAGATATCCATCCCTCTTTAAGCATGAATTGTAAGATATTAACACTCCAAATTACTACCGACATTAAAGTTTGATATACAAGAGAACGAAAAAGCGTATGAAGAGGGGGAAAATAAATATATAGTGAAAATTTCGTGTTTAACTTGGGTGTATTAAAAATTTATGAAGATAAAATTAAATATCTTTTTAATAAAAACTTCATTGGAGTTTGATATGTATTAATTTTGTTAATAACTAGTGAACAAATGGCAGATTCATTTTCCTATCATATTGGTACCTACCAAATCTTCTTCGAACAAAATTGGTAGGTATTCAGGTTGATACGTATTAGCATTTCACTAATTTAATGTTCAGACAAAACGATATGAATAAATTCTGATCAATAATTACTAACATCCGACGATCCTCATAAATTATTATCATAAAATTTTAATCGATGAATTCAACGATGGGTGTCTATTTATGTTACTTCTTAAAGTAGTAGAAAAATTAAACTCATAAAAAATATTGTATTAAATTCTTAATCACTATTAGAAACATCACGTTCTGATTAATCAAATTTTGAACATGTCTGATTAGTAACATCTGAGGATCGAGAAGCATGCCCAAACTTTGTATTTTTTTTTTTGCTAAAATGACATAATGCATGTATAATTTACCTAATTTTTATTTTCACTTTTGTATAATTTATAAATAATAATTTTTAAAACTTATTTCATCAGGAGTTTGATTGAATATGGACATACAATATAAGATACACGTATTGTTTATAAAATATGATTTATTGTATACAGCTATCCTTTAATTATTAATTAAAAATTTATTTTAGATATTTTACTTTTAGTTGCATTTGCACTATTACAAACATCACGAGGAAACATTAAAAAAATATCACGTGAATTCTTTGCTAATAAATATATCTTAAATTCCTAATAAATATCAAATAAATCAGTTGGTTATCTTCTTATATTTACAAAATTTTGTATGGTTTTATTTATTTGTGAAATCGCTTATATTAAATAGTTTATTAATATAATTAAATATTTAGTTTCATATAATATTCGTTTTACATGATTTAATTTTGTTAAGGATATGATTTGTTTAAAATTATTTTATAAGATATTAAACTTTTTAAAGTTTTTTTATTAATTTCTTTAGTGGTCATATGCAATATCAGTATAAGATAATATCTGTGCTACCCTAAGTATAAATTTTGGCAAGACTTATGAAGGAAAAAGTGTTCTTTATAAAAGCTGAGGATAAGTTTGAGTGTATAAATATAAATTAGGATATAAACTCTCGTCCCTAATTTATATCCCTACAACACACTTTTGATAATTGGATGCAATATATACTATTAAAGTTCGCTCACATCCTTTAAAGCTTAATAATATCATTCTATTATGAGAAGAAAAAAAATAAGTTTTACGTTAGAACCACTGAAGTTGAATAGCATTCTGATATTAGAATAGAAAAGATGAAGAAAATGTTAGTTTTCTAATATTCTATCAAATTTTGGGGGATCATTTGGTGCATACAATGGATAACTTAATAAGCAGTAAAATAAAAATTATCACTATTTAAATTGTCAATAATATCACATTAATATTTGATAAGTACCGATAATATAAATAATAGTTAAAATACTCTTAAACAATTTTAAAATTTGATCACATATTATTACAAATAAGTAAACAAAAAAATAGAATGTAGATAAAAATGAGGCAAAATTAAGAGTTATTTGTAAAAAATCAAACAATAAAAAAACAAAGTTGAATGATATTTATTTGTTAATAAAATGTTTAAATTTTATTAATATAATTAATATTTTTATCAAAATGCATTCTAACTAATTGATCTGAAACATATATCTAATCAAAATGATTAAAATTATCAATAATCAATTTCAGCCAAAATGAAATAATATTGCAAGTTTAAAAATTTTTAAATAAAATAATCAATAATTGTCTGAATTACTTAGGAAATATTATAAGTAGTTGTGCATATCATGTTTGTACATAACAACTTTTATTTTCTTGTAACAAATAATGATGATACAATTTTCATAAATAAAATTATAAACAAAAGAAAATTAGGTTGGAGTGTTTTATATCTTCTCATTTTATTTTGGTTTTTGAATTTTCTTATGATACGAGAGTCATATGTCTTACATTAAACTTCATCGAGCTAGTGTTAAATAAATCTTTCCTTTTTTTGTCCACACGATGAAAATGTGTTGCTTTTCCTAATGACTTAAACATTTTAAAAAATAGTCCACAAACCTAATTTCCCATATATAGCAAGGCATGTTATTACCTCAAGCAAAACATTTTTTATTAATTCATTTAGATGTCAGAAACCCTAAATTATCAATCAACTTTATCTCACAACGAGATTTGCCTACAAAAATTATTCAAGGAAATAAGTAAATGACTTTGGGCAATTTTCAGTAAAAATATGTAATCCCTCGTAATGCACACCTCAAATACGTGCTAAGAGGCATTAACCTATTTTCATAATTCAAATTTTTAAATAATATAACAATAAATATGAGCATTTTATCAATAATACGATAACTCTAATTTTCAAAAAAAAACCACCAATGTATAATTTAAATAATGTAGATAATAAAGTATAAACAATTTATTCAATGTCCTATTTCTATGCCATGTATAAATTCATTAGTCACCGAGTTATGCCACCTGCCTCCTCTATTATTCTACATCACATGCAATAATCCAGGTATAAGAACTTTCATGAGCACAAAATCAGTACGTAAGATTTAAAATAAAATTGTATTCTTAATCAAAACAATAATACAATGATTATCAATGGAGCAGTCAAAGCAATAATTAAATTAACAATTATAAATAGTTGATTATATAACAATTGATATATTAATTTATAGGATAAAATGAAGATGTTCCCTATCTCACCTTGTTCTCTATTTGAGAAATTCAATCATGAATCATTAGATGAAGATCTAATAATAAAAAAATTAGGAAACATCAAAATTGAACCATTAATTTATATTTATTAATAATTATCAATGGCCTACTCCATAAACAATTGACATTTTTTTTCAAAATCAATAATCAATATCAATTACCAACTCGAGCTAAATTGATTTATTGACAAATATTAATTAGATTTAATGACAATTATCAATTAGGTAATAATCTGATTAAATGTATAAGTGTTTAACTTCTTCCACCTCATTAATTTAATTAGAACTACCATTAATAAGAGAAATACCATGCTACTTTTATATGCAATGACCAATGGTGGATTAGTGTCACAATGAACTTGATATGAGACGAAGCAATTAATAATTTAATTCAATAGTTTTGTTAGAGACTAACATGTCACCCTTTATTACATTGTCCGTCCCTTTCAATTTAATAACAAGTAACAATAAGTTTCGAGATTAATCAATATACATAATGATCCACATATTTCAACTTTGTTATGTGTTAGGAAGGATGTCTTATATTTGTCCTTTTAAATTATACTAGTATAAAGTCCTGCACGATGTGCGGTGAATATAAAAGTAAATTTTGTAAAAAAAATAATTTAATCATAATTATATATTTTAATTACATAATCTCAGAATAAATTATTTTTGGGAATGTTAAACATCTATAACCATTAATCAGATTATCTGTTAATAATTAATTTCTTACTTTCAAAATGGTTAGATAGTCAATTCATAAACTACTATGTCCATAGTATTTCAATACTTCTATATCTATTAATTATTTAATTAAAGAAAGATAATTTTAAATGCAGGTGGCAGCATATTAATATGTAGAATATATTATTATATTATTATATTAGTAAGTTTATGCACCAATTTTCTTTTATGTGGCATGAGACTATTATCCTTTTAATTTTAGTTTTTTATTTGAAATTTATTTTAAATATAGTACTAAAATATATATGTAATTATTTCACATTTATATAGAAAACAATTGTTGAAAATTTTACTTTCTTGTTTTTTAAAGAATTCCCAAATATTTGTTGCAATACCCAATTTAATTGTTTAATCATGATTATTTTATTTTTAAATTTTTAAATATATTTGTTTATTCAAAATTTATGATTCTTTTTATCTATGAAATACATGTGATGACTTATTGATATGTCAAATATAAATAGATTACTATATTACTAAGTTTTTGCACCAAATTTTCTTTTGAGTGACATGTTATCCTTTTAAACAGTATAAAAGTATAATTGTTAGTTATTTATATAAGGGAAATAAATGTTTGAGAAACAAAATGTTTTCAATCTTGTTTATTTTAATGGGTTCTAAAATAATATGTGCAAATTCTAACTTTAATTGTTCATATTTTAGTTTTCATTTATTTAAATATATTCATTTACTCCAATTTATACTATGTTTTAAATTATTAAGACCTAGTAAAATATTCATATGGCACTCAACTTTTATTATCTAATTCGTATGTACCATTTAGGCATTATTTCAAAATCCGTGATTAAAATATTTCATACAAGAGTTCATCAATATGATTAATTATTTTTAAAAAAAACTATATTCCACGGTTTTACATATCATGTGTGATCTTTTTTACTTAAGTAGTTAATATAAATAATTTCACTTAATTATAATAATTATAGGCTGTCAATATGATAATGTGACTCGTGTCTGCTGCCACCATTTATTACTACAATGTAACACCATTTACATGTAGGCCTAAATAAAAATTTGCCATATATAAAATTGTGATAAAATATAAATTATTTTATAAAAACCTAAGATTTTGTAGGCATCCTATTAGTAGTAAAATATGATAAAAATGTACAAAATAGTTAAGGAAGCCACAGCTTCATATGAGAATGGAGAGAATATGCATTGACCTTGTGTAGTCATTTCTTAGGAGATAAATTTTGCTACACATTAAAATATTGACAAAAAGTTCTAAAGATTCATAAAAAAAATCGACAAAAGTTCACTTATTCAAGAAAATTAATAATATAGATATCTACTATGGAAACATATTAAAAGAGAAAAAAACTTACAATAAGCGCTTCATTTTTTTATGTTGTCATGTTCATCCATAAAAAACTTTACTTGCAAGTTAGTTTTCAATAGAGTGTAATTCAAATTTTTAAATAACCCTAAAAAATCAACTTATTAAACATTAAAAATTCAAAATAATTTTCTTTTTTAAACCCAAAATATTTAAAATATATATATAAAGCACAAATGTATGTGTTAACCATTAATTCAATAAAAAATGAGCGAAAAATTAGTTACCACCTAACTCATGACAAATTAGTTACCTAATTCAATAAAATATGAATGCACCATTAAGATCACCACTAACTCCATATTGTTTAATGTGATCAAGATAAAATAGTGTAATAAAATAAAAATAAAAACATTCATATGCATAAATTATACGTGTCAAATATGCACAGAAACATGATATAATGACAATAGTCTCAAAACATTCCATGAATTACAAAATATATAACATAAAAAGATATCCAAAGGTAAACTGTAATAACGAATAATTTATGTAGAGATTGAAGATCCAAAAGTTAAAATGGTTGTCACAACAACCTGGTGAATTTTTAGAGGAGGTCTTGAGACGTCACACGTTGAAGACACAATCCATGCAATGACAACAAAATCAATTATGTATTTATAAGTGAAATAGCAGGTAGTTCCCAAAACCGTTCGGCAACTACACTGCAAATGTAGTTATTATATGTTATAATAACTATGTTTTAAGAAATTATAATTGACTACTTTCAGTTATAGACATTAAATTAGATTTCCAATTAAATTTGAAGATTTTTCTATTCAATGTATATATATATATAACTATTTTCCTTCCAAAAGTTAGCTTTCTGGTTTCATTATTTATTAATATTTCGTTATATATATATATATTGCTATTTTCCTTCCAAAAGTCATCTTTCCGATTTCATTTTTTATTAATCTTTCACGTGACTTTCTTTATATGACTATTTCAATAATATATAATATCATATTTATATTCGCATTATACTATATATAGTTCATGGAAATGAAAGTTTTATATAATTATGATCTTTCCCACGATTGCTAGATACAAAAATTAACCACCCAATAACTTATGTAGTTACTAACTTATCATTCACTAAAAAATATTATGATATATTAATAATTTAATTAGTAATGATATGCCTTTGTTTGCCAAATGACATTTTCTTCGTGCATATCATATTCTCTTTCATATAATATGTACAAATTAAAAATAGATATAGATTTTATATTTTTATTGTATTAATTTTTTTTTGAAAAATCATGGGGATATTACATGATGAATATTTTATATAATATAACATCATATTAATATTTGCATGATACAATATGTATACATGAAAATAAAAATATAATAAATATGATCTTCATAGGGTTGCTAAAAAATAAAATAACCACCCAATAACTTTTATAGTTACAAAATTATCATCATTAGAAAGATTTATGATATATTAATAACTAATTAGTTATGATATGCCTGAGTTGTGTCATTTGTTGGCCAAATGACATTTTCTACTTTCATATCATATTCTCATTAATATAAATATATTCTTTTATTATATTAAAAATGTCTAAAAAATTATGGGGACAACAAATGGCATATGACTATTTAAATAATATATAACATCAAATTTATATCTGCATGATACTATATAGATACTTCATGCAAAGAAAAAAATGTACAATTATGATGTTAAGTAACTGACTTTGAAAATAAGTATTCAATATTTTTATTGGTTCATAAATAACTATTCACATATGCGAACAATTTCAAATTATATATGTTAAATTTTTTTTATTTATTAAATTCTTAAGGACACTTGTAAGTCCATCAATTTGCCAAAGTCATTCTCTCCTTGAAAGTACTCTATCTTTAATATAATATAAATATAGATGTGATAAAACTCAATTCACATCAACACAAAATAGGTCATCATTATAATAAACGATATGATCAATATAATAATATAATTAAAAATAATAAGTAACAATAATCATCATAATCAATTATAAATAAATATTTAATTATCCTTTTTACATTAGTAATCAGGCCCGTATTTGTGGGAAACGTGGATGGTATTCTTGAATTTAGATTTTTAAACTAGAACTTAGGCCGGATCAATTTAGTTCTTACTCCATAAATATCGACGAATCAATCAAAAACTTGGTTTGAATTTGGAAGCTCTAAAGCCATCATGATCGAGTTATCATACTCAAGCTACGCAACTTAGAATCTTAGGTGAAGTTATTCGAACTGAGTTCAAACTATTCTGAATCTTACTTAGATTTAGGGGAACTTGAGCCGAATACTACAAAACTTAGGTCGATTTTTGTAATTCCTTGTAAAATTATATTTTTGACGTGATTTTTTTATCATATTTTAATATGTTATTATATACAATTTGTTATTCAATTTACACCAAGAAAATCTTCACATATAGGATGAGAGTTTAGGTTATATACCGAGGAAAATCGTCGATATAAAAAAATCTTAAGTGAGTTGAAAAGCTAATTACGAACTTTTTGTACACGAACGATCAAGTTCCTTTGGCAATTACTCCGTGATGTGGTCTTGAAATGTGTGCGAACCACCTTGATGATGTTTTTTATGTTGGGAGCTTTGGGTTGCAATGATGGTTGCTTGCTCGAATGTCTCGAATTTGCATAAAAATGAGAGAAGTTGAAAGTTTTGTGCAAACAAATTATTTTCATATATGGGAAAACTCTTAACGAGGCATATTTATAGATTTTTAAAGTAAAGTTTGAATCTATTTGAACCCTCAACCTCAACTAAATTTGAAATATTGTCTCTCTAATTTAATTAATTTATGATAAGAGCCCATAATCAATTAATTTTTTAATTTAATTTGAAATCATTGTCTCGTACCCAACTCCAATCAAATTCCTTCAGTTATCTTCTAACTTCTTTCTAATCATTATTTGTTTTCGAAGTTAATAAGATATTATTTTCCTTCAAATTTCTGCAGTAAAACAATTAAATAACATTTATTAGTTCCTGAAAAAACTCGGGCCATCATAAAATATATTACCTTTTTTTATTTCATTCTTTCAAACATAAAATTATTTAAACATGATATTTCAGACGCATACTTTAATATAATAATATAACAACAACAACAAAACCTTATCCCACTAGGTGGAGTCGGCTACATGGATCATACGACGCAATTCCGCTTTATTAATAATCAAACCTTTCGGTATATTATTCACCAATAGATCTTGCTCTATTAATTCACCAAATGTCCATCTTGGCCTCCATCTCCCTCTTTTAATTGGACTCCAAATTATTTGATCTACTCTTCTTACTGACGCATCTAATGGTCTTATCTGAACATGACCAAACCATCTCAAATGATTCTCTACCATTTTCTCACTAATAGGAGCCACTCCGACTCGTTCACGTATATGATCATTCCTAATCTTATATAATCTTGTATGATCACACATCCATCTCACATCCTCATTTCGACTACCCCCACTTTACGTTCATGTTGTTCCTTCGTAGCCCTATACTTTAATATAACAATATTTTCTAAAAATTAAACAGCAGAAGAAAATCAATTATAAGAATTAAGGTTAATATAAATGTTTTACTACTATAAGTTTATAACCCAAATATAAATTATAACCTTTTTTAACTACTACAAATATGAACTGTCATATAGAATTTAAAAGTTATAACATACAAAGGACACGCATTATGTACACACGCCAGTCAAACCGACTCAGATATGAACCTACTGGGCACAACCTTGGAAGGTTTCCATCAGTCAAAATTGGATCCATCGCTTGATGCATCCACTCAAATACAAGAGAAAAAGACTCATCTAGTCAGCTTAATTATTTTATTTTCTTGAATACTAAAAAAGTAACAGGGGAAAAAATACATTTGAAGGTGTCACTACATCACAACACTTTTTTTTTATCAATTAGTCACTGCGAATTAACACAAATACTTAATCCTCAAATTTTGAATCCTACCGACTCCACTACCAATCATCCAAAAAGAAACACGATCAGTGTGATGCTTTTTGGGGAAGAAGAAGACATCAAAAAAACAATAACAAAGAAGTAATAGATAAGCATATTAAAGAATAGGATATTTTGGTCTCCAACTATAGATTAGTAAAAACTGATTACAGGGTCTAAATAAAAATGGTCCAAGAAAAAAAATTAACCAAAACACGAAAATCCTAATTATATATAATATATATCCTTTTTCTTCCATTTTTTTTAGACCAGGAAAGGTCAAGTCTTCCTGTTCAAATTAGTTGGCACCTTTTGATCTTTTTGCATTCAGGTCTGCGCTCACTTTTGGAATTTAGAAAGATTTATGATATATTAATAACTAATTAGTTATGATATGCCTGAGTTGTGTCATTTGTTGGCCAAATGACATTTTCTACTTTCATATCATATTCTCATTAATATAAATATATTCTTTTATTATATTAAAAATGTCTAAAAAATTATGGGGACAACAAATGGCATATGACTATTTAAATAATATATAACATCAAATTTATATCTGCATGATACTATATAGATACTTCATGCAAAGAAAAAAATGTACAATTATGATGTTAAGTAACTGACTTTGAAAATAAGTATTCAATATTTTTATTGGTTCATAAATAACTATTCACATATGCGAACAATTTCAAATTATATATGTTAAATTTTTTTTATTTATTAAATTCTTAAGGACACTTGTAAGTCCATCAATTTGCCAAAGTCATTCTCTCCTTGAAAGTACTCTATCTTTAATATAATATAAATATAGATGTGATAAAACTCAATTCACATCAACACAAAATAGGTCATCATTATAATAAACGATATGATCAATATAATAATATAATTAAAAATAATAAGTAACAATAATCATCATAATCAATTATAAATAAATATTTAATTATCCTTTTTACATTAGTAATCAGGCCCGTATTTGTGGGAAACGTGGATGGTATTCTTGAATTTAGATTTTTAAACTAGAACTTAGGCCGGATCAATTTAGTTCTTACTCCATAAATATCGACGAATCAATCAAAAACTTGGTTTGAATTTGGAAGCTCTAAAGCCATCATGATCGAGTTATCATACTCAAGCTACGCAACTTAGAATCTTAGGTGAAGTTATTCGAACTGAGTTCAAACTATTCTGAATCTTACTTAGATTTAGGGGAACTTGAGCCGAATACTACAAAACTTAGGTCGATTTTTGTAATTCCTTGTAAAATTATATTTTTGACGTGATTTTTTTATCATATTTTAATATGTTATTATATACAATTTGTTATTCAATTTACACCAAGAAAATCTTCACATATAGGATGAGAGTTTAGGTTATATACCGAGGAAAATCGTCGATATAAAAAAATCTTAAGTGAGTTGAAAAGCTAATTACGAACTTTTTGTACACGAACGATCAAGTTCCTTTGGCAATTACTCCGTGATGTGGTCTTGAAATGTGTGCGAACCACCTTGATGATGTTTTTTATGTTGGGAGCTTTGGGTTGCAATGATGGTTGCTTGCTCGAATGTCTCGAATTTGCATAAAAATGAGAGAAGTTGAAAGTTTTGTGCAAACAAATTATTTTCATATATGGGAAAACTCTTAACGAGGCATATTTATAGATTTTTAAAGTAAAGTTTGAATCTATTTGAACCCTCAACCTCAACTAAATTTGAAATATTGTCTCTCTAATTTAATTAATTTCTGATAAGAGCCCATAATCAATTAATTTTTTAATTTAATTTGAAATCATTGTCTCGTACCCAACTCCAATCAAATTCCTTCAGTTATCTTCTAACTTCTTTCTAATCATTATTTGTTTTCGAAGTTAATAAGATATTATTTTCCTTCAAATTTCTGCAGTAAAACAATTAAATAACATTTATTAGTTCCTGAAAAAACTCGGGCCATCATAAAATATATTACCTTTTTTTATTTCATTCTTTCAAACATAAAATTATTTAAACATGATATTTCAGACGCATACTTTAATATAATAATATAACAACAACAACAAAACCTTATCCCACTAGGTGGAGTCGGCTACATGGATCATACGACGCAATTCCGCTTTATTAATAATCAAACCTTTCGGTATATTATTCACCAATAGATCTTGCTCTATTAATTCACCAAATGTCCATCTTGGCCTCCATCTCCCTCTTTTAATTGGACTCCAAATTATTTGATCTACTCTTCTTACTGACGCATCTAATGGTCTTATCTGAACATGACCAAACCATCTCAAATGATTCTCTACCATTTTCTCACTAATAGGAGCCACTCCGACTCGTTCACGTATATGATCATTCCTAATCTTATATAATCTTGTATGATCACACATCCATCTCACATCCTCATTTCGACTACCCCCACTTTACGTTCATGTTGTTCCTTCGTAGCCCTATACTTTAATATAACAATATTTTCTAAAAATTAAACAGCAGAAGAAAATCAATTATAAGAATTAAGGTTAATATAAATGTTTTACTACTATAAGTTTATAACCCAAATATAAATTATAACCTTTTTTAACTACTACAAATATGAACTGTCATATAGAATTTAAAAGTTATAACATACAAAGGACACGCATTATGTACACACGCCAGTCAAACCGACTCAGATATGAACCTACTGGGCACAACCTTGGAAGGTTTCCATCAGTCAAAATTGGATCCATCGCTTGATGCATCCACTCAAATACAAGAGAAAAAGACTCATCTAGTCAGCTTAATTATTTTATTTTCTTGAATACTAAAAAAGTAACAGGGGAAAAAATACATTTGAAGGTGTCACTACATCACAACACTTTTTTTTTATCAATTAGTCACTGCGAATTAACACAAATACTTAATCCTCAAATTTTGAATCCTACCGACTCCACTACCAATCATCCAAAAAGAAACACGATCAGTGTGATGCTTTTTGGGGAAGAAGAAGACATCAAAAAAACAATAACAAAGAAGTAATAGATAAGCATATTAAAGAATAGGATATTTTGGTCTCCAACTATAGATTAGTAAAAACTGATTACAGGGTCTAAATAAAAATGGTCCAAGAAAAAAAATTAACCAAAACACGAAAATCCTAATTATATATAATATATATCCTTTTTCTTCCATTTTTTTTAGACCAGGAAAGGTCAAGTCTTCCTGTTCAAATTAGTTGGCACCTTTTGATCTTTTTGCATTCAGGTCTGCGCTCACTTTTGGAATTTAGCATGTCATTCCCTTGAAACAGCAAGTTCCATGTGGTCTCCAGTGTCTGCAACCTCACCTAACCAACAATTTTTTTTTTCTTCTCAAATGAAAGGCAAAGAGCAAAAAGGAAAGAATTTTTGTTTTTTAATTTATAATCCCAGATACACATCATCCTTTTTTCAGCTAGAATTTAAATAAAAAGTTTAAACACAAGCATATCGATCAGAAACAATTCAATCCCAGACCTTAAGAGGTGGAAATGATACAAGTGTCTTCCGCAACAATATAACTACAAGGTGATTGAATCATGATTTCATACGGTTACAAACAATTCATAATAACTACAGTCAAAGAAAACTAGATGTCTGCATTTATAAAGAAATACAGAAGATTTTATCACTATCTAACAGGGAAGCGAATGGATTAGAGAGAATTATAAGTACAGATAAAGAATATTATGAATTTTTTGAACAATCAAATACAAGGACTCGTAAGCTACATGTTTAGCTATTCACCTAGAGGCAGCAGAGAGTAAGGTCTAAACTCTAAATTTCATAACGCAAGATGAAAATGATCCAAGTAGTCAACTCTGTGATTCCATTAACAGCCCTATGGAAAATTGGCTTGACGTTGCATCACTAACTATGATCATTTAACCCATAACTACACTTGTGGTCGGATCCTTTCGTATTTCAAGTGAGGGTGATTAAGCATGTGAGTTGCTTTCTTCATCCCCCTCTAAACTTTTTTTCTGAGTATAGACTCAATCGCTCCTACAACAAAGCCACAAGTATAAATCAATTTCATTTCATATTCAGAGGATAGCAACATTAATAAGCTTTCATAAAACATCTATAATTTCTTAGTTAGAATAATAGCTGTGACATGACTGCACTGAATTCAGGAAAAAATGGTGTCAAAATATCCAAGAAGATTTTCAAACACAAAGCACTGAATTCAGTGCTTGTTCTATAACAGCTTAAGATTACAGGTTGTCCTGTTTTCCTGCAAGTAAGACCATGTTCGTATGAAGGAAATGTTGACAGTTGAAATGACAAAAATTAAAGTAAGCCATGACAGAACAACAATTGATTAGTTCAACTGATTGACATGTTGAATATCAGTAGAAAGAGATAAGATGAAATCTCGAAAGCATAACTGTTGGGAAAGGCTAGGGTTTTGCCATCTACCTCCCTTAAATTATGAAAAATTTCCAAAATAATTTGATAATATAAAAAACAAACAGTCATTTCAAGTAAAATGAACAATTCTGTAAGGGTCAGAGGCAAGTGACTAATATTAAAGCTTGAAGGTTACTTGAAAACAAGTTTACATAGTTTAGATGAGATAGCTGAAAAATTACGTACTTTAACACTAGATTACAGACCGCTCAGCTCTCTAGAACAAGGCGAGCAGAGCTCCTAACAGCGCCTTCGTCTACGGCAGCCCCTGCCGGCGGTGCCACCACCCACTCCCGCACCATCAGTGGTTACAGGATGCGTCCACGACTACAGCACCTGAAAGATGGCTGGACGACCATCTCTCACTCCATATCCTTTCACCGGTCGGCCACCCACTGATTCAGGTGCCTGGGTGAGCGCCACTTCGCACGACCCTGCTCAGCACCTCTTCGCTTCTTCGCCTGTGGAAGGGAAGGGCATCGACGAGCAGCCTGTCCTAGTGCTCGCCAGGAATTGCCGACCACGCGCTGCGGCCTCTCCATTGTCGGACTTGGAGTCGACAATCGTGTTACCCACCTCCATATCCATCCCCTGGTTGCCGTCGATACAGCGGTCCGCTGAGTTCCTCCGGTCATGCCTCATCGGTGAACCCACAGGCAACCCACCAGATTTGGTGACCCTTCAAACAGAAATAGTAGCGAGCATCAGGGCTGCCCCAACTTTACACCTGAGCTGTGTGATGCCGGCGCGCTGGCTCAACGTCCCTGGATCGCCAGAACAGCGGGAGGCCCTCCTGGCCGTGCCCTCCACAGTGTCGTCAGGCAATCATGTGCAGTGGTGGCCATGGAGAGAAGAGGACGGAGCTGAGGCCCCGGTGCCGGCAGTGACCACGTGTGATAGATATACAGGGCTTCCCGCTGCATCTCCTGCAACCAGAGGTGGTATTGGAGGTCGCTCGTGCGGTTGGCAACCCAGTGTCCCTTTCTCTACTGTCATTGGTTCGCCATACCTGTCCTCGGCCTCAGTCGAGGTCACGCTGCAGACTGGTGGTAGCATCCCATCGTCGACCATACTGAGCTCCGGTATCAGTAGCTTTCGTCTCCGGCTCCGGCGCGCAGGCTCTGCTGGATCGTGTCATCACTGGCTGCTCTCCGGTGACTCCATGAGCTGGTCCAGGGCCGACATGGCCGCTCACCTCAGGACATCGCGTGACATCTGCACGTGGGGAACAGTACGGGGAGGAGGCACAGGGGGCAGGGTACGGGAGCAGGACTACTTTAATTCAAAATCCCAATCTGATTAAACCTCGTAAAACACACAACCAGGATCCATCTCTGTCACCCCTTCTCTCAGTAGTCCCAACCACAACCTCACCCAACCCGGACCTCACTCGCACCCATGTACCAAAGCCCACCCGAACCCAACTCATTCCCCCAACCCGACCCGGGCAGAACCAGTCGAACCCCGCCCCTACCACCACGCACCTGCCGCGGAGATGATGCGCCTGATGGTACCTTAAAACTCAACCAGATCCCGCTGCAGGTGTCTCTCGCATAGCGGCTGGATTTGGACTACCAGGCGACTGCGAGTCTACAGGCGCCGACGGATCGGTAGGGGTGCTGTTTCCATGCGAGCTGCATCACAACATGATGGCGCAGCCATGGCCCAGCAGTGGGCGAGGCTGGAGCCTTCGCCGGAATCGAACCCAAGCAGCAGGAGACGCTCTCCTTCAATTGCGGCGTCTGCGAGAAACCAAACTTGTGGAGTGCAGTACACATACGTGGGAGCAGATCGGCAGCTCTCAGCTATCCCAACACATTTCTCTTAGCTCTGTGGGTCGGTCGGGTGGCTGCATCATTGGCTGGCGGGCCGATCAATTTACCTTGGTTGACTCTGGACAACTCGTTTCTCGATGACGACCCACTCGAGAAGTTGCACGGACGGGTCCTCCTACCTCCTCTCTTGTGTCTATGGGCCCTGCTCGGAGTCCCTTCGTCCGTGCATGTGGGGGAGCTCTCGGCTGCCCGACTCCACCTCCCTAATGCCCACTGGTTGATCGGGGGCGATTTCAATGTCACACTTGACATTGAAGACCATGTCACACTTGACATTGAACATCGTCCCTTCAGGCGCCAGGGGAGGGATCATGGAGCTGAGTTAAGATATTTTATTGATTCTCAATCGTTGTTTGATCTCCCGACAATGAACTGCAAATTCACAACGAAGCACTGTTGCACCATCATCCAGCACGTCTTGATAGATTCCTCGACTCCTTGGAGCTTGTCGAGGCACACCAGCTTGCTGATGTCCAAGCCATGGGCCTATCATTTTTGGATCACACCCCCTGCTGTGGAGGTCCAATGACGGTCGGGCCTTGCGATACATTTTTCGCTTCGAGCGATCCTAGATTTTGTAGGATGGTTTTAGACAGATGATGGCCGAGCACTGGCAGAGTGTTGTGACTTCGGACTCTGCAGTGCGGACTCTTGCCTCTAGGTTTCATAGCTTGAGGCATTTCCTTCAGGCCCGCTAGATACAAAAATCTAGGAGGCCCGAGAGGCATGGAGGACCGAGGCATTGGAGGTGATCGCCCAACTTGACCGAGAGGACTCCCGCCACCTCACGGAGGCTGAGGTGACTCCGCAGCCGAGCTCAAGCGATCATCCAGTTGGAGGACACGAAGGTGGAGATCCAGTGGAGAGCGCTTTCAAGAGGGAGATGCCAACATTCGATTTTTCCACCTTTAGGAGGTGATGGGACAGAGGATCACCGACCACCACCGCATTGGGACTGCCATCGCAGGTCCCAAGGTTATATTACCGATGATTAGTCTTCCATATTAGTGCAGACCATCACTGAGGACGAGGTCACCGATGCGCTTCGGGAGCTCAATGGCAAGGGTCTCTCGGCCTGGACGACTTCCGGTCTTTTTCTACAAGGAGTTCTGGTCAGTGGTGCTCGAGAACGTCATGGCGGACATCCAGGAGTTCTCTAGTGGGATCCGAAGCTTCAAACGCATGAACCGGTTCCTACTATTCATGCTTCCCAAGTGCACGTCGGCGGAAAGAGTGGAGGACTTCCGGTTGAGTGGCTCGGATATTGGCCAATCGGCTTCGGGAGGTGCTCCCTAACCTCATACATCCTGCTCAATCAGCCTTCATCCATGGCCGGTCCAATGCCGACAACTACACCATGGCCTCCGAGATCGTCGCGCACTGGAGGCGGATGAGTCGATGTGCCTTACTCTGGAAGGTCGATTTCTCCAGGCTTATGATTCTCTCTCATGGTCCTTTTGCATTCCTTGCAGGTCAAAGGCTTCCCGACGACCTGGATTCCTTGGATGAAGCGGTGCATCACTACTGCTTCATTCTCAGTCATGGTCAATGGGTTGGGTGTAGCCACAGAGAGGCATTCGAGGTTGCCCCATCGCGCCCATGCTTTTCACGCTAGCCTCTTACGACCTCGTTAGATGCACCCAGGAGGCCTGCCAGGCCGGTCTCTTTAGCGGCTTTGCCGGCGGGCTGGTGCCTCTGCTATAGTACTCGGATGATATAGTTTTCATCGTGGAGGGATGAAAGATGGAGGCCAGACGGGTGGCCATGTCGAGCTCTTTGATGCGACGTCGGACCTCGAGATCAAGCATGCCAAATCCTCTTTCATTCCTTTTGGCATAGACATGGAGGAGACCTTATGCTGTGCGACGGAGTTGCGCACTCCCGTAGGCGTCTTACCCATCTCGTATCTGGGCCTTCCTCTTTTGAATCGTCATATTGGCTCTCGGAGTTGGACTCCATTCATTGAGCGACTGGAGCATCGTCTTCAGGGCTGGAGCTCTCGGCTTCTATCCAATGGGGTCGCCTGGTTCTACTTCGAACAGTCCTCCTCTCATCACTCCCGACCTACTTTATGTCAGTCCTTCGAATGCCTGCCCAGGTATTGTCATGGATTGATTCCTTGAGAAGTAGGTGTTTTTGGCAGGGATGCAATTCTACTTGTCGAGTCCACCTAGTTGCTTGGCACAGCATCTGCAGGCCCATTTCACAGGGCGGTTTTGGCGTTCGGGATCTCCGCATCACCAACTGAGCACTCTTTGCCCGATGGGTGGGACGGATTATGGGACCTGAGGACAGCTTATGAAGGGAGATCTTCACTTACTACGACCGAGATCCCTCATGGGGCTTCAGGCCCATTACACCCCGTGGAGCTTCTTCATTTTGGAGGGGGTGGCGCCACTTTTCCCTCAGGTGCGTCCTTTCATGCTCTCATCACTTAGCTCTGGGGAGAACTCCTTTTGGCAGCACGATTGGGTTCCCAGGGGTCCTCTAGCAGACTCTTTCCCCCTGTTGTGGGCCTCGGCGGCACAACCGGATGCATATGTGGCACAGTGCTGGTCTGAGAGGGGTGGGCAGGGCAGACACCCCTTTTCGGCTCTCCACTCTCTACTCAACTGTTTTCTGAGTTATTAGCACTTCACCATAAGATTGCCCCATTTCGTTCGGACCTGGCGCGTATGGACGGTCGGGTTTGGGTATCAGATTCTTTCACGGCACACAACCTTTATTTTCGCTTTCTCCCGGCTACCATTGATTCAGAGGACTTTAGAAGTTGACTGGCACTCTCGGACGCCGTTGAAAGTCAAGATCTTTGCATACTCATATGGCGCTCTAAGGTCAGGATTTTTGCTTGGCTCATGTGACGTGGACGGGTGCTCACGAGAGCATATAGGGCAAGATGGGCCCCCTTATCTGACACATCTTGCGTTCTTTGCAGTGAGGCGGAGGAGGATGTTGGCCACTTATTTTTTGATTGCTCTATATCTCGGCAGGTGTGGCCATAGATGGTTTTTTTGGACGGCTTCCTAGCATCGGCGGACGCATTTTGGCGGTCTCTTCGGATTCATGGGAGGCAGAGGCAGCGTTGGAGACTCTCTTTGGCAGCGTTTTTGGCCGGTGCCTGGGCCATTTGGCTCCAGCGCAACCGGACCATTTTTGTGGGGGAGAGATGTCAGGTGGATAACATTGTACACCACTCTTTGTTTCTTCTTCGGGAGTGGGGTTTTGGGTAGCCTTTTCTCATATTTTTTGCCACTCTCTTCTTGAGAGCACTTTACCTATACATGCTGATATCCTTTATTGATATATATTTACATGGATGACAACCGTAAACTCTTGTGGTCATCCTTTCCTTTTAAAAAAAAACTAGTATGATGACCGTGCGATGCACGAAAATATGATAAAAATGATTAAATAAAAAATTAATAGTATAATATTATTATATTTCTAAATACAGAAAATTCTAGATTCATTTAAAAATGATATAAACAATAAATAAAAAATCTCATTCAAACTATTTCTTAACAATCTTTTAAATTATTTAAAATAATGTTATTTCTTATTTGGCTTCATTAGATGTTATCATTTGGCAACTTCTACCTCTGCATAAAGTTAAAGTACTTCAATTATTATTATTTTAGTATTGTCTTAAAATTTATTTGAATACATGTCTTTAGCCTCTAACCCCATGTAGATACATCTTTTAAGCTTGCACATGCTATTTCTAAAGTTTCTCTCTTTGTCCTCAAAGTGGTAAACTTCAAATATGGGATAAAATAATGTACATATTAAATTTAATAAAGCTTATTCGAGTATTTAACCATATATTTAAATCTGATTTTTTTTTTCTTTTAACCATCTATATTGAAATATAAAATAATACATAAAATTTGTTGTTAGAATAAAAGATACGTCAATCGTCATATATATATTACAAAATTTAAAGTCCTTCGATTATTATTAATTTCGTATTGCATTAAAAGTTATTTGAATATAGATTTTTTGCCTCTACCCTCATGTAGATACATTTTTCAACATTCCATGTGCTGCTTTTAAAGTGTCTTAATTTCATTGTCCTGAATATGAGAAACTTCAAATATTAAAGTTTGAAGGTTACTTGAAAACAAGTTTCTATAGCTTAGATGAGATAGCTTAAAAATTTCGTACTTCAACACTAGATTACTTTTAGGGTCTAATATGCTTCTAAATACTAGAGGTAAGTTCAAAAGGGCAACCCACGATAGGTGTATTAAAAAGTACATGATCTGCCATTTAGACAATGACTTAGACACACAGACATTTCCATACACTGGCTTGAGACGTGCTTGGATCTACTATTAATTAGTTGGCAAAGAAGACTTATTCACAACAAAAAATAAATAGCATAAAAGTATCAAAAACAAAAAATATGCATGGAAAATTCAATTTATGTAATAATTATGAGTTGAGGACCGCACAAATCAACAATCGTCCATATCTTTCCATGAAAAGAAAAGTAAGAATCAACATTCCCATTACTTGAATTTAACTGTGAGTTGATGCCAGAAATTGGTTTACTGTATTTTTGCGATATTGAGATCAAGAGTATCAACAGAATAAGACGAACTGTCTACATATAACTTGTCCATTACCTTATGTTAAAAATCCCAGAGCATTTAGAATGGACTTATCTTGCGAGCCAACTGCAGCATACACTCAGGAACAAGACGCCGCGGTCTAGGTGCTGCAGCATCATGATCATGACTTGCAGAGGTAACATATATTCTTGAAACTATATCATCCAGAAGTTCATCTTTACCCCCTCTTAGAGGATCCTGTAATGACATTTAAAGGCATGTTAAAGGCAAAATATGAGACTATTGAATCAATGGTGAGATGCAGTAAGAGAGAAGTTCCAGTTCAACTGAAATGACAAACCATTGATTAAAGGAAAAAGTACAGCCTTCCTCCAGTCAAAAAGCACAAAAAATACAAGAGAAACACTGCTGTTGCGTAAAGAGGGAGAGAGATCGCACAATCACAGAAGAACACACGAGCTTTACGAGGTTCAGCCAAAATCGAGCTACGTCCTCGGGCGGCGGCGGCTTTCTTTGTTATGAAATAATGATGATTACAATGATGATAAAATAACTTAGCCATCATAGAGCTTATATAGGGAATTCCAATACAAAATAGGAAATAGAAAACCTAAAAGAGTTTAAGTTTTAGGGGCTCGCCCCTGAGCCCCCTCATGCTCGCTGTCCGGGCAGCGAGACTCCCGTAGGGATATCTGCGGAAGCGTCTGATTATATATAGGGGCCCACATAGAGTTACAACTAGGTTCAGATTCAAGGCATTATCAACAACTGCATATATTGAGATGCAAAATCAGTTGAGAAAACAAAACTCACATGCCTCAAAGAAAAGAAAAACTCACAACTTGACTTATACAATTTTTAGTGAGAGACTTACTTGTATAATTGATTTTTTCTTTTGTTTTAGCTTACCTGAAGAAACAGATCTGTGTGAGTTTTTTCTTCATACAAGACTAGGTCAGCTTTGGCACCAACTCGGTGAAGAGCATCTGCAAATTCTTTGCTGCATATAGCAATTGCATCCATAGTTATTAATGAACAAACTAGGTTTTGGAATAAAACTATTTCATGGACTTTTTTACCAATTAACAATTCAAAAAGGGAAAGGAAAGTAATTGGAATTTAGTGTCCACTTCATAACTACATGTTTTTTATGCAAGGACAATGATCCAATGTTATGAGTCTGAAGAAGAAAGTTTGAGAGCAGCTGGATGACATATATAAGGACGTGATCAAGTTAGCATCATGTAAAGTTTGCGTTTATGACAATGCGACAATGGTAATAGTGCTTTCAGACTCCTGTTGTGTAGATATTATATTTTAGGTAGGGACAAGAGATTTGAGGTTTTTTGAAGGCAAGAAAAAGAACTCGAAGATTGAGTTCTACCATGGAGATTATCATCTGAGCCATTTTTTTCTTTCTTATCTCTTCAAGGAAACACCTTTACAAAATATGTTCAATTTTGAAATGGAAATGCCATTTGATAGCGAAATGCATAGAAACACACACCGCAAGTAGCTAAAAATAGTCATTTGAAATGCAACTGGAATAACTCATTTCCATGAATAAAATGCCAATTGTAATCAAGAACGCAGAACATATTTAAACATATTAACAGAAGACACCATTATCCCAGCTATCCCCAGAATACACACCTGGCACTTGAAGGTATAGAACGATCATTTGTTCCATGGTAAAGGATTATATGAGGTAACAAGGAAACTGCATGCCTAACATTAGAATCTTGCACAATAGCTTCTGGTGAAAAATGCCTCAAGGATTGTTCTCCCTCCATTATGCTGGAATGACAAATATTTGGGCACATACAAAAAGTGTCACAACAGTCATGCATGGTCATAGAAAAACAAAATTAAGCATGATAGGCATCAGAATCTGATTATTGTACCTGAGAAAAATGCTACGATAAAGACCACGACTATGGAAGTGATCAACCAAATTAAGCACATTGTATCTGTTGTTGAAAGAGTTTGATTTAGTAAGATCTTTACCACAATAGACAAGATGCTGAAGCAAGCAGCAGATTCGGTGAAGCAACAAGTAACTAATCTTTATGTAGCTTGCATCTAAACTAAGGGTGATGGCAATGTTTCTTTTCTAACTAATAACTACAAGAAGAAAATCTTTTTTGAAGAAGACAGATGATTATATGGTTGGTAGTTGGTACTGAAAAATCAATTCATTTACATATTATATAAAAAAACTGCATGCCCACCTACTTTTAATGCTTTGCCAAGAGATGTACATGTATTAAGTCAGAGAAAAGGCACTCACCCACCAGATATACCAAAATATGCTTTGATTTGTGACAAGCTCCAAGATGTACTTTCTCCTTCTCCACACTCTTTAATTGCTTGTTCTATAACAGTGCAAGCAGCAATATGTGCACCAGCTGATTGACCAATAAGATAGATCCTATGTATGTAAACATTATTCACATGAAGAACAAGTTCTTAACCTCGAAAGGCTTAAAAATCAAAGTCTGGGGGGAAGGAAGTTCTCAAAAGAGCAAACTCTAAGGGAGTAATAATTACATTTAATGATGATTATTTCCATGTCTGACAACAAAAGTGCTGAATGTATATCCTACCTGTTTGGATCACCTCCAAAACTGGCTGCATTCTTGCACACAAATGAGATACCACGAGAGGCATCCTCCACCATATGGCTTATAGTCCCCTGAGGGAAATTTCTACAGAACACTGAAGAACATCAGCAATGACTAGAATGTAACATTTACAGGAATCTCAACACAGAACATCACTACAGCATGAAAAGGCCTGAACACTCACCTGTAATCTATGCATGCAACTATAATTCCTCTTTCTGCCAGTCGTCGTCCTAAGAGTGCACCCCATGCCTTGTAGCTGAAATATTCAAAGCTCACAAAATGCTAAAGAAGGTAAGAGAAGTTTCAAGAGACATGGACAAGCTCACAAAATGCTAAAGAAGGTAAGAGAAGTTTCAAGAGACATGGACTCAGAAATATTTGTCGAACATCATGAACATGTTCCACTCACCCAATTATCCAAGCTCCACCAGTAACAAATGCTGCAACCGGTCTTAATCCATTGGTATGCGCAGGTAAATATAGATCCAACCTACAGAGTTATTCTAATAAACACCATTATCTAAGATAAATAATATATAATAATTATCTTTCACACAAATTCTAAGCGGAAACAAGAACATGTTCAAGCCAACAAGTCCTACCGATTTCTAGGTTGTTCTCCATAGACAATGCTTCTTCGGACCTCACTCGAGAAGAAATAGTAATACCCAACTGTGCTTAAATGGCATCGTATTCAGTTTCAGCGTACAAGAACTTTAAATCACATCATGGCAACTTTTCCGTTAAATAAATTTATGATGTATGGATATGGAATAAAACATATTTGAATCAGGAAATTAATCAGGAGAAATTATTGCAATAAATAAACAGAACAAAACGAGCGATGCTTTTGCAATGATCAATATAACCTCGTCACCTTGAAGGAAACCCGGGAGGAGCAGAAGCGTATAGCAAGCAAGGGCAAGAAACTTAATGATCCACCGGTAGCCTATCCTGGATTGAAATGGGAAAAATACCACGAAGACGTCAAATCAAATCTTTAACGGAAACGACGGAGCTCGTCGGAGGTGGAGCCGAAACGCAGCAGTACCCGAGGTAACGAAGGAGAGTGAGGGCGAGGCGGGTGACGAGGTATGTCTCGGCGGCGGCGTGGGTGACTTCCCCTCGGAAGGACATCCTCCGGCGTTGGGTGGGGTAGATGGAAGGATCACTGGCCACCCTTCTTCTAGTCCCGCTGCGGCCACCGCCGGGAGACCTGCGGAGGAGCGGCCTGTCGGGGCTCGTGCAGCCGCTTACTATCGCCACCTCGGGCGCCGACGAAGTGGAGAAGGAGGAGATCCTATCCTCGTCATCCCCCTCCTCCACATCCATTCTCGCCGGCGAGATAGTAAGGGGAGCCAACTCCGACGGCAGCATCGTCGGCGCCGGGAGAAGGAAAATTTCGTCCGGGACTCCGGGATCGTCGTGGTTGAGAGAATCGAAGGCCTAGTGTTAGTGGGGCCCGATCTATACATGACCGACGCGTGGAAAATTATCTATACATAATATATATATAATATATATATATATACACCATTTGCTTATGGGAAGCATCATCTCAGCCATTCACCATATATATAGATCAGATCTGATTCTTACGAACATGTGTGAGCTATTCACGATATTTTACTTATCTCACAATATTTACTTCTTCCTCTCTCTCTCCTCTCCCCCTCTCTCTCCCTCTCTCCCCTCGCATTTCTCCCTCTCTCGATCCATGGTTCCCTCGACAGCAATCTAGATGCTCGATCCATGGTGCCCTCGTCGGCGATCCAAACGATCAGCAGGGACTCCAGCAACCGGCGAACCACTCTCCATCCCTCTCGATCTCCCCCTCTCATCCCTCTCTCGATCTCTCTCTCCTCCTCCTCTTTCGTCGGATCGCCTCTTCCTCCGCCAGTGACAGGATGACCCGAGAGAAGGCAACGACGAGAGGGACTCCGGCGGCCGGAGAACCACCACCCTCTACCTCTCTCTCGATCTCCCCCTCTCCATCCTCTCTCTCGATCTACTCCTCTCCCTCCCTCTCTCGATCTCTCTCTCCTCCTCTTTCGTCGGATCGCTTCCTCCTCCGTCGGCGATGGGATGACGCTGGAGAAGGTGACAACGAGAGGGACTCTGGCGACTGACGCCCCACCTCCCTCCGCCTCTCTCGATTTCGCCCTCTCCTTCCCTCTCTCAATCTCTCTCTTCTCTTCCTCTTCCACCGGGATCGCCTCCTCCTTCGTCGGCGATGGGATGTGGGAGAAGCCGACGAAGAGAGAGACGACGACGTTGAAGGTCGGTGATCAATCGAGGGCTGCATCGCGAGGGCGCCCACCGGCGATCAAAGGCGAGGGGGCTCACCGGCGATCGATCGAGGGCTGCATCACGAGAGCCTCGCCGATGACTCCAACGATGATAGACGATCCAGCAGAGAGCCATCTTTGCCGATTCTATCGCGAGACGCGATAGCTTCGTCCGTCGGCTCCGACGACTCCGACAACATGATGTGTGTGAGAGAGAGAGGGAGGAGGGATGGAGCGTTCTGCATCGCCAGAGAGAGGTCGTGATTGTTCATCTCGCGAGATGAATAGCAACCATCAAATCACATGTGGACGGCATCCGATTAGATCTAATCAAAATCATCGGATCTGATCTCAACGGCTGAGATGATGCTTCACAAGGTGTGAAGCAAATGGTGCTTCACACACACACACACATATATATATAGGTATAATGGTTGTGTAGTGCCCTATTGGTGAAACCTCGTGCAACACCTCGATCTTAGACGTTGATGGTTGTTGGACGGTGTAGATTAAAACCACCTTGAGACTCTAAAACCACCCCCCCTAAAATAATGGGAATCGTGCCCTCCTTTTTCTCTTTGTAAAAATGCCCTAGATGAGAGCTCCCTTTTCGTGTTGCTGTTGTGCGAGGCTCAGTGTTGTGCGAAGCCCCCTTTCGCTAATCGTCACTCGCGAAGCCCCTCGCGACTCCTCTCCCTCTAATTTTTTTTTGTGATTCAGCTAATCATTGAGATTTTGATGTTTTATTTTCTTTCCCATTTTTGAGGTTTTTTTTTGTGATTCAGGATCATCACTTTCGGCAGTCTCATTATTGTTTTGGGGTTTTATTTTTCTGTGATTTCGCCATTAGATATGCGTTCAACCATTGGATGTCACTCGTTTTTGTGATTTCATTTTTGTTATCATAAGGCTAAAACTAGCTAAATTATCATGTAAAGTCAAACTCTAAAGCTAGCTAATTACCATATAAAGTAGGACACAAAATAAAACTGTCAATATAAAGAAAAATCATGTCGAAAAATCAAAATTTCATGATCGGACTTTCAGTATAGCATCAGTAAATAAGAACATAACATAGATCAATTCCAACTGGACTTTCAGAAAGTCCTTCCACATCACCATTTGGAACATCTAATGCTAGATTTTCTTGCATTTTTTTTTTATTCCTCTTGTTTCTCTAAGTGCTAATAGTATTCCGCATAGTATGGGCATCTGGTCAACCATTAGATATGTATCCAAGTTTATAATTGATTCCGGATAGAATATCTATTGCTTATAATGTTTTATTCAAGTTTATATTTCATTGTTTTTTTAATGCTAGAGTGTAGGCTTACAATCTCACCAATAGAATAATTTGCTGTTACTAAACTCACTTTCAACTAGAGTGCAATGTGTATTTTACCATTAGATGTAGGCTTACAATCTTCATGCTTCCAGTGTTTTCCCAGGCTCCAAATCTTATGTAGCACCAAATCTAGCACCGCCTCTGTTGAATGGTTGAATTAGTGTCTTCTGCGCTCATGTGGTATCAAATATGCAACAAAGATGGATCTTACTGCAGTGAATGTACATCTGCCGAATGGTTGAATTAGATGGCTTATGCAACTGAATGTGATATAATAGAACTAACAGCAAACTTGTTTGGCAAGAGGGGATGTATGTAGATGCAGAAGAGTTCATGCATCCTGTTGTATAACTAATGTTGGGCCTTTCAATTCTTTTGGTTGAAGCTCAAATAAAAGAACTAGCAACAGTCTTGTTTGGCATGAGGGGAATAATGTACATAGATGTAGAGGAGTTAATGAATGATAAAAGCTTCTATAAAGATATCGTCAAAGATGATTTTTGTTGAATGGACGAATGGGTCATAAAGATATCAACAAGAACTTTATCATTGAGCTTGAAAAGTGTAATACAAGATCAATACAACCACTGTATTTTTTAATGCAGCAGCGCAAAAAAAAAACATCCTAAAATGCTCTAGCCACATAAATGTGTAATACAAGATAAAAAAAAATAGAAATGCCTAATATAGGATGGTCTTCTAGCCACTTTGTTCTTCAACATAGGATCAACACAATTGGACAAGCAATAACAGCATATTACCCCTTCGTCGAGCAATAGCAACAGCTCAATCTAGCTCTTCAGGAGCTGAAACCATAAAAAACAAAACATTTAATAACTACAAATTGTAACCATAATTGACTCAACTCAATGATAAAAGTAATACCATGTAGTTGCTATTTTTTTTATCTATTAGTGACTAATATCAATAAAACTAATGCCAAACTCATACACATAATTAATTTAAAGTTGTCCAAATTAAAGTACAGGAACTATTCATGCGTTATTGCTTACTTATTCCATTTTTACGCAAAGCAAAGGTCCTCAGAAGAATTTCATTTTGAGGAGAGAAAAAAGAATAAATAGCATTCATTTTTATGGAAATGATCATCACAGTCAGCTATATCATAAGAAAAAAACGTAGAATAAAGAGACTGGAGAACTCACTTGACAAACGATCGTAAGGAGCAAGAACGAAGGTCAACAAAATCACAAGTGATAGCGCTCGCTTCACTTCATTTCCCACAAGAATAACAGGTCAACAGAATCACATATCGGTTGAATCACAAGAAAACAAAAAGTGAAGATGAGAGAGTGAGAGTAAGAGAGAGAGAGTGAGTGAGAGAGAGAAGTCAATTGACAAGAAAAAAATGAAGGTGGTAGCGCTCAGCTTCATTTCCCACAGCTACACAACAATAGCAGCAAAGCTTGACTTCATTCGTCTTTCATTTCATTTTGTCTTCAATCGTCTAGGGCATCAAAGAGAAAGGAGGCTCGTCTGACATTTTTGCAAAGAGAAAGGGGGCTAGGCTCGTCTAGGGCATTTGTTTTATGAGGTGGCTTTAGGGACTCACGATGGTTTTAATCTGCATCGTCCAGCAACCATCAACGTCTAGGATGGAGGCGTTGCACGAGGTTTCACCAACAGGGCGCTACACGACCATTATACCCTATATATATACACTAGTCTAAGAACCCGTGATGTTACAAATTATGTTAATATAATTAAAATAATAATATATTAAGTTTTTGGCATTATTAATTAGTATTCATGTATATTAAAAAAATGAACCTCATTATAAATTTACATAAAATTTCAAAACTTTTTATAGACTACATGAATTTGTTATATGGTGATTATTGTCATAAATTAAAATTTCAAGTCCTTGTCTACTCATTACGCATGAAATGACCATATAAAATTGTCCATGTGAGAATATATGTTTCATAAAGGAATAATCTAACATGTGATAAGAATTGATCTTGACTTTTCATTGCAAAATACATTCCATAATTTGACTATGTTAAAACTTAAATGGTACACTTGCATCATATAAAGCTAATATCATTCTTATGATGAAATATTTTCTCCAACTTTATTTTATGTCAAATTTTTTTATTTCAGTAATTAGGTGATCACAATAATTTATGAGAACATCTTTTAGTATTTGTACATTTTCAATAACATCAATTGAATTCCTAGTTTTTTCATCACCGTTTGCTAATGTTCAATTAGATTTTTTTTTAAAAAAATTATTATCACAAAAAAGTTCTTTAACAACTAATCCAATTTGATTTTAAATGCTCTATATAATATGTCTTGATAGTCTTTAGGATTGATGCCCTTGTTTAAAAATTTGCATATATTTTGAATCATATATTCCACACTACTTGTAAGTTAGATGGAAGAACTATTGTCTTTTCTTGAGAAGAAGAATTAGTCTCTACACATAAAACAGTGTCCCCTAACTCTATATATTTCAACTCTTAGTTACTTTTGATGGAGTCTTAAAATAGAGAAGCTTCAATCATAGTATATGCATCAACTAAAACTTATTGAAATAATTTTCTTGATAGTGCAAATGATGAAATTCCATTATTCCTTTATTGATTTTAGTTTATTTATCCTTTATAATTGTTCATATTTAATTTCAATAATAATATATCTATCCTCTATCATCTTTAGGAAGTTTAGAACCTCTTACTATTTAAGAAATTAGTTGACAAATAGTATCTTCTTCCGTCAATGCTATTTTTCTTTATTGATTTTAGTTGTACTATAAAATTTTCATCTTCTTGAATTTTTTTAGTTGTACTATAAAATTTTCATCTTCTTGAATTTTTTTTATCATTTTAAAGATCTTAGTTAAAATATTTTGTTCATCCAACATTTGTTTCAAGTTAACAATAATATCCCTATGAAATTTATTTATTTCTTTGACAAAGGAAGATTAAATGAAGTTATTGAAATCATAATATGAAAAAAAATCAAGTATTAAACTACATATGTAAATTAACCACATGAAATGAAGTATATTTTGTACGTCATTTTGTGTATAAAAAGTGTGTAATTGTATGAACTTTGTAAACTGTCAATATGGAGTTGATCTTATTGATTTATAAAATTTATACCCATTGAAGTCAATGAAAATACTCTAATATTTTCACAAAAGTCATCATCTTTTTTGGTTATGCAATTTTATGCAATAAATTGATAATAATATCATATACATCTATGAGTGGTATAATTAAAAATATATTTGTTTAACCTGATCCAAATAATAATTGTTCAAAAATTTGAGAAGGCTTCTTTTAGATTTATGATATTTTTAATCCATTCTTTGTACCCAATATATGCTTCACATTTGTTGTATTAAACACATTGTAATTATATATACACATATATTTAATCCTACGATTAAAAAGATAAATAACATCATTTTCCTTATTTAAAAAAGGAACATTGTATATTTAGAGATGTAGATAATAAATTTTTTTATAACTTTATATATAAATTTTGATTTTAAAAGAACTACTATATATAATGCCTTTGTTTCTTATTCTCTTTTATAAAAGACATTTTTTCGATTTAGTTCAACGGATATTTTTTGTTTAAATCCAAATAAGATCGCTACTTACATATATATTATTATGTCATAAAATAATTAATTATTTAAAAGTATAAAAATACCAAAAATTAAATTTTGTTTTGTTTATTTAATTCAACTAAAATTTCTAATTTCATTCAAATTCAATTAATCTTCTTGTAATTTGATCTAATTTCTTTTTTGGTTATATATATAATTTCGGTTTCTTTTTTCCATTTAAAAGGAACATATTAATTCATTTAGTAGAAGCAATAACCAAAAGGGAATTCTGTTTCCATTCTTTTATAACAATTATAAAAAGAAATATTATATTTATAAGAATGAGTTTTAAGAAAAAGGAAGATTTTTGTTATTGTAAACTAATAAGAAACGATAGTTTAGGCATCTAATATGTTTCATTATTATTATTATTGTGGTTGTTGTTGTTGTTTTGAAATAGGTTAGGATTATTATCATATATCTTAGTCTTAATAGGATACACAATTAATATTATAATTTTCAAAATTTGATTGAATGAGACTTTCATTATAAAAAAACTTAAAATAAATTAATATGCTTTCTCTATAATCCATTTCTACTAAAATTAATTTTATCATAGTATTATTAGATTACTACCCCCTTATAGTTTGATTAGGATTATAACTTATATATATATATATATATATATATATATTAAAATTAGAATGATATATGATCAGATTTATTATTAATTTAATTATTAAGATTTTAACAGGTATGAAATATATTATTTTAAAATGAGATAAATTAAAATATATGTTGTATGTTAAGAAATTTATTTTTAAAATAATTTTTATATTTGATTTAAAATATAAAAAATATTTATTTATATTTTTATAATATATTTTTATTTTTATATCATTCCAATTTTAATATATATATGTTATAATCCTAATCAAATTAAATAAGAATTCATGAGGTCACAGAGGTTTTGATAATTTTAAAATAATTATTGTGAATTTTGATCTAGATGGTGGGACATGAAGCTTTATTTAACTTTTTAATCAAATTTTATCTTCTTTTTTCTCCCACAAATTTTGTTTGTACTTTATTCTTCAATTCCACGTAACAAACTTGGTCTCTCAAACAGCTTTTTTATCCTAACCAAATAGTTATTATTATTATTATTTTATTCTGATTTTTTTCTAATTACTTTTTTATTTTACTGAAATAACACATTTATTTGAAAAAGAAAATGTTATTTTACTCATTTAAAAGTAAAATAATATTTATTATACTTGTCCATTATCTTTATAAAAGAAAATAATATTTATTTTATTTTAATGAAATAGCACATTATGTCTGAAAAAGAAATGTTATTTTACATTTTAATAATAAATAATATTAATTTTATTATACTTGTCCATTATCTTTTATTCTATTTTACTGAAATAGCACATTATGTTTGAAAAAGAAAATGTTATTTTACTCTTTTAAAAGTAAATATTTTTTATTTTATTATACGTGCCCATTAATATTTATTTTCAATCAATGGGTCTAATATATTAATAAAGAGCTAAGATAAATTAAAATATATGTTATATATTAAGAAAGTTATTTTTAAAACAATTTTTATATTTTATTTAAAATATAAATAAAAATATTTATTTTTATTTTTATAATATAATTTTATTTTTATATCATGCTAATTTTAATATATATATATATATATGCTATAATCCTAATCAAATCAAATAAGAATTCACGAGGTTATAGAAGTTTTGGTAATTTTTTAGGATTTGTGAAATGATGATGGGCAGTTGTATTTAACTTTTTAATCAAATTAAATTTTAATATTTGATTTGTTCCGTGTCGTCAAACGCAGCCAGTGTAAGTGCAAGTTTGTGACGGACATTTATTTTGACAAAAAAAAAATCACCATGTTAACATGCAACAACTCTACACGCAACAACTCAGCTAGATATAGCCATGTTTTTAGAAATTTAATTTTTAGAAATTTTTTATTAGGTAAAATAGGAACGATGGTCTGCATAATTGTTATCGTGGCAGCATCAACTCAAAACATTATTTGCGTCACAACTCATGGGTACGGATAGAGAAGAAAGAAGGAAAGACTTTTTTACTCATGAACAGGTAGATATAGAATACGGGAGAGAAGAATACGGTGGTGCTTAGTTGATCACAAGGAAAAAAGTCGTCCTTGTAAAGTGTTTTCGTACGAGAATAACACACGAACAACGCAAAAAAACGAGACCTTATTAGATAGTTGCATTCAAACATCTTTTGAATTGAAAAGACCTTATTTCGATAGTTGCATTCAAATATATTTGAAATCAAAATATCTCGATCTAACTATCATCATCATACATGCAGAATGAAAACATCTAAGTTTTTGTTAATACCAAAACAACATCAGAACAACTTTGTTTTCACCGTGAGAACATTTTAGGCCCCTCTTTAGAGGCAGACCTTGGTAGTGGATGAGGGGAGCCCTGGCCCTTTCAAAAATTTATTTTTTTTAACCATATATATTTACATATATGTTTTATATAGATTTTTAGCATAATGTATATCACTCTTAAATAATTATTAGTCTAATTATGAAGATAATATTCATTTTGGTGTGTTAGTAAACCCTTTAAATGGCCAAGGTAGAGGTCGGACATTGTATTAATTTTTTTGGCTCCTCCTAAATTTTTTAAGGACTGCATCGCCCCTGCTTCCCTTACTAGATCTTGATTTTTAATATATTAGTTATTAAGCCTTTGCTTTATTATAGTTTTAAGTAATCGATCTCCTTTAATTTTGTTTCAGGACACTGTGTTTTGGGGGATGAAAACTGAAGTGTTCAAGAGGCTCAGGCGAAGCCATCATTTTGTTTTAACAAATATATTATATGTTGATTTTCTACTTTGTTTAATTAAACTTGACGAAAATTACCTCATTACTCATAGGTATTGCTGAAGTGCCTTAAGCATTAAAAACATGCCGAATGATCATTATATTAAAATCCCCCAAACTAATATTATTGACAATTTTTTCCCTTCTGATCGTACTACAAGCTCTTTTTCCCGTTAAAAAAATACTAATAAAAAAATTAATGAACATACGTTTTACATGTTTAAGGTGTTTTTGTCACATCAGATGAACCAAATGTAACCTTTCACATAGTTCTCCTCGATCACTACAAACATCACAGACAATGCAGAAAGAGATCTTCCGATCGCATTTCTTCTGGATGCATCCCCTTCCTGTTTGTCCATGTAATGGCTTTACAGTCGGTCGATAAGCAGATCGGTCACTTGATCTCTTTTGATTCATGCAGTCATGAACAGTTGCAAAGGCCAATATGATACTGACTCCTCAGAAGCTCCGACAGAAAGTTCATCCGCAAACAAAAGCAAAACGGGGAAAAGAGCTAAGATCCATTTTACAGGAAGATGTTCTCCTTTTCGCCAGTATATACAATAATATAATCATATGTACTTTGAAGATCACCCAGTAGTTATTTCAAGAGAAGAGGAACTGTCATAAGGCCTTGTGACTGAAGCCATATGTTCCTGCAATAACACCTCCCAACTATGCCGAAGATCTGTTAGAGACGAAAGTTTGCTTAGACTATATGATGAGGATTAACAATTCTGATTAATATCATAATCTGGGCGGTGCACTTCAACACAGTCAAAATTGACAACCAAAGAACAGCATCCAGAGACAATAATGTGACTGCACAAGAGCAGTAAAAAATTCTGAATAAAATGAACTTTGTAGTAACAGCCTTACCACTGTATACTTAAGACCTAGAAAGATATCTATGAAACCGCTGTACTCTTCTGGAGTGTAAATCTACTGTTTGGTCAGTACTTGAATATCTCTTCTTTTTTCTTGATCTCCAGAAGAAATCTTCTGTATCTAACACATACGAGACCTGATCATAGACAAACTTCAGCAATTGTTGGATTTGCCAGTTTTTAACACGGTAACATACCAGTAAAGACAGCATGGAAGCTTTATGAAACAGTTGAGTACCTTTGAAGACTTGCAAGAGATCTTGCACTCCAAGCCATTGATGATTTGAACGTCACAGGTGGCTTTGCAAACATCTGAAAAGTCATCATCAAACCTACATTTGCGCTTATTCCTGCACAAACATTTCAAGTCAAAATACAGAAATCTCCACAAAAGTAACTCACTTGTAGATACCTTTCAAGGAAGACACTGTGCGTTCTTTTCTTCTTTGAAACAATAGGCAAGAAATCATTATACAGATAAGCTGAAAAGTTAGGATCTATGGTAACTGCAGTGACTTCAGTCTTCTCATGCCCATATTCCATGAGCTGAATAGATAGCCTCGTCATTTTTGAGGGCTGCAGAGACTACGAAAAAAAAGGTCAATACAGTATAACTCATCGGCTTTTACAAATGGATAAATAGATTCAATTAGTAGGAAGCTACATATAATTCTGTTCAACAAGTCAAAGATGCAGAAATCCAATGGAAATGTTTAACAGCAATATCTATTGCCTCAATTGTTATCATTACAATGCAGGAATAATAGATAAGGAAATGCAAGTACAAATTTAATTTCTTAAGATGAGAAAGAGATGGATAGAACTTACACATTCAAATCTATATACGCTTTCATCATGAAGAAATACACGTACATTATCGTGATAAACTAGATCAAAGAACCTTCCTGATTTTCTGGTCTTTTCATATAAATATAGCTGCATGAGTTTATTGTCTGTCTCATCTGAAGCTATAGCTTGAAGCTGAGGATAAAGAACAAATGTATATTATAGATATTAATTCAATTAATCGATAATCAACTAATACAAATTGCATACCTGCTTAACAACTTTATAAATTAGCTTGTCTAGTGTAAAAAGGACATAAGATTGTGTTCCAATGATCGCACGACAATCATCTTCAAATTTAGTATTGTCAGAAGAACCATCAAGCAAGTTATATAAAGCACTCGTAAATCTGCATTTTCACATTAGAGACATTTCAGCAATAGTAAATAAACATGAAAAGTGAACATAGATGTGGTTAATATATAGTACTTGGCATATAGATCAGGAGGGCTCGTATCTTTTGAAGCTCTCCATTTTCTTTCAGCAGCCAAGGCGTTCGTCTTTGCAGACAGTAGTCTCTCGTATAAAGTCTACATTGTGGCATACAAATGTAAGTAAGAACAAGTGAAAATGGTTACAAATTGTTGTCTACATGCTAAAAAAACAGCATGCACCTGATGAAGCCGCAGTAGCACATAAAAAGAATCATTTCCATAAAAAAACCTAGATGACTTGGCGTTATCATGCAATGCTGCAGGTACATACTTTGCAAGAGGTTTGACCGTGTGGAGAAAATGTTCTGAAAATGGCAGTGATGTAATTTCTCCCTCAGCATCATGTGCATCGGCCATTTCTTCAGCTTCCCCTTCACTTTCAGCCTTTGCGTCAGGATCATCGTGTTCAGCGTCCTCATCTTCCTCATTATCTTCACGAGAACACCCATCTCCATCACCAGAATCACTACCTGAAACATCTTCACCAGCCTCTGACGCATTTTCACTGTCTCCTGTAGACCTGTGAGCACTTTCCTCTCCCTCATCATCCGCATCAGCATCATTTTCATCTGCAGCCTCATCACGACCAATCTCCATCTCCCCAGGTTTGCCTTCGTATTGCCGAGTGGAATCATCCTTTCGTTTAGTACCCATATCTACATCATCGTCTTGAAATGCAACAAAATTATCTTCCTCAAAATCTCCAGTAGGTGATAATTCACCTTCTTCCCTTTCAACCTTAATGTTATTACGGGAAACAGAGCCTTCATTGGATCTATTTACATTGTTACTCTCAGCTGCACCACCAGCATTGGCTGAGACAACTGGTTTTCCAGATTCCCCATCCTAAAAAAACTGGATAAATTAAGTACCAAGCCAAGAGATGGGATAATTTCAAAAATGGATACCATCACCAATATATTTCAAAGATAATAGGAAGATAACAACAATCGCAAACTTATATACCTCTGGTGTTGGAATAATGTCATTGTTGGCCTGATGTTCGACCAATGCCTCAGTCCCTGGATGGCAAGCTTTTATGCCGTTGATTCCTTTGGAAAAGTAAGTGGAGAGAGTGTTAGTTCAAATTCAGAAAAAAGAAAGATCAAATAGATATGTACTTTACAAATAACCTGATGTAATTTCAAGGTTATTTCTGCAGGGTTCAGCCTTAACTGCAACAGATGTATTATCTGCCAACCGTTCTACAGACACAGTTTGCACAGTTATTCCTGACATTTCATCAGCCATATGGGCATTATCTTGGGTTCTCCCTTGGAGTGCATTAACAGAAATATTATCACCACTGCGAACAGCTCGATGTATATCATGGAATCCATTTTCAGCAGCCCCCACTTCACCATTTGGCAATCTAGTCCTACATAAAGCAGTTAGCTCAGGATGTAGATTGCCCTTGCCATTACTGTGTTTTGCAGCGCCAGTTCCAGGCAAACCTGCTGTACTTGTTTTGGAAGCACGAGGCTTGGGTTTCACCATATCCTGCGCATCCTCTGAACTGTGACGTCGAAATTGAACCCCCAGCATGGGTTCCAAAAAAGTTGTCCATACCTTCATGACTTTATCCAACTGATCAGAAGATGAGCAAATTTCTCCACAAGAATACTTTACGACCTGATACAGATCTTCATGGATATCTGAATCTACATAATCAAACTCCATATTGGGAACTATAGGACGCCTATTTCCAGCAGCAACAGCAAGAAGTAAATCATCCTCCTTCCTCTTATTCTCATTGATTTCTTTAATCTCAGACAATAAAGCTGTTCAGAAAAAAAAAATCAATCATAGTACACAAAACCAAATGAACCTGAAGAGAAAACTCAATATTCTTTAACTATTTAGGTTAACATACCATGCAACTATTTTACTTTTACTGTCATACTTAAATGCATTGGACAACTGAATAGGTTATGTACCTTTTGTGCTCAGGCTCTTAGTGTCTTGTTGCTTAAAATAGAAACAACGATGATCAAGTGATTTGTGATAATTTTTGACATAAATTTCTGCCCAAACTTTATTGAAATCCGCACGGCATCTAGACCATTCCTCTTGCTTTTCCTTCAGGCGCATTAAAATAACTGGTAGTGCAAGACTAGCATTTTTGCGAAGCACATCCATTACATCAAGACCATGATCACCGTATAGTCTCTCAATGCATCTTAGATTCAAGGCTATTGAAGAAAGTCAATAAAGAAAAAGAGAATTAAACAATCAGAAAAAAGGAGGATTAATCCACTTGGTAAGATATCTTTAACTGTAAACATCACATGTGTACTGACAAGTAAAGTGGTCCTCAATGCGTAATGGATTCTCAGGTTTCACTGGATCTTGCATCATTTCTATCAGTTCCTCCACACGTTTGGTTGTCACATTTACAGACTCCAACAGCATATCCAGCTCAAATCTATTATGACAAAAAAGATTATTTCAAAATTAGAGAACAAAAACATAAGGAACAAAATGCATACAGAAATGAAATGGAGTTATCAACAAATTACCAAATTAGCAAATGATTATTAAACAGAAGAAAGAATAGTTATGTATGGATGAGAATATAAGTGACTCACTAAGATGTAGGATTTATTATCCTTTAATGATATTTACAACAACAACAACAACAACAACAACAAAGCCTTATCCCACTAGGTGGGGTCGGCTACATGGATCATACGACGTCATTCCGCATTCGTTGATCCATGTTCATAAGATTCGACAAAGTTTTACGCTGGCTGTCGGGGCCTAACACAACCCTCCTTCTTTATCCGGGCTTGGGACCGGCTATAAAACATAGGCGGAGTTTTTTTTTCTTTGATAGAACATGTTAAAATTATCACCAACTAAAGAAGGAACCAAGAAAAGGATATTAGGGCAGAAATGAAGCCAACGCCAACACCCGAAGACATTGAACCAAAATCAAAATAAAATGAAGAGGAAGAGATATCAAAATCAAGTGAAAATAAATAGAAAAATCAAAATAAAAGAAACTCATATCAATTGGAAGTAAAATCAGGATGGAGAAAAAAAGAAAAAAATAGTTGGAATCTGGAGGGGTTAGAGATAAAGGAAGAGATATAGAGGAAAACGGAGGAATGGTACAATGAATAAATGAAGGACGAAAGTATAATAGGTGGGAGAAAATAGAAAAAAGAATGGATATTATAACAGAGAGAGAGAGAGAGAGACTGAAACTGAAAAAAGGAAGCCAAAGAGGCGATCTAGAAAGTTAGAAGAGAAAATGATGTGTTAAGAAAGTTAAGAAATACAAAACAAATAAATAAATAAGAAACCAGAGAATTGTGGTAGAGAAAAATATGTTTGATCGTGAGTGTGTGATTATGACGTAAAAAATAAGAAAGAAAAAATTGAAAGGAGAGGACATAGGAATGTCCTAACTCCTAAGATACAAAAAGAAACAATCTGATAGTAGTTACAAAATGTAATATTTTTTATAGAAGAACAAAAATTCAGATTCAAACAATTTTGATCCAATTGAATAGTTGTTCAAAGCCAGTTTGAAAAATACTGGTAGTAAAATATCTTAACAGTCTCTCTCTCTTAAAAAAAAAAAAGAAAACTTAGCAGTGACTCCTCAAATAATATGTTACAGAATCTGTCTACAGAAAGAACTATTTTGTGTTAGAGAAAACCAAATACCGGTCATCTTCACATCTAAATAAGCTTTCTTCATATTGGTTCTTGCGCATATGCTTGAAGGAATAGTCCTCGCTTCCTGAAGTTACTGATACCCATACATCATTCAGAACTGATGCACCGAGTTCAGTCCTATGGCTTGCAGGAGGAATAAGATACTGTGAAGTAAAAGTTACAACAGCAAGCATTATTACAAAGATAAATGAATGGACAAAGGTACAAGAAAAGAAGTGGGAAGAGCTACTACATTCTTGGGCAGAAGGCGGTAGCTAGGTGTGCACCGCTGACAATTTGAGAGATCAAGCTCTGAAATTGGCTTGCACATATTGTATTTTTCTTTGTTTGAAAATGCAGGAGACTTGTGTGAGGCCCCAGCTTTATCATGCCTATCCCTTTCTCGTTCTTTCTCCTCATCCTTTTCACGTTCTTTTTCTCTATCTCTATCTTCAAGCTTAACAGGCCTAATTATGTGTCCTTCATCCAATAATGACTCTGTCAGTAAACAATATAAAATGAGAAAAAGATACACAAGTATCTGAAAAACTTGCAGATTCATGAAGGCAAAGTTCTGCCAACAAAAAGAAGCAATCACTTTTACTTAGAGCAAGATGCACATACTTTTATTAATTACACCTGCAAGGAATCCATCTGCAGAAAAATAATCATTTTAGAACCAACTTGGTCTGAATTTCAACTTACATCGCAATATGTAAAACAAGATCATGAGCAAAGATCAAGACTTCATATTCCTACCTATATTCTCACAGTGGGTCAAGAACTCATTAAAACCATCCAGAAGATCTGGATATTTTCCGAGGATATCACTTACCTGAAAAGGAAAAAGAACATTCACCTTAGAATAACACTGCAGTAAGACATTGAAAGAGTCCGGTTATAAATGTAATAAGGAGAAAACATTTGAAGACAACAACAAGTCAATAATTATATTAAACAAAATAATTCTGCCATGATCTGAAGGATGAAAAGTAACATAATACTACAAGAAGGTTCTAGTTCAAGTGCGATTCAAAGAAAATAACTTTTAATCAACCACCGATTATAGTGAGCATTTCAGAAAGGATTCCCATATTGCCACTCCTTTTATGACAATGTTACCCTTTGACTTTGACTATCTAACATTGTGTAATCATAATAATGAAGATAATGTTCCTCGTGACTGAAGTCCAAACATGTAACGTAAACTACAAAGTTGGAAGTAGTATTTACAGATTGAAAGCATTTGATTTACACAATAATGCCCTCACAGACATCCAGTACTGAGAAAGATCAGGATGTACAACAAGGGCAGATTCTTAAGGGGATATTTCTGGGCACTTAAGCTAATTAATAGCTTAAACCTTGGGATACCAACAAACACAAAAAAAGAGAAAAGAGAACATACTCATTTTTTCAGAATTCAGAAACGTATCAAAGTCAAAAAGGAAATAAGGACACCAAACCAGTGTGAGTGTCCACCTTAAAGTAGAAGGCTAATGATCAAACATTACCAGATTCTTCAATTCTGTTCTGGTAATAATTTCCTGGCTGTATATGTTAAGGCATTTGAGAAATTCTTGATACATGTCGTGTTGCAACCTCTCCTTAACTTTCTCACAAAAGTTGAACTCTTCGGTATATACACCTGCCACATTGCAACTGAATGATGAGGAGTGCAAGAGAACCACTAGTTACATAATCTAACAGACCATCTAGATCAAGAGTTAGAATGACTAAAGTATTGAATGATATCATATTTGATGCATGCAACAACTTTTATGTGCCTACATGAAGAGTTTTTTTTTTAAAACGAGAAAGGACAACCAACAAGATGGTAGTCATCCAGGTTTCATTAATATCGAGAACCGAGAACCGAGAACCATTACAAGATTATGATAAAGAAAAACTGCTGAAATTCCGCACCAAAAGAAACAAAATTGCCATGCAGCAGACGTGACAACTTAAGTTATCTGCAATTCTTCCACTCCGCAAGTAGGTGGCAACTTAACTCTCGGGTCTGTTTGAATTGAGGGGTTTTGGAGGAGGTGGGTGGAGTATGAGCGGATGAGATTCTCATGTTTGGATAAAAAAAATGGTGTTAATTATGAGGGGTTGTAAAGACTGACTAAGCCTTTCAAACACCATAACTTTTTTTCCACCAAATTGATGAAACAAGGAGAAATGAATAATTCTAAACCAAATTATCTCTCTAAATAATTTATACTTGTTTTAAATTTATATTTATTTCTCAATTTTTTATTTTAAAAATATTTTCCCATGTTAATATTTTTAATATAATAATTTTCATCTATATTTGTTTTAAATTTATTTTCTATTCTTTTTAAAAATAGATGAATAAAATAGTTACGAGAGAAAACGAAGAATACAATAAAAAAATAGACAAAACATAATATAGAAGAGGAAAATAAATTAAATAATAAAGAACTACATGAAGAGTTATATGTGCTATTGCAGAAAATTATGAAGAATTTCTTCATTGGTTTTGAGGGAAAGAATTTCTTCCAACTATCGCATATGGAGCACTTGTTACCTTTAGGGTCTATTTGGATTGAGAGGTATTGGAGGCGCGGGCTTAAGTATGAGTGGATGAGATTGTCATCTTGTTTGGATAAAAAATTGTCATTATTTATGAGAGGTGGTACGAAGTGGCTAAACCTTCCAAACATCACATTTTTCATTCCACAAATGAGGAGAAATGAGTAATTTTTTTTAAACAGGAGAAATGAGTAATTTTAGATCAAACTATCTCTCTTTCTCAATTATATATATTTCTCTCTCATTTTTACAACAACAACAACAACAACAAAACCTTATCCCACTAGGTGGGGTCGGCTACATGGATCATACGATGTCATTCGTTGATCCATGTTCATGCGATTCGACAAGGTTTTACGCTGGCTGTCGGGGCCTAACACAACCCTCCTCCTTTATCCGGGCTTGGGACCGGCTATAAAACATAGGCGGAGTTTTCTCTCTCATTTTTAACTTTTCAAATATTTTCCTCATGTTGATATTATATTATACAGTAATTTTATTTATATTTGTTTTAAATTTTATTGAATAGATGAATAAATTAATTACGAGAGAAAATAAATAATATAATAAAAAATAGACGAAAAAAATTATAGAAGAGGAAAATACATTAAACAATAAAGAACTACATGATATAATTATGCTACTCATTGGATATTATAAATAATTTATAAAATGAAGGGTAAAAATTATTTTTATATAAATAAAACTCTTATTTTCAAGCACATCATCTTTTAAAATTTATTATCTAAATATGGACTTGCTAATGATACTCCACACCCTATCACTCCATCTCTCACTTACTCCACCACATCCATCCGTTGGTAAATTGTCAAACAAAGAGCATAGCAAATCAAATTGACATAAACCTTTTGGACATACCGCAAAGATTTACAATTGCTAATGCTGCAAAAAAACAAAACAAATAACAGTGAGCAGCAAAATACTTACTCTTCAAAGCATTCTTATCATTAAACGATGAAGCTGAAATAGTATATATGTCAACATTTTCTGCATCATCTCCTCCTCGTTGCAAAGACTCGATAATAGGGTCATCACACCTTCTAGTTTTACGTCTACGTTGGAAGTTGTCTATATCTCTGCTGTCATGCTCCAGGTCCTTGTCATCTCTTTCCCGATCTCTCCTATCTTTGTCTTCCTTCCTCTCATTTTCTTTTTCAACACGTCTTTTCAGCCTATTATGCTCTGGATCAGACCGATCAATGCTATCGCGATCAGCATGAGCCAGATAAGGTCTCTCCCTCTATAAGCAAAGACATCAATAATTTAGCTCAAGGAAGGAACATGAAGTTGCGTGTTAGAATAGAATAGTGCTATTAACGATCTTGACTTTTTACAATCCATCTTATGATCTTGTCATAATAAACTACTTTTTTTTTTTAGGAGAAAAAGGATGACCACCAGAGATTACTTTACGATCTTACAATCTACCTCATAGGATCCTTAATGGCTTTTGTAGGATTTTTCATAGAATTGTATGATTTTCGGTTCTTGAATGCAAAGATGCCCCTCACAGTTTGACTTACTGGTAAAAAATAAGTAGGAAAGGCACCTCCCTCAACTACAACTAGAAGCGGAGGCTTGACTATCCACATTCAATAGCCCATTCTCAGTAGAGGGGACATTCCATGTAACAGTGTCCTTGTAGACTAGTGACAAGTCCATTTATGAAATAAAACACGAGATAAGATATGATATCAATGCATAACTAGCTTTTGCTTAGCCATCCTTTCACCCATAAAGAAGTAGTAATATCTATGTACCTTATCACCATGAGCATGCCTCGCTGGAGGTGTAGGACCCTTGTCATCTCGGTGCATGACACCTCTACCAGCAGATGGGTGATGCGTCATCGACGCAGAAGTATCAGGCAAGAAGTGTGTAAACTCCTCCAGCAAGTCATGATGATTCTGAAAGAGAGCTGCTACCTAGAAACATATTGACAAGTACTTAAGATCATGTTGACAGATAGAAGATGGATAAAAACAAGTTTAACATTGGTAACACTGAAAGCAAATTACCTCTTGATAGACCTCATGGATAGATTTATGTTCCCTACGGTACATATTCAGAATATCCAAAAATGACTTATAAACATGCTCCTCCTTTGAGAAACGATTCTGCAAGTGGGCACATGCATCAGGATAGCTGTGAAAAACGTGGAAGCATAAAAATATGATTTGAAGTCCTTGTTGCTGCAACCTTCTGTGAATACCTTTATTTTGTTAACAAAATTGATAGCCTCGTCAAATTCAACTGGTTTCTTTTCCTCTGGTAGTTTAATCTCATAACCCTTTGGCAAGAAGGTGTTGAAGCCCAAAATGAGATCTCGATGCCCCTTAAATAATTCCTTCACTCGCATAATAACTCCGCCAGTGTCAATCCTGCGGAGAAACATAACAAGGAATTGATAGATACTATATTACAGAAGTGATGCGAACAAAAGTCATTCAATCTGGAAAAGGAGATCGGCATCAACCTCTGACTTTTGAAGTCTTTCATGACCTCAAGGAATTCATCATATTTCTCCCTTTTGTCCTGAAATATATCCTTCACGGCCTTCAAGTAGGCTAATGCATCATTCGTCGTAAGCCTGGTAGTAGTACTAGCAGCTGCGGCCGGCGCCATATTGGTTTGACTAGACCTTCACAAAATCAGTATAATTCGTTTCATTCACAACAGATCATGGCCGACATAAAAGCTAATTAAGCAGATGGGCAGGAGGAGTCGCCTTTTGCTTCAACCAGAATCTAATTTGTCTTCCAGCAAAAAATAAAAAATAAAAGAAAAGAAAAACTCGCCGCAACGAGTACGAATTCATAAAAGAAGTAGAACTTGAAGGAAATATTCTAAACGAACGACTACCTATTTTAGCTGTCATAAATATCCCACCTTTTGCTCTTCATCGCAACTTATATACAAGAGAAGAATCGGGAAAAAAGGTCGATTTTTTTTACGTCTCAGTTACTTATCGCCAGTCAAAAGGGGCTAAAAACCTTTCTTCGATACAAACGAAAAAAAAAAGAGAGACTTATTGCATTTACTATGAAGAAAACAGCCGTCACGCCGACAAGACAACGCAAGCAAAACCACCAAAAAAGTTATCTTGTAAAAAACGGAAACGAGACGATTACGGCGTAGGAGAACGGAAGAGTAGCTCTCACGGATCAGCTCGGGAAACGTTGGGCCGCTTGAGCTGAGAAGTCATCGACGCCTCGTCCCCCGCCCTATTCATCTACCACCATCGACAAACCGGCAAGCAGCTCCGAGTCCAGCTCCGCACAGTGTACCCCTTTTCCTTCAGAAAGCACCGCTGATTGATCGGCGAGTCTCAACTCAGGCCTCGATCTCCGCCGCCTCTCCACCTCCTCCGTCGGCGCGACCACCGACGGAACGGATCTGAGAGTGCGAATTCCCCACCGGTTCGAGGCCGAGACGACCACGAGGAATCCAGCAAGTAGACGGAGAAGAGGAGGAGGAGAGCAGCGCGCGAGAACAAGGCGACGACGGGGTGGAAAGCAATCGCCTCTGTTCTCCTCTCTATCTCTAACGGCGACGACAACACAGAGAGAAGGAAGAGAGAGCGGGGGATCAATTAAAAACACAGGGAGGTGATAGTTCCCTTACAAGCACCGGATGAATTATCCGATTCCAAGTCCGCTAAGCCATCTCGACGCTCTCAACTGTCCGATCTGCCTTCCACAGTTCATGATCAGGATCGGGGCAAAGCGGTTATCCGCCGGATGAAATTTGAGCCGTCGATGGAACGAGAGAGGTGCCATTTGGACGGTCTGGATATGGTTTTACCAGGCTGTATGGTTTCTTTCAACATCGGAACTGCTTGTGGTGAGAGGGCCGGTGAGGTCACCGTGCCGAGCGCAGTTGGTGTCGCGTGTCGTAATGCTTCTTTAGTGGTTCACCCGACTTGGTTTTTTAGGTTCATGCAGCGAAGAGCTCAAGCAGATGTGATTAGGGTTTTGTGTAACTAGTGCATTGTATTAAGATGAATTTATTTTATGCTTTCATGAATTTGATTATGATGGGCGATATTTAAATAAGGATAAGGTATTAAAATGTTTTTTGTAATGTAATTAATGAGCTTTCAAAAAAAATGAAGCTAAATGGGAAGTTTGTTTTTTTCTTTCTAGATCATTCAATTGATCTTTCCAAAATTATTTCACACAAATAACAAGTTAGATATAAGTGATTTATATACAATTTATCTTTTATATTTCCATTAATTTATTTTGAATCATGAGGTACTGTTTTATATTATGAAAACAATCACTCTAATTGATTTTTTTTGTTTTGCTTGCCCATTATTATTATTATTATTATTATTATTATTATTATTATTATTATTATTATTATTATTATTATTATTATTATTATTATTATTATTATTATTATTATTATTATTATTATTATTATTATTATTATTATTATTACTACTACTACTTGTACTACTAATATTGTTCACTCGTTTTTTATTGTTTCAAAGAAAGAAGATAGACCTACAAATGAACAAAAAGATCAATGAAACTAAAAAAAAGTGTATTTTATATTTTTGCACCTTCAAATGATAATAATTGAAAAAAAAAATATGGATTGCATGAATATAAGAAATTGTTAAAAAAACTGAAAGGGCGCTAAAGACTTTTGTGGGTTAGAAACAAATACTTAATTGTCTTATTTAATAGCAAATGCGAAAACAAATCATATTTGAAGGGAGCAAAGAAATTTCCAAATTTGACTTACCCTTAACCTAATATAATAAAATGTGCATTAAGTCCAAATAATGAGGAGGAGCTGGCAAATAAGGAAAACGAAACTAGAAAACACAATACAAGGGAAACCTTATTTTACATTTTTATTTAGTTTCCGTTGGATTTTCCACGTTATGGTGCTTTTCTTAACATAGAGGGGATTCCTTCTTATTAGTATCATAAGTAAACATATAAATATGGAGTAATGTTTAAGATATTGCCAATAAGCAATAAAAATGTCCCCATAAATTTTTTATTTATTAAATGTGTTCGTGTTTGTGACATATTTAAAAATTAGTTAGAACATTGCACACATTTTTTTTGTTAGTTTTATAATATTGTAAGTTGAAGTCAAGCAATTGATAATAAAAAATATAAATAAAGTTAAAATTGCATGTTGCATTAATTTATCCATATTCAGTTCATTAAAAAATTGTGCACAATGCTATTTCGGGTAAATTACGCCAAATGCCTTTTAATTTTGATCATTTTTTCAATATATTCTTTCAATTTTACTTTGTAACAAGACTATCTTTCATATTTTGACTTGTTTCACCAAATGCCATTTTCTACCCAGTCACGCAATTGACGCGGTGTAGACACAACATCTTATCTCTTCTCCACACAAGCATTTACCGACATGGCAATATTAAAAAATAAAAAAATAAAAAAGATGTCACGCAAGCATCTGCGCCCGAGAGAAGGGGCATCGCTCCGGCCTTTCTTTGCTGACCGCTCCGACCTCATGTCCAGCAACATCTCGCTGGAGATCTGCCTTGTGGCTTGGACCAAGTGAGTACGCTCATCATCGCCCACTAGAAGCAGATCACTAGGCCTATTCCCTCTTGCATCATCTCCTCGTACCTTTGCATTCTCGACCTCGTGGGCAATCGCCTCACGTGCTCCATTCCCGTCGACATCGGTTGCCTCTCCCGTCTAACTGTCCTCAACTTCGCCGACAACTAGATCTCTAGCATGATACTGCAATCCCTCCCTTCGATGTCCTTGATTGTGCACCTCGACCTCAACGGCATATCAGACAACTTCGGCAATCTCAAGGTGTTGGGTCGGGCCCTGCTCAGACACAACCAGATCTCTGGAAAGATTCTTGCATCTATCGATGGATGAACAGACTCACGGATCGTGATCGACCAACATATACCCAACACATCTTCGGAGGTCGCAGAGCCGCCCCCCCCCCCCCCCCAAACCTCTAGCGAGAGGTCGTAGTTTCTCTAAACTAATCTTCCCTTCTAAACTTTGAGCAACATTTTGGAGTTCTTCGCACAACCGGTGCCACAACCGCAACAACCTTCTTCGTCCCTCGGTAGTTCTTTCGCTCCCGACGGCGAAGGGAGAAAGGGGGGGACGATACCCCCCTTTGTGCGTCATCGGCGACGCTCGTGGCCCCACTAGTTGTCAACGCCTCCCCTTGCTGGCGAGGATGCCAAAGAGGAGGGGGCGGTGCCCCTCCTCTTTTAAAATAAATTTATTATTTATATTATTTTAATCTTATTTTATTATTTTATATTTATCTTATTTTATTTTCAAATAATTTGTCGCAAACGTACCGCGTCGGGCGGTTGCCTACGTGGCAAAGAGAAAACATCGTCACGCCAATTAGGCAACCAGAGAATGAGCGATCAGCAGTGAAAAGGACATTTCGTGAAACGAGTTAAAAGATGGAGGATATTTAGTGAAAATTTTTTATTTATTCATGGATTCTGAAATACATGTTATAAGTTCTATAAATTTTGCATCAAGCAGAGTGTTTAAGAAAATTGCTCTCATATGGTGATCAATTATCCAAACTCTTTTTTTCATTATTATGTCCAACCAAGATTTCCATTTTATTGATCATTTTCTCATAATCTTCTAGCAAACACGACAAAAATTGTAGACTAATAACTATAATTATTTTATATTCAGTTGGAGTTTTGATATTTAAAATTTGACTAATTTGAAATTAAAACTAAAATTAAAATAAAGAGTACACACCACAAACTAAAGTTGACACCATTTTGATAATTAGTTATGGGACTTGTTTATAATGATCATTTAAAAATTTCCAAATTGGATGAAGGCTCATTAAGAGGAAAAGAAGAAAATGAGGAGAAAAATAAAGGGAGGGAAGGTAAGGAAAATTTTACATATCAATTTGAGGTTGAAACAAAATAGCACAAATGAAGAAAAAAAATGGAGTCTCTCCTCCATTAAGATTTTATTCAAATAAGAGGACTTTTTTTTTGCCTTCTCCTTCTCCCCTTTACTCTTCTTTCACCTTGATCCAAACACAATGTTAATGATAACTTTCTCTCTAATTTTCACATATTAAATTTGACCCTTTTTTCTCTTTTTCAATAAGCCGCTTTGTGTCCTTGTTTTCTTTCTTTGACTTCCTTAAGCATATTATATTAAACGGTCTTGGGGCAATCAATTTTTCTACCACCATTTTTTTTGTTAAGGTAAGTGTCAGCAAATAAATTTTTGCAATGTTGAGATAGGATACTTTAATGTCCATGATTTTTTGAAGTTTCCAATGTTGATAATTTTTTTTCATATTGCAAATCTTTCATGATCAAGACAAAAAGTTGATGTTTATTAAAATTTAGTATTGACACAATGAGGAGATATTAAAAAAATATTTCAAAACAGTCTGTCCAAACATAAAACAAATAGATGAAAAATTGCTACAAGAATGTTTTCTATATCAGTATTAGCATATCAATTTTGACAACCACAAAAGTGTTTGCCATTAAACCAAATTTAATATAAAATGTGGGAATTTATTTGTAGAATATTAAGAAAGTCATGAAAAAATATTTAATTTTAGTTAGATAGTTAACCAAATGACACTATTTTTTTACTTGATGATTCAACTCGTGTGATGTTAAAGAGCGCATTGTCCACAACAAGTTGAAAGTCGAGCCACCATCGAGTCCAATTAATTCGGTTAGGTCACTTCACATCGTGTAACTGTAGTGACAGAAGACTTCCAATAAGAATTTTCTACATTCACAAGAACTCGAACTCAAGACATCGTTTAAGCGAGAAAGAACCGTTTATCATTCCATCCCTTGTTGGTATCAAATGACATGCAATGTTGTAAAGGACTTTGAAAGTCAAGATTACATCCCTATTATTTAGAAAGATATATTAAGAAGGTTGATTTGGATAATTTATGTTTTTAACTAATGGAGGACTTTGAGAACAAACTCAAAGCATCAAAAAATAAAAGAAGTTGGGATAAAAATTGGATCAATGATATATATCACCCAAAAAAGGACTTGCGTTTGTTAAAAAAAATTGATGGTTCAAAGACTAATTCTTGACTTTGGCTCCAATGTTTTGAGGCGATTTGATATGTAATTCTATTTGGATAAAGTTTTTTGCAAGCTTCATCCTTTGAATTATCATATTTTTTCTATTTTTATAAATTGGAAAAGTCACTTAAGAATTAATGAGTTTTTTTTTCCAATGATCTAATATGAGCAAAATGATATAACCTAATTAACTTGATAATTTCAGGAATGGAATTCAGACTACTAGCTTCTGCCAACATTTAAACACAATTCCCACTAATTGATTGTGCCAACTATATTAGTTTAATGATAAGCATTTATAGTCTTATTAAAAAAAAGTGAGGACTTATGTGAGAGAGAGATGAATAACTTGGTGTAGGACCTCTAGGTGTTCTAAATTAGTTGAAATTTATTTTGTTTAATATTCTTCTATTAGTTTTATGATATTCTAGCTGAAGTAAATATTTGATTATTAAAGTTTAAGGTATCTAATTCATACTCAATTTATTATTAAAACATGTGTATTTTAAGCCTTTGATTATTTCTAAATTCATGTATGATAGTATTTAAAATTATGATAATTCTAACCTGTTCAAAAGTTCTAATCTGTTTCAATATTTCCTTCATTTTTTACTATTAAAATGCATATTTGACCAAATTAGAATTGTGATACAAGTTTAGGAATTAATAGAGGATGTATTTGTTGTATGATTAAATTGGACGCACTCAATAATACATCATTCTCAACTTTGTATGTGTTATAGATTTGTGCATGCACCTACAATCTCAACAGTGTAGCCATCTTATTTGGATGTGTGGACGTGATTTAATAACTTCAAAAGGTGCGGTTGAACCCATTGGTTCAACCCCTCCGCGATGAGTTCAGATGAGATCACTAGTTCAACCCAAAGAGCTTAGGACAGACAAATCTTGATAAAAAAAATATCAAGTTGGGAACTTTCTCCCTTCCCCTGTCCATTCTACTATTGCCATCTCCCCCCCCCCCCCCTTCTCTCTATTACGAGCCGAGTGTTGATCTATACATTGAAGTTATTATCAAAGATGAAAAGAAACTATTTGAGGCGCTTCCTGAGGTCGAAAGAAAAAGATGTATATTATTTAGGAATCTCATTGCACGCTTGTTAATAGTATTACTATTATACAATTGGAAATGAATGCAAGAACTTGTATTTTTTTGTAAGTGTAACAAAGAGTTAAGCTCATATACATCCTGAAGCTAATTAATTTGATTCATGCAAATTGTTGAGTACTTAATATTCGTACACATTTAATAGCATGTAAGGAGCATATTGATTTCTTGTAAAATGTTGTGAATAACTTGCAAGTCGCATTTTGATTTTCAACACCATGCCTTTGTTTAAGGTTTCTTAATTTTGTTAACTTATCAACTCATCGATCCAAAAAAGTCAATACATTCGTCATTCCATTCTCTATCAAAGTGATAATACAATATGCAAAAGATATGGTAGGCAACAATAATGCAAATTCTCATAATTTTTCAATCTAATATATTTTCTACCGTTTAGCTATTTACCTCTCTCAACAATTAGATATAGCATGTTGCTAAAGGTGAGAGAAAAAAGAAAGATGTCAAAAAAAATGACATAAATCAGTATCTCAAAGGAAAAATAACATATGTTTAGTAAGTTTAATGCAATTTTGTTGTTATTCTGTAAGTACAAAGTTGAGCAACAACAATTCCAATTTTGCTACCATAAAAAGTTGAAAGAAACAACTCCAATTTTTCTACTTATCTACATGACAAAAGATGATTTTTTGCTAATAAGTCGGGTTCATGAGGAGATTGGATGAAAAAAAATTAGAGTCTATCACTAAATGAAATGTCAGTCAAGCCTTTCACACGTTAGAAAATAAGAGCATGAAAAAAGTAAATCAAAATTAGATAACAAACTTCATCCACATAAACTATTAATGCAATTTCATCCACATTCGTCATACTCCTCATTTTCCTCTCCTTTACCTACATCGTCTTCATCATCATCCTCTATATTGTGATAAATGAGTTAACTTTTTCTTTTGTCTTCTTCTCTTTATCCTTTAACTTGCATTACCAATGAAACCTTGAACCATTAGCTTAAATTTAACAAAAAACATAAAAAATAAGATAAAAGATAAGCACATAAAAAATGAAATAGTTACCTTAACTCCTTTACAAGTAGACCTATAGTGACCAATTTTACTGCATGCCCTACATATCCTCTTCTTAACTTTCGTGACATGGAAATTTTAATACAAGTTTTAATTCTTTGAATTCTTTTTAGCCTTCCTTTCAACTTCACAAGTTGGGTCCTTGACAATGACCTCTAGTTTTTTTGAATTTTCATTTAAAGTCGTGATCCACTTGTACCCACAACTTTAAAACCTTCAAAATTTTCAAGAACATCACTAATAGCATACATTCCAAAATCTAGATGAATATCAGAACACAAATCAAAATTATTAACCCTTCAAATATTATTTTGTCAAGCCCTCCAAATATATTTTGTTGTTTGTTTATGGAGGTACTTGCATCGTTAAGAACTAAGCGGACCTTTAAATACCAAGCATCATTGGTCCATCGATGAAGAACATATTGTTCAGACAAACTTGTTATCTCTTTCTTATTGAGGATATATAAAATATGGACACAAAGTACCCCTTCTTGTTCAAACTCCTTACATGAACAAGTTGTTGAAATTTTTTTAAGTTTGCTAAATTCCACAAAGTTTTCTTGGTTGTCAATGTCCATTGAGTACAGGTGTGGAGTCTTAACAAATTTTTTGAATCAAAAGCAGGTGTGGAGTTGAGATTTTTTAAATCTTCATGTTCTTCTGTGAAAATATTTCTGAAATAAATGGGAACCCAAAACTATAGCTTATGAAATATGTTTTATGCCAAGTGATCATTTACAATGACATAAGCTTGCTTCAGTGCCGTCCCTTTTTCTTCACATTCTTCAATGGTAGATGATCCATATATCCACTTTTTAAAGTTCTTTATGAAGTTACCATGTACAAATAGTTTGTGTGTATTAATCAACACATTTTAAAGATATGCCAAATACAAAATCGATGTCTAGAATTTGAAAAAACTTTATGAATATCATTTTCCATGACAATATCTTGATTTATAATAATACATATTAATTTGTTTCCTCTCATTTATTCTAGCTAAATTTCAAACAACCAAGTAAATGCATGTTCCCTCTCGTTAACAAGCAGATCACATCCTAATAAAAATAGATTGTTTGTGGTGATTAACTCTTGTAAAGGGTGTGAATGCCATGAAAAAATTATTAGTTCTATATAGCGTGTAAAAAATCACAACATCTTAAAACGTGGAATAATTATCCCTCGATGTATTATCTACCCAAAAAACATTTCTTATTGTGTTAGTTTCATCCATCGCCATTTTGAAACAAAAATTGACATCGCCAACTTTCTTTTGTTTGAAATAAACAATCACACTCATGCATTCTTTATCGATGTTGTTCTGCTTTTTTTGCATTCAAATGATTTATGCAATCTTGCATTGTAACTGATGGAATACCAAAAAAATTAAGGACTTTAACAATATTAGAAGATCCCTGCTCCATGAAATTGTGTAATAAGCTTTTTATATGTACCACATAGCTTAGTATCTACTCACATTCATCCAACCTTCGAAGGAGTGGCTAACAAATGGTTATGTTCTTCACAAAACCTTTTGAAGATCCACTTTTTTTTTGTGTTTCACCAATAAATAAATGTGCTTCACATCCAATCATTACTTTCCCCATTCGTTTCACATCATTTCGACTAAGATCCTTACGACCTTCCTTAGAGCACAAACATTTTATTAGAAAACTTTTGTTAGGATTTTTGCACAAGATAAATTATGTGTCGCAAGAAAATTTGAGAAATTTAAGGCGATGCATAATTTTATTAGATGAAAAATAGAAGAAGATTATAATTCAGATTACTTTCTATTTATATGCTCTAGGGAGTTTATATAGGCACTCCTCTTATAGATGATAGGAGTTTTCATACCAATTGAGACTCTGAATTAATTTCTCAAAATTAGGACACCTATCTCATAATAAGAAAATAAATTAATTCTAAATTACATACAAAATACTCTATAAAATTTTCACCTAAGGGGCTCCGCCCCCACACCCCCAATAGGGGATCCCTCCTTGACTCTCCACAAGCTCGTTGACCAAGCAACGAGACCCCCATAGAGCAAGGGTGTCTTTTACTTCGGAGTATCTTGGGGTCAGACGAGTTTTTAGTTGGGATAGGATTCAAGGTATTATTAACAACTTTCTTCTTGCATTTCTTTCATTTGCCTTTAGGAAGATAGACTTTGGTATGAAAATAATGATGGTTTTAGCATATAAATTATAAAATTTGTATGCATCTTCATTCAATTTAAATATCATTTCAACATATGATTTGCCATCAACAACATGTTGTTCTTGACAACAACTACTCGAATCTTGCATTGTGTTATTACTGACATATTCAATATCATGCACATTGTACACAAATTGACAAAATGAAGACATATGATACTATGCGTGTAATGTTGTGTCGGCTAGTGGTTTACCTTTGTTGAGTTAGGTTAGTTTCATTTTGGTGGCATCATGTATCATTACTCATGTCTGATGATGTCAAGAAAAAAATTAGACTGCAATATTAAACAAATAGTTCGAAAAAGATTTTCGCCATTTAAAAGCATCCTTATCTATTAAGCAGGTAGGGAAAAAAAGAAAGAAAGGTACAACAAGAAGTAGTGACATAATAACATGAGTTTTGTCCACTTTATTCTAACATATGTAGATATCTATTGCAGAAAAATAAAGAACCAACTTCAACATCACTGATTTGTTGGGAAATAGGAAAAAAAGCAAGAGGCAAGAGAAGATTACTTGGGGGCCAAGAAGAAAAACTGGATCACCATTCTGGCAGCAGTAATGTAGGCGAAGATTTTGGTCCAATTAGGCACTCGATTGGCAACATCAATGGAGAGATCAGCACTCGGATCACAATAGAAAGAAAGAGGAAGTCAAATGGAGGGGGATGGATAAGACACCTTTTTTTTTATTGATTTTCTGGCAGCACCTATTGATATAGCAACACCAATGGATGAAGAAAGAAGCAAGTTCTGGCAACACCAATGTAGGTGGAGCTTTTGGTCGAACTAGGTGCTCGGCTAACAACACCAATGGAGAGATCAACACTCGGCTCATAATAGTGTGAGAGAGAGGGGGGGGGAGGGGATGGATGGCACACCTTTTTTTGTTGATCAATTTTCTGGCAGCACTAGTGCAGGTCGAGCTTTCCGTCGAACCAAACACTATGTTGGCAGCGTCAATGGGGAGATCGACGCTTAGAGAGAAAGAGGAAATAGAATGGAGAGGGGAAGGAGATGGATGATACACCTGTTTTCTATGTTGGTTGAGATCTTCAAGGCAAAGAGAAAGAAGAAGCATCATGGGGGAGGGGGGGGGGGGTGATGTTGAAGGGGGAAAGTTTCTGATCTTTTCTTTTTTTTTATCAAGATATTTCCTAAGCTCTTTGGTTTGAACTGGTCATCCCATCTGAACTATTCGCGGAGGGGCTGAACCAATAAACTGAATTGCGCCTTTTGAAGTCATTAAATCATGTCCACACATCTAAATGGGATGGCTATACCTCTAGGATTATAGAGTGCATACACAGATGATATACTTCTCTCTCTCTCCTCTCTCTCTCTCCCCCCCTCTCTCTCTCTATATGTGTGTGTATACGTTGAAGAGTTTTCAAAGAAAGTTATAGTACGAAAATATTTAAATTTATTTTAACTTATCAAGTTATTTCATGCTAAGAAGAGGCATTGTATGTGTACATACAGAATGATCATGTGATAATCCAAAAGTACTATTGATAATCGACAAAGGGAACCATGAACAAAGAGGATAATGAATGATAAGGTTATAATTTGCACAAGAGTAACATATGAAGGCAAATTAAGGGGAGATAGATTTTATGACCGAAATTCTAAAATTCTATGATTCCTATGTTACTTCAATGCCAAAATACATGGGTACTATGAAATAATCATTAGCTTTAAAATATTGATCGATATAATTTGAGTTGTTGATATTCTATGATTCCCATGTTTTAACATATCATATTGTTTTAGGAAAAAAATCACCAAATATCCTTCAACTTTGACGTTTTTCCAACGCTATCTTCCAACTCTCTCTCCATCACGCAAGCAGTCGTCCGATGTGGCACCTCCACACAGACTGCCCTCCATGTCAGTAAATTATTAAAAAAATAAAATAAATACAAAATAATAAAATAAGATTAAAATAATAATAACAAATAAAAAGTCTTTCTTTCTCTCTCCGATCACTGACGTCCGCGCCGACAAGGAGAGGCGTCGACATCGAGGGAGGCCGGTAGAGGGGGTAGGGACGCTTGAGCGATGATAACCAAAGGGAGAAGAGGGGGCGGCCGCCCATCCCCTCTCCTCTTTGGTGAGGTCGCAGAGGGGGGCTTCCCCCCCTCCCCCCCCCCCCTCTCCCTCACCCACCTTTGCATGTTCCTTTTCATCGGCACGTGCGCGGGGAGGGTGCCTGCCCCCTTCCCTCTCTCTTCTTCGATGCCGAAGAGGAGAGGGGTGGGGTGGCCACCTCCTCCTTTTCTCCCTCCGGTCGTCGGCTCTCAGACGATTCCACCCCCTCCGTCGGCCACCCCTGATGTCGACACCTCCCCTTGTTGGCAAGGACATTAGTGATTGAAGAGAGAGGAGGGGTGACGCCCCCTCCTTTTTAATATTTTTATTATTATATTATTTAAATCTTATTTTATTATTTGTATTTAATTTATTTTAAAAATAATTTACTGACGTGAAAGACAATCTACGTCGGTGCCACGTCAGTTGTCTACATGGTAGAGAGACAACGTTGTCACGTCGATTGGGCAACTAGGGAACGAGCGATCAACGGTGAAAAGAGCATTTCGTAAAACGAGTTAAAAGATGGAAGAGAATCTGATTACAAAATAAAGCTGGAGGGTAAGATTGCGAAAATGATTAAAATTGGAGGATATTTCACGTAATTTACCCTATTATTTCGTGATAAGAAGAGGCATTATGAAAATTATTATCATCATTAAAGAAATGTGTATTTTCTCTAATATATAATATTCAAATCACAGAACTCAACATAGGACTATTTTGTGGCATTAGGTTAATTATATTATATGTTTTCTTCTCGTAATCACAACCTTTGTTAACAAGTTTAAAAAATTTAAGAAGTTACTATTAAACAATGAAAAAAAATGTTGATGATAAAATATTGATCAATTTGATATTTACATTATTGACATTCTAGATTATATAGAATAAATAATAATTAATTTGATGCCATATTGGCACCTAATTAATTTGTATTTTCACACTCATTATGTTAGAAAAATAAATGAGAAGTTGCAAAAAAAAATTTTCCTTCTATACTAATTTTAGAAAATGAAAGAAGGTACTTTCTCCTTCATATCTATTATTCTTCCTTGGATGATGATGCAAGTCCTTTCGAATGTCAAGATATTGTTCGAAAAATTGTGAATTTGTGGTAACCAAGCAGACTTATATTATTACAATATTTATATATTTTCTTCAATTACTATAAAATCAAATTTGATTAAATAAAATTTTGATATTTTTAATCTATTTTCACACGAGTAAAATAGATGGTGTGATATTTTTTTTATTGTTACACTATTTTCATAGTATTAAATTAGTAATATGATTTTATACATATGTTGTCAATCTGATTTTTTTAAAAAAAAAATTGGACAGGCTGAGTCCTGCAGTGGCCCGCCGGACTATGCCGCCGTCGGCGATAATCCCGCAGGCAGGGCAGTCGCGCCAGGCGTGGCAGATCCTGCCACCGAACAACAATCGACGTCGAAGCGCGATTGTCACGCTCGCAGATCGGGTGCCGCCGTCGCCGCCGGCGTGGGACGCCGGATTACGTCGCCACTGCTGCTCGAAGGTCGCGCAGGCGTGACCGCTGCTGCCGCCGTGCGATGGTCGCGCGGCCGACACTGCCGCCCCGCGATTGTCGCAGGTGGAGATCGGACGCTGATTTCGCTGTGCGAACTCCGAGACGAGCCCGTCGCTGCGCGACGGTCGCGTACGGCCGCATGCTGCCGCCAGCTACCATCACGCGCGTGCCAGGCCTTGTCGTCGTCGCCGCCAGTTGGTTCCACGAGCGACCTTATCGCCGACGGCTGAGTGCTGAGCAATCATCGTGCGGGGGTATAAGTCGCCGCTGCCGCGCTCGATCGTCGGGCGCCGCCAGGGAGGCTCAACAACCACAGTAATAGGCCGGCCGCTGCCGCCTAAGCGCGAACGTCGAAGGTCGGCAGCAGCCGCCGCCGCCGCCGCTTCGCGATCGTCGCACAAACAGGAGCACAATCGTCTGCGCAGCTCGATCGTCCACAACTGCGTCCATGCGATCGTGGCGCAAGCGAGATGTTCACCGTCGGCGCAAGACCGTCGAACGGAGCCCAGTGCGGATCGCGCGGTGGCCGTGGCCGCGGTCAAGGCGCCGCCGTCGTGGTGGTTGCAGGGGCAGTCGAACCGGTCATAGGGGAAGTTTTATTGCCCTACGCCGGTTCGGCTCGGCAAGCCGTTCGTCCTGACCGGACCTTGGTAATAAAAACATGATGGGCCTAATAGTAGGCCTCATTAAGTGGCCCGAAAAGTAGACCCATTTAAATGGGGACCATTGATTCATTTTTTTTTGCTGTTTGACCAGCATTTTGACCATTTTTTAGAACTTAAATAATAATTTGTAGAAAATATGAAATAACCATTACACATTGACAAATTAATGAATAATTTAAATTGTTTAAAATTGTTCATTTTAATTTTAGACATATTTATTAATAATTTTGAATAGTTCAAAATTTCTTAGTTAAATATTTTAAATTGAATAATAATTTGGAAAGTTCAAAATGTGGTTTAGCAGAATTATTTATAATTTTAATTGTTTAAAAATATTCATTTTTATTAGATAAATCTATTGATATTTTGAATAGTTCAAAGTTTAATTATTAAATTAAAAAATAATTTTGAATATTCAACATTTTAGAATTATTGATGATTTTAAATTATTTGAATTACTCATATTTATGTATATAAATATAAAAAATAAATATTGAATGGTTCAAATTTATTAAATAAATATGATATTTATATTTGGACAAAAGATAGTGATGTGCAATGAAATGTTGTGAAATTAAAGAAGAGCTTGCATGTTCTTATGTATTTATTTAATTTTATAAGTGTATAAGAAGTGTGTGTGCTTTATCATCCATGTAATTTGAATAAAAAATGCACATGGAGAAAGGAGAAAAAAGGATGACTTCCAGAAGTCAAAGTTAGATGTGATGTAAATTCTAAGTCCAAATATCAATATTTTTATTTTTATTATTTTACTTATGCTTTGTGTAATTATATATATATATGTATGCATGTGATGTGTAGCATAAAGTAAATATTTTTGTTATCACTGTAAATTAAATAATTTTCTGATAATTTTGAGTTGTGAAATGAATAGAATATGAATACTAAAAGAATATATTACCATCTTTAAGAATATATTAACATTTTCTACTGATCGTTATCATTTTTCATATTTGCAAAGTCATCCTTTTATTGAAAATTTATAAATTTGTTCTTTTAAAACATTTGATGTGAATATATCTTATGTGACTTTACTCATTATATTAAAGTTCGTTGTGTTGTATTAGATTGATGGATATATGGGATTATGAATATTGGAAACATATAGCTCATAATTATATATATATATATATATTAAATTTTTTTAAGCATTTGATGGTTGATTGCTTTTCTCATATTATTGAGAGTCAATATTTTGTATTGTATTAATTAATATAACTAAAAAGTCTTTATCAATATTGAATTTAAAGCAAGAGAAATTATGATTCTTGAATGTGGCCTTTTATTAATAGAAAATAATAAAATGTATAACATATATAGATATTTTCATCCATATTATTAGGGAATAGTACTTATATGGCACAATTTTAAATTTTCATAAAATAGTTAACATGACAATATGAGACGTCATATGTGACTTTGCTTATAACATAAAGGGTTCATGTGATTCAATTTTATGCTTGTAAGATTGATGGATGTGATTCAAATGATTTATATCCTTACATATTGTTAGGGTATGGGATACACATCGAAGATTAAATTATGATTGTGAATCCTAAATTGAAAAGAAAATATATCTCCTATCTTAGAGGTCATACTACTTAGCTACTAGGATGCGATAAATAGCTAAAACTAATCCTAATTCTTAATGAGAAAGAAAGTTGATGATTTATTAAGTAAAATTTGACATTCAAAGGATATATTAATATTTTTGTCATATGGGATATAAAATTAGGGGTTATTTCCTCTAACCACCCATAAACTATCGCGATTTTTCACATCTAATCTCAAACTACGAACTTCATTTTTTGGGTACTTAAACTATCGCGATTTTTCCAATTTGATCATTCTGTCCAATTTCATCGACTTCTCTGTTATTTTTTCACATTTGTGAAAATTCCATTATACCCTTGCTTTGAATTGAATTTCATTTTTACATAAAATAATATATAATAATGGATATACAAATAATTTTTTTAAAAAGAAAAAACACGCCACGTGTGTGTGGGGGGGGAGGGGGGTGGGGGTGTCGCCGCTTCGTCGACATCGACCCCCAGCGTCGACATCGAGGGAAGGGGGGGTCGCCGCCCCCTGCGTCTACGTCGACGAAGAGGGGGCGGTGATCCCCCCTCTTTCCCGGCGTAGGGAAAGAGAAAGGGGGGGGCGTCGCCGCCCCCCTATATCATTGTCGTCGTAGAGGGGGGCGACGACCCCCCCACGTGGCGTGTTTTATTTTTTTTTAATTTTTTATATTCATTATTATATATTATTTTATGTAAAAATGGAATTCAATTCAGAGCAGGGGTATAATGAACTTTTCATAAATGCAAAAAATAAAAAATAATGGAGAATTCGACGGAATTGGACGAAATGATCAAATTGAAAAAAGCACGATAATTTAGGTATCCAAAAAATAAAGTTCATAATTTGAGGTTAGATGTGAAAAATCGCGATAGTTTAGGGGTGGTTAGAGGAAATAACCCAAAAATTAATGTGACATTATTTTTATTTACATTAAGATGTTCAATTTTTAAAAGTTTTCACCATAGACTGAAGTATTAAAGTTATTTTTGTGGAATACCAATATTAATTGGATGACAACCACAAGTTAAATATCAATTCACTAAAATAGTTGTAATAATATATCTCTTTGTTTCATGAATTTAATGATCCTTATCCATAACAAGATATTATTTGACATGAATTCAATTATTTGAATTATAAAATTAATGTGTGATCATTTATAAGAGATGTTAGACCTTTTTGAAAGCATATTGAAAATGTAGGAGATGCAAATTCATTATGAAAAATGAAAATGATCAATTTTTTCAGACTATTTTTCCAGAGCTTTACTTTTATGCAGTATTCTTTTAATAATTAGATAATAAATTAAATTAATTATATACATCAATTTTACAATTAATTATAAAATATAGCATCAAACTTTTAAATATGCTCTTAATGTGATTGAAGAACATTAAATTACAAAAAAATATTGTACTATAAAAAAATAGTATAACTATTTAAATTATCAACAATAGCATTCGGCAAATGTTATCAATATAAATCATAATTAAATTAGTTGGGAAAAAATACTATAGTTGAGGATTAGTACCTTCATAAACGAAAAAGAAATAGAAAAGGGTAATGGTTAACACTTAAGAGAAGAGGAGTCAAAGATACTGAGTTATTCATACGTGATTTAAAGAAATAGTGAAAATGTGATTGAACGATATTATTTTGTAAGGAAATATAAAAAACATTTGAAATTTTCATTGAATGAATATTTTCATGAAAATTATTTCACCTAATTGGTATTTGAGGTGAGACGATAATTAAAATTATATGAAAAACTAAAATTATCGATAATTTATTATATGCAAATATGCTATTGTGGCCCTTAAAATTTTAAATAAAATGTTCCGGAAAACTTCCCACCGAATTGCTCCTCTAGAATAGTACATTACAAAGTTTTTGGAGCTTTTCTTTTGAAAAAAATATGTTAAGAAAAAAAATATAATGTCAGTTTAAAGGTGTCGAAAATGTCGACAGCTTATTTAATTTAAGAGAGTTTTAGAGTATTTTCAATTTATTTATTCTGGTTTCCTCTGGATTTTTTTATTAACCTACTCCGACTATTCCAAGAGCCTGATTCGAAACTTTGATTAAAGTTTGGAACTTTAGATACATATAGTGGCTGCCGTTTTGCTTTATTAATCTTGTACTGCTGATCCCTGAAATTTTCTGTAGCTATTGCTTTTAGCTTTTTATTTGTTATTTCCACTTTACTTTTCCTAAAACAAATGCACTTTCATATTCTTTTCATATGAACAACGATTACAAGAATAGGAACTGGTCAAAGAGTCAAAATTCTCACAAGGTTTGATCAGCGTTTCTTAGCTTTGCTGCTTTGCTGACACATAATTCAGTCTACCAGGATATTACCAGGTACTTTCTCTCACATGTTTCACGTATTAGACTCTGAAAGTACATTCCTAAGAAGAAAAAAAAGGCTTGCATGTATTCGTTTCTTTCCTAAAAATGTCATCTTTAGCTACTAATCCTATTCCAAATGATAAGGAATTAAGTTTATCCTCTGGTATATGCATTTCCTGTCCATGAGGAGAAAGAAAGAGAACCTTCAAAGGTGGAACACCAAGGAAGGAGGAAGGAAAATGCAGCTCCTTAACTGACCCTTAGCTGAATCAATGGTCACATGAAACAAATCACACCGTCAAAGTCGGATCAAAATCTTCCAAGGGGTGATCCAAATTTCGATTCTGTTCAGTAAATCAATCTTTATGAATTCTGTCTGGAGCAGGATAAAGTATGGTTTGATACTACCGCAGCATGCAGGCATCAGAATTATGTTATCAGGGCATCCAGACGCAGGTTCTTCAAAGTGCTCAACTGAAACCGCAAACGAGCCTGACAGATGCAAAGGAGGGGCATGTGGCCACATTTTGGTGCTAGGGAGAGCATTAGGAACCTCAAGTACTGTTGGCACGTAAACAAATTCTTCAGTTTTTGCATGCAGTTTACAGCATATTCTCAGCTATATGTGGTAGCTGCAGTCTGAGAGATGAGGATAAGCTAGAGAGAGAGAAGGTATCAATTACTGATTAGGATCTCTGCTTTAATTGATGTCATGGGTTCCTTTTGTTCAAGATGCGCAATTATAGGAATCAATATCAGTTCAAGAATCATATACTGTGGTACTAATTATCTTCCTGCTTTCCTTGTGAGAGGACATCATTTTGACGCATAAATTTGTCCAGAAAAGGGCGAAAAAAGGAAGAGTTTTCTTGCTTAAAGAAGGCACAGCTGCAGCTTAGAAAACCGACAAAGCTGTTCAATCAGTCGATACACCTGATGTAATTATTTTTTTCTCTAAGCAAACAGACAAAAAAGTTCAATCAGTCGATACACCTGATGTAATTGTTCGAATAATTAAACGATGTTGCGGAAGCTAAATCTGCATGCAAAATGCTGAGCATGCCTCAGTGGTGCAATTTCTTTTTTCATGCAGCAGAAGCATGTTACTATTTGGAGATGCAGTGTGCTTTCTCATTTTGAAATCACTGATCTGGAATTCCAACTTATAAGAAGGCATATTCCGATTTTCACCAGTGAAAGAACTATTCTTAGTGTACACCAAAAGGCTGAACCACAAATGTTCAATTATTAGATCCTCTTAGTTTTAGATGTCAATTCCACAAGCTTCTGATCATGCAATATATTTGAAGAACTTTTCACAGAAGTTGACAAATTGTAGTCTTGTAATCTGCACACTGGCGACCTACGGAGACTACAATTAGCAGGTTTGAATCACACGGATATCCTTCCTAGTTAAAATTGTAAAATGTGTGCATTATTGCAGAATCAAGGAACTAGTCACATCCCAACAAATGATCGACGCACACAATAGAAGTAGAAGCCATCAGTTCTGATGTTACATGCTCAGTATTACTACTCTACTAGAGAGACTAGGGCATTGCAGAGTGCAAATCCTAAGAAGGAACTTTGCACAGAAAAACAAGAGGGGCCTTAGTTATTGGAACCGTAGTGAGAAGATTGGAGGGAGTAGTAGTGGCAAGGAAATGAAGTCCAACTCGGAGAAGCATTTGGAATGTTGTGAGTGCCCGAAGCCGATGGGACAATTTTCATGATCAGATCGGGTTCTCTTGTTGGTGCTCAGAATATATGCCAATATCTCACACTGACCTTCCTGAAAGAGTGACCTAAAAGCCTCAGTAATATATATAAATATATATATATATATATATATATATATATATATATATCTTGTTGGCTGACCATAAGGTGCGTCTCAAAAGCTATGCACCCAAGAAATCTTTCAACATGGCAAACACATATGCATGCAAGGTCTTCTAGTTGTTAGCAGCCAGACTATAATTGTCCCCCAGTGCTAAATTCCACAACAAAATCAGGGCAGAAGGAACCATGATCTGCTACTGATGGCACTGCATGAACAAGATCTCCCTCCCTCTGGTCCACCAACAAATTAATGCTCACTTCTAGAGCTTGTCTGAGTTCAAGGCATCCTGCACATGTTTCGGACAAACAAAAAGCCTGTGCCTGCTCGAATGCATCATCGAGACCAGGGCTAAGCTAGCATTGTGCCTAAGCCCACAGCTCATGTGCCTGAACAAAGAATTTGATCAAGGACATCAACTTATCAAACTTGGTAGTACTGAAGGCAGAAGGCATATATCAAGATGCATGAACCAACTTGATGCCTTGCAGTGATGCAATATGTATTGGACTCTTGCAGGAAAGAAAAAAGATGCATGAACTAACAAGCCATTGGTCCACCCATATTTGTCGAACCACAGCGTGGGCATAAGACGTGGTCAATCATTTATGCCACTGGAAATGAGAGCATATTGAAGTGAAAGGTAAGACAAATAATGATGTGAACTTGGGCGAAAATAAAAGAGGTAGATTGCGGGAACGTAGTGCAGTTGATGCAGTTGGCCACGTTGTCTGAGTTCGCAATGTTAACATTGTTGGACTTTCGCAGTTGTATCAATTGATAGTACTACCAACTTCTGCATACTGGAAAGAAAGAAAAAAAGTAGATATCTTCAAGATCCTTTCAGATAAAAAAGTTGCTCTGCAGCTAAAACTAGAACAGCTTTATCATATATGTAATTTATCTCTTCCTTTTTCTATATTTTTTATTGCTTTTGAAAGTTATGATGATGCAATGTATAAGGGTATACAACTTTTGGAGAAGATGGAAAAAAATATACAATATTAACTGACAAGGAGACAGGAAATATATATAGGACAGCACTAAGTTGCACTCTTGTTCTTTTCGTTGATGGAGGCACAAAAATCTTGTGTTCCTGGAGATGGAGTTTTCATGTTGCATGACTAGATTTGCCAAGCACCCAAGTCAGCTAATCATAATGCATGTCAACTTTTGCCTTTTTTGCCCATTGACAGCTATATTTAACCCAAAGCCTGCAATAGAAAAATTCCTCATGTACCCATCTCATTAGATTATTGACTTGAGTATAAAGTCAAAACTGTTCCAATTTTATTTTTTCTCTTTCTTCATAGATTTATGTATGTAGCATTTACAGATTTTAACAGTTAGTTGGAACGTCAATGTATACAAAATTTTAAATTAAGAGACAAGGTGTTACAGAAATTATATGTAAGTATTCACGTATATATTTATAAGTAATACATACATATATTTGGTTATTTATGTAAGAAGCTTTAAAGATGCTATAGAGAACGCTAGTCAAGTTGATGGTCCACTATCTGAATAGCAGAATTGGCTATAAAGTTTCCACTTACAAATTTGAATAATGCATATATAGTTGAAGATACATAAGAGTAGCTTAGTTTGATTAGATCACCCGTTCTTTACTTTAGTCTCTGAAAATGATAAGAAGAGACTGTTTAAGTTAGTGCATGGTGGATCCTACCAAAGTGGCACATTATTCTTTTCTTCCCTTGTTTTCCTTCTTGAATTTTCACATTGATGCCCTGCCCCTTATGTCCTCTAGAATTCTTTTTGAGTTATTCTACTTTTACTAGAATTAAATCATGCTAACCAAAATTAGAAGACATATAAAAGTAGAACGCTTTCTACAGATTGACAGTTTTACTGTAATCTATTTCAGTATTTCTTTTTCATCCATCCAAAACAGAAAACTGTATGACTGACATGAGAATTAAAGAAGGTGTGTTACAGACCTCTGTTTAATCAGAGCAGTGCAGCGTCTGGTTTAGTGTTCCAGTAAAGATCCCTACAGCTATTTCAAGAATAATGCATGTGGTTCGTGCTGGTATTCATGCATGTTATAGCCAATAACTTATTTGTATCTATGCTGTGTGCTGCCTCACTTGCTCCTTGCAAATTTTCCATCCAAAATTGGAATGTTTCAGACATACTTGCAACAAAGTATCAGATTTTGTGCTCTTTGTGTTTATCTGATCAGCTTTTGTGGTCCATGATTGTTAACTATTAATTTGTATATTGTATATACATGTGACGAATACTACAAATTGATTTCTGGAAAGCAGGTTGCTCCTTGAAGCAGACATATTTTTTTCTCTTCCACCAACGCGGCTTCTTCATATATTCTTCTTTCAGATTTCAGAGTGGAGCGTTAACTACCACTGAAAGATGATCTGATCAGGAAAAGTATGAATTTAGTTCGTAATTGCATATCCTAAACAGAAGCCTCAGCAAAAGACTTGGATCCAGATCAATGTCAATTACAACACACTTATCATCATTCTGTTTTAGAACTTTTTTTCAATGGAACAAATTTGACTTTCAGAATTCTTGCAAAAGGAAATTTAAGCACCAGACATCAATCCTTCTATACAAGAGCATGCTGCGGGCATCTCCATTTGGCCTTTATGGAGATTGCAGTAGTCGTATTGGCCAACCACCATTGCTCCTTTCTGAAACCATCATCTTTTTGTCTCAGTCAGATGATAAACTATTAACAAGGTTAATTACACGAAAAAGGTGCATTAGAGTCTTCTTGCTATTGATGCAATTACTGATAGATTAAAGTGCGTCTTATCTACATGTTGGTGCATGATTCATCAGGCTTCTCTCAGCAGCAAAACTTAGCTGCAAAGCAATTTATTGCAATCTCAATAATGAAGCTGAGCCTTATACTCTGGTGGCTCTTTTGCCTGCATCCTCTTTATATTTCACGTAGCTACATGCTTAAAATGTTAACACATAAAATCTATGCGTTTAAGATTTTCTTTTTCAATGCAAAAACACGAGAAGTAGCCATGCATGCATGAGTGACTTCTAGCTCATCTCATGCACATTTCACCAGAGTAAATGGTTGCTCTGAGATACTACTTGGCAAGTTCCATGTGAAGCATGAAACCAATATGGTAAGTTTTTGCATCAGTTTCTCTGCTGAATATTATCTCATACCTGCTTTTTTTCAGTTGGAATCACTCAGGAGTTCAGCATTTCGTGAGTGTGTGTGTGTGTGTGAGAGAGAGAGAGAGAGAGAATCTTGGGAGATCACTGAGCATATGCCAATATTCTTTGCGCTCGAGTTACTGGTTAAACTGCCCAACTATTATTGTCGCGAGCAAAATTATGTTGATTTGATTGTATGAGAGAGAGAGAATGTGTGTGTGCCTTTAGCCGGTCACGAAAATGTGAGAGCAGTTCAAAATGGTCATGGAAAGCGCACCAAGAAAGAGCGTTAGATTGGAGGAGTCGCAAAAGAGGAAAGACAAATAACTTACGAGGGGCAGGAGGCAAAGCAAAGGTGCAGTGCAGGTAGCTCCTGGCACCAGAGAGCAGAACAAGGCAAAGCAGAGAGCACAAACCCAATTTGAAGTGACACCCAAGCACCGAAACCTGTGAGGGACCCGCGCCCTAGGAGCCCTTCTTGTGGGACCTTTGCATTTCTGAAATCTTTCCTTCGTGCAGTCGATCCATCTCTCTCTCTCCTCTTCTCTTCTTCTTCTCTTCCTTCCTCTTCCCGGGAATCCCTGCCACCTTCCCTCAAGTGGAGGAAGGTGCTCAGTATATTAAGCTGAGCCTTATACTCAGGATATCTTGGAATGTGCTGTCCGCCAACACGTGCAGATGAGGATTCCCAGTCCCTCTCTGGAAGATATATATAGCCTTCATTGGCGCTCTCCTCAAGCACCCACCGAGGAGCAACTCCGAGCTCGCAACGAAAGCAACAGAGCGGCAGCGGACGCGGAGATGGTGAAGTTCTCGAAGCAGTTCGAGGGGCAGATCATTCCGGAATGGAAGGAAGCCTTCGTGGATTACTGGCAGCTCAAAAAGGACCTTAAGAGAATGCAGGTCCTCGACGGCCACGGCCAAGGCTCCTCGAGCGCCGCGGCGCAGGGACCTCTGGCCCGGAGGCTGCTCTCCCCTCTCAAGAATCTCCCTCTCTTTGGCTCCTTTGGGCGCAAGGATCATGGCGTCATTCAGGCATTCCCTGCCACCCTAACGTTTCTGATCATGTAGTGCGTGCGTGCATGCTTCTGCACCATGCATGCGCTGCGAAACACTTCTTCGCCCTTCTCTCTCCTATGTTTGGCCATGAACTAAATGGTGACGCCTCTGCATGGTGTTGATGCAGGTGCACAAGAAGCTGACGAGCTCGACCAGCAGGGGAGTCCTGTACGAGACCGAGTTGCTGGAGCAGTTCGCGGACAGCGACGCGGCCAAGGAGTTCTTTGCGCGGCTGGACCTTCAGCTCAACAAGGTGAACCAGTTCTATAAGGGGAAGGAGAAGGAGTTCACGGACAGAGGGGAGACCCTGAAGAAGCAGATGGACATCCTTCTCGAGCTCAAGGCAGCGCTCAAGAAGCAAGGCAGGATCTCCTCCAGCAACGGCTCAAAGGAAGACCCTTCCATATCCTGCTCAATCACATGTGGTGCGTGCGCCAGTTCTCCTTCTGATGCAATGGCTGTCGTTTCTTCCTCTTATAACACATTCAAACTCGTGTTGATGACAGAAGAAGACTCAAATAGGGGAGCTACCGAGCAAGAGGTCCTGGACCTGCCCGAAGAGAGCAACCAAACAGCTGATCAGTTCGAGAGGAGTGACTTCTACTTGAGCGAGTCTCCTCAAAGGCCGCCTGATGATTCCGGGAAGTCGGCAAAAGACCGACAGCCGGAGGAAGAGTTCAAACTGAGGAGCCTATCAGGCAGAGTGTTCAGTTTTCAGGGAAAGAACCTGAAGATGAACATACCCTTGACAACGCCTTCCCGGACCATCTCCGCGCTGACATACATGCTGTTTGATGACTTGGGCAGTCAGTCCAGGAAGTTAGGACCACAGGGCGGCAAGCTCAGCATCAACAAGGCCAAGCTGCACCGCGCGGAAAAGATGATCAGAGGAGCCTTTGTGGAGCTCTTCAAAGGCTTAGGATACCTCAGTACTTACAGGTGCAATTGCTTATACTCAGTTCTCCTGTGTACAAACATCTCCACTTTTTAGCGCTTGAACATTTGATTGTACTCATATTTACGTTCACTTCTCCCTGTTTACAGAAATCTGAACATGTTGGCCTTTGCCAAGATCTTGAAGAAGTTTGAGAAGGTACTTTTTTCATGCTTAATTATCATATTTTTCGTACATAAGGTTTCTTCTGTGTGCATGACCTTAAACAGACCACTTAGGACTCACAGAATGAATTCAATGTGCCTTAGGTGACAGGGAAGCAAGTCCTTTCCACATACCTCAAAGTTGTCGAGAGCTCCTATTTCAACAGCTCGGACAAGGCACTGCTCTCCCTCCCAACCTTCCTTTTAAGTTTCCTCCATAAGTGATGAGCAAAGTCTGACCCCTGAATACATAGCCTTGCTTTCAGTGCTTGTGAACTAAGTAGTCCATTATGACAACAGGCAATGAAGTTGATGGATGAAGTGGAAGAGCTCTTTGTTAAGCACTTTGCTGAAAACGATAAGACGAAGGCAATGAAGTATCTCAAGCCCAAGCAGCGGAAAGAATCACATGCTGTCACCTTCTTTATTGGTAATTAAGATGAAGCAGTTTAAATATTTATTGTCTCATTCATTGATCTACGGAAAACTTCTATTGTGTAATGATACATTTCTGTATCAGGTCTTTTTGCCGGTTGCTTTATCGCTCTCTTTACCGGATATTGTATCATGGCACACCTAGCCGGGATGTATACTGGACAGTCTGATACTGTGTACATGGAAACAGTCTACCCTGTGCTAAGGTTAGTGTCAGAATCTGTTTTCAGACATTTTTCAGTATTCACTGGATCATGTAATCAAATTGCACTAACATTGAGCAATGAATTTATTGCAGCATGTTTAGTCTGATGTTTCTGCATCTGTTCCTCTACGGATGTAACATATTTATGTGGAGAAAGACGCGCATAAACTACATCTTCATATTCGAATTTGCTCCAACCAAAGAGCTAAAATACAGGGATGTGTTCCTTATTTGTACCACCTCCATGACTGTGGTGGTGGGCGTTATGTTTGCCCACTTGACCCTCATTGCAAAAGGGTATTCTTCTACGCAAGTGCAAGCAATTCCAGGCATTTTATTCCTGGTAAAAACCTGATGTCTCCATGTTCAATTTGGTCCTCAACTTACTGTTTTTGGATCCTTATTAATGTGCTTCCACGTCTTCTCTTGTTGATGGGATATATGGGTACAGTGGCTTATATCCATCAATCAAGCAATAAGAAAACATGCATTAGATGCTAGAATATTTTGATTTGATGGATTAACAAAGACATAATATTCTTGCCACCATGCAAGGAGAAAATGTCATAATTTAACAAGATCCCTCGTGTTCGTGTGCGCAGATGTTCTTGGTGGTGCTCGTGTGCCCGTTCAACATTATCTATCGATCAAGTAGGTACCACTTTCTGAAAGTCATCAGAAATATCATCCTGTCCCCTTTGTACAAGGTAAACTACAAAGATTTTACTAGATTCGGCAAAAGATTCTGAGTCGGACAATCTTTCTGATATATAGTTCATTAATCAAATTTACCTACTTTCAGGTGATCATGGTAGACTTCTTCATGGCAGATCAACTGTGCAGTCAGGTACTCGAGTCACTACATATATTACTCTTGCCCCAAGTGCATTAAAACACCCTAATCTGAAATTGGCATTAAAACAGGTACCAATGCTCAGAAACCTGGAATACGTGGCTTGCTACTACATAACCGGCAGCTACAAGACGCAGGACTACGGATTCTGCAACAGCACCAAAAACTACAGAGACCTGGCTTATGCTGTGTCCTTCCTCCCGTACTACTGGAGGGCCATGCAGTGTGCCAGGAGGTGGTTCGACGAAGGGGAGACGAGCCACCTCATCAACCTGGGCAAGTACGTCTCCGCCATGCTCACGGCCGGCGCAAAGGTGGCCTACGAGAAGGAGAGGTCCGCCGGCTGGCTCGCGCTCGTCGTCATCGTGTCGAGCGCCGCCACCGTCTACCAGCTCTACTGGGACTTCGTCAAGGACTGGGGTCTGCTGCAGCGCAACTCGAAGAACCCATGGCTCAGGAATGAGTTGATGCTCCGCAAGAAATTTATCTACTTCTTGTCCATGGTAAATATGTATTGTGCACGATCTTGTCACCGTGCAGCTGGAACGTAGATGCTAAGACTTGGTTGCAAAAATTTGCAGGGTGTGAACTTTGTTCTGCGGCTTGCATGGCTGCAAACGGTGCTGCACTACAATTTCGCAGGCCTGGATTACAGGGTTACTTCATTCTTCTTGGCAGCTCTGGAAGTGATCAGGCGAGGGCTATGGAACTTTTACAGGTAACTAAAAACTTGCAGAGTTTCTTGAACTATGGAAAACATCTACTTATAGTTGGTCTCAAAATTGTGTTGCATTTGTTTCAGGTTGGAGAACGAGCATCTCAATAATGCTGGAAAGTTCAGGGCCGTGAAGACTGTTCCACTGCCTTTTCATGAAGTGGATCAGGATTAAGCAGCCGAACAAACCAATAAATTTGTATTAGTATCATCAAGCACTGGAGAGAGAGAGAGAGAGAGAGAGAGAGAGAGCAAAGAAGTATATGCATCTGATGCAGCACCATAACTTGTTAACGCACTCGTATTTGGGCCGTGTTTTATGGAAGTATACAGAACACTTGTATACAGTGATTCGTTTCTTGATGCTGTAAATGAAAGCAAGCATCGTTTCCATATGTCCAGGGGTTTATTTTCCCTTGATTATGTAAGCTAATTGATCTATCTATTTTTTTTTTCGTCCGAATTGATTTCGTGTGCATCACCAGAATCAGATGTCAACTGCGGGGCTCATAAGTTTCTGATAATATAAGATGCTCTTAGTAGTGTCACTCCTCTTATAATTATTTAATACTTAATGCCACTTCATACTTCCTATTTTATCCTCATCTTACTTTAATTAATCTTCTCTCACCTTCCTTAAATTTTAGTTGCCACTTTTCATCCACCTTTTTTAATTAATTGATCTTTTTATTTTTTTTTTTCTTTTCTCTACTATCCCTCCCTTCCAGAGATTAGTGTTGCTATTTTTTTATGACAGAAAGATAATATGAAATATGAGACATACATGTAAATTTAATTAATATGAAAAATTACAATTGCATTAAATATATAGAAAAATAGAAAAATGAAATAAAACTAGTAAAAACGGAAATGAATTACTAAGCCTTTTTTAAACAATTGCATATTCTAATAATTTACTATGTCTTTGTGCCTTTTTTTTAAAAAAATTGACATAATTTTCTTTATACATTTTGAAATTAAATGTATATTTAATATTACAATAATTTAATACAATACCCTTTTATGTATTTTCTATCTTATGTTTTGTCTCATTGAATTCCACCCAAATTCTTAAATACAATAATATTGCATAATTAATATAAATGGAATACATATTAATTTAATGTAATATTGTAACATACATATAGATTAGTTTTGGAAAATATAAGATAAACAAAAAAAATTGGAAAAATGACACAAAGAAAATATTAAATAATCAGAATATACAATTATTTCTATATAATTCCTTTCTATTTTGTTTGTAGTACTTTATTTTCAGTTCCACTATTTTTTATTTCAATTTTATTTCATAGTTTTTTTCTAATACTTTACGTATTTGATGCAATTTAGTTTTGCATATTAATTAAATTTATATGTATGTATCATATCCCATATTATTTAAGTATTATATTTTTATAATAAAAAATAAAAGCACTAATGAAAAAAGCGAGAGAGTGGAGAAAGGAAAGGTAACTAGAATATTAATTAATTTAAACAAAATTGGTGAAAAATGAGAAATCAAACGACATGGACGGAAGAAATGAGATAAGAGAGTAAAGTGAGAAATGTGAAATGATTTGACAATTCAAATCCTGGTTCAAGTGAAACGCGGTCAGACAAATCGTGGATCGGAATTGGATCGATTTTGGTGTATTGATTTTACCTTTTTTGTGGAACCAGAGAGTTGTAGTCAAGGAACCAGAGAGGATTTGGAGGGGGCCTTGCCCACCCACTGCACCCCCACCTCCTCACAAAAAAAAATTCTAATCTTATATATATTTATATAGAAATAGTATAAAAAAATAAAATATAATGTATATAGGTATATTGACCGTCCCTTAATTTCACGGCCGGCTCCGTTACTGACTGTAGCAAATGTCCATTTTTTTTCATGACGTGACTTTTTTATTTGTTTTTTTCTTTTTTCTGTTCTTTTCTTATTTTCTCTCACTCACACCTTACCCTTATAAATAATTTATTTATTATATATAAAATATTTATAATAAAGGATTAATATAATATTATTTTTATTTTATTATTTATTAAAAATTAATATTTCGTTAATTATAATTAATTTTTAAAATGATTTTTTGTTTGAATACTATATTTTTTAACAAAAATTTTTCCATCAAAATTTATAATTTTATTTTTATAATAATTAAATTATATTTTATAATTATAATAATTATTTTTAATTCAAAATTTATTAAAAAATTATCCATCACATCAACTCCTTAATTCTTTATCATTACGTTCCACTCCATCCAAATATACTTCGAACTAATCTCTCAATTCAACTATTTAGGAGGAACTACGATTACATTTCCAAACGCAACCCATGTTAGAGGAGTGACATTAACTACATCCTATAAAAAACTATGAAATATGTTAAGAGTAGAAAGAATTGGAGGGAGCAAGAAAAACACTACCAAACCAGACAAAAACTTACAGTCTTTGGCACAAAAAAATAAATAAAAATAAAAAGAATATTTTTTCTTAAGAGAAGAACAAAAGTGTACATATTCTAGGGAGTGGCGACCCTCCTCCTCTCTCTTTCCCTGCGTCGTTGGGGAGGAAGTGAGGGTGCACGAGGTCCTCCTCGTACACGATGAGGACAGCGCGGCACAGGCTCGAAGTCCTCCGGCGTGGCGGGCGGCCATGACTCACTGTCGTAGTTGCCATCATAGGTGAGGCACTTCCACGCCCACCGGGAGCAGCCCAGGCAGAGCACGCACTCTAGCCCGCATGACAACAACATGTCCGACGCCGCCTCTACCTCCCCGCGGCGTGCGCAAGGACCCTTTCGCTCTTTCCTTGCGCACTCCGGAAAGAGGGGGGATGGGGGTCGTCGATGATGCGCAGGGAAATCCCTCCACCCCATCTTTCCCTGCGCCGACGGTGCACAGGGAAAGAACAAAGTGGTGTGCGGGGTGGGGGCTCCCTGCGCTTAAGGCAGAGGTATAGTGGACTTTTCACAAATGAAATCACAGATAACCGAGAAGTCGACGGAATTGGACGGAATAATCAAATTGGAAAAGATAGTTTACGGACACAAAAAATGAAGTTCTTAGTTTGATGTTAAATTTGAAAACCGTGAGAGTTTAAGTGTGATTTGAGGAAATAATCCTAATCACAATCATGAATTAATATTTCTAATATTATCTAATTATAACATATTTTTGTGTAAAATTTAATAAATATGAAATAATTAATTATATATAATTATTAATGTCAAATAATTACTTTTTTTAGAACAAAATATTATTCTTCTCAACTAGAACATTTCATAGTGATTTCGTCGATTTTGAAGCGATTTTGTAATTTAAATTTATTGATCAGATCGTTTGACTGCAAAATTAAGAATAAGAGATTTGTTCTTATCTTATTCGTGTATCAAACAGTGTCACACAATGAGGAGCCGATCAAATTTTAAGATGATGTTTTAATACATTGATCTGCTTAAATTAGGATCCTGCTACATTTTAATTTATAATTACTTTATTTATTTTATTATTTCAAATTTCTGTTCACATAATTTTTCCATTAGACTTTGAAACTCCTCTTCGATATCTTTCAAAGTTTAAAGTTAAATTTTACAATTTACTCATAAATTAAATATATTGAATTTAATTATTTAAAAAATATTATTGTATAAAGTAGGGGTTAAAAAATCATTAAAGGGTGATTTTCTCATTTTAAAAGTGATTGTAGTTCTTTCTTAAATCAATCAGAATGATTTTTTTAGAGAACAGAAATTGACTTGACCCGAATATATAACTTCCCTCTTCGAAAAATCAGTACCATCTGATCATAGAAGATGACCATTTTACGAAATGAAAAAAAGATTACAGGGTCAATTGCTCCTGCCTCTCTTCACTATTTTACAATTTTCATATCCAAGAAATAATATTTACATAAAATATAATATATTTTCAATTCAAGCATGAGAGATAAAGCGATCAATAGGAGGAGGTCAACCATGTCCGCTTAGATCAAGTTGGAAGAACTGAGAAGAAATGAGCTTATGTTTGGAGAGGGCAACGGCTACTTTTTCTCGCATTCGGGTTGCCCTTATAATTCAGAGTTTAATGTTTGGAGTCAATAATCAAGATAATATCATTTATTTGGTCCAATTCCAAATTAATTAATAGATTTAACAGACGTCCATCCCATTTGAAAAGGGTGGACGATCCCCCCTAGTTTATTTATCGGTGGCCCACGTAAATAGCGCGGTTCGAAGGCCAGTTCAAGTGTTCAACATTTGAAGATGTTATTCAGAGTTCGATTTAGGTGGATGTGTGACTCCTACAAGACTGCGCTGGTGTTGCTCTTTCTGCGACTGAGAGAGGGATGTCGATGCCGAGAGAGGTAACAATGATTGGTGATTGAGAGGGGGATGTCGATGGCGAGAGAGGCGACGGCGATCGACTACTGAGCGAGGTTCGCCAAACGTCTATGGACGGATATGACAAGAGCTGGGCGGCGTGAGCAGAGAAGAGGCGACTCAAGCATACGAACGGGCGGCAAGATCGGGCGGAGTCGGCTGATTGAGTTCCGAGCAAGCGTCGACGATAGTGGCAAGGGTCGAATGGAAATGTGCAGTTCATCCCCAAAACCCCTTCGACATTCGTCTTCGCCTTCGTCGTTCTCCGTCCACTTTGAATGTGACCGTCCTCACATGGATCCTCGTTGCCGCATTCGAATGCGTCGGTCGATGACGTCCTCATGTCAACCCTCGCATCCCCCTTTGAGTCGCTGCTCGATGCCCCGATTTTTTTGTTTCGTCCCATGCGAACCTTGCATGAACAACGCTTGAACCGAACGATTTTCGATCTAGGTGGGACACCATTAATCCCTTTGTTAATAAGTTTGAACACTGGAATTCCGCAAAGAATGTATAAAAAACTATAAGGGGATGCTTATTTGTGGAACCGGAACGGAACCACACCTTTTTTCCGTCCGGTTCCGCCAAACACCCTCCCGAAAATTGAGTTTCGAGGCGGGAACGAAATTGGTGAAATCAAGTTCATGTGATCTGGTTCCACCCATTCTGATTTCATCTTTTTTTTGGAACCTGGAGTTGTTCCTTTTATTTTATTTGACACGATAGATTACTTTTTTAAATTTCATTTTTTTCTTTTTCTTTTCTCTCATACCATATCTTTCATAAAATAAATTATTTAATAAAATAAAATAATTTTAATAAAGGAATAATATAATATAATTTATTACTTATTATTTTATTAAACTTTTTTAATATTTCATTAAATATAAATATTTTTAAAATGATTTTTATTATTAAATAATATATTTTTAATTAGTTTTCTCGCAAAATTTATTTATTTTATAATTTTATTTTAATTAATAATAAAATGATACTTTATAATTATAATAATTATTTTAATTTAAAATCCATAAAAAATCATTTATTACATCAACATTTTCCTATCATATCAATTCTTTAATTTCTCATCATTACGTTCCACTCCATTCAAATACATCTCGAATTAATATATCAATTCAACTATACACTAAGAACTTACGAGGAACCACGATTCTATTTCCAAACACAACCTAAATGTCATATCTTTATTTTTAATATATTTTACTTTTATAAAAAAAAAAGAATGATCATTTTACTTCCTTCAAAATAACGAAGCTTTCTACTTTACCCCAATCCTAGATTTTCTATTATCTTTTTTCTATCAAATAATAATTTTACTCTTTATAAATATTTGGGAAAAAAAGATCTAATAGTTTGTCTTTAAAAATTAGATTAAATAATATTATCTTACTTTTCTTTATTTTCAAATGACGACGAAGGGCAGAAATGTGTTACGTAAGTGAAAAAAGAGCTGACAAAAAGAAAATATGACAATGGAACAAGTGGAGAACTTTTAATTTCTGGGAAGATAAATAATTATTTAATTAATGAATTGTTTGAAGCGAAAAATACAATTCGAAAGAATTAACGGAAAATAACTCTTTAGGTTAAGTTTGGTTTTCAATTTTGTACTTTAGCGAGAGCCCACCAACTTTGTAAAATTGTGCAATCACTTTGTTTTCGCTTACTCAATTGACATGATAACATGACAAATTACTCATTTAATTAATCGTTTCCTCTCCAAGTCAAAATTATATATATATATATATATATATTATACAGGATGACTACGGCCCTCCTTTCGGAACGACTTGAATTTTTTATCTTTTCTGTACTTTTCAATTTCCATTTAATTTTTTTTTGCATTTTGCTGTGAGAGAAAATACTGACGTAATTAGTTCTATCAATATTTTAACTAATTAATAGATAATAGTAGGTCGACGAGGCATTGTGTGGGCAGAATTGTTCATAAAAAAAATAAAGTTAATTAAGTTGAGGACTTGAAATGGATAAGAGATATAGTTGGATGAGGATTGAAAAAAAAAAGGATGATCGACAAAAAAATAGAAGGGGAAAGAGACAAAAAAAAAATGGAAAAAAGGGATAAAGGAGAACATTTTGAAAAAAAGGAGAGAAAATGATGATGGTGGTGATGAATGAAGGATAAGCTAGAAGGGGATATAAACAAAAATGAATGGCTGTGATTAGGATAGAAGGAAAAGTGATAGCCTAATAGCACTTCCAAAAAAGTTTCACGTATGTAATTGACTTGTGAGCCTATCATATTATTTTTTCGACAACACGTGCATAATATTAAAATTTATGTTCGCACCATCCGGACGCTCTCAATTACGTACGTTTTTAAAGTAAAGATATCCATCCCAACCCTCTTTGAGTATGTAGGTATTTTTAAAAAAATATATATATAAAGGTGCATTGTATTAAAGTTAAATCTTAACTGTTCTGAAACAACAAGGGAGCGAGATGGTGGATCTTTAACTTACAAAAAATTCGAAGCGAAGGAGCGTCCTTACTTCGCTAAAAAGTTAGTCGACATAATTCTCTATTGATATGTATGTGCTCAAAAGTTAAGATTGTAGTAAAGATCAAATATCTTTCATAAAGTTTTTTATGTGCCAAGGGCAACTCAATGAACTCCTTACAAGTCCAATAAGAGTAGAAGAGTCGCAACCATAAGAAATGTTGAGATAGTCCTATCTCTTGCATGGCAACAACGCACATCCCAAAGTTCAAGCTTCAGCTTCTAGTGCAGATAAGAATAGAGAAGAGCAAAATCGAATTCGGGTTCGGGTCTGCCTTGCCCGGTCTCGACTCGGTTTTTGCCAGGTTCAAAAAATTTGAATCCGGTACTGGACCTGATCTAGACTGGTACCGAGTTCGGGTCAGTCCGAAAAAATTGAGAATGAAACTGAAAATGCAACCGGGTAAAAAAAAAATAGTTTTTACAAATAAAATAAATATAAAAAAAATATGGTAATTAGTAAAATTAAATCATAATCTAATCAAATAGACATCAAGTTATCAAAATATTATGTCAATATACCATATAGTACGACAATAAAAACTTTTTAAAACTTCAAAATGAACAAGTAATGATCAAATTATCAAATCATTAGAAGTATATCAATATTATTGATATTTTTTATTATTATAACTGGGTTGGGTCCCGAGTCAGAATTTTATATGTTGTGGTCCTGACCTCGAACCGTTGGGTATTTAATTTCTTTGACCCGGATTTGACCCGATTGATAATCTGACCGAGAATATTTCTCGAGAAATCGGTCGACCCGAACCGTGCTCATCTCTAGATAAGAACTTCTTATGAGTATGTAATCAAAATCTTATGGTGATCTTATTTTGAGAATATTTTTTAAATTTTATTTTTGTTTGTATGTGTTTGTTATATAGTTTGGGAAAGTATTATTAGACAATAAGAATAATTAACAATAATGTATATTCGATATTGTGAAAGATGAAAAAAAATGAAAGAAAGAGGATGTGGTTGAGAGTTTAGACCACAGTTGTGGGGGACAAAAGTCTCAAGGTACTAATCTTTATATTTGAGAATCAGAATTTTTTTATGTACTCCCTCCGAGTGAAATTCTTTCTTCCTCGGCTTGGTTTCCATAACAATAAGAAAAAAATAATTTAAGCAAAACATATATAAATATTATTTTCCTCTATTTTCTTTCCGGTGAAACGAATATAACTTATATTAGTCCTTGATAAGAAAAATGAAAAAAAACTAATCAAAAATTCAATGTCAATGTAATGTTTAAAATTTGAAGTCTAGAATGTAAGGGCGTTTTTTTCTTTTTACCTTAGGATTTGTTTCGTTGGTGGTGCAAGAAAAAAAAAAGGATGGAAAAAGAGGAAAAAATAATTTCTATTAATTTAGTTAAATTCAAGTTAGAAAGGAATGAGAGAAATCCGAAAAAAAGTTTCTTCATTTTTTTCAATATTTTTTATTTTTTTCAATATCAAATTCGGATGAAAATCATATAAAATTATTATTTGATATTTATTTATTTATTATTTTAATTATATCTATAAAAAAATAATTATCCATTTTCATTAACCCCTATTTCTTTTCATCATGTCCTTTCTGCTTTGTTATCTTACTATTTTTCTTTAATGAACTTTGAACAAAAGAGACCTAAAAGATCGCAAAAAAGTATCATCAATCGATAAAATCAAAATGATAAAGTATTTATTACTATGCTATTTTGAATGCATTATACATTACGTAGATTATAAAAAAAATTGACGACATTAATTTATGTAACAGCCGATTGTTAGTAATAACTTATAGTTATTAAAATAAAAAATTAAAATTTGGGCCCAACATAACCACCCAAGAAACTGATATTTTAATTCTCAATTAAAAAAAACAACTTCCAAAAGTTGAATTCACTAAATTTTGCATTTGAAAAATCACCAAGCTGCGCCTGAAACAAATTGTTTAGTTGTTTTTTTTTTGTGTTCTTATATATAGTAAAAAAAATACAAATCAAATATACGACTCAATCCGGCCGATTGAACCAACAATCATCGTCGATAGCTAATCTCCGATTTGATGTGTTTCGACTCATTTATAAAAAACGTTCCATCCACCACCTCTCTCCTTCTCCAAAAGACAACTGGTCAACTTGCCTTAAAAATCTCAGCTTACATAAATACTAAATAGTACGTTGTGTTGGGGTTACGTGTGCGTGATACGTACTTGGATCTTGAACCTGAAATAGCAATGTTTTAAAAATCGGATCGAAAATCAGATTGACGTGTCAATCGAGTCGAGGTTCGACAGGTTCAATCGGGAGTCAACTAATTCGACCGCATTTTTATATAATAATAATATTTATAGTTATTTGTGAGTAATTTATATATAAATTATTATAAAAATAATTAATCTAAATAAATAATAATTATTTTTAATGGATGTTAATTTAAATAATAGTTTTATTTTTATTATTACTGATATAATCTAAATTTATTGTCAATTCAAATTTATTACTGACATATTATTATCGAATTTTATTTTCCTTCTTAATATAAATCTCTTTTATTTGATTTGATTAATAATCTATTTCTATTTTAGCCATTTCCTTTTTGTTATTATTAATATAATAATATAAAATTACTAATAATATATCATTACCGGATTTTATTCTCTTTCAATATATAATTCTCTTTTATTTTATTTAATTAATAATTTGTTTTCATTTTTGATTCATTTCCTTCAATCAAGGATTCAAAAACTTTCCTTTCATTTTTTATTTGAATTTGAACTTTTTTTTCCTTTTTTGTATCCTTTCATTCCAATTTTAATATAAAATCATTAAGCATTCAATTCCCTAATAAAATCTTTTTATTTGAATTTAATTATTTTCCTTTTTTGTATCCTTTCAGGTGCATAACTTTCCAATTTTAATATAAAATCATTTAAACATTCAATCCTGTAATAAAATCTTTTTATTTGAATTTGAAATTTTTTTCCTTTTTTGTATCCTTTCACGCATAATCTTCCAATTTTAATATAAAATCATCTAAACACTCAATCCCCCTAATAAATTTTCCATATTTTAATGTTTTAAAAGAAATTAAAAAATCGGATTAAACCCAATTTACCGGTTCAATCCGGTTTTTCCGATTTTTTTCTGAGCCAACCCGGTTTTTTGTGATTTCCGATTTTGCTATTAAATCGGATCGGTTTTATGACCGGTTCGCGATTGGACCGGTTGAACCGGCCGGTCCGAACCAGTTTTTAAAACATTGCGAAATAGTGGTGTGCCAAAAAACGATATGGAGGCCGTGGACTCATTGACTTGGCCTCTTTTATATGGTATGCCCCATGAATCTAATCATGTCCCACGAGATATACGAGGGAGTTCGAAGCCTTAAGTATATAAATCGATCTAGGCATTGCACTTAACAGGGAATCCATCTAACTGGATTGGATCATGTTGATATATATCATATCATGACAAGAGGTACCAAGTAAACAGAAAAGTACGGTGGCTTCATATCTACTGTAGAGGGGGTCAAACCCGAAAGGGCACGAAACATGAAGCCTCCGGACCAAACCCTTCTCTCCCTTCCTCCCCTCTCCTGCCAAAAAACCCTTCGTCCCTTCCTCCTCCGCCTCTCAACATTCAGCAGAAAAATCCTTCATCCTCCCTCTCTTCTCACCTTCGCTGGTCTGATGTTGTCAAGAATCGAAGGCCTGAGCCTTCAACGTCCTTCCGGCTCTCTTCTTCTCGCTTACAGGCCATTCAGGCTGCTACAAAAGATGAGATCTGCATATCTGTGGAAGAAACAAAGCAACACTCTGCAGATCTACAACATGGGCTCATTGGTCGCTTCATGGGAAGTGACAGTTCCTTAGATCTCCTCAAGGCAGACCTGATTAAGCTCTGGTCTGCATATTCCCTAGCTCGTATAGTAAATCTTGGTAATTTTTATTATCTTTTCCTCTTTGAAGGTGATAAGGACCGGCTCCGGATCCTCACTCAAAGCCCATGGTGTTTGAATGGTAATATCCTTACCTTGTCTCAGCCTAAGTCTTTCTTTCGTCCCCTTGACGATCGTATTTCTTCATCGCCGGTATGGATTCATCAGCCTGGTTTAGCCTATGAACTGTGTAACAATGATACTATATTGCGTATTGCATTTGTTTTTGGTAATCCTTTAAAGCTGGATGATCAAACTATCAAGGGGGAGAAAATTCATTATGCAAGGGTGTGTGTTGAGTTAGATCTGGTGGTGCCGGTGAAGATGGGCACCTGGATCTCCCTCCCTGATGGATCAAGGTATTTTCAGCGGGTCTCGTATGAAAATATTCCCTTATTCTATTTCGGCTGTGGTATTATAGGGCACCGCCTGGACTGTTGCTCGGAAAAGGGGATTGCAGACCATCAGCAACCTGACGGTGGCAGTGAGCTACTATACATAACCTGGATGCGCACCTTCCGTCGGCGACAGATCGTGCGGCGCCCCTCAGAGACGAAGACCCCTGGCGTGCGTCGGACCAGCTCTGAACCGAGTTCGGATGACAGGAGGGATGCCTTAAGTTTGGACGATTCAGATCTCTCTACCCATGATGCACCACCGGTAGATCATATCTCCTCTCATATCAGTACGGCTCATGTGTCTGCCACAGTTGAAGCGTGTGGGATCCCTCCATGTGCTCCTGGGGCAGATCTATCGCCGTTGATCCCTCCCTCTCATAAAACAAACTTAGTGGGTGATCACGTGTCTGGAAAAGTTGCCTCGTGTGATATTGAGCCACATGTCTTCTATTCTAGTCCCTTGATGGATCAAACGATGCATTCATCTCTGTATTTTGCATCCGATTCCTCAAAAGGGAAAAAACCCTCCTCTAACTCTTCTATTTCTCTGGATCTGGTTTCCTTTCCCCCTCTTTCTCCTCCATCCGCATGTCTGAGGCAATCAACGACCATGTCTTCCATGGGACCCTCGGCCCATGAGGAGATGGTGGCGATGGTTCAGGGAACTTTCGCGCCATCCAATATCTCTGAAGATCCAGGTTCATCGAAAGAAGAGACGAAAGATCAGGACCTTGATCTTCTCCCTGATGTGGTGATCGAGCCAAAGCGTACCCGTAAAGCTGCTGCCCGCTTCTCTCTGCCGCCCCCTTTTCTTGGATCTCGAAAAAAGATGGGAAAGCAGAAAGTGGGTAAGAAAGTTTCTATCTCGCCATCTAATACTAATACTGTATCCTCTGTAATGCAGGTCCTGGAAGCTGAGGCCCATCTAGGTCCAAACACTAGTCAGGTAAACACATGATTAACATTCTTACTTGGAATTGTAGGGGCGCCCTGCGAAGTAAAGTAAGAGATTTTTTGTATAATAGTGTACAGTCGCATCATCATGATCTCATTATCTTGGTAGAAACTCATACTTCTAACCTAGACTCCGATAAAGTATTTAGCAAATTAGGTCGTCATTGGACCGGTGTCCAGCAACCTGGTACTGGTGCTGCCGGTGGTATTCTTATAGCATGGAAAATAGGAACTGCAAAGGTAACACACATAGCTCAAAACGCTCAATGTCTGCATGTTGTTGTTACATTTCAAAATTTCTCCTTCTTACTCACAGCTATTTATGCTAGTATTATTCTCAATTTAAGAAATGATCTTTGGTCTTCTCTCACAAAATTTAACCTTGACAACGTTCCATGGCTTCTCACTAGTGACATGAACTGTATCTTGAACCAGAAGATAAAAAGGGTGGTGCTCCCTTCAAGATTACTAAATCCATTAGACTTTTTCGAGAACTTGTTCACAAACAGGGTCTTTATGACTTACCACTCGCAGGTACTAAGTACACCTGGTGTAATAATCACACTAATCTTACAAGGGTACTCTGTAGATTAGATAGAACTTTTGTAAATTACCACTGGTTGATCAAATTCCATAATATCAATCTAGTTTCTCTGATTAGGGGAGTGTCTGATCATGCCCCCATCCTCATGACCACAAATTAGTCCAAAAAAAACTCCTCGGCTTTTTAAATATGAACATTTTTTGTACGAATATCAGGAGCCCAGAAAAATAATTACTCAGATTTGGTCCAAGCGTAATCCCAATAATTCCCTAATGCATTCTCTGGAGCAAGTAAATCACCAAACTTTAGATTGGAATAAAAAAGGACTGGGTAGATTAGAGAATAGGGCTATGATTGCTAAACACGAAATCCATATTCTAGAACGGAAAGATGAAAGTCAGGGTCTCTCCGAGAGTGAATTTAAACAATTAAGAATCCTATACAACCAACATGCAGCTTTTCTTAGACAGATAAGTGTGAAATGGTGGAGCAAATCAAGAGTAAACTGGCTAAAGGATGGTGATAAGAACACCAAGTTCTTTCATCTTTCTACTATTATACGACAGAAAAAAATCATATTGCCTCCTTAGTTAGCCCTGGTGGTGATACTATAACTGACAGTCAAGAGATAAAGGCCTTATTTGTATCTCACTACAAATCCCTTTGGGCTCAGGTAAATCTTAGTCCTAGCCCCACACCTCCTTGGCCTTCCCTACCTAAACTTCAGGATCAAGGATGGTGATAAGAACACCAAGTTCTTTCATCTTTCTACTATTATACGGCAGAAAAAAAATCATATTGCCTCCTTAGTTAGCCCTGGTGGTGATACTATAACTGACAGTCAAGAGATAAAGGCCTTATTTGTATCTCACTACAAATCCCTTTGGGCTCAGGTAAATCTTAGTCCTAGCCCCACACCTCCTTGGCCTTCCCTACCTAAACTTCAGGATCACTGGAAGGCTAGTCTTACTGCTCCTATATCTGCCCAAGAAATAAAGAAAGTCTTCTGGACCATGGCCCCAGGCAAGGCTCCTGGTCCAGATGGTTTCACCTGTGAATTCTTTAGAAATTATTGGGATATTATTGGTCCAGAGGTGGTTAAGAAAATTCATTACTTTTTCCAATCTGGTATCTTGCCGCAGGGTTCTTCAAATACAACATTGACTTTCATTCCTAAAAAATCTCTCCCTAAGGATATTTCTGATTTTAGACCCATATCCCTGTGCTCAGTGATTTATAGGGCTATTGCAAAGCTGGTGACTAGCCGCCTTAAATCCACCTTATCTGAATTAGTGGATATTTCCCAATCTGCTTTTGTAGCCAATAGAACTATTCATGATAACATTCACTTGGCCCAAGAGATTGCTCATTTCATGTCTTATGACAGGAAAAAGTATCTATTATTAAAGGCAGATATGAAAAAGGCTTTTGACAGGGTATCTTGGGAGGCTGTAATCAATGTGCTATCACAAATGAACTTCCCTGAAAAATTTATTTTTTGGATTAAATGTTGCATACAATCGCCATCTTTCACATGTTATATCAATGGTTCATTCTCAAGTTATTTTAATAGTTATAAAGGGCTTCGTCATGGTGACCCACTCTCTCCCTATCTTTTCATTTTAGTCTCCCAAACTTTTTCATCACTTATCTCTAGAGAGGTGAATTTAGGCAATATTAAGCCTTTCAAATCCGGTAATTTTTCTATGAGCCATCTTTTCTATGCTGATGATCTTCTCATTAGTATGGAAGCTACTCCTTTAAATTGCAAGAGACTAATGAAGATTTTTTAGCAATACAAAGTTTTGACCAATCAGAAGATTAATTCAAACAAATCAGCCTACTACCTCCCTCCTAAGTTCAATTCCAGAAGGAGAAACAACATTAATCGAATACTTAATATCAAGGAAGGAACTTTTCCATTTCATTATTTAGGAGTGCATATATCATACAAGTCCCTAAACAAGTCCACCTTAACATATATAACTGATAAGATCTCTCGTAAACTCACATGCTGGAAAATGAAAACTTTAACCCGGGCTGGCAGAACCACCCTTATAAAATCCACTATGAGCACCATTCCCAATTACTCTCTATGTTCTATATACATATCCTCATGTTTCATTGAATTCATTGAAAAACTCTCTAGGGGTTTTTTTTGGTCCTCCGCGGGGGATAAAAAAAGTTTACATCTTCTTAGCTGGCAGACCGTGCAATTACCTAAACATAATGGTGGTCTTGGGATTAAAAGGTTAAATTGTATCAAAACCTCACTTTTGGCTAGACGAGTGCTATCCATTCTAAACGAACTTCCTTATGTGGATTTAGTTACCAACAAGTATGGACCCCTTCATCCTTGGGCTAATAATTCTCTTACTCAACATAAAGTGGCTTGGAGCTGGAAACTAGTTTTACAAGGTCTTGAGGACATCAAATTAGGTCTGAGGAAGCAAATTCGAAATGGGGCTAACACACTGATATTTTTGGACCCTTGGTTATTTAATATTCCACTTATTTTCATGCCAACATATGTTAATATGGAAAATGTAAACTTATCTCTGCATGTCTCTGATTTTATTATTAATGCTAATTGGGATGTCTCTAACCTTTTACTTTTCTTTGATTCTTATTTGATTGTTAAGATTTCTGAGATTATATTGCTTGTGTTTCTCTATGATGACATGTGGATATGGACTCCAGATTTTTCTGGGGTACCTACGGCCAAATATGTTTATAACTTCATTAGGGGGGCCCCCTTGCATGAGCAGCCTGTAGCATGGTCTAGTTGGAATGCTTTGTGGTGTATCAAGGCTCCCCCTAAGGTTCTGAACTTCCTATGGAAACTCTCACATCATAGACTTCCTACTTGTGCTATGTTGGCAAGATTTAATCATTCTGTCAATTCATCCTGCACCTTTTGTAACTCCAGTGTGGAATCTGTCCATCATTTATTTTTTGAATGTTATTTTGCCTCTCAAATTTGGAACCTTTTTCAACAAAGAACCCATTTCACTTTTGCTTATCTCCCTTCCTGGCCTGAGGGTTCTTGGATCCTGGAGGGCGACAGGCTTGATCCTTCCTCCCGCTCTAAACTTTTAACCCTTATTGCCCTTTGTTTTTGGTATATTTGGAAAGCCTGAAATGATGCCCACTTCCGTTCTAACCGGACAACCGTGTCTCCTTTGTGGGAAAGGGTGTTGGCTAACTTCTATGAGTTACATTCCAATCACAATTCTGAGGGAACTTCCCTGTCGACCCAAACGCAGTGTCGATGGGAGCCTCCAAGCGGTCAGAATCACAAGCTGAATTCTGATGGCTCTTTTGTGAGTCAGGGCTGCTTGGGGGGTGCAGGCTATATTCTCAGGTCTACTAATGCTTTCATTCTTGCAGGTTCTATATCGCGATCTTTCTCCTCTGCCTTGGAAGCTGAAGCGTATGGTCTGTTGGCGGGCGTTAGGCATTGCATGATGTTGAACCTCCTTAATATTCAGACTGAGCTAGATTCTGAAGTGCTAGTACAAATAATCAATCGTATACGCTCACCTCATTGGAAGATTAGATCCATCATTGAAGACATTTGGAACACAATCTCTATTTTTGCTTTCTTTTCTTGTACGCATATCAGTAGGAGCGCTAATGCTGCTGCTCATTTTTTGGTCGGTTATGCCTGACGATCGCAAAGCGATCACTTTTGGGAAGAACGCCCTCCTTCCGGCCTTCTTCATCTTTTGTATCAGGACTCTGCCTCTTTTAATATGATATAATTCAGCTTTTCTTCAAAAAAAAAATATCTACTGCAGAAAGAGAGAGAAAGAGACAATATTTTTCATTTGGGTTGGGTGAGTATTTGTTTATTATTATAAGCATTCATGCGCTCAACTTGCCGTAGGCTATTAATTCTCCTTCACTAATTAGTAATTAGCATGCCATATATATATTTAGTTATCTAGGAGCTCTCCTGCAAACAAGAAGCTGCTTTGATCATGGACAGCAGTGAGAGCACCAATTCCCTTCCCCTGAATCGTCCACTCCTGTTGTTACTGCACCTTGGTGCTGCAGTCTCCGTATGAGCTTTCAGATGAAGAAAGAGTCGCTCCTTGATGTTATCAGGCCACGTTTCTGCAGGCTCCATTGGAAGTTCATATTGAAGAAGTCGTAAGTTGTATACGGTTCTCGACAAGAAATTCCTGAGATATATGCAACGGATAGTTCTCTTTCTCTCTCTTCCTTGTAAGTCGATCTAACAGAGTTATATATATTCCTGCGTGGCACTTCTGTGACCGCCGAGTGGAGAGATCATATATATGGTGGCGGGGGCGCCGGCGATGGAGCACTCGGGGACGGTGGCGACGGTGAGGAGGAGGCCGAGGGTCGGCGGCGGGAGGAAGATGGGGGTGGTGAAGTGGATAGTGGGGACGGGGTTCTGGGTGCAGGGCTTCCGGGTGTTCCCGAACATGGGAATCAGCTTCTTCCTCAAGGACGTGGTCGGCGTGTCCCCCTGGGCACTGCAGCTCCTCAACAGCTCCTCCACCCTCCCCATGGTCGCCAAGCCCGTCTACGGCGTCCTCTCCGACGCCGTCTACATCTGCGGCCAGCACCGCCTCCCCTACGTCGCCATCGGAGGTACGTCAGCACGTGCCTTCAAATAGAACGCTATGTCGTCCTCTTCTTATTTTGGAGCCCGTCATGGTGCTCTCTCCTCCCAGCCGATCTTATCTTAATTGTTTGATTTCTTTACGAGTGCAATATAATTTTCCATAGTTTAAATTCTAGGATAAGTATATATATCCCAGCTCTATTAATTAGAGCAGAAATGAACAAAGAACTCATTTAAAAATCATTTTCTGTCACATTAATCGGAAGCAAAACTGAAACCGTAAATTTAAATCGATTTAAATATTAGCAGCTGAAGTTTAGTTTTCCTGACGGTGCTGCCCAAGACTTTGAAGTTTAAAGTTTAAACTATTCGACAAGTCAACGTCCATGGGCGAACATGTCAGTAGCGTATGTATGTTGCGCTTGTTTTACGTGTGACACCAACACATGGATGTTGACATGTTGCGTTAAAAATTGTTTTCGCACGTGTTGACTCGTTGACTTGGGGGTTTTCTTTGTGGTGCCTCGGTGCCTCCCTGAAATCATTCATAAAACTATGAATTTGCTGGAGCTGACGTGTTTATCCACCGGACCTAATTACAGTGACCCTGACTAAGATATACAATTGTACACGTAGATTGCCGTGTCATGGGATATAATACAAAGTCTAAAACAGTGAAAAAAAAGAACTTAAACAAGAAAACTAGGACAAGATAATTTTGTAAAGAAATATCTCAAATGTCTTAGGCAAGGTTTGAACCATGTTTATCCATCAATGGAAACCAAAGTCCATAAATGAAGTTGAGAAACGAAACATGCAAATAGACTCAGTCACCCATATGAGAATGACATTTCTTTCTATTTTTATAGACATATATATGATGTAGCCTCTACATAACTTCATTTAACACTTACAAAATAAGTTGTCATGTATTTTTTTTTCTTGTAAAACAAGTGTCTCTTATGCATGTCTTCCCCTTTTTTGACGAGATCCTTTATGCTGGCTAAAAAATAATTAAGGTGGTGGTAATAATTATATTTATTATGTTAAGAATTCATTAGTATGGTAACCTTTCATGAAATTTATAGCCATTTTATTTATTTATTTATTTATTTGAAAAAAAAGAGAAATCTGTGTGTGGTGTGAATGCAATCAATGCATCATTCTTTTTATTCTTTATCAAGAGGAACTCAAAATTGTATTTCAATAAATAAAGAAGATTAAAAAGAATAAAATGACTCATAATTTTCACTTGAATGGATTCGGTAACTCACTTAATATTTAACTTGATTTATTGTTCTTGTCTTAAAAAATGTGCTACTTTGTTTGAACTAAGTAATCTTCCACTGTACATTTGAATGCAGCTCTCCTGCAGGCAGCTTCATGGCTAACGCTGCTTATCTTGCCTGAATCATCCTTCTCCGTCCTCACTCTCGCTCCCTTCCTCATCGTCGGGAACATCGGCGCGGCGGTGGCCGAGGTCGCCAACGACGCGATTGTCACCGAAATCGGGAGGCAATCGTCCAAGTCCCAGTCGATCAAATTGCAGTCCTTCGCTTGGATGTCAGCCGCATTTGCAGGCGCCGTCGGAAACCTGGTCGGCGGCATAGCTGTCAACCGGCTCTCCCCGAGATCCATGTTTCAGGTCTTCATCTTTCTCCTCAGCCTCCAGTTCCTGTCCACAATTGCCTTCCATGAGAAGTCCCTCGACCTCCCTACGAAGGCAGGCCACTCGTCCATATCCTTCAACCTCCGTAAGAAGACGTCTGAGCTGTCCATCGCCATGCGCAAGCCGGAGATAAGCTCTTCCATCGCCTGGTTCTTCTTATCCTTGTCGGTGATACCCCTCATGACCGGCACCATGTTCTACTACAACACTCAGCACCTGGGAGTCCAGTCCTCCACCATCGGCATCTCCAGGGTCGTGGGCCAGGGTTTGGTGTTCGTTTGGACCGCCACCTACTGCCAGAAGCTGATACGGATCCCGCCGAGGAAGGTCCTGTCGGCGCTGCAGATCGCCATGGCCGTCCTGGTCGCGTCCAACATCCTGTTCGTCAAGGGGTTCTTCCGGGCCCTGGGGGTGCCGGACGCGGTGTACGTCGTGAGCGTCTCGGGGGTGCTGGAGGAGTTCTTCCACTTCAAGGAGCTGCCGTTCATCGTCCTCATAGCGCAGCTCTGCCCGGCGGGGTGCGAGGCGTCGGTCATGGCGTTCCTGATGTCGTCGGTCTCGCTTGCGCTGATCATTAGCCGCTACTTCGGAGTTGGAGTCGTCTGGTCCATGGGGATAACGGGGACGAATTTCGACGGCCTGGTGTTGGCTCTTTTGATACAGACAGCTTTCATTGTTCTTCCTCTCTATTGGTCGTCATGGATTCCCGACATTAATGCCAAGCAGCCCGCGAGAAGCAAACAAGAATGAGATTTGATTGGCCGTGATCGAATCCTCTCCTTTGCATGGCTCAGAACAGTACGATGGGCAATCATAATTATAGATTGTTGACTTGGCGAATCCTTTGTCCATATGCATGAAGGCGACATTGTTATCGGCCTTGAACAATGACCAACTGGGAGTTGTGTGAGAAATAAAAAGATTGATGTAACGCCCCCAAAATCCGCCCTTCCGCCACGCTGACGATCGGACTGATCAAGGGAGCACTATTCACTATCTATGACTACTTTGATTTTGACTTGGACTTTGACTAGTCAACAAATGACTCACGTGGCAAAAAAATGATAAAGAATAATAATGATATAAAAATACGAAAGAATTATCATTACGAAATGACAAATGCCAAAGGTGATGAGATAATTCAAAAGAAATAAGGAACAAGAATAGTTCAAAAGGGTTATGAGAATATCAACAAAAGCAAGGTTAAAAGGAAAATTCAAGGGTTTCATATTTACAATATTTGATAATTCAATGCAGAATATAAATGGCGGAAAGCTGTAGTAATATTGCAAGTCATGTGCTGCCACACTGAAGCTCTGCATTATCCATCTCCTTCCTAAGCAGGGTTCTCATCTGCAAAATCCCAAAGCAGGAGCATGGAATGCCCGTGAACTAATGCCCAGTACTCATAGAATCATAGACGATGAAATGATAATCAATGATCAAATACTGTGTTCATTACTTTAACAATGTTCTATATAATGCTATGCTCTGTGATTCATTACTATGCTCTGATGTTCATTGCTTTGTTCTACTGACACTTACCATGCTCTGTTGTTCATTACCATGCTCTGTTGTTCATTACCATGCTCTGTTATACTTTGTGTGGAACTACGTATTTTACAATACTATATGATCCTTGATGTTCGTTGTCCTATGTGAGCTCAACTTTAGTTAATTGGAAAGCTAGAGGTGTCTCTGCCTTGAATATTGCCAGGGTGCCCATAACAGAGAATGTGTACACGTTGGCACAACCTTTTCGGAATGCAGGTGGGAGAAGGTCTACATTCCAGGAACAGTGGTCGTTACGGACCCCGTATGTTCACTGTCTCCTCAGTTAGCTACATGTCCCTCTAGCATAACAATGAAATTCACATATGCCCCCGTGGGGGAAGAGTGCGTTCCTTGCGTCACTCTTATTCGGAGCACAGGTGGGAGAGGGCCTGTGGTCCAGGAGTAGTGGTATTTAAACTCAGTAGATACACTATCTTCTCAGTGCAGCTACCTGTCCCTCCAATGTCTTGACCTTGACCTTGACCTTGATCTTGAATAACACATAGCTATCCCATTCATTGATCTTTATTTTATTTGTCTTATTTATCTTCTTTAAAAATCATAACCAGAAAAAGAGTAATGTCATGATCTTTTTTTTTTCGAGGAAAGAAAATTCCATCTATTCTTTACTTTGTTGGATATGATCTCAAGTGGACCTATCGGATGTGAGGCTCAATTATGGAGGTCAGGGCCCAAAGTTATCCATATGAAATACTATATTATGATAAGTGCATATACAAGCATATGTGCCCATTACGTGTCTGCACCATCAAAAGATATAGGTATCGAAGAACTATTATAGCAACTAAACAAGATATATGCACCCACACTATCAGTTAAATCATTATAATGAATAAATTAATATTTGTCAAGGAAAATCATGACAATTTCTTTCTTTCCTTGACGCGACAGATTTATATGCAGGCATAAACTATACTTGTCTCTAAATCCTAATAAAGATGTATCGTGTGAGGCATAAACCAGATCAAATAAAATCATGCGACACTGAAAATTAATAATTTAACGCCTGACCATGATTGTAACATCAGAAATATATTTGTGTCCAGAGTATCATATTAGACTAATGCAAAAATAATCCAGGGCATTATAGATCAATCGTCACAATATATAGATTAATAAATAGTCCTCCGAGGCATCATATTAGGCCCATAAAACTCATGCTGTCCTTTGACTATAAAATCCTTAATTACAGTTTTATGTTTGATGCCATGTGGTGCAATGAAGATGAAGAAAAGGCTTCAAACCTCTCAATAATATTTATACACATCCGATACGTGCAAGATATAAAAGTGATCTCATTCATTGCTTTGTATATAATATAATAACAAACATTGTTGTATAAGAATGTTGCTTATACAACCATACATCACGCATTTTTAGCAGACTGCATACATGTATAGTAATCATTACAAACCACCAGCAGGAGATATATATATTGTCTCTATGTAATTGTTACTATCTATTAACCCCAATCAGTTAACTATTTGGATAATTTCTTATGATCATCCGAACTAGAAAGGATAAATCATAAGTTAATATTCCTTATTCATGATTCGGCAATAACCATTAATATACCTAAATCACAATTTACCATTCCTATATTATCATTCATAAATTCAAGAATCATCGTAGTTTCTCGAAGAAGAAAATAGTAAAAATATTTGGATTCCCGTTACATACACTATGAAAGATGCTTCTATGCTTCTCTAAGTCATAATAAATTCGAAACGCGTGACAAATGATTTACATTTCTTTATCTAGGGATTTTATACATCTACGGTACCTCTTTTGATCGTCCTACTTTTGCTCGTGTGCTCTACGTCTGTCGGTTCTTGCGCTGGTTACTATTCGTATGTCGATCGTAGTTCGTCGGAGACGGAGGAGAAGAAGAGAAGATGGAGGCAGTTGCTTGAAGAGTCCAAATGGGTGAGTGTCCACGACCTTCCCCCTTTTATAATGATTGTTGCTTCTCTTCTACTGTGAAGGAGACGTGAGAGGGGAGGTGAAGGAGGAGTGAGGAAAGAGTGGGAGAAAGGGTCTCGTGGGAAGTGGGAGAGAATGGGGGAGAGAAGTGGGGAGGCACGTACCCCACTCTCTTACCTTTTTTTTTAATCCTAATTTTCTGCATTTTGAATTTCAAATAAAATGAGTGAATGGCCGGGCGTTACAATTGATGTGGCTTCTTTTGAATTGCAAGAAAGCTGTTCGCATATTATCAAACTATGTTCATATTTTGAACTGGTGATAAACGATGAGAGCCAGTGTATCTGTGTTTGAGCATTCATAAATGTTCGAAAAGTACTTTCGCACTTGAACCAATTTAGTTAGAAATCAATAATTTTGAATATAATATATATTTGATTAATTATGCATTTGGTTGGATTTCTCAATGGAATATTACTACTACTACCACCACTATTACTACTACTACTACTACTATTATTATTATTATTATTATTATTATTATTATTATTATTATTATTATATCTGATAATATTCATCAGGATTTGAAAACTTTAAAAAAATGATAACTACTCATTCATTAATGGTTTTGAAAATTTGATCATGTCGATCTTAGAGTTAATCCTTTTTTTTAAAGAAAACAATACTTGTTCTGTGAAGTTAGCATATGGAGACCATGTTACGTTATGATCTAACTCTTCGAGGTGAACTTTTTTTATAAGCAATTAGTTTCTGACTAATTCAACTAGAGATAGAAGCGTAGAAGCTTGAATCTATGGTTATGAGATTTGATATTGAGATATGTTTTTCGGCATGCAATCAACTAGCTGTTTGGACTAATTAATGTGACATAGGTATAAATGTTGCCAAACCACTAAACCAACTTATAATAGTGTTTTAAAATTTTATAAAAGTAAGGAAGTTGACCAACTGAAATTTACAGAATTACTATTTGTTCTTTTCACACTACAAGAAAATTAAGATTTTTCGACAGAAAGAAATCTTTTACAATTTGCGACTAATTTTGAGACGGATACAGTGAGAAAAGTCATTTTTTCTTGTTTGATCAAATTTTATCAATCGTCGGCTATCTTTATTTTTTTCTCAATTTTATATTATATATCCTATCTACTATTCTTTTATTTATTTATTTATTTTTCAAAAAATAACAATAATTAAGAAAACCCAAAAATGTTGAAAAATTGAAAATATATATCAAATAATAAACACATGATTGAACATATAGTCTATATCTTTTAATCTAAATTTCAATAAAAAAAACTTATCAATAAATTTTGTTACTTGCGATGACCTATGATACATCTAAATGTGCTCATAATCTAGATAAGCTCTTTTGCTTAGAGTCAGTTCTTCAGCTTACCAAAGACTTGTTCTTCAAGTCGATATGCTTTCGCACTTAATGAGTTGTCAAGCCAAAGTCAAAAGGTCACTTGAGATGCTTCTTCAAAGATGCCACTCGTGATGCTCGAGTCAAAATGAACTAGAATTAAGAAAGATTAATTTGTATTAAAATATAGTAATTGAATACGTAATCTCTTAGGGAAGTACTAAGCTGTCCTCTTTAATTATTTGGTATATGCATGTGATAATTGACTAACTCACTGAGTAGATTAAAAAAAATGCACGTTAAATAAAATTTCTTGAGCAAGGCTCAAATTTGAATGATGCAATCCAAACATCCGTGTTGTAGATTCAATGTGTTCAATTTTTTATTTGAACTATCGGAGTGCTTTTACGCGTTTTCAACTTGTGTCGGTATCAGACCTTCCTCTACATCGAACAAAATACTACTTGCACTTTAAATTTCGAACGATGAAAACTTCTTCCACTTTTTTGAGAATTGCTATGGATGGTCGGTGGAGTGATTTTGACACCTTATGCTCATGTTCTTGAAAATCTCCTTCAAAAGTATTGAGCAATGTAACGTGAAAGACAACGTGCTGAGGTGCATTTGAAAAGGAAGTTCCAATTTATAGGTAACCTTCCCAACTTCTTCAAGATTTTGAAGAGGCCTTCATAATGTCCCTAGTCTATCTTCTTCGAGATCTTGAAGGTTGCCTTTGTAACATCTTACATGATCCTTGTGAAGTTGTCAAGTTTCTTCTCTTTCAATCAAAGATGCCAGAGTTAGCTTTATTAGGATATGATCTCCCATATTGAAGTTGACCCTTACTACGCAGTGTTTATCCACTTTTTTATCTACTTCGTCGTTAAGTCTTCATTTTTCTTATGTTTCCTTGTCATGTGGTGAATGGTAGACTTTGCCACCATAAGTAGTAACAACATTGAGAATGAGGGATTGATGTTCCGTCATCATCTCGAAAAGACTCTAATTCATCGATTCACTTATTTAAATGTCGTAAAAAAATTGTGATATCGAATAGTTTTGTCCAACCATTTTGATTAGCACTTACATAGTACTAGGAATAAATATCTATGGCATAATTCATCCTTTTAGTTTAGTCATCAATCTGGGATGGAGCACGATGGAGAAATCTAGGTCAGAGTCCAATATCTTGAAAAGCTCCTTTCGGAAGTTACTAACAAATCATTATTTTCAGTCACTAACAACAGTTTAAAAATGGCCCCAATACTTCATCATATTTTTCAAAAATAATTCAACAACTTTAGTAACAGGACAACTTGCAGAGTCGATGATGAAATGACATATTTAAAGAATCAATCTATGATCCTTAAAAACCTAGGTAGGCATGTGATGAACTCTATGGAAATATTTTTTCATGGTCATTAAGGAATATAAGTTTCTAGCTAGAAATTCATTAGACTCTTAATGTATACCATTATCTTATTGACAAATGAGACAAGCCCTCATGAAAACTTCAACATCATGTTCCATTTTTAGGTAGAAGTGTTATTTTTTATAAGTGATAAAGTGTGGAAGATGCTCAGATATTTTATCCACTTTGAATGATGACACTTGGGATCCAGTCAGCCCTTTTGTTGAGAGCTCGTGGATTTTTTATTCTTTAATTAATGTTATTTTTTATAATTTTATATTATCTTCGTAGGGGACTAGCTTTTACATATATTAATTATATCATTATTTATTGTATTCAAAATAGCTATTTTGATATGATTTATCATACACTTAAGAAGTTATTAGTTTCTCTAAACTTTTTTTCTAAAACTATCAAATAAGTTATTTTGTCTCATGACATTTTATTTTAGCTTATTTCGTGATGACTATCACCTCCATCGGCTCGAGTTGCATATAAGTTGGCACGAAACCATTGCCAAGTTGACCATCGTGGACAACACTAGATCATGCTTCATGAGTTGATCTTTGATGCGACAATTGCTAATAATATAATGTTAACAGATGCACTAGTCGCTCAAGTAATTAAATGTAATGATTAAAGATTATCTGTGTCATGAGAAATTAACTTAACTAACCTAATTTTAGAGACTATAAGAGTTGATAAAATTTTAACTAAAAAAGAATTGCAAAAATCTTAACAACAAAAAATAAATGCTACAATAAACAAGGCTACCAATGTCTAAGGGCTTATGGTGAGCTAAAATGATTAATAACAAGCTTGTTTAACTTCCGTAATGATTGATTTAATCAAAGATGAACAAGTTAAACTCTTAAATGAATTAGAAACACTTAAAGTATGATCTTCTTTACTAGGTAAATTAATTATTCATAATTCTACTATAACGAGAATACTTCGTTTGACTCTACACTCAATTATAATCAGATTAGAACGCTACGAGTTGTAATTTCTATATCACCAAAATACCACTACAAGAAAATTGAGATTTTTCGACGAACCATTTCCGACGGAAAACAATCCTTCGCAATTTGCGACGAATTTTGAGACGGATAGCAATCCATCGAAACTTCTGACAGTCCAGACCGTCGAAAACAAAAAAATAAATTATGGAATTTATTATACTATTATTTTATTTTTTGACAATTTGGGAGCGTCGAAATTTTCGATGGCTCCGTATTCGTCATAAGTATCGAAACTTTCGACGGTCGGGACTGTCGGTAATCGTAAAAATAATTAAATACTATAATATTATATATCATAATATATGATACAATAATATATAATATAATTAGTATTTTATTATTATAATTACCGATAGTTCGGACCGTCGAAACTTTCGACAGTCGGGACTGTCGGTAATCGTAAAAATAATTAAATATTATAATCTTATATATCATAATATATAATATAATTAATATTTTATTATTATAATTACCGATAGTTCGGACCGTCAAAACTTTTGACGGTCCGGACCGTCATTAATCGTAAAAATAATTAAATATTATAATATTATATATCATAATATATAATATAATTAGTATTTTATTATTATAATTACAAACAATTCAGACCGATCGGGATCGTCGATAATCGTAAAAATAATTAAATATTATAATCTTATCTATCATAATACATAATATAATTAGTATTTTATTATTATAATTACCGATTGTTTGGACCATTAAAACTTTCGACAGTCCGGACCGTCGATAATCGTAAAAATAATTAAATATTATAATCTTCTATATCATAATATATAATATAATTAGTATTTTATTATTATAATTATCGATAGTTCGGACCGTCGAAACTTTTGACGGTCAGAACCGTCGGTAATCGTAAAAATAATTAAATATTATAATCTTATATATCATAATATATAATATAATCAGTATTTTATTATTATAATTATCGACTGATCGGATCGTCGAAACTTTCGACAATCCAGACCGTCGGTAATAATAAAAATAATTAAATATTATAATCTTATATATCATAATATGTAATATAATTAGTATTTTATTATTATAATTATCGATAGTTCGGACCGTCGAAAATTCTGACAGTTCGGAGCGTCGGTAACGTAAAAATAGTATTTTATTATTAAACTTTGCGACGGTAAAAACCACTTTTTTCCTTTTCCCGCTCCCCACTCTCTTTTTCCGCCTACTTATTCACGTGTTCTTTTTTTCTCTACTCATCTCTCTACCTCTTTCTTTCTCTCCTCTCTCTCTCTGTCATCGGTGCGACGACTTTCATCCCAGACGACGACGACTTCCAACCCTCCCGACGACCCCCTCTCTCTCTCTCTCCCGTGGCCGGGGACCCTCTCTCACTCATGCTGGCGGCCTGAACCGGCTGCACGCGACTTGGAACGACCGCTGTGGCCTGGAACTCCCGCTGACAGCTTAGATCGGTCGCCTCACGACGGATCTACCGCCTGGCGGCCTAGATCGGTCGCCTCGTGGTGGATTTGCCGCCTGGCGGTCTGATCCGTCCACGCGCGGCCTAGATCGGCCGCCATGGACGGATCGGGCACCTGGCAATGAATCTGTCGCCTGGCAGCCTGATCCAGCTGCGCACGGCCTGGATCGACCGCCTCGGGCGTATCGGCTGCTTGGCGACGGATCTGTCGCCTGGCGGCCTGATCCGGCCGCCTTGCGGCTCGGAACGGCCGTGCGCGACCATTTTTTTATTATTTTATACGTTGTCTCAGACGGCTTAGGTTGTCGAAAAAATTCACAACCGTCAAAACTTTCAATGGTTTCCACCGTCGAAATTTTTTGACGGTCGCGATCGTCGGAATGTTTTTGACCGCCGGAATGTTTCGACAGTCGCCGTCGTCTGAATCTCCAGACAAATGCAACCGTTCGAATCTTCAGAGTGGTGCAGTCGTCTAAACTATCGATGGTCAGATCATCAAAATGTTTTGACGGGTACGACTGTCTGAACTTTCGATAGATATCTCTCGCCCATCGAAAAGTGTTTGCGACGAGCATTTTTTCGACAGATCGAAAACTTTATTTTCTGACGGATTTCGCAAAATTTTCGACGGTCGAAAAAATCGATTTTTCTTATAGTGTACTATATACAACTCAACTCGGCACACCACACAATCTAATATTCCTTTCGGTTCTATATATTATGATATGATTTATAAATCAATAGATTAACTGCCAAATTAATAATATATAAATAATTTAAATTAAATTAATGAAAAGATTTAAATATGATAATTATGTTATTAAAAGGTAAGCAAATTATAATCAACACTAAATAAAGGTTCACAAGTTTGTTTCAACAAAAATTATTGTAGAAATAAAACTTGGAAGATAGAAATTAATCTATCAAAATTATAGAGCAAAGATAGAACTTTAAAACATAATGATATATCCTAACATAAAATAAAATTGAAAGTATTCTCTAGAATAGAATCGTAAACTACTGATGATCCTCATTTGATACCACTGCACATAAATCTTTTCAGTTGTTCTTTAAAGTGCTCTCGCATTTTTATCTTCAAAGCATAGGTAGGTCTTAGCATCTCTTCATACTATAAAAAAGACTCTATTCATAGGTGGAGAATAAATAAAAACTTTTCTACGTAAATAAGAAAAAATCAGATCTAAAATAAATATAAAATATTACTTTGTATCATAAAATCTTTCTAATTGATATTTAGGACATATGATATGACTATGAGTCATTATGGATTGATAATTTTTTTTGAAAATATATTTTCAAATGGAATTTGGGTCACGCCCCTAACTTATCATTTACAGCTCAATCGGTGTCAATTTTGGACTCCATGGTGAATGTCACAGGTCACGGCAGTCTCTATAACGGCCTGGGATTCGGATTGATTTCAAGTCAAGGTGCATATCTTAAGAACTTCATTATCGTGATTAAATTGTAACGGCTTGCTACTTCCCATGTTGTAATCGTAACATTTTTATGATTGTCGTCATTTCGCACTCATGACGCACAACTCTTCCGATCTAAAAAATGAGCATGTGATGTTACATCGATTTGATAAAGTTATGACCGATAAGTATATATTGTTCCATGCTGTGAGAATTTTAATGTGGATATAATGGGATTTGATTATGCAAAGTAAATACACATCACATATGTATGTACATGTAATGAATTAATTCCATATGCATAAGTCACGAGAGAGATACTGAGTATATATGAGAACATGTTCTTCATCGGGTGCGATGTGTTTTGATAAATCGTGCGAGTCATGAACTAGAGCGGACAATATCACACGCTGATCGAGAATATTATTAGAGTCACTTCATGTGACTTCTATGCATAATGGAGTGCAATCACTCAACGAGGACGTTGAGTTCTAAAGGGGAAGAATGTATGAGGCAGGATTATTCTCACATATATAAATCACAGAAGTGATGTTAAGTATATATGGAAACATGAACTTGTATAGGTGTGACATATTTTAATAAAAACTTGCAGGTCATTGCCTAGAACAAATAATATTACATGCTGATCGAGAATGTTATATATCGGCATGTGAGATGTTATATATCGAGATGTTATATATCAACACAATTGTAATGTTCGTGGTCCTTCTATAACATGCCGACCCCACCTAGTGGAATAAGACTTTGTTGTTGTTGTGGTCCTTCTATAACATGGCATGACTTTTAAACAATCACGAGCATGATAATAAAGTAATAGTCCGTGAAATTGTCTATTTTTTTTCGGATGAAAGTTTGTAGTAGTACCTTGCATCGTGAACATGACATGTAACGGTTGTGATAAGGATGTCACAACCCATGAAATCCTATGTTTCCATGTTTTGAAAAATATTTTAACTTGTTTCTTGATGATTCTTCTTTAAGTCGTTCCTTCATCTCTTTCTAATAATTTTTCTGCAAAAGATCATCAAAATAGAGTAGATCACTTATTCAAATAAAGATTAAAAATAATATATGCCATGATCAAATTAATAGAAATAAATTTAAATATAAACCTAATTATATGCTAAAAAAAATGTATGCATCAATCTTGTATCAACTTATGGCAGGGACAATTGGGGCTTGAGATGACCCATGAAACATCTAAGCACGTTCGCCTTCTTGTTCAAGGCAATTTAATTACTCCTGCGTCGATGAGTGTGAACATCAAGTGGCTTTTCCAAATGTTCTCTGTTGGTTTCCTGAATTGCCAAATCACGTTGGACGAAAGTAAAATGTGCTAAAATTAAGAAATTATTGATCTATATTGAGACTTATATAAAGATATTTTGAAAGTACTGGACTACTATCTTTTACTATTTCGTAAATTAATGCATGATGATTTAAAATGTAAAAGATCATTATCGGATGCACTTTTAAAACTTTTTATTAGAAAGTGCATAAAAATAAGTACAAAAGTGATTTCGAAAAGAAAAAAAAAATACATAAAGAATAAGATAAATTGAGCAATGTCCAAAACAGATGTACATGATAGAAGAACTTATCTTTTATTAATTTTTTTTATGCCCGCTCCTAACTCATCGTTTTATCACTGAAGTTTATTGTAATTTGATATTTCTTTATAATTCTGTGTCCCTTTAATTTTTAGCTATCCTACAAATTTTTGTGCCAAATCATTTTGGAAATATATATTAAATTAAAGCGGGTAATTATGTAAATGGTTTGTTTTAAAATTGTATGAAAATAATTATTAGACAATAAAGAAAAATGGAAAACAACACATCCAATGATTATGCACCCTAATATTTATCACATTCGAAATGGGACCAAAATATAATTTTGTAAATAGTTTTGCATATCCCCACCTCAAGTAGATAATCAATTCATGTGGGGGCTTTTGCTTATTTTTTATAGTGCTGTTTAAAAAAATCATTCTCTGTTTTTATTCAAGAAAAAATTGCTATAAGTATTGGATCATAAAATATTGTACATTAACATATTCTTCGAAGCCTATTTTATTTTATTTATTTCCATTAGACTCATTAACTTATATTTTTTTAAAAATTCATCATTATTTTTTAAGAAGAAATTAAATGCTATTAATTTATTGATGCTAACTTCAAGAGTTCATAATCTATGAATCCTTACAGCATCTTTAATTGATTAGACAATTAAATTAAAATAATAATTTATAGGCATATGAAAAAAATTCCTTAACAGATACCATATTTTATTTTAGATGATGCGATTAAATAAATAATTCATTAATCTAAACTTTTTATAGCTCATACTCATTATATTTTAAAACATTATTTCTTTAGATATTTTATGTTTTATATTATTATTAAAAGTAAGTAGTTATATATATATAGAGAGAGAGAGAAAGAGAGAAAGGTGACGGACCTAGAACCTTAGTGCATGTGGGTGCAAATTATAACTACATATATATATATATATGATAAAATGGAGGTGCTAAGTGCCCTCCGCTCAGTACCGTGTGAAGCACAATCCGAACCGTCCAGATCAGATCGGACGACTCATATCAATTCTGATTGGATGCTGTCGAAATTTGATCCAACGGATAATCATCATCTCGTGAGATGATGATCACCCTCCCTCCCTCCCTCCCTCCCTCCCTCCCTCCCTCCCTCTCTCTCTCTCTCTCTCTCTCTCTCTCTCTCTCTCTCTCTCTCTCTCTCTCTCTCTCTCTCAGGCCGGCTGCATATCGTCAGCAGCCTCGGACCTATGTAGGCCGCATATCGCTGGTCGCCTTCATCGCTGTCGCCTCACCAATCGCCCTCGCCGCCATCACCAAAATTCCTTCCCACCCTCGCTCTCCCTCACTCTCGATGCTGCGAACGATCGGAACGTGACGATCTCCTCTTTCCCTCTCTATCTCTTTCGCAATCTGGACGTCGCGCCGCGATATCCTCTCTCTCTCTCTCTCTCAGACAATGGAGGATGGGGCCGAGGGAGGGGCACGTCGCCGGCGATAGGACTGCGAGAGAGATCAGGTGAGAAAGAGACGATCGTGAGTGAGAGAAAGAGCGGGAGAGCATACACGAGATTTTGGAAAATTCTCGTGAGATTTTGAAATAAATCTAGCACCGGATCGTGCTTCACATGGTGTTGAGCGAAGGGCGCTCATCACCTCTATTTTACTATATATATGTTACATATTGATTATACAACTTTTGACTGCATATTACTTAAACTTTATATATCATATATATTATATATTTGTGTTTTGTTCACAAATATATGGAGTATTTTAATTTTCACAAAAAGTGTCGCTGACAGAAGAGAGAAATTGGGTGACGATTTGATATAAAAATTTGGGCAGAAAAAGAAAGAATAGTAGGAACTGAGGAGGAAGAGAAAGAGTAAAACAATATCCGTTTACATGGAACCTTAATTAGTTAATTTGAGGTTCCATGTCTTCACTGCAATCTAGTCTCAATTGGTGGATTGAACTAATTAAGGTTCCATGTCTTCACTGCAATCTAGTCTCAATTGGCGGATTGAAGAGATCTAAACTGTGTGGTCATGAACATTTGAAAGTGTTTTTTTTTTCGTGTCATTCTGGATCTCATATTTAAGATGTCCAATGGATTCTTTGGTGGATGAAATAATGGAAGTTAAGCGAAAAAGTGCATTTTTCAACTGCTAGATAAGAAAAAGTTTTTAAATTTAATTCTCACAAAGTACCTGAAATTATGTTTTATTTTATTATATCAAGTTCATAAGCTTTTCTTTAAGCATTCTTTCAGTTTGGTCGATATGTACTTGAAAATTTCAAATTATTTTTTAAAAGAAGAGTATGAAATTTATAGGATATTTTCTCTCTTTGAATGGACTTTAAACGCCTCGATTATTAAGAAGTAATAAATATAATTCACCCTAAGAAGTCCATCAACTTTTCTGTAATCATGAACGTTTTCTTTCCATTTATCTTCAGAGTTTTCTGCTATTTTTTCTTTATTTTTAGCAATGAATAACATGCTTTAGAATCTCTTGTAAGCTCCAACCCAATTTCCTTCGTTATCATAATATTTTCTTTCATTTATATTTCATGAAAAAATAATTTGGAATTTGAATAAAAATTAGCAACATATATTCTTTTATGAAGTTTATTTTATTAGGCTATGACATCTCAAGATTATTAATTAAAATGATTTATAAGCAGTTTTAAATTTTTTTTCTATTTGATAATTTTTTTAAAAAACTAATACATACTTATTTATCTGAAGTTATGAAAAATAAACAAGAGGGGAAAATTGATAAGTTTGATTAATGAATATATTATTTTGCTCTTAATATATATATGTATATATTATAATATTAAAGATTTTTTATTAAAATTAGAACTTATAATTTTTATTATCAAATAAGAAATTAATTAGAACTTCAATAGTTAAACTACTCGTCATATTTCAAAGGTTAAATATACTTACTATGCCTTTTAATATATTATTATTATTATTATTATTATTATTATTATTATTATTATTATTATTATTATTATTATTATTATTATTTGTTGGTTCATCCGGCTGGTTGTGTGGCCCTAAAACCCTAGAACGAAGAGAACGAGTAAGAGAGAGAACGAGAGGGGTTTTAGAGAAACCCCGAAACCCTAATCAGTTCGAGAGGAATCCAAGCAGCAGGTAGAAGGACGATATGGTTCGGCCGTACGGAATCAAGGGGCGAAAGCTCAAGAAGAGGAAGCGACCGGAAGAGGAGCCGCCATCGCCGCCGCCGCCACTGACTTCGGACCGTGAAGATGGCGACTCCGATGTGGAAAAATCTAGTGGACCAAAGGAGGAGCAGGGTGCAGATGAAGCCATCGAGCAGATGCCCGGGATTCCCGTCGCCGCACCCATCGAAGGGGGGAAGAAGCCCGGCGTCATCTTCGTGCTGGACAGGGCCTGTTTGGAGGTCGGGAAAGTAGGGAAGGTGAGTTCATATTAGAATTTGCTTGGGAGTTCGTCTCAACTGTGAAAGCTCGCATCTTTATCTCTTTTAATTAGGTTCTGGAGTCCAAAATGACAATTTTGCAATCTGCAACTCTAATTTCTGGTCGAATAATTTTGCGATGCACCTAATAGATTATGTGTAGGATCGTAGGAGGCTTTTATATTTCAAGAAGGGGGATGTTTTCCTGCATTCTGGGTTGATTTATGTCTACGTTTCTTTTGTTTTCTTCAGAATTTCCAAATCCTGAACTCAGATGACCACGGCAACTACCTCAGAAAACAGAATCGAGATCCTGCTAATTATAGACCTGACATTATTCATCAGGTTTGGTGGATTTTAATGTCTTTGTTAGACGCAATTCAATTTTGCACGTTTGGATTTTATAGGATTGCTTCATAATATTAGTTTTACTAGGTGCTTCACAGAATGGAAAAAATATCAAGTTCTTTTGGATTATGAATTTTTTTTATGCTAGACTATGAATAGACCTTTGATCTGATTATTCATGTATGTTTACTCTGATTTTCGCAACTTTCTGTTTGCTATACCAGGCACTACTTGCAATTTTTGATAGACCCCTAAGTAAAGCAGGCAGACTGCAAGCTGTCTATGTGCGAACTGAAAAGGGAGTACTATTTGAGATTAAACCTTATGTACGCATCCCTCGGACCTTCAAGCGATTCTGTGGCCTTATGTGTATGTGCAACTTCTTACTTGATGTGCAAGGTTACAAGATGAGTTAATGTTATCTTGCTCATTTTGCTTCTTCTTGGTTGTTGGTGTTGCAGCTCAATTGCTACAACAATTAAGCATAACTGCTGTTGGGAAGCGAGATAAACTTCTCAATGTAATAAAGAATCCTGTAACTCGTCATTTGCCAGTGAATTCGAGAAAGATAGGTAAGCTGCTTGTTTTCTTTTATTGAGAACCTTACTACCACTTTAATTTTTCATTTACATGTGTATCTTCTGGAACTTTAGGCCTCTCTTACAGTTCACAAAAGTCGGTGAACTTGAACAACTATGTTGCTACTGCTCCAGATGATGCACCTCTTGTCTTTGTGGTATGTAGTGGACATGATACCACTGTTGTTCTTGGATTATATTAACTATTATGCAAGTGATTCATAATGTTTTCTTTAGGTTGGTGCAATGGCTCATGGCGTGATTGAGAATGATTACGTAGATGACTTTGTATCAAGTAAGTTACCTCATTTTCATGAAAATATGTTTTGTAACGTTGTGATGTGAACTTTATGATTACACTTTTTACATCATAAAAATCAATCAATTTTATTTATTGAAGTGGGTTTGTAGTTTACTTGCTTCTATGTTTTCTTTCCATATTCTTAAATAATTTGCTTCCAAAGTTTTTAATTTAATTTCCTACGAAGAAACGGAAAAAGTTAACATGTTACTGCATACAATTTATTGAATCACAGAACTTGGGAATTCTAGGATAATATTTGTAAATTAATTCTCTGTGAATTCAACCACTTAAGTGTATCCAACTTTCTGGACTGTAGATGCAGTAGGAAATACTTAGATGTGATTGCTCTGCTTCTGAAGATTGTGACTCACAATTCAATAACCAATGTGGATATGATATAATTAGAAAGAGAAATGAATGATAGCCACAATGCTATTGAAGATTGTCGCACTTCAACAACCAAGGTGGATTGATATAGTTAGAAAGAGGAATGATGCATAGCCACAATACTACTGTAAAGATGAGACAAATACTATGCATTGGCACCCTTATTCATGTTACTAGGAAATGAGAATTAGTATCAAGGTATTTACTGTGGAAAAGTACTATGGTGCCCTGTGAACATGAAATGGGTCGTATAATCTTGGGTTGATTAACTGACATACATATGAATTGATCCAACATTTTTTATGTTTCTTCTGTTCCGACGCACATACGAACTTCATTCACAGAGATTTTGTTTTCGAATATGGAAATAACTGAAGGCTTGCCCCCAATCTTTTTTTGCAGTTTCACAATATCCGCTAAGTGCAGCTTGCTGTTTAAACATGATAGGCAGCGCCCTGGAGCAGAAGTGGAAGATATGATCGAACTCTTTTTTTTTTGTCAGTTTGTTTTGATTATGCTCATAGTTGCCAGAAGACATGTTATTCATAATTCCATATGTATAATCTTTTGTAGTCATCATACACCTTTCACCTTTTTTTGCTGAAGTCTTTTTTTATCTGAACTAAAAAAAAATCTGTTTTCATGTGTATATAGTCGTGGCTGCTTGGATCAATTAGAAGTTACGTGGGAGGAGGATTCCATTCAAGTAACATATTTATTTTTATTAGGTTCTTAAAACAATTAAAAGATTATTTGGGAGGAAAACATCAATTATTCTGTGGTCTTCCTCATAATTAGTGAAATAAATGATGTCAATACGAAAAGATGAAAACAAAATATATAGTTAACTGATCGAGATACAAAATTCACAAGGAAGAAGGTGAATTTCCATAATTTTTTTTATTTTTATATATTAATTTTCCTTTTCGGTACAAGACATATTGGTATTCGTGGCCAAAACCATGATTGACACAAAAAGAAAAGCATGTCAACAGGGCTACATAAATATTTCCTCCACAAGAAAGGGATCACTAATTTTTCTCAATTATTCAAAATGTCACTGCATATGAACCACCTACTTATCGGTACGGTATGAAGTAATAAATATATAATTATGTTTTATAATTAAAACTATTCATATATTAATATTTTATATAGTTGTTATAATTCTTTATAAGATTTATTTTATGAGTTATTTTTTATAAACATTTTCTAAATTATCACGATTTTTTATATTTAGTTCCAAACTATGAATTTATTTTTTTCATCTTTAAATTATCCTGACTTTTCCACTTTAGTCATTTTCTATTATGTTTTTCGTTATTTTTATTTTTTTTATTTATGAAAAAATTAAATTATCTCTTCCTTCAAAAAAATATAAAATAATAAATATAAAAAATTAAAAAAATAGTTGGAAGGATCAAAGTGGTAAATAAAAAAATTATCATTTATGAAAAAAATTAAATTATCCTCCTCTGATTTTTTTTATTATGAAAGAAAGAATAATTTAGTCTTTTTTAAAAGTAACAAAAAACGTAATATAAGTGACAAATCCGTAATAATTGAATAAAAAAAATATGAAAAATCGTAATAATTTAGAGGAGCTTTATGAAAATAACCCTTATTTTATTTATGAATAATAATTTTACACGAACAAGCATTAAACCACAACGTAAATATACTTATGAGAGAAGCAAATGCAAGAAAATTATACCTTGCTACATTTGAAAGTATCTTCTTTATAGAAATAATAACCGAGTTCTTTATGAGAAAGAACTTGAAAGAAACACACAATTAAAGTTTGAAAGTTTTAGCCATTAAACTTTGCACAGTATATTTCAACCTATAAAATTCAATTGATGGACAAATTTGCTGTTTTTTAATCAAATTTCAGATCACCCGTCTGTGCTGGAAAACTGAATATTTTGCTCGTCCAGTCTTAGCTATGACCAAACAATGAAGAGCGTAAATTAAGTTAACAACTAATTTTTTGGTTGCCCTAAAAAAAGCATGCCTTTGGTTTGCAAGAACTACAGTTATTACAAGCATGCATACAACCCCCAGCCCCACCAAAAAAAAACATAGAGGACCTCAAGCATGCTAACACAAACAGGCCTTTTCCAGAACTTAAAACAAAGAAAAAACATCATAATCAATCGAGTACAAATTAATAAAGACAGAACATTACAGAGAACACATTATGCATCTTTGTGAAGAACTTTATTGGGTAAGTAGGCACCGGTAGACATGACGGAGGGGTCGCTTCACGCTTCTTCTCCTTCTTTCTTCTGAGCCTAAAGAATTGTTGCATTACTTCTGAGCACTCAGCTGCAAGGATTCCTCGTCTTACCGTTATCTTTGGATGAAAAGGGTGGATAGGACCAGCTGATTGGTCGGATGGATCCAAGCTGCTGCTTCCCCCATCACCACCAGGAAATAACCTTGTGAAAGGATACACAAACCAATTGAAACATGAAAACCATTAAGGATCCCCATGGCACTCACCATTTCAATGTAAAAATAAGTGCACCAATTGTATCGACCTACACTACAAAACAGGTATTGATGATATCAACCTACTTTTTGCATAATTAGTACTTGCACCCAATGCCTTAAATTGTGATTCTACAATGGACCATCTTAAATGATAAACGACCTGACAGTAGATCTTTTCATCTTGAATGACACCAATGTGACATTGTCTAAAACGGTCATCATATAGCAGGAGTGCAGTAAATGACACCAATGTTCAATACTAGTAAAATATGTAGGTACCTGACCCAACTTCCATCAGCTCCAAGTAACTTATTGGGAGCACCCCACACCACAGTATCTAATCTAGCCTGTAGAATCGCTCCAGCACACATAGGGCATGGTTCAAGCGTCACATAAAGTGTTGTGCCCTGTAAAACAATTACACAAGATTTGCTCGAATTTGAAAAACATGAACACAACACATCACAATCGACAAAGAGGAGCCAAACATTGCTTTTAGAAACACTAACAGTAATTAATGAATTGCATTAGAGGGATTACCGCAAGGCGCCAAGTCCGGAGAATGTTGGAAGCTTCCCGTATACAGATCATTTCAGCGTGTGCAGTTGAGTCTCTCAGCTCTTCAACTCTAAACATATAACCAAACTATTAGGGAAAAAATTCTGATGAAATTGATTCGAGATAAGAAGGATAACAAAAACAAACGAAATAACAGTTGGAAGGAAAATGTACAGGTTGAAGCCACGGGCAATGATCTTCCCATCATGTACTAGTACTGCTCCAACAGGAACTTCCCATGTATCTGCAGCCTTTTGAGCTTCTACTAGAGCTTCTCTCATAAAACGTTCATCAATTTGTCGCTGTTCACCCTCCATTCTACAAGCTTCTTCCCACTCATCAAATCTTTCTTTGAGGACTTGTTGATTTCTTTGAAATTTTCTCCTCTTCAATTCCATTTCTTTTCCATCGATCTTCTCAGCTTCAGGAGATTCCTCTGATATGATATCTTCCTTCATCTTCTTGAAGCCAGTTGCAGAGATTGGAACATCTCCAGCAACAACTGCTTCTTGAGTAGTGACCAAAGAAGCACCCATGGTAACTGGAGATTTATCAGGCGACATTACAGAAGAAAGCTCACTCCCTGCACTTTTTCCAGTGTCGATTCTCACATTTCCTTCTAGCCTGAATCCTGCCGAAGCAGCAGTTGGTGCTGAACCACCTTCTATCATGCCTATGGAGGGAGTGGCAGTAGGCAGGGAACCCCCAAGTATCATGCCCATTGAAGGACCTCCAGTAGACACTGAACCTCCTTGCAGCATATCAATAGAAGCAGACATAGTAGTACCTTCTAGCTTTATGATTTCTCCTCCAACTTTTGGAGTTACAGAACTGGTTTGACCAGAGCTAGACGAAGACCTACCATGAGATTTATCCACAGGTCCTCTGACTGGCAGTGGCTCTTTAGATGTATTTCTACTTGGCTTATCAGTTTCATCCTCACTGGGATCTTGTTCTTGACCAGAAAACCAAGCCTCACTACCAACTGAATCTGTGGATGAGCTTCTTTTACCTGATTTCCGGGTCACAGCACGAGATTCAGGACGATGACCCCAACCCACACGGATTATATCAGCAAGGAGTGCCCACAAGGACCTTGGGGATCTATGTGTGGGGATATCTTCTGTAGCTGGAGGACTAGCCTTAATCTCTAAACTTCCAGGAGAGGAAGCTTCTTTCTCGGGCGATTCCACCTGTGAAGTTTCCTGAGAAGTTGGACTCTTAACATCCCATATCTCATCTGATGGTCCTTCAGTCGTGGATCGAGATGAAGATTTATTTGCGTCTTCTTCTAGAGAGTGCCCTGCCACAGCAAAACCACTTGTCGTTACGTCAGAAGTGTCTGGACTTCCAGCAAGTAGTTCTTGTCCTTTATTCTCGAGTATTTCGGAACTTAATGTTTCCTGTTGGACCTTGTCAACAAACTCTCCTATAAACACTGCAGAAGCCCTCTCTAATTGAGTAGCAGATTCTAGTATATGCCCTTTTATTGTCATTCTCCCACTAGTTTGATCATCTGAAATACCAAGCAAAGCCAATTCACCTGATTTCATCTGTGAACCCTCTTCGTTGGAATTTTTCTGCATGTCAGTCTTGATAGATGATGAACTCCCTTTGACTGTTTCTCTTTGTCTATTGGAAATCACCTCTACGTTTAAATCGCTTTGTGTATCACTCCTTGAGAAATCAAAGATTCTGGAATCAGTTTCAGATTCTCCAGTTGAACATTTATCATCTTTTACCCTCATATTATATATGGCTTGAGTATTTGATATTCCTTTAACCTCTAGCCTTGACAATTCAGAGCTTTCTGATTCTTTCCTTGAGCTGGTTTGAGTACTTGATATTCTTTTTGCATCTAGCCTTGACAATTCAGAAGATGATGCATACCTTTCTGACTCTTTTCTTGAGCTGGATTCATGAGTAGACTTTGTATCTGTTAGGTTTCCTTGCCCCATAGATTCATGAGTCACACCGAATGTTGAAGTTGAATAATTTTTTTGACCGTCTAATCTTGTGTTTAGGAAACCTTGTGAACTGCTCGCAATTTCATTACCACTTGCACTAATACCAGAGACACGAGTACGAGTTTCATACTGCTTATCTAATTCCAGTGTGCCAACTACTTGCTCATCTACGTAGGTTCTATCATCTCTTGCCACCTTGACTGAAGTATAATTATCCTTCTTGTTGTTCAGTTTTGCTTCTTCATAATGTTTCCTGGTATTTAAGGTGTTTTCAAACTTTTGATTGTCAACCTCCAATATATCACTATGCTTCTGTAGACTTGATCTGGATTGAGAGCTTCTACCCGTTCGCTCATCTAACTCACTCTGCTGTTTCAAGGTTGATGTTGAGGTCTCTTCTCGGTTTACCTTTCTTGAATCTATGATGTTAGTAATTCTGGAAATCCTTGTGACGTCATTCCCATACAGTTCAGATACTTTAGTAGACCTAGAAGATTCATCTCTCAACTCCTTTTGCCTCAAAAGTCTGTCCTCAACAGAAACATTCTCTTCCTTGTGATGCGTCCTCAGATCAGCTCTCCTGATTACTTCTTGGTCCACTTGGTTATGCTTTTTTGCAGTTAACATCGAACTCTCTTCTCTTTCCATCTTCCTTTCATCAACCTTATTAGAAATCGAAGACCTCATGTCATCCTCATATACATCCAACAATTTCACAAATTTCTCAGACCCTTCCCTGGAATCCCTTTGAGCAACTACATTGCCCCTCTGGTACTCGTATTCTTCTCTCGCGCCATGATCCGAGGCCCTTGATGAGGCACCTCTGGTCTCCCTTTTTTCAGTTTCGCATTCATCCCGCCCCACTGCCTGCCGATCCACCTCCTTGTGCTGCTTTACTGATGAAGTTGAGCCCTTTTCCCTATCCACCAGCCTAGAAGCAACCACATTGTTCGATCTTGAAATCTTTTTGACATCATCCTCATATGTATCAGCAGTTCTTTGACATCCTTCCCTCTTCTTCCTGCGGTGAATGATGTCTTCCTCTTCAGAATCATAGTCTTCTCTTGACCTGTAAGCTGAACTAGCATATCCATCATCTTTATGTCTGCCTTGTCTCCTTGGCACCCTTCTTCTGGAGCTGGAAGCCTTCACATTTTCATCCCTCCGCCTGTAATCCATCTCTGTGTTTATATCACTACTAGCATCATCGTAAGCCTCGTCGTCCTCAAAGTTGTCAACTTCCTCATGATCTCTACTTCTTCCTCTATTTTCTCTGTGACGAGAACCACAAGAATGGCAAGTCCAACTGGATCTACCTCTCCTCTCTCTTAAAGAACGTTCTTTTTTCCTATCGGCGTCCCTAATTCCCATCTCGTTCCTCCAACTCTTCTTGGGACGTTCGAATCGATCGTAATCGTCATCGAAATACTCACCTCCTGATCTCGAACAATGGACTTGGAAACCGCCGCGACAGTGTCCTCCTCCATGGGCCAACAGCTCGATCACCTCCTCCCCGAATTTACCACCCGAGCTCCAGCATCGATAGCAACAACAGCAGGAGCTGCACGTCTCCTCCCTCGCCAGACTACGACGGGGCGGGCATGACGAGCCGATACCTCCTTGACCTCGGAGGGCCAAGCGGGAGTACTGAGTATAGCACGGACGGCGGCAGGCGAGGAGTGTCCTTGCCGGCGACCAGTAGATCAAGCTGGATTGCCGCAGGTAGTAGTCGTAGAGGAGAAATCTAGCATTGGTGGAGAAGCCATTGACGGAGGCCTCGCTGGCCCCGGAATCCGGCCCCGGATCGGTCAGTAGGTGGCCGTATGAAGAGCAAAAGGGCGGTTTTGACCTTAGGGAGTGCGCCGCGAACGCGGCAGCGGCGCCGTAGCCGCTGTACATCGAGACGGGGTGGGGCGACGACGGCCGGCGAAGAATCGAACGGCGGCGGTGCTAACGGGTTGAGGAGGGCGGCGACGAGTTCGGGACGAGGTGTTTGATTTGGCCACCGTGGTCTGTCAGTGTGCTTTCTTCGGACGTTTTCTCCGGATAGATGCGAAGAATAGAGTGAGATGGAATTTTATATTTTTTTCTTCTTTATATTATTTTTCTATTTGCCAATGATAACATTAAAATGAGGAGGAAGTGAAGAACTAATAAATATCACTAATTTTCTCTCTCTTCTCTCTATTTTTCTATTTCTTTGATATTTTGAATGCGATCAAAAGATGAATTAGAGTAAGTTTCTTTAATGTTATTTTATTTTGTTTTAACAAGTAAACGATAATTCCTTTTCAAGTCTATTTAATCTCTCTAGAGTCTTAGGATGAATATCCCATGATAATGATGCTATTTTGAAATATCTTATCGAATAAATACAAGTAATATATCTAAACAATATATAATATATTTGGCAATCTTTATGGTACTGTGCATATTTTATTTGATTGAGTTTAGCCTACTGAAGCACTCTATGGTTATGTGTTGGATAAAAGAACTTGAGTTCTTATGAGCTCTTGATAATTAACTGATTAGATAAATAAGTTCTTATTTATTGTTTGGATGAAAATGTTAATGATGAATCAAGAAGGTGATTCGATAGATAAATTCTATTGAGTGTTTTGACAAAAAGTAATAATATTTGAATGATATATAAAATATTTATATTTAATAATATTATAATTATTTTTTTAAGGACATCCAAAGTATAAAGATTATTTTATTGTATTAATTATAAAATATTTTATACCTAATATATTACTATTCCTGTCTCAATAAAAACTAAATAAATATTTTTTAAAAAATATTAAAAGTTTAAAATTAATTATGATTTGACATTTCTAGAAGATTATATCAATCTAAATTTATTTTCTATAATTAATATTTATTTTCATTATAAGAACTAAAGTCTAAAGTGTACTAAAAGACATAATTTTATGCAATATTAAATTAATTATAAACTGATTGAATTAGTTAATATAATATTTTATTTAGACTCCTAGCTCATTTTAAATTGTTTTAGTTTAGTTTTACATTTAAAAAAATATATTTATGACAAATAATCATAAATAAATAATAAATATTTTTGTAATTAAGAAATAATATTTTTTTCATGAAATAAGTAATATTATTTCAAATTAATTTAAAATATTTTTTTATTACTAATGAAACATTGTTCATGTAACACACTCTTTCTTATCTTTTATTTTCTCTCTGGACCATTTGGCCCATCACACAAAGTTAGAAAAGGAACAAGAACCATCAAGTTCTCATGAAAGATAATAACTTAATTTTGATAATTTCGTAGAATTTGATGTGTTGACTGGAACTTAAGACTTGTTTAGTAAATAACTTATGGAAGGATATGGTGGTGAAATGAGTGATGAAATGATGAAGTATAACTTGTCATTATAAAGTTCATATTTGGATAACAACTTATAAAAATGTAGGTGGGATAATGGAAGTCTTATTTGTGTAAACATTATTTTTATCCTTCGCTATATATTAAACTATCTATAATATTTACTGACTAACAAGTATTTATCATATAATTATTTATCACATTTTCTTCTATTTCTTGTTTGGCCTATTTTTTCTAATTTTTTATTATATTATTTTTCCTATAATTATTTTATTCATATATTTTAAAACTTAAAAATGAAAGATAAATATACATTAATATATATATATATATATAAATTATTTTATCATAAATTTATTTACGAATATGAGAAATGAGAGATAATGAGAGGGAGAAGAGAAAAAAGAGAAGTATGAGAGATTGTTAATTTGGTATATAATTAATATTTTTTTCTTATTTCACTGATTTGATGGAATGAAAAATATGATATTAGAAGCCCTTAGCTCCTCTACACCATCCTTCATAACTAATATAAAATAATTATGCAAACAAGATTCACACTCCCGCACTCCACCCCGCCCCTCAAAATTCTTCATCCAAATTGCCCTATGAGTGATGCCGAGTATCTTTTGGTATGATAGATATAAGTGTGGTGTGACAAACACGAAGGAAATTTCAACCATGCAATTTTAGCATTGTCCTTGTAACATCATTCAAATGCTTGCTATAAACAATCTTTTGAAATGCACAGAAATTACAAATCCCTTCGAGTGGTGATATCCATTCGTACTATAAAGTTTTTTGATTAATTTTGATTGATCAACATCAAAACAAAAATTATTATCTATATTCTATACAATCATATATATATATATATATATATATAGGATTTGATGTATACACGGAGCAGTAAAAGTTCGTATGCATGTAGGCATAACAATAACTTTTTTTATTTGTCTTTATATATATTTTTTCTTTACCTTTCTGTGCTTGTTATGCATCCTTCAATGAAGTTAGTATTTTAACTTCACAATATCCTTTCCCATTGTCACATGTATTTTTTCTATTATCTTAGTCTTGATTGAGGGTTATAAATACACCATTTTTTTATTGATCAAATGCAATTTGCACTCTCTTCCATTATGACCTATCTGTCACTTCATCATTGGGGATTTGGCTTCCTCCTTTGGCCTGCCTAAATTTGTCTTGATCCATCTTTTATCACATAAAACAATAAAAAAGAAAAATCATTACACTAATCTCTTTTAGGTCTATATTATTATTGTCCATGCATATCATTTCTATACTATTGTAGCATTACTTACATAGAATAAGAGGCGATATTCTTACTTAAAAAGATATTTAAGGGCATATTTTGCTTAAGTGATAATTGCTATAGGCAAGCATTAAGCATGTGAACTTGCATTCGAAAAAACACAAAATTCTTACTAATATGGATACCGTTGAGAATTGGTCATCCAATTGGATAGGGGTCCGGTCACATAATGGTCATTTGGTTGGACAATGAGCAGTCATCTATTTGGCCACATAATTAATGATAGAATTTTTCTTAACTAGCATTTGGTCTCCAAATATCCAACTCATCTTGAGCGGTCATCTGATTGCACCTTGCATGTGCAAACCTTAAATAAGAGTTTGTTTGGCTAAAAAGTTTTTTAGTCCATGGCTTACAAAATTTTATGATATGTCAATTTTAGAAAAGTGTCATACCACATATTACAAAGATCTAAGAAAAAGGTTAGAAGGGAGGTGTTTGGATGCATAATGTCATAATAGAAAAAATAATAATAACGAGGTGACCATTAACCGTTGCTTTGCATGCACACAAGTTGCTCTCCAAAAATAAATTATGGATATGAAACCTTCAAATTTTTTGATCTCATATTGAGCTCCAAACCATAGTTTTGAATCGAGAAAAGTTACATTCAAACATGGTTCTATAAATTTTCACTCAGATAGGAAAAGTTTTAATTTTTGAGGAAAATGTATACGTAGAGCATTTGACGTTGAACGGGTGTAGAGTACTAATTTTATTAATTAGATTAATAGAGTAAATATATATTAATTAAAGTAATTGTTAAATAGTAAATGTTATTAAGATCAAGATCATCGAATTATCAGATTATCATGATCAAGCTATTTTAATAAATATGAGTAATTCAATGACTATAATTTATTTAGACTTAGATAATATTTTTTATTATAAAATTATCTCAGTAAATAGATATTATTTAATCTAAAAATATATTATTAATTTAATAATAAATTATTATTATTAAATTAATTAAAATAATGAGAAATATGCGCTCTATACTAAAGTGTAGAGCAGGATAATCTACGTACTCATTAACCTCTTATTTTTCATCTTTTCTTTACTTTTCCAACACCCCCAAAAGGGGCCTTAATTCTGACTACTTCCAATCGTCCAATATAAGATCCTACGGGCTTTGGTGATGAAGTTGGCTGTTTATATTCATCTACATTTTGGATGGTTAGATAAGTCATTTGAAATAATTGATATATAAAGATAGTGAAAATCATGGTTGTCAAGATTCGACTTGAACAAATTTTCATTTTAGGTCGAACCAATTGATCAGACCAGACAATAATAAAATATTAAATTAATGTATTAAATCAAGTTATCATATTTTGATTATACACATTTTTGGATGAAATCAAGATAATTTACATGGGGAAAATTATGATAATAACAAATAATAAATTTATAAGAAAATTAAAACTTGAGATGTAATGAAATAGATAATATATTTTCATTCAATCATAACATTCATGAATGAAGCCAAAATTCAATTATAAAGTGCTAAAATATAATAATAATAAATAAAATATTATGAATAATTGAATTTGAAGATTTAATGTACATATATTAAGCACATAACTATCACAATTAATATATATATATATATATATATGATAAAGTAAAATCCTATTAGATTTAACTTTTATGTATAGGGTTATTTTCATAAACCTCTCATAAACTATCACGATTTTTCGCATCTAACCCCAAATTACAAACATATTTTTTGTATTCCTAAACTATCACGATTTTTTCACTTTAATCATTTTGTCTACTTCTGTTACGTTTTCCGTTACTTTTGATTTTTTTCATTTGTGAAAAGTAATGAATGTTATCGACTCGAACAAATTTTCAGTTTAGGTCAAACCAATTGTCAGACCAGATAATAATAAAATATTAAATTAATATATTAAATCAAGTTATCATATTTTGATTATACACATTTTTGGATGAAATCAAGTTCATTTATATGGGGAAATTCTGATAATAACAAATAATAAATTTATAAGAAAGTTAAAATTTGTGATTTAACGAAATAGATAATATATTTTTTATTCAATCATAACATTCATGAATGAAGCCAAAATTCAATTATAAAGTGCTAAAATATAATAATAACAAATAAAATATTATGAATAATTAAATTTTAAGATTTAATGTACATATATTAAGCACATAACTATCATAGTATATATATATATATATATATATATCATAAAGTAAAATCCAAAATATCACGATTTTCCGTATCTAAGCCCAAATTATGAATTTATTTTTTTGTATTTCTAAACCATCATAATTTTTTCACTTTAGTCCTTCCGTCTACTTCTGATATATTTTTCATTACTTTTGATTTTTTTTCATTTGTGAAAAGACTAAATTACCCCTCCCTCCATAACACATCAAATAATAAATACAACAAACAAAATAATATAAGAAAATAGGGGGAGGGTAATTTAGTCTTTCTACAAATGAAAATTTTTTTTTACCACTTTAATCCTTCTGATGATTTTTTATTTTTTTATATTTTTTATTTCATATTTTTGAAGGGAGGGGTAATTTAGTTTTAATGGAAAACGTAATAGAAGTAGAGGAATTATTAAAGTTGAAAAATCGTCATAGTTAAGGGATATAAAAAAATAAGTTCGTAGTTTGGAGTTAGATACGACAATAGTTAACCGTTGCTTTGCATGCACACAAGTTGCTCTCCAAAAATAAATTATGGATATGAAACCTTCAAAATTTTTGATCTCATATTGAGCTCCAAACCATAGTTTTGAATCGAGAAAAGTTACATTCAAACATGGTTCTATAAATTTTCACTCAGATAGGAAAAGTTTTAATTTTTGAGGAAAATGTATATGCAGAGCATTTGACGTTGAACGGGTGTAGAGTACTAATTTTATTAATTAGATTAATAGAGTAAATATATATTAATTAAAGTAATTGTTAAATAGTAAATGTGATTAAGATCAAGATCATCGAATTATCAGATTATCATGATCAAGCTATTTTAATAAATATGAGTAATTCAATGACTATAATTTATTTAGACTTAGATAATATTTTTTATTATAAAATTATCTCAGTAAATAGATATTATTTAATCTAAAAATATATTATTAATTTAATAATAAATTATTATTATTAAATTAATTAAATAATGAGAAATATGCGCTCTATACTAAAGTGTAGAGCAGGATATTCTACGTACTCATTAACCTCTTATTTTTCATCTTTTCTTTACTTTTCCAACACCCCCAAAAGGGGCCTTAATTCTGACTAGTTCCAATCGTCCAATATAAGATCCTACCGGATTTGGTGATGAAGTTGGCTGTTTATATTCATCTACATTTTGGATGGTTAGATAAGTCATTTGAAATAATTGATATATAAAGATAGTGAAAATCATGGTTGTCAGGATTCGACTTGAACAAATTTTCATTTTAGGTCGAACCAATTGATCAGACCAGTCAATAATAAAATATTAAATTAATGTATTAAATCAAGTTATCATATTTTGATTATACACATTTTTGGATGAAATCAAGATAATTTACATGGGGAAAATTATGATAATAACAAATAATAAATTTATAAGAAAATTAAAACTTGAGATGTAATGAAATAGATAATATATTTTCATTCAATCATAACATTCATGAATGAAGCCAAAATTCAATTATAAAGTGCTAAAATATAATAATAATAAATAAACTATTATGAATAATTGAATTTTAAGATTTAATGTACATATATTAAGCACATAACTATCACAATTAATATATATATATATATGATAAAGTAAAATCCTATTAGATTTAACTTTTATGTATAGGATTATTTTCATAAACATCTCATAAACTATCACGATTTTTCGCATCTAACCCCAAATTACAAACATATTTTTTGTATTCCTAAACTATCACGATTTTTTCACTTTAATCATTCCGTCTACATCTGTTACGTTTTCCGTTACTTTTGATTTTTTCATTTGTGAAAAGTAATGAATGTTATCGACTCGAACAAATTTTCAGTTTAGGTCAAACCAATTGTCAGACCAGATAATAATAAAATATTAAATTAATATATTAAATCAAGTTATCATATTTTGATTATACACATTTTTGGATGAAATCAAGTTCATTTATATGGGGAAATTCTGATAATAACAAATAATAAATTTATAAGAAAGTTAAAATTTGTGATTTAATGAAATAGATAATATATTTTTTATTCAATCATAACATTCATGAATGAAGCCAAAATTCAATTATAAAGTGCTAAAATATAATAATAACAAATAAAATATTATGAATAATTAAATTTTAAGATTTAATGTACATATATTAAGCACATAACTATCATAGTATATATATATATATATATATATATATATATATCATAAAGTAAAATCCTATTAGATTTAACTTTTACGTGTACCTCTCATAAAATATTACGATTTTTCGCATCTAAGCTCAAATTACGAATTTATTTTTTTGCATTCCTAAACTATCATAATTTGTTCACTTTAGTCCTTCCGTCTACTTCTGATATATTTTTCATTACTTTTGATTTTTTTCATTTGTGAAAAGACTAAATTACCCCTTCCTCCATAACACATCAAATAATAAATACAACAAACAAAATAATATAAAAAATAGGGGGAGGGTAATTTAGTCTTTCTACAAATGAAATTTTTTTTTGTTTACCACTTTAATCCTTCCGATTATTTTTTATTTTTGTATATTTTTTATTTCATATTTTTTGAATGGATGGGTAATTTAGTTTTAATGGAAAACGTAATAGAAGTAGATGAATTATTAAAGTTGAAAAATCGTGATAGTTAAGGGATATAAAAAAATAAGTTCATAGTTTGAAATTAGATACGACAAATTGGGATAGTCTAGGGGAAGTTTATGGAAATAATCCTTATATAATACTTAGTAACTTTTTATGTGTCATATCTTTATTGTCTTGATTTATTTAGTAATTAAATTATTTAAATAATAAATAAATAAAATTTCTAGTGTTAAAACATTATGATAAGGTTATATGTTCTATAAATAAATATACGATATAATTAGTGCTTAACTAAATAATTTAATATTATTACATAATAATAAAAAATCATAATACTAGTACTAACTATTGTTGTATATTACACATATCACCCATACTTAAGTTTGCTCATTATATTTTATATAATATAGTAAATATATAATTAATTCATATTTATATTATATTAATACATGGCATAAAAATATTAAATCACAATCCATAAGATAAAATATTAGAGTTTAACTAGTTTTAAAGTAGGTGGAAAAAATAATAAACAATCTCATGTAGAAAAAGGAAAATATATATGTAGAGCCTTGTCGTAAAACGAGTGTAGTACATTAATTTTACTTATTAGATTAATAAAATAATTGTATATTTTTTAAATTATATATTAAATAATAAATAAGATTAAGATCAAGATCGTTGGATTATCCATTGCTGTGATCAAGTCATGTTAATAATTATGACTAATTCAATAGTTATAATTTATTAGACAGATAATATTTTTTTGCTATCAAATTACTCCAATAAATATATATTATTTCATCTAAGAAGTATATACTTAACTTAATAATAAATTATAATGATTAAATTAATTTAAATAATAAAAAAGTAAATATTCTATATCAAAGTATAAAATGAGTGCTCGACGTACTATTAATCTAAAAAAGAAATAGTGTTCCACGTTGGTGATAGTTTAAAAAAATGAGAATAAAGTGAAAGTATTAATGGGGGACTAATGTGCCAAATGCTATTTTTTTACGAAGGAAGTTTATCTTTGAATGTATAAATATTTGTTTAATAATTTATTTTTTAAAAAAATTACTAAAAAAATCTTTTGATCGATCCAAAAATTTAGATTTGATCAATTTTCATCATTTTTTTACCAATCTTAATCCGTCCAAACCGATCTAAATGAATACTCACTTTGTTGCAAATTGAACAAGTGCTAGGGAAGAAGTCAATAACACAACTCCTTTGCTCCTAGGTATTTCTCTTCTTTTAAAAATATACTTATAATAAAAAGAAAGAAAAGAAAAAAAAACCAAAGAAGAACATAAAAACATAAAATAAAAATTAATATATTTCGTTGCAGTTTTTTTTTTCTCCAAATTCAGTAAAATCTGAAGTCGAAGTTTCTTAGGCGTTATACGATTGAAGACAATCTAGATTACTCAAGCAATAATATGAAATAAGATAATGAGATGATATTTGGAAAATATTAATATAACTGGTTAGTCAAACTTAAGACTTATTTATATCGCTCTCACCTAAATATCGAATTACTGGAGTGCTGTGGAACGAAAAAAAAGCAATCTTCGCTATAGAAAGTGCAATTCTTTAGGCGCTAACAGATGGAATAGAGTCTTAATCGTCGAAATATCGTCAAACACGAGCTGAATTAGGATTAAGAGGAGACAAACGTCGCACGGTTCACGATGGATGTTTAATTTTGTCGAGCCAATGTTTTCTTCGTATTCCATCGCTTTTGTATTTTTCATTTTTACTGGAGTAATCCATTCAAGTTACGTAACTCTCCTCCTAGATTAACTATTATGCAACCAAACAACGCCTTCGATGATATACAACAGTGTTTAAACTGGAATCTTCCAAATAATTAATGAAGGGCTAACGAATTATTATATTGTTTTCTTCTGACGGCCATTGATTCCACAAATCTAATTCCGAGTTCGATTGGGTGTGCTATTAAATGTTTTAGTACATGATCTAAGATACATTACGTCACTTTCAGACCTAAACAATTTATGAAGGATGCTAAAGGCGAGTAAATGTCAATTATTGGATTCCATGTTAGATCCTGTGGTACGCATTAATGTCTCCTCTTACAAATTTAAAGCTCTTGACCAACTTTATTTTAGATCGCAAGAAAACTCATACTTGATACATGAATAATTAAATCAAAATTAAAAAATCATCCTACAAGTATAATTTTAGATTTTTTATTTTTATTTGAGTGAATTATTTGTCCAGAGTTTTGCCTCCGACCAATTTAATTATCCTGAAACTTGATTATATATATATATATATATATATATATATATATATATATAACTAGTTCCACTGCTTTGAAGTCCCTTTTAATTTTGTGATCCACTTGTTAACTTTTATATTTACTAGTACTAAATAAATCGGAGAGTTCCAATCTTAACAAATCTCATTCATTTTAAGAATAATTTTGTCTTGTTCGAATTCATCTTTTTCTCATTTATTTAATATCTCAAGAAGTCAACTGAGAAATGCCATTTCTCGCATGCTCTGACTACCCAACAACGAAGCGAAGACTTCACATGCAACACCTAATAAATAATGAAGAAAAAAAAAGAAAAAAAAACAGGTCAAAACTCTCCACGGGACAAAATTTTATCACTAAGAACGAGAGGAATTCAGATTGACAACTCAATTTTTAAGATGTTAAATTCACTTATTTTAGCAACCATCTCACGCAATTTCATACCTTCCGAGTTCAAACTCTCCCAACCACACACGCAGACATGGCAATCACAAGCACATCTCCTACACATATAAATACCCCCACACTTTCTCTCTCCTCCATCGTCCTTTTTCCTCTCGCTCTCCTCGTAGAGGAGAAGACAGGAGGAGGAGAGCGAGAGGAGCGAGAAAAGGTGAAGCTTTTCTGATTAATTCGTCTTTTGACATCAGGTTGGATTGGTGCTTCTAGAAGATTGATATCTATTTGCGCTAGGAAAGTTGCAATTTTTATTGCGGATCCCAAAGTACGTGCACCTCTCGTTGTCCGTGCATGAGAGAGAGGGGGAGAGGAGGTGAGAGAGAGAGAGAGAGAGAGGCGCAGTCTGGCTTTTTATTTTCTAATAGCTTCCAGCGTTCCCTCGTGCCCAGCAAGTCAAAGAACGGGTTCGAAGCTTTCGCTTCAAGGTTGTATTTCAGCTCGACGGTCGTAGAAGATGCTTGCCTCGGGCTCGATAGCGGTCGGGTGCCTCTGATCTGATGATGTCTTTGCCTGCAATGTGTTAAAAAGGAGGAACTTTTCTGGCTTTCAAAGGGGTAGATTGGAGAAGGCGGGATCTTTGGCTTGTTTCCTTCGTCTTCCCAAGGTTACATGGAGTTGCATTGAAGTTTGTGTTTGTACAGCAAAGGGAGGAGTCTTTTTTTTTTTTTTTCTGGAGGAGGATTTAGATGCTTGAAGAAGCTTGGCGGGTTTTGATTTTGAGATATTTTTCCCCTCTGTTCATCCTCAAAGCATTACATTCCGGCAGATAAGTCTGGAGAAGGTTTTGTGTAGGAGGCATGGCAGGAGGGAGAAGAAGAAAGGTTCTCCTGAGCAAGTTGTACGCCTTCGCCTGCGGCGCATCGAGGTTCGCCGACGAGCATCGTCAGATCGGAGGCCCTGGCTTCACCCACGTGGTCTACGCCAATGAATCGGAGGGCTTCAGGGCCACCAACTTGAACCATGCCACCAACTACGTCTCCACCACCAAGTACACCATGGCCACCTTCTTGCCCAAATCCTTGTTTGAGCAGTTTAGGAGGGTCGCCAACATGTACTTTCTAGTCACAGGATGCCTGGCTTTTACTCCGCTGGCGCCTTACTCTGCGGTGAGTGCAATCCTCCCGCTGATTATAGTGATTACGGCAACCATGACAAAGGAGGCTGTTGAAGATTGGAAGAGGTATCAACAGGTAAACATTTTTTCCCTCTTCTGTGTTTCATCAGCTTCCTTGATTAGGTGCTTACCAATGAAATATCTGATTAGGAAGTTAAATCTTGTGATTCTGTTAGCTTTTGTCATCAACACCTGCTTATCAAAACATTCAGAATACTTGATACACCCTTCTGGATGCCAAGAATTAATTTTTTTGGCACCAATGCCACCTAATAGTTAATACAGTCACAATCCAGTGCTATAAATAATTGCAAAGTCAGAGACAATATTTTTTTAATGCATTTAAGAAGGATTCTCTAGGGATATTTTTCGACTATTGCTGTTTGAAGATTCCAGTAACTCATGCCAATATGGAAGATCTCTTTCGTGATTGCAGTTGATGTTCAAACTCTGATCCAACTGAAAGATGATGGAACGCGTTTCCATTGAAGATATTAAAATTGTATCTTCAAGAAACTGAAAAATGAATATAAAAGAAGAAAAAAAAACAGAAATTCTATAACTTTCTTCTAACCAAGACATAGAATTCAGAATCTAGTACTATAGTATGTTGTCTGAACTTTAATGTTTATTCTATTATACGAGATATTGCATCCACTTCCAGTTTTTAAGCTTAAATTGTTGAATAGGTTTTAATTTTCATCCTTTGTTACAGGATATTGAGGTGAACAATAGAAAGGTTCAAGTACATTGCGGAGATGGAATTTTTAATTATACTGAATGGAAAAATCTTAAAGTTGGTGATATTGTTAAAGTGGAGAAGGATCAATTTTTCCCTGCTGATCTCATATTGTTGTCATCAAGTTATGACGATGCAATATGTTATGTAGAGACCATGAATCTTGATGGAGAGACAAATTTGAAATTGAAACAATCATTGGATGTAACATCGAGTTTACAAGCAGACTCAAGTTTTAAGGATTTTAAGGCTATTGTAAAATGTGAAGATCCAAATGCCAACCTCTACTCTTTCGTTGGAAGTATGGAATATGAAAATGAGCGATACCCTTTGTCACCTCAGCAACTTCTTCTAAGAGATTCAAAGTTGCGGAACACGGACCATATATTCGGGGCTATTGTTTTCGTAGGTCATGATACAAAAGTCATGAAAAATGCAACTGACCCACCATCAAAAAGGAGCAATGTGGAAAGAAGGCTGGATAAAATTATTTACTTTCTTTTGTTCTCTTTGGTAATGATATCATTGGTTGGCTCAATTTTCTTTGGCATATGGACAAATAATGATTTGCAAGATGGAAAGACGAAGAGGTGGTACTTACGGCCAGATAAATCTGATACATATTACAACCATGAAAGAGTGGTCATGACAGCGATATTGCACTTCTTGACAGCAATGATGCTATATAGTTATTTCATCCCAGTGTCTTTGTATGTTTCCATAGAAATTGTAAAAATATTGCAGAGCATATTTATCAATCAGGACACTCAAATGTACTATGAGGAAGCTGACAAACCTGCTCGTGCCCGTACATCAAGCCTGATTGAAGAGCTGGGCCAGGTAGATACGATACTCTCAGATAAGACTGGAACACTGACATGTAACTCAATGGAGTTCATTAAGTGCTCAATTGCTGGAATTGCCTATGGTCATGGGATCACTGAAGTGGAGAAAGCAATGGCTAAAAGGAATGGCTCCCCATTGATCAGTAGGATAGACCATGAACATCTTGAAGAAAATGGTGGGGTTGCTAAACCTGCAATTAAAGGATTCAATTTTACCGATGACCGCATCATGAAAGGAAATTGGATCAATGAACTGCACTCTGATGTTATTCAGAGATTTCTTCGATTATTGGCCATTTGTCACACTGCTGTACCTGAAGTAGATGAAGAGACGGGCAAAGTATCTTATGAAGCTGAGTCACCAGATGAGGCTGCCTTTGTTATTGCTGCAAGGGAACTTGGCTTTGAGTTTTACCTGAGGACCCAGACAAGCATCTCATTGCGAGAAATGGACCTAGCAACGAACAAACGTGTTGAAAGGTAAGAAAATAGTTGAATTAGTCAATGACTATCCTTATATATGTGTTGGTCTATTTTTGAAATGTCGTAGTTAATATTCTACTTATACATTCCTTCTTTTATCAGGTCATATAAGTTATTAAATATCCTTGAGTTTAATAGTTCTCGTAAACGTATGTCTGTGATAGTTCAAGATGAAGAAGGAAAAATACTTCTACTCACCAAGGGTGCGGACAGGTATATTTAATACAATGTGTTCTAATGGATCCAAAAGCAAAACTCTAAGTATTAAAAACAATTTTTGTTTTAAAATTACAGTGTAATGTTTGAAAGGCTTGCAAAATATGGAACAGAATTTGAAGAAAAGACAAAGGAGCAAGTGCTTGAATATGCTGATGCTGGCTTAAGAACTCTGGTTCTTGCATATCGTGAACTTGATGAAGAAGAATACACAGATTTCAGCAAGAAATTCATATCTGCCAAGACCTCAGTTGGTGCTGATAGAGATGAAAAAATTGAGGAAGTTGCGGATATGATAGAAAGGAATTTGATTCTTCTTGGTGCCACTGCTGTTGAAGACAAATTGCAGAATGGGGTGGGCATACTATTCTTTCTTGAAATTGTCAGTTGTACGACCAAAGATTACTGTACTAATCTGTTTTGATCATTATATATGTGGGTTGACAGGTACAAGACTGTATTGACAAACTTGCTCAAGCAGGTATCAAAATATGGGTATTGACTGGTGACAAGATGGAAACAGCCATCAACATAGGGTATGCTTACACTGAATTTTAACTAAAAACTTTTGAAATAGATTTTCCTCCTTTTAGTTTATTGTTTTAGTGAAATTTCATTTTGCAGCTTTGCTTGTAGCCTCTTAAGGCAAGGAATGAAGCAGATTATAATAACTTTGGATGCCCCAAATATAATTCGACTGGAAAAAGATGGGAACAAAGAAGCCATTGCCAAGGTGTTTTATACTCTTCTAACAATATCATTTCAATATTTTTTGTCATAGTTCTATCTCTTTCTTTTTGTATGTAGCTTACAAGCTTTTTGCGCTACTTATTTCATTTATAATAACTTCAGGCGTCAAAGGATAGTGTCGTCCAACAGTTAATTGAAGGAATGAAGCTTTTAAGCTCATCAAATACTGAATCATTTGCATTAATTATTGATGGGAAATCTCTTGGATATGCCTTAGAAGATGATGTAAAAAACCTGTTCTTACAATTGGCGATTGGTTGCGCATCTGTCATATGTTGCCGTTCCTCTCCCAAACAAAAAGCTCTTGTAAGTTTTAGTCATAAAACTTCAAGTTTATGCAGCATTTGCCCTGTTGTCTGATTTGGAGCTGACATAACAAGCATTCAGGTGACAAAACTGGTTAAAGAAGGCACTCGTAAAGTGACATTAGCAATTGGTGATGGGGCCAATGATGTTGGTATGCTTCAAGAAGCAGATATAGGGGTCGGTATAAGTGGCGCTGAAGGAATGCAGGTCAGTAATATAATCTAGTTAGTTGAATATTAAAGGCGAAATAAAATTGTGTAACTTGTCTCATACAGGTGGTTTCAGATATTTATTAGACCAACCTATATAAGTTTCTTGCTTAAATAATCTTTAACTGTTTCACCTAAATTAACACTTCTTGAATCCGACAACTTCCTTAGGCGGTCATGTCTAGTGATGTTGCAATTGCCCAATTCCGATTTCTTGAGAGATTATTACTTGTACATGGGCATTGGTGTTATAGGCGGATTTCATCAATGGTAAACTTTACTTTTTTATCTTTCAAGACATACATTTTTCTTGACTTAATTTGACATCTTATAAGAATTGACACCCTTGATATACAATTTCTTGCAGATATGTTACTTCTTCTACAAGAACATCACTTTCGGTCTCACCCTTTTTTTCTATGAGGCGTATGCATCATTCTCAGGGCAACCTGCATACAACGACTGGTTTATGTCCTTATATAATGTCTTTTTCACTTCTCTTCCTGTTATTGCTTTAGGGGTCTTCGATCAGGATGTTTCCGCAAGATTCTGTCTGAAGGTATATTCTTGTCAAATCATGCTAATGTTAACCTGTTTTTGGTGTAACTAGTCATTATTGATTCTTTTGATCCTTTACCAAGTAGCTAATTGAGAATAATATCATACTTGATAATTATCCACTTATGGAGCAAATCAAGATCCATTGCATGGTTTATAATACTAATATTATTTCAATTTTGGCAGTTTCCCATTCTTTACCAAGAAGGCGTGCAAAATGTTCTTTTCAGCTGGCGTCGAATTCTTATGTGGATATTTAATGGTGTTTGCAATGCGGCAATGATATTCTTCTTCTGCGTCAACGCGCTACAACACCAGGTCTTCAGGAAAGGTGGTCAGATTGTAGACCAAGAGGTTCTAGGAACCACCATGTACACATGTGTAGTGTGGATTGTCAACTGCCAACTGGCCCTCTCCATCAGCTATTTTACTTTGATACAACATATAGTTATATGGGGTAGCATTGCTGTCTGGTATCTGTTTCTTCTGGCATATGGAGCAGTGACACCCAGCTTATCCACCAACGCGTTCATGGTCTTTGAGGAGGAGTTGGCTCCTGCCCCGTCATACTGGCTTGTGACCCTCTTTGTCATCATAGTGACACTCATTCCCTATTTCACTTATTCTGCACTGCAGATGTGGTTTTTCCCAATGTACCACAATGAGATCCAATGGATAAGGTATAAGGGTCAGGCGGATGATCCTGAATTCTGCAATTTGGTGCGCCAGAGCTCGGTGAGATCGACGACCGTTGGGGTGTCGGTGCGGTTTGACACAAAAGTTAGTCAGCTAACGGGGAAAATTCACTGTGTAGCACAATCACCATGAAGGAAAAAACATCTTGTGCCAACCTGTGCTGCATGATAACCTGTTCTACACTCAAACCCTGTTTGCTTTCTGGACGTGCCATGTCAAGTTGGAGGAATGTTTGCTATTCCTGAATGATTTTGTAAGCTTTGAACAGTAAACTGCACCACTGGGTGGATGGCATGTTGCAGAAGGTCCTGAGTTTAGAGTGCAGGATGTTGTTGTATAATAGTGGATGAGAAAGAAAATATACCATAGATGACCTGTAAGATATGATTGTTGGCCCTTTCTGTGGCCATACTTGATTTTTTCTTCTTACACATTGTAACTATCTTCACACTGGATCATCAATATAGACTTTTTGGAGAACTATATATGGGGATATTTGGTGATAATCAAGTAGCACTATGCCCAATTTTGTGTTTTGCAAGAAAATGAAAAACATCAAACTAAAATGCCATCTGGTTCAACAGAAAAATTAAAATCAAATAAAATGTTTGTATCACATTTTCAATTTGAACACATCCAATTTGTGTTATTGACAAGCAACAAACCCTTGACATGCCACCAGTCCAAAACATGTTGAATCTATGTATAATCAAAAGTCATGCACATGAAATTTTTTCACATGACTGTGTTGAATTATATATGGTTTAAAAATATATAAAAAAACTAAAACATAAAATTTATCCTAAATTATATCAGATTGAATTAAGTCGCGCTTTAACTCTGTTATTAATATTTTGGATTTAAATTAGGTCAATTTTTTAACTTGACATTTTTTTCCCTAAAAAAGTACTGTTACATGATACATTTAAAGTTTAGTAGGCGTACATAGCAAACTCAGTGGGCCGTGGAGTTGAAAGCTCGATTGTGGCCCATTAAGAGAACGATTCCAACTCTTCTGCGTTCGCTCTCCTTCCATATGTTGTCTGCTCGAAACGAAGCCAAGTCTCGTCGTCGTAGAAGAGGAAGAAGAGAAAGGCGCCTAGGGTTTCATTGGGGTGTCTAATGGCGCTATCCGGGCGAGTGCGATCCGCTCTTCCTCTCCTCAACTCATTACTCAGGGCGGAATCCTCCGTCCCCGCCGCCGCCGCCACCGATCGATCATTTGTAAACCCTAACATTCCAGAATTCTTCGCAATCGTCCTTGTTTTAGATATTTTTTGGGGTTTAATATGTAATCTTCATCGTTGGTTGTTTCCGATCTTCCGTTTGCTCAGATCTTTTCGGGTGATTTTGGGATGTAGATTCTGTTGATTTTTCAAGTTTGCATTTTCATTGGATTTGTGTTTATTTGCAGGGTTTGAAGAACTTTTCGAGCCAGGCGAAGACGCCGAATCAGTCAGCTGCCAAGGTGAAGGATCGGGCTCTCTAAATGTGCTTGTCGATTTCGTTTTCCTTTTTCTGGGCTAATGTTAGATTTGATCGATGCTCATGTGGGTATATGGATGCTACATTGGTTCTAGTTTATGCTTCGATTCAATCGCCATGAACAGCTTGATGATAACATCTCATAGTTAAAATTTGTCAACATGGATGTCAACATGTAGCCTTTTGTGAACCTGATAAATACAGAAAAAACAGATTGGGATGAAATGATTTTCTTCACTGTTAATTCAGACACAATGGTTGCACTTTATTACTCTGTCTATTTGAACTATGAATTTTGATTCAATTTCTAAGAATCGTTAGCAATGTTTTCCCTCTGATGAAAGAATTCTGGTTTTGTTGATCCTTAACAATGCGACAGACGTATTTGCTTTCCAAAGATCAAGAGGAGCCTTTTGTTACATGCCATAACCCCCTGACGAAAGAGTTCTGGTTTTACTGATTCTTTTACAATGAGACCAACGTGTTTGCTTTCCGAAGGGAAAGAGTTTTGTTACTCACCATTTAAGATATGTCGATAATAGGATATAGCTCATGGATCTTGGTGCATAGTTTACCAGGAAGTTTCATTGAAAAGTTTGAATCAACTGAATTGGCCTTAAGATGATTATTGGGTTATAGATTTTTGTTTGAGCTTTTGCACTGTCCACTGTATGGTTTTCATATTTCTTTTCTTGAATGGAATACAGGTGCCTTTATCATTGTTTGGAGGCTCTGGAAACTATGCTTCTGCTCTGTTCCTTGCAGCTTCCAAAGCAAATGCGTTGGACAAGGTTGAATCTGAACTACTTGATGTTGTTGAAGCATCCAAGAGAAGTCCTCTATTTTCACAGTTCATCAAGGATTTATCAGTTCCAAGAGAGACCCGTGTAAAGGCCATCACTGAAGTATTTGCTCAGGCTGGTTTCTCAGATATTACCAAGAACTTTTTGGGTACAAGACAGTTAAACATTATTTTTTTCTTTTTTCTTACACTGTTGCTTTTGCCATGTGGTGTTCTTAATCAAGGTTCAATTAATGAGGAATTATCCCATTATTTGATTGACAAAGGATCATACTATGATCAACTTTTAGATGTGTTGTATTATTTTTGTTATTTATTAGCCTATGTTTTATAGCCGGTCCCAAGCCCGGATAAAGGAGGAGGGTTGTGTTAGGCCTCGACAGCCAGCGTAAAACTCTGTCGAATCTCATGAACATGGATCAACGAAGCGTCGTATGATCCATGTAGCCGACCCCACCGAGTGGGATAAGGCTTCGTTGTTGTTGTATTAGTGTTGGGTAATGTTATAACTTCAGTTTTTTCCATGCATAATATGACTTATCAATACATGTACATGTGTTATAGACATTTTTATGACTCCTTGAATTGGGAGGGTAATGAGTTTTGTGTTCATTTCTTCATTTACTATTTACATGTAATAATGTTGTTCATTATCTTTTTATAGCCGTGTTGGCTGATAATGGAAGGCTCAAACATATAGATCGCATTTCCAAGAGATTTGTTGAGTTGACTATGGCACACAGGGGAGAGGTGAAGGTTGTTGTGACAACAGTTATTGTAAGTTCTTTTCAGAATCTGTATCTGAAAACCAGCATGAAGTTCATTTCATGAAAGATTGGATAGGATGTCAAAGTTAGGGGCTTCACATTTTCCTTTTAGCATGCTAGTGATCATGGTTGAATGGTTCAGTACACGAGGCTTTAGCTAACTGTTGTTTTGGTGATGATATAATCACGAGTTATATTATTCACGAAATCGGTGTTGTTTTTTCTCTTGTGTGTGGCATTTACAACTATTGTTTTACCTTCGCCACTTGTTAGATTGTTCTGCTGAATGCCTTTAACCTTTTGATGTTGATGAACAAATTGCTATACAAAAAAGAGAAGGATGATGAAATATTTGGAACAATCATCTGATTTGTGATAAAATTATTTTAAAGTGAATCTATGGATTCGTTAGCTGCAGCTGGAAGCTTTTATTCTGCTTTTTAAATAGGTTTTACTTAATATATAGTTTGTTTCCTGAAATAAGTTTTTGTTAAAAATGTTGTTGAGAACTTAAGACTAGAGAGAAAGAGAGAGAGATTGCACACAGGTTCATCATTGGTTAGGTTACATCAGCGGCGATGACAGAATACTAGTAGATGAAAGAATTTAGAAGAGTATTGCAATGGTTTAGACTTCATAGCATTTTCTTTTTTGAGAAGGTTCAAAATTTTTGTTAACTCTATCCCTTAAGGATTTTATATATATATATATATATATATATATATATATATTTTAGGACACCTTAAGGGTTTTATATACGCCACCCCCTTTACTGATGATAAACATTTCATTTAGACTAGGGCTTTGCACCAGTCCCCTGAAGTTCTTTAAGACTCCAGTGATGTGAGAAACTGTGGAGTGTGTTAACTGCAGGAAGGAACATGTTGATTTTTAGTTGGATTAGGATTCAAGGGATTATCAACAAATATAAATGAAAACGATATCATAGTTTAATTTTTTATTACAGCCACTAAATTTTGTTGTTTCTATTTATTGAATACCCAACCTCTTTTCAACTCGTGCCACTTAGATGATTTTATTGTATCTTATAGTTTGTGATTTTGTGAACCTATTGGACTTTGTCTTTCTTGTGGATTGTTTCTATGGACAAACAAATACAAGTACCAGTTCTGATAGTGGACACCAAAGTATGATGGAAGTATCTAGTCTAGGAAAAAAATAAACAGGGTATGAAACCTTTTTCTAGTGTCATCATCTTGTTTTCCTCCATTGGCTTCTCTTAAAATGAAAAATAAAATATATTTTGATCACACCAGTTAGACTTTTAATTGTATTGGATGTTCAGTTCATAATTATTTTGCTTGATTTTTGTTGCAGCCACTTCCAGCTGAGGAAGAGAAGGAGCTTAAGCAGACTCTGCAAGACATTCTTCAAGGCAAGACTGTCCAGATTGAGCAGAAGGTACTTATTTGGTTGATTAAAGTATAAGTTGATGTACTGCTGTGTTGACCTCTCTCCTGTTTGCTTTATCTATCACAGAAAATTGACTACCTTCTCAAGCTCCATAGTAATTATTCCATATCTTTTGCTCCATAGTAATTTGTCCATCCATCATCAAATATCTGTGTTTTTTTTTGGCCAAGTTTAGGTTCATTGATGCACTGAATAAAGTGTTTTGTTTTCAAAAGAAAATTCACAAGTGTATGCATCTTGGGAGTCATTGACGTGTACTCTTCATTCTCCTCTGAAAAAATGGATGCCTCATTCAACAAACTTCAAAGAAACAGATTTTCTTCCATCGAAAGAGTGCATACAACTATTCTAATAGTAAGTGGATTGTGGGACTGCCGTATGGAAAACAATACTTTAGGTATTTAAAGTAACTTCTGACAAGTGATTTTGTTCCCTTCTAACAAGTAGTGAGAGAAACAAACGCTCATTACAATATGTATGCCTGGCCATTGTGAACCTTTGATAGCTTCCCTCGAGATGATTTGTATGTACACAACTATCTGGTCTTTGCAAACCAATGCGATATATTTCTATTTGAAATATGGGAGGAGATATTTGATAAAAAAAAGTGTGGGAGGAGGTAAATTATATATACTTACAACATGTATGCTTTCATCTTTGTGAACATTTGAATATCTCATTTGAGCTGAATTTGTATGAACAACTATCTTGTCTTTGTAAACCTAATGCAATATATTTCCATGTGAAATATGGGAGGACTTCAGTGAAAAGAGTATGGAAGGAGAGAAATTGTATAAAGTTTTCACCTAAAAAAAATTATATCCATTTACATGATAAAGGTTCTCCAAAGATCCAGATAAACATTCTTTCCATTGAACTAGTTTCTAGGTTTTTTTCTACATTGCTTGTAAAATGTCATGTGCAATGCACATTTATTTTATCCTTTTACACGTTTTATTATGACTGCTTGCTCGTGTTTCTCACAGATTGACCCAAGCATTCTTGGCGGGTTGGTCATTGAGTTTGGACAGAAGGTGTTTGACATGTCAATTAAGACCAGGGCTAAGCAGATGGAGCAGTACTTGAGACAACCCGTGGGGATCTAACGGCCTTGCAGTTGTGAGACACCTTTATGTCCCCTATTGATTCTTGTTTCCTTCCTGGAGCATGCCAATGCTTGCGAAACAAAGTTTTCCGAAAATAAGGGCATTGTGTTATCTTTCCTTGTGAGACATTGGCCCTAAAGAAGATTTAGATTCGTCTTGCGATCTTCTCTTCCTTTATCCTTCGAAACCTTCAGATATGTTTTTCCCCTTTTTAAGTTGGAAGATAAGTTAATTGCTGTCATAATTTCTGTGCAACTGTTTGGTTGATTTGACCTTGGTAAGCTCCAAATCTGAGCATGTAAACCTGTTGCAGAAATGTCAAAACATGTGTCACGCATCGACGAGCAAAAGTAATGACACCAAAAACGGCCCACTTGTTTCTGGCATCCCGTCCTCTTTTTTATGACAACACTCCACCGCAATGTTCTGCGACTTTGTGCAACATCTAGTTATTAGTAAAAATTCAGTTAAAACTGGAAAATGTGGCAAGCTGATGAAATAATCGACAGCATCGCCGGCAAGCTTCTTTTTGCACCATTTTAGCATTGGATGAGTTGACTGTACAATTTGTTCTTTTGTGTTATTAAAGAAGACAGAATTGTGTCAATATACATACACCCTTGACAATTAGCCTGCCAAACATGCACCTCCCTCGTCAGCCATCTCCATCCGTTCCCCAGAAGCTGCCAAACCACAGGGGTCCTCGCTCCGATGCCAACTCCAACCTCAGCACCTCCTCAGCTTCCTCAAAGCAGCTCCTCATCCTGCCCCCTTCCATTAGCTCCTGCAGCAGCGCCTCCTCCACAAAGGAGCCGCCGCCGGCAGCTATCCAGCAGTGCCTTTCGATGTGTTCGCATCCTCCTTTCGCCACCTGCGGTATCTTCTTCACATCCTTCAACCCGTAAGCACCATTTTTCTTCAACCTTTTCTGCAACGTCCTCAGCACAACTCTCCTGGATCCACCGTGCTATTCTGCGTGGCAGCCTGACCAAGAGGAACACCGTGGCACGGGCAGCAACAGCACACCACGACGCAGTCCACGGTCAACAGGCCGCAGTCCTCGACGACGGTAGAACTCGCCAATGTCGGCGACATTGTTGGCCTGGGACGACGTGCTCAACAGAAAGAAAGAACAAGAGCACGCAGGAACACGAGGAATTAATTAAGCAGCTGGAAAAAGAATAAGAGGCCGTTCGGCGCATTATTGATTTAATTAATCAATAATTTAGATCATCAGTTAGATAAATTATCATCATTTAAATTATCGATAATATTACACTATAGTGTTCGATAAGTACTAGTAATATAAATAATAGTCAAAATGAATAATGACAAAATTATCAAAATATCCTTAAAATTTATTTTAGATTTTAATAACATGTTATTATAAATAAACAAAAAAATAGAAAAGTGAATATATATATATATATATATATAAGATGAGACAAAATCAAGAGTTATTTGTAAAAAATTTCGAATAATAAAAAAGATGAAGTTAAATGATATTTATTTATTAATAAAACATTTAAAATAAAAAATTTAATTGAATGGTTATTTTCGTTAAAATGAATTTCCATCCACTGGTAATCTAAAAAGATACATTCCCTGCATGCTATGTAGATTATTAATGATGCGGTAATCAAGATTATCAGAGCAATTAAAATTATTGATAATCAATCACAGTCAAACGATGTAATGTGGTGAGTCCTGAGAATTTTAAATAAAATTACCGATAATCTATTTAGATTACCTCATACCAAATGGCCCAGGAAGAGTATCGCAGGAGGGAAGCCATTGCTTGAAAGAGGTGCAAATTAAGAGGGTTGTCGCGAGAAAGGGCGACTTGATAAAGGCCTGCATTGTTTGCTTTGCTATCAAAGTCGCGTAGGAGAGGGTCGCACTCGCACGCCATCCACATGAGTCATGACATCAAGCGTAACAAATTAGTAACTACTGCTGTAATCGCTTTTAGTGACGTTTAATTGATTAATTCGAATGTTTCGGCCAGAGTATCACGTATGACGATGCTGCAGAGTTTTGTATACTTTTAGTTAATGCTCGAGAGCATAATTTTGATTTGCTTATGTAGTAACACTTGTTTGCGTCATCTTAACCACACATCTCTTCAGGATTTACTGGCATCGACCTATATCAGAATAAGGCAGCGTGCATCTTAACTATATCAGTCTTTCATTAGCCAATGGTTAGTTCTGATAGGAGCATATATTCCAATCAGCCAATCTTCTTTTTTATGTATAGTTAAGTGATTTTATTATATTGTTTGGTAGACATTATGACAATTTTCAAATATAACAACAATAAAGCATTATCCCACGGGTCGGTTACATGGATCATACGACGCCATTCCGTTCTAATTCGTTGATCCATGTTCATAAGATTCGACATGATTTTATGCTGGCTGTCGGGGTCTAACACAACCCTCCTCTTTTATCCGGGCTTGGGACCGGCTATAAAATATAGGCGGGGTTCAAATATTCCAAATATTCTTTCTAATTGTATTTATCATGGCCTGGCATGGTTTTTTAGTACTATATATGGAGTGCGGTGAGATTTTTCTTCCTTGAAGTTTGATACCTAACTCTAAAAATGGATACTTTCATGTAATATCTTCCAATACCGTGTGCCAATTGGAATCACCAAGATATGAAGACAAAATATGGAACAGGACTTGAACGAAGGGGACAGTGTACATGTGATATCGATCTCTCGTTGTTGCAACGCAAGAAATCGATGATTGTGCCAACATTATTGAGTTTACGATCAATGAGATAAAACAGAAACAATGAAACAATGTAGAAGACAAAAAGATACATAAATATCAGATACAAAATGCAAATTATGATCCCAAAATGACCTGTCGACTAGTCTGTCTGGCGACTCCAATTAGATTGACTGTATTCTGAACTAAAATCTTCGCTGCCGAAAACCATCCGCTGAAACCTTCTGATATCTGCAGTTTGTGCTTGATTGAACACTGCACTCTGGCCGGGTGTTACGCCATTGCTTAGATCAATGTCAGCAAGGCCATCAAGAACCCTTGCCACCTAAAATGAAAATGAATTAAGATGCATGCATGGATTGTACTAATATGATATTTCTACATCTAAAGATAGTGGTTTCATCTGTTACCTTCCCCATTCGGGGCCGCATTGCTGCTGAATGCCGGGTACATGCTGCTGCTGCCTCAATCATGCGAAGCATTTCACCTTTATTATAGTTTCCTTCGAGCCTAGGATCGGGTAATTCTCCGAAGTCTTCAGTTTCAAGTGCCCTGGTTAGCATGGGCCGTGCCTACAAGATGATGGTGATGCAAAACAAGAAAATGATAATACTCAGATATGTGATCAGTAACATGCAAGTGACATTCTTTGAAAATAAAACTAGGCAAAATCACGTAATTGACTACAATTGAAATGTAGCATTGCAAAATGAGAGCTTATTCATAGTTGTCTTCCTTTGATAGTTTGTGAAAGCTGCTCAAGACAACCGCAAGCTGAATATAAAATCCAATAAGAAGTATGAAGTAACATACCCACTCAACAAGACTCTCATTGCCCAAAGGGCGTGCACCATCAACAGGTTTTCTCCCAGTTATCAGTTCCAAAAGTACAACTCCGAAAGAGAAAACATCAGATTTCTCAGTCAATTTGCCACTTGATGCATATTCAGGAGCCAAATATCTGGAAACAGAATTTTTTTTTCTGAAAAGGCTGAGAATGTCACAATATAATAGTAATGGAAAAGAACATAGAGGTTACATGTATCACCTACCCAAATGTGCCCATTACACGTGTGGTGACATGCGTACAAGCATCCATGGCTAACCTTGCTAGCCCAAAATCAGAAACCTAGTACATTAATAAGGATTACCAACATGATTAAGAAATGATCATGGATAGAGCTAAACAAAATATGTTATCACATAGTATGATATCATAGTAAGGGTACCTAACCTGAGCTTCAAAGTTGTTATCCAAGAGAATATTTGAGGATTTAATATCTCTGTGAATTATCCGTGGATGACCTGATAAAGAGTTAGATGAGAGAACATTGTTAATCATGAAAAAATTGAACCAACTATTTTGTTAGAAGAATCCAAAATGAAGTATTACAATCTTCATGCAGGTACGCTAGGCCGCGAGCTGAACCAGCTGCAACCTTCACTCTGGTGGACCAATTCATGACTGGCTTTCCTTTCCCTGTATTTGTATGGTTCCAATTATAAGATGTGCCAAGGAGAAACATTTAAAAGCTCAGAACTTGCAGATATTCAGCTACTTTTTCATAGAACAAATGAAACCATCATACCATGAAGATGTGATTCAAGTGTTCCATTGGGCGCATAGTCATACACAAGCAACCTATGGCTCTCTGATACGCAGTAGCCCACAAGAGAAACCAAATGGCGATGGTGGATGCGGCTGATGATCTCGACTTCGGCTCTAAACTCGCGCTCCCCTTGTCCACTTCCGCCCTTCAACTGCTTAACCGCAACTGGTCGTCCATCTGATAAGAACCCCTTGTAAACACATCCAAAGCCTCCTTCCCCTAGAATGTTTTGAGGCAAGAAACCATTTGTTATCTCATACAGCTCTTCATAGGAAAAACATGATCTTGTGCTTGATAGTCCTGCTTCAGATGCAATGCTTCCAGATTTTTGGTGCACTAAAGGATCTGATGGTGACCTCGGATATGGGGAATCTGATCAGAGAAGGTGAATGCAAAAAGGCAATTAAGATATTTTGTCAAGCTTCTGAAATGAAACTACAAGGCATCCGAGTGGCAATCTTAGAGTTGGTTTTTCAGAAATTGAATTAGCAAGCACATCAATGCAACAGGAGTTCTGAACTGATCCTTATCAAATTTCTGCATACAGAAGCGCTGAGAGAATTACGATACCTGATACTACTGAAGACGAAATTGGAGAAGGCAAGACGAATCCTGAATTGTATCCGGCGACTGGTTTCTTACGCTTCCTCACAAACCACACGGCCACTCCTACCAAACTAAGCACCACAAGGACAATGACCAGCGCAACAGCCACAGAGGGCCCTGCCTTCAGACCTCCACCTCCAGAATCGCTGTTGCTGCTTCCAACTGTACTTGAATCAGAAGACTTGCTGGAATTTGAACTAATGACAATGGCGGGGGACGGCAAAAAAGGAGCTCCTGGTGCAGTAAGGCCAGAAGTATTACTGGAAGGAGGAGCAGGTAGCGGTGGAGGTGGAGCTGACGACGGAGGCGAAACTGGACGCGGAGGAACCGACGGGGGAATCGGGGAAGCAGGGGGAGGACTGGGAGTTGACGGAGGTAAAGTGGACGGTGGCGGCGATGACGGAACCGCCTGCGGCGTCGGAGGCGGCAATGCTGGCGGTGGCGGGGAGGCGGACGGAGGGGGAAGCGAAGGCGGCGGTAAAGAAGGCGTAGCAGGTGGTGGGGAAGGGTCGGGTGGCGGTGGTGCCGGTGGAGAAGAAGGTGGTGGCGAGGAAACCGGCGACGGAGGTGGACCGGAAGGAGGAGGTGCGGTCGGAACAGGCGGAGATGGAGAAGGTGGTGACGTCGTGGAAGACGACGGCGGAGCTGCAGAAGGCGGAGGGGAAGAAGAAGAAGACATCTTTGATGGCTTGTCTTTTGGTTTCTTACGATCAATAAACGGGAACAGCACTTGGAGGACTTCACATCACAACAACTACTACCATGAATCAACCATGGACAGCCAAAAAAAAAAGGTTCTTTTGATTTCTTATCACTTCCTTTTACAGATGATCTCAAGAACCGATCACAAAAGCTTAATCCAGATCCCCGATATATAATGCAAAAGCAGCAAATTCACTTCTTCTCATGTCGTGTTCTTTTCTCCAAAAGAACGAAGCAAAACTACTGCGAGAATTGCTTTGAACAATCACACTACTCAAGACTTCTCAGCGAACTTTATTATGTGCAACTTATATAATCCAATGGAAAAAAAAACATTCCGCTCCAAAAGTCTCAAATTTGGTCGAACAAACCTCGGAAAGATCCAACCTTTTTACTGAAATTCCTGCACCAAAAGGGTGGGAACCAATAACGATTCCGGGTCACAATCCTCGCTCAGCGGCGAATTGTGTTTCCTAGAACATCACAAACGCCGCGACCAAATCAGCAGCTGCACCGGATTGAACAGTAGTAATGCTAAATACTCAGAAAGCAAAAGAACAAAAAAGACTCTTCTTTATTCTTCCCCTGAACAAAAACTCCCAATATCCAAATTTCTTGCAGAACTCCGAGCAGAAAGAAGCATTAAAGAAGAACAAAATTCAGAATAAGGACAGCCTTCCTCAAAGGCAAAATGCAGAACACAATGAAAAACGAGTCCCCATTCCCCAAATAAATAAATGCCGAAGACACCTGGGAAACGCCGGAAGATTGCAGTTTAGCAGTAGACTCATCTTCTCGTCCTCTTCTTCTTCTTCCACTTCACTTTTCAGTTTAAACGTGACGAAGACTTGTAGGTTAGTGCCATGTTCCTGCAAATAGAGACAGATAGACGAATGTATTAACTAAAGCTATACAGATAAGCTACTATAAAAGTAAAAAAAAAACACAAAATATTTCCCGGTCTGAGCGAGTAGTTGCATAATATCATTCGCAAGTTAACAGTAACTGCAAAAAAAGTATGATCAGATGAATCTGATCAAGTTTACAGTGAGAAATTTGATCCTTGTTTGCTGCATTGCTAGTTTGTTTGCCAATGTCGATATGAAAATAAACACTTTGTTCTCCAATGAATTGTTCTTTCTGTTTTTTTTTTTTTTTTTTTTTTTTTTTTGGGGGGGGGGGGGGGTTGCTTATTGTTATTCGTACTACGATCATCTTCGAGGCAAGTGGTTGGTCAGAGTTCCCCAATGATGCCAATTTGTCAAAGTCAGCATAAATTTGAACCTGTGATGACTACATATAATATGCAAGAGTTGACCTGAACAGAACGCCGTGGCCTATTATTTATAATGAAGTCACAAGAGAAACTTAATGTTTACAATAAAAGTTTAATGTCGGTGCAATAAATATGTATATTTTTTCACCAAAATTACTCATACTCAATAATTCTACTACTTTTTTTTAAAAAAATTATATATAATGATTTTTATAATAATGATCTGAAATGCTTAATATAATAAAGATTTAGTATAACAGAGAATTGAAATTAGGTGATATGGCAGCAACATATTTTCCCTTAGAAAATTTCTTTCAACGTAATTAGGCATACGAATGAAGGTGATGTCTGACATATAAATTCTCACCCCATCAGCATTCCAATTGCATAAAACCAATTATTGTTCTAAATTAAATATTAGGAATATATTTGCATATGTATAACATGTGTTGGATGTGCTCACATTTTTTTTATTTTATTTTTTGTAGTCATGGGCATTGTCGAATATGTCTTGAAAATAATGACTTCATCAAGTCAAAACGCCCTTTGTTTGCTCGGTAAATATAAATAATAATGGGGATGAACTTTTGACACCTATATTTGAGATGCTTGAAGAAAGATGAAATATATTATCCATTATAATACGTATAGCTATACCTCCTTAAGAACATTTTATTATTCATTCGATGAAATTATTATTTATAATGGATGCCGTATTATATTTTATTTTATTAATTTAACTTTGAAAACGTTTTGACTAATCAACATATTAATACAATAAATTAAATTTGAGATTTATTATAAAATTTATTATTAAACTAACTAAATATTTAATGGTATGTATTATTTTAATTTAGGATGCATACAATAATCCAAATTTTTTTTAAAAAAATATTGTTCATTCATCATTTTACACTTATTAATTAATTCCAATGTCATTATTGTTAAATTTTTTTTATTGATTTCAATAATTTAAGTGCTATAGTTTAATCATTATTTGCTAAAATCTATTGGATCGACGTCCATCGTTTATTTATGCCAAATGTACACTAAATAGTCATGCTTTGCATATGTCATTTTATTAATAAGGTCTTATATTTTATTACTTAAGTAATTTACTAATTATGGTTCATAACTAAATTAACTGTTTATTCTGTTATATATATATAGAGCTAATTTTATAATAAAAATATCATCGAAGGCTAATAAATTATTACCATTGAATTAATCATATTTCTTAAAATGATTTGACCGTGAATATCAAATAATCTTAATCTAAATTTATTATTTAATTCATAAAATATATAATTATTTTTTAAATTTAATAAATAATAAAATAGTATTATATTCTCATTCTATGTTGAATGATTTTACATATATAATTTTCTCTTTATAAAATGTCACTGACATAAGTAGACAACGTATGAAATTAAAATCACACTTTGGCTTAAATTACATTCATTACTTAAAATAAGTGTTTTAAGGTTACTTTATTACAAGTATGTGAGGCGCCCTATTATACATACACCTACGTCTTAACCCTCTAATATATAATCAAGTGTTAGATAATTCTTGTGTTTAGTAGTTTCTATATGTTTGTCTAGAGACCTTTCAGTCACTATTGTGCAATAAAAAATTGTCCAAAAGATTACTTATTAGAAAGATTATGGAAAGTGATACTTATGGCACATTTGGATGCATGCTTAAGAAGGTATTTGACAGTATTAAAGGTATATCGTTGGATACTAATATTAAACTAATACATATATAGTTTTCGGTCTAGACTCCATTTGATATTTAAGAATAGCGTTAAATAATTCAAATTATTAATTTGACAAATCAAATTAGATTATATAGAGAGAGGTGTGTGTGTATACATGTTAAAGAAGCTTGATCCTAAATTACTAGCTCAATTAATTCAGAGCTTTACTCCAACTCCTCCAAAATTAATCCACGTAAAAAACAACTGTTTGGGTCACCCACAACGAGGCCCATTTAACATATGTGCCATTTAAAACTTGTTTTTATCTTTTTAATATAACAAATTAAGTTTTTTTTAATCCCAATAGATTATCGTCTTCGTGCTATTAATAGCAGGGGAAAAAATTGCATTTTAAGACCTTTTTCAAATTAATAGTATCTGAATTTTATGTACCTCCTAATTTGGAAGGGTTAGAACCTTGAATTTTTTATCTTCGAACTCAAGGATTTAAATTGCCGAAGATACATAAATAAAATGAAAATATTGGAATACTCCAAATAAAGTAGTTAATTATTAATTAGTATATTCTTTGGGTTATGAAATTCACTCTTTAGGCACCTTTTATCCAAACACAACCCACTTAACGGCTTAATATAAGATCTTTGAATGAAGAGTTGGGTGGCCATTTTTGTGTCTGTAATTGTCAAAGCTTTAAATTAATAGTATTTTAAGACCTTTTCAAATTAATAGTATTTGAATTTTATGTACCTCCTAATTTGGAAGGCTTAGAACCTTGAATTTTATCTTCGAACTCAAGGATTTAAATTGCCGAAGATACCTAAAGAAAATGAAAAAAAAATGAAATATCCAAAATAAATAAGTAAATAACACATTTTTTTGGGTTATGAAATGCACTCTTTAGGCAACTTTTATCAAAACTCAATATGCTTAACGGCTTAATATAAGATTTTTGTGTCTGTAATTGTCAAAATTCATCAGCTTAGTTTCCATTTTTTTCCAAATTTAGCTGATAGAACTCGTTGTCCTCTTCAGTGGTCAAGAGGACATCTAGATCTGAAAACAAGGCCAGTAACCTGTGTTTTCCTAAAACGAAGAAGAATTTTGTGATCGTGATAAATTAAAGTATTAATAAAACAATTAATATGTTTACATATTCTGAATCTTTGGGTTGATATAATTACTCTAAATTAATTAGCCTATCTTCTGAAATATATATATGTGGAATCTTGGTTTAGGATTAAGAGTAATTATACGATCCATAAATAACACTTGCTTTTACCCAAAAAACAAAGAACAAATCTGTCTTCAGAAACCAAAAAAAGGAAAAGGAAAACAAATCCAAAAAACGGATCACGCTTAAAATAGTCGATGTACGCGAATCGTCGCCCATGGCTTATAAAAGAAACGAAGCCATTGATGCCCAGATCATGCACGCGTAGCTGTAACATATAGAGATAAGAGAAAGGAGAAGGAGGGGAGCTGGATCAGGAGGCCTCGCAGCTGCTGCTCTTTTTCTTCCCTTCGCCGTCGATCTGATCTTGTGGTACGTAGTCCGATTTCGAGTTTCGGTATCTCAACAATGGCGAAATGCATAAATATGCATCTCCTTCTACGTGTGCAGACATGCATGCATGGATTGGTTAAAACTTAAAAGCTTTTATCTCCGTTTTCTTTCTGTAGGTAGGTGTTAACCTAGAATTAAAGTAGGAACCGAAGGGATCATTATGAATCAAAATGAAATCCGCACGATCATCGGCATTATCGGTACATCTCGCAAACTTCTTTTCCTTTTCGTTGTTGCTTCTGAGTTCTGATCATATATTATTGTTCTTGCAGGGAATGTGATCTCCTTCGGTCTGTTCCTGTCCCCATTGTAAGCCTCCCAGATCGCACGTACCCTTTATTCCCTTGATTTTGCGTCTGATCAGAAAGATTTAATCAACCCTTGATGTATTGCATGGTATGCGTGCACGCAGGCCGACGTTTGTGAAGATATGGAAGAACAAGGACGTGGAGCAGTTCTCGCCGGTGCCGTACCTGGCGACGGTGCTGAACTGCATGCTGTGGGTGTTCTACGGCCTCCCGATCGTCCACCCCCACAGCACCCTCGTCTACACCATCAACGGCATCGGCCTCCTCATTGAGGCCCTCTACCTCTCCGTCTTCTTCACCTATGCCAACAAACAAGGCCGCGTGTGTACATTTAGATACTGATCATATCTTCCTGCGTTAATTTATTTCTTCATCTAATACGTCGATTGATTCCATGCATGGATGGATGCATACGCACGAGACCATGCAGTTGAAGGTGCTGAAGATATTGGCCGTGGAGCTGCTGTTCATGACGGCGGTGGTGGTCGTGGTCTTGACGGTGTTCCACACGCACGAGAAAAGGACCCTCGTCGTCGGTATCCTCTGCGTCATCTTCGGCACCTGCATGTACGCATCGCCCCTCACGGTCATGGTACGTATACATGGATGCATTCATATTAACATTGCATATTATATGATTATTACAAAGTACTATATGTTATCATATGCATCTGTACATATGATCAGAAAATGGTGATCCAAACCAAGAGCGTCAAGTACATGCCGTTCCTCCTGTCGCTCGTGAGCTTCACCAACGGAGTGTGCTGGACGACCTACGCCTTCCTCCCCTTCGACATCTTCATTGTGGTACGTGTTCATCAATCCGATTCATTCAGCTATATTTATTAATGTGATCTCATGCAAGATTTATATGTCTATAATTAACTTGCACGAGATCAACAACAACAACAAAGCCTTATCCTATTAGGTGGGGTCGGCTACATGGATCATACGACGCCATTCCACTCTATTAGTAACCAAACCTTTCGGTATATTATTCACCAATAGATCTTGCTCTATTAGTTCGTCAAGTGTCCGCCTTGGCCTCCCTCTCCCTCTTTTAATCAGACTCCAGATTATTTGATCTACTCTTCTTATTGGCGCATCTAATGGTCTTCTCTGAACATGACCAAACCATCTCAAACGATTCTCTACCATTTTCTCACTAATAGGAGCCACTCCGACTCGTTCACATATATGGTCATTCCTAATCTTATCTAATCTTGTATGACCACACATTCATCTCAACATCCTCATTTCGGCTACCCCCACTTTACGTTCATGTTGTCCCTTCATAGCCCAACATTCACTACCATATAACACTGCTGGCCTTATAGCAGTACCATATAACACTGCTACCATATAACTTGCACGAGATCACAAAATATATAGATCAAATTCTTGTACTGTTTCTGACTATATATATATATATATATATATATATGTGAAAACATAAATTAGATCCCCAATGGCCTGGGCGCATTGCTGGCCTTCGTGCAACTCCTCCTGTACGCCTGCTACTACCGCACCACCAACTGGGACGAAGACGACACCAGGGAGGTGGAGATGCCGCGGGCGGCCTCCAACGTCTGACGCACATCTGAACGATTCTTCCCGGCCATGCGCGCCGCGAGGTCGCATGCGCGCCGTGCACGGCGCATGGCCTGAATTGTTATCAATTTGATCTTTCTCCTGGATCACTAATTATGTTCTCTTTTTGTTTAGGAACGTGTACATAAGTATATACTTTGTACGTACGTACTAAACGTAATATCTATCTATCTAACGTATGTATGATAGGGCTTCGTGTGCTATCTATATAATAACAATGGAACGAAACATCATGTTGTTAATCAAAATTTTGTACTGTATTAATTATTAGTATATGTGTCTTGAGAGCAAGTTCTACTCATAATTATATCGTGTATGCTCTGCAATGTGGAGAGGAAACAAAATAAATTTCTCCCTCTCACGACCAGCAATATGCTATCGTTATGACTCGATGCTCAAATTTGTATTCCAATCTCTAAGATAAAAATAAAATCAATAATAAAAAATTCAAGAGTATTAATAAAACTACAGAAAACGATGGCGATAATATATACTAATGACTATGCTAAATAACTAATTAACAGTGATTTTAGGGAATAAAATAGCAAGAAACGCGTTAACTTTGATTTCCTTAACGTCATATATATGTATATATACATATATATATATATATATATATAATGTTTCTAATTTAAAAGTGTTTTACATAGATGTGTGTGTTTCTAATTTAAATTTATTTTATATTTGTATTATTTTACTATTTTTTTGCGTCACATCATAGCATACGAATTAGTTATTTAGCATGAGCGGTAAACAAAACTACACAAAACAAAATAAAATTTGGGAATAATCTAATTATAAACTAAAGTTGAAAAACTATTTCCGTATCGATCATAAGCCGTGGACAATCCATATAATTTTTGTCGATTACTCACAAACACACTAACAATTGTAGACTTCTTAATTAATTTGGGAACAATGTCGGCCGACGGCAATGTAACGCTGTTTGTTCGGGTCGACGACAATCCACGTCCTCTAAATTGGTTGTATTCATAAACTAAAATCATGTATTTATCTGAGCCTTCTATTTAATTCAATTATGCAATCGTTATAATTTTATCGTTACAATCTAATTATTTATCGTGAACCGCTATTTTTTTCTTAAAATAATGAGTATTTGAATAAATAATTAAAAAAGAGTATTTTTTTTAAATTCCACGTATATACTTCTTTACTTTCTATCTTTAATTTTCTTGCATTAAATCCATGGACCTCCTGTATACCAAAAAAGAGTATCATATGAAAAACAAATGAAATATATTGGGTCTAACATGTTAAATTTGGCATGCCGTCAATAATCCTAAAATCCTAGTTAACAACAACATCACGTGAATTATAACAAGACAAACGAGAAAAATAAAAGTTATTAACGTTAATTTAGTAAATGAAAATATTTTTAGGAGTTTTTTTGTAGATGAAAATGTTAGAACAGTTTAAGAGGAAAATTTTAATTGATCTAATGAAGGTCAACTTCCAAAATTACTTATAATTTTAAATGGAAATAGTACAATTAACAAAATTAAAATATAAAAGAAACAGCATTTTTTATTAAAAAATATCGAATAAAATTAACGTTTTAAACGTCAATTTTTAAATTTTTTTCTTACTATTTTTTATATTTATTTAATACAAAAAATATTATTAAATCTTTATTTTAAAACATATAATAAAGTTTTAAATAATTTAATGTTATTTCTGCACTTATAATATTTTATTTTAATTTTTTAAAATTTTTAAATCAAATATAAACTTAAGTTTAAATAAAAAAATAAAAAAAATAAAATATCGAATCAATCGGGTCGGATTGGGTCAACTCGGGTTAAAAAATTCTAACTCGTACCCGACCGAGTTCGGGTCGGGTCGGATCCATTGGGTAGGGTCGGGTCACCGGGTTCGCGGGTCGACCGGACCGCTGAACACCCCTAATATCTTGTATATTAGACCCTTAGATGTCATTATGTCAAATATTGATTTATTTCTTAACTTAATGTTTTTTTAACTCTGTACTCTTTATTTCAACTCGCAATTAGATTGAGTTATTCTTAATTAGCTTAAACTAGTTCAATGCAAGTTGAATTTTCAATTTTTTATGTATTAAATTATTATGATGTAGTTGGATGTAGAATTAGTTAATATTTTCTATTGAGAAACAATGAGTTATTTCAATAATAATTTATATATGTGAGATTAATTCAAAATGTGCCTCTTACATCTTTTTTCTTAAAAGATTCAATAGTGATGGTGCTTAACCATATGATATTTTCCACGAATTAATTAAATTAAATTTACCAAATTTTATTTTAATAATGAAAAGCAAGCATAGAAATCCTCGAAGTAACTTCAATATCGCATGTAACATTTTTCATGAGCGCATAATATTGTGATCATAGTTCGTAGGATTTTATCAAAAACATCAATTTTTATACTTAAAAAGGGAAGATATTATAATTATAATTATTTTCAAACTAATATTATCTAAGCTCCCACTTAAGTCACTTTTTTTTTCTTTTGAATAATTTTAAGATTATATTTTATACTTTAAAAAATCATCTAAATTCATGAATTTTTTTTAAACGTCAAAGTTTTATTCAACATAAGTGACTTTCACCATCCATCTTTTAGCTATTGGAAAAGGCCAAATGTTATTGTGGACAATATTTTTGTGGAATCCATCCGTAAAAATATCTTTAATTTTTTTTCAATTGAGATTTTCCAGAACTATTAACATTGGATGTTCGGACAGAAATAATATAAATAAATTCTAATCAAAATGATGAGTCTAAGAATTGAATCTAGAGCTATTTCTAAGACATAACCTCCTTATTCCATTGTGTCAATTATCTTTGGTTTATTTTTTTTCACTACATACAAAAAGAATCGATGATTAAAAAAAGTTAGAAATTTGCAGTCCAAAAGTCGCAAAAATATCATGAATGTGAGAAAACCATCAGGACAAGTGACAAGGGAAGAAAACAACCCCTTGAGAAAAAACACCTGTGACCTGCAAGATAAGGAAAAAGGAGCAGGCAAGCAGCGAGACATATCATATCAAATCCCCCACATTTTGAGCTTGGAATCACAGGGCCATGCAGTCTCACTACTGGGAGTATATCCTGTGCGGATTTGTAGCATCCTTCCAAGGAAAAAGTGTAAAACGATCGCTGATGCATAATAAAAAAGAAGACATGAGTCTTGTGATCATGTCATTAAGGTGTTCACAAATGGACAGGTAGACAGGCAGGGAAATTAATAATAAAAATGGTGTGATTGCACATAGAGGGGATAGAGAGAGGAGATGGGAGGAGAGAGAAAGCAGGCAAAGCCATGTGCTCACATGGAAACAAGAGAGAGTCACACACGCAGGCAAGCGCGCAACAAAGATTACTAGTACTGATACTACTGCTGCAGCAGTAGAAGAGGAGGAGAAGAACAGGAAAAAGAAGAGGGGAGCAGCAAAAAGAGTGTTCCTTTGTGTGAATCGGAAGGAGATAGCAGAGGAGAGCGGAGAGGTTGTTCCTTCACAATAGAAGAAGAAGACAACAGGCGTCGGAGAGGGTAAAGGCGCCGCCTTTGTCTACTTCTCTTCTTCCTTGGGGGTTGCAAGCAGCGAAGGCGCAGGTACGCTTGGAGCGTGGGAAAGATGAAGGAAGGGGGCGGAGATGGGTTCCTGCGGGCGGACCAGATCGATCTGAAGAGCCTGGACGAGCAGCTGGAGCGGCACCTGAGCAGGGCGTGGACGATGGAGAAGGCCAAGGCCAAGGAGGAGAAAAGGCAGCAGCGGGAGGAGTGGGAGATTGACCCTTCCAAACTCGTAGTCAAGGGGGTCATTGCCAGGGGCACCTTCGGCACCGTCCACCGTGGCGTCTACGACGGCCAGGAGGTCGCAGGTGAGCCCGATGAACCAAGACGAAGGCACCAATGAAAAGAGTACTTTTTTATTCCTGGTTTGCTTCATTTTTTTGGCAATGCCTCTGTTCTGAGATCAAAAGATTAAGTTTTCTCAATCTTTGTTGAAACTAATCCGGTGCATAATTCTATAAAAAAATATTTTTGTTCTAATTCTTATCAGGATCCTCTGATAGAGTGATATGTTCCGTTCAATCTTTCACACTTTGTTGACCATTTGAGTTGCTCGTCATCTGTCGGGATCTTTAAGTAATTTTGTTATCTGAGATTTTTTGTTTGGAGAACAGTGACAGTGTGATGCTAAACAGCGGCAGTATCGAGATCTTTATGAAATTTGAGATGTTTGGATGCATCATGCCACTGATACCTTTTTTGTTTTGTGGTATATATGACCGTTGAGCGTATAAACACAACCACAAATGAAGCGGTTGTGCAACTTGATTATAAGCGTCTTGGAGATCCAAACACAAGCATTTGTGTGCCTTTCAATGACTACAAGCCTGTGCTTTTATGGTCTTTACGTATGTTCCAGCTTAAAGTTCCTTCTACATATGAAACCTGTGACTTTCACATGATCGATTGTCTTTTCTGGAAACTTGAGTTCCAATTGTACTTTCCTGTGAACCTAACTAGACAGTTTAATGAAGATGCTTGGTTTTTTATTATCTTTAAAGGAGTTTTAAATATGTACAATTTTGTTCTGAAAGATAATGGAAAGACCTTATTTTAGTTCTTAACGCCAGATGTATGAGGTTAAAAGAACATATCAAATTGTCTAATGCTCAGTCACACTCGATACTTAAGTTAAATTGATAAATCACATATTCTAGGGAGAAGGCGCACAAATATGGGGGATACGCTGAGACTTATGGAGCAGGCCATTGGTTTTTTTTTTTTTTTTTTTGTTTACTTGCAACCGATCCCTTGCTCTGATAAAAGTTTTCTTTTTCTCTAAACTAGGAGCCTGTTGTACATTTGTCATCACTATGACATACACTAGACATGTAGATACTTTTGTCCTTAAAAAAATATTATGCTCCAGTATAAGTTGTATTTTGATGCTCTTCAGTGAAGTTGCTTGACTGGGGTGAAGAAGGAAGCAGGAGTGAAGCTGAAATCTCTGCACTTCGGACAGCTTTTACTCAGGAAGTTTCAGTTTGGCATAAGCTTGATCATCCTAATGTAACGAAGGTATAGTTGATTTTGTAGTCATTTCTGACACCAGTGTATCGATTGCTACAAAAGACAATACTTTATGGCTGCGTTTGGATTGGCAGAACAATCGGAATGTTCCGATTGTTCTGCCAAACGCCCTTCGTGACGGGAACAAAAACACGTGATATTGGACGAGAACATTTTTCGAAATGTTCTCGTCGGCGAGAACATTGGATGTTCTCGTCGAAGGCGAGAACATTTGCCCTTTTTTTTCGAGCTGCAATTCTTTTTTTTTTTTGAAAATTCCTCTATTCTTTTAATTATTTTGGTTTATATGTATATATGATTTATACTATATTAATACATTATTTAGGATATTATAAAATAATTTATTAAATGTTATTATTTAAAAACTATAAAATAATTAGTTCTAATAATTAATAATATTTTATTAATTAAACTATTCAATGATTTTTTTACAACAACAACAACAAAGCCTTATCCCACTAGGTGGGGTCGGCTACATGGATCATACGACGCCTCGTTGATCCATGTTCATAAGATTCGACAGGATTTTATGCTGGCTGTCGGGGCCTAACACAACCCTCCTCCTTTATCCGGGCTTGGGACCGGCTATAAAATATAGGCGGAGTTTATTCAATGATTTTTTTTTAAAAAAAATAAAATTATATTTGGATTTTAAAATGTACGTAAATTATAATATTAATAATATTTAAATGTTTAATCAAAATAAATAAAAATAATATTAACAATATAACAATTTACATAATTATAATATTAATAATATATTCTTATTTACTATAATTTTATACCTCATAAAATAATAAATTATATTCTTAGTTCTTACTTTTTATCCAAACACCCACTAAAACTTTTTCATCACATCAACTTTTTAAATCCCCATCATTACACTTTTTCATCCAAACACCAACCCAAACTTTTCTATCACATCAATTAGTTCTCAAGAACAAATGTTCCAAAATGTTCCGGTGCCAAACGCAGCCTATTTGATGTGTACGATACATCCATTTTGTTACTATTGTTTGCATTCTTTTGAAGTTACTTGTCTTGAGTTTTCTCTTTTACATTTGGTTTCAAACTTCTGCAGTTCATTGGGGCTATAATGGGTGCAAATGATTTAAATATACAAGCAGAAAATGGCCATGTTGTGATGCCAAGTAACTGTTGCTGTGTTGTTGTTGAATATCTTGTTGGTGGTGCACTGAAGTCATTTCTTATAAAAAGTAGAAGAAGGAAGCTAGCCTTCAAAGTTGTCATCCAACTCGCACTTGATCTTGCAAGGGGGTGAGCATCAGTTTCTGGGCTCTTTTTAATCAAAACCGCCTAGTTTGCTATAGTCTTTATATAGTGGTTGACCCCTTATGAATTTTAAATGTCAGTGCTTGTTTATGCTCTAGCTACTTGTTTGCAACTTTTTGACAAACTTCTGAAAGCAATTTACCTTTTTATATGTAGGTTAAGTTATCTTCATTCAAAGAAGATTGTGCACAGAGATGTCAAGACAGAGAATATGCTTCTAGATAGAACAAGAACTGTGAAAATTGCAGACTTTGGAGTTGCTCGTCTTGAGGCTTCAAACCCCAATGACATGACTGGTGAAACAGGAACCCTTGGTTATATGGCGCCTGAGGTACAAAATCCCTAAAATGTTATAGACATGTCATACTTCCCTTTCCTGGGTAACTGTAATTGCTTTATGGATTGGATCCCTTCGATCTTAATCTGCAGGAGAACATATTGGAGAAAACATTTCTCAGTGAAAACATTCTGCATTTGGTTCTATGTCAAGAAATAAGTTAAGACTATATTCTAATTACTTTGTGTACATATAACACACAAAATCAGTCTGAGAGGAGAAATATTCTCCCTTCAAAAAGGAAAATATTTTCCATTGATCAGGATTTTCCTGATTGCCAACCATTAGGAAAGCATTTTCCTGTAAAATATTTTCATCCAAAGAAACTTAGAAGTGTAAATGAGGTGAAGAAATATTGCAACAATTAAATGCCAAACAGATGTTTTTCTGTCGGAAATTTGGTGCAAGGCTTTGTGAAGCATGTAGTAGTACCTAAGTTCGGATGTGGACCTTGTCTTAGTTGCCTTCTAAGAAAAAAGTTCTAACGTGGTTTACTTACAGTTCTGAAGTAAAAACTAAAAAAACTCAAAAAGATTCTTTAGTAATATGATAACAGAGGAGACTGGAAACAAGAAAAAGAATCTTACGGGTCAGAGAGGAATGAGCTATTCCTTGCCCTCCGATTAAACATCTCCTTCATAAAAAACTAAAAAGAAGGTGATGCTGTGGAAAGACCAACATTTTCATATCAGAGCGGCTCCTCTTATACTGAGTAGGTGAACATTGAAGTAAGCATGTTCTGCAGCACTTGAACAAGCAAGCATGCATTTGAGAAACAGATTACATTTCTGAAAGATGCAGGACTGCAATGTGTGAGAAAATAGAGAAATGTGCAAAGGAGAGAACCTACTGCCAAAGTCTACTCTCATTCACATATGCATTTTTTTTCTAGAATTGCATATCTTTTCCAACACAGTCCATAGTCTCGGATTTTAGTCTGACTATTCAGCAATGATAAGGTGGTATGTCCAAACTGATTTTTTTCAGGTCCTTAACGGCAACCCGTACAACAGGAAATGTGATGTATATAGCTTTGGCATCTGCTTATGGGAAATATACTGTTGTGATATGCCTTACCCTGATCTTACCTTTTCAGAGATTACATCTGCGGTTGTGCGGCAGGTATAGTGTTCTCCATTAGGCATATCGACATAACATAGAATAGGCATATTAAGCCCCTAACCAATCTTTTATTTTTGCAGAACTTGAGGCCTGAGATACCGCGCTGTTGCCCAAGCTCTCTCGCAAATGTGATGAGAAGATGCTGGGATGCAAATGCGGACAAGAGACCTGAGATGGATGAAGTAGTGACCATGTTGGAGGCCATTGATACATCCAAGGGTGGAGGCATGATCCCTCTTGACCAGCCACAAGGATGTTTGGGGTGTTTCGGCCGACACCGAGGGCCATGATCAGCTTACTTGCCGCATATTCATCAGTTGCTCAAATTAGTCAATGAGCTAAGGCTTAAGAGGACGTGATCCTCTACTCATTTCTTCCTATTTATGTAATGATATGATATATAAAGGCCTAAAGGCCTCATCTTTGTGCATCCATGTGTCTGACATTCGACTGTGTTCGATATCAATGGATCTTTTGCTTAGATTCTCTTGTTGATAATGTTCTTCCAAAAGTTGAATAAAATGAAAACTTCATCGGGTTTGAAACACAACTGTATGCCTTGTTGATGCTCCTCAAGAGTGATCGTAAAAGTTTGATATGCAATTTTCAACAGGATGGAGTGGAGTACATTTTATAAGATCAGTTCTTAGCTCTATTGTTAAATCTTTCTTTCAGTGTTCCTTTGTGATGGCGATTGTTTTCTTGTTCCAAGCAAATCCAGTACGGCCAACAACATCAATTCGTTCCATAACCGTAAATATCGGATCTTGCTACATCCGAAGATTTTAAAGAAGATTTCTGACAGGGTTTTTGATATCTTTGATCGACATTAATGTCTCACGTAGTGCAGCAACACAAACATGTTACATCCATTCTTTGGAAACTGGGCTATAATTGGATCATGGTCAATCAATTTGTAATTAGTTCTATTGGAATTTTATTAACAATGTTATTATTTAACAATTTGATAGATAAGCTATGCATAGGACATAATAAAATAATTTATTTATTTTAATAACTATCATTTAGTCACAATGTTTGTTTAAAATAGGATATTATTTTCTGAAATATATCACTTATGTACTAATTTGAATTATTTTTTAACTCTAAATAATTATTTGTAATTATTCTCCTTCCTTTTATAATGTTCTTATCATTTATTACCTTCTTAACATATTTCCTCTTATTTTTTTTAATCCATCCTCTTAACATCTTTCCTTTTATTTTCTCCATTTGATTTCTTTCCTCTCTTTTTTTTTCTTTTTTCTATTTCCTACCATATTTTCTAGCATTCTTTTGGAATAATTTTATTTAGTGTTTTTATATTATTTCACTTAGAAATTCAAAAGAAAACCGGGTTAAATATTGTTTACTGGTTCAAATTGGGTTGTCCAATTTTTTTAGTTTTATCCAAGAATTTTTTATTTTCAATTTTGGGGTCAAAATTGGAGCGGACCAACCTAGGGGTTCTTGGTTGCTTCAATGGCATTGGACCGGGTCCACAACTTGATAATTAATTTATTAAAAAATTATTTTTATAAATCTCTCTTAAACTATTATAATCTTTTGCATCTAATTTTAAATTACAAATTTATTTTTTTATTCCTAAACTATCATAATTTTTTAACTTTAGTCATTCCCTCTACTTCTACTATGCTTTTCATAAAAGACTAGTTTATCCCTCTCTTCAAGAAAATATCAAATAACAATTAAAAAAATAAAAAAATCTTTGAAATGATTAAAGTGGTAAAAAATTATCATTTATAAAAGAGACTAAATTATCCTCCCATTTTTTTCTTATTTATATTTATTATTTGATATGTTATAAAAAAAGGATAATTTAGTTTTTTCATAAATAAAAAAATAAAAAATAACATAAAACATAACGAAAATAGACGAAAGGACTAAAGGATTAAATTTAAAAATCATGATAATTTAGGAATAAAAAAAATAAATTCGTAGCTTGGGTTAAATGTAAAAAAAATTGTGATAGTTTAGAAGTGATTTATGAAAATAATTCTTCGTTTAATTTATTTTATAACAGCATTAAAAAAGTAGGAAAAAAAGAGTCCAAGTGAATTTTTTTTTATAAATGGAAATGTTGTAAGATTGTTGTTTTGAAATCACCGTGTAATCAATTCATTGCCAATACCAGCAGATAATTACTCTTTCAACGTAAGAAATTAACCATCATTCAAAAATAAAAGAATTTAGCATTTAATTCCAAAAATTTAAAATAAAGGAATTTATCAATTACCTCCAAAGTTTTAATAAGTAAAATATAAAAATAAATATCGAAACTTAATAGAATATGCAGTATTGAGTTAATTATTAAACGATGGTAAGTTTAGACATGACAAGTTGTGACCCTTAACATTTATTTATTTTATAATTATAATTCAAAAGTTTTCCCTATTGACGATTTCATGCAAAGGAAAACTTAGTGAGAAATAAATCAAATAATGGCAAAATTTGAAGAATTCCCGTCATTATCAATCAGAGGAAAGAGAAAGAAATTATTTAGACCGTTAGATGTGATCTAACGGTTGTTAGAGTATTTAAAGATGAAAGGTCGATGATGGATAAATTAGCCGTCGCTAAATCGATATTGGAATCTTCGATTTCCTTGGTAAAAAGTCTCCTTTTATGACCGTAGTACCCAGTGATGGAGGCGATTCGGACCTCCAATGCGGCGGCTGCGGCGGCGTCAGTTCCTTCGATAACCAGAGCCCGCCGCTTGTTGGGCTGTCAGGGGAGAGGTCTGAGCCGTTTCATGGCTTCGGCGTTGCCCCTGGAGCAAGTTGACGGAGCTCCCCTCCGGGTGAAGGGCGATTCCTTCATACGTCTCCACCTCAAGAAGCTGTCCCCCTATCAGCCGATTTTGCCTTTCGAGGTAATGACTGCAGAGCGCGAAAGTTCGCTCGCTCTGAGGTGTTCATGTGTTTGTCTAGGCGGAAAGTTGGGAACTTTATTTCACGCGAGTGGTGTTTGTGATATTTCCGCAACTGGGAACTGGAAATGGAAGCATGGGTGACTGAAGGGTAGTTTTTGGGCCTTTAAGCAACTAGTTTGCTTTGGGTCTTTGGTGGTTTGGAGCTATTTTACTTGGTAATGTGGATAACAATTAGATACTTTGCCGCCCTTTCTTGATGTTATAAGACTTCCACACCGGTAACTGAACTGGAGGTTTGCCTGTCACATGCTCGCTATCTTGGTATTATTCTTGCCGCGGATATATGGTATTTTATCAGTTAAAGTAGTTTTTAGTAGCTTAGGTGTCTTACCTTATGTTGCATTGGTTCAGATACGGATAGGGCACCGATTTACCCGAGTTACATGTAGTTTTTTGAAATTTATACAATACGCTGGCATCTATTGTAAAAGATATTTTTATGCATGGGAAGTTAAAAGTTTCACAAAATAAAACAATAAAAGTAAGTTACAAAAAGGTAAACTAATGATTTATAATTTGCCCATTTCTTAAGATTGTGCACAGTTGTGTTTATTTCTTTCTTTTATACAAACATATTGTATATGTGTTTAAGGAGTATTATATGGGATATGTACCCAGGAATGTGGAGTGACAGAAGGTAACCATGCTTTCATCCTGTGCTTGTTGATTTGGATGTTGATAATGTGTTTTCATCCCAAGAACCACATCGCTTCTGAAAGAGAAAAAGAATGGCTAGGGTAGTTTGTCAGCTAATCCATGTCATATTGATGATACATTCATGTGACCTTCATTTATCTACTTGTTTGTTCGCAGGTGCTATCTACACGACTCGGAAGAAAGCCCGAGGACATCATCAAGCTAGATGCTAACGAAAATCCATATGGTCCACCCCCAGAGGTAAGTTATTTCTTCTCATCGTTTAATGGACGGTATTCATACATATTTTCTGAAGGAAAGGGAATAATGCTAAAGAAGACATATTTTTCTGATTTGATGCAAATGCTGGTTGATGAGTACAATGTGTGTTCAATTATGTGATGTGGAGAGTTTTGTGCCTTCTCATAGTGACATAGAATCCATGTCATAAGTGACTAACTGAAATTTCATAGGTTGCTGAAGCACTTGGAAGCTTAAAATTCCCATATGTTTATCCTGATCCTGAGAGCCGCAGCTTACGTGCTGCTTTAGCTGCGGATTCAGGCCTTGAATCTGATTACATACTAGTTGGATGTGGTGCAGATGAACTGATTGACTTGATCATGAGGTTGGGGAACATCCCTTTGCCTTTTCCCCAGCTTCTAAATACATTTTCATATCCAGATATAATAGCTGAGCTGAATGATGGTTATTTCTGCAGATGTGTACTTGATCCTGGCGATAAAATTTTGGATTGCCCTCCAACATTTACAATGTATGAATTTGATGCTGCAGTTAATGGAGCACTTGTAATCAAGGGTACTTAATATCTTTGTTAATTGAATAATATTTGTTAGGCCATCAAATATTTTGCTGTTCCTGTCCAATGTGTGACATTGCAAAGACTCGAAGATGAAATTGACAAATAAAATCTCTTGTATTCTGTCTGATATATGTTACAATTTCTTTAACCCTTTTATGAAGAAGATGCACTTGTCCTTTACAGTTCCAAGACGACCAGATTTTAGTTTAGATGTCCCACAGATTATTGAAGCTGTGGAACAGGAAAAACCAAAATGCATTTTCCTGACTTCCCCAAATAATCCAGATGGAAGGTACCTTTCTAGTCATTCCTAGTGATTTGCATACTTGTTAGGACTTAACATGTGATTTGCATGCAGTTTTAATTTCACATCAGATAGTTGTTTATGATATTCATGTTTTTCTTTTCCAGTATCATTAGTGATGAGGATCTGCTACAGATTCTTAACTTGCCAATATTGGTTGTGCTGGATGAAGCTTACATCGAGTTTTCTGGACTGAAGTCGAAGATGGATTGGGTAAAGAAACATGAGAACTTGATTGTCCTCCGAACGTTTAGCAAAAGAGCTGGTAGGAAAATTTATTCTTCTATGGTGTACCTGTCATAGATTATAAATATCACTTATTATCTTATAGCTGTTCCTCTTCTGTAATATAAAGCCAGAAATACATGTTATATTTATTTAGGGTATCAGGTGTGGCTACTTCCACTTTGTGCTCTTGGTGAAGGTGGTGCCACCTCCTCCTCTGGTCGCACCTCCTCACTAGAGGATTGTGGTTGATGGTAGCCTTCCCCTCTTCACTCAAGGGTAGTGGCCTGAAATGACAGTCACCGCCTCACCATAGTAAGTAGGGTGTTGTCGTCCTCATTGGAGGGAGGAGAGCAGCTGCCCTTCTCTTTTAATTTTAAATTTTTTAATTGATTAAATATAGTAAAATTTATAATCAGTGCATTTTTAACCAGAAATAGTTGCAAGAGTATAAAGTCAAGAGCAAACATTTCTTCTGGAATGGTTTATCAGTACTTCCATTATTAAACACTGCAATTACTTGTTGTTATCGATATTTTTATCCAAACACATCTTCTATTGTCTAGAATAGCTTTAGGCTTTCAGCACTTAGTGCTGATCAACATTTACTACTCATCAATTTAGTCAAAAAATCCTTAAAAGTCCATTCAAGTTTTCAGTGGTGCGGTAGCATCAACAAATGGAGCATACTGTTCCTTGGTTCTTGGTACTCTTGTTTATTTGAGTTTCTCCATACATAGCTTTATGTGTTGTGTTTTTTTTTTCCTTTTTCTTGGACAGGTTTAGCTGGGCTTCGTGTGGGATACGGGGCTTTTCCTCTTAGCATAATTGAGTACTTATGGCGTGCGAAACAACCATATAATGTCTCAGTGGCAGCAGAAGTTTCTGCCTGTGCAGCCCTGCAGAACCCTGATTACCTTGAGGTGCTTGTGTCTTGAGATTTTGTTTTCTCATCTTCCTTTAGAGCTTTAACTATATTATTTATCCTTCGTTTCTCTCCAGAAAGTAAAAAATTCTCTGGTTCAAGAAAGGGAAAGGCTGTTTAGCCTTCTTAAAGAAGTGCCTTACCTGAAGCCATACCCAAGCTATTCAAACTTTATACTCTGTGAGGTTACATCTGGAAAGGATGCCAAGAAACTCAAGGTATACATTGTTTTATGAGAAGTCCATTAAGCCTTTTTTGAGATCATGTCACATTAGTCTATTGAGATTTTAAATATTTCTTACTTATCATCATGAATGATCTCTATATTATCATTTTATGCCCTTCACAGTCTTGTTGTTTATAAAACATTTTTTACTTTGAAAATTTATGAGAGAGGATCAAAAGTAAGCACATGGATGTTTCAGTGAAATGCTATCTTCAATAGCCTATGAGGATCTTAACAATCATATAAAAAACTAGACATCACAAATTTTTTTGCATCGATACAAGTCCATAGAAATTGGTTGCCAAGAGTTCTTTCGAATTTTCCCTCTTTTTTGTTTTATATTTGCATTTTGCCCTTGAAGGTTTGTTGCTTATTGCTTGTCATTCTATCTTAAATTTACAGGAAGACCTTGCACAAATGGGCGTGATGATTCGCCACTACAACAATAAAGAGCTAAAAGGCTACGTTCGGATTTCTGTCGGGAAGCCGGAACATACAGATGCCGTTATAAAATCACTTAACATCCTTCTGTGATTAATTTACATTGCGGCAACAATGTGCTTAACTCAACATGGATGGAGCTGCTGATGGAACTATCTTTCATGCTACCGCTGGAAGAGTGAAGACAGCATTTGAAATGATGTACTTTGGTTCATTCGATAAATCACTCTCTGCTATGTTGGATCGTATCTCCATCAGTCAGCGTGTTGAATTGTCTCCGATATCTCGGTATGAATTATTATTATTGTTGTTGAAGATTAATCCGCTTTCTTTCTGCAATTTATCCATCATTTTCTCTTTCCATTTCTGAGAAAGAACTTGCAAATGAACTTCGTAGTAGTTTTGTTGAGGTTAAATAAAAACAAAAGTATATAGATACGGGTCGAGCAGCGGTTGAAGTTCTCCCATTTGTTTGAGGGGGAGAAGAATATATGTTAAAAAAGGATGGGAAGAAATCTTCTAAACAAGGTTATATTTAAATTGAATCATTCAAGCAATTATCTTATATCTTCTACTATTTCTCGTCTTCTTCATTACTTTTCCTTTCCTTAAATGAAAATTTGGTCGGATATTATGGTGACAATGGCAACCGAACAATTACCTTCATTATATCAAAAAATGACTCCAGAGGCACGCAATCGCTCTAGAGTTGAGTTCTTATGGATTAAAAAAAAAAGGTTTCATTTTTTTCACTCGAGACGAATTAGATTAGTGGATAATAAAACTATATAACGCCAAAGTTGCATTGGAGTTCAATCACATGTATGAGGGTGGCGACGTACCAATTCACATGAGATGGTGCAGCAACCGGGAAGAGGCTCATAGAGTGATCGCGAGGGAAGCAAAGTTTTGATGGCGGGGCTTTGGCCTTGGACTCGACTTTGTACGAGATAATGAAACGAGATAATGAAACCTCGAGTCCAATTCACCGGTGGTTATTTGCCTTTCTCATTATTTGCACCTTGGTGTAGTAAAATTTTGCTTCTTTTACACTTCAATTATAGATAATTTGATCCTGGGACCTCTATACTATGAGATGCAAATTATTAGTTAATTGATACGATATAAATTAGATGAACTCATTAGCCTTTTTAAATATATATATATATATGTTTTAACAGCCATGATTTAAGAATCTTTATAAAGGGAACGGATAAAAGAATGTCTACAATAACACTTACATTGTTTGTCCTGGTGGAGATGGAAGAGAAACACCATCTCATGACATATGGGGGAGGAGCACCCAACTTATGTGGAATTAACCGACGTCACGATGCATTATTTCCTATGATATTTTACTACTATACTATATATATTTTTCTATAACATTATGTGGTGAACAATGCTCATATAATAATGATTACATATAATTTGATAAAATATTATGACAACTGATATTTCCTATGATATTTTAGAAATTTTTAAATAAAGTTAAATGAATGTTTTATTAACGATATGTCATGAAATCATGCGATCTTTATTTTCTCGAAATATGAATTAATGTTATTATTTTGTCCTTACTACTCCATTCTTATGTAAAGTATACATATATGTGAATAAAAAAACTACTTTTAAAAGCGCAAACTATTTAGCTCTTTGAACGCTCTTACAACTACATATTTATCAGAAACTAGTAGCTTTCGTATAAGCCCAAATGACATGTTTTTTTATCATCTGCATTAACATTGGTTAATTAACAACGAAAATGTTTGAAGTAGCAATAGATCATTGATCACATCCATACACCATTTAGGCAAACTCATCTCCGCAAACAGCCAGATAAATGTTTTCTTTTGTGAAAGCGAGATGGATCACACCTTACATTCCCACCAGCACCATGACTAAGCCAAAATTGATGCAAAACCTGACTGACACCTCAAGTAGTCTGCACACCAAGAACAGAAACTAATCTGACTGCTGAAACAAGGACAGGATACTTCAGCTGTAGAGCTTAGTGAATATACAGGACTTGTAAGGTTTGTGTGAAGGCGCTCATTCTATCATTTACAGTATAGTTGTTGGGGACATCGGAAGGGACCACCAGAGAGAGGAGAGAGTGAGTGAGATTAAAACAACGACACGTTTAACTCATGTCCGGCGTCTTCGCTTCTTCTGAGGTGTGTCATGCACTTGAGTTTTGCTTCCATACATTTTTATCTGCAAGTTCTCAAAAGCCTGAGATACCGCCTCAACCTATTCAAAATAGATTGTCAGATGACCTGAAATATCAAAAAGGATAAAAAGAGGTAACTGCATGCAACTGACCAATTCAGGTTTCTTGGCGTACACCCTCACGATCTTGTCTTGATAGGAAACAGGCAGCAGGTGGCTGATACGATCGTCTGAGATGATGAATTTATCCTGACTTTCATAATCCTGAAGATGTATTCATGTGACAAATCATAAAGCAAAACTTATTGGCTTAAAACGAGAGCAACTAGTGCGTTATGAAGAGGTTCAAATGAAGCCAAGTGAACTCTTACTACAAAGAACCGATCGTCTAAAACACAAATTGAATATATTAATTGAGCTGGAAATACGAGTTACCAAATTTTCTAAAACACAGATTCCAATTGTTTCATATACAAGACAAAAAAGAACCTTTATCGAATAACCTATGTCAGACCTGACATTTTGAATGATCTAACGTGATGGGAGACTAAAACAAACCAAGTTACTTACCTGGAAGAAATTGATGCTGCATAGGAGTACATGGAGACAAACAAGAAAAAAAAGTCAATATTCGATATCACAACGAAAAAGGATTCCAATCTTAACTATAAGAACATGCTGCAAACCTCTTTAGAGGGTTATCCTTTCCACGAGTCAGATCGATCCTGATATTGCTGACAACAACATCGTCTTCTTTGAGTTCTATTCCATTAACTTTCTGTGATATATATCTTAGCGTCTAAGCAAAAACATTTTTTTGGCAATCTAAATTATAAAATTATATGGTGGCTAAAAAAACTTTGGACCAGTATGATGGACCTGTGAGCAAATAATATCCTGGGAAGTTATCCCCTTGAAATGTTCTATACAATCCCTTGGAACCGCAAATTCATTACAAAACTGTCAAAACAGCAATTATAAGACAACATTGTACTTGGAGAGAAAGTAAAAACATTTGCGGTGCTATAAATTGCAGGCAAAAAAATTTGTCCCTAAAGCATGATGCAACAAATGCAGAATACATAATAATTCGCCATTTGTATATTTCATGAACAGCCAGTTGGAAAAAAGAAAAAAAAAAGTGATTTAAGTTACCAGTGTGTGAGCTGCTCATGACTTTATCTGTGCTAGTTAACATGCTTTTTTTTTTTGAAACGGGAAAGGACAACCAGCAAGATGGTGGTTATCCAGAGTTTCATTAACACAATAATTTCTAATGATGACATCTTAATAAACTAATTTCCGAGAAAGAACATGCAAGTTTAAGATGCTTGAAAATGAAATTAACTGCCCCCCAAAGTGGAATTAGATTAAAGTTCATAAAAACAATGAAAACCGACTTTGCCTCTTTCAGCCATTTCAGAATCAAGACTCTCAAGGTCACACGAGACAAGATTATATTATGGTGTTGTTAATAGTATTCCACTAGAAACTTAAAACTAGAATGAGTTCATGAAAGTACAATTTCACCAGATATGTTCCATGGAAAGAGAATTTGTTCACTCTTTTTGGATTCTAGTGTTAACTAAAAATCCCAGAAATTACAAATTGTTAAATTTTGAACTACCTACCTGGTATAAGTCCCTTCGACGAATCCGTTGTATTAATTCTCTAGACTCCTTCAGCTTTTTATGACCAGCAGTTTCAATGGTTTTCAACACAGTGTCATCCAACTGTAAATAAAAGTGATGATCATTTCAATAATGCACAAATAAGAAATGAAGAATTTAGACCAGATATTGCATAGTAACAAAAATGACCTTCCAAAATTCAGCTGGGTCCAATGGGTGGGAAGAAATTCCCAGATAGTCATTTGCCTTTACAAGTGCATCTACAACCATTAGCTCTATAGCCTGTTAAACAAGAAGAAATGATAGATTGCAAACTGACAAAATATCCTTTGCACAAAAGTATGACGTAAGTGGCTAAGTATATGTTGAATGGACATTGGTGAAGTAACAAAACCCTGTGTGTTCAAAATAAGCACCGCAGATAGGCACATCAAATTACATAAATATTTACCTTCACTTTGGCATGTGTATAGACAGTTCGGTGGAGATCGGCACGTGTTGAAAACAACTTGTACACATTGAGATCTGCTCCGAATTGATCAGAATTCAAAAGTAAAAAAATGGAGAGAAGTAATTCAAATAAGATACTGACATTCTTTTGCTGGATAACATATCTCATCATTCATAACACGCATGGAATCTAGTAACCTGGAAAAAACAAAAGAAAATCTGGCAGTTCATTTGTATCATCCCCAAGGGGAAATTTTCCAAATTATCAGCAAAGGAAATATGAAATGAGAGAATGTGTTTATGGAGGAATAGCAGACGATTCTGCCAATAGACTAAGCGTTCTCAAGTTCAACTTTCAGTATAGGACTTATTGAGCACCTTTATTCACAGTTTACTTTATGTACAAGGACCATCCTCCTCCTTTATAGCCACCCAAAAAAAAAAAAAGATGAAATGGAAAAGCTGCTGTGAGTAATTTAATGCTCTTGAGTTTGCAAGGTATTCTTACTAAACAATTTCAGCCTCAAAGATTAATGCTAAGCACAGGTCCAAATGCACAATCCAGTTCAACTATTAAATCTTATTAATTCATCTTCCAGCATCAATAGTGAGAGCTTCAGAAGGAACATCAATTATTCTTTATCGCCAGTGGTTCTTCCTGACTTCTACTACAAGGAAATATTTTCATAACTATATGTGGTCTTAAGTCTAAGAGTATGCAAGGGTTATGAGATGCAGTAAATGATGATCCAGACTTTTGAATAATTGTCAAACTACAGTTTGCACACAATAACATGGCGTACCTTCGGAACTGAAAATTGCATCCAAGACCACAAGCCCTACAATCACGGATGATATAATCAAACCTGCATGTGTTGATTTCCTATCAGAATAGTCTTGAAAGATAACTAGACATGTATTTGGAAACCAAACTTAGATTTGTTCACAACAACATTACTTATCAACATCTATTCCGTTGCGGCCATTAGCAACGATGTCATAAAGAAACTTCTTCTCTTTAGAACCCTGTACAGTAAAGCATATTTTAAGTAAGAGAAGACTTGACAAGAACAGTGAGTAAGAATGAAAGGTGAAAGGCTAGCTGTAGGCAACCAAATATAAACCAATACTTACTCTTCGCACATCAGTGTTAGAACTGGCAATTATCATTTCCTGGGGAATTTGAAAAGATAAATCACATAATAGTCAAATTTCACTTTAGCGATTACAAAGGCAAAAAACACAGAAATGAGAGCATTAGAGCCATACAGAAATAATCACTTAAACTGAAGATTACAAAGGTATTTTACATGATACATTTTAATTTGCAAAAGAAATTGGTGAAAACAGTTCTAAGACCAAACATTTTTCATAAGAAACAGTGAAACAACACAAAAGCAACAAACAACAATTGGGTGCCAGGTAAATGATGTTCACAAATTCACTAGAAAGACAGATTTGTAAACTTCATGATAGAGTGACTAGACAGACTGCAAAATACAACAACAACAACAAAGCCTTATCCCACTAAGTGGGGTCGGCTATATGGATCATACGACGTCATTCCGCTCTATTAGGTTGATCCATGTTCATGAGATTCGACAGGGTTTTACGCTGGCTGTCGGGGCCTAACACAACCCTGCTCCTTTATCCGGGCTTGGGACCGGCTATAAAACATAGGCAGAGTTCAGACTGCAAAATAAATAAATAAATAAACAAGGTTTTGCTTCAAAAGGTGCCTAGAGAGAATAAGGCATAGTGTTGTGCTTGTGCCTTTTTTCCTAGTAAGTTCAACATTATACAATGCGTAAAGTATGCCAAAACATTCAAACAAAAACACGACCAAATTGGACCCTATGGCTTTATGCAACACTTATGTTTCAACAACCCTCAGATCATGATGAAAACTAGTTATGCATCAGCCATGCGTGCTTCACATACATACTTTCACTTTTTTAAGTTGGCTCGACTCGATATCAATATGATGTTCATCAACTATATAATCCACCATCTGCACCGACATCTGCTCATGAGACCTAAAAGAATAGCATTCATAAGCATAGGAGTCATGCAGTGAACACAAAAGGAAAGAACTCTACCGTCGAAACATTGAATATAGTAAAGTAAATGTGAAAATTTAACTGAACTCATAGTACATAATTCAGTTCTCTCAGGCCTAATTTCAGGAAACATATAAGCTACTGAACAGATAATATCTTTTAGAAAAGGAACTCATATGATTTATAATAATGTTTAAACATAATATTCCATCTATAATGGTTACCTAATCCATGACCGATTCATGACTTATGTTGTCCAACAAAAGTAAAAGCACAGAAAAATATTTCAACAAAATCTTGTCCAATTAAAACATGGATCATGAAACATTTCATGGAGAAGTAAAAAACTATTGGAGCTCTAGCCTCTTGAACACCCTGAAGCCATGAAGAATTTTAGCTATCACTTCAGAAAAAAACAGAGGAAAGTATAAACTCCATGTTAATATGTTCAAGAAAAAGAAATAAATATAAAACCCTCAATTATCAAGTGGTCATGTTCAAAAAATATAAGCATAAGGTCTCATTTCCTGAGAAGCCCACTTTGATTTATACGAAGAAATGCAGATGTATTTCCGCAGATAGTTGAAAACTATACACATATGTTCAAGAACAATTATGAACTTAGAATTCTTGATGTTCAAATGATCATGCTCAAAGAAATCATGCACAAGGAGTCTTTTCCTGCAAAGCTCAAACTGACTTACAGATATGACATAATTGACACATGATGTTATTCATGCAAAGAAGTATATAATTACCAGCTTGAACCAGGAAGAACCCGAGGAAGAAACTCATGCTCAAACAAATGACTAAAAGGCCCATGGCCTATATCATGCAGAAGTCCTGAAGATGAACAAAAGAAAACATTAATTGCTAAATTGTACGAGAAACCTGTAAATGTAAGCTAAATAATTACCTGCCAGCTTCACTGTTTGCACGTCATACCGGTCAATGTCAAGTTCTAACCCCTGAAGGCATTGCAATTATACAAGTGTAACCCTCAAATATTATGTTAGAAAGGAAAGCTCAATTAATAGCAGTTTGATACCTGGTAATTTTGAAGGCAACGAACAGCCTCACCAGCAACCATATAAACTCCCAAGGAATGTTCAAATCGAGTGTGTACAGCGCCTGGATATACCATGGACGTAAGGCCTGAAATTTTGTGGTTTCTAACTTAGAAAAAGGAAAATCTGGCATATTATGGAAAATAAAGAGTTGGCGCATAATAAACTTCAATGTTAAGCAAATTTAATTATAAAACTCCTAACACAACACAGCACAGCAAAAACCATTATGGAGATACTATGCAATTTTTTATAGTGAAATGTGTTGACCTGCAAATGCAGATTCAAATAATAATAATGTATTATATGATGAGGATATTTATGCAGTGTATCTACTGTATACATTACATTTTCTGCAAAGCATCTAGAATATAATGTATGGGAAGAGTGAATGAATGCATCCAATTAGTTTTTGGAAGGCTAATTACTTTCAACAGTGAAACTTCATGATGGAAGAAAACTTACCAAGCTGCTTTAGATCTCGTAGCCTGCATTATGTCATAAAATATAGTTAACAAAGAGTAAGAAACCCAATATGGATAACAGAGTAATAGGGTGAATGTGAATATACCTCTGAAATTGTTCAGTGTCTATGAACTTCAAACTGAGCTGCATATGGAATAGAAAAGTCAATTAACTAGCAACAAAAAGGCGAAATGGCAAATAAGAGGAAAACAGAAAAAATATCCTAGATGGTTACAAAAAATTTAATCATCTTGTGCATAAAGACAGATGTCATATTTTTCCCATCTCAACTGTTATTTTATATGATTATGTGAAACCAACACGATCAGATGAAGCAAGTATAGGCAAAGTAGTGAGAATGTAGCAACCTTCAATATCATAAGAAAAAACAACAGCTATTTTTCAGTATCTCAAATAAATTCTAGAAAAGCGTTTTCTAGATAGACACATCAAGTGATTACAAACTACAATTATTCGACATAAAACCATATACAGGTGATTTTTTTCATATGAAATTAAAGTATAACATCACGAATTAGAGGCCCAAAACAGATGACAATTTCAAGAATCGGACCACAACTATATAACAGGATCGTTGATATCAGATTATACTAAGTGTGAATCGGTGAACAGATCCCAACAGCACAGCATGAGCAAAAGCGCTGGAGTTCACCACGCCGATCTGCAAGGTGATAAAATTGTTTCACTAACCAGGGAAAACAACTCTGCTGCTAAACATACCAGGTATAGAATTTCCCATAATTTAGGAACGCCGCCAACATCGCCTTACTTCCATTAACAAATATTAAACACAAGCGTCACTCGAAAAATACTCATTGGTAAACAAGACCCCTAGCTGAATCAAGAAAACTAAAGCTCCTAGAACACCAAAGCAGCTGTGCTCCTATTCCACATTTATCAGATGCACACACGAAAAGAATAACTGCTCTTCATGAAACCAACCACTTCCCACTTCGGATACCTCAAAGAGCTCAACGTCTCAATCAAGTTTCATGTACAACAAACAACTCCTCATCGAGAGCATAAAAACCACAACCAAAACTCTAATACTAAGCAATCGAAACCCAGAAACAATTCAAAACCAAAAGCCCCCAAACCGCCCCCCCCCCCCCCCCCCATGCATGTGTCACGTAACGACTCCATCCCATCAGACCAAAATAAACACCCCCTCAAAGACACAGACTCAATCCCTAATCCAAAACCCGACTCTCCGAACACGAACGACGACCGAGAAAACGCATCGAAATCGAAAACAGAACATATCAATCCCGCAAGGCACATCTAGCAACGACGGCGGGGAGGACTAAGGAAGAGAAAGAGAGAGGAGGAGGAGGAGGTCCCCACGGGGTCGAGAGCGATGGTCCCGTGGACGTTGTCGAAGACGTGCTTCAGGAACCGGCGGTCCGCCGCCGCCGCCGATGCGCCGTTTTGGGGCGCCGGCGGCGCTACGTGGTCACCGTTGCCGCAGTACTTCCCCATCGCCGCCGTGCACCGTCGTCCTCGCTCGACCTCCTCCCGCTGCGATTCAAATGGCAAGAGGAGGAAGTGGGGGAGGGTAAACGAACGAGGACGCAGTGGAAAGGGGAAGTGAACGGAGGGGTATTTATAGATAGAAGAGATGTGGGAGGAGGTGGCGAAGTGGGGGGGAGAGAGAGAGAGAGAGAGAGAGAGAGAGATGACGAGAGTGGTAACCCCGGCGGGAGTATTTTATTAATATTTTATATTCCATATTTTTAATCGAGTAACGGAATAAGGATGTTAAGCCAAACCTGAAAAAAAAAACTGAACAATTCGTAAAATAAGAGGCCCCATATTATAGGGTACTATTTTTTGTAAATTAAAAACCCAAAAAACTTATAACAGCACTACAGCAGGAGAAGTCAGTTTTACATATATATTATTCGTTTATATAATTAACATATAAATATCTTTAATATAATATTGATTACATAATGCAATATTATGGAACTTTTATTTGATATATTTAAAGTTTGATGTTAAAGTTTATATTTTAGCTGTTATATTAGGGCTATTTTAGTATCATAATTCTACTTTTAGCCGTTATTTTAGTATCATAATATTTAAAATATTATTATATTAAAATAGGGTTCCTACAAAACTAGATTACTTTTTTTTCTAAATGAATTTAGAAGATTTTTAAGAAAACAAAAATCATCTCAAAAAATGGTTATATTTTTTAAGATGAAAATTCGAAGAAATCAAAATGATTTATAAACATTTAAAATTCCTATTTGGTAAGAGAAAAAGAGAATTTCTAAATATTTATTTTTTCTAAAGAAAAAAATATAAGTTAGGGAACTTCAATTGATTTTGTGAGAGAGAAAAAAGCTAATTAATTTCATGAATGAATATATTATTTTTCTCTTATAATATAATTTTTTTCACATATTTCATCTATTATAATATTAAAAAAGTATTATTTAACTTAAATAATAATTTACAAGTTTTTTTTACTTTCAAATAACGTAATTGCTTAATTTTGAAATAAATTTCAATTATTAAATTACTTGTCAACACTTTAACTTATTAATTATTTTGTATCACCTACCTAGTATCACATTAATATTTCATATGAGAAAATATTTTATACTACTCAAATTAGTCGAGTATAAAATCCAATAGCTGACAATATTTTTTATTTTTTTAATGCTTAAGTAACACAATTTAAATGACTTGTACGAAAGCTTTTTCTTATTGTTCAAAAGAAAAACTAAAACCCACCTCGTTATATTGTTTCAGATTTGAAATCTGCTTAAGCCAAAATATGTCCATCATCCTGATGAGTAAAATTTTTAGTTATACACCTCCATTAGGTCCATTATTTACAATATTTTTTTCGTTTTATATTAATATTATCTTCCACTTATGATTGGGATTTCATTAATTTCTTTAACTAAAATATAATTCCATTTTTTTCTTTCATATCCTATCTCAACAATTTATTTTAACGCGTGTAGCGCGCTTAACATACATCATTCTTTATCAATAGCTCAAAGTTAACGCAAAAAATTATTTACAAAAGAAATATAATTAAGTTCATGTACACCTCACCAAAATCGTTCACGTATCTTATTGTTTAAGATTTTGTTAGCTTTTCTTTACTTGTTGCATGTTCAATACTCTCTCAATATTGTTAAAACTAGATCGGACCAGTCGGTTCAGCAGCGAACAGGTCGATGATCTACAGATCCGATTAGGTGTCAGAATCGGTTTTGACATTGAATCGAGAAAATCGGTTTATCCCATTGGTTGAACAGGTTCAATTCATTTCAATTCAAATTTTGAAAAAAAAATTAAAAAATGATAAAAATATGAAAGTTAAATGAGAAAAAAGGAAAGAAATATAAGGAAGATTAAAGAGGAGGGAATATAATATGTATAAAATTAAATATAAATAAAAAGGTATGTATTTAAAATTGAATAATATTAAAATAAAAAAATTATCAAAGGGCATAAATAAAGGAAATAAAAAGTAAAGTGTTAAACAAAAATATAAGAATGACTTAAGATAAAATTTATTAATATAATATTTATCATCATTAAATATTAAATATTAAATTAATAACAATCTATTTATATTTATATGTTAATCATTATTATTTTAGCATTATAAAACTTTTAATGAATAAAAATTATGTTATATTAATTTTTAATAAGTTAGTAGTACAATATTCATATATTATATCATATAACTTATACTATATCTTTATAATTATCATAAATAATATTATTTTAATAAAATTTGGTCGAATTTGGTCGGATCAATTCAACTATGACTCGGTGATGAGTTCGATCCGGACGCCGATCCAATTCTAAAAAAGCAGAGGCGTTTGGTGGAGCTGCCACTAGGCACCGGCAACCTTCCGGCTAAGAAATTGTCCCCATTCGTGCAGGTTACACGGTTCCTTCCTCGTGCAATTGTTTTGAGATGGGCCACAATGTTTTAATAACTGGACCGACCATCCGACTGGACAATCAATTGGATCGTGGTTAGATCGATTTGATCGGAATCAACCAGATTTTATTAAATTAATATTATTTATAATAATTATATATAATAAATATTATATAATGCTTATAATTCATAATAAAATATAATAATTAAATATTAATAAACATAAAAAGAGTTTGAATTTTTATTATTAATATAGTATATTAATTCTTTTATTTTATTCTTCAGTACTATTTTATGGTGATAATATATTAATTAATTTTGACATATATCACTCTCATGTTTATTTTTATTCTTTACTTTCATTTTAATATTTTTGTTTTTCTATTTCCATTCATTCCTCTCTCCCCATTAATTGCCATATTTATTTACTTTTTTATAATAAAAAGATATTAAAATTTTTAATATTCATAAAAAACTTTAAGTTATTATTATTGATATACTATATTAATTCTTTTTATTTTATTCTTTGATACTATTTTTGTGATGGTAATAAATTAATGTAATTTGTCATACATCACACTTACTTCCTTTTATTTTCTTCTTTATTTTCAATTTAATACTTTCCTTGTTTATTTCCATTAATTCCTCTCCCGTATTGATTTCCCACATTTATTTTCTTTTAAATTTTTACCAATTCTTAATTCAAATACTTTCTCATTTTAACCTTTCTTTATAACATTTATTTCCTATAATTAAAGTTCCAAAGGGCTGCGTAGCACGGAACATTTGATTTGTTCTGATTGCTCTGCCAAACGCAGCATGTGACAATGTTCCCATCACGTGACATTTGACGAGACCTTAGAACATTTGGCACGGTGAAAACCAACTCCTTGGCTGCGTTTGGCACGGGAACATTTTAGAACATTTATTCTCGAGAACTAATTGATGTGATGGAAAAGTTTGGGTTGGTGTTTAGATGAAAAAGTGTAATGATGGTGATTTAAAAAGTTGATGTGATGGAAAAGTTTTAGTGGGTGTTTGGATAAAAAGTAAGAATTAAGAATATAATTTATTATTTTATGAGGTATAAAATTATAGTAAATAAGAATATATTATTAATATTATAATTTACGTAAATTGTTATATTGTTAATATTATTTTTATTTATTTTTATAATATATTTTAAATATTATTAATAGTATAATTTACGTACATTTTAAAATCCAAATATAATTTATTTTTTAAAAAAATAATTGAATAGTTTAATTAATAAAATATTTATTAATTATTAGAACTAATTATTTTATAGTTTTTAATTAATAACATTTAATAAATTATTTTATAATATCCTTAATAACGTATTAATATATTATAAATTATATATACATATAAACCAAAATAATTAAAAAATAGATGAAATTAAAAAAAATGGCGGTTCGAAAACAAAAAAAAGGCAAGGCGAGAACATTTGGGCGAGAACATTTCTCAAAATGTTCTCGCCCAGCTCACGTTTTTGTTCCCGTCACGGGGTGCGTTTGGCAGAACAATCGGAATGTTCCGATTATTCTGGGTTGCCAAAAGCACCCTTTACGAAAAGTTCTCGTCAAATGTTCTTGCCTTAACTTTTTTATTACTTGCGCCACATTCTTTGACTTTTTTTAATTTGGTTTATTTTTTAATTGTTTTATAATGCATGCATATATAATATAGAATAAATTAATACATTATTATAACTTAATTTAGGGATATTATAACATAATTTATTAAATGTTATTAATTAAAAATTATAAAATAATTAGCTCTAATAATTAATAAATATTTTATTAATTAAACTATTCAATTATTTTTTTAAAAATGTATTATATTTAGATCTTAAAATATACGTAAATTATAATATTAATAATATCTAAAAGATTTAATCAAAATAAATAAAAATAATATTAATAATAAAAGAAAATTATAATATTAATAATATATTCTTATTTATTATACTTTTATACCTTATAAAATAATAAATTATATTCTTATTTTCCTTTTTTTATCCAAACACCCACTAAAACTTATACATTACATCAATTTTTTAAATCCTCATTACACTTTTTCATCCAAACACCAACTCAAACTTTTCTATCAAATCAATTAGTTCTCGAGAACTAATGTTTCCGTACCAAACGCAGCCAAGGAGTTAGCGACTAGCATTCTCTCGCCACCTGGTCGCAGTTTCATTTGTGATTCTTAAATTGGCAAGTAGATGCAGCTTGCTCGTATATGTTTATTGAAGAATGAATAGGTCATGGCACAGCATGAGAGGTATACATGTGATGTGCGATTACTTTTTGGTATGAAAAAAGTTAGCAGAAAAATAAGGCAAACTAAAGTGAAATTAAAAAGTAATCTTTTTTTCTCCAAAATCTAAATTATTCTTTTTTTCGGTCGACTAATTCGATATTTGAACGTGAATGATATGAATAAATTATGATTAAAATGATTATTTTAAAATTAAACTTAGAATTACTAATATTCAGACTTCAGAACACAAGTCGGATGTCCATTTGTGATTTGTGTGAATGATTCAAAATCTAAAGTATTCTTTAATTTGATCTTTTTTATCCTCTTCCTAACATTAAACAATCACGACATGTATTAAGTTCCAAGACTTTGAGTCCATAAAGGATGTAATTTGCTGAGTTGCTGTGATATCCACAATGCATAAAGAGTGCTGGTATCTTCTGGCTCCAGTTTTAAATCTTGTGATCAGCAGCAGCCACCAGTAGAAGAATTATGTCCACATATTTTTTTAAGATAAATGGTGCTAAAATAAACAACCACAGACAACATGAAGTGTGAAAGGTGTGTTGAATGTTTTGTTTCTTTACACGCCTCATTTAATTATTTGAATGAAAAGTTGGTGACAAGTCATTGTTGCACTCCGAATTCCTTCTTTTTTTCTTACTAACTGTCTGATCGCATAGCATTCAAGTCAGTTAGGCAAAAGACAGCTTGGATATCTCAATGAATATGCTTAAAGCTTTTATCAAACAACCAATATGTATTGGCTTAAGCACTAGCTTCTATTCTTTGAGATGAAAGAAAAAAACAAGAGCACTGTTCAATAACAATGGGGATTCCAAGTCATTGTTGCACTACTGGTTCATCTTCTTTTTTTTTCTTACTAAAACTGTCTGGCTGAATAGCACAACACTACAAGAAAAATATTGATTTTCGACTATCACGAATCCTTCTCTATTTAAGAAGATTTTTTTGATGAAAAAGAAAATAGCGACGACAAGAGCGTCCATCAGAAATGATTTGCCGGTGATAAATGATTCTTCCATAGTTAGGAAAACAACCATCGAAACTTTCGATGATAGGAAAACCCATTAGAATGATCGATGGCTCATATCATCTAAAGACAAGATATTATATTTTATTATTTCATGAGTGTTAGGTTCTTTGGATGTTCCGACTAATGTCACCCGTCGAAACTTTTGAAGGTTGTGTGGTCTTCGAAACTTCCAACAAGCACAATCGTTAAAAATTCTAAAGGAAACTACAACCCCCGGAAGTTTCGACTGGCAACTACCTTTGAAAGTTGTGAAGGGATCTTTTTCCGACTGCTGCATTCGTTGAAACTTTCGAAAGATTTTTCAGCCCTCGAAAAATATTTGCGACGACCGGTATGCACCAATTGGGAAACTTGATTTCCAACTAATTTATTGAAATTTGTGACGAATTTCCATAGCAATTTGGGAATTTTTGTACTATAAATCACTCCTTTTAACAAATGGATTATATATTATGAGATTATATAGAGATAATCTAATAGCTATAATAATCTTTTTTGGATATCTCTTTCTATATTTGGTTGATAAAAAATGATTCAAAGATTCAGTTACCCTCCTTATGTTGGCAAACAAAAAAAGAGGAATATTATGTTGGCACATTTTGTCTCTTCACCATCTACATCTTCTTCTCAAGCTAGCTACACCTTTTATCTTCAAGGACAATAGAGAATGGTTTTAATATTTTGCTCCTTGTCAAGCAAATTTTTTTAATTCGACTCAACTAAACTTCTTCAGGATAAGATATTTTTTCTTTTTCATCCACTTAGAACCCTCGATGTTCAGACTAATTCAAAGACATAGTAAATAGATAATATAACAAATTCAGTAAAAACCAAAACAATATTTTCTTGACCAACTAAGAATTGGTAATATCAGAAATTGAACCAAACTTGAACAGAGTCCTACTAACTAAGTGTCAACCCAACTTGATTAAAATAAGATAGTGTAACACACCAAAAATCACATGGAATTTAAAATTTTCATTATTAGATGACACCAAATTTTCAGACGTCCGCCACCCAATATCGTGATTTATCGGTGATCTTAAATGATGTACGATCGGACGACCGATACACTTTCGGACGTCCGAAAGTCCAACGGACAGAAAACTACCGAAGATCAATGTTGCTTCTTTCTTTCATTATCCTGCATTAACTCGCCGATTGGTAACCCCCACCATGATCTTTGACATTCGAGGCAAGATTAATCTTCCACTTGAATGCCTTTAAAACCCCATTCTCTTTTTCCCCATTTTCTTTTTTAGATCCTCTCATCTTCCATGTTTTTCCTTACTCCTTGTTCTTCTTCTTGGTCTTAGCCAGAGCGCGAAGGGGCAAGTCCAACGTAGGCGACGCAAAAGGGAGCAGAAGAAGGAGTTAGTGTCAGTCCAGCGAGGAAGAACCGAATAACGCACAACCAAAAGGTGTGCATTCGGGATCTAGTTCATGAGAAAAATCACATGTTCTAAGGTTATAAGAGGGATAAGACTCATGCTAGAATGGGTAGGAACCGTACTTTATAGATATTATGATGACATTGACATGTTTCTCCTTTGATTCTTGATCATGGCCGAATGATTACATGTTTAACATGAGTTGTCAATATGATGAATGTGTAGATCTGTTAGTGTACGATTTAGATAGTTACTTGATGATGCATTTTATGTTGTCATATTGATAGCAATTGTTTATTGGAATTAAGAGGAACATGGAAATCACCTTATGTTAAAGATAAGAAATCGGCAAGCTACATCATGCGAAGAAACAATGATATGAATGATATTTTCAGGATGATATTTATAATTAGATATGCCTCTGAATTATGCTGTGTTAGATATTTCATTACATTATGCTAAATTTTTTATTGAAAATGTAAGGATTTTGCAATGATATGCGGCTCTGCCGAACTGAAGCGGACGATCGAAAACCTTTTGGGCGTCTGATTTAGTTAGATAAGAGTATAGCGACAACTATATCGGACATCCGAAACTCGATCGAACGATCGATATAGACCAGAACGAAAGTCTTGCCTAACTAAGTCGGTCGACCAAACCATTTCGGACGATCGAATTAGAAAATGTCAAGACTCGAAAATGGCAACGATAATAAGTCAGTCGATCAAAACCATTTCGGACGATCGAGGATTATCTCATCGGAAGAACTTCTGAGAGTCAACAGAGAAATCCGACCGACCAAGGAGGAAGACGACGATATTCCTAGCAAACGATCGGTCCAATTTTGGATGACCGAAACTTTTAACTAAAAGTTTGAGAGAATCCTCATGTAATAATGGACGATCGAACCTCTCTCAGTCGATCGATCGTATATGACCTCGAAACGGGCGACGGATGAACACAAAATAGATGATCGTTCCCTTTTCGATTGACCGAAGAACATAGATAAACAAACATCCATCCACCTTTCGGACGACCGTTGAATGAATGTCAATCGAACGACCGCTCGACTTTCGAGCATCTAATCAGTGGATAGAAAAATGTCGACTTTAATCTAAACCTCTTAATTTGCTAAGTTTTGTCCACTTGATTGATAGCAAATGAAATGAACATAAAGATGTTCTGAAGTCATTTTTGCTCCCTACAACCATCAATTCACGTGACTGAAAGAGAGACTCGTGAATTATAAGATAAGATGGATGATTATCATTTGCCTGTCTCGATGGGAGTTACTTTCTATAAATGTTTTCGCCTTGCACGATGTCATCTTACCCGACGGCTGACCATGGCACTAATCCCCATTGGTCCACCATGATCTAGATAGCTACTCACTTGTGTGCCTGTAATAATATTTCCTAAAAGCGGAGAGCTCTTCCAACTCATGAATAAGATGAAAGAACATGAATGGCTAAAGATGAATAAAAATACTTTGTCCTTAACAATATGAACAATGAACATGGACATGAATTTGAAAAAGAAAAGCAATGAAAAGGCATGGACTATGATTACGATCTCTTTATTGACTCTACATTATGATTCTCTCTCTATCATACTTGATTATATGTTTGTTTCATACTTATTCTAATGGAAGTATTTTATGACCTATACGAACTCACATTGAGCTTTATGCTAATGGTTGTGTTTGTTCCTCTGTATGATCCCCGCATGTAATTGATGATGATTGCGAGCCGTTGATGTGTGTGTGACTACTACAGCCGTTGATGACGTGTGCACATGATTATCTTAGAGTCCTTTTTCTCCTTATTTCATTGAGTTGTATTGACATTATTATGGGACCTATTGAGTTGTATGAGGCATGGACTTATGTGCCAGGCTTGATGTACTCTTTATTATTTAGTTTTCGCATTTTTCTCGTATTATTATTGTAATAATTTGATTTAACTCTTTCGTCTACGTGTCACTCTTATTGATCATTTGGTCTAGAAAATAGTCAAAGAAATATTGAAGAAAATAACGATCGAAAAAGGAAATTTTGGCATGTGATGGGGTTGAATTTTGGAGCATTAAATAGATTGTTAACAAAATGAAAGTTTCTTTTTATTCTTCACAAATTGACGTTATGTTGATTTTTGCCTCTACAGTTCATAGAACTTGACATGGAAGACTTGGGTCTACTTTCTACCTTTTATTCCTACAAGTTATTTTTTTTAATTTCCGGAAGACAAATTTGTGGAACTTGCTTATCGACATATATACTTCTTCCCCTTTCTTTATTGGTTATATTTGTATTGGTCTCCTTTACTATTATAGAAGGAGTGAAATTGGAATAATCGGAATGGACTAAAGTCGTGCACTCCTGCTTGGCTAACCTTAAGTAGCTTATCAGTCAGGTAATTTTAAAAGGAGATATCAAATTTATTTATAAACCAAACAAATAAAATTGGGGAGGACTATTTTTTTTCCTAAAGTAGTTGCTTAGCTTAGGTCTTGTTTGTTTAGCTTTGGAGTAACTTATAAGTCAGTTTAAAAATATTTTTCCGATATCAGGGTATACTTTTCCGCTCGAGTCCGAACATTGAATTAGCCTCGGACACCGGTGGATCACTAATCATGACCAAAAAAAATTTTCCCATGAGTAACTTTAAAATCTGGCTAGCTAGGAAGAACATATCAAATTTGATTATAAGTAAAAAAAATAAGTAATGAGAGGACTGTTTATTTTTTCTAAAGAAAAGATTATTTTAGTTTTGTCATAACTAACTACTGAAATGAATAATAACTAGTTAGACTAACTAGTTATTATTCATTTCAAAACTAACTAGTTATTATTCATTTCAGTAGTTTTATTCAAACTCATAATTACTTATTTTTTAAAATACATTTCAATTAATAAATTACTTATTAGCATTTCAACTTATCAATTATTTTTTATTAATTAAACCAAATGAGCCATTAGTCATAACTAACTAATTGTTGATTTCAGTAGTTTTATTCAAACACGTGATTATTTATTTTTAAAAGTTAAGTTTTAATTAATAAATTATTTATCATTACTTAAACTTGTCAATTATTTTTTTATTATCCCCTAAATGGACAAAGTCATCCTTTCATTAGGAATTTCTAATTTTTTGGCAGCATTAATAGAGGTCTAGTTAGGAAGAATACTAAAGTTTTATTCAAAAATATTACTCAATGTTTTTAATCAGAATTACTTTTGTGTAATAAATTTTCATTATGACCTCCTTAATATTAGGTTATTGTTATTTTAAATAACCACTATAAAAGGATGAAAGAAGTGTAACAAGACAAATTGAATTGTTGAAGTGTAATAAGGAAAATTGAATTAAGTTTACAGAATTCAAAATAAGTAATTTAAATATTTAAATTATTTATTTTGATCAGGGTATATTTGTTAAAAAATGCATATTAAGTAATAAATTATTAATACACTATAAACAATCAATATGAATACCAAATAAATTTATTTATGCATAGTAAATAAAGTAGTGAACATTAATGACGATTTAATACGTGATAATTTTTTTAAGATGCAGCGTAAGTTGTAGAGTAATCTTTAATGATAATGGAACAAACCTCCTCAATGGTAATGTATTATTATCTTAAATAATAGAGAAAACTAATTAAACTCTCATCTAATTCTACAGTCTCTCACTTTTAAGTTAATTTCACCTTGCTTCATGTGTGAGGACGACAATGAGGGGAAGGGGAAAACAATTAACATCATTCGAATAAATACAAAGAGCATTTTGAAAAAAAAAACAGTACAATTTCCCCTTCATCTTGAGGTTAAAACAAATTGGACAGAGAATGACCATGCTAATTAAAATTTCATGCCACCAAGGGAAAAAGAATGTTTCCCTACTCCAATCCAAACATGCTTAACAATTGGAATCAATATAATTCTTATCCAAGATCACACGTCCAAGTACTACGCAGGATTCTTTGCCATATGAAAATGTCCAACTCGCCTTTTCCCCCAACAAACATTTCGTTCATGAATTATGTGGAATTAAGATGCTCATTGTGGTTTTTACAACAAATAACAATCTCACAAGTGTCTGTACAGGATAACAACACTTGCACAAGCAAAGGAGACAATTACTATCAAATGTGCAAAGAATCAAATCCAATTATGCTGATAGATCACACAACCAAGTATTCTAAGCAGGATTCTTGGCCTTGATCCTCAATTTCCTAGCTATTTGTGCTACTCTAGGGTGCAACGGCTTCTTGCTGTCATCACACTGTTGTTCCAATTCTATCCAATTTATGACCCTCAGTATCAGAGATTGCGGGCAGCACCCGGACTTCTGTGTGTCTCCGTTGCCGCACTTCGAACCTTTCGCCTTCTTCAGACCTGAATCAAGTGATGATTCAATGAACTCCATGAACCATTTGCCTGATTCACTTCTTATCTGCTTCGCCAACTTTATCGAATTGAGCAAGCCGGAAGTAGGCATTTTGTTCTCGTCTGCCAATGATCCATCCTCAGGTTTCCTGTTCGACCTTGTGTTCTTGCTGACACTTGCTTTCGGATCAGTCGTCTCTGGAGCGAAGGAAACCGACTTGGCTACTGCTGATCGCCTCTTTGAAGATTTCACGCTTGCAGTTGGTTCAATTTGATTGTTTGGAGCTATTTCTTGCAACACAGATGAATCATCATTTTCATCTGCTTTCTCTGGAGATATCGAAGTGGCTGCCTGAATTGTTTCAATGTCGGTCACCGCCTGCACAATCTCTTGATGGAAGGTCAGAAACTGATTGAAACATGCAGCTGGAGCATCCGGTTTTGCATTGTTGCTAAGGTCCGAAAAGAGCCTGCGAAATGAAAGATGCAAACTTTATCAATGGACTCAGAGAGAGTATCAAGTAACGAGCTATACAAGGATGTACAGTTCTTACTTGAGGACTCGGACTATTGCTTCAGTTGCAGAAGCTTCTCTCAGGGCTTGAAGAGCTACCTTCTGAGCTGCCTCTCTGTTTTGAATAGCCTCCTGAAAAGTTTTCAGAAACACAACGATCAGCATTCAGTCGGAAGCAGCGCAGGGCTTGTACAATACGAGCCAAACTGGATAGTGGCACTGGCAGCATGACATCGCACCTTTCCGAGTAGGCTGAGCTTACTGGGCAGTGACATCCTTTTAGTGGTCGTGGTGGTAATGTGCTTGGAAGTAGCACTGGCAGACAACTTGCAAGGAGATTGGAAGGATGCAATCGAACTGCCTTGTTCATCAGAATCGCAGGACAAATCATCTTCTCTTGGCGCAGCGCTTCTTAATTTTGATACAGGAGTAGCAGTTGGATTTTTCTCCTGCCATGAATGAAGAAAACAGCACAAGCACTTGTGTTAAAACAGACATCAACTCTATTGTTCTTCCTAATAAAAACCAGTGCTTTCCTGATCACCTACAGAGGCAGGGAACGGACTCCTAGGAATCCTGGGCTCTCTTTCTGTGACGCTTTTGCTCCTCGGGAACTTAGAAATGCTGCAGCTTTTCCTCAGGGAAGCGAAGCTTACTTCCTTTGCATCCATCATCTTGGACAACAGAGCACCGCTGACGGATGCCCTCGTTGCAATCCCTTCCCTCCCCGGCCTCCCGCTGCCCAAAGGCGACAGCAACGCGCTCGTCCCTCGATCTTTCATCGGCGTCTTCTCGTCGAAGTCCAAGGCAGTTGGCTTAACGACCATCGGTGAGCAAATGCTGCCGGCGGCTTTCTGCTCCGATCCCCAGGAACCTCTACGAGGAGCAGAAGAGGCAGCGCGGGCCGTCGTCGTGGATTTCTCCCCATTCGCTCCCCTGACGCGGACGATGGGTTCCGGCGTGCCCATCAGGGGGTGCCGCCCAGGGAGCGGCTTGGCGCCCACGGCGATGGGCACAGGGGAGGCCGGCTCCAGTCTGTCGATGTAGATGAACTGCCCCAGCTGCATCTTGTTGCTGAGGACGAGGTCGTCCTGGTCGTCCGGCAGGGTTACGTAGATGGAGTGGGAAGAATCCGACACCTTCACGTAGAACCCCTGCTTCGGCCAGAGATCCTTCTCATCCAGGTCGGCCGGGACAATGTCCGTCACCTGCAGCAGCGCGCTCCGGTGCTCGCCGACCGGCTTCCGGCTGCCGCTGCTCATGCCGTTGAGAAGCTTCATCAGGACTCCGGGCGCCAACGCAGCCATGACGGCAACCTTATTTTCTCCTTCCCGAACCTGGAAACAAGAATCACAACACCATGAAAAACAAACCGTTCAAGCGAAAAGATTCGCACCGTCAAGAATCATCTCCGAACACCGAAACATGCAATTAAGATTATGCTAATTTGCATGCGCAAGAAAACTATAAAATCTGAAACATGAAGCAAGAATCGGACAGATTGACCAAAAAAAGAAAAAGGAACTTGACTTGTAATCTGTAACAGGGCTATGATTCTCGGATAGCAAAAGCGGTGTTGTACCTTCCGTTCTTGATCTGACCTGCACGCGGCACACCTGATCAAGAAGAAGGAGAAGGAGATGAAGAAGGGGGGCAAGATACGATGAGAAGAAGAATGTTAAGATGCAAAAGCCATCCAAATCATTTGGGCGAAGAAGAGATCTTGATAGGGGGGTAGTAAATGCTGAAATAATGCTAGCGAGCGAGCAATAAATGTGTTGTGCACGGTGTCACTTGGGTGACTCAAGAACTCCCCCAAGTCCAGAGTCCCAACGGTAAACAACGCGAAGGCGAAAGAATGGAGAGAGAGACGTTGGGCAACGGTCGAATCAAAATAAAAATATTGAATTGAATATAATAATGCATTTTTGAACAGGAGACGAAATGACGGAGCTGCCCTCGTGGCTCCTGATGGGGGAGCTTTCCTGATTGGGCGCAACTTTGAGCCGTCGGATCCCGGACGTTGGGACTAACTTGCGTCTCCTAAGTTTTTCAATCAATTAAACATTTTTCTCGTCATATTTGATTGTTATATTATCCTTTTAGAAGAATTCGTATTGGGAGGGGAAAAAATTGGAAACTATTTTATCGAACTTCGTACCAAAATTAATTATCACCCTAGCACATAAGATGAATTCTGATTTTTTTTTCTTTTTTTTTTTTGAGTGGATAAGATAAATTGTTTTATATTGTTCGTTTCTGATACGTCACTGTTAGGCAGATTCATGGAACTACTAAACTAGAGCACGAAATAAATCAATCTTATTTTGGATCATGTATGAAATTAGTCAGAGTCAATCGATAAGAGCAATCAAGAAAAATTAAATTAATTGCAATTTTCACATATTATATTCGATAAAATAAAATAATTAAATTTCTATTCAATTATTTTAACATGTGCAACTACTGGAACTGAATATTAAGTCATCTAACTTAATATTCTTTTATTCACATAAATATAATATTATGTTTAATTTGTATATACTAAATTCTGATTGATTTAATTTAATTGTGTAAGATTAAATAGTAAAACACCAAGTTTAATTCTTTTTAAATGTAGACGTTCGTACTTTTAAAAAAAGTTTAAGTTAGCTCTGAGATCAAAACAAAAAGTAAAAAAAAAACTATACACTTTATCCAAAAAGTATTACTCATTTGGAAAACAAAAAATGTCTTTTGGGTGAGCCAAAAGTAATTTGTAAATGTCTAATAAAATTTATAAAGGAATATGATCGTGTAACAAAAAGACCAAATTTTGTTGTTCCATCTAGAATTATTTATATTTTATGTTTACAAATGTAGAGATTCACACGTTTATTTTTAGGAAATATATATGGTAACATTACATTAATGCAATTGTAAAGGGCAAGTGTTGAGATTTTTCATTCATTTAATTTAACTGAATATCTCTTTCGATATGAAACTCAGTGTCACTGTCCACATTGATTCATTTTTTTCGTTCCTTACATTCTTGCAGTGCAAGAAATCATGATTTATGACAGATGTTTCCAGTGAACCAAACCCAACACTTTGTTGCAGCACTATCGATATAAAGATTATTAAGCAACAGTACATTATGTTTACAAGCAAAACCTGTGTTAACGCCAAGCTGGTTGGTCGCAAACAAAGCAACAAAGAGGTTCACATTGAGTCCAGAAAATCTATAAATCACAAGCTCAGTTTACTCGCATAAGATGCCATAAAAAAGTAGACTGAAAATCAAAAGAATGCTTCGAATTAGAAGAATTGAGTGATTATGCACAGAAAATAATTAAATGAAACAGTGTGCGAAACTTCTTTATTCATATTTTTTTCTAATAATACTTCACCAAAAAGGGCAGCATTGTGCCATGATGTAACCCATTACACTAATCAAATTGCTTCAACTTTGGAAGGACAAAATTTAAAACAAATCCGTAGTGAAATAGCAACAAGGATCATGTCCTTCATGTTTAAACATATTATTCAGGTTCATAAAGAAACCTGATATTGTCCTACTTCCAATCAGGTCTTTTCACTTTGAAGTTAATCCCCAAATGTTATAGAGGTGTTGCAAATCCTGCAACAAATGTGAATAAAGATTAATATCAGCTGTAATATCCATACAGATATGCCCGACAAATTTAGTGTCCCTTTTTTTTCTGGAAACAGTTCTAACTTCAAAGGAAGCTCAAATTAAGAGAATCATTGAGCACACAAATCTTGTTAACTTGGAGCACTATGCTCTGACTATAGATCTAAACATTATCAGGCACTATAGGATAGAAAATATGTGCTTCATCATATACAATAAGCAGAGGTACACAGCTCTTCGCACTTAATTGCTTTTGCTATCCTCGAAGCTATCACAGTTCTCAAGTGTAAATTTATAAAGGTATATGCAAGTCAGCAATGAGCCTGAAATCAAGAATAGTTTCAGATGAAATCTAAAAAAAAGCCAATGAGACATTAGAATTAAGAGACCATCTTCCTTCCTGTTTGATTATTCTTTTGAGATCCCAGGTCTACTGCTTTGCTGTTAATCTGTTTACTTCCTTCCATTAGAGTTTGAGCATTATCTTGTTAATGGTCCAACTCTCCTAATGATTATGCTTGCCGGTTTTCCTTACACTCCCTAAAGACATCAATGTAATCCTTAAGATATGTGTACGATATGTGAAAAGGACATTGTGAACATATTTAACTATTCAGTTCATCCGCAAAAGATTTTTTTGTTCTGCCATTTCTGACTCAGTAGAAATATGAACAAAGTTTAAATTTACTGGTCATTTGGTGGAAATTCGTGTTCACTCTATCCCCTCAAATACAGATTTCGTGCTGCAATTCTATACAAGCAATTTTCACCAATTAACACTATAGATTTGCGTAATACACCATAGAATTGTATTGACGGAACAAAGTATGAGCTTCAGAACAGAGGTTGACTGGTCGAACAATTAACAAGCAGAAACAAGGAATAATCGTTCGAATGAGATATGTGAACCAAGTAAGAAAGCCAACCTTCCGAAAGCCAAGCCCAACCACCAGGCTTACTTGCGAGCATGGAAGTGAGCAATGCCGAAGCGGTAACGCTGTGCAGTGGCATCAAGGATTGCGCAGATCCCAACTCCACCGGGACTCTGGATAAAATGTAAGAAGTCAATAACGCGTCCGATTCATACAAGATGGAGACATGAAGAAGATACAAGGTGGCAAAAGAGAAATTGGCAAGCTAAATATACCAGATATCATCATAAACACAAAAGATTCGAACTCTGACACCCATATCAGCTAAAAGAAGTGGAAAGAAACCAAGACAACAATTCCCACTAGGTGGGGTCGGCTACATGGATCATACGACACCATTCCGCTCTATTAGTAAGTGGAAAGATACCAAGAATACAAAGAAAAGATTCAAACAGGGAAGAGGGCAAAAGATGAGATAGGAGAGCCACCTGGAGATTCCGCGAGAAAGCTTGCGACGAGAAAGGCGAGTGAACGACGCCGCAGAAGTGGCAGTAGACGAGGGAGACAGGCCAGAAGAAGACTTTAAAATCGAAGCGATGGCGTTAGGAGCGGCCGCGGATCGGATTCCTCCGAGGGCTCTCCGGGTGGCGCCGCCGGCAAACCCCGCCGCCATAGCTCGCGCCCTCTGCTTCCCCCTCTAAAACCTCGACTCGGTAACCCTTTTTTGGTCGACCGTTCTGGACAACTACGGGATAACTGAACCCAAGTCAAGTATAATGGGCTGGACTCCAACTGAATTGGGCTTCGGCCCTTTTTTATTTCATTTGTGAATAAAGTTTTATAGTAAGTTGACTGTTTTGTTTTCCTTCCAATATTAAATTAATTAGTTGCTAACGATGAATTAAATCATGGGTCTAATTAATGTCTTTATCATTACTCTTGGCGTATCACGAACTATATGTATTGATGACTTTATGTAAACTAACAGATAGGGTGGATCTCTGGTTTCAAATCTGAATTAATTCTAATTTTACATAATACTATAATTTCATCAAATTACTAAAGGTACTAGTGGCTTAAACTTCACCATTGAATTCTCTATGCATGTGTAACTCTCTAAGAGTTTACATCATTATTTAGATCCAAAATTTAACGTGCCTTCGAAAATTGAATTCATTCGAGCAAAGGAGTTCTATTAATTTCTTAACTATCATGATTCGCATAGGAGGAAAAGATGTGAAAATGCAAAATATATAAAATTGCGATATTCTAGAACTCATTCGTGTGTAGTAAATGTTCGCCAACTATAAATTTGTGATTATGTATTACATATTAACCTGGCAAACAAGTGTTATACCCTTGGTATGTTCGTCCGACTAGTAGCAGGTGGAAATTTTAATTGTTAAAGCAAGGATTTCACCTTGCTTTTAAGTTCTCGTTAAATTTGAGTGAATTCCTCGTGCACATTTTTTTGTTTAGATATAAATAATTTAAAAATATAACCTTATTAGGTTTTATATCCCAGTTTATAAAAGTATCGGATAAGTTGTGAAAACAGATTTCTTAGCTTGCTCTTTAAAACTCTTTTTTTTTTTGTTCTAAAGAATAATAATAATACAACATATATATAAACCCACAAGTAAGCGAGGTATTGAATACAGCTCTCTGTATTGTTCTGAAAGAGAAAAAAAATAAAAGAGAGTTATGGGACATCCATAAATGAAAAATTGTGATATAAGCTTTGATAAAAGAAAAATATATAAAATTGGATCGACGGAAACAACAAAGGCCAAAGGGGCATTAATTTTACGGCACATCCGCAGGCTATAAATGTTGACACTGCAGTTGATCTCTCGATCTTACAGGCATTAGTGTAACACAAGAGTTAGAACACATATATATTATGCCTTTGCCTTGCTAATTATGATGACTTAATAATGCCAGGCTTTAGCCACTTTTGTAATGAATACGATATTGCACTCCTTTAACAATAATATTTCGAAAGCACTGCTTTACAATCAGAGCACAGCTATCTTCTATCAAGATACTTAAGGCATCATCAAAGCCTCTAATTAATTGTTAATTCGCTCATTTTACAATTCTTAATAACACATTCTTTACATAAAAAAAATAGTCAAGCACTAGTAGACCTATGGGTCTAGATTGAAAAAAGTGCATAAACAATAATTTTAAGAAGTAAATTACGTCGAATACCCATCAACTTACTGTTTTCCTCCAACTTCACTTTATAACAAGACTACTCTCCATCAGTGGCGAACCTACCTTGAGAGTAATGGGTCAATTGACCCCATTCAATTTTAAGTTATATATATACATATATATATATATATGTTATTAAAATATTATATATTTATCTTTAATCAGATATCTTTAGAAATGTATCATATTTAAATTATTTTAAAAGAATACTTATAAAATATCTTTTTATGACAATTTTTCAACATATTTTTCTCTTTATTCCAAACAAAATTTTACCTCAATGTTTTCATCTTTATGTTTTCTCTAACGGACGCTCCTCTTATTCTTTTTTAGTTTTCTTTTATCATTTCATCTTCTTTAACCCAACTTCCCTAAGATTCCAAGAGGGAATGATATCTTTCTTCTTCAGGTCTTCCCCTTGTCATTTTATTTTTTTTCATCCCTCCTTCCCTTCTTTCTTCTTTAATATACTATAGTTTTCTTAAAAGGAAAATACTATAATTTAAGAAAAAAACTTAGATCTTAGAATTATAAAAAAAAATCATTTTCAATATTTTTTATTACCACTTCATTTTTATGGAATATGTTTCATAGTTATTAAATCTATTTTATCATTTGTTTTGTACTTGTATTATCTTTAGTTAATGATTATCTGTATATAGAAGGAAAAATTATAATATTATTTAATTTATCAAAAAAATTATTTTAATATAGTTATTATGTTATTAGAAGTTTTATTTTAAAAAATAATATTTTGCACCCATTGATTTTGGGGTCCTAGGTCCGCCCTTGCTCTCCATCTTATAATTTTTTTCACAAAATGCCCTTTGAACCAAGAATACCCAATTTCCCGATCATTCGACTGACGTGACATTTATTTTTTAAAAAAATATAATATTAAAATAATATTTAAAAAAGAAAAGAGGAGTGCTCCCCCTTCCTCTCCCTCCGGCCGCTGGTGGCCAGTCCTCTTCAACTTCAGAGAAAGAAGGAGGGGGGTTTGCAGCGCCCCGTGCACATAGGAGGAGAGGGTCACCTTCCCAAAGAAGAGAGAGGGAGGGGTGGCGCCCCCTCCCCGCTCTGCGCGCCCCCCTCTCTTCTCCGTCGCCAATGAGGAGAGGGGGTGAAGGTGGTCGCCCTCTCCTCTTCTCCCTTCGGCCATCAGCGCTAAAACGACCCCACCTCTTATCGGAGAGGGAGGAGCGAGCACCCCTCCTTTTTTAATTTTTTATTATTATATTTTTATTTTTATTGAGAGACAATTTGGATTCATGCCAAAAAGATTCACTACAGAGGCGATTTATTTACTAAGGGGATGATGGAGAAGTATCGAAGTAGGAGAAGAGACTTACATATGGCTTTCATTGACTTAGAGAAGACGTATGATCGGGTAACAAGGATGTACTTTGGAAAGCCTTGCAAAAGAAGAGGGTGAGTATTGCCTACATTAAGGTAATACAAGATATGTATGATGGGTCATTGACTAGGGTTAGGACATCCGGAGGTGAGACAAATGAATTTCCTATAAGAATTGGCCTACATTAAGGATTAGCTTTAAGTCTGTATCTATTTAACTTAGTTATCGATGCTATAACCGAAAGTATCACAGAGGAGGTACCTAAGTGTATGCTATTTGCGGATGATATAGTACTTTTAGCGGATTCAAGAGAAGAGATTAATACAAAATTGGAAATATGGAGAAATACGTTAGAGTCAAAGGATTTTCGTTTAAGTAGGAATAAAATAGAATATATGCATAGCAATTTCACAAATAAACAACTTAAAAATGATTTAAAAGTTAGGCTAGAGAATGATATAGTTTCTCAAGTGACAAAGTTTAAATATTTAGGATCAATTGTAAGACAAGATGGTGAGATTAATGACGATGTTAATCATAGAATTCAAGCTAGTTGGTGTAAGTGAAAGAAAGCCACTGGAGTTCTTTGTGATAGAAAAGTACCCAATAAAGTTAAAGAAAAATTCTATCGTACTGCTATAAGACCAGCAGTGTTATATGGTAGTGAATGTTGGGCTATGAAGGGACAACATCAACGTAAAGTGGGGGTAACCGAAATGAGGATGTTGAGATGGATGTGTGGTCATACAAGATTAAAAATAATCATATACGTGAACGAGTCGGAGTGGCTCCTATTAGTGAGAAAATGGTAGAGAATCGTTTGAGATGGTTTAATCATGTTCAGAGAAGACCGTTAGATGCGCCAATAAGAAGAGTAGATCAAATAATATGAAGTCCGATTAAAAGAGGGAGAGGGAGGTCAAGGCGGACACTTGGCGAACTAATAGAGCAAGATCTATTGGTGAATAATATACCGAAAGGTTTGATTACTAATAGAGCGGAATGGCGTCGTATGACCCATGTAGCCGACCCCACCTAGTGGGATAAGGCTTTGTTGTTGTTGTATTTATATTTTTATTATTTTGTATTATTTTATTTTTTAATAATTTGTTGACGTAGAGAATAGTATGCGTGGCGAAGAGAGAGCGAAGACACGTCAATGAAGCGACCGGGAATAGGCGATCAACAATGAAAAAAGCATTCAGTGCAACAAGTTAAAAGATGGAGAGCATTCATATTACAAATTTAAGTTGAAAGGCATTTGACGTAATTTATTCTAATTTTGAGTGAATAAATGAAAACTAAAATCAGCCAATATCTAAACTAGATATCATAATGGCTAATACTTAATCAGTATACATTTCCTACGATATGACTATTTGTATGTCAAATGATGAAGAAGAAACAATGAAGAACAAGAAAAATATTCTTAGAAATAAAAAATCACGAAATTAAATCCTTGATGTTTCAACCAAACCAATACTAAAAAATGGAATGAACAAGCTAGCTTGGTAGGTATTCATGAGTCGAGTTGGACTTCACCCGAATTTCATCAGGTCAGGTCAAAGCCTGTTTGGGGGCCAAATCCGACCCAACCCGAACCAATTCAGGACGGGTGCTCGGATCACCCCAATCATCAAATTTTTTTCTTATTATTTTACATTTATCTACTATAAAAATATTGTTTTATATTTATTTTAAATCATACAATAAGTTTTCTAAATATTTAAATATTAGTTACATTCTTAAAATATTTTATTTATTTATTTTTTAAAACAATCAAATATAGGCTTAAATTTAAATAAAAAAGAAAAATAATAAAAATATTGGGTCATTGAGTCGGGTCGACTCAGGTTGGGGAACCTCAACCCGTACCCGACTTGAGCATTGTACATATTGTGGTCGGATTCACCCGGTGAACACCATTAAGGAAAAGGGAGAGGTGAAAATTTCACATGCTCAGCAATAAAAGTTCCCAAAGTTAAGAAGCAAAGATTCATGTTAGCCAGAACAAGAGGTCATTCGAAAATTTCACAATACAGATGGAGAAAGTTTATTGCCATATTAGTAATTAAATATGACCTAGGTGCAAAGATCGGATTGAAATTCTCTATGAATCCAGCAATATCTGAGAATTTTTTTTGAATAATCAACGGAAATCTTCAGAGTAGAACCTGCAAAGTGCAATCAGTTATGCAGGTCATTAAGCGCTGCAAATGTATCATTATCATTGTCCTCTTCTCTACTGGAAGCTTTTTCATCAGCCAGTTCATGCTTGTCGTACAAAGAGTAGTCTGGATATATAAATGAAACATGAGTTTATCTGCTGTCAGAAGAATTGAAGAATCACTTGTGAACAACTGAAAACAAACAGAAGTATATCAAACTTTACTGATTCCAGAACAAGGAGCCTCATGTTAGTGAGATAATACCTGGTCAATCTTCAACGACATTAACAAGCTCATATTCCACTAATGATAGATTATTATCCTCTTTCACAGCAAAATCAGATGGATCAGTAACTTCGACACGCCCCCACTTGTCCACAGCAAGCCTCATGGATCCTTTAAACATATCAATCTTCGCATTCCGGAGTATCACTGTGTTTCCTGCTTTCATCATATCAACTGGAAACAAACACGACCTTGTCATTCTAAGCTCTAAAGTGCATAGTGAAAAATGGACTACAGAAGAAAACAACATGATGTGTGAATAAGCAACTATAAACAAAATACCACTCAGTTTTGTCACACATAACCACTCTTATCACCGTGAGATGCTTCAATTTAGAATTAGCTCCTAACCCAGTAGTTGCAAGTATCAAAACTGATATTATGATTACATACGTTCTAACTAATGATGGCCATACAAAAAAAAAAAAAAGATACAGAAAGAGTTACCTTGCTCATTCCTCGCCGTGAAGACAATCACTCCGGTTTCATCACCAACCATGCATTCTGCAATACGCATTTGCCGAACCTGAGTCGCATCAGGGCGCCCTTTCTGCAACACCATCTTGGAGTCCACCACCTTCACCGTCAAGGTATGTCCCTTGGTACCAGGTCGAAGCTGATCAACCTTTGCAAACACTGGTTTTTTCAATCCAGGCTTTGACTCCGCCATAATTTCTGCACAGTTCACAAAATGAAGACAGCCATAAATAACATGCAACAGATTGTTACTATTTCTCAGTGCATATGATGCCGCATTAGTGTGAGCGCACAAACATGCAATACATTACAGAAATTACCCAAGCACCTTGAAAGACATAAACAACAACATTTCTTATACAGATGGACTATCACAATGGGTAACAAAAACTGATTAAATTTTCCAAATTCCATATAGTTAACACATCATAGCAATCTCAAAAGCATATTTGTATCTACAACTCATTATCTATGTTGCCAATCCATCAAAACCAATGTACTGGTAAGAGAATTATCAGAAAAAAAATTGATATTTTCATGATCGCGCACAACGTGAACAGATGCAGGAAACTGAAGCAAGAATAAGAAATTGCGCCATTGAATTTAACGATCTAAACACAGACAAGAATACAAACAAGGGTTACCAATCAGTGAAATATACGCCTAAGGAATATACGTAAAGGGGCAAAGATTGGAAGAATTCGGCAGGGTTACTGAAAACTTACCCTTTTCCCGTGCTTGATTTTGCTTCTGGTGCGGAGAGATCGAGACGAATCGGTCGACGGGAGGAGGAGGTGGAGGTGGAGGGGAAGTGGATTGGAGTTGATTCAGTTGAAACAAGACCTTCTGGAAGCTCGCGCTTTGAGGGTCGGATTCGTGCTCCCGGCCGTCCGATTATTTGATCGGAGCCGTACGAGTGGCTGTTCGGGATCGGATACGCCGCGAGGTGTACTCCACAACATGCAACATTTTACTTTCCAAGGGTCACTATTAACATTTCAATAACATAATAATATATATTCCATTATATTGTTAGAAAAATAAAATTATTAATTTTTTATTCTTTAAAAAAATTATTAGTACATCTATTTATATATAAATATATATACACACTTGACTTGATTCAACCTAGTAGCAAACAAACTAGTTGTCGAGAACTTTTTTTTAATATTGAGATTTCCATGATTATATTATATATGAGAGGCTGATGTAAATTCAAAAAAATGTCTGCGTCTAACTTAAATTTAGTTGCTAATCACTTGTATATGTATCGGCTTCTTTTAATTTTTTTTCTCAAGTGAAATTTGAATTAAAGATCTCTCATCAATAAGTCTGAAAGTGATGTACAATTATCCACGCCCTCATTTTTAATTTATACTCTTTTTTTTTTTGTCCACGAAGGCGTGTATTAGATGTGACATAAAGATGAATCAATAATGTGACAGCACATATCGCATGATGCATGTCGGTGTTCCACAATCCAGTGAAACAAATGGTGGGAGCAACGAAATTTATTTGAAAACATGTGATTTAAAGGGGTCACGAGCAAGCAGCAAAAAGTCTCGGAATTTATTGGGAACACAAGCAACTCGATCCACCGAGAAGTAGCACTGCTTAACGGTATTGGCTTGCAAGCTGACCCTCCTTGACAATATAGTTTTGTGCAGGGAACTCCTCCCCCTTGAAGTAATTGTCCAGCATGTCTTTCACTCCAGTTGCATATCTCAGCTGCAGTGCATCGAGTTCGACTCCATGATCAGACTGCTGTTCGATATGAACGGAAAGAAGGGAAAAAGAAGGGGATAAAATTATCAGAAATGCATACTTGTGCATCAATGGTGGTGCCTGAAATGTGGGGCGTCATCGCCTGGTTCGGCATGTATCTCCATGGGTGATCCTTTGGAGCTGGTTGTGGATACCAGACGTCGCCGCTGTAACCTGAGAACCATAAGAGTGTCAGATGTACTGATGGTTTTGTGAATCAGTCACCATGGATTTCAAGCCTGACTCTTAAGATCAAAACCCAGATGATCAGTTTCGACGTTCAACACAAAACCTTAATAGTTATAAGTTGACGCCTGACTTTCACCAAAGGTCTAATGCACACTTATATGCTATTCCCATCTGTGGCTTGAAGTGATTTACTCACAAAATATCATTCAGATCGGATGTGAAATTCCTAATGCATTCTAAATAGTCTAGATTAGATATGTTCTGCCAATATGCATTCTAATGCATCCAGAGCCTCGGCGATATCAGCCGATGCACTTTGAATTTCAAACAGAAATAACAAGACCGAAAACAGAACTTTCAGCAATTAAGTTTTACTGAATAATTATTTATCTTGCCTGCAATATGCCCACTGGCACAAGCATCCGCAACAGCTTGAGTGTCCATGATGGCACCCCGAGCATTGTTTACAACAAGCACTCCCTTCTTCATCTTACTGATTTTTTCCTTGTTAAACAATCCTCTACAAGAAAGACAAATTAAATCAATAGTTACAATTATAGAGCCCAACATGATCAAGGGTGCAACTGAAATCAAAGAGTATCAGAAACGTGATGTGGTTGTGAATATAATAATTTAATCTGAGGGATTTGCACAGCAGTAAAAAGATAGATTAGGATGTGAACACCAGAAAGTGTGTTTTATAACAGAAGATGTGCCCCTTTGAAGGTTCTTAATCAAATAAGATAGAGAAAAGAAGGACCTCGTTTTGTCTGTAAGAGGAGTGTTTATGACAACAACATCACACTTAGGAAGCATGGCATCAAGATCTTCCTCGTATTTTGCTCCAAGCTCTTTCTCCAGTTCAGGAGCAATCTTCAGCCGATCATGGTACAGTAGGTTGCAGTTGAAGGGCTTCAGACGTTGGAGCAAAAGCTTACCGATTCGACCAGCTCCAACTGTGCCTATAGTCTTGCCTTCAAGGTCATAAGCTCTGTGGGCAATGGCAGCCACATTCCACTCGCCATTTATCACCTGATGGTAACCAGGTAAGAAGTTCCGAACAAGAATGAGGATTCTCATGAGCTCATCTTCTGCAACTGAAACTACATTACTTCCGGTGACTTCAGCGACAGTCAGACCAGCACTAGCAGCAGCATTCAGATCAATGTGGTCTGAGCCAATTCCAGCTGTGAGAATAAGTTGCAGGTTCTTGGCCTTCTTGATTCTCTCCTCAGTAACATAGGCCGGATGGAAGGGTGTGGTTATGAGAACATGCATATCAGATACATGCTTCTCAAGCTCTGGATATCAAATACAAATAGTTAACTGAGTTAATTCAGAAAAAAAAATTGAGAACATTTCGGTGTGATCATCATCTCTGTAAATATCCAAATGTTTATCTTCTCTCGAACTAAACGTTAAGCAATCAATATGATTATCCTAACTTGTGATGCACACAGGCGAACAAATTTAAGCGAATGAATAGACCCAACAAGAAAATAAGATTGTGATAATTAGCAACTCAAATGAAACATATGAACATCAAATTTCTCTCCTGCAAAGAGCACCTTTCAGACAGGCAACATTTACTTATACCTTGTTCCAACTTCCAAGTATATGAGTAGTCACACGAAGGATAGTGTTCCAAGTATAGTAGGACATCAAATTCTTAAGTGACCACTCTTTTGGTATGAAAATTGTGTGCTTTTTTTTACTACTTGAATCACAAAATAATAATAATAATAAAGTCATCATAAGATTATACAAACCACAATTTGGCCCCTCTTTGTCATCTGTGACAATATACTGATGGCCCTTTGATTCCAGCCAGTCTCGAATGCCCAAGCTTCCTTCCACGCAGCCCACGAACTTTGGGTTCATGGATGCGTACTCGTTGGCCTTGTAGAACACCCCAACAATCTTCTTGCTCCCAGGAGATGCCTGTGTATTAATTCACGGTGAGAAGCACAACAAGATCACGAAATTTGCATTCTGGAACAATCAAACCACAATTCGTAAATTTGACCATAGCAATCAAACACGCCAAATTATTAATTCTTTTCCCTTCATTTTATTCACCCTCAGGAGATTGTCGCATAATGATTCAGCAAAATAATTCTACACTTTTTCCTGGAAGTGCAACGCCTCTGAACTAAAAACTTTCGGTTCTTCAGGATGGATCTAAAGACCGATTTTTGTCGTAAAAGAAGGATCTAAATGAACAAGATGTATCAGATCGCGTTTGCTTTAAGTTGTTCCCCTTCTTTCCCCTCTCCAGCAAAAAAATATCACTTTTTTGCAGGAAAAAACAGACAAAGTTGCTGCTGCTGCAAAACAAACATGCATGTAGCATAAAACTACATATTCAAGTTCAGAAAAGATAACAAAGGGCAAGGGACTCCAGGAACACCTCGACATAAGAAACGCTGCTGATTAAACAGGCAGGAAACGAAAGAAGAAAAAAAAAGACTGTGAGCTAATAATTACATGGAGCTGCCGCGTGAGTGCTGGAAGGGCAACGCCGTGAGCTCCCGTGGCAAACATCGGGATCGCTCGCTTTGCTGCCCGCAGCATCGCCATTTTTTCGGGGGGTTTTCAGCCAAGAAGCACAGGAGGCGAAGTGAGCGCTGAATTAGAGCCGAAAGTGGTCCGAGAGATGAGAAAAAGACCTCTTTTTTTTTTCTTTACTAATTCGCGATAAAGATGAACAGAACAGCAACAGCAGCAAACGAGGGTGACTTGGAATGCGTACGCGTGGCGGGCGATGAGACAAAAACGAAGGAAACAAGTCGTACAAGGACGTCGCCATCGTGAAGGTTCGCTGCCGCCCGGCCATCTACCGTTGGATTTGGTGTTCATGCGCAATTGTGCAAGACATCTTGCACCGTATCTCAGATAGTTTTTACACCGAATGCTCGAATGGATATTATTGTTTTCATAATTTGCAAGTATGCAAATATGCAATAGCCTAAAATTTCAGCAAAAACTTTTTATTGGACTTTAAGAATATAAAACCTCAAAACTTATTTCATATCTAATCTCGAAAGTGTGGATGCAAGAACTCAAGTTTTTATTAATTTTCGAGGAAAAAGTGTACGGATGTAAAATATAATGATAAAAATTAAAAAGTTGATTTGACACAAATTTTAGTAGGTGCTTAAATAAAAAAATAAGAATTAGAGAAATAAATTTATTTTTATAATACAGTAAATCTTATGTTTAAATAATATTATAATTTATTATTAATTAGTATAGTGTAAAAATAATCTAACAAATAATATTAACAATAAATAGTAATTATTAATAATTAATATATACAACTAATATAAATAATTATTTAAATAATATCTTAATATAATATAATAAATAATTATTATATAAATATTATCTTAATATATTATAAATTAATCTAAATTAGATTATACATAATTTACGTCAACAATATCTTAATATACTATAAATTAGATTGTATATTTTTTTCTAAAATAATTTAAAAAATTAATTAGTAAATTATATTGTAATGCAATAAATATAATTATAATTTTTACCTCAAGTTCATTTAATTATAATGGATTTTTTATAACTATAATATTTATTAAGTCTAAATAAATTTATTTTATGTACTATATTTTAATTAATTAATTATTATAATTTACTTAATATTACAGTAAAATAACTTATTTAAAAATAATTTATTTTACTTTTATATTATAAAAATAATATATTATTTTGTTTAATCATAGGCAACTTAACTTATTATTTAAAATTTTATTAGCAATAAGTAATATTATTTAAAATTAATTTAAATTATTTTTATTATCATTTAAAAATCTCATGCACTTGTTATATATCTTTTTTTATTTGTCTTTCTCCTTAATGATATGGGACCCATTTTTTAAAGGTTAAATGAAAAAAAAGTAAGTTCACATCTTAACAAGTTCTCACGCGCGGTGAGAACTTTTCAATTGGAACTTGTTTGAATTTCTTGCATTGACCCGAACCGAAATTTCAATGAGACTCATTGCAAATTTACTCTATGTTTGACGAAACTAATAAAAGTTCCAACCTAAAATTACCATTCAAGCACAATCGTAAGAACTTGCGAACGCATGATGGAGTAGAAAATTTTTTAAAATGAAAAAAATTACAAAGCTATAATTAATGATCATTTGTGTTAATGATAATTTTCTATGACACTTGTTCCTTAAAAGTTATAAATAATAATACCATCAAATAATATGGTATTAAAATATTCATATTAGATTACAAAAAAAAAATATGTACTCGACTTAGATTGAATGATAAAAAAATCTGAGAAGAACAATATAATAAATGAAACTAATTAATATCTAACAGGGAGCACCGGAGTATAATAAAAAAAAGTAACAGGAATACTTAATATACTAAATAACATTAATATTTTATTTAATATATGACCCATGTATTTATATTTTGTATTGAGCTAAAATACGATAAAAATATCTTAGTATACCACTATACTCATATATAAGTGAATTTTGATTTATTAGTTAAGTAATTGTTTTGTGAACAAAAGTTAAAAAAATAAGACAAGATCATTTGGATTAATATGCAGTCGAATTAAGTATCATGGAAAAAAAAATTTGTATCTGAAAGACGTATTATATTGAATAGAAAGGGTAAGAAGAAGTGAGTTTTTTTTACCAAACAAAATCACATGTAAATTTAAAATGTACAGACTAGCAAGGACTCGACATATTGAGAGAAGAAACAGTTTCTCAAAATTTTAGATATATAAAAATATAAATTTCTTGAAGTAGAGTTATTGTATTGAAAATAGAAATATAGAATCAAGAAAAATATTGTGCTAAAAATGTCAAATGAAAAAAATTGCATCTTTGCCAACCACATGAGACACAAGCGTCTGGAACGTTTGATGGACCGCCCAACTAACAGAGGAGTGAGAGAGAAGTGACTACCTTTTTATATTTACTTACCTTGATGTTTTAGAATTATTTCCTTAACGACTTTTGACATAGATATAAATTTATAATTTCTGAATTTTATCGTGATTTTCTTAAATCTTTCAATCTATTTTTAAAAAATTTTATTATTATTTTTATTTATGAAAATATTAAAATATTCTTCCACCAACTACACTCTTTTTTAATATTTTAAAAATATTAAAATATTAAAAAAACATGGAGTTTGTCATTATTGACTTGTCAAAATATTTTATTTTATTTTAAACATTAAAAAAGGATAGTTTATAAATGTTTTTTAGAAAAATAAAAAGTTAACAAAATCATATAGAAAAATTTAAGTGAAAATCGTGATAAAATTTAAGGATGTGAAGTTAGACGTAAAAAAATATTATAGTTAAAGAAAATTTAAGAAGCTAATCTTTTTTTATCGCCAACTTTTTTCTAGTGATTTAATACTTCTGTCAGCCTATCTGTCAAGTAACTAAAATGTTTTCCGTGTTAGTAAATAGATAAAGTACTTGATTGTCAACATCAAAATGAGTGCATTATTCAAGAGTTTTTGACGTTTATTTACTATTAAGTATTAAGGGCTCCGACAAAATTAATGTATTGACCCAATTATTCAATTAAATAATAAGGATTTGACATGGAACAAACATTTAGAGGACTCATGCGTCAGTGTAATCGGATCAATTTTTACGACGAGAGATGTAGTGTATTGTACACATCTCCTTTCTTATTGGAGTTTTGGCTAGCCGGATTACTTTTCCATTATTTTGATGCTTTTTGTGTTGTGCTTACACTCGGACATTTTTTTCACAGCATATATATATATATATATATATATATATATATATATAGTTGGATGATTCATTTTCCTTCAAAAAAACTATTTGATCAAAGAATAACTATTAAATATTAGCATATAACGATTTATTTATAAATTTAACAAAAAATTATAACTTACACTTATAATTATTGATCAAAGAATAACTATTAAATATTAGCAAATAATGATTTCTTATAAATATTAGCAAATAACGATTGAATTATTGTATAATTATATAATGACAAAAATATACATCAGAATATAACTGACACTTATTCCTATAATATTCATAATAACTAATTAAGTATATTATTTTATTGAATAAGAATGTCTTTAAAATGTTGTTTCGATATAAATTTTATTATTTATTTTAAAATAAACTTGTATTCATGTAAGTAAAATTAAAGAGAAGAAATTTTAATTTAAAAAAACAATTTGTTTAAAAGCTAAATATTTTTTATTAAAATAAATAGAGGCATCTTAAGAATAAATATATAATTGATATACTCTATGCTTTATAAACTAATAAAAATACCTTACACAATTTCGTGTTCAAATTTCTAATTCTACTTTATAAAAATATTTTCCAAGCACCTAAAGTAAAGTTTTGAACGAGATAAAACACTATCCGCTACTTCGAAATATTGTTTTTTTAACGTAGCCAAATTGTGTACAGAAGGAAAATTTTAGTGTTTAAAAGTGATTAACAATCAGATCCATGAGCTTTTCTTAATCTTCTTCACCTAAAATAAAATACAGTACAAAAGGAAAACTTTAGTGTTTAAAAAGTTCTTAAAATTTTAAAAATATAAATATAGTCTTTTTTTAATCGTAATAAATTATTCATATTACAATCGAAAAGTACTCATTTTTCCCATTTCAATAATCTATACTATATTAAAAGGAGAGTACTTTTGATGAGAAGATGACATTTGACACTTTATTATGATGACAAGTGCCCTCTAGAGTTTATAACTAATTAAAATTAAAATATTATATGACTTTTAATCCTTTAAGTAGTTAGTAATTTAAACGGTTAAGTAGTAGCTTACTATGTATTATAGCAATTTTAAGCAATTAAAATATTATATAAGTATATTATATTTTTTTCACCTCATGGTTACTTAGTAATTTGAAGGGTTAATTAGTATATAATTTCACAATGAATTAATATTTTACATTACTTTTCATGAGAAGGTGCCACATGTTCATATATAATAATTATTTTTTTTTTAAACACAATAGCTATACTCATTATTAGGCAACTAATCTGAGGATAGTATTAAGGAGGTAGTGACATTTGTCATAACCATGTGTTGGCAAGTGTTCCTAGATAATTATGTATTTTTCTAAAATAATGATATTAGAGTTAGTTAATTGATCATGTAATTACATATTCTCATGATTAATAATTATTCGTGAGAATGTATAATAATTCTGATATAAAAAGAAATTTCATATTTTAAAAGTATAAAACTACAAAGCGGTTACAAAAGATAAATAACTACCTTTATCGATTTCTGATTCTCCGGTGCAACCTTGGACTCTTATAAGTGCCCCAAGAATATCACACTCATTAGTATACACAAAACATTTCATCATTATTTAATTTCCATTTGCATTCATGTCTCACGGAAGCATTTCTCTCTCAACAATGAGATGACAGCACATGAATACAGGGGGTGCATGTTTATGGATTAATAAGTATCAAGCACTTATGCTCCTCTCTTGCAACAAATCTATCAACTCTTTTTATTTCACAGGTTTAATTAGATGGTGTTGCTTAAGCATTGAATATATAGGATTAGTATGAGACATCGGAATGACCAAATAAGGATGCTTGCTTTTCACAATTAATTCTATAGAGTTTTTTTCTTATTTTCGTCTTTTTTTTGCCATGATTCACAAGAATAAGAAGTCAATTATATTTGCCATGATTATTTAACTAGCTTATGTTTTCGCAGGTGGCAAATTGTGCATTGTGGCATCCCTACGTCAATTTATATTGTGTCTACGTTTCTTTAGTAAAGAAATTATTTATTTATAGAAATTTAATAGTAAGCTATTTATTTATTTAATATTTTTTTGTTGTGTTGATGTTTGTGACATTCTTTAATAAATTTGTCTGAGTTATTAATATAATTAGATTGTTGGGCGTATTAATTACTTTGTTTGTAAACAATTTGAACGTCTTTCACAAGTTCATGAACTCTTGGGTACGAACTCTTATTTAGAAACTACCAAAGTTGTAATACGTGTTTATATACAAAATAATAATTGTTAATTTAAAATATTTATTTCAGTGCATTATTTTCTTTTTGTTTAGATGTATGCCACATTATTCTTTTATAATTTTTTATCCATATAATTAGATTGTTATATACTAAAACATATGGGCATTAATTGTTTATTACATTAGTTATGTACTAATATTTAACTAGCATTGTTTGTTTTGGAAATTGATTTAAGATAAATCTGCTTATAGCTTCATTATATTGTGATAATCTGCTTTGTATACGAACAAGGAAGCTATAAGTAATGCAACTATGAATCTCATGGATTACATTGTTCTATTTTTTTCTAGAATATGGAATTATAAGTCCATTTTATAAAAGAATTTAATTATTTAGAAAAATATTTTTTCAAATAAAATCTAAAAAATATGGAGTTGTTTCCATATACTTCATAGCATCAGGTTACATTGTGTCCAAGTTTTTTGGGGAAATAGAATCCATTTATTTTGTTTTTAATTGTTAACTCTCCTTATAATAATTACATGGCTGATGAATAAATCAGTCTATTAAAGCTTAATTATTTAAATTATTCAATGATGCAGTTAAAAATGTCAGTAATTATATAATTTTATTTGAGTATTTGATACAATTATCCATAAACCACCATGATTAGAAAATATGATAATTATACACTATATTATACTATTTATATGATTATAGTAACTACTTACTTTAATTCTAATTAATTAAAACATTAAATATTAACAATAACTATTCTTTTAGTGTAACTATTAGAGTTTCTTACGTGGTTTGGTTAATTAGATAATTATATAATTTAATTAGAGTAGTGGATAACTTATACATAGCCATTACACATTTAGATATGAATGAATTAAATATTCAGCTTTGAAGATGTAAAAATGAAACATTGGTAGTATAAAAATATCATAACTAACTAATACCTATATCTTATATATTATACTACAATAAGTAAACAAGAATATTATGGCATTTGACAAATACATAAAGTGATAAATGAAAAGTGTTCTTAAAAATTTATAACCAATTAGAATATAAATTTATAAATTAATATTGTTCATATACATACATTTGACACTTATTTTTTAAATCATCTATAAATAACTAATTATAAGTTTTATAACTAAGTGACTAAATCAATTATAAATTTCATAACAAAATTTTTTAGCTGAAATTTCACTCTTATGCACACTTACAAAAATGACTTAAACGTTAAACCGCCTATTTCTAAGAAAAACATCTTTTATCATGATTAAAAAGCTATATAAATGATATGTGTTTAATAGACATAAAAAATGATTAATGGTATAAAAATGCTTGATGAATAAAGTGTAGATAATTAATGATAATTTTCATTAATAAGGACTGATGGTATAAAAATGATTGATGGTAATTCTTTTTCACATCATGCGAAATTATATATTAGATATGATGAAAAAAAAATACTTTTTATTTCAATTGATAATATTTTCTTTCGCGTGGGTGGTATACTAGTACTAAATTAATAGTGCCAAGGCCTTTGCTCGTCGTGCTCGTGTGGGAGCAACCAAGCGGACGTGCTCGGATTGTGCATTCCCCAGAACCAATCTCTTAACTGTACGACCCATCATTTAAACATTTTTATGGAATAACAAAATTAGGTAAAAATTAAGTAGACCAAAAAAGAAGGGATCGGCGTAAGAAAATTGAACTTAGCAAAAATCTAGAAAAAGAAGTGGTTTATCAAAATTTTGGTGCAACTATAAAAGAGACGAGAGAAAAAAAAAACATTAGGCAAATAGAATTAGATGTAATATAAAATTGGAGGGGTCTTGAAACGAATCAACTAGCGCCAGCAGCAAGCACTTGAGACAAATGAAATTTACATTTACCCCTGCTCGTGACAAAATCTATTACTTGAAAAATAAACCTTTTCTCTTCTTCTTCCTCTTTTCGACAGCCTGCGACAAGAAGTATCAAAATAGCTTAAGGACGCATAGGACATGTCTCATCCTACATTACAATTCAGCCAAGACAATTACACCCTCTATACAGGGAACAAGTTTGTGTCAGCACCCTGTACCGATAATTTCCCCCAAGAAGTTAGAAACTTCATCCATCTACACGTTATGACAATTTAGGGTTATCATCATGGCTTAATACAATATGTAGATTGTTGTATATGAAATGAATAATGTAGAGTTTCCGTATTGACAATTGCAGTTTGAATATCTGGTCCAAGTCTGCTGATTAATATCTCAATCACTAATTGCTAAGAAATTATCACAGCCCATTTATGAACATGGTGAATTTGCGCAAGAAGCAATTTATCTCACTGGTTAAAGCTGATCATAACACAATACATGAAAAAGCAGAGAAAAAAATAGCAACTACAGTTTAAAGGTCATCCAAGATGCTGTTGATTAATTTCTTGATCGCTAATATCGAATAACTTTGTCAACCCAAACTGTCATTGTGAACTCATGCAAGAAACACTTTATCTCAAAGGTAAAGTTGATCGGTAGCACAATACATGGAAAAGCAAGGAATAACAGCAACAGCTGGCCAGTGTAAGTGGTTTTGACAATTCCCCATTTGAGAATTATTGAAGCAAGAGTGGTGCATGTACAATCACTTTTTTCCATTACCATATGGCAAACACTCAATCATATTTTTTATTCAAGCTTGACAAACAAGGATCAGTTAGTAGAAAAACAATGAACAAGTGACTAACCAGATCATATGTGATTTAGAAACACACCAAAATTACCACTACAAAAAAAATTAAAGCTAAAGATTATGGGAAGAGACACACCATAAGTTTGAATAATCTCATTGTAAGGACAATGGTGTCACGTGGCCTGCAGATAAAGAATCGAATCTTAGTAAACAATTTGACAATTACAAGTAGAAGCAACATCTGAGAAGCATAGAGCAGTATAACAAAATTTGTTCCTTGAGTATTCTTTTAATTGAATACAAGGCATTCTGGAACTTACTGTTCATTCTCTGTTGTTTTCAGCACAAATTTACCAATATCATCCTGAATTACGAACTCTGAAGGTTGAACATGGGAAACTACAATCTGCAAAATGTGCTGTTTGTTTATATCAAAGTTGCATTCTTAAATTATTCATAGGGGAACTCAGATACTTAAGTACAGAAAACTGAAAAAGTTGGTCAGGGACATAGGCCTAGCTTAAATTAAGAATTCCCGGAGAGAATTAGCAAGTTTTGTTTTTGTTAGCAATCCATTTGTTTTCTTGTAATATAGATAAGTCATAAAAGATGTCCATTCAACCATAAAGGCATCCTTTCTTTCGCTATATTAATTTGTTATCACTGATATCAGCAACCTTCTGCACTGAGTTACAGTAAGCACAAAATGAGATAAATCAACAATATTACAGTCAGTTGTCGCTGAAGCCCTGTTCTTTTATTATCAAAATAACTTAACCATCCAAGTGTATGAAGAAGACAGAATTATAAAACCATCATTAGAAGAATACTGCAAGCTTATTAATGCATGATGATATAAGTGAGGAATCATACATTAGTAGATGATTTGAACTTCTCTGCAACAACAACACCACGTGGACCATTAAACTTTATACTGTAACCTTCTCTCTTGATTGCTAAAATAGCAGGTTCCCATATATCTAGGAATCCAGCCTGTTAATCAAACAAAATAGGTCACATGGATAAATGGATAAATCATGGACTAATTGGCATGTGAAAACACTACTACTTGGTTGATTCCTAACACCAAAACAAGAGAACTAAAAGACAAAAAGATATACTGATAACATGACTTCGTATGATACGATCCCAACTGATACAGTGTTCTTGATCTGCTCTTGTGCTTCAGGATCTAAAATGAAAATGATAAGAAAAACGTAAGCTTATATCAAGTGGCCACACTAAAGCTAGAAAAATGGAAAACAACTTGACAACAAAAGTTAAGATAAAAAACTTGCACAATTAAAGAAAGACAAACAATTAAGAAAAAAGATTAGCTTTAATCAGAATCAGAATATCTAAAGTTAAATTCCAGTGATGGAACAACTAAAGTGACGAATTAAAGAGCTTCAAGACAGCAATGAAATAGTAACAAAGTCATCAAAACAGTAGCTTATCCATGAAACATATGAAAGTAGTGACATGAGAAGACATCATAAATATGGCCACACTGTGGGCTAATATGTAAATACTTGTATATAGTGAGGGTCTAACTGTAATTTAGTCCTTTATATTGATATAATCCTAGGGTTCAGTGTGTGAAGAAAACCCCAAGGCATGGATGTAGAGCAGTACACAACCGTCTCAAACCATGTTAAAGATCACTGTGTCTCGCATATTATCTCTACTTTTGGCAACCCCCCATACACATAGGATTGTGTTATAGGTCATAATGTCTCAACATCATAGCCATTGTTGTAGCAGAAACCATGCCTCAATAGGGAAGAAGCTCAAATGTTCAAATCGTCAATCTAAGAATTATAACCAGCACACAAGTCATGAAATTCCAGAAAGGAAACAAATCATGTAATGACTACTTATTTTAAGACATATCAAGTAAACAAAACCAGAGGCATGCTAATCAATGAAAAGACAGTAGAGCTTGAGGTGACACTGGCCCAAAATCTTATGGAATTGGGAGTCACAAGAACAAACTTAATGAATAGAAACCAATATACAAACCACTGAAAAGAAGAATGAATGATCAAGATGGTTGGTTTCCATCAAGAAGGAAAGAAATGCTAAATATATCACCCTTTGAAAAATATCAGTCATTAGGATAACGGTGCAACCTATGCAAAATGGACAGTTGAAAGTAATAAATAACCTGCTTTAATGAATCAATTACCAATTACCACCCTGGAAGCAATTATAAACGTGTATCCATTTACTGCTGTGTCATGCTTATACTGGATTCTAGCTAACCTAATTAAGATCATGCACAGACATAAATAATCCACATAGACCCACAGCACTTTCCATCTTGTTCATTGGTTATTTTCCACATCACTCTTAATGTCTTCACAATGCTCCAAGCTAGATGTTTTTGACGTACTATTATGCTGCACCACATAGACATGTCAAAGATGGTTCAATCATAGATGGAAAATTGTTCATTCAATCTCTAACAAACACTTTTTTAGGAACATGCAGGAATAAGAAAACCATTTTAACTCAACAATTCCACTAAAGCTCACTAAATGGTAGAAAATGAATCTTTCATTGACAAATAGAATAAACAACAGACTAGCCATTACATACAAGAGGGAAAAAAGAATCTCATTTACATTATGATATGGATTAAGGCAGACAAGTAGCTTCACGATTATAAGAACTTGAATCCTGATATAAAAATTTCATCTTACCGCATGTTATCTTTCTCTGATCATTGGCAAAAACCCTAACGAGTTCACCCTACAGTAAAAAAACAGGGTGATTTTGTTAATTAAGGAATGCACAAATATTTCTTAAGAGATCTACTTAGAATATTAAAATCCTCGGGAAAAAAGTTAAAAACTGTAACATTTAGCCCTTTACTGTTATCTACCACCTTTTTTTATGTTTCCTCTAGACAGTTTCCTAACCAGCAATAGGAGTTCTCTGGATACAAAATTGAGAATTCAAAGGGTCTCAAGTTCGTTCAGTTGGATATTTCTCCGAATGAATCATTCAACTAACCATTATATTCAAACCTCTGGTTTTAAGCTTAACAGGTTCAGCGATTGTTTGATTAAGAACACTCATCACTTTAAATTAGTTGCTTAATGATCTTTCTCATTTGCTTTAATTCAGAATAAATGTTGAACATTGAAAGAAATGGCCGTAGAAGGAAACATCTATAGTTTTAGTTTTAGTTTCCAGTAGTGGCATGCACTTTTGTTCTAATTAAACAAGATGATTAAGCAACATGAATGAAAATCATAATAATGTATCTCCTAAACTTTGACATAAATGTCAAGATTACAAATTCCTCAGTTTAAGCCTTTGAGATGCATAAAACAGAGAATGTTGAGAGGTCCTGAGTTTAAACCCTGATAAATCTTATATTAAAATCTCTTAATGAGTATACCAAAATTGTGAGCAACTCACACATAAGAGATAACATTAAGATATAAAGATGAGTATCTTCCTAACTTAAGTTTGTGGGATATACACTTTAGGATCAAAATACTATACCTTCCTATTCCTGTCATCTAGAGGTTGTATTTGGATGGCAAGGTATGAGTCCACATCATCAGCAGTTACAAGATATTTTGGTTGCCTTGCATCTATACAGTGCATTCCACAGAGAGTTTGTAAGGGTTTCCAATATTTTGAAGAGCTGATAATGAGATATCAAGAAAACAGGTAAAGAATATTTTACCATCAATATATTTCATAGACCCATCCTCCAAATAGCGTACCCACTACAAACGAGGAAAAGTGACTTGTGTGACAGTCGTGGAATTATAAAAAGAAGCATGGCAATTTAAACTAAACAGAATAAGATAAAAAAGAATATCTACCTCAAAATTACAACTGGTAGTTCCATTGATGGAATATCCATTTGCTAGAAGTTCTCTTCCTGGGTAAGCTTCACCAGATATTCGAAGTCCATATATTGCCGGCAACGGATCTTCATCTGCAGCTGTAGATTTGTGGAGTTATCTAGAAAGATCAATTATCAAAATGACCACCCAGATGAGAAATTTTAGTTTATATTATTTTCCTGAGAAGTTCAAGTATATAAACCATCTTTCACCTTCAGAGAACGAAGAACTTGGCTCCTCAAGAACCGGTGGAAGATAAGCATAAGAATTTGGATCCTCTTGCCCAGATGGTAAATAGGGAGGATTTCCAGGAGCCCAGTGCACAGAAGGTTCTCTTCCACTCTGGGCAACAGTTGCATTAGAATCCTCAGTCTTGATTACAACGTGAGGTTGGAATGATACATTCTGGTTTTCAGGCTCAACAGTGAAATTAGCACCATGAGAGTCACTTTGAATTCCACGATCTGAAGCATCCTGTGAAGCAGTATTCCTGAAAGTAATAAAGAATAGTAACTATTAGAGCCACTACGACCTTATTTTTTACGTATCTATCAAGTTGAATGTATAAGTATCTAACCAAGGTACTTGAATACTTAGATCTGAAGTTTACACTTTAGCTTACGAGGAAACAATGGCATTTCTATGACAATGACCATGCTCCTCCACCACTCTAGGATCTCAGCCATACCTGTTTCCAAATTGGTTCTTATCATTTGTCTCTCATAGAAAAATTGTGCCACCTTTTTCCTTTTACAAAATGTTTCCCCATTCCCAAAGTTTTTTTGCTAATTTTACTATTATTTTGGTTTCTTCCATTTTGTATTAAGGTAAAAACATGAGATGTAAAAGTTTGTATACAGGAACAAAGGTAAGGAAGAAAACCGACTAGGAGGTGAGTGCAGCCTCCACACAAAAAAAAAAATCATCCCCCACTCGCCCGTCAATAAGAGATATGATGTACAATATTATCTGTATAGCATCTCCCCACCCCCATAAAAAAATAGTACAATTGCGCTGAAGCCACACGGCCCATGCAACCGCCAAAGTCACCACCATAGGGAACCTCTATCCTTGCTATGTAGTCTATCATCATATTTACTATAATCTTTTGCATTCTTCCTTGTCATGTTGAGTAGTAGTTATTTTTTTCATCACCTATTCTTTTTTTTTCTTTTGCCAAAGAACCATCACCACTTTCATCTTTGTTTCATATTGTCATGTAACTAGTCACTTCATATTTTTCTTCTTTTCATCTCTCCAGTTCATCTCTTCCCGTGTCAAAATGGCGTGTCAATATTCCCCATTTTCATTCTTTTTCGTATCAACCAAACTAATCTATCTTTACCATGTTTAATTCTCTTTCTTTGGTTCGTCATCTTTGTGATTATATTCAACAACAACAAAGCCTTATCCCACTAGGTGGGGTCGGCTACATGGATCATAGGACGCTTCGTTGATCCATGTTCATGAGATTCGACAGGGTTTTACGCTGGTTGTCGGGGCCTAACACAACCCTCCTCCTTTGTGATTATATTCCTCTAAAAAAATATCTTTCTGATTAGATATTTTTCTTTCTTTGAGATTTACAACAACAACAACAAAGCCTTATCCCACTAGGTGGGGTCGGCTACATGGATCATACGACTATTCGTTGATTCATGTTTATGAGATTCGATAGGGTTTTACGCTGGCTGTCGGGGCCTAACACAACCAGGCGGAGTTTTTCTTTCTTTGAGATTTAATCAACTATAATTAGATGAGAACTGAGCCACAATCATTTAATGGTTATTTTGACACATGATTTTTAAATCTGATATTCCAAGTGGATATCTTTTTTCATAATGAAATATACCAGAATATCAAAAATTCAAATAAGTTGCAACCAGATATCCAGGCAAAGCTTTAGCATGGTGGAAAGAAAACAAACGGCTTCAAATTTATCATCAAAGCAACCTATTCGGATACGGAAGAATGACGAAAGAAACTAATTCTCATCATAGTAGGAGTTTGGATCGTAGTCCTTTTCTAGTTTAAATTAGGAATATTAGTCCTCGTTGGAGTCTTTTTAGTTTTTGCTTGTTTTATTTTCTAAGTCCTAGTTGGAGACTTTTCTTTTCTATTTGTTTAACTTTTTTTAGTCCTAATTAAGTTGATCTTCTAATTCCAATAGAATTCATCATTAGATTTTGTATCAATCCAATAAATAAGGTTGTCCTTTTTGGTTGAATACAGTTTTACTTTCAGAATCAAGTTAGTTACAGAAGCCAACGGAAAAGCCTTCTATCCTCCAAAACCTATGCAATCTTGTGATTATCTTTGGAAGCTAAGATTACTCCAGTTGAAACTTCTATGATTTGAAAGAGCATACCAAAAATTGAGATATATTCAAACATTGAAAGCGAATACTTATCTAAAGAAATGTCTTCTTATCAGTTTAAAGTTTTTAAGGCCTAACCAAAAGGCGCACCTGAAGTTAAAGAAGTTGACACAAAGTCGACACAAAGTCGGCACCAACTATAATCATCAAGCAAAAAAGAGATGAATTTACTGAAGAGATAAATGAGAAACTACAAGCAACCTTATCACTGGACAAAAGAGATTTGACCCAGATGCTTCAAGTTGACATCACAAACCTATTTTTGTTCATATCAAAGTTTCAAGACAAGCTCTCCACATCACAACAATTTATGCTACCTAACAACATACTTGCTCTTGATAATTCCCTTGACAAAGTGCAGTAGAAAAAAAAAAGATGTAAAACATGAACCTCTAGATTTAATTTTTTTGAGTTCAAGGATGAACTTATTTGAAAAAAGATAAACGGATGTAGAATGGATAGAATAGAACATAGAGTTTTGATTAAGATGAATTTATAAATGTTGTTATTATTTTATTTTTAAAAGTTTTTTTAAAAAAGTTATCTTGTTTAAGTTGGTTAGGATTTGGTCGTAAAACCCTATAAACAAGCCCCAGTTCTTTATTCATTAATAGTTCAAATTATTATTCAATTTATTCCAAAGTCCTACGTAGGTTTTTTCATCGGTGGTTTCCGAAATAATGCATAATGATGCTATAAATCATTCAACCAAGCCATCAGAAATTCTTTGCACCATTGACTCCTTTAAATTTTCACCAAGAAGTATTCACCTCCACTTATGATTGCCCTGTTGCGTCATTTATACAGCACTAATATGCTGTTACGTCATAGCTAAGCTTCCTATGCAGGTAGTTACAAGCCCTAAGTTGTTGTTGACCTTGAAGCTTGCTACTAAAATGCATGGTCCTAAGTGGTATTACATGTTGTCTTGTTCTTGTTGAGTGGCTGTCTATGACAACAAAAAGAGAATGGTATATAAGAAGAGAAAATTAATTAAAGAAATAATGGGACAGAGGATGCTTTTGGCTCAAAGGCGCATGAAATAGCATCTCCTTCTCACGAAAGTGATTCAAGCACAAAGGTCAATTAATGGCAACAAGCTAGCTATAGAACTTAGGACAACCTAAATGCTAGCAAAGTTCTTTTTTTAACCAAGTTTGTGTGACACACTTGGTTCTTTTTTTTTTTTTTTGAGGAGAAAAAGGATGACGGACATTTTGGTTGTCATCCGTATATATATAGATCACTATGAAGGAAGATCATATACATGTGATGACGCACTCTCCAGCGGAGAGTGGCTAAAATGAAGCATACAAAAGGTGCAGAGCACTATCCAAAACCCCAATCCCGTAGTAAACACAAAATGTGATGCACAATACAATCAATCCGACATCTCTCGCCACAAAAAATAACCCGATTGCGCTGAAGCCAAATGGCCCAGGCACCGGCCAAAAAAGTCTCCATAGAGGCTCTCCATCTCTGTCTCTGTTTGCCCAATCCCCGCATCGCCTGCCAGAAACCCTCGACAACTGGCGAAATCATATCAACGATGCTCGTCTGGGACCACACCTCTGGGATACCCTACATCCAAAAAATAGATGAGACACATCTTCCTCCATCACCCCACATAAAACATAGGAGATGTCCAACTGTGAAACCCATCGCGCTCTATATGCTCCGGTGAGGATCCGCTCACGTCGAAGAAGCCAAGCAAAAATCTTGACTTTCAATAGGACATGTGATCGCCAAATAAGTCTGCAATATGAAATGAGGTCATCCGGCACAGAGATAGTCGGGAGAAGGAGGAGATAGAGGCTCCGCGCTGAGAAAGAGTCCGACATCCGGACCCAACCGTCCGGCCGAGATGGATCCGGACGAAAAGGGGCAATCCGCTGATGAAGTGCTAAAAACTCTGCAAAGCGCTGATATGAAAGTGGAGAGCTGAAAAGAGGAGTCCAATAACCCGTGCCAGGGCTGCCCCTCTCTGACCACGACTCAGCCACAGATGCGTCTGGGTGTGCAGCCAAAGCCCGTAAATGGGGAAAGGAGCCAGCAAGCGGGCCTCCGGGTAACCAATCATGCTGCCAGAAGGAAAAAACCTCCCCGGATCCAAGTGATGGGCTCATAAAAGGGCGCACACTTGGGAGTATAGCCATCACTCCCCTCCAGAATGAGGATGCACCACGCGGTAGCATAGGCCTAGTGTCCCATGATAGATCACGACCGTGGCATGTGAAGAGAACCTCCCGCCGTAAGCTGTCCTCGGGTCCCATAATCCGACCCACCCACCGAGCGAGGAGCGCCCAGTTTGTGGTGCGGAGGTCCCAAAGTATGACCATACCACCAGAACTCGATTCCTAGAGTCACCAACTTGACCAAGGACTCTTTATCTCGACTTCAAACTAGTCAAAGTGTTAGTATCCCTAGATACTAGAGACCCTAAGTGGGTACCCAAAAAAGCTCTTTCTTTATGCTTGAGGGTTTGAAGTACTTCTGTGCAGGCAGAGAGCAGACCGATGGATGAGAGGTGCTGAGGTGAGTAGTTTACAACTAGAGTTTACCAAACATAAAACGAGTTTACATAAACCCTCAAATTTGAAAACTTCGTTGTGGCCTATGCGAGAATGACCCTGAAGACACTGATCACCTATTATCTGGATGCATGGTGACCAGATCAGTATGGAAATGTGTTGGTACTACTTGGATGGACATCACGTCAGAGGTCAGCTTCTGGAGGTCCTTAATATTGTGCATCATGCAAAATTTTTGGTTAGAGATTGGCACTTTCTCCTCCCTCCATCTTGCTAGTCTTTTGTTTTGCCTTAAAAAGAAAGTGGCACACAAATTATTAAAATTGAGTTGATATTCTTCTGCCCGTTGATCATTTGTGAGCTAAACAGGCATGATGAGGATTAAGATAATATGGTAGCTGTTTCAAATATTCAAGTCGTGCAACTAAAGGATGATTAAGCCTTTCTTATGCAAGAATATAAACAATTACAAGGTTCGAGATTTAATGCAACAAGACAACCACAGTGGAAAGACGAGTTAGTAATAACTAAAAAATAGTCCCACAAATTCAAACCTGACCTGCTTACTAATAGAGAATTTTTGCCTGAATTGTTAGGGCCCAAATCTCTTGCAACAACACCACTTGGACCTGCTTGTTGGTTTAGATTTCCAGTCGCCCCTGACTCATGTCTAGTCCATGCATTAGAAGGAGATGACGTGGGAGACTGTGATTGTTGGTATGTTGTTTGTGGCACAATTTCAAGATTATTCTTCTGAAACATAAATGAGCACTTCAGAAGAATATCATTTGAGAAGGTAAACAATAATCAGAAGAAGAAATGTGGCATGCAAAGGCCACCTGTGTAATTGGATGATGTGAAGAGGACTGTGTGGGAAACTCAGTATTGTTTGATGTTTCTGCATGCCACGGGGCCAACTGGTACTGAAATTCTCGTAATTTTTCCTGAGATGAAAGAGTTTCTTATTTTTCAGATCCGTGAATGGGTCAAAAAGAAAATAAATAACCATGCACTCGGTACTAATAGACATTCAACAAGACATATGTCATATACACTTAAGGCAGTGTCATCATGAATAAGCATCTCAATAAAGACAAATGAGATATATATAATAACAAAAAAAGTCAATACCTCTGCAATAAGGAGTCTCTCTTGAATATGGCAGAACAAAACCTGCATCAGGCGAATGCCATGTATGAAAACCACGCATGTAAGATATATTGTCACACTTCAGCGGCAAACCAATATACAAAATCTCCTGAACCATTTGAGATCCTTCCATGAATCTTTTTTCATGATTTGCAGCCCTCTTAGGCAAAAAAGACAAGAATTAAGGTAACCCAGGATTCGTCCTATAATTTCTTATTGGCTCCAAGCCTCCAACTTTCTTCTTTCATGTTCCTACAAACAAGGCTTACCTTACTTGAACTATTTTCACTTCCCTAGGCATTTAGAGAGCTTTTGCGAGCATTAGATGCCACATAATTGATCCCCTTATGCAGACTCAACTAGGATACCTCCAAGTTTCTCAAAAAACATCCATACCTACTAAATGTAAGATAACTATTAACCCACTAGCTAACAATTATCTGAAAGGTAAACTTTCTTCATTTGCTGAAATCACACAATGTTTATGATTAATAAGAGGAAACAGCTAACTAGGAAATTGCATAAAAGTAAGTCAAACTGTAGCTAAATGAGAACCACAAAATTGTATGAATAATTTCACACTCATGTTTATTAAATCAAAGAAGGTTGGGAAAAACCTAAACAAGGAAACATTGCCTTTGTCGCGAACTATCATTTTACAGAAAGAAGTAGTATGCTGACCTTGAGATTTATGACAATTGATTGAGCGTCATGTGCAGGAGGCTCAAGATGGTATTCTGAAAGAAGAGGCAAAAGAGAAGACACAAAAGTTGACCTCTCTGCCTGGGCTGCCTATGAAGGGACAAGACATCGACTCAAATGTTTCACTATTCAGCATAAGTGAAAAAAAAAATGAACATTATAATTACATTTATGAAATCCTAATATAAAGAGAAAAACTATTCATGAAAATCAAAAGACAATGACTCAGATTAATGCAACGTAGATCATATGCAAATAAAAAGTGTAAAGCAAACTTAATATCTTTTTTTTTGTAATTCTGAGGTGAAAGCAGTAATAGTAGATGCGCCAGTAAGAAGAGTAGATCAAATAATCTGGAGTCCGATTAAAAGAGGGAGAGGGAGGCCAAGGCGGACACTTGGCGAACTAATAGAGCAAGATCTATTGGTGAATAATATACCGAAAGGTTTGGTTACTAATAGAGCGGAATGGCGTCGTATGATCCATGTAGCCGACCCCACCTAGTGGGGTAAGGCTTTGTTGTTGTTGTTGTCTGAGGTGAAAGCAGTTGTAATCTTAATTGACATTTCTTTTTTAGGGAGAACTTGACAGTGAAGTGATTCATTAGAAATGATCAATGGTAACACTCAATACCTTTGATCCTCATGTTTACAACCTACACCCCTTGCTAGTCATCTTTTTCTTCCTCGAAAAAAAAGGATGCATTTAGTCCTCATGTTTACTAACTATATTTCAACAGAAAAGACTTTTGACTGCTTCAACTCAAATTATTACATCCCATGTGAGATATACACTTGACAACAAGTGGCTCAAATTGGGATGTGGCCATGCAAAGTCCTCATACCCCAAATTGAAATATTAATACCAGCACAAAAATTAAATTTAATGACAGTTAATACAAGTGCATGCGTCAAAAAGTTCAAAGCAATTCAAAGTTACAAACTAAAAAATTGGTAAACTTATTCTCGAGAAGGGCAATCCATTTAGGTTCAAGTAATTCATTCAACTACAAACAAGAAAGGTGTGAGGATTTCTTGATTACATAGGAAAAAATCCATCATGTAAATAATAAATCTTGAAGCACTGATGAAATATGGCAGATGGAAGGATTAATGTATTTCAGAGATACTTTGTCAAAATTCGTAAGCAAAACAAAGAAAAGCCAATTATTAACAAGAAATAATACTTGCAGTGCATTTGCCAGACGGATGTTCTCCTCTAAAATTTCTTGTCTGTAAGAAATAGCTTTTGATGCTGCAGCAACCAAATCCTGCTGTTGTTGATCAAATGCCTGTAAGTAAAACACAGTTAGACAAGTAAATTGCAGAACGCATGAAATAAGCTCAAATCAACAGTTTAGAGTTCTTAAAGATATATGGAAAATAATGATAAGGCTGCTTACCATCCGCATGTATGCAATGCGCTCTTGTAGAACATATTTTTCTTTGCGTATCTGGGCTTCCTACAACATTTTCCTGGATATGGTCAAAAAAATTATTGTTTACCACATACAGGATGCATACCATACTTTTCTCACCTTCACTGAGTATTCAGCAAGATGTTTCTTTAATTGAACAATCTCTTCTTCATGCTCTCTAGATTTGAGAATAAGATCCTAAAAAATATAACTTGACTTTATTACAAAACAAACAATACAAACTAAATAAGAGACAATATTGAGAAGAAGAAAAAAACATACATGCTTCCAGAGATTATTTGTACTATTTCCAGGTACAGGCACAAGACCACTTCCAGTATCATATTCTACTTCTTTCCGATGCCTATGGGAAGTAGGAAAATACATTTTAAGATATTTAATGAAACCATGGACACATATTTTGAATTCCAGGTGATGAAAGGCCATGCAATATACAACATTACAACCTACCTGTTGGGAGAAATTGACCTTGATGATGGAGTTGAAAATTGAGATGGGCCAACATTATTGTTTCCAAACTGTGTTCCAGAAATTTTCCTTAAAGCTCCATTAGCATCATTGTTGTCATCATAGTGTTGATTGACTGTGCTAGTTTCGATAAAAGGTTCCTCTCCTCCAGCAATTCCATTCCGATGGATAACTGGAATGTCTTGACGAGCTACTAAGAAATTATTGTTCCTCCACTTATTCAAGTTTCGCTCATAAACTAAGTCCTCCGAAGAGGGTTTTGCACTTGTTGATTCTAGCCTCTGCCAGTAAAGGAAAATATCATATTGCCAGTCAGGATGAAAATCCAAAGCAAAAAAATTCAGAACTAGTTAAGACACAACCAATTTCTAAATTACACATATATGGATTGTGAGGAATCTAACACTCACGAATGGATGAACTTACTGAATCGCTGGTGAGAAAAACTCAAGGGCAATAGAACATCACTAGAAATAGAACAATTCAAGGTAATGCAAATGACGATGAGATTTCTACAATTAAAACTTGTTCTTCATAGAAAAATTATGCATATCAAATTAAAAAGAAAAGATGTGCGCAGAGTAGTGATAAATCTCAAAAAAAAAATATCCATGTATGTGCAAAGTAATAAATAGCCATAGGATGGAAACCATAGAAATATCTGACAATAGGAACCATTATAAAATGGAATCTCCTGCATCAAGAAGTAGATAATAAATATCAAGGCTCAGCCCAATCCCCCATGAAAATTTAGATTGTTACTTATTTGCATCAAAATATGACATAGAAAAAATAAAGTTTGAAAATAATCTAGTTATAAACTGAAGTTAAAAGATCGTTGAGATATCGATTCAAAGTTGAAGAAAATTCGTGTAATATATCCAAGAAGTTCTGCAAATCCTTTATCCAACTCATGCAAGCCTACATTTCTTGATTCTCTTGCGTCTCACAAAAAAAATGACTTATTTATATTTTTTTCATAAATTTAGCTTTTTTTCATCTTGAAGATTACAATTTTGTAGCTAAGGCCTTTATTTCAAATATTATACTCACCTAGTTTACATGTAATGGAATCCAATCGCATCAATATATATAATAATGATAGACCCAATTAGAGGTCGAGGGCACTGGCCCTCGTAATTTTTTTTAAAAAAAATATTAATTTTATATTTTTTTTTTGAAACGGGAAAGGACGACTAGCAAGATGGTAGTCATCCAGAGACATTAAGTTATTTCTGGCAGGACCTCAGCTAAATCAGAGTTATTATCAATGTTGACAACAGGAAGTACAAATATTTGAGGAATTACTTTCAAGTGATCGAAAAGCATACTAGTTGGATACTTAGATATAAATATATCTATCATGTCGAAAGTTGTCACTAGCTTAACCTTCTCTAAGCAAGTCTTGAAAACAAACCATTTTGCTTGTACTATCAATATGATATTCAAATGATCATGTTTACCTTTATGAAAAGTGGATTGCTTTTTTAAAGAGGGGAAAAGTGGATTACTAATGTAAGATAATAGCAGTGTTTATTCACAAAAATGGAATGTACATCATAGACCAATCGATAGTTTTAATCTTTGTTTGGATTGAAGGTTTGGAAGGATGAGGTGGAAGATGGGTGGGAGGAACTGTTAAACTCTTGTTTGTGTTTTCATGAGACATAAGGAATTTAGAGGGGTGCCTCATCCAGCCAAACTCCAAATTTCTCTTCTAGCGGTTAGGTGGAATGGGAAACGACAAATATTTTTGTGATAATATATCCTAATGAAGTGTGCCCTACTCTGATTTCCCCCCAGAAAGTCTTTTGGCATGCTTTCCAATAGATTGTCTAACCCTCTTTTCCAACAGAGCTTTTTGTCTAGATCTCTTGATTAGTTTCCCTCTTTACTTCTATTTTATATTTCTTTTTTTTTCTTGAGCTTTTTTTGTGAACTGTGTATTTCTTTTTTTTTTCTTGAGCTTTTTTGTGAACTGTGTTATTGTTCAGGCCACTTTGTTGGTTTGTCTCTTTCTACATTGCAGTTCCTGAATCCTTCTCTCCTTGAGAACTGAGAAAGTTCAACGTTCTGTTCAATTGTATTCGATATGAAACTCATAAAGAACAAGGAAACAAGATAAATCAACAAGGCTTAATAGAAACCCAAGCACCAAAAAGAAATTGGGAGACATAATGAAGCATGGTTTAACATGCTAACAAAAACAGGCATGATATACGAACTTCTGAAGCATAATCCTGAAAAGAACCTGGATCGAATGCTTACATATCTCTCTAGTTCTTTTGCTTTTCGCATGAGCTCGCTCTTTAGTTGGTTATTCTCTTCAAACTGGATTAAAATAAGCAATGATTAGAGGATAAAGAAAAATAAGATGCAAGCTTCCAATCTAACTGACCTACATGGATTTTTTTGAGAAGGACTGACCTACATGGATCAAGAACTCCAGAAAGAACAAAGGTGAGAAAATTATATAAATTTTAACCACCCTTCCCGGAGATGGAGTTTTAGCATTATTAAGGTCACATGAGGCCAACAAAAGTTTAAAACATAATATACAGTGACACATTAAGATCAAACATTTGAGTCGGATAACCTTTAAGTAGAACTCATTCAAATATATGAAGATTTGTCCAGCCAAAGATGTGAAAACCTAGAAAAAAGTTGAGTCTCTGAATTTTGAAGTACTATAAGCAAACATAAATATGTAAGTATTTTTCCTTGCAGTTCAAAAACTATATTTTTGTCTAACTGTTCCTTTCGTGTGCCTCTGGATAAACATTTAACTTGCTCTTAAATCTGGGAACGGCCAGTTGGACTGCATAGTTTGAAAACGACATAAAAAGATTGTACTGTGAATATGGGTATCACCATAATCAAGAGTTCAAATTTCATGCCCATTGGAGTAAACCTCCCAGATGCAGAACCAGTCAGGCCACGACTCTACATACAAAGATGAGTAAAAAATGGCAAAGAACAAATCGACAAGCGTCACTGTTCTGATGTTTACTTTGAGAGAACCTGCTGATTCGTCATCTCACGTCCAAAAGCAAGAACACGAATCAATAAACGGCCTATAATTTCCATCCTTTCAGCTCCCGAGCTTACTAAGAAGAAGAAGAAGAGGAGGAGGAAAAGGATACCTGCTGCTTGATAGTATTCTCGGCCGCGTCCATGGCCCTCATCACCTGGACCAAGTTATCGTTGGGAACTTCCCTCACGCCAAGCCCGCTGAACCGGTTAGCCAGGTCGCCGACCCCGCCGGCGGCCCCGTCCATGGACGGAGGGACGCGCGGCACTGCCTCCTCTCCCCGGCCGTAGGTGAGCTCCCTTCCGGGACTCGAATCAAAGTGTCCCATGCGCCAAGGGAATCGAGCCGAGGCTGCGCTCCACCCGATCACAAGAGGCAACGCCGGAGAAAGCTCTCAGATCGAGAAAACAAGAAGGATTCAATTCGAACACAAAAATCGCACCAAGAAACCAAATCCAAATACCACAAAGACGAACAAGAAGAAGATGCGATCAGGGACGAGTTTTACTTCTTCCCGTGAGCGCGTGAGAAGAGTGTTTTCTTTTTTTCGTGGAGAGCGCAGAGAACGAACGAGAGGGGAAAATAATAAAAAAAAGGGTGCCGCTTCTCGACTCCATTTTTAATTTATTTTATCCTTTAATATTTTATACTATAAAAAAAGATGTTAAGTAATAAATGGACATCTTGCTATTTTCCCCCGCAAAACTAAATAAATGAACACCTCTCTCTCTCTCTCTCTCTCTCTCTCTCTCTCTCTCTCTCTCTCTCTCTCGTATTTAATTCATTACTATTTATTTTAGCTTCATCATTACTTATTTATAGGTCATTATCCAAAATAGAGGATGCAAAATATTCGAACAAAAATGAACAAGAGAAAATTAAAAAAAAGGTGCATATTCTAAAATATTTAAATAAGAAATACGGGCGTTCAATGAGGAAGCTAAAGTAAGTTATTTGCTACGGCAATAAGTAAGCATCCATAGAAAAAAAAACATTGCTTCCTAACATTAATAATGTATTCAAAAACAATAAAAATTAGAAATTAGAAAAAGAGAGCCATTAGTTAAACATTTGTTTGCCTCTCTTAGGAAAAAGTGACATGTCATATTGTCGCAGTAGAAAAAAAAAATAAGAAAAAAGGAATCGCAGTAAAAAAAATTAAAATGGCATTAAATGCACTCATAAATCAAATGGAAGAGCATCTTTTTAAGTCAAAGATAAATCATGCATGCCATTGGTTTATTTACCTGGACTGCCACTTCGGACCATCGGACACGGCGGTCTTTTGTAACTTTCGGGTTGGCTAAATTTTTCGGAGAGAGATGAAATAATAATAATAGTATTATTATTATAATAAAGTAAATAAAGATGAGCATTTTGGATTTTAAGTCTCCAAATATTAATGTTAATATAAAATAAAAAAATATGAGATTAAACGATGCCATCACTTTCGACACATGAAACAACAAGCCATCAGCTTTGGAATTTATTACAGAGACTGCCACTTCGGCCGCCGGACGCAGCGGCGGCTTGTGTTCGCTCGTGGCGCGTCTCCGTTTCCACTGTCCCCCCGGATCCGCTTTGTCCGTTAAGCTGTTCCAGCGCCCTCCGATTCACAACGCGTTCCGTTGGCCTCGGATGTTGATGGGCTGATATGGACCGTTGGATCACGCGGGGCCCGACGTGATGGTGGCTAGTGAGAAGACCGGGTCGTGTATTTCCCATTTCTTACTTTAATAATTAGTGAGGAAAAATATTTGCCACAAAAAACTTTGCCTTGTTCTTTTCGGATTTTTTTTTCTGTTCGTATCAGTATTTGTTCAATAAAAAATCAGGTTTCTCTTTAATTAAGACCTGGTTATAGTACCCAAATGCTATTAATTTACTTTGATTTCATGTCTTAGCATCTAACATCATGCAGACTGTATATCCAACGAAAATTTCAGTTGTGTTTTTTAAAATACATTATTACAATTTAAAGTCCGATGAGGTACGAGAAAGATTGTTATTTTATCAACAAGTGATTGATATAATAATAACACATGATAATTAGGTGTTTGGTGGTTGAGTTTATTTTTTAGCTCATAATAAAAATGTTACATGATTATTTTAAGAGGCAAATGTATATGTAGAACATTTAATGTAAAATGAATATAAGATATATCACTTATTAAATTAATAAAATAATTATATATTAGTTTTAAATATATGATAAATAGTAAATGTTATTAAAATTAAGATCATCGCATTATGTGATTATTAAGTCATATTAACCAGGAGTGTTCACGGGTCGGATCGAGTTGGTGGGGTTACTTGATTACCAATTTTTTTTCTTTTTAAAAATGTTTTTTCTCACTACTTTATAATTATTTAATATAAAAATATTTTTAATATTTATTTTCTAGCATAAATTAAGTTTCTTAAATATCTAAATGTTATTCCCATACTTGAAACATTTTATTTAAATATTTTTTAAAATTTTAAAATCAAATATAAGGCTAAGTTTGAATAAAAAAGTAAAAATATAAAAAATCGATAATCGGGTCAGATCGGGTTGACTCGAGTTGAGAATTCTCAACCCGTATCCACCCTGGCGGGTCCGACCCGACCATGGATCCGACCTGATCCGAACTACGTCGGGTCGGGTAAGGTCTTCGGGTTCACCGGGTTCATTAACAAATATGACTAATTCAATGATCATAATTAATTTAATTCTGAATCATACCTCTTTATTATCAAAATATCTGAATAGATATATGTTATTTCATCTAAGGAGTATAAGTCACTATGAGTGTTTACGGGTCGGGTCAAAGTCTTTTTGAGGGCCAAACTCGATCCAACTCAACCGAATCGGGTGGTCAGGTTATCCGATCATTTAATTTAAATTTTTTATTATTTTATATTTATTTAATATAAAAATTAATTTTTAATATTTATTTTAAGGTATAAAATAATTTTTTAATTATTTAAATATTATGTCTACATTTAAAGTATTTTATTTCAATTTTTTAAAAAAAAAGTAAATATAGACTTAAGTTAACTAAAAAAAGAAAATTAAAAAAATAATCGGATCATCAGGTCGGGTTGTCGGGTTCACACCCCTATAAGTGACTAATGAAATTTTTCACACTTTGCGCAATTAAGAAAGATGCGTTATATTAATGATAAAGTATTATTTATTGATAGCTATCATAAAATAAACTTATTGTGTAAGTGACAATACCTTCAAACAACTAAATTTATATATTTAGTGGAGCCATATAAAATATTGAGAAAGATGTGCTATATTAATCATAAAAGTATAATTTATTGATAGTTATCATAAAATAAAGTTATTGTGTGAGTAACAATACCTTCAAACAAATAAATTTATATATTTAGTTGAGCCATTGAGAAAGATGCGCTATATTAATTATGAAAGTATGATTTATTGATATTTATCATAAAATAAAGTTATTTGCCGATTACAATGACAGTGAATTATAAATAATATGTCTGTATGAGGTGGAAGGATAATTATTAATTATATGATGAATTTCATTTATAATTATTAATGTCAGTTATAAGATGACAGAAAAGGAATGGGCAAGAGAAAGTGAGCGAGTATGGAGGGGAGAATAAAGAATTTAAAAACTTCAAAAACTCCCTAAAAATATAAATAGAAATGAAAGGAATGAGAAGTAATTTAACTATTTACAAAACCATCATTGGATCCTCAAGATTATATATATCATAAATTGTAATCATTAAATTAATTAAACAATAAAACATAAGCATTTTACCTTGAGATGTGGAGCTGATGTTCTACATATTTATTAACTTCTTATTTTCATTTTTTGCTAATTCATGCTATTAGAAAATTTCAAATTTACTAGTTTGATGATATATCTATCTTTAATCATGCTTGAAATTGGTAGTACACAAAAGGAATCAGTAAATTGGACGTTCAACTCACCGATTCCTTTTGTGTACTATCAAGCGTTCTTATAAATGTGTCAATTTTATTTTCTTATTCTCCTTCTATCGATTGATATATAATAAAGTTTTAATATATTTTTATATAATTGTAATAAACATAATACATATATTAATTGCTATAGAAGTTTTGGTTCAACTTAAACGATAGAATAAAAAAATATCGTAGCAACATCCAAATTGTTATAATGAATAGAATAACTAGGGATGAAAGTTATTTTGATTTTTTGTGTTAGAAATTTTTTTATAAAGTTTTGGTTAATTTTTAAATGAAAAAAATCATCCTAATTTTTCAAAAAAATGATTTATCTGGATGGTCTCGACTTTTTTGGATTAAAATCACAATTTAAATTATAAATATTTTTAAAAGCATAAATATCAAAAGTAAACAAAAGTTAAACTACAACTTTAAAATTCAACTTTTTGATACAATTATATCAAAATAACATATCATATGTTAACATAGACTTCACCAACATAAAATAAGACACTATATATAATAAAAAATAAAATATGTTAGGATCTAGCTCCTCCATTTTTAAGGAGACATAATTTCAGTAGGCGATATTTTCATAAACAAAAAATCAACCTAATTTTAAAATGGGTTTCAAACTTTTTATTCCTTTTTGGAAGCACTTTTTTTTAGTTCGTAACTTGGGATAGGCCTATGATTTTTACTCACAAGAATAAGGATTCAGAAGACTTTTGAGATTATTTATAGTATTGAATCAAATATTTTTTTCATAAATTGTTTCTTTAAAATTGATAATCCATAAAAGGAATCGGCGAGTTGGGTAAACTCACCGATTCCTTTTGTGAATTATCAAGGGGTTCTCATAAATGTGTCGGTTTTATTTTTCTATTCTCATTCCACTGATATGTAACGAAGTTTTAATATATTTCTTTTATATAATTATAATAAACAGCAAAAAAGATGCTATATCCTCCTAAATTAGAAGAATTAATCCTTCTAACTCTATTATAGTGGCATGAAATGTAATTTTATCAACTTTTGGGGGCAAAGAAGAATGTTTAGGAGACTTTTTAAGCTAATATTTTAGAAGGATGTAGCATTTTTTTAAACAGAATAAGTATATCCATTGAGAAATGTTATATCCTCCTAATTCTATCAGCCTAATAATCCTTCTAAGATGTCAAGTTGGCATGATGAATTATTTTTAAAATATTAAAATATACCTTTATTCCAATTCCCTATATACCCTTATCTCTCTCCACGTGAAGTTGTCATTTTTTTCCCAGACCGTACTATCTTCGTCCCTCTTTAATTTGTTATTTATTTCACTATTTTTCCTCTTTTTGTGACAATTCAGTTTGAGTTGAATGTTCATTGCATTTCCAAATATAAATATTATTTTTTTTCCTTCTTAGATTTTGACTAATGCTCTCTAATTACTCTTGAAGTCTGATTTTATATAAATAAATTTATTTTTGTATTGTGTGAAAAGGGGTTTCAACCCTAGTTTTAAATTTTTTTAGGTAAGTAGATTCCATAATTTTGTCCTAATATTTATTTACTGTTTATTTTTATGTTCTTGAATAAATTTGATTTTGTATCGCATTGATTGAACCAGTTTTGATAATTATTTCAGTATTTGAATGATAGACTAAAGAGTATATATTCTTTTATTTGGTTTGATTTTTTTTTCTCAATATTCTTTTAGGCAACAGTTCGCATAAGAATTGTTTTTTCCACTAACAAGTAAATAAGAAAACCTCTAAATTTATGTAAATAAGAAAACCTCTAAATATAAATATTGTTTACAATTCCTTAGTTTTATAATATTCTGTTGATAATAAAGTCATTTTAATTTTATCTTGTGATATTATTATATGCAGGTTAACGAAGAATTATTCCATGGAGTCATGGACCATAATTCTTCTTTAATCTGCATATAATAATACCATAAAATAAAATTTAAATAACTTTTTTCAAAGTTTGATGAAGTACAAGAAATTTATATTCGCAAGAATTACAAAACTGATTATTCACTATATTCTTTTTAACTTCTAGTGAAAATGGAATTATTCTTTTGGTAATAATGTATTTAAGATTCAATTCAACAATAATATACATACTGATTGAGCTAAGTACTATTTGTTGGATCATATTCAATATTGGGTTTAATATGAAAGTAAATTATATAATTAATATATTATTAAAATAAGTTAAGACCCAAATAAATGTGATCAATATATATTGGATATAGTAATTAATATCTTATAATATGGAATATAATGTGAAGAGATCAAAGGGTGCATTGAAATTTTTATGATGGGTAGAAATTCAAATCACATGAAAATGTGCTTGATATAAATAGATGGTCGTGGTCCCCAAAACACACCTCTGGAGGAATCATTGAAAGATTACATTCTTCTTGGCTTTCCCCATCTAAGAAGAGAAGAAAGAGATTCTTTGTGTTATTTTGAAAGGTCATTCCGTCAAGTTGTTCTTCACCGATTATTAGCGATGGACAATTGTAAGTTATTATATTTATGTATTCAAATTTCTTAATGGTTTGACATAATCCAAATAGAATTTTATAATTCTGATTTCTTCAATTGGTATCAGAGCTAACATGTTAAATCATTAGGAAAATATAATTTCAGATTAAAGATTCGGCCAAATGATCTTTTCTAGATTTTTTTTATGCTTTGGTCGCATGTCAAGAATTTTATTTTCATGGACAATTAGTCATAATGCAGAATGATTAAGAAAAGTTCATTTTGTATATCTTCTTTTCCTTTCGGGATTCAGTTTTGCATGATCAAGTTTGAAGTTAACAAAGTACTTCCGCATTTTATATTTTTGAAATGTTTATGGCTTATCAAAATTACATGCTTCACTATGATTAATACGTAGTTGATGTGTGTTGAACTTCTAATGAATATTATGCATGAATCCTTGTTTATGTGCACTTGTCTCAATTTTTTATACATGCACTAATGCACGCTCACTATAAATGTTTGCGTGGTTAAGTTAAGAGGCTTTATGATTAAAACTCGGTATTTTTTTTTTGTTTCTCAAATCGATGGCACCTACGTGCACATTTATTCTTCTGGTTTTGCAATATATGCACTTGTGCATCTCATTTTCTTATGTAAAAACTTTTGCACATCTTGGCTTATTGTACACAGAGTGCATTTTAATTATTATTTTTTTATGTGTTCATTACGCATCAAATGAGGTCATTTGATGAATTGGGTTATGGGTTCTACTATACTGCCCATCTATTAATTTATTTATTTATTGATATCGATTTATCAAATGAGAAATGCCCATACATTATTACAGTGTGCATTCTGTATTACTTTATTATTGTAATATATTTTGAAATAAATTATTATTGCACAATATCTTACCAAAGTAGTCTCTTTTGTGTAGTTTAATTTGTTTTAACATATAAATGATGATATTTGATCCGCCTATGTTTTATAGTCGGTCCCAAGCCCGGATAAATGAGGAGGGTTGTGTTAGGTTCCGACAGTCAGCGTAAAACTTTGTCGAAACTCATGAACATGGATCAACGAATGCATCGTATGATCCATGTAGCCGACCCCGCCTAATGGGATAAGGCTCTTTGTTGTTGTTGTCGTTGTTGTGTATAAATGATGATCTTTGTGTTACTAATTAAATATTAAGTGGCCCAAAGGAAACTTAATATTTGTGATAATTATTTGGATTTCATATAAGTAATAAATTTGCCTAAAGAAAAAATTATTATTGGACATGATATTTTATTATCAATTTTTTATTTATACTGTGATTAAGATATCACTTGCAAGTTAATATTTCTATCCAAAGACTAAATATTAATGTTGTATCGATATCTTGATGGGGTTTGCCCATATTTATATTTTGTTATTGTTTAATGTGGTACTTATGTTTATTTTGTTCTCTGTTCAGTTTCTTTCATCTGTCACTAATATCAATGCGAGCATCAACTCCATTCCAATGTTAAATGGTACAAATTTTAAGACATGGCGAGAGAGTATTAATATTACTCTTGGAATCATGGATTTGGACTATACTTTGAGGATCCCAAAACCCATAGAAACTACTGATGCGAGTACCTCTGATGAAATGAGGGAGTTGGAGAAGTGGGAACGATCCAATTATATAAGTCTAATGATAGTTAAGCGTGCCATTCCATAAGCATTCAGGGGGGGCACTATGCCAGAAGATATGGACACAGTCAAAGATTTTCTTAAAGCCTTTGAGAAAAGATTTGCTTAGAATGAAAAGGCAGAAACAAATACACTCTTAACAAATCTAATCTCAGTGAAATATCAGGGCAAAGGAAATATTAGGGAGTACATCATGGAGATGTCTCATATTGCTTCAAAATTAAAAGCACTCAAGTTAGATTTATCTGAAGACTTTCTTGTGCATTTGATTCTTTTATCCCTTCCTGTACAATTTGGTCAGTTTAAGGTGAGCTATAATTGTCAAAATGACTCTTGGTCCTTAAATGAACTCATCTCTCATTGTGTTCAGGAAGAGGAAAGATTGAAGCAGGAAAAGACAGAAAGTGCTCACTTGATTACCACTTCTAAAGAAAAGAAGAAGGGATTCAAACGAAAAGTTCAGAAAGATGTTGCAGGTGCAGCACCACAAAAGAAGCAACATAAAGAACAAAATAAGAATGAATGATTTTTTCTGTGGTGCAACATGTCATCAAAAGAATGAATGTACCAATTATCATGCTTGGCGTATAAAGAAAGGTACATTTATTAATTTGGTTTGGTCTGAGGTTAATTTAGCTTCAGTACCTAGACACACGTGATGGTTAGATTCCGGTGCAACAACTCATATAAGTGCATCTATGCAGGGTTGCTTGAATTACCGAAAGCCAAATGATGGTGAAAGATACATCTATGTCAGTGATGGCAAGAAAGTTGAAGTTGAAGTAATTGGAAAGTTAAGATTATTGTTAAAGTCTATAACATATTTAGATTTGCATGAAACTTTTGTTATACCGTCTTTTAGACGAAATTTAATTTCTATTTTTGTATTGGACAAATTTAGTTATTCTTGTTCATTTGGAAATGGAAAATTCAATTTGTTTCATGGTTCAAAATTAATTGGTTCTGGTTCTTTACTTCATATCATGAAACTCTACATACTACTCGAGGCATTAAGAGAAAGTTAACTAATGACGATTCAGCTATGCTATGACACAAGAGATTTGGTCATATCTCCACAAGGAGAATAGAAAAACTTGTGTCAAATGAAATCCTCAATCTCTTAGATTTTCCAGCATTCAACATTTGTGTTGATTATATCAAAGAGAAACAAACCAATAAAAAGGGAATAGGAGCAAACAAGACTACAGATTTTTTGGAACTTATACATATAGATATTTGTGGACCATTTCCTTCGACTGCATAGAATGGTCAACGATATTTTATAAGTTTCATAGATGACTATTCTAGATATAGCTATCTATATCTCATTTATGAAAAGTCATAGTCACTGGACGTGTTCAAAAAAAGCCGAAGTTGAGAACCAACTTGGCAAAAGGATTAAATTTGTCAGATCAGATCGTGGTGGTGAATACTATGGTCGATATGATGGTTCAGGAGAACAACGTCCAGGGCCTTTTGTTAAATTCTTAGAGGAACACGATATCATCCCACAATATACCATGCCAGGTTCACCTAGCATGAACGGTATAGCTGAAAGACGAAATAGAACACTTAAATATATGTTGAGGAGCATTATTTGTCATTCTACCTTATCAGAATCACTCTGGGGATAAGCACTTAAGACTACGACATATATTCTGAACAAAAAGCAACAACAAAGACTCCATATGAGATTTGGACTAGTAAAAAGCCTAGTTTAAATCATTTTCATATATGGAAATTTCCAGCTGAGGTTAAGCCTTATAGGCCAAATGAGAGAAAATTGGACTCTAAACAATCAGTTGCTATTTTGTTGGATATTTCGAAATGTCCAAGGGGTATAAGTTTTATGATCCCACGAGAAGATTATTTTTTGAGACGGGTAATGCTCAGTTTTTTGTGGATGTTGAGTTTGAGGGAGGAGATAATATTATGAACATTATATTTGAGGAGGAATCAATAGAGATTCCTATTAACATTACTCAAAAATTTATTTCTGATAATGAGAATGTCACTAATCAAGATAATCTTGCACAATCTCCTATATTTAATGTTATTTCAGAGGAACAAACTCTAAAACCTCAAAAACAATTGTCATTAAAAAGATCCACTAGAGAGAGGAGAAATGCAGTGCCACATGATTACATTGTGCACCTCCAAGAATATGAGTTTGATATTGGTATAATGGAGGATGATCCATTCAACCTCCATCAAGCTTTGGAAAGTTCTAATTCTCAAAAGCGGATTGATGCCATGAATGAGGAAATGAAGTCCATGTATGACAATAAAATTTGAGATCTCGTCCCATTGCCCGAAGGTGTGAAACCCATTGGTTCTAAATGGTTATTTAAAACTAAAAGAAATTCAAAGGGTAATGTAGAAAATATAAGACGAGACTTGTCGCACAAGACTTTACACAAAAGGAAGCCATCGATTATCAAGAGACCTTCTCTTCGGTTTCATCGAATGACTCTTTAAGAACTATAATGACATTACTGGATCACTTTGATCTTGAGTTACATCAAATGGATGCGAAGACAATGTTTCTTAGTGGTGAATGAAACGATTTATATAGTGCAACCAGAATATTTTGTATTTAGTAATGCAAAGTCTATGCTTTGCAAATTAAAGAAATCCATCTATGGACTGAGGCAGACATCTCGACAATGATATCACAAATTTGATGAAGTTATTATCTCATTTGATTTTGAGATGAACTTAGCAGATAATTATATATATCATAAATTCTGTGGGAGTAAGCATATTTTCTTGATTTTATATATGGATGACATATTACTTGGCACAAATGATATAGGATTATTGCATGAAACCAATAGTTTTTTAGTAAGCCATTTTGAGATGAAAGATCTTGGTGATGCATCTTTTATGTTGGGAATCCAAATATATCAAGATCATGCTCGAGGTATCATAGAATTATCACAAAAATTCTATATCAAAAAAATCCCAAAGAGATATGGTATGCAAGATTGCAAACCTGCTAGTACCCCTATATCTAAAGAAGACAAGTTTAATATCGAACAGTGTCATAAGAATGATTTTGGAAAATTAGAAATGTAGAAGATTCCTTATGCATCAGCAGTAGGAAGTGTTATGTATGCTCAAATTTGTACGCGTCCGGATATTGCGTACAATACTGAGGTATTAGACAGATATCTAAATAATCCAGGAATGGATCACTAGAAAGCAGTCAAAAGGGTCTTGCTGTATTTACAGAGAACAAAAGACCACATATTGACATATCGGAGAACAGATAAGTTTGAGATCGTTGGATATTTAGACTCCGATTTTGCTGGATGTCAAGATAGCATGAAGTCCACGTCGGACTACATCTACTTGCTTGCTGGGGGTGCTATATCATGGAAGAGTGTCAAACAAGACATTATTGCATCTTTCATCATGGAAGCAGAATTTATTGTATGTTATGAGCCATGTAATCATGAAATTTGACAGCAAAATTTTGTTATGGGACTACGCATAATAAATGGTATTGAAAGATCATTGAAATTATTTTGCGACACTAAGTCAGCAGTTGCATATTCCAATAACAACAAGAACTCGTCAAAATTTCGACACATTAATATCAAATTTCTTGTTGTTAAAGAAAGAGTGAGGAAAAAGTTATTGTCAGTTGAGCATATTGGAACAAACTTCATGATTGCGGATCCGCTTACAAAAGGATTGCCACCCAAGGTGTTTCTCGAGCACACCATTAGTATGTGTGTCATTTTGATTCAGGATGTTTAGTTTCGGTGAGAGTTTGTAATTATAAATGCTCATGTTATGGACATTTTGTTTTGTTGCTTTTAGCATATATACAGTTTAGTTTTCTTTTTATGTTCACTCTTTTGTTTAAGTTTGATCTCAAGTTATGTGGACCTGTTGAAAGTAGACATGTATGATCACATTGCATGTAATTTTCATGCTTCACATTCATATCATGATCTTGTCATTGATCATATTGATATATGTGATCATTGTCGAGTTAAGTTGCGGTGATTGCGACAAATACTACTTTGATCTTATATTGATATATCGATGAATGAGATTATTTCTTTGGATTATGTTTTTTTACAATAAAGCTGAGCTCACTTTGGTGTATAATTATATGGTTTCATATATAACCTAAGTGGGAGATTGTTGGATCATATCCAATATTGGATTTAATATGAAAGTAAATTATACAATTAATATATTATCAAAATAAGTTAAGTATCAAATAAATGTGATCAATATATATTAGGTATAGTAATTAATATGTTATGATATGGAATATAATGTGAAGAGACTAAATGGTGCATTAGAATTTCTATGATGAATAGAAATTTAAATCACATGAAAGGATGCTTGATATAAATAGATGTTCATGGTCCCAAAACACACCCTTAGAGGAATCATTGAAAAGTTACATTCTTCTTGGCTTTCCCCATCTAAGAAGAGAAGCAAGAGATTCTTGATGTTATTTTGGAAGGTCATTCCGTCAAATTGTTCTTCACCGATTATTAGCGATGGACAATTATAAGTTATTGTATTTATGTATTCAAGTTTCTTAATGATTTGACATGATTAAATAGAATTTTATAATTCTGATTTGTTCATTATTTTGTATCTTTGATGTTATTTTTTGTAGTATATATTTAGTCATTCTTTTTTATTTGTCAAAAGAGTATAATATGAAAAAAAATGACAAAAAATAAAAGGCAAGAATGAAAAAGAAAAAAAAGGCAAGAAATTGAGGCAGCGTAAAAAAAGGTAAAAGCATAATAAGCTAAAGCAGTGTAAATATTTCCAGGATGAAAATAATATTAAAATAAGATATGATTTTAGATGAGAAAGAGAGAAGGAAATAATTGAAAAAAGGGACGAGAAAGGGTAAATAAGGAAGTAAAACAGTACAAATTTTAAATAATATATTAAACTGTCAACTCTTGCCACTTGTCATCTTCATGTTGTTAGGAGGATTATTAAATTGATGGAGTTAGGAGGATAAAGCATTTCTTATATCCATCACTATCGAAGGTTTGGTTAAATCTAAACAACAACATAAAAAATATCGTAGCAACATCCAAAATGTTATAATGAATAGAACAACTGGGGGATGAAAATTATTCTTATTTTTTGTGTTAGAAATTTTTGCTTATAAACTTTTGGTTATATTTTAAAATGTAAAAAATCATCTTATTTTTTTAAGAAAAGATTTATCTAGACGGTCTTGACTTTTTCAGATGAGAATCACAATTCAAATTATAAATGTTTTTAAAATCATAAATATTAAATGTAAAAAATAGCCCACAACTTCAAAATTCAACTTTTTGATATAATTATGTCAAAATAACTTATCATATGAGACTTCACCAAAATAAGATAATACACTAGATAACTTAATAATGCTCACATTAAACTAGACCAAAAAATTTAAATTAATAATAATACAGAATATAACGACGATGCAAGAGAAAGATATAATTATAAATTATTATTTTAAAGTCAAGTAATATTAAAATTGTAATAAAAATTAAAATATTTTTGGATCTAGCTCCTCCATTTTTAAGGGGTCAGAATTTGAACTATGAGGGAGGAGGTAATTAAATTATTAAAATAATTAAAATTATTGATAATTAATCCTAATCACCGCTAATGATAAAATATTTTTTTTCTTTTGGAAACTTTTGATTCGGACATTTGTTTTATGAAGAAGAGTATGTCTAAAGATTATAGAATCACAATGGGTTAGAAAAAAAGTAATTTTTTGGTTTGTTCATATATGGTCAATAGTAATAGGTAAATTACTATGTGTTATATTTTCTACGAGCAATGGAGTTTTCACCTTGCTTTATTTGAATTAATCATCCACAGTCATCGCATTAATTAAAATAGAGAAAGAGAAATCGGTAATTAATGAACTCGATGTGGATCTTATAATAATGACACAACGAGCAAAACAATTAAGGACGAGGAGATATAAAAAAAAAAGAAAAGAAAAGAAACATGACAAAAAAAAAAGACCGGCCCAAAAATGGCTTCGTAAATTGTTTTTTTATCCATCCTATGATTGCATTATTTTATTTTCTAAAAAATATTTTAAAAATGTTTTCAGTCACGCTTCTTTATTTTCGGTCAACGTATGTCCTTTTTTAATCCAACCTGGTCCAAATGTAATTTATTTTCGGTAAAAATACAATAATCCAACAGTAATCTAAGACGTTATTTGATATGAAAATAATGTAGAATAAAGTTTTGTTCTCATTTTTATTATCAAATATAAAATATTGCAGAATAAGATAAAAATAGAGATGAATTTATTCTTACCCCCACATAAAAATATCATTATTTTCATCATAAGAACAAAATGAGAATAAAGAGCTATATTATTTTAAATTCATTAATTTTTTATCAAACATAACCTAAACGTTGCTACAGTGAAATTGTAAGATTTTATACATTTTTTAAGTGATCCATTATCTTCATCGTCAGTAGGAATGGACACGTCATATCGTTCTTAAGCATCCGCAAGTTTGATTCATTTAATAATTAATGTAAATTGATCTTTTAATCGAAATAAAATAAGTTTATTTATATTAAGTATAATTTCTTAATTTATAAACTCGGTTTATACCACATATATATTAAGTATATAAAGAAATTTAATCATTGTCTTATTATATTAAAATTTAAAAATATATTATATTAATAAATAAAGCCTAAGTTAGGTTAAAATTTTTAAATCTAACAAACAACACAGATCCAATTTAATTTTTTAACATGTTATAAGTCATCACCTAGTTTGGCCCGTGACTACCACTTGTATCACCATATATAGTTCGCTTATTAGTAATTAATTTCATGATTTTTTTCTAATAAATAGTACCTAATACTTATTTTTTATATTATAAGACATGATTAGGCCATCCGATCTCGAATAATGAAATATAATTAATATTAATCCGTTTCCAAAAGCAAAACTTTGAAAAAAAAAACTGTCGAGGATTACTTTATAAATATTAAACACCGTAGGGAGATTACATAAAATTTCCAGGGCCGAATCATTACTTGTCGCTAAGCCCTTTTAAATGAGCCGTCCCTTTTACCGGCCGTTGCTTCACGCTTACCACATCACTTGCTCAGTTGCTCGCTCGCCATTGCCTCATCCTCCGATTTCGTCTCAAATTTCTCCCCCGTTCCCGTGATCGGATCAGAGCTCAAGGCGAACTGGCAGCGGATCGCCGGGGCATCGCGTGGGAAATGACTCGTTTCGGCTTGGATTTGGCCGGAGGGATGTGGTGCCACAAGTGAGTCTAGGGCTTTGCTGGAAACCCTAATCTGCAATGGCGATCAGGGGGGCCGATATCAAGTGGTAGGCCTCGAGCATTGTTTTCAAGATTGCAGTTTTATTGGTGGAAATTTCCATTTCTATCTGGCCCGATTATTTTTTGAGAGTTTTCGTCCATTTTTTTTAAAATAAAATTTGCTTTCGCAGGTACGATGGCTTCTTCTTGTCGATGCTCGCGACGAGTATGTATCCTTGGTGGTCGAGTGTGGAAAGATTCGTTTTTTCCCCTTTGTATATGGAAAAAATTTCGTCATTTTTAATTGGTATAGTCAGGGAGTTTGTGCTATTTCTTGACGCACTTTTCTTTAGAATCATGGTTTCGATTAATTGGAAGCGCTACCACCTGTGCACGCATCCCCTGCACATATGGATTGTGGTGAGACTGCCACGGCATTTGCGGTATTTTTAACAACACTGCTTGTATTTGGCAATGTTAGCTTAGATATAATTGTCGTCCAGGTTGACTACACGACAGTGTTCATCTTTCGGCTGCTAATGTTCTTGGATAATGGACTTGCTGCGGGAATGGGTTTGTAAGTTGGATGCAGAAACTGTTTCCTTTGGCTCTCTTTCGTTGCATGTGATGACTTTTTACACTGTTATCGATGATCTGGAAGTTTATTTAGATATATCCGTCAGTGATAGTTGAGGCTTTTTGGTTCTTCAAGTATTAAAAACAAAGACCTCTCGACTATATATGGTTTCAGTGTTTCATTTGAACCTGTAATTTTTTTGGAGTTCAAGATAAAAATTGTGGAATTGTAAAGCAGACATTCCTAACATGAATCATATTTGGTCAATATTTGTTAGGGTACAAACTGAGGGGATTAGGTTTATATTCTCAGCTGAAATTGTGTACTTCTTTAATTCACTGTTTTGAGTCTTTTGATAAGTTGCCTTTTTGCAATGAATAGTCTGTAGAGCATTAAACTTATTTTAAAACGGCAATAGCATGACGATGTTTTGTTTCTTTATTTGTTTATTTATGACATTTATGGTCATAAATACTGACCAGATCAATATACAATCACGATTGCTCTATTGCTGATTATACAATAATGTCTTTAGAACACTTGTATGAGTTGACTTGTTTGTGTATATTCTTTCAGAGATCTTGGGTGGCAGCAACGATATGTTCCATTTTGTGGTAGAATTATAGTTCTTTCAATTCTTGTTCTACTTCTATATCCTTTTCTATGGGTATGGACAGTGATTGGTACTTTATGGTTTACAAGTGCAAAGAGCTGTGTAAGTCACGTCCTGAACTTTCATATCACATCTCACTCTAGATTACATATTGATCGTTAATATACTTGATATGCATGCCTTTCTTTCTTGCTGTAGTTACCTGAGGAAGGTCAAAAATGGGGTTTCCTTATTTGGTTGCTGTTCAGCTACTGTGGACTTGTTTGCATTGCTTGCATGTGCGTAGGAAAGGTCTGTGGTATCATGTTAATTTTGTTTACTTTTGTATAAGTTGCTGATTAATTGTTATGTCGTCTTTTGGACTAGTGATTGTCAAATTGTCATGTAGCATCGTTTATGTTTTATCAATGTAAAATGCATTCTGATTCACTGTTAAATACATGACTAACTGCTCAGCTGGTGTTACAAGTTTATTTTAATGTGATGTTAACTTGGACAACTTGCTTTTCATCTATCTAATAGTTTGGCATAAGATATATTCATGTCTTTGCGTTCTCATCATTGACATGTTACCATCAAGCTATTGCTACTAACAATAGGTTTTATTTGAGTAGAAACCTTAGTTAACCCTGCCAGTGCGGCACTGCACAATTTCTTCTCTCTCATATTTTGACCTGGTCTTACAATAATATCAGTTTCCTGCATTCTTAACTTTTCCTAGTTGTGCAAGCATTCTCCATTACTCGAGAAAGATGTCTTCATGTTGTTGTTGTAGCATGCCCTTATATTCAACATCTCGGCAGGGCATTTTCATTGAAGTTATGGCATGGTTTGAAAATTCAACAGAATTGGTGATCAGAATGCATTTATTCCATTGGTTTTCTTAGATGAATTATGCATAAACATACCTTTTCATCTGTTCGCCTCGATATCCCAGTGAATTTTCCTCCTTAGTTGAGATGGACCTCCTATTTTCATCATCTTGGCAGAAGCAATTTTCTCAAGAGACAAGTCCTGATTTACATTTCCTCGATATCTTTCAGTTATTTGAAGGTGGATGGCTACCTAAGCTTTTACTTCTCAAAAACAAATTTTTTCTACGGTCTACTATTATGGTTGCTTTATTGAATATGTGAAAGGACATATTTCATTTCATCTATCGAAGATTGATGTTTTTGCAGTGGCTAACCCGAAGACATGCCCATCTGCTACGTGCGCAGCAAGGAATTCCAATTTCAGAATATGGGGTAAGATTCTATTATGGTCTGCTTGGGTAAAACAGTTTCAATATTCATTTGTCTTATATACAAATTTTCAGGGTATCTTCATTGGAAGAATCTAACATGATCTTTTTGGGGGAATTGGTGCTCTTTAAATAGAATAATTACTTAATATTTTGGAAATAGACGAGGACAGTATAAGTTGCTAATATTTTGAGAATTGCTGCCCTTGTGAGGACACCATATCACAGCCCTCTAAACAACAGCTCCCCTTCAACCCCAAAAAGAAAATAAAAAAATCAGTTATCTTCTGTTCCTTAGTCACAAATTCTTCTTTATGATATCAAGATATTCAAAAAAAAAAAGAACCTATGGTACAAGGTGAAATTTAAATTAATATTTTTTATTCAATTTTCTCATTTTTTTCGATAAACTCTTTGATAGAAAGTTAGAAGGCCATGCAGGCTGAACAGTATGACCACTAGCCAGCCGCTGGTATGAACCAACCAGTTGCAAACCAGCTTGGTCGGCTTATAACCTTCATCAAGATATTATGTTTTTTCAGGGCAATTATTCTTTACTAACAACATTACGCAATGCTAAGTAAAGGTTATTAAAAGTGACTTCCATTTTCCTTAAAAAACTAACATGATTGTAATTCAGGTTTTGGTTGACATGATCCGTGTACCTGATTGGGCATTTGAGGCTGCTGGTCAGGAAATGAGAGCAATGGGCCAAGATACAGCATATCATCCTGGGCTTTACTTGACACCAACCCAGGTAATTACATCAGAAGATTGTGAAAAAAGCTGCCCTTGTGATGGAAGTTTCCTAGAAAAAAAGCTCATCTTTTCTTTCTGTAATGTTCAAATAGCTGAAGTAGACACTTTTTTCGTATACTAACTTGTTCTGATCACATAAGCTGACAAGTGTTCAAACATAGAATAATAATTTCTTTGTTAAAATGACTTTCACTGTCATGACTACTTGGAAGATAGAGAAGTATTGCATAACTATGATCTATTCTTGATCTTTCCAATATGACAAATCCTGACAGAGAGAAGCAGTGGAAGCACTTATTCAGGAACTTCCAAAATTCAGGTTGAAGGCTGTCCCAACTGATTGCAGTGAATGCCCAATCTGCCTCGAAGAATTTCGAGTTGGAAATGAGGTGAGACATCTCATACATTAGACCAATGTTTGTCTTTCTATAAAACTATCTTCATACCTGGGTGATGTTAGATTAATGGTAGGTACTCTAAGCTTTTCTCATGCTACCTTTCTTTCAGACAACTAAGTGCAGTCTTATTTCACCCAAATGTATTGTTATAAAACCAAAATCAGTGAACCTTGAAGATTTGTTTAGATTGATGTAAACAAAAGATGCTGGTGACACCACCTGTTCCAACGTGCTTGACTTGATCACTGAGCACCCACAGAAGCCAAAATGTTTAGAAAATGAACACTATGAAACAATTTTTTTCTTTCGATTTGTGAGTTTTCTTTTTCTTCTTCGGTCACAAAAGGATGCTCATGAGTCAAACATACATTAAGAAATAAACATTTAATTCAATCATTCTATTAGATAAAGAGCAACCCACTGCGATCAACCTTGGTTCTCAATGATTTTTCTTCACATTACCCACTTATAGAGTTATGATAATTATTCTTCTTCTGTTATTTCTTTTTATATGTTTTTCTTTGAGCTCGTTTGGTGGTTAAACACTATTCCTTGCAGGTCCGAGGACTCCCCTGTGCTCATAACTTCCATGTCGAATGCATTGATCAGTGGCTTAGGTTGAACATTAAGTGCCCAAGATGCCGATGCTCTGTGTTCCCGAACCTGGACTTGAGTGCGCTGTCCAACATCCGAGCAGATTCAGAGCACCCCTCGGCGAGTGAGGTCACAACAGCCACTAGATACGTCCGTTTCCAGCCAGCGGGCCAGAGCTACTTGCTGCGGCTGCAGGGTCTTCTACGACCGGTTCACAGCGAGAGTGCTGTTATTGCTGGTTTTGATGACAACAGCGACTTGGAAAGCGGAGTTCACACGGTCGTTGCTCATGGTCCACCAAATGCAGTAGTTCCTGTCGAGTCCTACCATGTAGCTGATAGCGAACAGGAGCACGAGCACTAATCCCATCGTTCACAGATTATTACCATCCGGCAACTAACTTTTACCTTCTCAACTCAAGGATCGAGTGGTCTTCGTTTGATCTTATCAGCTAACGAGCGAAGTGTGACAGCTTGCTGGCCCCTTTTTTTCTTACCAACTTCGTTTGTGTGCAAGTGTCAGTGTACATTGACCTTAAAAATTTCTGGGCGAACGTCGTCTGTGTCGTGATTTTGTATTAAATATTTTGTTCTTCTAGAGAATAAAAAAATCGCCATCCGAGCGTCAGTAACCTCTTTTCGTTCGTTTGAGTAAGAAAATTTTAATGATATCTCAATAGGAAATAAATTCTCTTAATAGATTGAGGATCTTCTTTATCAAAAAAATTATGGGCAAATTTGAGTAAAAAATTCTCAGCTTTTATATTGTTTTCAATTTTAACATATTTTTTTATTTTTTAATCTAAAAATTGAATTAATTGTAATTTGAACTTATACTATAATTAAACAGAACTAGTCCTATATCCAGTGAGATGCGGATGACGAATATTACATAAATATATTGTATATAATTATAATATTATAATTTACAATAATTATTAAAACTAATCTATTAGCATTTAAATGTATTAAATAGATAGCCTATTTTGAAAAGTTTAAAATTCAATTTAAATTTACCAAACTTGTTAATATCATGATCAATTAATTATTTTTAAAATATAATTATTTTCTGATTTATATTTTTATTTTTTTATAAGGAAATATTAATTTTCATTGGACTCAAATTGAATTCCTGGTTTTAAATTATTTTTTATTTTGGAAATAAGACAATATCTTGGGAAAATTTAATATTTTTTAAAAATAAATTATTATTTACTTGCACATTATCTTTAAGAAAGAAAATATTATTATTTTAATATACTCAAATTGATAAAAAGGAAATATCAATTTTAGACTCAAATTGAATTCTTTATTTTTAAATTCTGAAAATAACAACTAATCGTTTTGAAAATGAATTATTATTTATTTTGACATTACTTTTTAGGAAAAATATTACTTATCTTAATCATAATCAAATAAAATATTAATTTGACTCTAATTGAATTGTTTATTTTAAATTTTTATTCCAAAAATAATAAATTGTATTTTAAAAAGGACTTCCACATTATCTTTAAGAAAAAAATATTATTTATTTTCATCATACTCAAATTGATAAAAAAATGGAAGATTAATTTTACTTTGACAGATATTCAAATATTCATTTTAAATTATTTTAATTCCCACAATAACAAATTATCTTTTGAAATGAAATCATTATTTATTTGCATATTATCTTTTAGAAAGAACATTTTATTTATTTTGGTCATACTTAAATTGATAGAAAGAAAAGACTAATATTAATTTCACTCAAATTATATTATTATTTTTAAATTATTCTTAAAAAAGATTAACATTAATATGACTCAAATTGAATTCCTGATTTTAAATTATTTTTTATTTTGGAAATAAGACAATATCATGGGAAAAATGAAATAGTATAATATTTTATTTTTTGAAAATAAAGTATTATTTACTTGCACATTATCTTTAAGAAAGAAAATATTATTATTTTAATATACTCAAATTGATAAAAATGAAATATCAATTTTAGACTCAAATTGAATTCTTTATTTTTAAATTCTGAAAATAACAAATAATCATTTTGAAAGTGAATTATTATTTATTTTGACATTACTTTTTAGAAAAAATATTACTTATCTTAATCATAATCAAATTAATATTAATTCAACTCAAATTGAATTTTTTATTTTAAAATTTTTATTCCAAAAATAATAAATAGTCTTTTCAAAAGGACTTCCAGGTTATATTTAAGAAAAAAATATTATTTATTTTCATCATACTCAAAATGATAAAAAAATGAAAGATTAATTTTACTTTGACATAAATTGAAATATTAATTTTAAATTATTTTAATTCCCAAAATAACAAATTATCTTTTGAAATGAAATCATTATTTATTTGCATATTATCTTTTAGAAAGAACATTTTAGTTATTTTGATTATACTCAAATTGATAGAAAGAAATGACTAATATTAATTTCACTCGAATTATATTATTTATTTTAAATTATTCTTAAGAAAGATTAACATTAATATGACTCAAATTGAATTATATATTTTAAATCATCTTTATTACGAAAATAGTAAATTAGCTTTGAAAAGGACATGCATGTTATCTTGAAGAAAAATATTATCAATTTTAATCATACTCAAATTGATAAAAAAAATAAAGATTAATCTTAGTTTGACGGAAATTGATTTGATTTTAAATTATTTTTAAATTCTGAAAATAAAAATTTTCTTTTAAAATGAAAGTATTACTTACTTGCATATTATCTTTTGGAAAGGAAATTTTATTATTTTGATCATACCCAAATTGATAGAAAGAAAAGATTGATATTAATATAAATGTTATTATTTATTGAAAATTTTAAAAATATTAATATATTTGTTCGCTAATAAAAAAATCCTACTTCTAATCAATTTAGCGTAATATATTCCTTATCAAAATAGTTTAAATTTTATTTTTTTTGTATGCTTGTAAATATTACTACCTTACCTAGAAACTTTGATCACCATATATATTTATTTTCTTATATTGTCATTTATAATGTTCATTTGTTTTATTTGTAGAATTAAAGTGGCATCCATAGAGGATTATATGGTAATCATTAATGTCATTTAGCTTTGAAATAGATTAAAATTAGTTAAGAAAATCATATATTTTCAAATTGTACATATATGATTATCTTATATAACTAACTTTTGTTTTTTTAGAATTAAAGTGGCATCCATAGAGGATTATATGGTAATTATTAATGTCATTTAGCTTTGAAATAGATTAAAATTAGTTAAGAAAATCATATATTTTCAAATTGTACATATATGATTATCTTATATAACTAACTTTTGTTAATATTTCTGATTAAAAATATCCAAAATTCTTAAAAATATCAGAAATTAAATATTACTATATTATGATGCAAATATTATTATCCTGTTTCTAATGACTATTAGATTAGGATTGTTAATGTAAATATTAATTTTGTTAGATGACGATCTTATACATATTGAGAATATGATTCAAATTTTAGTAGATTAATATTGGTTAAGAAACTGATTAAATTTTCAATTACGTATATATATGTTATCTGATATTTTATTATTAATATTATGATGCAAATATTATTATCATATTTCTAAGGAGTATTTCAAATATCCTACTCAAATTAAAATTAATATTATACACAGGGGCGGACCTAGGACCCCGGAGTCGATGGGTGCAAAATATATCTCTTTAAATAAAGCTTATAATAACATAAAATCGAATTGTATGTTAAAACAATTGAAAAGTTTGATAATTAAATAATATTACAATTATTCTCTACAAGATCTCATATTTTGAAATATTTGTATAATCAACTCATTATCGATATTATCAAATACATCTTTTTCAATGTAACAAATCAAGCAATCATTCATAAAAAAAGTCTCCCATTCAACTTCGCAATATATTTTTGACAATCTTCATTGCAGAAAAAACTCTCCACAGTTGCAGTAGCGACAGGTAAAATCAACGCTAACTTCACGAGCAAATAAACAGAAGAATAGATTACATGCCTTTTGGTTTCAACTAATTTCTCAGCAAGTTCACCAATTCCTTTTAGGCACTGAAACTCTTCATTGCTTCGCATATCAATAATATATGTTTCAAGTTAATTATCCAAATCCATTAACTCTATAGGAGAGAAATCGAATGGATAAAATTCAGCAAAACGAATTAACTTTTGCTTGTCAAAAGTTGAAAACACATTATCTGGGCAAAGAGAAGCCACACATAAGAGCAACTCAGAATTTGTCTCATCAAATCGATCATTCAACTCTTGAAGTTGCCTATCAATTATAATATAGAATAACCCAGCACGATATCGATCTAAATTCAAAAATTTCTCGGCATCATGTCTTTTTCTTCCCCTGGCAATAAATACTTCAGTCATGTTAGGAACATCAATATCATGCTCATGACAAAAAGAAGAAACTTTTTTCAATAAAGTTTCCCATCCATTATCTCTCATATGCTGTAATCGTTCCTTAGAAAATTTTACCAACTTCATAGCATTGATAACATCTTGATCTTTTCTCTGTAATGCCTGTGATAATTCATTTGTGATTGCTAATATATTTTGCATCAAATGCATTGTAAAGACGAAGTCAAATGTGCATATTGATTCTAAAAGTCCATTTGCCTCAGCCTTTTGTTTAGCAGTTGATCCATCAGTTTTAATAATTTCAAGTACATATAGTACCGAAGAAAACATATGAATCAAATTTAAAAGTGTACCATAATGTGACCCCCATGTTGTATCTCCAACTCTTTTTAAACCAATTTCTTGATTCAAACCTCGTCCGCTTTGAATTTCTCCCTTTAACAATGCCTCTTTAACCTTCATAAAATGCTTTTCTCTATGCTTGTCAAGTCTTTTGCATGAGCCACCAATAACATTCAGCAATGTGTTGATCAAACAAAATAATGAAGCAACTTGGATATCATTCTTCGCAACGGCAACAAGAGTAAGTTGAAGCTAATGAGCGAAGCAATGAACATAAAATGCAGATTCATTTTCTCTCAAAATCATACTTTTAAGACCATTAAAAGCACCTCGCATATTACTTGCTCCATCATAGCCCTGTCCTCTAATTCTTGATAAAGTCAATTCATGTGTGGAGAGTAAAAGTTCCATTGATGCTTTAAGTGATGCAGAAGTAGTATCAGAAACATGCACTATTCCAAGAAATCGTTCCACAACACTTCCTTGTTTATTTACAAAGCGCAAAACAACAGCCATTTGCTCTTTATTAGACACATCTCGTGACTCATCCACAAGAATAGCAAAATGTTCATTTTCAAGCTCTTTTACTATAGCACAAGTGGTTTCTTGTGCAGCTGCACTGACAATATCCTTTTGAATCTTGTTAGTAGTCAATTTGTGATTTTTTGATGCATTCTTCAAAATGATATTATTTATTTCCTCATTATGCTCAGCGAGAAACTTAAGAAGTTCAAGAAAATTACCTTGATTATGTGAATCTTTTGATTCGTCATGCCCCCGAAAAGCCATTCCTTGGCGCAAAAGGAAGCTAGCACAATCAATTGATGCTGTTAATTAGGTGCGATATATTCTTCGTGCTTCATCAGATTGCCTATTTAAAGAAGTATCAATATGTTGACTTTGTTTCAATAAATCCATGCATTTACTCCATGCTTGATTGTGTGCACTATTCGGTCCTCCAACATGATCTTTAATCTTCCTTTTTATTCCACGTCAAGAACCCATCTACAGTAAATGCATCTCCACTTCTCTTTGCATAATCAGGCCTAAACAAATAGCATCCCAAACAAGATATAGCATCTTTAGTAACACTGTATTCCAATCATGGATATTGTTGAAACCAAGAAGGACAAAATCTTCTCATCATGTTTCCTATTTCTTTTTGTGGGAAATCATGCATACGAGGTTGACATGGTCCTTTTAGCAAATATAATCTTCGTATTGTGTCTCGATTGTTAGGATGATAATTCCATATCGGTTTCCTTAATCCTGGATCACTTTTAAGATTTTGTAACTCATTTGTTTGCATTTCTGAAATTTGAGTAGCCTCTTTTTCGACCTCTGCATCTTGCGTCTCTAAAATTGGTATTTCTTCTTTCTGAGTCTCTTCTTCACATGGTTGTTGTTTCAAAATGGTGTTGAACTTTCTTTTGTAATATCTCTCCATCTAATGAGAATGATAATAAATTGAAATTTTAAAAATATTTTATAATTAAAATAATGACAAAAAATGAATAAATAATAATGAACAAAATAAAATATTCTATTAATTAACAGAATACGAGAATAAAATTAAATGGTAAAATTGATTTAATAACTATGAAACTTATTACACAAAAACTAAAAGCTCATAATAAACAATAAAGAAAAAATTGATTAATTTCTAACAATCCTAAGATTTGATTTTTTTAAGATCACTTTTTAACCATCGGAACTCAGAAGATCTGATATTTTTCTCTTATGGTACATTCTTTTTTTGTGAGGAAACTACAATACTATATATTAGTGCTTTAATAGATGAAATCATGAAAGAGCAAAGGCTGAGACCGAAAGATGAATAAGAAAAAATGGGGAAAAAAGGCAAAAGATGAGTCTGCTGGAGATAAACGTGAAGAAAAAAAATTACCTTTGACTGCTCACACCTTGGGACTTAGGGATTTGGGAAATTGGAACAAAGAAGATGAAGTGATAAAAGAAATTAAAAATAAGAGAACAGAGAGGTGTTTTGGTACAAATCGTGAAAGGGAAAAAATTGGGGCAAGAGTTTACTTGAGAAGGAAGAAAATAGGTATATTAAAAACGGTTATAGAAAAATATTTATAAAATTCTCTTATTAGAAATAATATGATTATATATATATATATATATATATATATATATATAAAGCTCAAAATCTAATGGGGTCAATTGACCCCATTCCTATCAAGGTAGGTCCGCCCATGATTATACATAATTCTGGTTATTATTAATTTCAATATTAAATTTATTATGGTTACAATTAATATTGGGATATGTTTACGTAATTAATTTTATGCTATTGTAATACAATCTCACATAATCTAAAGGTGCCTCCTACTCCTAAAATTATTAGTCACTCCAAATATTTATTGTGGACAACTTTATCCCTTTTCTTACTTTTTCTTTATCTACAAATCATTCCACCGAAAAAAGTACAAATTGAGTTAGAAATTGACAAAATATCTTCGCACTATAAGTACAATTTCTATCATGCTTCATTTATTCTAAAAAATTAATCATGATTGGCGAAACGTTGAAAATGAAAAAGAGAAAACAAGAGATAAAAAATATTAAAATAATTTAAGTGACATCGTGTATGATGAAAAAAAGGGAAAATACGATAAGAAGTCGACGTCAGAGAAATAATATAAATAAAACAAATGAAAAAATAAAAATTTAAAGAATAAAATTATTCAAAATAAATATTTAGAGTGACAATAGTGATTTTAGGAGTGACAATAGAGACATCCATTTGCAAAATGAAAAATGGATGCATATTCGCATTTTCTCTCACAAAATATACCTGTCACTTTAGTCGCTATAATAAGTCCCTAGCTTGTCTCGTCCCGATAGATCTTTTAAGAGGGATAAGATCGAACTGTTGCTGCGGTCGCGCCTAATTAATTAGTCGCCTACCACGAGCAGTTTCCTGTTTGCTATCGCACACCCTATCCGGGGAGCCACGAGTGCCATCAGAGCCATCCATCACCACCCTCCTCCCCCCCCCCCCCCCCCCCCCCCCCCCCCCCTCAAGGCCTCAACTCAACCCCTTTTTTGTTTTCTATGTCCGCAGCCAGTTCACAAAACTCGTGACAAATAAAAAGTTCTATCTTTCAACATTGGACGGAGATGGCGGTGGCGAGCGCGTGGGGTGCGGCGCCGGCCTTCCTCCGGTCGCCGCGGGACCGTCGTCGGCTCCGAGAGCCCGGCGCGTGGCTCCCGCGGCTGAGCCCCCGGAGGGATCGCCGCCCCGGCGCGGCTCTCTGTTGCCGCTGCAGCAGTTCCGCATACGTCGCCGCGTCCGGCGGAGGTGGCGACGGCGGAGGAAGCTTCCCGGATTGGGATTGGAGCCGATGGAGCCGGCACTTCTCGGATACCGACCAGGCGGAGAACTACTTTTCGGTCCTCAAGGTGAGGCTGATTTTGGAGACTTCCTTTGTTGAAGTCCAAGTGGAGATTTCGTTTAATTTGGTAGTTAGGTTGGAGAAATTAAACGTGGTAATAGTTTTCTGCTGAAGAAACTGGACGGTGCAATAGTTCCTTGCGGACATTTTATTAGGTGTAGAAGATTAGGGATATGGAGTTATGTTGGAGCAGCTGCATTTGTTGTCTATGATATTATGATTGCTGCAACATACCGAAATACGGTATTGAGAATTAATATTGAGCCACAACAATTTCTATGTTGGAATACATTTCTTGTCATCAGGTAAAATTCAGGCCTTTGTACCAACATCTTGTTTGGTTCCTTCATAATGTAAAATAATTCTCGAAAGTAAAATACTAACAAGGTTTAGGCTTATGTGTTGGATCTCAGGCTCTACTAGAATAACTATCACGCCTAGATTTGAACCTTGACACATAAATGACATTTTGCAATCTCTGATAAATCTGATTGTGAAAGCAGCCAATTTGTGGGTTAGTGGCGCTAGAGGGAAACCTGGAACTTAACACCCATGTGCACTGGAATGTTATAACAACAACCTTTGGTTATAACCAGAACCGTCTGCATTTGTTGTGCATAGGATTGCCTTGTCTTTGGAAAAGCTCTTTATTCATCATGCGTGATTGTTATTCTGGGTACCCATACGAATACTCTGAATTATAGTTTTGGTGTTGCTGTAAGAAATCAGAATAATTATGTAACTTTTTTCTGGTCAATTTAATTATGCTAACTTTGATATGTTCTTTTGAGTCATTATTTTCACAAGTATCTCAAGGGTATTAAAAAAAGAAAATGCATTTTACAAATTGTGATGGGCAGTTTCAACTTGAAGAAGCTATCGAAAAGGAAGACTTTCAAGAAGCTGCCAAGTTGAAAGCAGCCATTGCTGAAGCGAATGCAACGGATGTTGTATCTGAAGTTATGTCTGAGTTGAAGGTTAGGTTCTTATTATCATTCTCTGTACACAAAAATGGATGCATCCTTATAATGAATGCTTTTGGCATAATTCAGAAAGCTATTGCTGAGGAGCGTTATCAAGATGCATCAAGACTGTGTAAGCTTGCTGGTAGTGGATTGGTAAGTCCATAAAATATCCTCTACACTAGCCAGAAATACGCTCATTTCTTATTGTCAACTCCATCTTGTCTGTTTAATCCATTGTTATGTCTTCTCAAAAGAAAAAAAAAAGAAAATCCATTGTTATTGTCAACTCCATCTTGTCAGTTTGTTTTCAAAGTCCATGTGAGTAGCATGGTAACCTAGTTATCCACCATCTTCTCGTGGTTATTCTTCGGGAGATGGCGATGCTATGTGGATGGTATTTTACATTGCATATCCTTTTTCGTTTCAAAGAGGAAATGGGCTCATATTTTTTTAGGGCTTTCCCATTTCCATTTGGATTCTTCCACTTCTCCTTTTCCATACACACATGTATATATTTTCCTTAGTATTGATGCAGAGTGGATGACTTCCAACAATATTGTCATCCTTCTCCTTCCAAAAAGAAATTTCCCCTCCATTGGAGTAATTTGTTTTCCTATTAAAGAGAATTAATCTATTTGTTATAAATAAACAATATCTGGATTGATGCACAGGAGTATATTAGTGCGAGTTGTCACATTGCTTAGCATGGCGCTCAAAATTCAAAAATAATTGAAAGTGCCTTTTACAGTTTGAGAGTGGGGTCTTCTAAAGATTTTATCACTCTCTCCTGCATAAATGCTTAAGCCTAGAAAAATGGTGTGGTCATGTGATTTATCTAGTATTGTGAGTTCGAACAATTACATCCCTCTTTCAAATTCCCAAGAGACATTCTTCTTTCAAAACAACAACAACAACAAAGCCTTATCCCACTAGGTGGGGTCGGCTACATGGATCATACGACGCCATTTTGCATTCGTTGATCCATGTTCATGCGATTCGACAGGGTTTTACGCTGGCTGTCGGGGCCTAACACAACCCTCCTCCTTTATCCGGGCTTGGGACCGGCTATAAAACATAGGCGGAGTTAGACATTCTTCTTTCAAAAAAAAAAATCATTCAAGGTACAGCTTCTGCGAATATTGCTGGAATTCTTTGAACTTTATCTAGGAAACATTCTTTAGACTATCCTTTTAGTCAACACAAAAATTATCATTTAATGTACAGCTTCTGTGAATATTGCCCGAATTCTTTGTACTTTATTTAGGAAGCTTTCTTTAGACTATCCTTTTAGACATCACAACAGTTCCAATTCAGTCCTGTGCATGCACATACTTGAGCAAAATATTTACAATCTTAAGTTCTTAAACACCACAATTGGAAATGTGGCTATTGAGGACATCAGTGCCACAGTATGTCTGCAGGGTTAACAGAAATTTTTATTTTTTGAGAATAACACTTCTGTTATCAGGTAGGTTGGTGGGCAGGATGGGCGAGAGGTTCTGATGATCCTTTTGGAAGAATTGTAAGGATAACCCCAGCTGTCGGTAGATATGTCGCCAGGAGTTACAGTCCAAGGTAAGATGCTTATCATATCTTCTTGCTGCTATCTTAACCAGTATAACTTATAGCACAATTCCATTTCAGACAACTGCTAAGTGGATCTTCTGGCACTCCAATCTTTGAGATTTACCTCGTCAAGGATGATGATGGATCATACATAACACAGGTACCGAAACCATGATAAATGTAGTTTCAGAGCTTGTGTAGCATCTCCCAGTTATTTTATCAAATAATCCCTAACAACAATTGGTTAGACAGGCAGTAGCCGTGCAGCCTGTGAAGGAAAACTCCGCCTTGTTACCACCTAAAACTGCTGATGTCTCAGTCATTTCAACATCTGAAAACCTGTCTACAGAAGTTATAAGCCCTAGTACTGGTGATGCCGCAGAGACCAATGTTGAAGTTGCAGCAGAGAATAGCAAGCAAGATGTGGAAGAAACAAGCAAAAATGACAACACATCCAATAAAGATACTAGTGAAGACAATGAGGATGGCTTAAATAACAAAGACTCTAGTGAAGAAGGTTTAAGGAGTATCTTGAACTTTTTCAAGGAAAGGATTCCTGGTTTTAAAGTCAAAGTAGTTAACGTAACTGTACCAGAAGAAGTTAAGATAGATGCAGAGTCATTGGAGCAGTTAGTGGAGGAAGATGAGGAGAATGATGTACAGGAAGATTATGAGAGAGATGCTTCCTCAGAGGACTCTACAGATGAAGAGAGCAAGTTGGAGAGTATTCAGAGTGAAGCACTCTCAGTCGGCGAGGAAACTGATACAGAAGAAGAAAGTAAAAGTACTGCTGTCAAGCTTTTCCTTGGTGGGGTTATTCATAACAAAGACGACACCTCGTTAAAGTCAACCACACGTGTACCAGCGGAAATGAAAGATGTGGAGAAGGACTCATTCATATTACATATACCTGGAAGTTCTGACTCATATGACAGTGAAAGAAAGTTGCCAAAAGTCAAGGTTGCAGCTCTAGCTGCTCAATCAGCCTCAGATCTCATGCCTTCTGAAGTTGCCAAAGCTTTTTTCAGTTCGGATAAGGCAATTTCAAAGGTTGGAAACAACTCATTGGTTCAGTTATAATTCTATTGTTCTATCATATCATATTATACTAGGATCTTTACATGCTATGATAAATAAACCATTTCAGCATTTTTGCTGTAATTATTGCAGGTTTCCAAAGAAGTCCGTGAAGTTATCAAGCTTGCATTCAGTCAGGCTCAACGAAGAAACAGATTAACCAAAACCACCTTTTTTAATAGAATTGTTATTGACAATGTTGGATTGGACCCATTTGATGGTAAGTCCATTTTTTACTCATTGGGAGAGGGATTGGATTATATTGCTAAATTCTCTTTGGATTTAGGTTTATATGTGGGAGCTTTTGGCCCCTATGGCACTGAGGTGGTACAATTGCGGCGCAAGTATGGTCACTGGAGTGATGAGGATGGACTAAATCCGAACATGGAATTCTTTGAATATGTTGAAGCAGTGAAATTAACTGGTGACCTGAATGTCCCTGCTGGTCAGGTATATAAATTATTATCTGTACTCTGCTGTGTCTGTAAATAAAAGCTTCATATCTTTCATTCTTCTTACTTGGTTCATGCAAACAGGTAACTTTTCGAGCTAAAATTGGCAAAGGAAAACGTACGGTGAACAGAGGACTTTTTCCTGAGGAACTTGGTGTGGTAATGTTCTATCTCTAAGTTCTGCTTCTTTATTGAGCACCACATAGTGTTAGATATTTATCCAAACAGAATAAAGTTCTATATGACCATGAATTATAAATTAAGGCGTTTAGGATCCTATTCTGGAGTCATGCAGATTTTGGAGTTTCTGCAATGCAGGTAGCTAGTTACAAAGGCCAGGGGAGAATAGCACAACCAGGATTTAAGAATCCCCAATGGGTTGATGGAGAACTCCTACAATTTAGTGGAAAGGTAAGTTTCCATTTATGGCTGTGTCACGGAACAGTTTAGTGCCCTACGACATGCTATTCGATGTGGAAGTCTTAGAAATGATATTGATTGCCTTTTCACTTTCTAGCAAGTAGCATTGAAGACAAAAGCTCACATTTAAAGGAAAACAAATACTGTTGTTTAATTATCTTTTACACTTCAAATGCTGTGATAGTAAAATTTAAGATTTTTCGCTGGAAATCAATATTATGTTCAACCATCATGAACACTGTTGTGATAACTTATTTTTCATCATAATGTTGTCCGAGTTGATACTGGCGTGTAATTGAGAACTGAAATTGCAGTCCTTTCTCGCAGTTCTAACTGTTGCTTTGTCTCTCGTCCAGGGAATGGGCCCATATGTCACGGGGACGGAGCTCGGATTCTTGTATATCGTACCTGAACAGAGTTTCTTGGTGTTGTTTGAGCGATTGAAACTCCCTGATTAATTCTCATTCAAATTGGAAGCATTGCACTGTTTACGTTCCATCAACCGGCCCCACTAAATCTCCGACGGCTGCGATCAAGAACAATCAACTTCAAGCTTTGTGCAATATGGAGATGCTGCATACGGGTTGGCCCTCGTTGATGCCCACTCATCTAGTGGAAACTGTTCCTTGCCTCATCTACCATTGCCCCTACCTGATTGCAGGAGCTGCAAATCAGTCCTTTTTGTCGAATGTTTACTGTTACCATAGCTGTAATTTTTTTTCTTCTTCATACGGATATGAGACATGTTCCAAGAATCAGTTCATATAACCTTTTTTTTGTTCTTTCGCTTTTGTAAAAGTACTTTGGAAAACTTTGGTAAAGTCATTTTAGCCTTTCACTAGTTCTTGTGCTTCAAGATTGGGATCAAGTGCTTGTGCAGCACATCCTGTGCATACTTTTACTACCTTTAGTCACGTCGAAAGCAACAAATATATACGCGGCACTCTTTTGACGTGCACATGGGCGAGCAAACATTTGCGTGTACCCACGTTTCCTGGTGCGTTCAAATCCAATAAGGTTAAGTGGGACCCATGTATCAGTGTGGCGATCTTGTGGGTGAGATAGAGGGTGTGCGTATAATCCTGGGGAGACGGTCGCTTTAGGAATTTTGGCTCTTCCTTTTTTTTTCTACTTTGCTTAAATTAAGCGATCGAACTTTTCAACACTCGGATTCGAAGCGCGAGATGGCGGAGGATCCTCGATCGCCGGAGCGTCAGGCGGAGGCGAACTCCATCCCTCCGCCGGCGATGCCATCCCTCGACACGCCGGTGCTGTCCCTCCACACGCCGGTGCCGAGTGCCCCGGCGGCGAGGAAGGTGGAGGCGGGCGGCGGCGGAGGAGGGTGGTACTCGTGGAACGGGAAGAGGTCGGAGGCGCCGAGGAGCTCGAGGGTGGTCAGGGGCATCGTGCAACGGGGACACCGGGCGGAGTCGGTCGCGAGAGCGGCAATCGGCATCCGGGTGGCCGCGGCGGTGCTGTGCCTCGTGGCGTTCGCCGTCCTTGCCGCCGACAGGAACAAGGGCTGGGCTGTCGACGACTACCAGCGCTACAAACAATTCCGGTAAGGGGAGGGAGAGGGGGATTGTTCAGCGACCATCTATCGGTGGTTTCCTTAGACAAAGAGACAAATTAAGTGAGGTGGTATCGTGCTGTGTAGGTATTGCCTCTCGGTGAATGTGATAGGGTTCGTATACTCGGGATTTCAATTATGTGCTCTGGTGCGCCGGATGATGAAGGAGAAGCAGTTCATGCGTCGGCCGCTGGGTGATTCCTTGGACTTCGCCATGGACCAGGTCATCTGACCAGAACTTTCTTCAAAATCTAAAATCATTTATTGTTATTGTTCTTGGTTGTCCAAACATGATTTAATTGGTAGACCTCTAACTTGCAGTAATTTTTGTCATGATTCTTCTTTTTTCGATGTTGTAAAGTGAATTTATGCAGTTAGAGATAGAAATTAAACTAGAAACAGATGTAGGAAGCCTTAAGAGTAGATGTCTTTCATCTGTTCCGAGAATTCAGAATGGGGCATCAGTGAAATATGAAGTATTATATGTAGCTGCTGTCCATTTGTGAACTAGGTATCCATTTGGAAACAGTTTTGCACATTAGGTCATAGTTGTTTGGTGCTGTAGCAAACTGCTTTGGAAATAAAGTCACAAGAATTCATCATATTTCTGTACTTTTGTATTTAGGCAGACCGGAGTCTCTCTGTAAGATATTGTTTGATAAAGTTTTGTATTATGGTCGTTGCTGTTGAAATATAAGTATAAAAGGTAGTTTCATCTCTTCAAGTTTAATCTCTTTCGGCATGCAGCATGATATGAGATGGTACTGTGCCATTTGATACTCTGACTTAGCTAGTATATTAGCGGCGATTCACATCAGCTTGTACATTAGAACAGTGAAATTTTGTGCATGTTAGTTGTTACAGCTTCTTCTAGCATTGAAAACGATCCTCAGGTTTAACTGTGTAATCAAGATTGCAAGTAGACAGCTAAATGTTTGAGGAGAACATAAGTCTATGTTGTTTCCCTTCTCTATTTGGACTTGCTGTTGAAACATATGTGGGATGATTTATGTTCTAATTAGTTACTGCCTGTTTCCTGGTTGTAGATTTTGGCATACCTTTTGATTTCATCATCGTCCGCAGCGACCGCTCGCATTGATGATTGGACATCCAACTGGGGGAGCGACCCCTTCCCAAATATGGCCAATGGCTCTGTCGCAGTGTCCTTCCTAGCATTCTTAGCATTTGCCGTCAGCTCACTCATTTCTGCCTACTTTCTCTTCAGCCAAGCCTTATAGCATGTGTGACGGAAGGATAGTCGTTATCTCAATTGATTAATGTGCTGTACATTTTGTATTTATGATATGTAAGGAGATGTACCAGACAAAACTAATTAGCTTTCTTTGGCTTGTCCTATCAAAAGTTAAAACCACATAAAATTTGCCGTTTTCTGCATCGTGTAATAAGTTGCGGTGTTTCTCTTTTTAATTGTTTTTATTTTTGCTTTTGCACTACAATGTTTTGTTGGTTTGTTTAAAATTTATGACTGTCAAGTTGCATTCGACTGATTGTAATCGTGATTATGTAATTAATATCTGTCTATGTTTTGCTTACAGAGCTTTTGTGACAAGAAATTATTGAATCTGTGATGGTGACAGGCATTTAAAGAGATCAATTTACAAAAATAGTCTGGAATTCTTGATTAATGGGAATTACACAGCAGAATAAACATGTATCAATCATTCGAGAAGACCAATTACGAGTAGACATCTTTTACATAACAGAAATAATGCTGAAACTTCATAGTTCCCTGTGTTGTATCGTCGCCGAACCTACAGTCGACATTTATCTAAAGGAGGAATTCCGAGGAACTTAATCAGTAAAGTTCTGCTCTGAAAAGAGAAAAAAAAATCATCATTCTTTATCAGTCCTGTAGCCTTTTGAACCAAGTTGAATACAGAATCATGTGAGAGTTGGCACTTCTTCCGTTTGAGGTTCCGGAGGAAATGCATCCTTCTTCACATTCCTTTGATTGACCACGTACCTTGAAGGGTTTACCCTACAAGTTGCTAGGAGATAATTCCTATAGATTCCCCTGAAATTTACTATGCAATTTGTCATGGAAATTACAGTAAAACAAAATAATCATTTTTGGTCGAATAAATTATCATAATTTACATGGGCAGAAATTTCTAGGACTGCGACGCTCAGAACTAAGCAGAATATGAGAAGATAGACAATATATCACCAGCACGATGTCTTGCCGGCACGATGGCTGTATGATCCATCGATTTATTACGAATTGCTCTGATGAATCAGAAATTTGAATGAATGAATCAGAATGCAATCTTTCGTATATTCTTTTCTGACAGTACAAGTTGAGATTATTAATGCCCCTGCCATGCGTATCGCTTTGGTCCACGGGTTTCAACAATGTCAACCTTTGTTCACAAGTTTGCAGCTTCTTCACTACTGTCAAAGACAAAAGCGGGCAAAAGAAACAATCAGTATTTATATATAATATCAATAAGGGAGGGAATTCATGAAACAGGTTTATGTGGATTAGTTGGTTTCCATACCATATGGGGAATATAACTTTGAAGAAGCACCGTGGCAACTAAACAATTGACAATGCCAGAGTGGCTTGTCATGTCTGTAATTTGAACATGAAGATTCCTTGAACGTGCATGAAATAAAGTAGAGTCACGATTGAATCTGAATCTGGTTTAGCCAGTTGAACCAAATAGAGTGTAGTATCATGTGAAAGATATCATACTTGATTGGCTTTGTGTGCCACAGAAAATGCTTCTGCACTTTCTTAACGTTTGACTGCATGGTAATGTATTGTGATTCAGGGATACTCAACAGTATCTCTCTCAAATTAGGTATATCTTTTTCTGCGATGAGGACTGAAAATGTGCTCCAATTGAGCACTTCTTCGAATGGAAGCACAAAATTATCCGCTATTATAACAGGAACACACTCATAGTAGATGGCTTCAACGATTCTTGGGCTATTCACCTCATAGCCCATGGGACAGATGCAGAATTTACTTGATTTCATATGCTCCACGTATGACATTCTTCTTGCTACTTCACTTGGAAGAGGGCCAAATATTCTCATATCTTCGTATTTGTTGCTCCAGTATTGTAGAAGAATAGGTCTGACACGACCATGCATGTTTCCAGCAAAGAATGCAAGAATGCTTCTTTGAGAAACAGGCTTTCCTCCAACATTTCTCAAAGGTCTTCTAGGTGTTGCAATGGTTGTTTCTGGTAGAGATACATCCCTGCCACGGACAAATACACCTTCGGACACATCTGCATTGCACAATGCTTTAATGGCATTCTGCCGCAGTTCATAATGCCACTTTGTAACATAAGGTCCCTAGATCAGGCAAGCAAGGAAATATCAAGTATGGCAGTTAGTGAAAATACAAGAAGGTTAAAGGAAAAGAATGATGATATGATACATGATGGAGATTTCATAGTCCTAATAGATACAATTCATAACATACATCGAAAATTCTCTATCAGAATTTTGACCCCAAAAAAACTCTCTATAAGCATTGAATTCCGTCCAGAAAAAAAATGCAAAAAGAAATCATAAGTTCCAAGACTTGCACTCTACAGAATATTAAATGATGTTAAAAAATTTGAATAAGGAAAGAAATCATTCTCATGGGATATATGTGATATGAAGATATCATTTTCCTGGGAGTTTCATAAGTCACAACTGGACTCAAATATGGGCGTTGGATTTGAAGGTACAATAGAGGGTTAGACTAGTCAAAATTTGAAGCTGCCAGAGTAATAAAAAAATCTACCCAAGAAGTAGTCATTTCCATGGTACATCTGGTTTTCATGCTCCTTTGTCCATGCTCTACAATTTCGAGCTTGTCTTTTTTATCCTATATATTGAACTATTGCTAATGAGTTATGTTTGGGGTGCTACAAATGTTGATTCTAGTCTTTCTTTGAAGAATTGTAATCTACAAAATGAAAAAAACAGTATCCAAATATGACAAAATTATTCTTCTTCAGTAAACTAGTAATATAATGCAGATCACTCATTTTAAACAAACAGACCACCCAGAAAAGGTAAAAGTTCTCACTAAAGTTAAACGTCACAATGCTCCAGAAATTGTTTCTTTTCGGGTACAATCCATAAATGGCTTCTTTTCTTCCAATGATTGAAAAATGTTGGCGACGTTACTAGCAGCTGACTGTTTATACAACCCCAGGACTTATAGTATTAAAATCGACCCTCCCACAGTGGTGCCTTTAGGATTCAAATTCGGATTTCCTCTTTTTGGAGTTCAACCAGTTACCAACTGAACTAACCACTGTTGGTTCAGAAATGGCTTCGTTGATTCATAGATAATATATTAATATCAACAAAAGCATCAGGAATATAAACAACATACCCAATCATGACAAGCGACAAGAAAATGATCTGCTCCTCTTTTCCGGTTCCAGAAAGGGTATTTAGCAGAGATCTTGTTAACATAATTCTTCAGGAAAGCCATTAAAGGTTGCATGCCGTTTGAATTAGACACATAAAGTGCCTTCTCCAACCTACGGGAACTGTATGGAAGGTAAAACAAGTGTGCTTTGTATGGATCCTTCACAACAAAATTCTTGCTTTCCATCATTGATTTCATAAACCACCCTTCAGATGCATAAATCCCTTTGAGCTCTGGTTTACGAAAAATAGGCCTTGGCCCCTCCTGGTAGATGTACACTTTAAGTATTGCTTCCATCAGTTCGTAACTCCTGAAGGAAAGCATGTATTACAGATATCAGCAAATGTAAACAGCTCCATTGAGAATGTCAATTAAGCATCACACTTGTACACTATAATCCATGTTAGTTATAAAGGAATCAGTTCAGGTGAAAACTATGATTGGTATGAGAAACTCCAAAAATAAACTTCAAAATTCGATGGTCCAGCATGATTGTTTCTCTTTTTAGCATCTTCCTGAACTATAAGTATACTGTCAAACATCAATGATGAAAAGGACCAATTGTATCGAATTTTAATGTAGAATATTCAGTCTTATAAATCGATAACTCCATGATCAGAAAAATTAGTAAGAACTAAAAAAAACACCTCTTGAATGCTGAGACATTCCGATAAAGAGGAAAATAAAGTTCTGGATCATCCAAAATAATAGGAGCATGCTCCATCTCTCGCTTTGCATAGAGAAGCTGCTCGTCTGTTTGCGTCAATGGACTAGTCATCTGCAAAATTTCAAATATAACATCAGAAACATTAGGATCTAAACTTAAAAAGTGAAAACATCTACTCTGGTTCTGCAGATAATACCACCACTTGATGGCTGCCAAATTCCCCATGCGTAGCATCAGAAGTCCCCGCTTGAGAAGGAGGCGACTCAGTTGGATTCGTAAAATTGCTAAAATTTGAAGTAGAAACTAACTACAAGGAAATCACAGGGCAACTGAAGACGTAAGAGATTTACATCCCACAAACAGAGAGAAATTGACGAATAGAAACATCGATGAGTGGATAGATTTGCTTACCTCAGTCCACAAAGGCGTCAGCTTTGAATCGGGAACGGCATAATCCGCATCCGCGCCATCCAGATCTCCAGTCGGGAGTAGAGCAGGGGCAGCAACCGGAGGCAGCGCAATCGTAGCATTAGCCCCAAAGCCCGTGGGCAAAGGAATCTCGGGAACAAGAGGAGAAGGCGGCGGCATCGTCGTCGACGGCGCGAGGAGTCTCCCGTCCTCGAAGGCCAGGTGGGCCGCCAACGGAGAGGAGGTGCCCGGAGACTCTGAGAACCACGTGGAGAAAGGCAAAGGAGAGACGAGGGAGACGAGCAACACGGCGGCGCACGAAGTCAGGAGTGCGACGGCGACGAGCCGCCGTCGCCACCCGGCAGCCGAAATGCCGGTCGATCCACGGTGGCGGACGGCCATCGCCGCCTTCCTAAGAGGCATTACCTTCGTCTACGGTGGCGACGCCACTTCCACCGGCGACTCCGCCGTCACCGGAAATGTCGGCGGAAGAGAGCGAGAGGTCGGCGGTCATCGGCGAATTTTTCGGGAGGGCAATTAAAAGAAAGGGAGAGGCCCCGGCGTTTGGACGAAACAGGCGGAAGAGCTTGCCGTCTTGCGTAATGGACTATAATACCCTTATGAATTTCCAGTTTGCCTGCAAGGAAAACTCAAGATGTTTGGGCAAACAAATTTCATTGAGGGTGTCTCCGGTATTCGACGTGATCGACGCTCCATTCATTTGACCAGCAAACAAAGGCAAGTGTTGCTGTTCGATAGACTGCCTTTTGAGCTCGTCAAAATAAAATCTATTTTCCGGACACCGATATTTTAATAGTAAAAAATATTTTTTATCTTATGGAAATAAATATTTTGACTATTTTCTTTTGTTTTCGAACACTCGGGATATGATCCGAATGAATCTTAACATGAAAAAATTATAAACTAAAAACATTTCTTGAAATTTTTGCGTATTTAATTCTTAAATTACATGTCGAAAAGTCATATTTAATTTTTAAATCATATTACATCAAAATAAAATGTGTAGAAAAATATACTAAAATTTGTCTATAATAATAATTATTAAAATGTATGTTTATTAATTGAATAATTAATTATATGAGATCGACTACACAAAAATAGTAAAATTACGAGATCGAATTTAAGATCCTATTAATATCTCACAAATTTTCATATTCAGATTTTCACAATCCTCAATTGAAATAATCGCACCTTTTTAGCTCACCAAAATGATTCTATTTTCTCTTTTAATACTAAGAAAGAGGGTTTTCCGAAAAAATATTTTATATCTTTTTGGTTGGAATATTTTTACAGTTCAGCTCATTAAAATAGTCCGAGAAGGATATTTTAACATTAGCAAGGAGTTTTTTCCCCCTCATCGAAGTAGATTATTGCACTTTCTTTTTGTTATAGTAATTTGTTATCTCACCTCATCAAAATAGTTCATTTTTTTTCTACATGGATATTTTAGCACTAAGAGAGAGTTTGTTTATCGTAATAAAGTGTTATATTTTTTCATTGTAACATTTTTCACACCACAAGATAAATCCATCTTACAAATTTGATGATTGGATTGAGGAATTTGGAAGAGTGGAATGGAATATAGAGTAATAAAATAGTTAAATCATGTTTAATTATATTTTTTATTTAAGTTAAGATGGGTGAAATAATTAAGCTTTTCAAATATCACATTTTTCATTCCATCAAATTAATAGAATGAGAAGAAATAAATAATTTTAGATCAAATTAACTCCTAATCCTTCTTTTATTATCAAATAAAATAATTATTCTTGTTATCAAATTAAATCATCTCTCTCTCTCACACTCATTGATAAACTATCTTCCTCTTATACGAATATATATATATTATTTTTTACTTTTTAAAATAGATAAATAAAATAGTTTAAAAAATAAATAATATAATAAAATTGGAAAAATAGGTAAAACAAAAGTAAAATAGAAAAATAAAATAATTGGTAAAATAATAAATATTTATTACTATATTATAAATTATTTATATATAATAAAAGTTAAAAAAATAAATTTTTAATAAATAAAACTCTCGTTACCATATCATTATTTTTTATAACTTACTATTCAAACAAACATGATTTTTTTAATAAATTAACTTTCTATTTATTCAGCACAACTCTGAAGTTGCAGTCGATGTCAAATTCTCAATGACATAGTTCGTAAATTTTATATCGGGTAATATGAGTATGAAATGTAACGTTTGGTGCGATAATTTAATTCGTGTAACACTAATTATTATGCGCTCATTTATCGTGGAAACCAATTAATTTGAAAAAAATTACCCCGTGCCGTAGTTTCTCCGGAGACTCATCTTGAATTATAATGTGATATTCCTTTTTAATCGACTTTCGGTATTTGAGAAGTGATGTCGATGATTTAATTCACATGATACTAATAATTATATGCACTATTCATAAGTTGAAGATCCAACTAATCTAATATAATCGTTTGGCGTCACATATCTACAGATGAAATTCTAAATAAATTTTTTTTACACAACTCCAGTTCCAACCCTTAATAACGTGATCTTTTAACCAAATGGATTTGAGTGGTGACTGGTACAGTGGTGTGTTTTGTACTGTTCGCCCACCGCCACCCAGAAGCAGCAAATGCGCTGTGCATGCCAGCTAAAGAGATGGCTACATTGTCGACCCGTTCATCGTCTGGATCTGCATCACTTTTCACGTGTCATATTTCTTTCCTTTCTAGAATCGTCGATCGAATAACATTATCGGTTAGTTAAGATCGTATCATATTGATTTTTGAATGGAGGAAGGAAATATGACTGGTAAAAAGTGAAGATATAATATTAATCAAATTGAACCAGATTTATTAAAATAATATTATTGATAATAATTATGAATATATAATATAAATTATATGATGTAGTATTAGGGGTGAAAGTAGTTCGGATCGATTCGGTTTTTCGATATAAAAAAATCAATCGCTATTTTTTGGGTCGATTTATAAAATTAGAAAGACCATCCTAAAATCATTTTGAAAAAATAAAAATCGTTCTTTAGCGGATCGGTTTTTTCGAAGCCATACTTTTATATAATTATATTTTAAAAATATATTTAATAACTTAAAATTAATATAAAAAATATTTAATTTTATATTAAATATAAAATATACTACTAAAAATTTAAAGTTATTAAATTAGAGTTTGATAATGTGATAGAAAAGTATGAAATTTTATAAAAAAATTTTATATCTATAATAAAAGAATTAATAACATATGTATTAATTATATAAATAAAAAATTATAAATAAAAATCGGGCTCCACGAGCCCTTACGATTTTTTCAGATGGGGCCCTAATTTTAGCGGGTGAATTTTAATTTATTAAAAACCGCCCTAAATCATATACGAACCCCTAATTTTTAGTTTTTTTCGGTTCAATTTTTTCGGGTTGGATGGATTTTTTGGGTTGGTCGGATTTTCTTACACCCTTATGTAGTATATGAATATTATACTAATAAATTTATTTAAAATATTAAAAATTAATATAATATAGTTTTTATTTATTAATTTTTTTAATAATGACAAATAATAATGGTTAATATATAAATATATTATTATTAATTTAGTATCTATTATTTAATGATGATAGGTGCTATATTAATAAATTTTATTTTAAATTATTCTTAATTTTTTTCTTAAACATTTTTTTTATTTCCTTTATTTGTGTCATTATGTTATTCAATTTTGAATACTTACCTTTTTTATTTCAATTCCTAATTAATTTTATACATATCATTTTTTTTATCTCTTTAACATTCCTTATATTCTTTTATTTTTTCTTTTTTAACTTTCCTATTTTTGTCATTTTCTTTTATTTTTTTCCAAAATTTAACTACAGTTGAATCGGTTCAATTCAATCAACCAATTCAACAAGAATTTGATTCAATGTCAAAATCGATTTTGACATGCAACTAGATCAAATCAACAGCGGTTCATATTTGAATGAGTTCAATTGACCGGTGTGATTTGATTTTGTTAATATTAATAAGATAACTGCAACGTGTTCATATTTTTTTTCTTTACCCGTACATAAGATTATTGCATCGACATTATTCAGTTATATAACTTAATTATTTTATTGCTTTCATCAGACTTACAATAATAAACTAAAATTTAAGATTGAGCGAATTGTCTAATCATTTTTTTGACACGACGATAAGTTTATATAATCTTTTGGATTGCATAGTTTTAATTTTATATCATTTTAACAAATAGACAAATAAACATATAACTCCTTTGCCACACTGTTTCTATCTTAAAATTCTTATATTTCACTGAAGTAAAAGTTTGTCATCATTTATTATTAATCGTATATACATTGTCCCAAGTACAAGGACAGAATAATTACTCTTGTTTAAAATAATAAAAACTAAATGGAAAACTAAAAGAGTGTATAGTCACCCATCTTATTGGTTATATATGTCCCCACACATTAGATTTTGACAAGATTATTTTCATATATTTCTTGTTTTTAACATAAAAAAAATACATATAAATGAAAGTAGAATGGCAATGATGGAGTGATGAGTGATCACAATGATTCTTTTAAAAAAATGTTAGAATAAAAGTGAACTTTTAGAAATCTTATAAAAGAATATAGTGTTTTTTTTGTAAATGTTAGAATAAGTAGCATTTTTTTATAAACTTTTAAAGAAGGCAAAGCATCCTGTCCCAATCTTGATTCCATAAAATTTCTAATATTTTCTTTACTTTATTCCCCCTTCACCTTTTTCCTATTTTGTTCTAAAAGAAAGCATCTACGGACAATCTATTTTTTTAATGAGCCAAATAATTCAATGTCGTGTTTTAAAGGAAGAGGTCCACATGTTCCCGCCTACGACTACCTCGTTTCCTTTGCTCTTAAAGCTCGCCGCCGCGGCCATCACCGGCGCCACGGCATTCCTCGCACTCCGCCGCATTCAACGTGACGAGGCCGTATCCTCCCTCCGCCGCGATGTTTTCGACGCCCTCCTCCTCCTCCGTCGACACGACGACTCCTCTTCCGCCACAGCTCCACCGACGATCCTGGTCACCGGGTTCCGCGGCCACGGCAAGAGCTCCTTCATCAACACCGCATGCCGGGCGCTCGCCGCGGAGAGAGGCCCGCTGCTGCTCCGAGCGGAGACCGCACCTCCGGGGCCCCGCGGGAACGTGAACGGTGGTCGCGTCGTGCGTGCGTTGGTGAGGGCGTCCCCTGACGACAGGGATGACGACGATGAGGATGAGGCGGCCCCAGCGGTGGATTTCGTCGACGCGTTGCCGCTTCCGGAGCATACGAGCATGACCAAGGCCGAAGCCGAGGCGGCGTTCGCCAACGGCCATGGAGTTACTCCGACGGTTGAATGTGTCATCCTTGTGATCCGCGCCGGCGGACACATGAAGGAGCGCAACGTAGCGGTCAAGAAGCTGACGGACGTCGCAAGAGCCTTCCACGACCAAGGTTTGATCCGACGATGTGGTAATCCTGATCAGTGCTTTTGCATATACGCCAACGAAGAGTTCATAAATTTTCGCAGTTCGTATAGGATTGCATTTGATGGTGGTCGTAACACACAAGAAGGACGTGAAGAGCAGGCGGCAGGCGGAGGACCTCCGGCGAGAGATCGCGTTCAGGGCGCGGACCGACTGCGTTTACTTCATTGAAAACTACACGACGGGGAACATGCTGGACGTCCGCCGGCCGCCGACAGTCAAGAACGACTTCGAGACGCATCTAACGGCACCGACTGTGGTGAGGCAGTGCGCAGAGTTCGCCAAGTCGCACCGGAGATATTTGGCGGCGCGCCCGGTGCCTGTTACCGATGTTGGGAGGACTGGAGGAGCAACGACATAAGATATTTCACGGAGTGATGACGCCCTTTCGCTTCCACCAAGAATAAGATTAAGGGCGATGTTATATCCCCTTAAAAATTCTACTACCATCTCACAATGATATATGTTATAATTTCATCAACTTTTTAGATGTTTTGCGAGTAATAGGATGATTTTTAAGAGGATGAATTAGACGAATGAAGTATTTTCTTAAGATTAGTGACAGTGGAGGAAACTATGCGCGTAATCCTTACTGTTGAATAATTTACACCGCACAACGAAAAAAAAGGAATAATATTAATAGGTCAATTATAAGTTTGGCAGGTTTCATGTGCATATATTTGTAGTTTATACATTGACCATATTAATTCATTTCAAACTTCATGACATTAACCTAAAACTTTAGGGCCCTTTGGTACAAGATAATCTAAATAGATTATCGATTATTTTATTTAAAATTTTCAGGACTCATCACATTATTTTGTTTTGCTATGATTAATTATCGATAATTTTAATTGTTCTGATAATTTTAATTACCACATCACTAGTAATCTAGATGTCAGGCAGGGGATGTGTCTTTTCAGATTATCAACTGATGAGAATATATTTTGATGAAAATATCCATTCAATTAAATTTTATTTTAAATATTTTATTAATAAATAAATATCATTTAACTTCATCTTTTTATTATTTGGAATCTTTTCAATAACTCTTGATTTTGTCTCATTTTTTTATATATATTCACTTTTCTATTTTTTCTTTGTTTATTTATAATAACATGTTATTAAAATCTAAAATATTTTTGAGAGGTATTTTGATAATTTTGTCACTATTCGTTTTGACTATTATTTATATTACTAGTACTTACCAAACACACTGTAATGTAATATTATCGGTAATTTAAATAGTGATAATCTATCTATCTAAATTATTGATTAATTAAATCGATAATACACCAAACGGCTCCTTACATATTTAATGGCAATCACTAACTGGGTTGTATGTTACTTAACTTTATATATATATATATATATATATATATATATATATATATATATATATATATATATTGATTGGGTTAACGCCCTCTTCAAATTTTTAATGTCACCCAAACTTACTATTTTATCCTTCATTTTATTTTATTTTATCTATTATTCACTCTTTGAGTCTCCTCAATTTTCACTCAATCATGCTTATTAAATAACTATCTACCATCTCTTTCAACATGCAATTAATTATTTTTTTCTGGTTAATAGTATAATTTAGATTATTGAACAAATATATTAATTTATTAATATATAAATTACAACAAGATTAAACATATAAAATTATTTTATGAATATATAAAATAACGTGGAAATAGGAAGAGTGAAAAAATATTAGAAAAATGATTTTTTAGAGTAATTGTTTCTCAAAATAATTGATGTTCGTTTTTATTTTGTTAGAAAAATACTAATTATCATGTTGATTCGTGTGTTATGATGTATCAGGGCTCTGAAATTTAATAGATAACTTTTGTTTTTTTTAAAATGTATATTTGATTTGTTTAACTACAACAAATTGCTTTGAAAAATATATTATTAGTTTATTAACAATAAAAAAATAATAAAAGCAACAGACATTGAAACTTAATAATCTTAAGAAATAAATATATTTCTATTTTTGTCTAATCTTATTGTGATTTCATATTAATTAAATTAATATATTTGCCGAATAATTTAATTTATATCATTAATGAAACAACCAATACCATGAGGAGAGAGTATAGAGAAATTGTGTGTAACATTTATGATACTTTCAAATAATATACAATCAGAATTTCTAGAATAAATATACATTCAACAAATATGAACCACTCAATGACAATAATGTAATTGAGATCCAACTTTTACTCAATTTAAGATTAGTTTATTGAATTTCATTGCAATCATGTAATCATTATTCAATAATTCAAATAATTGAATATTATTGTAAAAAATAGCATAGAATCAATTTTTTTTACAATTAATATGCAGAAAGAAAATCTAAATCATTGGATGAAGATTATGGGATTGAGATCAAACTTATATTAAATTCAAGGTTGGCTTGTTTAATCTAATCGCAATCACATAATCATCATCCAATAATCCAATTTTATTGGGTGTATATTTTGTTATAAAAAAATAAATTGCATATTACTTAACCTCTTTATATATATAGGGGCATTGAATATACTACATGTACTATAATAAGTCGATTAACTTTAATTTGAGCCGTATAATGCTTAATTACCCGTCGTGATAAATTGATTTCTTTCTCTAGGAGCTATAAATAAGGATTCCTACTTCAAGCCTTGAGAGTTCTTCAATGCAAGAAAGCTCCCTGGGTGGCCTTCATATCATATATCCACTCATGAACTTAAATTTATTAATTAGTTTTTTTACTTTTCTATTAGTTTGGAATTATTGTTATTACAAAAGACATATTTTTAAGAGGAAGAGGAATATACACTTGATAAATATGTTGTAAATTACAGCTAACATTTTTTATCCATCCGATCAAGTTAGGTGGTTATTCTTTTTCTTATTATTTTCATGTTTTAGAAAGTTGAAAGTATGTCTTTCCTCTTTCCCTTGATAATCATGTCGCACTTTTTTCGCTTTTTCTTTTTTTTTCCTCCCTGGTTCATGCAACTTGTCTTGTCCTCTCTCAAATTTGATCATGGCCGTTGGCTCCTCCAATGTGGAATACTCGGGTCGAACTTGATATCAGAGAATGACAACAAGGCGACCATTGCATGATTGTAAGAGCCTTGATAAAGTACAAGAGCAGCATCAGCTCGGGCACTTGCGATGCAAACAGAAAATTTTGCACTACAAGAAAATCTTTATCTTGGAATGAAAAGTTTTTGACGGATAAGAATCCTTTGTATTTTTTGACGGATAGAATTTTTTTAAATATCGAGGGAAAAAATCTTCGCTACTACAGACGACGGGTATATTCTTCAAAATTATCGAGGAATTTAAATCTGTCGGTATTCTGATGGCTAGACCCATCGGTAACTATATTTACAATAATATATATGTGATATAATATAAGTATATATTTAATATTTTATTATTAAAATTATTGATGAGTCTAACTTTTAGAAATACCGAAAGATATCTAAAATTTAGCTATTAGATATTAAAATTTAGAAAAAAGGAGGAAGGAGATGGGAAAAGAAACAGGAGAGCCAAGAGAGGAGAAGGGAGACTTGCAGAGGAAGAAAAGAAATATTCTATTCAAAAGTGAACTAAAGGTCACTAAAGAGGACTACAGCACGGGTCTACTTATACTATCAAGACTGCTACAAGGAAGTATATAATGGTACAAGGAAAGTAAAATATTGCTAACATTATAACACTGCACATTTCCACTTTCTATCTCAATGTCACACTTTAGCTTTGATGAAAGCACGATGTTGTAGTTGACGACGGGATGGATTCCAACAACCCCCCTCAAGTTGACACCGGGAAGAACTTGGACGGTGGCAACTTGAAGAAGGCTCAGCGGTAGGAGCACGGAGAACTCTGGGTTGCTAGAAGAGACGCCAACAAATATTTGTCTCAATGAACACTTGCTGTTGGAGAAGACCAGAGGAGCCACTTCATCCTGTAAACTCCTTCGGCAACCATCTGAATTATGAAGCTATGGCCATGGATGCATGTTAAAACTTGGCAACTAGTGTATTGAAAAACCATGATACAATCACACGCGCCACTTATCTGCTGGAATGTCACTTCAATTCTGCAAGAACGCAAAGAAGATGTGTGGCAACTTTTCGCTATCCTTGAGAGAACTTGAACGGCGTCAACTTGGAAATGGATGCTTGTTGCCATGTAGATCTTGTGAACCAGAGAACTATCTGTCAAACACTTGCTGGTCACAACAAGAGAGCAGGATGCCGATGCTGGAGTCACTTTCGCGTTGTAGGAACGAAGAGTAGAATAGAAAGAAGACATGAAACAAAGAAGAAAGAAGAAACAGAATAGAGAATCGAGAAAGGGAAAATCAGAGGATCAAATTTTGACACGAAGAGATTGGAGGCAATACATGTCCTAACCTCATCAACCAAGAAGGGACAAAAGAACACGAAGACGGAGAAGAAAAGAAAGCTTCAGAGAAGAAAACAAAGAGAATTGATCGGAGGCAATACATCTCCAGATCTTAAAAACTCATCGAGAATGTCGGAAAAACATCGATGAACTGAGAAATTTTTCAATATAGTCGAGGCGTCGGAAAATCATCGGTGAACCAAGGCATTCCATTCCGATCGTTGACAACAACGTCGATTAAAGGCCGATAACGGCAACACAGAGAGAAGGATCCTGCCCTCCGACGATAACGTCGGGAAATCAATCGGTGATTACCACCGGGAAATAGAGACCCGAAGAACAAAGAACAAAGGCAAATATGAAGAACGAGATGAAAACAGGAGAATGAATTTTTAGATCTGAAAAAGAGAAACTAGAAGTTCCGATCAATGAAGAGTAAAACCAGAAAACAAGATGCTGAAACGAGATTACGAACGTTGAAGACTAAGCCATGGAGATGCTGAAGAGAGGAATGACACTGCTAAACATTTTGTCGAACACAAGCTAGGCAACGGCTGATTACACAACAGAGAAGCAAACGGAAATGATAGAATAACAAATGCGAATGAGAAACAAAGAAGAGCAAGATCTGAGAAGACAACGAAATGTAGATAAGAAGGTGAGATCTAAATGGAGACTAGAGACCAGAAAATGAGATGATCGGTGCTGGCAGCAGAGGATCGACTGGGAACGAAGAACTCGGTGTCGTCGGTGATCAGATCTAGTAGATCGGTGACGAGGTCGAGCAGATCCATGATCCCTGATATCTGTTGGAATCCATCTCGTCGTCAGCTACAACATCGTGCTTTCATCAAAGCTAAAGTGCGACATTGAGACAGAAAGTGGAAATGTGCAGTGTTATAATGTTAGCAATATTTTACTTTCATTGTATCGTTATATACTTCATTGTAGAGTCTTGATAGTATAAGTAGACCCGTGTTGTAGTCCTCTTTAGTGACCTTTAATTCACTTTTGAATAGAATATTTCTTTTATTCTTCTGCAAGTCTCCCTTCTCCTCTCTTGGCTCCCCTGCTTCTTTTCCCTCCTCCTTCCTCCTTTTTTTCGGCGACACGAGAAGACCTCCGGCCAGCACAAGAGCTCTCCAAATCTTGACATGGTATCAGAGCCTGGACCTTGAGGATCCTGCTCGAGCTCTTCTTCATCGCCATATGCTTCCTCATCTTTGCTGGAAGCTCACCGTTCTTCTTCGAGGAGGTTGTCTCCGAGGCGAATAGATCTCATCAGCCTTCATGGCGCCCGTAAGCCCAGGCGACACCAGGATCGACGAGATCGGCATTAGATCGGAGTTTTTTTCTTCATCAATGATCGGTTCGCTAGATCTTTCATTCTCTCTTCATCATTTGCAGTTTTTTCTCTGAATCTGTAACATCTCTGTTTCTTGTTTTTGGTTCATCCATCTTTTCAATCTTCTGCATCTTGTGTTCAGGGATCTTCCCGTTTTCTTCGCTATTTCGATGGATTGCCCACCTGCTGTTGCTATGTCATCTTTCATTTCCTCCTTGTTATTTTTCTCTGGCAAATAACAAATCGGCATCCGAACTTAGACATTTCGATCATCGATTCTCGCTGGTATGCGATGAAAGTTTTCATTCAAGCTTTCCTTAGGTCGCCTTTTCTTCGGTGATGGATCGCATTTCTCTTCCAAGTTGATGATTGTCATGTACTTTGTTCTTTTTTCGGTTATGTTTCTTCCTTCATTTTCTTCTTGTTTTTTCTTCCTCCGAGTTATTCTTTATCATGTGGTTCGGAGTTTCTTTGACTCCCTATTCTCATCGTTTTTTTTCTCATCCTAGTTATAGTTTAGGTAATTCGTTCTTCCTTCTTGGTTCTCTAGCATCATAGCCAGCCAATAAATGTTCGATGGAAGGCCTAGACGAGATCTTCATTTGTTATATTCATGTTCCTGGTCATTCTGTGTTTCCTCACTAGTTCTTGTCTTCCTCAGTTTCTTCAGTTCACATATCATTCGTCTGATCCATTTCCATTTTGAGCTTTGTTGTTTTCGTTGTCGATCACGTTTCTCCATTCTCGTCATTCTTCTATCTGCTTCTGCTGAAAGCTTGTTCTGCTGCATCAAAGTGCTTGCAAACTTGTGCATCTCTGATTTCGTGGCTTCCAAGTGTTTGATAAAAGGCCTCTATAATTCTATAGCTTTGACACCGCGTGACTTCTGCGGATCTCTTACAAGCAGCATGGGTTGTTCTTGCATCCATGGTCTCATCTAGAAGCATGTTGCTGCCAATCCAGCTATTCTATGTGTTTCCTTTACAACTGCCGCACATTGTCAACTGCCATGACTTCCAAGTGTTCGACGAATTATTTCTACCACCGACGAGTTAGTCTTCAAGTTGCTACCGTCGAGTTTCTTTTCGGCCTCAACTTGAGGGGTTCGTTGGAATCCACCTTGTCGTCGTCACATGCTGTCATGCAATCATGTTATTAGTTGTTAGTTACAGTCTTGCTGGTTACAGAGTCTTCTTCTTGTAGTTAGTTACAGAGTCTCGTATTGTAGCACTTGGACTATGATACCGTATAACTTCTTTTGTATCAAATCTAACTTTAGTATAAATAGGAGTAGTTACTTGGGTCCAAAGGTCTGTAACTCACTTTTATCTTTTAATCAAGGCTTCATCTGTATCCTTTTGTTCTTCTTCTCGAGCATCTCCTTCTTCCCCTTATCCGACATCCTTCTGACATTCTCTGATCAACTGTCGGCAGCACAATGGAGCTCGGATTTTGACAATATCTCTAGGGCTTTTAAGAGCCATTGTAGCTTGGACGTAGGAGATCGGCGAAACTTCCGATGGCTGATGACGACGATACAGACGCAGCAAGTAGGAGGGAGCTCATGAGGATCGACGGCGCCTGCGCTCTGATACCATGACAAAATCCGAGCTCCATTGTGTTGCTGACAGTTGATCGGAGAATGCTAGAAGGATGTCCGATAAGGGGAAGAAGGAGATGCTCGAGAAGAAGAACAAAAAGATACAGATGAAGCCTTGATTAAAAGATAAAAGTGAGTTACAGACCTTTGGACCCAAGTAACTAGTCCTATTTATACTAAAGTCATATCTAATACAAAAGAAGTTATACCGGTATCATAATCCAAGTGCTACAATACGAGACTCTGTAACTAACTACAAGAAGAAGACTCCGTAACCAGCAAGACTCTGTAACTAGCAACTAATAACATGAGTACATGATAGCATGTGACGACGACAAGGTGGATTCCAACAAGAGAGAGAGAGAGAGAGAGAGAGAGAGAGAGAGAGAGAGAGGAGTAGAAGAAGGAGATTGGGAGAATGAGAGAAAGTAGGTGAGCAAAAAGAACATTCGAGGGGAGAGAGAGAAGAGGAGGAGAGGATTGGAGGAGAGAAGAATCATTCTCATGATGACCTGAAAGATGGGTTTTTTTGGCCGTCGGGAATTCATTTCTTAAGAAGAGAAGGAAATTATGGATCTTCATTTGTTCATGACGAAGTGGTCACGAAGAAGAAAATACGATAAGAAAAGTCAGAGAGAGAGAGAGAGGGGGTGTATAAGGAAAAATTGATGGCTAGGCTCATATTAGATCTAATGGTTCAAAACATTCACCATAATTTACAATGTATTTAAGGTGTTATACATTCAATGCCCCATATTTTTAATGCAATTTAGTTTTTCTGACTGTGCATGTTTGATTTATTATTTCTTTCCATATTTTGATTAAATTAATTATTTTATTGATGAGTGATTCCTAACTATTTTAGTGTATATGAAATTGTTTTTAAATTATCTAGAACAAGCAATGAACATCACAATTAGTATTATCTTATTGATGAATGTTAGATGTGTGATTTATTAGTTACTATTAAGTTGATGGATGATTGATAGTGTAATACTCATTTTGATTTTTAGGGGAACTCAGATTATTATTTTTGTTGAATAATGATCTTGACTAAACTAAATTTGACATACTTTATTTTATTGTGAAAACCATATACAAGTAGAATTTAATATATCTAAAAGATTAAATTATCTTTGACAAGTTTGGTCAAGATTTTATATCATCCCATGTAATGTTTACTGTCATCTTAATTAGGTTTTATTTTATCTTTGTATTTTTTACATATTTTTCCAAAAGTAATTTTTAAAATCTAAAATTCAGCCTATTAGCTTACGAGATTAGATAAATAATGATAAATTATTTCTCTTGAGATTGGTACCCTATGCTCACTATATTATTTGAGTGATTAATACACTTGCTAATGATTTATTTCTATTCATTTTATACGCGCCAATAACTTAATATATTGTATGATATGTGAATCAAGTGGTACATTGAATGTCTAGTTAGGTCATAAATCATTCTTCTATAGAACATTGAGTTCAACACCATCGGTAAAGATATCATGCCAATGAATTTTTACACCATGTTTGTATTATCTATGCATCACGTTCCTAACTAAAAACATTACATCAATCGAACGACAAAATGGCCCTCAATAATGATATCGTATAATAAATAATTTATATTAAAATAAACTCTCAGTTGAAATTGAATATGGACTCTTACGATTGGAGCAAAACAATTCCCTTCAATCGTTATGGTGGAGAGTTTTCTCTACCACCAAGCATATATTTTTTTATAGAGATCCATTGATAGGATTATTAGCATCCAACTAATTCGTTGCTCGGATAAAAGTGATATAAATAAACTACGACCAAAATGATAACTTTGATAATCAAACCTAAACTTGAGACTACTCGCACCTAACGATCTCAGAACATAATTTCGATATCCGAATAGCTCTAAGTTATAAAAGCACACATGGTACAACACATTTCATGCATGATTGAATTCAAATAACAAGGATTACATAGCCAAACAGTACGAAGCACAATCCATTCATGCTAAATCTAATCAACAGCAAAAGCAATAATTGTGCATTCCTATCATGTAATGTAAAAATCTCTAATATATCAACATATATGAAAGTATATTATTCACCACATCGTAAAAGAAAATAAGGTTGATCTCCTTATATGCCTTAGGATTTAAGTTAAAGCTCTGACTTCACCACTCTATTCTCCTTTGTGTTCATGTTTTTTTTTCTCAATTGATGCCCTCTTCATCACCTTGTTCTGCTTGATCCAAGCCACCTTCTCCTTCCCTTTGGCCTGATTTAGAGCTCCATTTCAGAATCTTGTAGAATTAACCTTGAAATAACTTGTGGTGCAGGTTCTAAATGATTAATGGCTTAAAGTTATTGAGTTTATATGAGCCTTCAAATACCTTGTGTTACAACTAATCCATGATTATAAACGACGGATTAATTTTCCACCTTCTGCCATAAGTTTATTTTTTTTTCATTGTTTCCAATTTAAGTAATATAATAATAAATGAGTTAATTAGATTGAATATGAATTAATTAAGTTAATTATTATTTTTATATATGTTTAATGAAATTTGGGATATTATAATTCTCTTCAAGTAATTAGTTTAATTAAGGATTAAAATTCAATTAATTATATTTAAGAGGAAATTGGGGTTAACTATGATTTAATTGACTAATTACGACAAATAATTTATTGTTATCTGGTTAACGGATTACTGGTTAGAATAATCTATTCATTATTTATTTTATTCTCTTTTAAACTAATAAATTATCTTGGCCCCACATTGCAACACTACGTGGCTTGAGGCATGCACACCAAAGCCCACTCACAACTTTAGTCTTATCTTACAACTATATTAACAACTCACGTATTGAGTAGTTATTTGTGATCTTATATATATATATATATATATATATATATATATATATATATATAGAGAGAGAGAGAGAGAGAGAGAGAGAGAGAGAGAGAGAGAGAGAGAGAGAGAGAGAGAGAGAGAGAGAGAGAGAGAGAGAGAGAGAGAGAGAGAGAGAGAGAGAGAGAGAGAGAGAGAGAGAGAGAGAACAAAAAAAAAAGAAAAAGGAAAGAGATGGAAGTTGTTGACGGAAATGAAAGGAAAGGAGGAAAGCACGAAAAAAAAAGGAAAAAAGGTATGTGAGATAGAATTGAATAATTTGTTTTATTAGTCTTTTCATATCTTAACCTTACGAAAAGTTTAGTTCAATAATTTATTTACCATATTGATTGAAGCGACAAGGAAAGAAGACCCATTGTTAGAGATATGAAGTTAATTAGGCAAAATTAGCTTCTCGGTTTAGCAGCTAATGTTTATATTGTTGGAAAAAAATGTGGCATATAGTTTGAAAAGCATGAAACTTCTTTAGGGATCTTACAGAAGTCTTCTGTCCTTTTTACGCAGAAGAAATAATTAATATAATAGGAAATGCATTTTGAAGTTACATGTCTATTAGCAAATATAAGTGTATCAGTTTTTTAGGATAATAAATGTATATAGTTAGTTATTGCATTGTAAATTATATTCTTAATAACAAGATATGAAATTTACTAGACTGGTGCTTGGCTTCAACATGGTTGTTAAGGTGTAAAATCATCTCAAAATGACATGTATTTGGCTCTGTTGGTTATGTTCACCTACCTGAACCGTCCAAAGGGAAGTAGAAAGTCTAAAGAGAACTATTTATACTTCTTAATTTTTGGAAAATTGAATAAATAGATAATTAAATGGATAAATGCCAAAACCATTTACATCTGGAATAAAATTATTTGGAGCTTCATAGAAAAAGTTATGTCCTCATCTTTAAAGTATTATTTTTCTGCCCTCCGAGTATGTCATAGAATTATTTGATAATTTAGGGTAAGAAAGATAATGATGTTAGGTTTAATGTAGAGTGGGAATCATTAGAAAACGTTATGACTAGGGGAAGTTATAAATTATTAACCGAACGTCACTCGATATGTAAGAACACACGGGTGACATAAAACTTAGGTTGAGTTATGATTTTCATGTGAATGATGCTTATGAAATAAAATTGAAACTTTTACAAATTAAGACTTCTATAATATGAAGCTAAGTAAAATTGGAATAATGTGAATTTACTATTTATCTTAAGAGTTATGAATTTTCTTAACTAGGTGTGCAATCAATCATAATATAAGATAACCAATTATGATGAATATTGAGCTATATGGAATGTGTAAATGATATATAAGCTCTATGTTGGTATGGTTGTAAAAGTATTATGGGCTTATATTATTGGTATAGGGTTAAATGAATAATAAAAAAAGAAATGAGGAAACATTTTGCGTGATCGCTTATGTCAGGTAAGTTGGTTTCTCCTACTCTATGTATTCACCTCTTTTGAATTTGATGTGACATTATTTATTATAGTATTGAATATATTTCGGATATGTTATGTATTGATTTCGAGAAATACAATTATGAAAAGTACATATGAATGATTGTATGATTACACATTTGAAAAAGCATATATGATATGATACGAATGGATTACGAGAAGTGTAATCTTGTTCCGTTTGAAATGATTGATCGAGTGATGGTACAATTGAAAAGTATATGTGGTATGTTAAGGATTGATTTAATAACATGCAATCCTATTCCGTTTGAATCAGTGTTCGACATGATTCATCTTCTGATATTTGAGTTATAAGATATGGCTAATTTTTTTATCATTGATATGAAATTGTTATATGATGAATCATGCATCTACATTTGCATATGTGATTGTTGGAACTAAGTGTTACATCATTGATCACGATGAGAGCCACATCTAGAGTCCAATCCATCATTCTGTTCCCCAATAATGGGATGAGATAAGCTGGAGCTAAGTGCCACATCGTGAGTAGTCGCGATGGGGGCCACGTCTAGAATTCTTAGGGGCCACCTCTAAAGTCCACATATCGCTATGTGATTTGTTCTCCGAAAGGGATGAGGTAGAATGGAGCTAAGTGCTACATTGCTGATCACGATGTGAGCCACCTCTATAGTCCACCTACCGACCACTGACTAGTTGGTGATCCGTGCATTCATATGGGAGTGTTGCATTTGCATATATATGTTTGATATGATTTATATGGTATTGATTGCAAGTTGAGTGTGATGTTTTTTATTAGTATGTTATATATGTAGTTATCAAATATATGAAAATACCTATTTTGCTATTATGATTATTGCATGCTTTTTCATGTCACTCCGAATTGATTAGTCGGTAACACATAGGCTATGAGTTATCAACTTACTGAGCTATTTTAGCACATTATGTTATTTCTAATATTTTTCAAATAATTCTTGGGAATCATGCGAGGTGATATTATTTGAAAAGTTCGGAGTAAGATGGAAAGATTTGAGTCCCCTCGTATCCTTCTATTAGGATGTCGAGAAGTTTGGTTATGCGTAATGCATATATAATATTTTATAAGTCGTAAGAAGATAAAATCATTTTATGAAATGTAAAACTTAAGGATTATTGGTTTGTTCTAAAGGATCATCACGTTTATTTTATAATATTTTCATTCTTATGTATGTTATAAAAAAAATTTACATCACGTTTTCACAATCTTTTCCAACTTTATTTGATGATCCGTAATAAGTAGCGAACTCCGATTTAAATCACGATTTAAATTGTGGTCGTGACAATTATTAATCATACATCTTTTATAAAAGATTATGTAGTGTATCTGTGATGACTCTGAACACGTGAAAATCATACGAGTCTTAGAATGTTACAAAAAGTAAAGAAGATGCACTTCTTGACTGTCTTTAAATAGAGCCCATGTGTAACTGTCGATAATGAAAAAAAAGAAGTCTTTTTATTAGCTCGCAAGCTCCAACACGAGCAGACTGCATGTTAAGTAAACATTACTAATTACTTGGGCTTTTAATTAATTAATGATGTTATATGTATTGCATTCCCTACACGCATGAAGACTGAAGACTCCTGTTTCGTTTAATTAGCGAGCCAATGAGCATCACGTTGCTAAATGCTAATTACCTGCTTGCTGAGCTAATTATGTAACATTTATTAGGTGGAGCATCATAAAATGCTTTTATCATAAATATTTATTAAAAATTTATGATAGAGATCAAAATCACTAAACTATTCTCGCTCTCTCTCTTCTCTCCGATCATCGTCGCCACCGTCTCTCCTCCGCTCTCTCTCTCTTTTCTCTTTTGATCTCCGCCCCCGTCCCTGATCTGTGCCATCGCCTCCCCTTCACTCCGCTCTTCTCTCTATTTTATATATATGCATGTGTGTAGAAAAATTAAAAGGAATGATTCTCTATTTTGATACCATGCATGTTAAATTAGATGTATCTGACTAATTATGATAAAAATTTAAATCGTTAAAAAGAGATCATGTTAACGTACTGTTGCATGCCTTAATTTCTTCTTTTCATGAAGTTACAGAAGACATGCAGATGATATGATCATGTAAGCAGCATTTGGAATTCCGACATCCAATATGGAGACTTATTTATGTTTTGAAGCATTATATTTTTATTGCCGGCGTTGCTCATTCTAGCGATAAAAATATTATATGCATTAATTTATGACAGATTAGAGTGTATCGAGTTCGATTAGTATAAGGGTTATTTGGTAACTTAAGTTAAGAGGTTAGTATAAGACTGTGTGACGAGTGTTTATATATATAAATTATGTTTAGATATAAATTAATGGAATATGTTAGATTAGTTTAATTCATTATTTGTTTGGATACAAAATATAATATATGGATTAAGAAATGTTAAGTTTGGTAAATATTTTTATTATCTTTGAGAAAAAGGTATTTATTTTATCCGAATAAGAAGAAATAAAGATAAAATGATAAGAATTATCTTAAACCCCTCTAAAATTATTAATAAGTTAATTTAATTTTAAGTAAGTGATGGACATTAACCTAGGCTTAGTTATTTTTTTAATTATATCCTAATAAAGTGTACAATTTTAAAATCCACTGCACGCTAATTAAACACAATCCATTTTCATTAAATCCCTCATTCAAATACACCCTAACTAACAACATATGAAACCTTTTTTTTCGGTGGGAGGGAAGGCAAGGCCTTGTACATACTAGAAATTAAAAAAAGAAGGGGATACATGAATCTCAAGGACGTCCCCAAAAAGGAGGCTTCCAATCGCCAGAGGCGGATGAAGGAGCTCACAAGGGGAGGAGGTTGCTTCGTGAGGATTTCTTGCAAGCCAGTCAGCATAGGTGTTTGCTGTCTCCCAATGTGTTTTATCTCCACTGACCAAGGTTGTGATACATGCTTTTTTATTCCAGCAATGATAATCCTGAGGTGGGGGTTGATAGGGCCGTCACCTGTGACAAGGTTAACAGCCGTTGCAGAGTCCGATTCGACAATAAAAAAGTTGAAATTGTTGTTTCGGGCGAATTGGAGACCAAATAGGATGCCAAGAAGTTTTGTTTCGAGAGCGTTGACCAAGACAGAGAATCCACCCATCCAATTCCTTGTGCAATCTCTGAAAAGGCCACCTACAGAAGCTCTAGTACCGCCCTCGTAGAGCAATGTGAAGCTGTCGTCAGTGTTGCACTTAACCCACCCCGAGTCAGGAGCCACCCATGTCACATCGATACGTTGTAACTATGGGTGCTTGAGTTGCTGGGACCAATGCTCGACGAGCAAGAGATTGTACGTTGAGTGCAGGATATCTTGCACTAGGACACACAGCCTATTCACGCTCGGGTTGAAAATGTTGGCATTCCTTCGGTACCAAAAACTCTAGCAAGCTATTGCAAAGATTTGGCTCCATGAGGCCAAGCCATGTCCAGCTCTTTGTGGCTGGAGGTTAATGGAGAGCCAGTCGGGAAGGGATGCAGTGAAAAAGCGCGTCCAGAGTGGTCTCGGTACTAGCTGACGCCAGATGGGCGCCACCATAGTGCAATCTCTTACTGCGTGAAGGAGGGTTTCACTGTCTTGCATGCAGCAAGTACACATGTCTGAGCTAGCCAAATTCCTCCGAAGACGTTGTACGTTGGTGAGAAGAGCTTCATGTGAGAGAAGCCAGAGGAAATCACGTACCCTCTGTGGCATTTGATCTTCCAAATCTTATTCCAAAGAAGAGAGTGATGTCTCTGCCATTGTGGTTGAGCCAGCATATGATAGGCCGATTTGGTGCTGTAGATGCCACTCCCTTCTGCTTTCCAGTATAGCTCATCTGATGAGTTACTAGAAGTAGGCGTTGGTATCCTTGATAGGGCATGCATGGTGTCGGGGGCCAAAAACAGAGAGAGGGTGCTCTAGTCCTATGATTCGTCCTCCTGCACCATGTCCTGAATCACCGCATCTCTGATACTGTCATCAATAGGAACTAAGGTGGATTCTGCAAGTGTGCCACCCTCAGGTCTCCAGCGGTCGAACCAAAAATTGGCCTTATTTCCTTGATTATTCTGCCACCTCACACCATCAGAGATGTGGGACCAAGAGTGTTGAATGCCCCGCCATAATGGAGAGTCACCCTCCTTGGAGCTGAGGTTGAGGCCAGGGCCGAGTCAATCAAGGTATATAACGCGAAGGACTTACCCAGAGTGCTTGTGGTTTAGCGTGCAGGTTCCAGCAAGCCTGCCGAGGAGGGCTGTGTTGAGGTGATCCAGATTCCTGAGCCCGAGCCCTCCATGGAGATCTTTCTAGCATTAATCCTCTGTCCAAATGCCGCAGAGAAACAATTCAAGATGTCCATGATTACATGAACCTGCTCCAATGAAGCTTCAGCAAAAAAAAATATGTCATCAACAAAAACAAGATGAGAGATACCAGGACCATCCCTGCCGGCTTGCATGGGAGACCATGTGCCAAGATGAATAGCATCGTTGATCAAATGCGAGAGTCGCTTCACACAAAGCACGAAGATGTATGGAGAGAGGGGGCATCTCTAACGGATGCCCCTGGACGGCTTGAATTCATCAGCCGGGAAACCATTCCAAAGGACTCTAGAGGAAGCAGACGTGATACAGTCCATGATAATCCTTTGAAGGAGAAGCGGAAGTCCAGAAGCTTTAAGGGTGTCAGCAATAAACCCTCAATCAAGGCGGTCAAAAGCCTTCTCGAGATCGACCTTGATGGATAGAAAGTGCTTTCGTCCCTTCATCTTGTGCATAATGTGTGCCAGCTCTTGAACGATGACTATGTTGTCATGGATATTGCGCCCTTTGATAATACTTGACTATTGTGGACCAATGATATCTGACAGCACTGTGCGTAGCCTGTTAGCGACGACCTTAGAAATGATCTTATAGGTTGTGTTGCAAAGGTTAACAGGTCTGAAATCAGTGATTCTTTGCGGTAATTCCGCCTTAGGGATGAGAACAATGAAGGTTCTATTGAAGGTCGCTATGTCTGTATGGCCATTAAAAATATCTTGGATGCAGGAAATGGTAGAAGGCCCCACAACGGACCAATTGTGCTGGAAAAAGATCGGTTAGAAGCCGTCAGGTCCGGGAGTTTTGTATGGCGCCATGGCAAAAACTGCATCCTTTATTTCACTTTGAGAGACAGGTCTTGAGAGCATGGTGAGTTGCATGGCGTTGAGGCTGGGGAAGGAGTGGGTAGGCAGCACGTGCCTTTCCAAGGTCTCCTGCGCAAAGAGTGCTTTGAAATGATTTGTGGCTAGGAGCTGCAAAGTCTTATCATCGCGTATCCACACGTCGTCACTTCCTTTTAGTGCTGTAATGTGCAGTCTCTTCCTGTTGATGATCGTCTTTGTGTGAAAATATTTTGTGTTGCGGGCGCCATATTGCAGTCATTGACACCTAGACTTTTGGAACCACAAAATCTCTTCGTGGGTGAGCACCTGTTCTAAACTCCTTTGCAACGAGGTTTGAAGTTGAGTTAGGAAGGGGTTCCTCTTGCGTTGAAGTGCACTCTGGATACCTCGGAGTCGTGCTATAAGAGCATTCTTTTGATTATGTGTCCAAAGACCTCTCTGTTCCAATCCAGTACAGACCTTTCAAAGTCTTTTAGGTTGCAGGAGAGGGGAGCGTGAGGGGACCATGATACGCTCAACATGTGCAGGAAGTCCTCACGAGAATGCCACGCCGCAAGATACCTGAATGGTCGGCTATTCCTCGTTGGATGGGTAGTATCAGTGGAGATGAAGATGGGATGGTGATCAGATTTCAGGCGAACAAGTGTTGAGACCTCAGCATCAATAAAGGAGATCCTCCAATGTGCGTTACTTAGAGCTCTGTCAAGACGTTCCATGAGTTGGACTCCATTCCTTGTGGCTTCACACCAAGTAAATTGTGGTCCGGCAGACCCCAAGTTAAGAAGGCTGCAGTGTTCGATAGTTTCTCTGAATTTGGAGACAAAAGAGTAGTTGATGGGGTTGCCATCAAATTTCTCATCCTCCGATAGCACCTAATTGAAATCTCCGACAAGAAGCCAGGGTTGCCTACCAATCAGTTGGGCAGTGCTGACAAGGTTAGCCCATAAGTCAAGACGAGAGTGCCCTTGTGGACTTCCGTAAATGGCCGAAAGAAATCAGACCATAGACTCACTAGTTATACTGCAATGCATGGCTTGCGAGTGACGATGGAGAACTTGTAACGAACCGTGTTTTGGTTCCAGAATATCCAGATCCCGCCCGAGAAGCCGCGAGCTTCAGTACGCTCAACTTTGAAATCTTTGAAGCGACTGCAGATGCGATCCGCAGTGGCTCCACTGATCCTTGGCTCTAAAATGATCCAAATGTCTAGGTTTTCCATTCTCAAGTATTCACGCATGGTGGTCACAAAACGCCGATTCCCAGCACCTCTGTAGTTCCAGCTAAACACCCGCATGAGAGCACGGGGTGACTAGATGGGCACAATGCCCATCTTACGAGCTCCAAGCTCCCGCATGCTCCCCAACTTTAGATGAGGAGCCTCTGGCATCTATAGCCATGTTGTCTTGGCTGTTTGGGGTCAGAATTTGCCGAGCAATCCCAGCCTCCATCGATCAGCATATCCTGGGAAACAAAGAAGTCCCAGAAGGTGATTAGTGGAGTCATAAGAGCCCTATTCGAACTTGGCATACTGCCTCCATTTAGGACAAGTGTGCTTGTGTCCCCCGTGGGCGCCGCCATAGGGGAACATGAGCAAATGGGAAGTGGAGAGTGGGAGCAGGTCATGCTCATGGCAGTTTCTTGTTTTGAGGATGATTCATGGTGAAGGCCCACCAGGCTCCCCCTTCCTCGTTCCATATTGTTCGTGCATTGCTTGATGTTAATAGATCCTCTGCGAAGCAGCTGAGGGGAGCGTGGACACGAGGGGTTCGGATTGGTAGCAAGTTTTGACATGGTTGGAGGTGTGGTGACGACAATTGGGAGTAAGGAGGGTAGTGAGCCCACACTTTCAATTAATGGTTCAGCATTGGCATTTGCCACACCCCCATTGGCGTTATGGCTAAGCATCCTTCGCCTCCTTGGCTTCACAATGGACCATGGTCCGTAAGGATCCTGTCTGCTGGCCTCCTTTTTCCTTATTTGTGTACCTGTACCCTCACTTGAGTTGGCAGCTACACCAGCACCTTCCTCAACAGTCTGCTCTAGGCAGCGATTTTTTACATGTCCAATTTTGCCACAGCCAAAGCAAAGGGAGCCAATTCCTTCATACTCAACAGCGTACTCCTGCCCTCGAATTTCCACTAGTGACACAATTGGTTCTTCTAAGTAAATCTCAACGCACAGCCGCGCGAAATGGCCCCTTCTGCTCTCCTCGGTGAACCTGTCCACCTTTAGAAGCTTAGCAATGCCGAAGCCTACTCTCCTGATGATGGTCTTGTTAAGTAACTCCAATGGGAGATCCTTAGTGCAGACCCAGGTGGCAGTGTGGCTGATCTTGGCCTCGCGTGGCTTGAAGTCAGTGGTCCACTTGCGGACAGAGAGGAAATGGCCAAAGATTGCCCAAGGACCACCTGTGAGGGCCCATGTACGATCTTCCATGGCAGAGAACTTTACCACGAAGAAGTCGTTTGCTAGATCCGTAATGGAAAGAAGGCCTTGACGTCCCCACATCTTCTGTAGTCGCGCATGAAGGTATCCTGCATTCACGGTGCGTCCGAAGAGCTTGACTATCAGGGCATCCTTCCAGGGAGCAGCGAATGACTGGACTTCTTCGTCAGTGACGATGATCTTAAGGACCTTGCTATCACTCTTGTTGATCTTCCTAAGAATCTCCTGTAGGATTTCACATTCCTCGTGAGGTGGGGAGAAGCCCAAACCTTATTGAGTGACATCTATAAAGGACCTTTTTTCTTAACCAGTGAGGGTTGGTGAGCGGGGGAAGAGTGGGGACTTGATTTTTAGCTTGTTTGTGGATGTGGATTCCATCAGCACCTACATCGCCAGGAGAAGACGCCGGGATTCCATTAGGGGGAGCAGGAGGAGGTTGCCCCATTTTTTTTTCAATCCGTTACTTTGAAAAAAGATTTTCTACATAAAAAAAATCAAACTAAAAAATTACTTTTTACTCGTGCATGGTGTTTTGAGATATTATTATTATTAGCAAGAAAGAGGCATATGATCTCAAGCTGTCAAACTGTATTGATCAATAATTTGAGTTTCTGAATGTTATTTTTTCCTCGAAATGGAATTAATTAACATTTAATGCAGACATATTTCTCTCTCTCTCCCTCTGTCATGCTGTTGGATGATCATTAAAGGCAATCGATATGGTTGGGACTCTCTAGTTGCAAGATATATATATTATTATTTATTAGCCCGTTTCCGCGTACGTTCATTAATTCTTCCAACTTTTTTTTCGCATAGCAATTTTTTTATCAAAATAGAATTCCAAATGAATTTTCTGTTTCACTGATGCTAAGTTTGAGAAATTTTCTACGATTTTTTACAAACTAATAATAATACTTATTCGTCAAATATCTCATTAATTATACCTGTTTCTTTTATATATCACATGCCAATCATATTCTTTAAAAAAATTTATACGACAAAAATTCCCAATTTTTTCTACAAATTGAAGAAAATAATTCCGACCAAGGAATCTATATAATATTCGGAGGTAACAAATATTAAGGGTAATAGCATAATATTTGGAATATGAGCATTTAGTATAATATAATTAAAGTTGGCTATACTTGAAATGCTAAGTACGCATTTTTTTTACCTGGTTTGATATAACTTTTTATTAAGTTTTTTTTTTAAATGTAAAATTTGACAACCTTTTTTTTTTACGAATTCCAAAAACACAGGCAACTAATATTGAAATTTAACCACCATATTAGAAAAGAAAACTATAAATTTAGTTTGTAGATGCCAATGAAGCGGCACTATATTTGATCAAAGTTCCATATTAAAATTCCAAAAATGTTAATATTGTTTTAATTTAATTTTTGTATATGTTAATTATAATTTATCTTTTTGATTTATTTAAGTGCTAAAAAATAGTTGGGAAAAGAAATATATAAGAAGACCAGGAGGCACATTGGTCTTTGATCAGAACATCAGATATAACTTGTTGGTCTGATCAATGAATTGATTGTGTCAAGAATGCTTAAATCAACTAATCATATTAGTGTTTATATTTAAAAAACTAATTACATTTTTTTTCGTTGAATTTTATTTAAATTATATTGCAATTCTTTAACATGAATATTGTATCAGTATTATCTTATCATAAGTTTATTAATATATTGAATGCTATAATACATAGAATTACACTATGATAATGGGAAATATTTGACAAGTTATTAATATTGTATATATATATATATAATGTTTGTTTGTTATAATTAGAGGGGTCTATCGACATGGTGCAAGAAAAGTAAAAATTGAATATATATATATATATATATATATATATATATATATATATATATATATAATGTTTGTTTGTTATAATTAGAGGGGTCTATCGACATGATGCAAGAAAAGTAAAAATTGATAGCCTTTCTGAGTCAAGTAAATGTTTTCTATTATTGAATATGAAATAGTTAGCACTCATTAGTAATTTCATTATTTCCCTTTTTTTCTTGAACTCATTATAAAACTAAATAGAATTGGCAAATAGAACAGAAATTGAATCTTCTCCAAATAAGTACATCACTCTACAGTCTACAATGGGAATTCGCTAATAATAAAGTTTATTTTGCATACAAAACTTACGCACACAATCTATTTGACGACACTTGTCAGCTTATGAAATAAGAATTCTCCATTTAATTTCTATAATAATATTTGTGTACATATTTATTTCGATAGTTATTTTTCTCTTATGTACTAGACTTAGGGACCTCCAATGATGTATGCATTTTTTTTTCAATTCTCATAGTTGTCATATATATACACATGATAATGCATGTGGACATTATATTAAAAAATATTTAAACGATCATTTTTCACACATATGTATAAGTGCAACATGAATTCCTAATGAAGTCGAGCTCGACGATCAATTAGATGGAACTTGATGATGCATGCGTACATTATTATTATTATTATTATTATTATTATTATTATTATTATTATTATTATTATTATTATTATTATTATTATTATTATTATTTCAGTGATTTAATTAAGATTGTAGAATAATTAGTTATTCCGAGATGAGACGAGTAATCATGCTGGATGCATGAGACATTTCATGGCATGAAAACAAAAGAGCATGACCTGTCGGGGTTGTTAGATTGGATCCATCAATCCTTTCGTACTTGTTTTTTTTATTCATTGGAGCGGGGACTCTCTCTCTCTCTCTCACACACACACAGCTGATATGATCTTTACATATTTCATATACGAATTGATTTTCTCGTCTTTACTTATTTCTTATTTAAAAATAAAGTGCAACCATTTTTACACATATATATACACGGTCATCCACACATGTATCATGTATTTAGATGCATTATACTTATATATATATATGTAAGGAATATTAATGTGTTAATTATAAAATATAACACATCTTGATTATAAAATATTAAGAGTGATTAGATAAAAAAGGAGCATGTTAGGAATCACGGGATCTGTTAATTATAACAGAAATTATAAAATATGGACGATAATACACACGTCTAAAAGCTCACAGTCAATGCAAATATTGAAATAGGTAGTTATATAATCAATTACTTCATCTAATTAATCACCCTAGTCCGTCTCCCTATATATTTTTTGTTAGAATCGATTTTATAGCATGAGATATGAAAGAAGACAACGTTATAGTACTATTAAGAAAATAATCTTAAATTAATCAACATAATTTGAGTTTTTTTCTCTTTTGCCCTAATTTGTTTTATTATCCTTTTTGTGTAAACAGGAAATTGTCAATGACCAACACAATATTTAAATGACATACACATAACTCAATAATGACGAGGGGGCCAACAGACAAAGCATATGAGGCTCATGAGCTTTGTCCTCTACTCCTCTCCTACCACTTGGTCCGTAAGTACTCATTCGTATACGGATTCGTAGCATATATATATATATGAGGTTGATTAATATGACAATTAATATCTATCCAATGAATTCGAATCATTGAATGATAGTTATATGATTATATTTAAATTTAATAAATTAATATTAAATTCAATAGATATTAAATATCAATTATATAATTATTATCTAATTATCCTAATTTATTGCTTACATATTAATTTTACAAAAGTTGGTTGCATAACTCCCCCCTCTCTATATATTGATGTACAGTATAATATTTTAGTATTAAATCGTAAATGAACGTAATTTAATCAATATAGGGGTAAATGCATAATTAGAAAACAAGTTTAACATAAAATCTGGGAGTGCAATGGAAATATGATATATCTTTGGAAAAAAAACTAACTTCAATAATAATTTATAACTATGAATCTAGTGATAATTATGAACATTCGACAACTCTGAGAAAAACAATGTATTTGTGTAGGTTTAGTATAATGCTTGTTGTTCAATACGGAAGATATTTATCCTATGATGAAAAAATAATTAAATCTCGTAATTTTTTTCTACCATATAAAAAATAAATATTATATTAGTTAGAAAAGTCATCCTTTGGTAATTGAATTTGTTTAGTTCAAAATAGTAAGGGGATAAAAATTTTGGTGATTGCTAATTTTAAACTTCGATTCACTACAAGAAAATCGCGATTTTTCGACGGATAATTTCCGACGGTTCTAAATCCGTCGTAATTTGCGACGGATTTTTCGACGGTTCCGTTTTTTACAGTTATGACCGTCGAAAATAATTTATATTATTATTTAATTTTTCGAAGATTAGGAACGTCGATATTTTCGACGGATAGCCATCCGTCGCAATTTTCGACGATTTTTCCGACGGTTATTACCGTCGGAAATAAAAAAAATTAAATTATATATTTTTTATATTATTATTAAATATTTTCGACGGATTTTCCGACGGTCATGACCTTCGGAAATAAAAAAAATTATTATATAATTTATTATATTATTATTTAATTTTTCGACGATTATGACCGTCGATATTTTCGACGAATATCCATCCGTCGCAAAATTCGTCGCAATTTTCGAAGGTCGTAACAGTCGGTAAATGTATAATAATATCATACAAAGAGTATTTTAGTAATATAACTAGCGACGGTCCAAACCGTCGCAATTACCGACGGTCAAAATCGTCGGTAATGATTACCGACGATTTGAACCGTTGGTAAAATAAAAATAAATATTATATATAACTAAATATATTTTCGACGGACACAACCGTCGATAATTATAAAAATATTTAATATTTACGTTTTCGACGGCCACAATCGTCGGTAATTAAAATTTCGTTATCCCGCTTTTTTCCCTTTTCCCGCTTTCTTTCCACTTTTTCCCTTTATATATATTCATCATCCATCTTCTCTCTCCCTCCTCCCTCTTCTCTCTCTCCCTCCTCTCCTCTCTCTCTCCCGACCGCGAGCTCCCCCTCCCGCCCGTCGGTTGCCGGCGACCATCCCATGCCGGACGTCGGCGACCTTCCCACGCCGGATGCCGGCGACCCTCTCCCGCGCCGGCGTATCTCTCTCTCCCACTCCGCGCCGGCGTCTCTCTCTCTCTCTGCTGTCGGCCGACCGGAGGCCGGATCCGACCGTGGCCGTTCGGATCCGACCTCCAGCGGCCGGATCGGCCGCCAGACGGCCGGATCCGACCTCCAGCCATCGGATCGGCCGCCAGACGGCCGGATCCGACCTTCAGCCATCGGATCGGCCGCCAGGCGGCCGGATCCGGCCGCTGGCGATCGGATCCGGCCTCCAGCGACGTTTGCGACGGTTGCGACCGTCTAAAGATCGACGGTTGCGACGTCCGTCCAAAGTTTCGACAGTTGCGACCGTCGAAAAGTTGCGACGGCTCGAACCGCCGGCCTTTTCCGGCGGTTACAACCGTCGGAAATATCGACGGTTCGAACCGCCGGCCTTTTCCGGCGGTTGCAACCGTCAGAAATATCGACGGTTCGAACCGCCGGGGACTTTTTCGGCGGTTGCAACCGTCGGAAAATTTCGACGGGTCGAACCGCAGGGGACTTTTCCGACGGCCAGAACCGTCGATATTTGCGATGGATTTTTTTTAACCGTCGCAAATCCGTTTGCGACGAGCGTTTTTCCGACGGATCGATTCCGACTGAAAAACCATCGGTAATTGCGTTACCGACAGTTTTCGGGCTGATTACCGACGGTTCCGACTGTCAGTAATCCGCGTTTTTCTAGTAGTGATTGTCATAATTATAATTAAGTTATGAGTTAGATGTTAGTATTTTCTAATGCCATTAGGCGTACACCTAGGGGAAAAATTATATTCTTCGTTGTCCTTATGATGTAAAGTAAAACAAAAAAAATCTGACCGAAAAATATCTGACTGAAAAATTAAGAATAAGGAAAAAATGAGGTTCCCCATTTAAAATGGAGGACTGTTTCTCATTTTATTGCGCCCGTCCGATCAGTCCCTCATTTTATTGCGCCCGTCCGATCGGCGTCGATGGAGAAGTCGGTTTTAAAATTGGTGTCTCTATAAAAAAAATAAGCATAAGAGAGCTCGACCCAAAATAGAGTCATACCTTTAAAATCATTCTTCTTCCTTTTTCACACAATATTTTTGAACTTTTACTCGTCCTCGACGGTGGGGTGTTGTTGTTAATTGTAAAACTTAGAGATCAAATCAATTAGGCGTTTTGTTGATAGTTGTGTGAAAACGAATGTGAAAGATTGAATTGAATGTTATTAGTCTTAAATTACTTTTTCGTTGAACATAAAATTAAGAGATATATGTGTCATAAGCAACTCCATTAACTGAATATTAGGATGATAATCGAAGTTGTGTGTGCCAAAAAATTTCAATGTTCGATGGTAGGTCAAAAATTTGTGATGACTATATATATTTTTAGCATCGCGCGAATTAAATGATTATAGCCCAATATTAGTCAAATAATATTGAGTTAGGATATTGTATATGAAAAAACTCCTATTAGGCTGTAAGAGTTTCTCCTCATTTTAAGACAATTTTATATGCTTTAAAGTGAAATTTATCCATTGATATATTTTTAATGTCAACAATTATACAACACAAACCGATTTTGTATACTACTAAATTGGATAAATTACACGAATCATCCCAAACTTTAGGACAATATTTCAATGGTCCCGTAGCTAAATTATTTTCAAACTTTACTTTTCTTGCACGATATCATCTTCCTGATCGGTGATAGCCAGTTTTTAATTATATTACTTATGTGACATAATATAAAAATAATATAAAATTAATAAAAAAATCATTCGTTGTGAGCTCGTTGGCACGCGAGCTTGCATAGGGGGCAGGCAAAAGAGTGTTGATGCCCCCTCGTGAGCTCGCCGATGCAGAAGCTCGCAAAGGGGAGCGCCAACCTCCTTTTTTCCCCCTGCGGCGAGGGAGAAAAAGGGGGGTTGACGCCCCGATGCAAGCTCGCATAGAGGGTACCTGGCCCCCTTTTTCTCCCTCACAAGCAGGCAAGGGAGAAAAGGGAGGGCCAACGCCCCTCATGCAAGCTCATCGGTGCGTGAGCTTCCACAAAGAGGCACCGACCCTCCTTTCTCTCTCGTGCGTGGCGAGAGTGAAAAAGGGGAGCCACGCTCCATGACAATCTCGTTGGCGTGCGAGCTTGCACAAGGGGCGTGACCCCCTTTTTTTCTTGCGCATGACGATGGAGAAAAGGGGGACCGACGCCCTTGTGCAAACTTGTCGAGGTGCAAGCTCGCACGGGGGCTCCGCCCCCCTTTCTTCTTCGCATGCGGAGAGGGAGAAAAAGAGGCCGATGCCCCCCCCCCCCTTACAAGCTCGTCGGCCCCTCTTTTAACTCGTGCATGACGAACAAAAGGGGGGTCAGCGCCCCTATGCAAGTTCGTACAGGAGCGTCGACACCCCAAAATTTTTTTAAGAAAATTTTTTTATATTATTTTTTATTATGTCACATCATCACTATATTCGAGAGTTTTAGGATGATCAAATGTGTAAAAAAATTAAAGGTTGACGACATTCTGATTATAAATTAAAATTAAGGACCGAAGTAATTAATACTGCACTCAAAGTAGGGAAAGTTGAGTATAATTTACTCCTACTAAATTTGGTGTTTCTAAACTTCTTTTTAGAAAATAAAATGAAGGGAAAGAGGGAGGAGTAAAAATGGAAGAAATGAAGATAGTAATATATTTGGGGAGCTGAGACCTTTTTTTTCATATTTGTATCAGGGCCTCTGTGGAGTATATCTTAATAGATAATAGTCTAGGAAAGAGAAAGGGGGTTAAAAATGGAAGAAGATTGAGATGGGGAGAGAGAGACCGTATACGGAAGGGGTGATACGGCTGTCCGACAAGTCCTCACCGCCCCACCTCATGGCGCTGGGCCCCACGCCATCACCAGCCCCCTTCCCAACGTCCTCCTGTCGCCTCTCCCCGTCTCCCTCTTCCATCAACGGCCCTCGCCTTTGCCCATATTAACTCCACTGCCACCCGCCTCACCTTTCCACCTGCTTTTTTTTTGTTAACGAATTCATCGTTCAGAAAAATAGATTAAAATTACCAAATCATAATTAACGTAAAATTCTATAAGTCGAATTAATTTCGTCGGTAAAATAATATCTCGTCAGGAAAAGAGGAAAAGTGAAAATTATTAATTTATGTTCTTTGGTGGTGATTCGGTGGATAAGAACGAGATCGAGGGGCAATTTCGCGAGTCGGCGACGTTATGGAAACAGAAGGCTACGAGTCTTTTCTCGTCTGTTCCTTTACCCGGACATCGCCCCACCTTACCAGTCACCACCACCCTTCACTCTTCTCTCCATCTCCGCCACCGCAGCCGCCGCCACCACTACCACCTCCTCCTCCTCCTCTTCTCTTGAGTTCCAGTTCCCAAGCTTTGTCGTTGATCCTGAGCACGAATCGAGCTCTGGATCCAACGCTCCGCCGCTGAACGCTGGAGGAGCGAGTCGCCGGAGGTTTCTTTGCTGGAGAAAAAGTGTTCCTTTTCGGCTGTGCGATATATTTTTGTTCTTTTCTAGTGTTTTCTGCTCCTGTATTGTGTGAAAGTTGCAATCTTGGATCTGACAACTTCCTCAGACATGATCCTTTTGGGGGCGCAGGAGAGTTTGGAGTGGGTATCTTGCATGCGCCTAGCAAAATGTAGGTGAAACGGAGAGCGAAACCGCGCCGATCTAGCTTTCTTTGCTCAATTCACTCGATAAAGTTTCCAACTCTATCGCTTTCTCAGCTTAATTCTATACTTTCACCTGTAAAAAAGTTCTGATCTTGGAGTTTCCCGGCAGTGGAGTTCATTCTATTGTAGTTAAACTGGTATTTTTACCGATTAAGCATTTATTCATAACTCAGAGGGCTCTAAATTAAGTGGTCCTAAGAAGAAGCGGTGACAAATTTATGTTGTTTTTTCTCTCACCACAATAGTCCACTGCAATTAGATTTGTGTCTTCCTTTGCTTAAGTTTTGGTACTCAATTCAAATTTTTTGGTACCTTAAGTTGATGGTCCTTGGAAGCACTGGTGGGTTCACAGATGAAGGTCTTCGATTGCTTCAGAAAGGAGAATTCCATTAGGACCAGTCGACCGGAGAGGAAGCTTTCATTGGAGAGGAGGCTCTCTCTGGGAGAGTACAAGAAGGCTGTTTCATGGTCCAAGTACTTGGTGTCCTCGGGCGGGGCGATTAAAGGAGGGACTGAGGAACAATGGAGTGCAGATATGTCACAGCTGCTGATTGGGAATAAGTTCGCCTCTGGAAGGCATAGCCGGATTTACCATGGGATATACAAAGGGAAGGACGTAGCTATTAAGCTGATGAGCCAGCCTGAGGAGGACGCATCCCTGGCCACCATTCTAGAGCAGCACTTCACTTCTGAGGTTGCGCTGCTGTTCCGTCTCCGTCATCCGAACATAATCACGGTACCGCTCCTTGTCTCCAGATTAGTGAATACTTTCTGAACTTATTATTTTGATTCATATGGAATAAGTGCAGCATTTGAGGAGTTGAAAAATAGTTGTAGCACTTGTCTATGTTCTTAGTTGCATGCGAGGATGAATGCGATGGTCTTTATGGCTAAAGAACGATGTCCTTATTTGATTTTGTGCGACATAAAAACAAACTTACCGTTTTCTTTTTGTTAAGTCATTTTTAGTATGTTTATTGCTATTGCATTATTGATGCTCTAGTCGGTGACATGTTAGATCTTCCATCCTTAACCACTCTTTTGGATGGACCATAGTGCCACCTGCAGTGGGTCAAGGTTTAGGTGTCCCACCATAATTCTGATAACCATTATAATTTGCTTCCATAAACTGGTAATTAGCTGTTCCCTTCTTTGATCCTCTTTCTTGGGGCTCCATTGAATGCAATGCCACCTTGAGGAGCCAGAATTACTACTTCCAGCTAATATTTTGGTCAGTAGTATTTTAGTTATTTCAACATTTTCATGTTTGATTCACAAATATTGGCACTCGTCAATATGACAGAACCTGTAATGTTGAGCCTGCGAACTCTCATTTTAGCATTCCTTTATTCAATAATTAAACTAATTGTGACGAATTCTCTATCGGACTTATAGTTAATCCTTTCCCCATTCAAAAGAAAAGTAGAATGTTCTTTTGTGGATTGAACTAGCCTTGATGGAAGTTATGCTTTGAAGATTCCCCACCTAAAAAGATGATTTTCGTATTGTTCCATTATGTAGATCCATTAGACGTTCTTATTACTTTGTTGTTGCTTCAGCTGTACAACTAAGAACGTAATTTTCTAAAAATAATTATTTTGTTGAGCTGTATGTACTACTAAGAATGTAGATTTTCCAAAAATAAATATGCTGTTTGCCTTCATATTACTTTTACTGCCACCCTGACATTTCATTGTGTCATGAGAATATTACATTTTGCGTAGTTCGATTTTTTGTCATTGAAAAGATACTTTTTATAATGGTGTTTGCTTAAGTTTTGAGGTTCTTGTGTAACACATGATATAATCCATGCAAAATTTTTAGAACATTCTGTCTCCAAAATTTTTGAGTAATAACAGACACTGAAACTGGGTTCACCAGTCTTTCACTAAGTGATCGCTTTCATTCTGCTCTAAATATGTATCATGAGGCATTCATTTATCATCATCTTCAATACACTATTTATAATGAATTACTTCCATGTAATTTTTGTAAAATATCTTGAAGCAGCTTCATTTGATGTACATTTTTTAATTGCTGACAAATAGATTTGCTTAACATGGGAAGAAAAAAATTCAGCGAAAACATTCAGCTCCAAATGGAGTTTCCCTCATGAAGCAGTTTATGCCTATGTAATGTAATTGGGTAAAACTTTTTAGCAAACATTGTGCACTATATTGTGAATCACGAACTATGTTCACTTCTTGGGTCCAATAGGTAACAGTACAGGTATTTTCAGCACCGAAAGATTTGTGACCATGTAGATTTTGATAAGTTATTAAGTCTTCAAGATCTAGCTTTCCTTGTGGAATAGAAGTTTCCTCTTTTATGTTATATTCTGTCTAGCTAGAACATGGTATCAGCTATCATTATTTCTCATGTAAATTGACTACTATTTTGAGCATGATTTCACATATTTTTCAGTACTTTTCTCATTATCGTAATCCTGTTTTGGTTTTTTCTGCTTTTCTGGAATCCTTGTGTTAATTCAAATGCATAATAAGGGTTCTGCTGTATAGTTTGTTGCAGCATGCAAGAAGCCACCTGTATTCTGTATCATCACAGAATACATGGCTGGTGGTTCTCTGAGGAAGTACCTGCACAAACAAGAGCCTCACTCCGTTCCTTTCAATCTTGTTCTGAAAATATCTCTAGACATTGCTCGTGGAATGAGTTATCTTCATTCTCAAGGAATACTTCATAGGGATCTCAAGTCAGAGAATATACTTCTTGGAGAAGATATGTCTGTGAAAGTGGCAGATTTTGGAATCTCATGCTTGGAATCTCAGTGCGGCAGCGGGAAAGGATTCACAAGTACTTATCGCTGGATGGCCCCTGAAATGATTAAGGAAAAAAGTCACACGCGTAAAGTTGATGTATACAGCTTTGCGATTGTTCTGTGGGAGCTTCTAACAGCAATGATCCCGTTTGATGATATGACTCCTGAGCAAGCTGCCTATGCCGTTGCTGAGAAGGTATAGTATTTTTTGTTAAAAGAATGATATTTCGGTGACATTTCTTTGTATAGTTATCTACTATGAACGATAACTGGGAGGTGATATATATCATCTTTACCAGAAAATTTGAATCCAAAGTAACGAGATCACTTGGACTTTTTTTAATATTAGGACATCAATTTAACGAGTAACTGTGTACAGTGATTCTGGTATTTCTTGTGCGCTGCCCTTTAGCTTGTTGTTTGCAAGTTATTTGGATATAACGACTTTGTTCAACATGAAATCTGTTCTAATTTGAGTTCATTTTTTTCTGCAAGCATGATACCAAATTCTTCTTACTCTGAAAACCACACTTATAATTGTTTATTTTTCTTGGACCTTGTTTCTTCTATTTCTCTTTTGCTTTAGATCTCATGCCTCTTAACATATTCTTGCAGAATGCTAGACCGCCTTTACTGGCTACCTGTCCAGTGGCATTCAGCCATCTCATAAAGCTATGTTGGGCGACGAATCCGGACAGGAGACCTCAGTTCGACGAAATCGTCACCATACTTGAATACTATGAAGAGTCCCTCGAAGAGGATCCATCATTTTTCTTAACCTACAGGCCTCAGCAGCGCACTTTTCTAGGATGCTTCCGAGGCGCATTCGGTGCAACCGACCGGGAATCCACGTCCAAGCTTGAGTTTGTAGATTCATGAACGTAATGTTAACTGTATCATATTTTGAAGTCAAAGCCATGATTATTGTTGTTTATGTCAGCCTCTTTTAAATGTGAAGAGGGCTGAGTATGTTGTAGTAGATATTTGATATTTGTGCAAGTTTAATGTAAAAACGTTGCCCTTTTAGTTGAAGCGGACAAATATATTAGTTACCGTTGTGTGGAAAGTGAAAGCACAAGGGGGTATGGTCCTCTTTAAACTAGTGTTCAAGTATATTGTTATTATTTCTCTTTCTCATCAGGACAGTTTGGCCGAGTGGTCTAAGGCGCCAGATTTAGGCTCTGGTCCGAAAGGGCGTGGGTTCAAATCCCACAGCTGTCATATTTTTTTCTCTCTTTTTATTTAATTTAATTTCCTTCCCTGTATATAAATAGATATATGTCATTTCTGTCTTTTGCTAGCGATAGTTTATTTGACTTCTATTTTAATCGATAATTTAAATAAATTTTTTTACATAAATAATTAAATTAATATAATTCTTATCTAGATCATTAAGTTAACATATATAGGAGGTGTTTGTTTCCTTATAGCTGACATTTTCAGATTATTAATAATCGAGATTTAGAAGTATTTGTACTAATTCACCACTCACCGGGTCATCTTATTTAATTTTTTAACTTGTTGACAATTGGAATTGCCTAACAGTGTTTATTGGGAGTATCTATCTACAGCTGTCATATTTTTTCTCTCTTTTTATTTCATTTAATTTCCTTCCCTGTATATAAATAGATATATTTCATTTCTGTCTTTTGCTAGAGTTAGTTTATTTGACTTCTATTTTAATCGATAATTTAAATAAAAATTTTACATAAATAATTAAATTAATATAATTTTTATCTAGATAATTAAGTTAACATATATAGGAGGTGTTTGTTTCCTTATAGCTGACATTTTCAGATTATTAATAATCCAGATTTAGAAGTATTTGTACTAATTCACCACTCACAGGGCTATCTTATTTAATTTTTTAACTTACAATTGGAATTACCTAACAGTGTTTATTGGGAGTATCTATCCATAACTTTTTAAATATATATATGAAGTAATATGCTGATGTCACAAATAGATAACATGTATGATGAAACCATGAAAATCATGTAAATGAATTCAGGCCATCTGTTCCATAAAATAACAAAAAAAAATTTAACATGGATGTTTAATTGTCTTTTTTATTGCATCTGCTAGTGAAGATATGGTAATAAGAAGCAATCTATTTTGGATAAGAATATATTATATTTTTGTTAAGAAAAACAGACCCAAAAAATTGACAATTTTTTTATAAACCTCAATTAGCACTAATTTGTGACCATAAACATTTTCTCCCTATTATTAGCCTACTAAATTTGTGTACTTCTTATATATCTTGATTCTTGATTAATGGGAATATTGGTATCATTTATTTCTCAGTTGAATGTCCAAATTTAAAGTTGCCTATTTGATTATAAAGGATGACCAACCAAAACTTTTTAAGTGCACAAAAATCAAACTAAAAAATTAAAAAAAACTACATAAAACTTTTATCCCAACTTTGATAATATGGATCCTAGATGGGATCTGACCCTTCTGGAATTGCTGTAAGTAGTACTAGTCCAGCTAAGGTGGGGAAAATGATTGGGGCAAGTACTGGTGGACCTGCACGGTTGGTGGTTGTGCTGCCTGGCTGTATCTGCTGTGTGTGTGTGTTTTTTTTTTGTTGCTGTTGCATGCATGTAATTTCACATGTTGTGCCCAACTTGGACTCCCTCTTTGTCTCTCCCCTTCTTGCTACAATGGTGATAAAAATCAATGCTCAAAGGTGAGTAACCTTGTGAGGACCCTCCTCTGAAATTATTATGGCATGCATGCATAAATGCTTATAGTAGGCTACGTTATGGTCCCGTTTGGCACCACAGGGGGTCGTTTGATAACAAGAATTGACGTTCCATTATGTTTCCATAATTCGGATAGAGTGAAATTTGATAATGAAGAATAAGGTAGTTGATGTGATAGAAAATAGTAGATGTGATGGATTAATTTTTTATGGATTTTGAAATAAAAATTGATATTATAAATATAAAATAAAATATTGTTAATAAATAAAAAATTTAAAAATTAAAAATTTTGTTCAAAAATTTTTTGTAAAAAATATATTATTTAAATATCAAGAAATTAGATTTTTAATAAATTATATGTAGTAAAATATTAAATTTTTTAATGAAATAACAAGTAAAAAATAATATTATATTAATATGTTATAATAAATAATAAATAATTAATAAATAAATTATTTTATAATATACATATGCGTGAGAGAGAAAATAAAGAAAGAAAAAAAGAATAAACAAAATTATAAAAAAAGACCAACAAGTCATCTCAAAGAAAAAACTTCCGACCGCTAAAATGCTTGGTTCCACCAAAATGATGTAATCAAGTGAAGCAAAAAGGGTCACATGACCCTTTTTTTTTGGAACCGGATTCCACTTCCTATATTCAAGTGACATCACAGATGGAGAAAAATGCTTAATTTCGTCATGTTGACAATGGGCTCCACTCTTAGAAAAACGGTTGTTTGGTAAGAAATCGAGAACAAAGCCTTTAATCCTAATGCTAATTCACGATCTAAACGGGCTTATGTGATTCCTCTTTCACCAAAAGAGAGATATAATGTTCCTTTTATCTTTCTATTCATTGAATAAAAAATTGTGAATTATATTTGATTCTTTGTAATTTAAATATTTTTTATTTATAAATTTTTAATCTAATAAATAGAAAAAAGGCACCAGGTCACTCAATTAAATTCAATATGTTAACGGTAGCAGATTCACCTATTCTTTTGCATCATGCTTTTGAGCATGCCAAGCATTAATCATGGTAGTAAAGGTAGGTAGGTGGAGCCTAGTTGGATAAATTTTACTAAATACCTTTCTATTTTAACGATTTCCCATTCCTACCCTTCAATTTTATTTTGTAATTAGATTGTCCTTATCTTTTAACTTATTTTACTAAATATCCTTTCGATCGAAAATAATCAAATTTTCGATCGATTTACTAACGTGACATGTTATTTTTAAATAAAAATTATATAAACCTTTAAAATAATGTAAAAATAAAAAAAAGTTGTCATCCCCCTCTCCCTCTCCATTCAGCATTGTCGGCTGGCGTTGGGAGGGAGAGGGGGAGGGGGCGGCTGCAAAGGTCCTGCCTTTGAATCCGCTGAACCTTCCTCACCAAAGGTCACTTGCATTGGCCAAGCCCGCGTCATGTCTAAGAAAAAGGAGGAGATAGTCGTAGCAACAAGAGGTCGAGATTTATGCACGGAGCAAGGGCGAGTTTTCATTGAACGTCAACCGACAACGTCCAAGAGGTTGATGAGGAGTGCTTGACGAACAAGAACCAGCGTTGGGTTTACGAGCTACCCGTGAGCATATGTGGGGCGCTGTGAAACTTTGGATCCGAGTTCAACTACTTCTTCCCTGAGGTGGCAAGTCGTTTTGCTCCAAGACCTCGTCGAGATAGCCAAAAGGAGTGGATCAAGGCGTAGGACGATACAATGTTAAGGGGGCAAAGCAATCAACAAGTTCATGTGGCGGTGTGATTGCCAAGTGATTAATGGCGATGGAGGAGGACGAGGAAGAGGAGGTGGGCCCTACCCCCTCCTCTCTAGCACCGAAGAGGATGGGGGAAGGGGGCAGGCTAGGCAGCCACCCCTCCCCCTCTCCCTCCGGCGCTTGAGCGTCGGCCCATGATTGCTAGAGGGAGAGGGGGCATGTCTCCCCCTTTTATTTTTTTATTTTATTTTAATACTACTTTATATAATTTTTATTTTTAAATAATATGACACGTCAGTGAAATGATGGAAAAATTGGCTATTTTCAATCGAAAGGGTATTTAGTGAAATAAGTTAAAAGATAGAGGACATTTTAATTACAAAGTAAAGTTGGAGGATACCATTCAAGAAATAAATAAAAGTTAAATGGTATTTAGTGAAATTTATTCGCCTGTGTTTTCATGTTCGAACACCTCAATGCATTAAAAAGTTGTTATCCTTCTCCTTCCTCTTTGCTTAAATGAATTGTGTACATGGCACCTAATGATGGTTAGCTGCGCTCCAAGATTTGGTTGGAAATGTATCGTTTTTTTTTACACTGACTTGAGTTAATTAAGATACTATTAGCTCTGAGGATATATATAAAAAAGGAATTATATACATGCCACCTCAATTCGATGACGTGCTGACTTAACATTTTGTATAATTTGGGTTTATTATACTTTTTATTTCATTTTTATCATTCATCTTTACTTGGTCTTGGTGATTAGTAGGGTCCGTTCAGATTTATGAATTTTATTCTACATATGTTATATGTTAAATTTTTATACTAAAAAATAATATATCTGTTAAATTTTGTGCTCGAGCTCCTCTGAGGCTCATTGGATGAAAGAATTAAATAATATGATATATGAAAGAATTAAACCGGATGAAACCGATATCACAAGCTAATGACTGCTACAAGACAACAGGACCTATGCAACTCTGCATGCCCGATGGAGGCGAGCTGACCCAGAGCTGAATCCAAACTTTGAAGGAGAGAAAATCGACGAGCCGAAAGCAAGCGTCGGTGACAATGGCGATTCTCACTCTGAAAGAGGAGACGAGCTCCAAAAAATAAGATTCCGATGAGTCTAGGATTGATTCAACTGGCAACGTTGCCAATAAATGCCATGAAAACATAGAAGAAATAGAGATGAAAAAAATCTGCAGAACAAATCAAGATGTGATTCTTGATCAGAAGGGAAAATCACAAAGAAGAAGAAGAAAAAATAGAAACAAGAAACACATGAAGAAGAAAGAGTTCCAAGCATCGATGCAGAAGAAGACCAGAGAAGAGGATTAAAAGGTAGAAGAAAAGAATGAAGGATGTCGAAGTGAAGAAGCTTTGATCGTCAATGTTACGAAAAGATGGAGAGAGAGATTATATGAATACTAAGAGCATAGGTACGAGGTTCATCCTAAATCAGATTACGTCATCGAGAAGCGGCGACTCTCTTTATTATGAAATAATGATAATTATAAGGATAAGTCTCTGTTTGAACTCGTAGGGAGTTTATATGGGCACTCACTTTTATAGATGATAGGAATTATAGAGTGTAACTTTGAATTAATTCCTCAAAATAGTGCACCTACCTCGTGGTAAGAAAATAAATCAATTCCGAATCACGTATAGAATACCCCTAAAAATTTTTGTTCAGGGATCTCCCACTGGATCCTCCCTTGACCCCCCACAAGCTTCGCTGATTGGGCGGCGAGACTTCCGTAGGAGAAATCTATTGAAGCGCCTGACTACATAAGTGGACCACAAAGAGTTACAACTAAGTTCAGATTCAATGCATTATCAATAATCAATATATGAAGCAGGGGTTGAAAGCAAACTGGAGATTGACAACCATATTAACGATGCTTGGGTTTACTGATGATGATCGACACGGAGAAACCATTATCGGTAGGGAACAACAATAATGACGACATAGATCGTGCAGCTCAAGAAGATCGATGAGGACGTGACCATGATATCATGTTAAATTTTGTGCTCGAATTCCGATGATGCTCGCCGGACGTCATTGACTAGAAGTGGACCACGAAGGATAAGGGAAAGTTGTTGGATGAAGAATTTTATTCAAAAGCAAATGAATTACAGTGGACCAAGACATTAATTACATCACACACTCTATTTACACTAATACTAATAGGATATATGAAAGAATCAAATCAAATGAAATTGGTATCACAAATTAATGGATGCTACAATACAACACACCTTTGCATGTCCGATGAAAGCGAGCTGACCCAGAGCTGAATCCACGATCGCCTCTGTGACGACGACGAGGCATGAATTCCAACACCGAGTTGGACGTCGTGTTAGTAAAATGATCAGTTCACCTCCTATTAGTGATCAAGAGGGTCACTTTTTACCATTTAATAAGACCCAAAATTGTTTTATTATAAAATAAAAGATGATGTAATCTTTCATCTCAAATGAATTAAGAGACTTGGTCTCGGTTGTTTGTAGACAGAGATAAGCTATTAACCTCGATCTCAAACCCCTTAAATATAACACCGACAATTTTAAGACGATGAAGGAATATTATTATATATAAAATAAAAGAGATTCACAATTAAATTAATTTCATAATCTTAATTCCCAGAGAGCTTATGTAGGTATTTTTTTTACAAATGATAAAAGATTTAGTCCGAAATGGATTCTACACTAATTTATAAAGATACCTATCACAAACATTAGTTTTAAATTACAAACATAATGCACTCTAAAAATTTATCTCGATTATCTCTCACACCTTCCACTCGAACAATAAGACCCTCATGAGAGTGTCTTTTATTGTGAAATCTTTGATAATCAAACGAGTTTAAGTCTTTTATTGATATTATTAACAATTATTAGGAGGAAAACGTCAATATAAATTTAAACAAGTGCCCGGTTACACAATAAAGGAAGATTGGCTTTTCAAATTAAATTTGATATTGTCGAAGTAACACAAGAATAATTCAATTAGTTCAAAGGGAAAGCGTACAACAAAATCAATGTGAAATCTATATCCAACCAAACACAAGAAAACATGGAATGTGACTACTCCTCGCATGGAAACGTGAGGCACCGGAACTTTGTTCTTTCTGCTTCCCTGCCCGAGGAAGTGGAAGAGGAGCTTGTGAACTTGTCCCATCCTTGATCCATCCCTAGTTAATCATGCTTGCACAGCCCACGCATATAATACAAAATATATCTTATAAAGAAATCTGATTTATTCCTTTCAATATCCTTCGCCTTCGTCATCATATTCATATAATTGATTATCTTTACAACTCTCTCTCTCTCTCTCCTTCATAAGCTAAATATGACACATGATTGAAATAAATAAAAGAACTAAAGAATGTGGTGGCATTCACTTTCTCTAGTGGATCAAATACTAAATAAGTGTTAAAGTAAAAAGGTTTAATATTGTCTGCCTTAAAAAAATGAGCAAATGCAAGGAAAAGAAGCCTACGAATTTTTGTCCAAAAGGATGATGAAATATAGATATGAAAAAGTCACAAAATCGCTGACAATAAGATTCCTAAATGATAAATAATGAACGAACTTCTACCGTTTATTTTGATCATCAGATGAAGAAAAGGTAGATTAATAGAAACAATGTCGGAATCGAAACGTTCAATTGAGACATTGGAAAAAAAACTCTCTATGATGAAATATTATATGAGATATGAAAACGTCACAAAAAGTTGCTAACAGCGATATTCTCAAATGGCAATAATGAAGAAAAAATCATGGAAAAGAGTTGGTGAGTGATTTTTTTCTTACAGTATTGAATTTGAATCATGTAAATGTAAAATATTTATGTTGGAGTTTTACTTATGACTGTCAAGTACGCGACACAATTGAAGATTAGGCATTAAAGATCATTATAAGTGAAATAATGTTTAATAAAATACATAAAAACTCAAAACTAGATATATAATTTTAAACAATAATAAAATTATTATTAATATAATTTATACGAATTAATATCATTATAAATAAATAACTTTTTATCATCGTTTAAGCCATCCTTATACGGTTTGATTTTGATTAGGTATTTATATGTTTTCTTTTATTTATCATTTTCTTCTTTTTTTTTTTCAGTCGCTATCTGTTTAGATAAAGAGATTCGCATCTTTTATTCAAAGGCCGAGTCATTGGAGATATTAGACAAAGAAAGTATTCAGTGATGTCGGGAATCTGCAGCAAAAGGCGACAAGGTAAATCTGCAACAAAAAAGGCGACAAGGTGGCGCGCAGAGCAGAGACCCACCCACGAGCGGCGTCCTTCCGGCAAATGCACAGTTCGGCCCCGTCGACGACTGCGCTGCCGCGCGCGCCCCGGGGCGGTCGGAGTTGCAGGGTGGGGATCATCGGAAGGATGAAGACAACGTGGCAGCAACAGCAGCAGCTTTGCTTGCTATGCTTCGTGTTATGTTTTATCTGTTTGGCCCCCATCTCTACTTTACCCACCACCCCCTCGTTCCTGTTAGTAAATCTCGGTAACTGCACTCAAATTTTGTATAACGAGATCGTCCATAATTCATTTTTCAATTGTCCAAATCTACGTGAACTTTGTGTACTTTTTTCTCTTCCCACGTGGGAACGAAAAATTTTATTGAGAGTTTACGTAAGCGACCTGAGATGACGTAATCGAATTAGTTGGACTCGATAATAAATCGACCTTAACTAATAGATAGTATGTTCTTTAGCGTCATACAAGTTAGATCATCGGCATCGTTTTCCAAATACTGAACGTTGGTTATCCAAAAAAAAATATTTGTCATAGTCAATTAATCGATGTGGACGATCTTAGTAGATTAATTAAGCTATAATTCACTTTGTAGCTTATGATCCGTACACTACTCACTCAATAACACTGTGAATTGACCGTCAGAATCGCTTTGGACTAACTAAAAAAATACCAAACGCATGAATAAACTTTTCGATATTCAAAATTGTTATTATCGACTAGTAAAAAAAGCTTACACATGTCACTTCAATTATTATGGCCAAAACTAGTCAAATATATCAATTACGTTATAAGTATATTTACTTTATTTATTTTACATTATAATAACAAATTTTTTGTTTGTTGTTCTTTTATAGATTTATTTATTTTTCTATTTAATTACGTTGTATTTTCATTAGTTTCAACTTTTAATTTATTATCATATTAGATAACACACGTATTTGAAAATATCCATTTTTTAATTAAATTTAATATTTTTTATTTTACATATAATATTAACATGGATTTATATACCTTCAGATAACCTTGTGGTTTAGAGGGATATGAGTGCATTGATAAAATATGCCATCGTTTAAGATTTAAGAATGTCGTTAATTGATAAGAAAATTAACTATTTATGTGTGTTCAACATCCATTCAAAATAGAGAATGCTCTGAAGGAACATTAAAAACATAAATAGAGTGGTTAAAATTGACCAGTTCATGAGTAAGGCAAATCGGTCACATTTTAAAAAAAAAAACATTGTACTAACTTTTGTTTCAAAAACAGTGTTATTGTATTTTTTTTGTTAAAGTAATAAGATGGTAAAATAACCGATTCATCGTTATCTTTTATTAATTTTCACCCAAATATTTTGCATGCTTATAATTTCACCTTTTTTTCATTCTAGTAAAATGAATTGAATTGGTAGTGAACGAATCACTTATATTTTATTATTAATTTATATTGGCATATAAGTTTCGGTATTGATATACACGTAAGCATTTGATATTATTAACGGACTAATAATCAAATTATTAGACCGATCTACTAATTAACGGGTATGTATAATACTATGAATATTCTATAAATAATTTGAAAATAATAATCAAGTTGATTGCAAACCTAATTAATTTATAGAGCAACTCTTAAATAAACTTTTATACTTCCACCATGTATATTTTTCTTCCCAGAACAATCATCCGAAGGCGACCAACGATATCATGTTAATAATTTGTTGCAGGGACAAATTTATCAATGTAAATAATAACAAAATAAGTATTTTTACAATAAATAACCTTGATTAATCTATTATCATAATTGTATATTGAGTTTAAAGGAAATTGGATGCGTCGCTATTTGAATTTTTTTATATTAGTTCAACAAAAAGAGATATATGAGTAAATTTTACCGAATGTCCTCCAATTTTAACATTTTCTCAGCATTGGAGTGGGGGGGGGGGGGGGGGGAACCCCTCTGCGACCTCGCCCAAAAGAAGGGGATCGGCGAGTGCAAGGAAGAAGGCTCCTCCTTCTCGCTCACTTGTTTCATACCTTCCTTATTTTTTTAATGTCGTACGACGAATGTCGTACGATTATTTATATGGGGGAGAGAGAAACTCCGTCACGTTAACACATTATTGGGAAACCGCCTATTAAAAGTCCAAAGAATAGTTGACAAAATAAGTTAAAAAATGGATGACAATTTTGTTATGAAGTGAAATTAAACATAACATTGAAGAACTCAAAGTTGAAGGATATTTGGTTAAATTTATTCAAGATATCTTACTTATAATTTGAAACTTATAGTATGTTTTTCATATTATTGAGATACAAGTACATAAAATAGTACTTTAAATATGGTGTGTGTATGTATGTGTATAGACATACATTAAAGTGAGTTTCTAAGACAAATTTATTTAATATCAAAGTTAAGAATACATTGTATTAATAGTGATTAAATTTTCTAAAAAAATAATCCGTTTTATATTTCTTGTATGGCGATTTTTTATTTTTAAAAGGTCACTCAAAATTTTTTAGATCCAAAAGTTTATCCATTATCTTTTTCGACCATTATTATCAAATTACTATTGTTGTCGTTGTAATTATTATTAGTAGAACGTCTTACTTTTTCAATAAACTAACACTCTACTAAAATATTAATTATTAAGTGAAAAAACTATTTTTAAAATGATATTATTATTGTTATTATTATAAAAATACATGACATAAAAAATTGCTTTTAAATTCGCCAAATTTCGGCAGCGGCATTACTAAATCTGCTTACGCGACAGGAACTTCCCCCTTGTCTTCCTCCTAACTCTTTCTACCTTCCAATTTTATTTTATATCACAAATATTCTTCATCTTTTAACGTGTTTCATCTAATGCCCTTTTTAGCCGAGATAGTCAGTTTTTCGATTTTTCGTCGACGTGGCATTCACGTGGTCATTTCTTCTCTTCTCCATGCAAATAGTCATCTGACGTGACATGCTCCGACGTGGCACATAAAATTACACCAATACCCTCCAACTTTAAGGTTGGCTCAGCGATACCCTCCAACTTTACTTTGTAACACAATTGCCCTTTATCTTTTAACACATTTCACCCGATGCCCTCTTTACTTGGGTCAGTCGATTTTTCGATTTTTCATCGACGTGACCATCTCCTCTCTCCTCCATACAAATAATCGTCCAACGTGACACCACATATTAAACCATCTTACTTACAGTAAGTTGATCTACTGTTAAATTATTTCCTTATTTCCCTCTTCGTCATCGTTCACGTGAAATCTCCTTTGTCGTTCACACTCTTTCGTTGATCGCTCTCCTTCGTCGTTCTCTTCCTTCATCGTTCACCTTTCGCGTTCGTCGGTCGTCATTTTTATCTAAATTGGTGTAATTTTATATGCATTTGGTGAGCAAACTTTAAAGTTGAAGGACATTTGATGTAATTTTATGTGTCACGTAGGAGCATATCACGTCAGACGACTATTTGCGTGGAGGAGAGATGAGATGTCCATGTGGACGTCACATCGACGAAAAATTGACTGTCCCAGATAAAGAGGGCATCATGTGAAACATGTTAAAATATAAAGGACATTTATGGTACAAAGTAAAGTTGAAGGTTATCGTTGAGCCAACCTTAAAGTTGGAAGACATTGATGTAATTTTATGTGCCACATCGAAGCATGCTACGTCAGACGATTATTTGTATGGAAGAAAGAGGAAATGACCACGTGGATGCCACGTCGCTGAGTAAACTTTATAGTCGGAGGGCATTTATTGTAATTTACCCTCTCCTCTCTTCCTTAGAATCACAATCGCCGCCGCTCGAGACGCTCTGCCTGCACGCGCTCGTCGCTCACGCGCGCTCGAGAGAGGCCGTCCCGGCGTCGCGCCGGATAGGAGGCGGCCGCCCCTCGCCTGCGCCCTCCTCACTTGACCGGACTTTGCTTGTTTTCCTATTCTAATGATTTTTTTCTCCTGGTGCGCATTGATATGACTCGTTTGATTTTTTCCCCCGTTTTGCTGCAATTGGACTTGTTGATGCATAAATTTGTCCTTTTGGTTGATTCTTTTCTTTCTTAATTCCTGATGGTCTTCGTTTTCGGGTATTTGTGGCTCTGCTTGGACGTTAGAACATTTTTCATTATCGAACTTGTTGTTAGCCTTTGGCCCTTTGATGCAAACGTAAGTGTTTGACAGAGAAAATAAATAGGACATTGGAAAGCGTGTCAATGGAGCAAGACATTTGATGAACGAGAGAACGATCTCTTCTTCCTCATAAATTATAGAGCCTGCAATGAGCGGGGTCAAAATTACTTAGGTACTTCAGATGTTTATGTGCTTAAGTTCGGAATCCTAGACCTGTCTCTTGAAATGTAGGAAAGATCCCACCTTTATGTTGTAATTTTTTTAGTATTTCATTATATAGCGTTGTATTATAAAGTTAATGGAATCTTACTGCTGCTAACTGATCAAAATGTGATCAATTTTCTTTTCCCTTGGGTTTAAGAATTTGTTCTCCGTTACAAGTTTTGGATTTTTATGCAGATGCGTAATTGCTTCTTCTTTTCCTTTTCAGGTTTCAGATTTTAGTTCTTCCTTGGATTCCCTTTGTTTGAAGAAGTGCCGCTATGCCGGGAATTATAATGGAAGAGAACGCTCTAAATCATGTGGCTGCACATGAGTTGAATCTTTCTGATATCAAAGAGGACTTAACTGGATCAAAGTCTCAAAGGATTTCCCCAGGTCATATGAACGCCCCAAGCGAAGCCCAGGAGCTTCCTGTTGAAGGTCGCGTGGAGCCTTCTATTCAACAGCTTTATGCTAACCTTTGCGACATGGGGAGTTCTACCGATGGTACCCCATCAAGGCAGAGCTTTGGCTCAGATGGTGAAGAATCGAGAATAGATTTGGAGTTGCACCATCTTGTAGGTGGGAAAATGGAGGCTGTGAAAGTAATAGAAGAGGAGGATGATGCAAGTTTTACAAGTGAAAATGAAACGGAAAATGAATCATCAGAAAAGAAGCAAGAAAGTGCCACAAAAAATCTGTCTCCCAATTTGTCATCTGCATCATCGAAGAAGTCAAAACGGACTCCTCGATTAGTATTGAAATCTGATGTCTCCATAAAATCCACCTCAAAGGAAAAGGAGTCCCCTGGAACAGATGAAAATACTGCTTCAAAATCCCTTGCTAGAGTTGCCAGTTCAAAGAACCCAAGTATATATTCTCCAGGTGAAGGCAAAATGCAGAATGGGTTAGTCGATCCATCTGATGCAGGATTAGGTAACCCAGATCTTGGGCCTTTTCTTCTTAAGCATGCGAGGGATTTTCTTTCTTCAGACAATCCACAAAGAGCTCTGAAGTACGCCCTTCGAGCAGCCAAGTCTTTCGAGATATGTTCTGGTGGAAAGTCAAGCTTGGACTTGGTCATGAGCTTGCATGTTATAGCAGCAATATATTGTAATTTAGGTCAGTATATGGAGGCTGTGCCTGTTCTCCAACAGTCTATCGAAATTCCAGTGCTTGAACAGGGTCAAGAACACTGCCTTGCCAAATTTTCTGGTTATATGCAGTTGGGTGACACATATGCTATGCTTGGTCAGTTGGAAAGTTCCATACAGTGCTATGCTACAGGTTTAGAAATTCAGAAGCAGGTACTCGGTGATATGGACCCAAGAGTTGGAGAAACTTGTCGTTATTTAGCTGAAGCTCATGTTCAGGCACTCCAATTTGATGAGGCTGAGAGGTTATGCAAGGTGGCACTTGATATCCATAGAGCGAAGGGTGAGCCTTCCTCTTTAGAAGAAACAGCAGATAGGAGACTCATGGGTCTTATATGCGAGACAAAAGGAGATCATGAAGTTGCCCTTGAACATCTTGTAATGGCAAGCATGTCTATGGTTGCAAATGGCCTTGATGCAGAGGTAGCCACGGTTGACTCTAGCATAGGAGACATTTATCTATCATTGGTGCGATACGATGAGGCTGTATTTTCCTACCAAAAAGCACTGACAGTGTTTAAAACCACTAAAGGGGAGAACCATTCAACGGTGGCTTCTGTCTTTGTCCGTCTTGCTGATTTATACAACAGAATTGGAAAGTTCAAGGAATCAAAATCATACTGTGAAAATGCTCTTCGTATTTATAGCAAGTCTATTCCTGGAACCTCTTCAGATGAAATCGCATCTGGACTCATTGATGTCTCAGCCATATATGTGTCAATGAATGAGCATGAACAGGCAATTAAGTTGCTTCAGAAAGCCTTGAAGATGTACAACAAGTCAGCTGGACAGCAAAACACCATTGCTAGTATTGAGGCACAAATGGGAGTCTTATATTATATCATAGGGAACTATGGGGAGTCTTATGCTTCTTTCAAGAGTGCCATCACTAAGCTTCGTGCATGTGGAGAGAAGTCTGCTTTCTTTGGGATTGCATTGAACCAGATGGGCTTAGCTTGCATTCATAGTTATGCTATTAATGAGGCAGCTGAATTATTTGAGGAAGCAAAAAACATTCTTGAACAAGAGTATGGATCTTATCATCTTGACACATTAGGAGTATACAGTAATCTTGCAGGAGCATACGATGCAATGGGAAGGTACACATTCTCCAGTGATTTGAATTTCCCTGCCTTATTTTTCAAGAACCTTAAAATCATTTTGATCTTTCCATCTTACTATCGCTAACTTTATCTCCTAAAAAACTTTCTGAAGGGACATGAGTCGTGTTTGGTTCTTCAGTAAATGGCTCCTGGTCTAAAGATGATATCATTTCATTTGTAGCATATTTTCTTTTCTCTGGAACCAATAGGCTCATAACAAAACAAATGCATGATAAAGGCTTAGTTTGTGCGAGAATGAAAATTGACAAGTCCATTTTCATCAAATGGTTCTTTGGTTTCTGATTGGTACTTGCTTCACAGGTATCATTCTTGAAGCTTTCTTCATGATTCAAGTTGTCACACTCCACCGCAAAAGCCAGCAAATGCATTTAATAATTATTGTAGATATAAGGTTGATATTTTCAAATGATGATATAAGTGGGATGATTGTCATATGTAACTATTTTTAGACCACTACCTAAATGACATAACATTCTCACTATCAGCTTTCCTGAACATGTCTCATAAAGTTGGAGCTGGTCGGGTGTACATCGGTTCATTTTAGTTCACTTGTTCCTATACTTCAATTTTCTTTTCTCTATCTTTTCTTCCACGTCATCCTGGTAAGTAAATCTCTTTAACACCTATAGATAGTTCTCAGAAACTACTATTCTTGTTTAAACTTGACATGGAAAAGCATGAGGCTTTGCAACTTTAGGGGCACATTCATCTTTGTTGTATTAGTTTTGGATCCTAAAACACTTATCAAGTATGCACCAAAGCCATTTCAAAAGGCATGGATGCCATTAAAGCTTAAGCCTAACCTAGTAGGAGTGGTCATATTGCAAAATGGAGACATACACTTATCGGAAAAGAAGGAAAAGATAAAAGGGATGAAGGCATCCTCCCATTTGTTGGAGAAAACATGTTTCTTATGTTTGCTTTCATTTTCTTTGTTCTTCCTTATCAGTTTCATGTTTTTCGTTTGTTAGATGTTCCTATCAGCTTGTTATCTCGAGTATCAGCTCAAGATTACAATATCATGCGACATGCATTGTAGTAGATGTACATCTAATTTGCTTCGAATTTGTATCCAGGTTGGACGAGGCCATTGAAATTTTGGAGTACATCGTCGGGTTAAGGGAGGAAAAGCTAGGGACGGCGAACCCAGATGTCGATGATGAGAAGAGGAGGCTGGCCGAGTTGCTAAAGGAGGCTGGCAGAGTGAGGAACAGGAAATCCAGATCACTAGAGACCCTGATGGACAGCAATCGGCATACATTGAAGAAAAGTGCCACTGCCGCGGTGTGATTTCCTTGAAGTAGGATATGTAAATTAACAAAGTTAACTGGGTGGTGTTACATTGATAATTATTTTCTCATACGAAACACCATTCCAGGATTTTTTTGGTTATTCGTAGTTCCCGTATTGAGGTCGTTTCTACGTGATTCCAATTAATTTTTGAAAAATTAAAAAGAAACCATGTTACATGTTGTTCGGTGGGGGCGAAACAAAAGCCCAATTTCAAGTGGAGGCTCAATTTAGCCTTTTGACCTTTTCCATAAGTAGCCATCCATTTTAAGATTTAAAATGCCGAGTTATGTAAACTATTTAATGAGATTTTACGGTCGAAAAAGATGTCTGATGATTGGAGATTAAGTACATTAGTTCCTATTTACAAAAATAAAAGGGATATTCAGAATTGTGCAAATTATAGAGGGATTAAACTTATGAGTCACACAATGAAATTATGAGAAAAAGTGATTGAGCATAGATTGAGAATGGAGACTAGTATTTCTGAGAGACAATTTGGGTTTATGCCAGGAAGATCCACTACAGATGCGATTTATTTACTAAGGGGGATGATGGAGAAGTATCGAAGTAGGAGAAGAGACTTACATATAGCTTTCATTGACTTAGAGAAGGCGTATGATCGGGTACCAAGGGATGTACTTTGGAAAGCCTTGCAAAAGAAGAGGGTGAGTGTTGCCTACATTAAGGTAATACAAGATATGTACGATGGGGCATTGACTAGGGTTAGGACACCCGGAGGTGAGACAAATGAATTTCCTATAGGAATTGGCCTACATCAAGGATCAGCTTTAAGCCCGTATCTATTTAACTTAGTTATCGATGCTATAACCGAGAGTATCACAGAGGAGGTACCTAAGTGCATGCTATTTGCGGATGATATAGTACTTTTAGCGGATTCAAGAGAAGAGATTAATACAAAATTGGAGATATGGAGAAATACGTTGGAGTCAAAGGGTTTTCGTTTAAGTAGGAATAAAACAGAATATATGCATAGCAATTTCACAAATAAACAACTTAGAGACGATTTGAAAGTTAGTCTAGGGGAGGATATAATTCCTCAAGTGACAAAGTTTAAATATTTAGGATCAATTATAAGACAAGATGGTGAGATTGATGACGATGTTAATCATAGAATTCAAGCTGGTTGGTGTAAGTGGAGGAAAGCCACTGGAGTTCTTTGTGATAGAAAAATACCCAATAAAGTTAAAGGAAAATTCTATCGTACTGCTATAAGGCCAGCAGTGTTATATGGTAATGAATGTTGGGCTATGAAGGGACAACATGAACGTAAAGTGGGGGTAGCCGAAATGAGGATGTTGAGATGGATGTGTGGTCATACAAGATTAGATAAGATTAGGAATGACCATATACGTGAACGAGTCGGAGTGGCTCCTATTAGTGAGAAAATGGTAGAGAATCGTTTGAGATGGTTTGGTCATGTTCAGAGAAGACCATTAGATGCGCCAGTAAGAAGAGTAGATCAAATAATCTGAAGTCCGATTAAAAGAGGGAGAGGGAGGCCAAGGCGGACACTTGGCGAACTAATAGAGCAAGATCTATTGGTGAATAATATACCGAAAGGTTTGGTTACTAATAGAGCGGAATGACGTCGTATGATCCATGTAGCCGACCCCACCTAGTGGGATAAGGCTTTGTTGTTGTTGTTGTTGTTGTTTTGTGTTTGAATTGGGGAGAAAGGATATAACCAATGGGAAGGTAAAAAAATAATTCTATTTGAATGAAAACAAAAAGAATAAAAAAGGAATATCATTTTCTCTTATAGTTAATTGAAATTCATTTGTTTTGATTTAAGATTGAGTTAACTCTATTTGAATTGAAAAAGGAAGAAAATGTAAAAAAAATAACACTCATTTTCTCTTATACCTAATTAAAATTGATTCGTTTTGATTTTAAGATTGATTGGAGGAGCCTAGGCTGTGTGTTTGACAATTAGAATTAGGCGAAATTATTTTAGCTCGATTCAAAACTATGTGACCTTTAGAATCAGATTTCGAAATTAGGGACCACATGCGGCTGTGTTTGCTTGCAGAATAAATGGCGGTACTTCTTTTTGTTCTGTAAACCATGGTTGTCAGACCAGGCCCGGCCGGTCGGACCGGTGTCCGGAACTTAAAATGGCCCGCGGGTCGGTCGAAACCCGGGGACGAATTTGACCCGCTTTGACCCCCGTCAAACTCGGTCAAAACCTGGGTTCAACCGGCCGACCCGGCAGGTTTAATCGACCCGGTCCAAGTCAATTGTGGAAATAAACAAAAATTGAAACATAAATAAAATTATTAAAATATTTAGACATATTATATATATATCATGAAATTTATATTTTAATGTCATCTTGTCACATATATAATTTTTTCACTATTTTTTATTTATAATTAACTCACAAGAATTTTTTTATTTATGTTGATGACTTAATTTATTATATTATTTAATCTGAATGATTTTATTTTACTTTATTATACTATATTTTATATTTTTGTTAAATAAGATATTATATATTAATAAGATTATAACAATCTTTTTAACTTATTTTATTCTTTTATTAATTTATATTATCCGGTCCGACCATTCGATTCGACCCGGTCCAACCGGTCCGACCATTCGATTCGACCCGGTCCGACTGGTCCGACCATTCGATTCGACCCGGTCCGACCGGTCCGACCTGACCCGTTGATCAATCCGGGTCGACGGTCGGGTCGGGTCTTATAACATTGCCGTAAACACCTAAACTTGAAAAGTTCGATGCAAGTTCTTCAAACTTGCCCCTTTTTTTCTTTCAATTTTTATTATATTTTAATTAGTAAAAAATATTAATTACTACTAAATCTTAATATTATTCATTAAACTATTTTTATATTATATTAAATAATAATCAATTATAATTTTATATTTATTAATATAATTTTATGATGCTTATAAATAAATTCTTGATAACTTAATATAAATATTATTTAAAAATTATATATTAATAACACAAGGAAAATAATAAATTATAATAATATTATAACTAAATATTTTCATAAATTAAAAATTATAATATTAACCTAAATATTTTTCACAAATTATAAGTTTTAATATTAATATAAATATTTTTGAATAAACTATTATTTTGAATAAATAATATTTTAATTTACTATAATTTCATATATCATAAAATAATAAATTATATCCTTAATTCTTACTTTTTATTCAAACGCCTACTAAAACTTATTTATCAAATTAAATTTTCAAAGTCTTATCATTATAATTTTCATCCAAACATCACACATAAATTTTTCTATCAAATCAATTACTTTTTGAAAGTATAAATTCTCAAAGTTTCCACTTTCTAATTCCACCTAGCTTAATCATTTTAAATTGTTTTTAGTTGACATGATGGCTCTTCTTTTTCATTTATTTTTTTCTTTCTTTATTTTCCTCTCTCACATTTCTCTTATAAAATATTTTTTATTAAACATAAAATATTTATTATAAAAGATTAATAAAATATTATTATTTCAAGTAATATTATTTCATTAAATATAATTTATTAGAAAACAAATTTTATATTTAAATAATATATTTAAAACAAAAATTTAATAAAAAATTTAATTTATACTTTTTATTTTAATTAATTAAAATTTTTATATTTTATATTTATAAAATATATTTTTTTATTCAAATACTCATTAAAATTAATCTATCACATCTATTTTTTTATCAAATCAATTCCACTCTATCTAAATATACCTCAAATTAATCTCTCAATTCAATTATTCACATCAAACTCGACGAACCACGATTTCGATTGACAAACACAGCTGTAAGGTAGAGAGTTTTTCCGACAAAAAGTGATTACATAGGAGAACTTAAAAAAGAATTTAATTAGCATTATAGCAATCGCATCAAGGAGACGCGACTATCTTTCGATATTTAACAAAGTTCTTGAATCTAAGAAAATATTATATCATGTAAGTAAGTGAAAAGGATAGGACCAAGTGGCGTCAAGGGTCTCAAATCAAAAGTGTCATAAGAGTTCACGGAAGAGATGAAATCAAATTATGATGAAGAAAAAAGAACACAAAATAATAAGTCAATGACAGAATCTTAGGATCGAAAATTAAGTTTGATCGGCAATTAATTAAGTTAGTAATCTAGTAGCGTTATATAAATGAGCAAATCTTGAGTCCTTAAAAAAATCTAGAATCAAAACAGTATCCTTCCATTTCTTAACATCCTCTCTAAATGAGCAAATCTTGAGTCCTTAAAAAAATCTAGAATCAAAACAGTATCCTTCCATTTCTTAACATCCTCTCTCCAAATTTACCAAATTTATAATTAAAAGTTGAGTTACTTTTTATGTCAATTAAAATTAAACATAATGTGGTACGTATATATATATATATATATATATATATATATATATATGCATCATACAATATATATGATACTACTTGAAATATAAAAGTGAATATATTTTTTTTAACTCCGCCTATATTTTATAGCCGGTCCCAAGCCTGGATAAAGGAGGAGGGTTGTGTTAGGCCCCGACAGCCAGCATAAAATCATGTCGAATCTTATGAACATGGATCAACGAATATATTGTGTTAATGCTAGGTCGTTACCCGTAAGTAACGCGCTGTACAGCTCGGGTACAGTGATAAGAGAGCAAGAGCCGCTGCATCCTCGCCTGAATGCAGTGTTAAATGAGCAAGGACTACCGCACTCTAATGGACGGAGGCGGTTAAAGAAGCTAGTTCGTGAGACTAAGGTCAGATTAGGTTCTTGGAACATTGGGACGTTGAATGGGAAGCGCCTCGAGGTGGCACAAGTAATGGACCAGCGTAAGATTAGTATCTTATGCTTGCAAGAAACTAGATGGGTAGGAGAGGAAAGTAAAGAGATTAGGTTAAATGGTTCTAATTTTGATACGCAGGTAAGGTAAATGGAAGAAATGGTGTTAGTATTATCGCGGATGCAGAATGGAGGAAAAATGTTGTGGAAGTTAAAAGGATTGAGGATCGAATCATATCCGTGAAAATAATTGTTGGAAAGGAGACTATGAACATTATTAGTGCATATGCACCCCAAGTAGGAGTAGAATCACATCTCAAAGAGAAGTTTTGGGCAGATATGGAGGGTTTGATTGAAAGTATACCAACAACCGAGAAAGTTTATATTGTGGGAGACCTTAATGGACATGTTGGTAAAGAGGCAGGAGCACATGCAAGGGTTCATGGTGATTTTAGTTTTGGGGAGTTGAATGAGGAAGGACAAACTACTATTGATTTTTCTTTAACATACGACCTTAAGATTATCAACACTTATTTTAGAAAGAGAGAGGAACATTTAAGCATATACAAAAGTGGAACTCATAGGTCTCAAATCAATTTTTTTGACAAGAAATACTGATAAAAGACGCTGTACTAATTGCAAAGTAATTCCTGGGCATGGGGTGACTACACAACATAGATTGTTAGTTCTTGATATGCAAATGAAATGTATAAAACCAAAATCTCGAACAGTTTTTGATCGAAAGATCAAATGGTGACAGTTAAAGGGGGAGAAGCGAGAGACTTTTAGAAGTAAGTTATTAGAGGAAAGTGTGTGGGAGTTAGAAGGAGATGCTAGTATCATGTGGGAGAATGTGGCAAAAAAAGGTTGAAATGGTTGCTAAAGCCATTTTAGGAGAATCAAAAGATTTTGGACCACGAGATAAGGAGACTTGGTGGTGGAATGAGGAGGTCCAAGAAAAGGTGCGTAATAAGAAGAATTGTTTCAAGGCGATACACTTGGACAATAGTTCTGACAATTGAAAAAAGTATCGTTTGGCGAAAAGAGAGGCTAAGAAGGCGGTTAGTGATGCTCGTGCTAAAGCATATGAGGGGTTTTATAAGGAGTTAGGGACAAAGGCTGATGAACAAAGGATTTACAAGATTGCAAGGAATAAAGAGAAGGAGTCGAGAGATTTGGATCAAGTAAGATGCATAAAAAATGAAGTTGGCAAGATTTTAGTTACTGAAGGAGATATTAAGAACAGATGGGAAGAGTATTTATATAAGCTATTTAATAATGGATGTGAAGGTTCCCGTTGTGATTTGGAGGACTTGACAGTTAGCGAATGTGAGCTTAATAAGTCATTTTATCGTAGAATTAGAGTCTCGAAAGTTAGCGAAGCTCTTAAGAAAATGGAAAATGGTAAAGCCATTGGACCGGATGGTACACCGATTGAAGTTTAGAAATGTTTAGAAGAAAAATGTGTGTTGTGGTTATGTAAACTATTTAATGAGATTTTACGGTCGAAAAAGATGCCTGATGATTGGAGATTAAGTACATTAGTTCTTATTTATAAAAATAAAGGGGATATTCAGAATTGTGCAAATTATAGAGGGATTAAACTTATGAGTCACACAATGAAATTATGGGAAAAAGTGATTGAGCATAGATTGAGAATGAAGACTAGTATTTCTGAAAGACAATTTGGGTTCATGCCAGGAAGATCCACTACATAGGCAATTTATTTACTAAGGGGGATGATGGAGAAGTATCGAAGTAGGAGAAGAGACTTACATATGGCTTTCATTGACTTAGAGAAGACGTATGATCGGGTACCAAGGGATGTACTTTGGAAAGCTTTGCAAAAAAAAAGGTGAGTGTTGCCTACATTAAGGTAATACAAGATATGTACGATGGGGCATTGATTAGAGTTAGGACACTCGAAGGTGAGACAAATGAATTTCCTATAGGAATTGACCTACATCAAGGATCAGTTTTAAGCTCATATCTATTTACCTTAGTTATCGATGCTATAACCGAGAGTATCACAGAGGAGGTACCTAAGTGCATGCTATTTGCGGATGATATAGTACTTTTAGCGGATTCAAGAGAAGAGATTAATACAAAATTAAAAATATGAAGAAATACGTTGGAGTCAAAGGGTTTTCGTTTAAGTAGGAATAAAACAGAATATATGCATAGCAATTTCACAAATAAACAACTTAGAGACGATTTGAAAGTTAGGCTAGGGGATGATATAATTCCTCAAGTGATAAAGTTTAAATATTTAGGATCCATTGTAAGACAAGATGGTGAGACTGATGACGATGTTAATCATAGAATTCAAGCTGATTGATGTAAGTGGAGGAAAGTCACTGGAGTTTTTTGTGATAGAAAAGTACCCAATAAAGTTAAAGGAAAATTCTATCGTACTGCTATAAGGCCAACAGTGTTATATGGTAGTGAATGTTGGGTTATGAAGCGACAACATGAACGTAAAGTGGGGGTAGCCGAAATGAGGATGTTGAGATGGATGTGTGGTCATACAAGATTAGATAATATTATGAATGATCATATACGTGAACGAGTCGGAGTGGCTCCTATTAGTGAGAAAATGGTAGAGAATCGTTTGAGATTGTTTGATTATGTTCAGAGAAGACCATTAGATGCGCTAGTAAAAAAAGTAGATGAAATAATGTAGAGTCCGATTAAAAGAGGGAGAGGGAGGCCAAGGCGGACACTTGGCGAACTAATAGAGCAAGATCTATTGGTGAATAATATACCGAAAGATTTGATTACTAATAGAGCGGAATGACGTCGTATGATCTATGTAGCCGACCCCACATAGTGGGATAAGACTTTGTTGTTGTTGTTGTTGTCAAAAAAAATTTTTTTCTTTGGAGTCGTGTATTTTTTGGAATTGTCTTTATAATACTATTATGTGACATTTTGTATAAGTGTCAAACAATTAGTACGAAAATTCATTTACATTTTAATATATGTTTAATATAATTTATATGTTAAATGAAAAAAAATAAACACAAAGCATAAAGATACGATGGATATACTTTTAATTGAGTATAACTTTATTAAATTCCTAAGAATTGTTTTTTTGCAGTCACCGTAATATTTTTTCTTTTAAGTTAAGATGATATACACATTTTTATTTTTCATCTCAATCATTAGCCATTTTGCTTCATATGTGGAGAATTTCACATTCTTTGTTCTTTAAAGAAAAACAAACAAATAACGTTACCGAAAAAAAAAGAAAACAAATAAATGCTCTATGCATCAACAATATATTAGATTTCATGATAGGAGAACATTGATTTAACAATTACAGGTGAGAACGATCCGGGCCGCACCGACTCGGATTTTCGAAAAATATTCTCGGCCCGATTATAAGTCGGACCGGGTCCAAGAATAAAAAAATCCGGTGGTTCTGAGTCGGGACCAGGTCCAACATATAAAAACTCAACCCGAAACCCGACCTGATTATAGTAATAAAAACTTATTAATAATATTTATATAGTTCTAATTAATTAATAATTTAATCATTACTTATCCATTTTGAAGTGTTAAAAAAATTCTATTGTATTATTAAATTGATATTTAGTTGATTAAATTATGATTTAAATTTGCTAATTATCATAAGTTTTCTATATTTCTTTATATTTTTTTGACCCGATCTCATTCCTAATTTCATTCCCAGTTTTCCTGGACCGACCCGAATTCGGTACCAGTTGGAATCGAGTCCCGTACCGAGTTCGAATTTTTGGACCCGACAAAAACTGGGTCGGGACCGAGTCAAGCCGAATCCGGATTTGCTCTCCCCTAATAATAATCACGATCCAGGACCATTATAAAAAATAACATAAACATATATAATTTATTGTATTTTTATCAAAATAATTTTATAATTTTTAATGTAAACAACGGTAGATTTGCAATGTTAAATTTTAACTAAATGCAAAATATATAATTTTGAATTATAAATTTTATTTATTATTTATATGATTTTTAATTCTACGTTCCATTTCTAAACAATGGAAACAAAAGACATGGTAAAGATATTGTATATGATAGTTTTCTATTATTAAAAAACACTTTTTATTATTCACATTTTTCATTTAACCTATCAAACCTTCTGCCTCTATTCAAATTAAACTTTTTTGTATTTAATTTCATTCATTTTCACGTACATATATTTTTTATTTCGTATAATTTTTTTTATGAATATATTTTTATTAATTGTACTAAATAATAATAATAATAATAATAATAATAATAATAATAATAAAGTTTCCAAAAATACTACTAGCACTAAAAATATTTTTGTATTTAGTATGTTTCATTTTAAGTTATTTCCGAACAATAATTTATTTAATCCTATTAAATTTCTACTTCTACTCAAATTAAATTTATCTTTTTTCTACCTAATTTCATTTAACTTTCCTTTGTACATATATTATCTTCTACAACAAACTATTATTAAAATAAAAAAGATAAAAATCTAAAAATGGGAAAAACCCTCGAGACTCTTGTTTCAACTAAAGTTGAATTCTATATTTAATCAATTTTTTTTTTGGTTTTTTAAGACTTTTTTATCTTAGAAATTTTTTTACATCTACTTAAATTAAATTTACTTTCTATATTCCATTTTATATTCCAGTTATATATATAATTTTATATAATAAACTTTATTATTAATACAATTATTTATATAATTCTGGAATTAAATAGATAAAATTCAAATTAAATACATAAATAACTATTATATTATAGTGATTCGTCGGTATTTGAAAAACGACGTTGATTGCCCAATTGACGCTATTGAGTGCACTGAATGCACCTTGAAAAGTTAATTTAGTAGAAAACTCAACTAATTCCATAAGGTTTTTTGAGAACAGTAACAGATGAAGTTGATAATAAAAAAATAGATTAAAAAAATCGAAATCTTACTTATCCGAGAGCGGCCTATTACTACACCTAATAAATGTTGTTGATCTTCTGTGACATCTTTATTATCATCGATTTAGTTCAGCTTTTTTGCACTGTTATGTTATGTGTCAAGGTGTGACGTCAATGGCCTTATCACTTCTCGGAAGCTGACGCCTCCCATCGCCCCCTCGTTCTCTCTCCTCGCGCTCGGATCACAACCAACCAACGCCGCCACAAATATCACAGCGAGGCCGTCAAATATTTATCCTCGTCACGATTTTCTTAATTTTTTTTAGGAATTATACTTCGTAGCACCCTTTCTTTACCGTAGCAGCCATTGGAGGAAGGGGGAGAAGGTCCGAAAGGTTTCGACCATGGCGACCCAATCGACAAGCCCCGCCAACGCCCAATCGCCCCCAGGTGATCCTCTTCTTCCTATTCGTGTGTTTCTTCTCTCCTTTTGATCCGGTGGCTTAATTTTGGGAAGATTTCGATCTCGGATCGCGGCTTAAGGTTTTGGAAAACTGTAGGAATACTGGAAGATGTAGTTAGGTTGATTGGGCAGTTTGGGATTGCTCATAAAGGTCGGGTTGTGGAATTCTGAGCGATCAGAGGGTGATTGGAAAGAGGGGTTTGTTTGATTAAGAAATGATGAGTGATCCGTGGAGGTTAAGGAACAAGGATAGTTAAGCCGAACTTAAATTTCTGATTGTGAAGTGCATGGTGGTTTTACTCAATTGGAGGTCCATATTGTTTGTCTAGTGGAAAAGAAGTTACATCGAGAGCTGAGGGCATGTGTTGTGAATCGTGATTCATTCGTCCATCCATCAAATTATAACAGTCTCTCTAAATTGTCAAGTCCTGTGACATTGATAATAGTGCTACGTGCATAAGTAAATGTATGCGAATCTATGTCTCCTTTTGCCTATGAATTTATATTCAGATTATAAATCTGCATGTATATACATGAATTTTACTTATACCTTGTTCTAGTTTGTCAGAGCAAAGTATGAGTACTTGTTCTGGGAACCCCCTGCTCAGTTATCACTCCCAATTCATAAATTGATATAGCATTTCTGCTTCAAAAGAGCATCCCTAATATGTAGAAGATCTAAAAGCTACTGACACTTTTGATTAGTTGTCGATGGTCATAGAAGAAATCCTGAGAACTCTCTGATATTTTAGCTGTAGGTTCAGAGGTGCCAGGGCCCGCTGGAGGAAATGGGAATACTGTCAAAGAAGATACAGTCCATGAACCTTCAGGAAAGCCACTTTTTACCATATCTGAACCATTGAGGGAAGATCAAGTACAAAATGCTGTCAAGTTTCTCTCGCATCCGAGAGTAAGGGGTTCTCCAGTAATACACAGGCGTTCTTTTCTCGAAAAGAAAGGGCTGACCAAGGAAGAGATAGATGAAGCATTTCGTCGTGTACCAGTAAGTATCTGAGGATTTTTCCAATGCATTACTGTACACCGAAACATTCTTTGACTATTGCAATTGTTGGATTTGGTCGTATTTCACTTTGCTAATGTATGTTTTGTAGGATCCACCCCCAGACACGAAAATTGAGGCTTCTGCAACAAAGCCTGGTAATAAATCCTCATATAAAGAGAATCTGTTTCAGGACTTTGTTATCTTAAAATTAACTTTCTCGTGATTATAACTTGATAGTGCTTTCAAAAGGCGTCTGACATTCGTCTAGATAATTTGATATTCATATCATAGTACCTTTTAGAGAATAAGGATATTTACACCTCGAGAGTAATTGACCCTGAGATATTGTTTCTTTGAGAGAAAAGAGCATGATTGCCCAGATGTCCATCATCCGGTTTTATTCATGAAGAAAAATCATATGTACATTGTTTCTAACAGGACTATAGGCAATCTTGCAGAAAAGAATGAGCATGCAAAACAATAGTATTTGCATAGCATTGCTTCCCTCCTAAGACACCCATTTTGTTGATTCCAAATTGACCATACAAGTGCTAGTGGTAACATCCTCTCTCACCATGGCACATATGTGCGGACTACGAGATTGGTATACCACACACTGTAAATAGTTCTGCAATTTGGTCTTCATTCTATTATATATGTATAAGTCCTCTGTGTGTGTGCGTGTTTTTGCATGTGCTCTTTTAGAGTTCAGTCATCCTAAAAGCAACTAACAGAGTGTTGTAAGATGGTTTTACTTGTATGTTGAATGGTTGTTTGTAGCTTAACATTTGCTTTTATAACAGCAGCTGCCCAGGCAAATTCTGTCACTGCTTTACATCCCCATGCTCCAGCTCAAGCTCCACAATCAGTGGTGCCTCCTTCCAATGGTGTTACGACGGTTACAACATTGCAGAAGTATAGATTTCAATGGTCTCATGCACTTTTTGCCATAGGAGTGCTTGCTGCCTCTGGGGCTGGTACTGCAGTTCTGTTCAAGGTATTCTTTGAAGCTTTTATGCAGCTGGTTTGCTTATTTTCTCGTGCTCTTTTTTTAAGTTGGCATCTTAACTGACTATTTGCCTTGCAAAAGAAGAGGGTGAGTGTTGCCTACATTAAGGTAATACAAGATATGTACGATGGGGCATTGACTAGGGTTAGGACACCCGGAGGTGAGATAAATGAATTTCCTATAGGAATTTGCCTACATCAAGGATCAGCTTTAAGCCCGTATCTATTTAACTTAGTTATTGATGCTATAACCGAGAGTATCACAGAGGAGGTACCTAAGTGCATGCTATTTGCGGATGATATAGTACTTTTAGCGGATTCAAGAGAAGAGATTAATACAAAATTGGAAATATGGAGAAATACGTTGGAGTCAAAGGATTTTCGTTTAAGTAGGAATAAAACAGAATATATGCATAGCAATTTCACAAATAAACAACTTAGAGATGATTTGAAAGTTAGGCTAGGGGAGGATATAATTTCTCAAGTGACAAAGTTTAAATATTTAGGATCAATTATAAGACAAAATGATGAGATTGATGACGATGTTAATCATAGAATTCAAGCTGGTTGGTGTAAGTGGAGGAAAGCCACTGGAGTTCTTTGTGATAGAAAAGTACCCAATAAAGTTAAAGGAAAATTCTATTGTACTGCTATAAGACCAGCAGTGTTATATGGTAGTGAATGTTGGGCTATGAAGGGACAACATGAACGTAAAGTGGGGGTAGCCGAAATGAGGATGTTGAGATGGATGTGTGGTCATACAAGATTAGATAAGATTATGAATGACCATATACGTGAACGAGTCGGAGTGGCTCCTATTAGTGAGAAAATGGTAGAGAATCGTTTGAGATGGTTTGGTCATGTTCAGAGAAGACCATTAGATGCGCCAGTAAGAAGAGTAGATCAAATAATCTGGAGTCCGATTAAAAGAGGGAGAGGGAGGCCAAGGCGGACACTTGGCGAACTAATAGAGCAGGATCTATTGGTGAATAATATACCGAAAGGTTTGGTTACTAATAGAACAAAATGGCGTCGTATGATCCATGTAGCCGACCCCACCTAGCGGGATAAGGCTTTGTTGTTGTTGTTATCATCTTAACTGACTATCTTCCTTGCAGAAAATGGTAGTCCCCAGATTGAAGGGTTGGATCCGGAAGGTTGTAACTGAAGAAAATGAATCTCCAACAGAAGATAAATCTAAATCAATGATGGTTGAAGAAGCAGCAGAAGCTGCAAAAGCAGCTGCCTCAGCGGCTGCAGTCATTGCCGAAGCCAGCAAAGAATTATTAAGTGCAAAAACTGAAGGTCTGCCAGTTCTTGTATCTTATAAAGTTGCACTTAGTCATCTTCATTTCCCTCAAGATCATTCTTCTGTTCATCAGAAAGGAAGTACTTTGATGCCTTCATGGGAGCACTTGATGTCCAAGTTAAGGAGATGAAGTCTATGAGTGATGCTATTCAAAGATTAGAAAGTAGGAGGGAGGATAGGTTCTACCAAGAGAAACCAACAGGGGATTATATCCAGCCTACATCAGGGAATGGTCAGTGAATTTGTTTAATGAAGTCATGAAGTTTCCTGAATTTGTATCGTCTATGATTATAAGCAAGAAAAGCATGATAAGATCCTGTCATTTTTTTCCTTTCTGAAGTATCTTTTGATAGTTATAAAACTTTTTGGGAGATTTGATAGTAATAAAACTAAGTTCTACACTGCTTTTCAGGGCCAACTAATCCCTCATGGAGAACATCTCAGGTTATTCAATCAAACGAATTTCTAATGATTAGAGAGTTATAAGTTTATATTTTTTATATTCAGTAGCATTTCCATGAAATTTTCTGGTTAGGTGTGCCAGTAATATTTTCCTGGTTTTGTATATGACAAGTCTTCTCCTTTTTTTCTCGTATAGCATGTTCAAGTTAATGGCACCTCATATACAGACTTTGAAGGTATGTTGTCTCATCCTTTTGCATTTGCAAACTTAATGCTTATATTTAGTTGAAATTACCAATATTTGCTTCTTTGTCTTGCATTGTATCGAATGACAGGAAGACCTTCATCGGCACCTGCATATATGAATCCTACATCAGCACCTGCGTATATGAATCCTACATCAGCACCTGCATACATGAATCCTACTTCAGCACCGTACTCAAATTCTTATATGCCTGGAATGGTTTGCCCTCTCTCACTCTACATTTTCTCTGAACAGGAAAAAATATTCAAGTAATGTTGGTAGTCTGGTGCTGATTATTTTGATTATAAATAAGGATACTAAAGATCATAGTTGTAGGCTATTGCAGTACTCCATGTTTTTTTTTTATATTTTGAGTTTAAGCGCATTCAACTCAATTGCTTAAAAGCTTGCAAAGTAATGCATTGATAATAAACTGTTCCCATCAATCTCGTGGAAATCTTTTCTTCACATATGCCTCCAAGATCTTTGATTATGGTAAATATGTAGCTTTATAAAACTCATTTCTATGTGATTCCTTTTTATTTCAATTTCTGATTTGTGTAGAATATGCCTGTGGCTCAGAAAGGGGAGAAATCTTCTGGGTTCAAGGTTAGAGTGCTTCTTCCTTTGTTTTTGTATGTTGCAGGCATACCACTCTTGTGGTTCTCCTTTCATTTATCCAATGCAGTGTCATTTTACTTGTGCTACTAAGTTAATACACGCATTCAGCGGTTTTGTTAGCACTTCAGTTTTTTGAAGTTTTTGCGTCTTCAATCTATCCTAATCTTTCAGCTATTTGGGTTAGAATAGATTCTTTTTTCCGTTTTGCTTACAGTCTTCTGTCTTCAATGTGATTTGGTTATGACTTATGAAACCTTAACTCTCATTTGTTCGACATGTGGTTCCTTGACCAGCCCTGGGAGGTTAATCAGCAAATTCAAGAAAGGCGTAGTTACAGCCTTCAATCTCAGTCAACAGATGAGGAGTTCAGGTCTGAGGCACAAGGGACCTTCCAATCTTCTCAGGTTAACGGGAATGCCCAGGATAATTCAGATCCTTGGTTGAAGAGAAAGAACGTGAAAATCACTGAAGTAGATTCAGAACTAGCAGAGGCGAGGCAGTTTCCTTACGGCAATGACGCTGCGCAGAAACCCAAGCCACGGGCATGGCTACCACCTCAGCCGCCATCCGTTGTGATGCCAGAAGCTGCAGCTGCTATTCGACAGCCTAAATCCTCTCAGAAACAGTCGTCTGGAGATGATCTATCAACTAAAAGCTCTGTCGATGGGGAGGACGGTGAACCGAGGGGAGAAATGAATTCAGGTGCTCAGATGGAGAACCTTGACAGCAGCGTGCCTGATGATTATGGTAGGGATGGAATAAGAGAAGAAAGGGTTGATGGTATTGAAACAAGCTAAAGGCTTCAAGCTAAACATGTTATACTAAGCAAAATAATGTTCCTTGCCTATGTCAAAGTTCTAGCTTCCTTCAGCGTTGGAGGAAGCCACACCTTATTTGTTACTGTTGAACAGAGCTTTGTTGTATTTTGACACAACTGCGAAGAAAGCTTCAAAATATCAGTCTTCAATAAAGTTTTAAGTACTGTTAAATAATACGTAAAAGTAAAGTTCGAGTAAATCAAGTATTATACAGCAAAATTATTTTTAAATGCGTATAATCTTGGAATTTGAATCCTTTATCATTGCAAGTTTCTTTGGTCATTTTATATTCATCAACCATTATGTTTGTCATACATTTTATCCCTCCTAATTGAATCCTCAAACATTATATGAGGTCATTCACTAACGAGATCGTTATCAATCATTATTCCCATACAAATTAAATTTTCAAGAACAACGAGTGACGTGACTGGATTTCAGAAATTGAGTTATCATGGATTTTTTCCACTATTTTTTAATATATAACAAAGAAAAAAATAGAAGAAATAAAATTCAAGTGATAAAAAAACTTGTGTTTTAAAATTTTAATTTCTCTTAAATTTATTTTTATACGTAGCTTTTTTAGGCCGGCAACACGAGTGCCCATCGGATGTCCATGTTGGAGGTTGCTTCACCAATCGCCACCTGTCCCTTTTGGCATCGTAATTATTGGAGCAAAACTTCCCCATATTTCTTATTCCATCAACCATGGAATTTCCACTTGAGTCCAAAGTATGCACGCAAAAATAATTCAAATCTTTCTGGCTATAAGGAACGCGCCACTCCATCCATAGATATTATATTTACATATATGCATATATCTTTACTGAAAAAATAGAATAACTATATGAACAAAAAAAAGCAAGAATAGAAGGTTCTCGACGACGACAACAACAACAAAGCCTTATCCCAAATCAAAGAAAAAAAAAATAGAGGGAAAAAAAAAAGGGAAAAAAACGTACTCCCTTAAACGTCGTCTTCTCTTATCAGTTATCACCACCACAACTTTGTCTGTCTCGATCTTTTCCTTGGTAAGTTCAAGGATTTCATCATTGTTTATGGCCTTCATTTATTTTCCGTTTACTCATTTCCAATAATTATTAACCAGACTTCTTTCTTTTCCCTATTTTTTGAGGAAGAAATTCATAGTGAAGGACTTATATAAGCTGCCACTTTGTATTTAATAAGTTGCGAAGCTTATCTCTCTCCTCTACTCGATCGCCAGCACCATCTCTCTCTCTCTCTCCCCACCCCGTACGTGGAAGGAGAAGGAAGGCGTTGGAGATGGCACTGAAACTTTCGGTGCCTGGAGAGATCGCAGCAGTTCCTTTCTTGGATTCCAACAGAGGTACCTTCAAAGGTACCGGCAGATTCTTTCTTTTTTATATTCATTTGGCCAAAAATTGCAGCCTTTATTTAGAAAGCATTCCTACTCTGTTGTTCACATGTAACTTTGTCCAAGAAGAGTCTTTTTTCTCATTAATCCAGTATTTGCAAAAGATTAGTTCCTGTTAGAAAAATTATCAGTTTTTATCTCTCATATTCACAAGACTATTAGTTCCAAAATTTTGTCATGCGTTTATTATTATGTGATTTAGAGTTGTGACTTATTGTATAATTTTATAGGAAAACACCCAACAACGATTTTCATCTCTCTTTTTTATGTACAAAGATTGTAATTAAGCTAATGAATATAATGCAGAAAATTAAATAATATTAAAGGAGCAACCTATTGCACACATATATAGAGTTTTAATGATAGTATTTCTCTGAAATAAGAATCTATTGCATGCATATAGAGTAGATTTTCTGGTGGTCGAACATATATAGTAGATTTGGTGTCATGTTGTCGGGATACTATTTTTGTTCTCAGTGGGACTTCCTATAAGAAGAAGGGACAAGAGGAAGGTGCCTGCCGTTTCCACAAGGAGAACGAGCTGTGCCGCGCAGCAGGAACCCCCCTCGGCGTGGCCCGGACGAGCTGTCGCCGAGCCGGGGAGCAAGAAATGGGATGAACCAAAGCCTATCTCCATCCTCGGATCCACTGGCTCCATTGGGACTCAGGTATGTTATATTAGTTCTGTGTACCTAATCTACTTGATCAACAATATAGAGTTGCACTGGTCCCTTGAATAAGTTTTGGCACTTTGTAACCATCCTTGGACATGTCCTTCATTGTTCTGACTGCCTGCCCCATTTGATATTTATGATCAGTGCTCCATTGGATGCATGCATGAATTCATCCATTATGACTGTTCGTTCTTTTCTTTTGGATGTATGTTCAGACGTTGGGCATCATTTCTGAGCATGCAGACAAGTTTAATGTCGTTGGGCTTGCAGCTGGCTCTAATTTCAAGCTTTTAGCTGAGCAGGTAATTACCATGTGACTTCTGTCGTCTGGTAGATTTGATTTACTTCTCGTGCATGGCAGCTTTGGATGATGGATACAAATTATTAACAAACAGCACCACGCTTAATTCTTTTTTGTGTTTCCCGCTGCACTGATCAGGTTAAGAAATTCAAACCAAAGTTGGTTGCTCTGAGAAATGAGTCACTGATTGGTGAGCTAAAAGAAGCATTAGCTGATGCTGATTACATGCCGGAAATTATTCCCGGCGAAGAAGGTGTCATCGAGGTTGATGTTTTTTCTTCGTTTGCTTACTGGTTAGAACTGCTGACGAACTTCATCCTAACTCTGTTTGGGTCGAACTTCCAGGTCGCTCGTCACCCAGAAATTGCTACTGTGGTCACTGGGATAGTGGGGTGTGCAGGATTAAAGGTAAAGGAAACAGCTCTTAGGATAACACTAAAAAGAAAGTGTTCGTGCTACAAGATCTCCCTAATGAAGAATATATGCAACCAATTTACGATTATGCAGAGAAACAATGTTTCCTTTTTATGATTGCTCACTTCTTTTCTGTCTTTTAGAAGTTTGATAATGTTTGTGCCCTCTGTTGAAGACCACAGAAGTCCTCCTTTTGGTCCTATGAGCTAATAAATTTTCTAAAAGCTTGAATTCGTGTGGAAGAGACATATCTTTGTAATTATAGTTGTTAACGAAAAGTTCCCTGTTCCCTGCACAGCCCACCGTTGCTGCAATTGAAGCTGGAAAAGACATAGCCCTGGCAAATAAGGAGACTCTTATTGCCGGAGGTCCTTTCGTGCTGCCTCTTGTTCAGAAGCACCAGGTCAAAATACTTCCAGCCGATTCCGAGCACTCTGCCATCTTCCAGGTATACAACAATCATCTTTTATTAGTATCATTTCTCTAACAGTCTTGTTCTGTTTCTCGTCATGCCTACAATTGGTTCGGACTAGGAAGAGAATTTGATGCGTAGAATGAAAATTTTCTGTCTCCAGTGCATTCAAGGGCTACCAGAGGGTGCACTTCGACGCATTATTCTGACTGCATCTGGCGGTACTTTCAGGTATAACATGATTGACCGTGTTTCTTGCTTCAATGAAGAGTTTTCAGATCAGATGATTGTTCTTTCAGAAACGGGAAAATGGATATGTTGTGCCCATTATTAAATACACCTACTCGTAGATTAAGATTCCATCATGCTAAATTCTTGTCCATGATCTTTTGCAACAAGGGATTGGCCGGTGGAGAAGTTGAAGGATGCAACAGCTGCAGATGCTTTGAAGCATCCCATCTGGGGAAACATGGGCAAGAAGGTTACTGTGGACTCTGCCACCCTGTTCAACAAGGTGCATGACAACATGCATGCTGTCCCATGCTCTGATTAGCTAATCAATTAATGTCCTTCATTCCATTTTTTTCTTTTCTGATACTGTTTGGCAGAAACATAATCTGATTCCGGCCTGAATGTTCAAACGTTCTTTGTTTTCCAGGGGCTGGAAGTAATCGAAGCACACTACTTGTTTGGTGCTGATTATGATCACATAGACATCTGTGTGCATCCGCAATCAATCATACACTCCATGATTGAGACACAAGTAATTTGAAGCCTTCCATCTACCTCAATTAATATCATTTATTTTTGCTGTTGAACAATATGCTTCAGAAATCAATGTGCCATTCTTGCTTTTCTGCAGGATTCATCTGTGCTGGCTCAGTTAGGGTGGGCCGACATGCGCATACCGCTGCTCTACACGTTGTCCTGGCCGGAGAGAATCTACTGCTCAGAAGTTACATGGCCTCGACTTGACCTAGCCAAGTACACAACTCTGATGCTTTTGGTTTGCTGTCAAAACATATAGATCATTGTATGCTAAGCATTGTTTCTCTTTTGCATTGTTGATCCAGGTTGGGAACACTGACATTCAGAGATCCGGATAGAGTCAAGTACCCATCCGTCGATCTCGCCTACGCCGCCGGGAGAGCTGGCGGCACCATGACCGGAGTTCTCAGCGCTGCGAACGAGAAGGCCGTCGAGATGTTCATCGACGAAAAGTAAACATTTTGTTCAATCTTGGTCTCAAATGTGTCCTTATCTTTTGATGAATTCTTATTAGCATTCATCTGTTCTTTTATCTGACATGCAATTCTATGTTTGCAGGATCACATATCTGGAGCTGTTCAAAGTAGTGGAGCGTACGTGCGAGGCACACAAGAAGGATCTGGTGGCCAACCCTTCTCTTGAGGACATCCTGCACTACGACCTGTGGGCTCGGGAGTATGCTGCCAATTTGCTAACTTCTGGTCTCAGCCCTGTGGTTGTTTGATTTAAGCTTAAGATTAATCTGTGTATTTGTTTTGTATCAATGATGTAATCTATACATAAATAGTCAAGCAAGTAATCCAACGACCTTGTTAATTTCATGTTTAGTGGTCGACCACTTGGGTGATGACACTTTGCTGCAAAAAAAGCATCCACTTTGAGTTTCGTGTTTCCACGATTGGATTCTGCATGCTTCATGGCGCAAGTAAACCTATTGATATTTGTTTGATAAATGAATTATATATTTCATCGGTTTTACAGTCAACTGAAATGGAAATAAAAAAGAACAAGTCAAGATAAGATGAACCTTTGTTTTCTGTTTCCTGCCAGTTTTCTTTCCAAATTCCACCTAATTTCTTTGTTGATTGTGGCACTTTAAAATGGTCATCCAGATGCATATTCTAATCAGTTGGCTCTCTCGCTCTCTCTCTCTCTCTCTCTCTCTCTGTTTATACTTAACTTTTACTATTTAAAACTCAATAGTCAATGCACCTTTAATTTATCAAGTATTCAAGTCTTTATCAACATCTAGAAAACAAATATCAGAGAATTTATTTACATTAAGAAATTTTAAACTATTATTTTTATTTCCCAAGAAAGAGACCAAGCAATCTTCCAACTCTTTCTTCTAATCATGAAATCCGATTTTTTTTTTACTTTTTAAAGGTAGTATTGAAACCTTGATACATTTTTTGGGTTATCGAACTCGTCTACAGAAACAATATTCACAAAAAGGAGAAAATGGAAAAAAATATATCGAATAAAGGGACTTTAGGAAGCGACGAGGTCACCAACTGAGCCGGTTCACGGGCGCAAATAATCCGACGAGCTCCCGCCGGTACGGTAAGAACGACCGCCGTGTCGTTCCCCGTTCGTTCGATCCCTTGCCGGCGCCGTAGTACAGCCGGTGGGCGGCCACCATATCCATCTCCTTCATCCGTTGTCCTGCTGCCGCCGCCGTCTCCCCCTTCGCCTTATCAACGCCACGTTCGCCGGCGCTGACCTTCTCCTTCTTCCCCGCCGGGGGCAACGTCGGGGACGATCCCCCCCGGGCCTCCGTCTCGAGGAACGAGAACTTCTCCTTCCCGTCGCTGCGGCTCCGCACCACCAGGTCCCGCAGCCTCCACCGCCGCGCCCTCCCCGTCGACCCAGTGGACGCGCTCTTCTCGCACCGCCTCTCCGGCGACCGCGGCGCAGACACCGGCGGCTCCCCGAAAGCGGCCCTCCTCTCCTCGTCCCCCGCGCGCGGCCTCGAGCTCCCGACGTCGTCGATCGAGAGCCGTCCCAGCGGGACCCGCAGTTCTCCCGGATCCTCGAAGCGGCTGAGCACAGGGTACGCGGGGAGGATCCGCCCGCCCGAGAAGAGCTCGTCGGCGGTGACCATGCGGAGGTCAACCGGGTTCCTGACCGCGAAGCTGAACTCAAAGTCCTCGCTGGAGTAATCCTGCTCCTCCTCGTCCTCTTCCACCTCGACGTCTCCAGACACGGCCTCCTGCGTCGGCAGCTCCGACTCGACACCGTCGTCGAGGCACGGGTGGCGCTCCTCCGTTGCCATCTTCGCTCCGATCGTCCTCTTGCGTGGAGACGGATGAAGCGATAGCTTCGCAGGAGAGGGAGAAGCGGACGCCATTTTATTAGTAGAGTGCTCGGGGAGTATTCTAATCTAATTTAATTTAATGGATTTTGACCTTTGCGACGGTATTCGTGTGTGGTTTGGTTCGGCCGTTCGGGTAGGCGTTTACCTCCGTTTCTTTTGGCCATCGTCCTCGGCGCGCGTGCGAGCCGTTAGATTTGGGTCCATCTGGATTCTGGAAGGTCAACCGTGCGGGGCCGTATTATGCGGACGCGTGCATCGTACGTCTCTATGCGAGAGGCCTTGATGGTTTCGTGTCGTGGCCCGCGACTAATTGAAAAAAGTAGAGATGTGGCAGGGAGATGAGATGAGATGAGAAGGGAAGAAGAAGGATCTCGAGGAAAAGATAAATGTCACAGAAATCCACGTAAAATCAAAATGTGGTGAATGGATAAACTTCTGGTGAGAGCTCCATCCGCAGGAGTCGGCAAAGTCACTTTCGACAAAAGAAAAAAGAAATAAAATCCCATTGGCTTCCACTGAAAAAGAAATATCACTGTGATATATGTTTTTCTCTCATAAAAAAAAACATCAGGAAGGAAATAAAGTATTTTAATATAATTAAATAAAGTGAACAAAATATTTGAAGCGAAAACAAAAATATGTGGTTAATCAATTAGATTTAGTTTAGAAATTTGAGGAGGAAGTAACTAAATAGTTCATGAGAGAGAAACTTTACCTTTCTGATATATTTGAAAGTGTAGAACTTTTTACAGTCCAGCTCCTTCTTTTTTACCGATCAACTTCCGACTCTGGGAACCACATTCTTATTTTATAAAGAATATCGACCTTTAACTTTATACTTTCTCGGGGAATTATCTTTTATAATATACAATATGGTGAGATGAAAAGATAGGTTTTCCACAATATAGGGGTTGCATTGCATTTCAACATGGAACATTCAATCACGTGTCGAAACTTTTTATACAAAAAGAAATGGGAACGTAACGCAATAGCACATTTCTCTTACTCGTACGATTAATACTAATGATCATATAAAAAAGATTTAGGTTTTTTACGGTTTCACATATGAAATATTTGCATGCTAAGATGGAACATTCAATTTAATTTAAATGCTAAGATTTAGATTTTTTACGGTTTCTCGGGGAATGATAGAGTGCTTTAATTTAAATCTCACCAATATAAACTTTAATTTAAATCTCACCAATATAATTATGTATCCCTTTTATTTTCTTAATTATTTATTTTTTTGTCTTTTCACTTATCTTGTAATAAAAAAAGAAATCATAATGCAAATAATTATATTGCTCTTCAAGTGTTTCAAATGAAAATACTTAAAATTTGTAATAGTAAAAAGAAATCATAATACACAATAATTATTTTCTCCAGTTTTTTGTCCGTTAAAAAAAATAAACAATATGCTTAAGATATTAAGTAATAGGATGGAAGGAAGTGCCCAGGGAGAATTATACGGGAATTTCGAGGATCAAGGATCAGTCGAATTGAGTATCATAACATCCTACTTAATAAGTAAAAATTAATTTTTTAATATAAAATATTTAAAATAATATATTTTTCACAAAAATATTATATTTATATATATAATAAATTAATCAAACATTGATCATTTATATTTTATTCATACTTTCAAATCTATATGTTTATATCATGTGAAATATAATATGATATATTCTTAAAAAAACTATTAAAATAATAAGAAGACATAGTATTTGATCTTAACGAAGTATAATATTTTATTAAAATGTGATATAATTCTCAGTATATGTGCAATAATAAAATTTAATTTTAATAAAAGACAATATAGGACTATATAAATAACAAATTGAATTATTAGAAAATATTAAAATTAACAAAAGTGAAAATAACATGTGCAATATATAGAAATTTATTCAAATAAAAATTTCTTAAGATCCTTGTGCTTACTTTTAATTTTTTTATTGTGGGATCGATACCAAATTTAATTATAGATTCGATATAAATCATACGTTTAAAATTTTTCGATATCATTGAGATCATTTTCTCTTTATTTGATCGTAAGATTATAAAATCTTATTATTCAAACTGGAATCCACACAAAACCATGATATGATGTGCTGATATGTGTCGCTCAAAATTGTAAAAAAAAATGAGAATTTATAATGATAGTGAAAGGTGTTAGTATCTTTATGTATAAGAATTAGAGTTTATTTATGATATATATCGTTCATGGTGAAATTTTTCTTAGCCATGATATTTTCCTGTGATTTTTTTTCTCTTATTCACAATGATAAAAAGAATTTTGCTATATTAAATTTCCATTCATATTCTTTTTTGTCTGTCTAAATAATTGTTCTGATTCAATCCTAATGGGATATGTGATTAATGATTAGTAAAATAAAATGAAGAATAAAAAAAGAAGCAAAAGATATAAAAAAAATAAATTGAAAATGACCAAATTCATACCCCAAAAGGAAAATAATGTAGATTAGCTAAAATAATACTTCTAAATATATACGAGAGCGAGGAAAAATTACACCAAATATTCTTCAACTTTCAAATTTGCTCAATGATGCTCTCTAATTTCACTTTATAATAACGATGTCCTCCATCTTTTAATTTATTTCACTCGATGGAGGACATTTCACCCGATGGAAGGCATCGGGTGAAATGAGTTAAAAGATTGAGGATATCATTGTTATAAAGTAAAGTTGGAGAATATCGCTGAGCAAAATTGAAAGTTTGAGAATATTTGATGTAATTTTTCTATTAGAGTGACAATAGGAAAAAAATCTTCTGTTCAGCTCATCATTAACTTAGTTTGAACTTTGAAGCGGTGTGTCCTATGATTCATAGAGGGGCTCCATCCTCGCTACAAACAAAAGGAGAGGACTGAAATGGGTCGTGCTCCAGATTTTTTAGTTTTTTAAACTTTGTTTTAGCTTTTGTATTTTAAATTAGTGGTTCAATTTAAGTGTACATGAAACTTAGGAGAGAGAGTGGCATGCATGGGTGAGAGTGCGTTGTCCCATATTAAAAATAAGAACTCACTATAATCTAATTATAAATGACTAAATTATGCACGTTAATATATCTTACATGTACGAAATGAAATGGTTTATAATGATATGTAAAACTTTAAAGATCAGAAATCGTAAATGTAATCATGAAACAAAGTAATTGAACAACTGCGCATATATATCATGATTAAATATTGAAGAAGTGTATCCATCGAGTATGTGACGTCATATTTACATATATATGCATCTGGGGTCATTGTCTAATATTAGATTTTACTTCACAATAGATGTCACCTACTGTGATGTGCAGCATGGCATTTTTTCCCCCATTCAAGAAGCGTAGGGCGTGAGTCATCTAATCCGGTACGTAATCCCGTCACCCAAAATAAGTTTAATGGCTGCGATAAATATCTGGACGTTATGATTAAGACTTAAGTGATGATTAGGTGAAAGTTAGATACGTAGTTAAAGAAACAGTGCCTTCCTATGATTATAAAGTCGAGCGTTTAATTAAAAATGCTCATCTAGGTTTGTCATAATCAATCTTTTCTTTTACCAACACTAGATCTAGTAGTAAATAGCTAGCTCTGCTTGTGCTCTCTTAAAGCACATTTCATCGAAATCATGTAGATGTCATGTAATATGGGCCCTTCGACATGAATAAAATCATAAGGCTTATATACAACTATTTTTTTTCTCATAAGGCTTAAAATTAGTTAAAATTACACGGCTTATATACAACTATTTTGTATCAAAATATATATTTTTTTCGGTATCAACCTAAATATACCGGTATTCAGAGCTACAAGCACCTGACTAATCCAGTATCTGAGTGGGGGCGAAAAAGGTTTAAAGCCTCTGACAAGGATCGATTCCGAGGCTACTAGCACCCGTCGAACTAATATATATTTTTTTCGCTATCAACCTAAATCTACTTATGCACATGATTAATTTGATATCTGGGTGGGGGCGGAAAAGGTTTAAAGCCCCTGACCAACGCGACGGCTCCAAGGATCAATTCCGAGGCTACTAGCACCCGTCGAACCACTTGAGATGCAGTCCGCTACCACTGCGTCAATCGTCGTTGATTTGTATAAGAATGTATTTTGATTCTAACTAAGTTCGTTTTAGATAGGGGCGGATCCACATATATCTTACGACTCCCTAACTTTTTAATATTTAGTTTATATATATATTCGAGTTAAAATTGATTTTATCCCCTTAAATGATTAAAAACTTGATCCTCCCTCCATTTTTGCCGTGGTACGCCCTTCTTCTAGATAATAACTCTAAAAATCAGAGGTTTCAAATGGGTAAAAGAAAACAATATAATGATCCGAAAGTTTTACATAGTATATTGTTAGGGAGAGCCTCATTCATCATAGGTATACATATATTAAACAATCCATTTTTATATGATATTACTCTGGAAGCAATAATCAAATTAAACTGACTGTTGTATTTTCTTGGAAAATTGGAAATACTTGCTCATGGAGTGACAACATTACGGAAAAGGAAAGTTTTAATTTATTACTCATTGGCAACTTGAATCGAATAAATTGCACATTTTTCGCCAAATTATATATATAATTAAATGGCTGATTAAATTTCACATAGCTTGAATTTTTCACAAAATCATCGTAACTTTTACCTTAAAAGTACACTAATTTAGCGCAATTTTTTATTATTATTTGAATTAAAATTATCAATAGGAAAACACTTTGAGCTTCGATAATCATTATATATAAAAATCAAAATATGACATCACTTGCGCATGATTTGTACAGATCCATCAACACGCATACTTTTGACTAATCTACCGCGAATGCAACGATTTTATCGAATTAATTAGAATCAACATTCAACTTGTGAATAATATATATAATTATTAGTATCACGCCAACTAAATTATCAGTGTAACACCCAAAATTTTTCAAATTTAAAATTAATTTTCATAATTAAAATAAATCTAAAATTTAAGATTTATTATAAAAATAAAGTTCGAAAAGAAATGATAGTATAGTCCGTGGAAGATAAGATAATAAAAGTTTGAATTAAAATAAAAATATTATTAGACAAGAGATAAGAAAAGATAATTTTTAATTAGATTAATAATTAAAATTATGATGAGATGAGAGATTTAAATTTTTATTTGAACCTAATTATAAGTTTAGTGTATAAATGATCCCTAATGAGAGTTGAGATAAGAGTTCTACGTTAAAAATATGCAGAAGATAAGGGTTCGCCAAACCCGGCCCCAAACCATATCGGATTCAACCCGTGTTCTACTAGGAAAGAGGGGTAGAAGGCAACATCGAGAGCTCGAGCTGAGTCTCGGTGAATGCATATCGATTCCAATCACAACCTAGTCCAAGTTTAATGGTACTCGGCTTGGATTCATCATCACCCTTGCGTGACGATGAGGTCACCAAACTTGACCCTCGAACCACCTGGGATTCATCCCGTGTTCTGTTAGGAAAGAGGGGTAGAAGGCAACATCGAGAGCTCGGCCCGAGTCTCGGTGAACACATATTGATTTCAACCACAACCTGGTCCGGGTTTAATGGTACTCAGCCCGGATTCATAGAACTTGGAAGAAGTATTTTTAATTACTATGATGTGCAATGACTATTCTTTTTTTTTATAATAATGCTTAACGTAGAACAATAAGGATGTTAACTAGGTCGACAGATAAAAAAAGTAAAATTAGACTTCTTGGCAGTGATTGTCACCAAATCAAATAGAATTGTATAGAAAAAGTGAAGGTGAGTATTAATAGCCCACCACCCTAATCATTATCGTGAGCAAATAAAAGTCCCACATATTTTTATTGGACTTTTTATTGCCTTATTTTTTTTTTCCTGGTTTAATTTATCTTGAACTTGTCATAAGTGTCATAAATGTCCATAATAAAACGAAGTCGAGCTCATATTAGAATAACACATATTTGTCTTAGAAATTGCTTAAAATAAAAGATGCAAAGAAAGAATATAAAGAATCAAATAGAACAACATCAAATGGAATCGAACTGAACCGAAAAGAGGAAAGAATCAAACTAAATTGATACTGAAAATTTATCTTTCTGCATTAAGTCTTTTATCCATTTATATTATCTTATTGAGTATTTTATACTCATGAAAATTCTCTTTCCTTGTGTTTAAATCACACGAATAATTGAACCGAAAAATATGAAGAGGTGTACAACTAGAGATGTTCGTGATGATGCAGTTACACATGAGATATATATTTAAGTTATTTTATTTTATTTTAATTGGTATTCTAATGTAATAGAATGAACAGAAGGACTATTTATAAACAATAGATATATTAATTTTCGCGCTCTTATGTTATTGGTTATTAATAATTAATTATTTCTTTATAGATTTATGAAGGTTCAATAGATCAAAATGAATAATAGCTAACGTCAGTTCAAAATAAGTCCAATTATTACATAATAAAAATGTGAAATTTGGAGTCGTTACAAAATCTCCTTCGAAATTAATAACAAAAAATTATGTACACTTAATTAAAAAAAGTCAATTTGAAACCGCACTCTATTTTACACAATAAAACACAACTTCAGAAAAAAAACTATCAAATTATTATCTCATATATTTTTGCAAAGCTACAAGTGTCAAAAGGACACAAAAGGTACTTTAGCCGCCGCCATCGTCGAAGCGCCACTTTTTTTCTTCTTTCTTTTGCATTTGCATGCCTGTCCAATTTATTACGTCACCCATTACGTTACAAAAAAGCACGAACAGATGAGACGATACTTTTCGAACACGAAACACCCTACTTATGTTTTTATGCTTTATAGCATCACGACGAATTAATGTTTTTTTTAAATATCAATAGAAATTAATACAAGAATATATTTTCTCCCCATATTAAAATTAATAGAAATTGAAAAGATTGGTTTCATGCTGTCCCGTATTTGATTGCTACGCCTAACCGACATAGCTTCATATTAACCCACCTGATTAAATTTGAGATGTGAAAACTAATAAATTGCCATATGAATTTGTATAATTATAAGTTGATTTTAATGACAAATAGTAATAATGAACGAAGTGGTATCTTTAAAAAGGACCCTCAACAGCAGCAAAAGCCAGCTGCCGTGATTGGATCCAAAATTCGCATACTTTTCTCCAAAGGCCGTGTTGTCAAAGTGGCCCTGTACTTTTTGTTTGACTGCGGACGTCCACGTATTATTAATTTATCATAATAATAATATTTATTATTATTATTATTACTATTACTATTATTATTCCAGTTCGATCCATAAACTAGAAATAATTTATTCCAATAATTCTAACTTTAATATATAGAAATGTGTATTCTAGAAATGCGAATCTTTTATGTTATGTTGTTTTTTAAAATTTATAGGTTCGGAAAAGGCGTTTCAATTGACGAAGTGTTAATACAGCCAAGTTAGATTTCTCCTCCGTTGGAAAATTTCAATGACGTTGAAAACATTCAATGAAAACAATGGATTACTTTTATAGTTTCAAGTACCATTATTTGAGGTCATTTCATATTTCACTAGAGCAATATATTTACCATTTTTTACTTAATCAATAAATCTTGCGAATGTGAAACAAAATAGGGGTGAAAGTAAGTTAAGATTTTTGGTTCAAAAAATCAATCATTATTTTTTTTGAATCAAATTTTAAAATTATTTTTTTAAAAAATAAAAACACCCTTTAATAAATTTGATAGTTTTTTCTTACTTTTATATAATTATATTTTAAAAATATATAATACATTAAAATTAATATAAAAGTTTAATTTTATACAAACATAAAATATACTATTAAAATTTTAAAGTTATTAAATTAGAGTTCAATAATATGATAGAAAAAATATAAAATTTTATACAAAAAAATATTATAGCTATAACAAATGAATTAATAACATATGTATTAATTATATAAATAAAAAATTATAAATAAAAGACGAATCCCTATAAATTTGTTAAGTGGAACCCCAAGAATTTTTGGAATAGGTGGGATTCTTCTTACCCCCAACCCCCCCCCCCCCCCCCCCCCCCCCCCACACACACACACACACACATTATTTTCTTCTTTTTCTTCAATATCAGTCACTAAAAAATTTCAGTTTCTTACTTTTTTTTAAAAACTGCGAATCATGGAATAATTCGGCTGCCATAATAATTTTGAAGAATTGAAAAAATAACATATTAAGCAACTTTCACATCGCATTTATTAATCCCGCTAAAAATTTAACAATAACGTTATCACGATAAATTAGCCAACTAACAGGTCACCGCCTCTTACTCTCACCGCCACAGCTCATATGTGCCTACTGCCTTCCGTCTTTATTTATTTAAAAAATTGAAAAAAATAACGTTAGCGGCGAGGAGAAAAATAAAATAAAATCCAACGTATTCTCCACGAGAGATAATTAGGCGAAAAAGGGGGGCGAAAAGGTTGCTGTTTCTATTTTTCTCTCTCTTCTTTAATTTTAATTTTATTTTGTCGGCGATCGAGCGGAGAGACGGCCGAGAAAGGGGCGGCGATCGGCGGCGATAGCTGGAGGAGGTTTCACCCGCAGTCGCAAACTCTACGCCATCGCTTCTTCAGGTTCTCATCTGATTTATCTTCAGGTTCCCTATTCGAGTTGCTCGATGCTTTTCCCGTGAGAACTAGTTCATTTCTGGGCGGTTTCAGGTAGTAGATTTGCATTTTTGATAGGTTCTTACTGTTGAGCACTTAGAAGCAATCAAACCTCATGGAGATCGTTTCGAGAACATTAAACCTCTGTCATAATTGGTTGTGAGAGGAAAATTGTTGTTATTCATGTAATGATCTTAGTTCAATGGTCGTTGTTTATGCAGCGAGCCTCAATAGCAGTTCTATGCTTGATTGTATAGCGTCTCTTGTGAACTCGGGCTTATACTGTTATCATGGCGACTCTTTTGGTTTTAGAAACATTGCTGCAATTAAGTATCTTAAATTTAGTATGACACAAGGATTAAAGATAGATACATTACCTGCATAGACACTGAAGACAAGTTTAAGTCATATTACTAATAGCTTAACACATGCTTATTGTTTCATCTCTTGTTGCCTATGAATCTATGATCGTAATGGAGCGAGTCCACATTAACTCTTTGGCAACTATAGGTAATAGGTGTATCTGTGAAACTGGTCTGCTGAATTTGCAGGAAAATTAGATCGTACACCTTGTTTTTCACATGAAACCATTCATTTCGTTTATCTTTTTTTTTTTTTTTGTCGGTGGGATAGACCAATGTCTTTTCTTAGATAGATAGTCAACAATTTATTTGGACCACCTGATTACAGTAACTTAGCTCACCCTGGTGCTAGCTTAGCTAGGCTATGTCCGAAGTCATCGCTTTCTCTCAGTATCTTTATTGTCGTTTTGGCCAATTTCTAGATCCTGATATGATGGTCTGGACATTTTATACCATAGCTTGAAGAATGAGCTGAGGCTGGTTTTCACGTTAGTTTAACTGTGAAAATCTAACTGCGAAGCCAAAGAAGGTGACATATGCTATATCAGATGATATCTTGGGATCAAGTACGGCTATGGCGGGGCTGAGTTCATGCCAGATTCTCTTTCCAAATGACTGCACTATTGCGCTAGGGCAAAGTGAACCTTGTCTTCATAGTGGCGTCGCTGCATCAACTATTCAGTTCATTTTGAATGTTGTAGACATCAGTAGCACAAAGACCCTTACTGATCTATTATGAGAAGGAGTCATGGAGCACAAACTTGAGAAGAGATTTCCAGCAAATCGTAAAGATTACAAATTATATGAAGAAGTTGGAGAAGGTGTCAGTGCCACTGTGTACAGGGCTTTGTGTATCCCCCTTAATGAGATAGTTGCTATCAAGGTTCTTGACTTCGAGAAGTGCAATAATGACCTGGTATGTTTCTTATGTGCTCCCATCCCATAGAAAAAGGTTAAAGTTCCGAGTTACTGCATAACAGAACTTTGACTCGGATTTCCTAAAGCTCAACGTATTTGGTATTAACTTTTCTTGTGGCATCATTCTTTTTTCTTTTCTTTTAGGACGGGATAAGGCGTGAAGTGCAAACTATGAGCTTGATTGATCATCCAAATTTGCTTCATGCATATTGCTCGTTCACAGCGGGACACAATCTGTGGGTTGTGATGCCATACATGGCTGGTGGATCAGCTCTTCATATAATGAAATCAGCTTTTCCAGAAGGTTTTGAAGAGCCAGTTATCGCAACTCTTCTGCGTGAAGTTCTCAAAGCCCTTGTATATCTCCATTCCCATGGGCACATACACCGAGATGTTAAGGTATTCCACTATGCTGAGTTTTTCATGCCTGATGTGTCTATGCATTGTGAAATGTAGCTAGTTGTTGGTTATTAATAACAAGGGCTGTGTGCCAAGTGCTACCCATCCAGCAGCATTACCGAAGGCTATCTCTTGTCTGATGGTTTTACTCCTTTTTTTAAAAGGCAACATTGTTGAACTTCAGACTTTTGATCCCCCAGTTACAAAGAAGCGACATAACATAATGCCAACTGTTGCCCTCTATTGTGATGTATGAAGTAAGCATACTTATGATCCACCCCTCCACACAATAAATTCTACCAAGAGAACCTTCAATATGGTCTTCTTTTCATTCATCTAAAAATATTGAAGTTGCTAAGCCCACATATGGCATATCTTTATTGTATTTGAATTCAATTTCTGACCTTTGTTTACTTCTCTCTTTTTTTTTAGAGAGCAAAGGATGATTACCATTTGTAATCATCCATTTTATTAAAGGTTGTTATATTGCAAAAATGTACAGACAAACTTAGTCCTTCATCCACTCACCCGCTATCTTCTCAGCCATTGCCACAATGTTCTCAACATATAACCTTTTACCCCTAAACAACCGTTGCGTTGGATCCAAATAGCCCATAAGAAAGCAAAAGGGGCCACTCGACGCCTCCTTGTACTGTACACTTGGACTCCATTTTGGCTCCCATCTTGTTCGGAAGGAGTTCCATAACTGGGTTAATTTTTGAGGGGTAGACCTTGAGGATCCAAATCTTTGCCACACCTCTCTTGCCGTCACGCATTGAAAGAAAGGTGATGAATGTCCTCATTCGCTGCACCACAGAATACACAGGTTGTATTCACCTTGGGAACCCATCTTTGCCTGTAGCATCGTGTCGGAAGTCTTCCATGTCGGAGAAGCCATGCAAAAATTCGTATTCGTTGAAGAATCTTCGTAGCCTCCAAATCCTGGTGCAGTCTGTCCGCAAATCTGTGTTGTGTTACATTTTTTTGTATAGTTCTGCTGCTTTTCGGATATTTTGCTTGGACTATCCACTTTGCTACTTTTTTCAAATGTTGCATGTTTTCTATTCTTTTCAGGCTGGAAATATCTTGATTGATAAGAATGGAGTTGTAAAGTTGGCTGATTTTGGTGTCTCAGCTTGTATGTTTGACACTGGGGATCGGCAGCGTTCAAGAAACACATTTGTTGGGACTCCATGCTGGTATTTCTTTTCTGTAAATATGCTCCCATTGGTTGCCAGTTTGATTGGTTCATAATCATGGGTTTATCAGAAACAATTTCACAATCATGAATTTCCCTTTAACTGATGTTAAGTTCTCTACAGGATGGCGCCTGAAGTAATGCAACAATTGCATGGTTATGATTTTAAGTGAGTGCTGATTCTCTATGTTTTGTCCTGATATGTTGAATCGGAACTCCTAGGATTTGTACCTGATTGAAATTGTAACTTTTCCTCTTATTAAACAGAGCAGATATTTGGTCCTTTGGCATTACAGCTTTGGAACTCGCCCACGGACATGCTCCATTTTCCAAGTATCCTCCAATGAAGGTATGTCAAAATAGCCTTCTGTGGTAAACATCTACTTAATAACAAGTTAGGAGGATTAAAGTACTTCTGACATGATGGAGGTATTTTTCACTAATTGGTACATTACTGGGTTGTATGAGCTATTTAAATTTGACAAAACAAAAAACACAAAACTAAACAGTATTGCCTATATGCTGGTATTTGGGTGAGTTTCATATTGTAATTGTAGGTATCCCGTCAAAAGACCATTCTACCTTAATCACACATGATTAAATGTGTTAATATTGTATTATGTGATAATTTTATGCCATGATATATATGTTAAAGTGGAAGGTCCAATTTTAGGTGCTAGAACGCAGAAGGTGATGAAATTAAAGTCATGAAAAGAAGATTTTCAAAATATTAGAATTAAGAAAATTAAAGTCCCGGTAATTGTTCTCCTATGTTAATATATACAAAATATGATTTTTAATAATTTTTAAGTAAATTTTTGGATAGGTTAAATGACAGCATAAAATCAGAAAAAACGATCGATTTTGTTCAAAATTGTAGACATTGCTTCTACTACCTGTTTATTCTCAAAATCATATTATTTTCTAAGATTATCTCCTGAACTACCAATTTGATATGAAAAGGGAAGTTTCAAATGTACAGCTGGTGCTTCAGTTCTCGGTAAATTATTGCTATCATTTCAATATCATTTTTTCTTGTTGCAGGTGTTATTAATGACATTACAAAATGCACCACCAGGTCTTGACTATGAACGGGACAAGAGATTCTCAAAGGTTCTTTTTTTCTTTTAGTTAGTATCATTAAACACTGTTGCTTTATTGATTGGAATGTCTGACGTCTTTGTAGTCTTTCAAAGAGATGGTTGCCATGTGCTTAGTGAAGGATCCAAAGAAGCGTCCAACATCGGAGAAGCTTTTGAAGCACTCGTTCTTCAAGCATGCTCGTTCTAACGATTATCTTGCACGGTCCATCCTTGATGGTCTTTCCCCACTTGGCGATCGTTTTAGGGCATTGAAGGTTTACTTGCTGTGTTTCTTTAATCTGTAAGATGAAAAGTGTCCTTGATGTTTCTATAATCTCGCCATTGCTGGTGTAGGAAAAAGAGGCAAATCTACTATTACAGAATAACACTGTTTCAGAACAATTGTCACAGGTAACTGAAGTGCAAGCTTGTGTTATTTTTTTATTAATTTCATTTTAAAAGATCTACAGAGCTAATATTTGTGACAGAGTTAAAATCATGTATTCAGAAAAATGCAAGCGATATTACTTCTTTCTAGTTTCAACTTATGGAGTATCATGAAATATCCGTTGAAGTTAAGATGTTGACATTGTCATTTACAAGTAAAATAGTTTTTTAAAAAAGGAAGTGACAACTACTGAAATTTGATATACCTCATGCAACTTTTCCGCATGTGTTTGAGAGCTCCTTCTCAATATCATTCTCATTCTTTGTGCATTGTAAATAACTTCAATGGTTTGTGTTGCTTGTATTGCTCCTGTTTTACTTGAGTAATAAGGTCTTTGCAATCTATTCCCCAATCATTTTTTATGGCTGTACTCTCTGAACATTGGAATAACATAACATAGGTCCGCCTGATAATAGGAACCTTTCTTCCATATCAAATTTGAAGATCAAAGATACTTTGTATCTGAAAAATATCATTTGGTAGAATTCAGTATTATCTTGGATTCATTGGAAGCAGCATGGATTTACTTCCTTGGTATATTGTAGTATCCATAGATCAATATTCTTCCAATGATCTCCTAAAAAAAAAATTCTTCCAACGCGCTAATAGGATGCCACTTTGTACTAGTTAAAAAATATTGACGCGCTTGAAAAAAAAAAGATATTGATATGATTAATAGTGTAATGGTTAGTTACAACATTCATGTCCATGTTCTGCATTGTTAATTATGTTATATAATAACTAATCCTTCTAATACGTTGACGGGTTCTAACTTAAGGGGTAGCCTTTAAAAAATGTTATTGTAACTGGAGTTGGTCCACTCTACATGAATTACTTTATGGAGACTTGTCCTCTCAAACGGACAATTTATTAATAGCAATGATTGTGTTTAAGATTTTTGCACTTAAATACTAATAATATTTGTCTTATTTTTAATTTCATAGTTATATTTTTTTGAGGGAATGTTCATACTTATATAATCATTTACATTTTAAATTTTTATCATCGGTATCAGAGCAACAAAGATTCTAACACTACTAAAGTACAAAGAAGCAACTCATTCAGGATAAATCAATTTTAATGCACATGACATTGCAAGTTCATAGGTTTTCACATCAAGATGAACTTTCTTAGGTTTGAAGACATTCAAACATCAACATTGTGCTTATAGAAAATTATTGATCAATTTTCCTTGCTCCATCTTCAGGATGAGGCAGAAATTTAGGAGGGGTGCATTGGTAGATACCCGTTGTATCAGTTTCTTTTTTTTTTTTTTGAGGAGAAAAAGGATGACCACCAGAGTTGTGGTTGTCATCCATATATATATAACTATAAAGTGAGGATCATGTACAAGTGTGATCTCACGAAGAGAGCGATCACAACAAGAGAGATGTACGGTATCTATCCAAAGCCCCACACCTGAAGGACAAAAGAGATGTGGTGTACAATACTCTCAAACTGACATCACTTTCCACAATAAAACCTGGTTACACTGAAACCAAATAGATCAGGAACTGGCCACGAAGGTCGCTAGCATCATCCGCCAATCTGACACTGCCCAAAATGGTCTCTAGTGCCGGTGCGAGGTTACCCATGGTGCTGGTCAACTGCCATACCTCACGTGATACTTTGCCGCTACTCAGAAAGCCCGAGTAGTGTCCTCCGCCACCTCGTCACATATGATGCATATTGTGTCAAATAGAGTTGCCCATCACGCCCCATATACTCCAGTGAGACACGTCGATGCGCCAGCTGACCTGTCCTTCGGCCCCATGATCCCCCATAGCCGTCAGGAAAGAAGAGCCCAGTTGGTGCAGCAAAGGTCTCGCACCCCCGGTCCACTCTCTGCCAAGTGAGGATCTTCATAGAGAAGCGGTGTCGCTCCCCTGAGGAGTTGGACCTCTGCATATGGCCGATCTCCTATGTCCAGTGCGCGAATGTGCTAACAACCGCTGAAGTGGCCGGTGTAGTATCACCCCTCGCCGGAGGCGTCAGTGAGTATAACAGACTCCGGCGGCCACCACCACCAACGCAAGGGGACGGCTCCTCATCGGCGAGTTCGTCTCGTGGTGACCCCAGAGTGGGGCTGCTGGACGTCGGCTGCCTGGCTCCATAAGGTAGCCGCCAGGGGCGTCGACGAGTATCACGGAACCTGGCTGCCGCTGCCACCAAGACGACCTCTTCATCAAGTCTTCCGGCAAGGAGATTGTTGCTCCCGGCCAACTGCTCCTCATCAGTGAGTCCATCAGGTGGTGGCGACACAGAGGGACGGCTGGACGTCGGATGCCTGGTTCTAGCTGATAGTAGCGGCGCCGGCGGGACCGCTGTTCTAGTATTCAGGATGCCCTGGTTGAGCAGGGTGGCGGCAAGGTGCCCGACCAGAGGTTGTTGGGCTTCTGCATCGTGGGGTGTGGAGTCGACGGCCATGGGGGCTGCAGAGGTGACTGAGAGGGTGGCGGTGGCAGTTGGTTGGCAAGGTGTGGGGACGCCAGACGAGTAGGTGACACCGGTGAAACTGGCGAGAGGCTGGTGTGGTGTGGGGATGTCGGAGGAGTGGGTGACGGCGTCAGAAATGGCATTGGCAGGTGGTTGGTGGAGGATAGCCGACGCAGGAGAGCCGGCGGGCAGTTGAGGAGGTGAAGAGCGATTGTCAGGCCCTCAGTGGTGGTGAAATCTCCTGGGGGCTGCCGGCCTGCTGCAGTATCGATGGATGAGAGAGGTGGTGCGGCCAGGCTGGATGCGTTGGGTGTTGCCAGTAAGGAGGGATGAGGCTTCGGTGGGATGGAGGGGGGTGGTCGTTCGGCCCAAAACCACTAGCGGGCTGGCTGCTGGGTTGTGGGAAGGGTGTGTGTGTGGGGGGGGGGGGGGGGACTACAGGGAGGAGCTGGTTAGAGAGGGTCGGGTGTGGTTGTCAGGGGTTCGGGCTGGCGTGTTGGAGCGGGTTGGTTGAGTGGGGCAGTTCGGGTTGGCTACTAGAGTGGTGCGGCTGGGGTTCAGGCGCCGAGTGTGGAGAGGAAGGCTGGAGGGCGTTGTCTGGGTGTGGTGGGGATGGGCTGCATCAGAGGGTGAAAGTAGGCGGCATTTTGAACTTCTTCCTGCTGCAAGTTGACATGCGTCCCAGTTGCAGCTCCGTCCAGTCCCAAGTCGACATGCGTCCCTGCTGTACTGCCAGTCTTCACCGTTGTACTCGGCAATCATGCCAAGTCTTCCTTTTATCCTTTTTGGCATGGTCCCCGAGGAGGCAGCCCGATGTGCGGCCCAGTTTTACACTCCTATCAGCACCTTACTATTCACTTACCTGGGCCTCCCGCTCTTGGAGCACCACATCACCTCTAGATGGTGGACTCCGGTCATTGGACTTCATGGCTGGAGTTCACATTTGTTATCACGTGGTGGTAGACTCGTTCTACTTCGCTCTGTCCTTTCGGCACTCCCGACATACTACATGACAGTCCTCTCAGCCAGCTCAGGTTCTCGGCTGCTTGGATTCTTTGAGGAGTAGGTTTTTCTGGCAGGGTTGTACCCTAGATCACCGATGAGTCCACTTGGTTGCTTGGAGCAGTATTTGTCATCCCACATCCGCTGCACCAATTGGGCTCTCCTAGCTCGGTGGGTAAGGCGGATCATGGGGCCTGGGACAGCCCCTGGCATACAGTCCTTTTCACCTAGTATGGGCTTGATCTATCTTGGGAGTCGAAGGCCATCCTGCCCCGTGGGGTCTCATCTTTTTGGCGGGGAGTGGCGGCACTAATCCCACGGGTACGCCCTCTCATGGTCCCCTCCCTCGGCTCTAGAAAGGACTTCTCCTTTTGGCGGCATGATTGGTCCCCTGGGGACCCACTGGCTGTGGTGTTTCCCCGCCTATGGCCTGGGCTGAGACCGGCGCCCAGGCTCAAGCTCATGGTCTCCCCTGTTCGGCTCGCATCTTTCAGACCAGCGTTTCACCAAGCTCCTGGCACTCCATCAACGGATTGCCCCTCTCTGCCTCGACCACTCTAGTTCGGACGGTTGGGTATGGTTATCGGAATCCTTCTTGGCGCGCAGTCTCTACATCCGATTCCTGCCACCATCACTTTGTTGGAGGAGTTCAGGTCTGAATGCAGCGCGTCCGAATACCGCTGAAAGTCAAGATCTTTGCTTGGCTCATGCGGCGTGGTAGACTACTTACCAGGAGATATAGGGCGAGATGGGCGCCCCACAGTGAAACATCCTCTTGTGTACTTTGTGGTGAGGCAGAGGAGGACATCACCCATCTATTTTTTGAGTGCCAAACATCCCGAGACATCGGGCGGCAGACGCATTGCGAGGCTGCGAGCATGCTTTCACTTGATCCGGGGCCTGCGTGGCAATCATTTCGAGATTTGGCCCATCAGAGATAGAGGTGGAGACTACCACTGGCGATCTTTTTGGTCAGTGCTTCGGCCATTTGACTTCAGCGCAACCGGATCATCTTTTGTGGGGAGAGATGTCAGGTTGAGCGCGTTGTACACCACATTCTCTTTCTTATTCGAGAGTGGGGTTTTGATTAGTCGAGATACTTTACATTTTTTTGCTGCTCTCTTTGAGAGTCTACACTTGTATATGACTTTCATTCTATAGTTATATATAGATGGATGACAACCACAACCTTGATAGTCATCCCTTTTCTCCTAAAAAAAAGCATTGTACTCGGCACGAACTGCCCCGTGTACGGATCGAGGTGTTGCCAGCTCGGCCAGCCACCACATTCGCCAAGGAAGCCACATGTTGCTGTGACTGGAGGTTGACGAGGAGGCTCGAGTCTTTCACCTGCAGGACGACATCTCCACCTCAGCCGAAACCACGGACAGGTCAGGCGAGCCCGCGACAGGGACAGTAATGGCGGTTGGATTGCCAAAACATCGGACCACCGTCATGACGACCTCTGGCCTGAGGAGATGGAGAGGGAGGCCCCCGGAGGTGCACAGTGTATTTTCTCGATGGCGACAGAGGCTGCATGTCGTCGTCCTCCTGCCACGCTTGCCATTTCACGCAGCCAACGGGGGGCAGTCTGGAGGTAGCAGCGAGCAGAGAGAAGGGATCCGGGGACGAGGAGCCACAGTCGAGGCGAGATGCGTCTCAAGTGGAATGGACTGGCTGGCCCAACCTCTGTAACAATCGCTGATCAAAGTTTGGCTAGCTCCGGCGGCATTCCTGAGGACTCTCTGATGATGCATTCCTTGAGGAAGTTCACCGGCCCCTGCAACTCTGGCAACCACGGAATGAAGATGGTCGGGCCCTCAGTGATGTTGGTCGCCGACGGCAGTGCCACTGAGGAAGCCTTCCCAGGAGCCGGCTGTCTAGGCCGAATGTCACCCCTCTCCTTAGGCGGATATGCCTGGACATGGCGAATGGCACTAAGGAGCACCGGGCGCCCGCTAGATGCGCTTTGGTCGCCTGTTACGCAGGATGTGTAGCCTGAAGGTCATGTCCGTCCCAGGAAGCAGTCGGGACATCCTGGACCAGAGTATCCACATCCCGACGATCAGGCGTCGAGAAGGAGGCTTGACAGAACCATCTAGGAGGGATGGAACGAGCAGAAGACCTTTGGGACGATGGAGCATGTCCGGCGCGCAGATGGCACGCACCGGCTGCTCACTTTGGCATTTTGGGACAGTTGGGTCCCAGGACCAAAATGTCTCGCCCCAATCAACCCTCAGGGAGAAGGGAGTCACGAGGACATCTCTGGACGATGACAGATTGTGGGAGCGACGTTATAACCGCCATGGCGCCAAATGGGCGGCGGAAGTGCATGGCATCAGAGCTGCCCAGAGATGATCAGATGACAAAAGGATGGCGGGAAGGTCATCCAGGCATCGGACTTCACGCAGGAAGGTCGCGGGGACGCATAGGGGTTTTGGTGCGAACCGGCGCCATGAACCGGCGCCCGGTTGTGCGGCGGTTGTTATGTATTTGAATTAGGGACGACAGTTGGTCGTCCCCTTGTATAAATACATGTAATTGTCCCGAGTTTGGACATGAGTGAAATGCACATGCTTTCCCCTTAATTCTGTGTTCTTCTATATTGTGCTTGAGCATTCCTTCGTGTGACATTCTGTGAGCGGGCGGTTGTGTTCCGAGGGACACATCCGAAGAGAAAGGCTGACTTAGCGATTTGAGTAGAAATTGTTAAGGCCGCACACCACCATCTGTAGGCAGAGAGTAAGGGTGTGACATGAGGGCAGTCAGAGCGGCGGTGACCATCCCCCACCCACAGCGAAACGGAGAGGGCCTGATCACATATGAGCAAAGCGACCGTCGCCCAAGCATTTATAACAGCGGTCGACAGCCGGATGTTGGGCAGACAGCCGCCCCAGCGTCGAGGGGATGTAGTTGTACGTGAAAACACCAGACACCCATCGCCTAGGGTCTGAATCGTACGACACATGGCCAAGGGAGTGGGTGGTAGCACAGGGGAGTGGCGTCACCAGCAGGGGTTGCCGGAGGTGGAGGATGGCGCCGCTGGGGGGGTGGGGGGTTGCGTGCGATCGTGGGAGGTGGAGCAGTCAAACTTGTTTCACCAAGTGTTGCTGTCAGTTTGCAGCAGAGGACAGAGAAGGGTAGAGCCTCCTAGAGCTGCCGATGACGTGGGGGGATGCAGCGAGAGGAGAAGAAAGCAGAAACAGGGGGGTAGAGCCAGTTCACTGTCGGTGGCACCGCCGGTGGGGGTCGCCGGAGATGGTAGTGGCACCGCTGGCGGGGGGTCGCCGCGATGGCACCGACAGGGAGAAGCCTGAGCCATGGACGACTTGGATGTCCTAGGAGGTCGCTGCAGGTGACGATGCCCTAGCGCATGCTCGACATCGCCATAGGAGATACTTCTGCAGTTACACTAGAGGAAGGCCGCATGGGAAGTGACCCTAGAGCACTGAGAATTTCCACCCTGTATTAGTTAGAAACATAGTGAGATGATTAAGAGTGTAATGGGTAGTTACAACTTTCATATCCATTCTTCATTGCTAATTATGGATATTTGTGCTCTCGAACGGACATGTTATTAGTAGTGTTTGTCATTTTTAGTTTTTGTTATATAGCATTTACATTTTCAGTTTCTATCATGCATCTTCTTAAAAATTATGTTCTCATTGCAGAGAGAATATATAAAAGGCATCAGCGGATGGAATTTTAATCTCGAGGACTTGAAAAATCAGGCTGCACTTGTAAGGCATACTTTTTTCTATATATTCCCTCTGCTATGCTTAAACCTTATACGTCTTCTCATAAAACCTTATACGTCTTGGATGTTTTTGACATCCAAAACTGTTGATGTTTTGTTATCCAGATGGATTCATCTGATAATGGTTTGGAAGCAGAGAATGCCGTTAAGAACATGAATCTCAATGAAAAAACTGTCAATTTTCCATTAGATAATGCATCCGAACTTGGTACCACTCCTACAGAGGTATTAAACCCCATAAATTTTGTATCCGCCCTCTGTCATTGCACAAAGCTTACATGTGTTGTTCCTCTTTTAGGATGGATTAGAAGAACTTCAAGATTTAGAGGGTGCCTTTGCCTCTGCATTTCCAATGCGTCCTCTGCAAGCACTCAAGTATGCTTCTAATGCATTCAAGTGTGTGTTCATAATATGTATTTGCTGCATACGCTCTGTATCGGGAGTAGATTACGGAGAGTAAAATGCATAATTCATTTTTTTCTGAAAATGGCAAGGATGGTTCCATGAGCATGCATTGAGAATGTCTTGCATGTGAGTGAGTAGTGATGATATAACCTAGAAAGTGATCTGTGCAATATTTGACAGGATTATTGATTGAGGTATATACTGCTTACTTATGTGGGCTTGCACTTGAAAAGTCATGAACATAGTTTAGAGTGATTGATATCTAAACTTAAAGATAGAAAGATACTTCTTTTAGAACACAAATTACTTTGACCAAATATAAGTCAGTACAAATAATGTGAACTGAGTACTTACATTTGTTGCAGAGCTTGTTTTGATGTTTGTGAGGATGATGTGAATGCTATCAGTCCAAATTCTAAGGTTCAATCAGACTTAGAGGTTGTATCTCCACTGCAGCAATCATCCAAACTAAAAGACCTAAAATTTGAAAATGGCAATGGTGAGAATTTGGAAAGAAGTACTTCTGTGCCATCAGATATCCACAATCTTTCACGCCAAAAGTTTTCAAGTGGCTCTCTCCTGCCAGAGAACATTCTATCTCCTTACAGAAGCACAATGGGAGAGAGGTATGCTTTTTGATTGGGAATGTCATGTCCACAAAAATGTTAACGAGACACAATTTTTTGTACACTTGGCTTTCATCACTTTTGTTGAGGTTCATGCAAGTATGATGCCTTCTTCTGGACTGTAATACAAAGTGTTGCATATCACAATATTATAGAATCACATATTTTCCCACACGTACATCCATTATACAACAACAACAAAGCCTTATTCCACTAGGTGGGGTCGGCTACATGGATCATACGATGCCATTTTGCTCTAATATATTTCCCACACGTACATCCATTATACTTCCATATATTTATAGAAGGTCACAAAGTTAGTTACAACTTTCCATAACTTTAGCATGTACGTGAAGTGTCTCATAGTGGAGGTAAATCCGACATATAACACTGCAGAGTGGTAATTACTTCGATATGCCCCCCTCAAGCAAAACTCTTGATGCTTGACATGTTGAGTAATTTAAGCTTTCCATTTGATCCATAGTCCACAGGGATGGATGATTTTAAGTTGCTTGCTGTTGTCTACGGTACCATAGACATTAATAGAAAAGAAGAGATAAAAGAAAGGGATGGAGAGAGGAGGATTAGAAGCTTGCAATGTAGGCACCGTCGGAGAGTAAATCTCAATGCACAAAGGTGGAAGATTTGCGGGGAGTAAATCTCAATGCACAAAGTAGAAGATGAACCCAACCCACAAGGCATAGGGTGGGGAGCTTGGGATCTCAACTCATAATAGAAATGTTTTTTTGAGAGCAACTCACAATATAAATGTGAGGAGCTTTTTTTTAAATTTGAACTCACAAGAAGGTGACAGAACTCAACTCATAGTGTAGAGGTGAGGAGTTTTGTTTAGCAAGTGGGGAGAACACAAGAGGAAAGGATTAAAGAGTCGTTGAGATAGTGCAAGGTGTGGTTGAGGATTGGTGGAGGGACAATGCAATATGTTGTAACACATGGAAGGCTTGGTTGTAGACATGAAGAATGGTTGTAGACATGAAGAAACGTCACAAGGTAGGAAGAATGTATAAAAGTAAAACTCATCTTTGCACATAGAAAGATGACGAGAAGAAATCGTTGTCAACTCATAATGAGGCACCTCAAATGGTTTTGGAATCTTTAAAAGAAAAAAAAGAATGAAAGATTTGGCTATAGAAGAGGTCTCACCTCTCTGGTATAGGAGATAAACAGAACCAAAGAATTGACTACAGTAGAGGTCTCACCTCTCTGATACAGGAAAGGCATAAAAGAGAATCCATCCTTCTTTTTAAGGATGTATATCAATAGAAAGCAGAGCGGAAGGTCTAAGAATAATTGGCATTGGTATGGTGGGACTTTTACTATTAAATAGGCTCAGGAGGAGAGGAGGAACAGGAGGTGATGAACGCCTCAACTCATTTGTCTCTACAAGACATGACATGGCATGGCATGAAGACTACACAAGGAAAAGAGGCATAGATAGAAGCAGATGCCTGAGTCTTCAGTTACAGCTTCCATGGAGGTACACACGGACAGTTCTGTTAGAGAAGTTATGCTAATTTAGAGTATATACTTGGAGAAAATGGGAAAGATATCCCCTCAAAAAAATGGGAAAGATAATAGCACGGAGGAAGTGAAGGGATCACAAGATACTTCTGAAGCTCGAGAGACCCTATAAGACCACCAGAGTTTTGTCATTAAATAGATTTAAGAGAAAAAACAATCATAAGGAAAAGAACAATAGTGGGACTGCTGCCACTGCAGAGTTCGTTTTTTCCCTTTTTGGTGGAGAGAAAAATTCAGGATATATGTTGCTAGACATTGATGCTCTGATAACATATTAGAATCACATAATTTTCCACACATACATCCGTTATACTTTCATATATTTATAGAGGGTTACAAAGGTAGTTACAGCTGCCCATAACTTTAGCATTACATACATGAAGTGTCTCATAATGGAGCAGGTAAATCACACACGTAACACTTCAGAGTGTTAGTTACTCCAGTACACCAGTTATTTGGTAATTGAAGAATGCCTTCTTATGCGAATCTGGTTCCTAAGAAATTTTTATGTCGGATATTTTTGCATTCTTAATTAGGATTAAGGCATAATAGTTATTTTAAATGAAAATATTATAGAAAATATTGTAAACTTGAGTATTATCAGGTGTTTCTTTATTTAATATATCCCCATGTTATCTAAGTGTGCGTGTTATATGCATGTACATACATGCGTGTGTATGCATTTATGTCTGTGATATTGCATCTCTTTTTTACCAAGGTATACCTACATACAAGAGGACTAAAGTGGTGTTTTGTGCCATAAAGCTTTGAAGTTTTGTTATCTTTTGACATACATGAAACTAAATAGGGTGTGTTTTGGTAGCGTAGAATAGATACCAGGTGGTATTAGATGATATTGTCTAGGGACTAGGATATTGATTTTTGTTATCCTTGAATTTTCTGAAACACTTATGCTGAGCTGGAGGCATTGTAATCAATCACTTGTATACATTGTCTGATTTCGCATGTTCTGGATCTTTGAATACTCTAAAGGGATGATTTACGTGGAAGAGCTCACTATGAGAGAAACCATAGTGGTCCAGTGTACCGTCAAATGAGAGACTCATGTAACATTATATCAGGTTCCAAAATTAACTTGGTGTTTTTTTTAGATTTATTATTCCTTCCTTAACCTGCAAGGATATGGTTTCCTTGGTAGCAGCGATAAATGAGGGGCCATCAGAAGGAACAGGTGTTCAATGTAAAGGTCGTTTTCAAATTACATCAGCAGATATCAGCAGCCCAAAGGTAAGTGGTTTTATAATCTTGGTGATACAATGATAATTAGATCGGTTTTAGCAATAGTAACTGTAATTTTGCTTTCCCTAGCATCTACATTCTGCTGAGGTGCTGCCATCATTCATCAAATAGTTGAAAAGGCTCTAACTTAAATATCCGTCTTAAGGGAATATATATAGCCTGGACAGAAGATCAGAGGGAATATAGAACAAGTTCTTTAGTACTCTATTACAACGTTTGACAAATGGAACAATGATTCCTTTGAGTTCTCAATAAATAGTTAAATTGATAGATTAATTTTGTGTGTGCTTGAGAATTGAAAAGTTGATTTGATAGATTTAATGTTAATTGGTGTTTGGATGAAATATAAGAATTGCAAGGATAAAATATAATTTTTTAAAAAGATAAATGTTGCTTGAATTAAAAATAATTATAAATGATTTTTATAGGAAACTATATTAAAAAATAAGTATATTATATATAATCAATAGATTATTAAATATTCATTATGTATAAGATATATACATTACATAATTAATTTATTGTTCAAGTTATGTAAGCCGTATGATCCATGTAGCCGACCCCACCTAGTGGGATAAGGCTTTGTTGTTGTTGTTATTGTTGTTGTTCAAGTTATGTAAGCATGTAGCATGTATCCAATTTCCGCTAAAGAAAGGTCTAGGTCTACTCATAAATAATAAAACATTGGAATTTTTTATTGATTATCATAATAATATATTATAATGAATAAACTTTGATAAATGAACTTTATAGGAAATTTATCTAAAAATATAATAAAACAAGATATTAAATGATATTAGATAGTCTTTCTATAATAGATATCTTATATGTAATAAATAAAATATTGAATATTTCTTATGTGTAAAATTATGTACATTAAATAATTAATATCTCGATTAATTAATATGTATTTTTTTAGTTTCAGTCAAGTTAAGGTCTATGCTTAAATTGTATTCAACTTTTAATGTAAAGGTCTATGCCTACACCTTGATCAAATTAATCTTATTTATAAATATAAAATATTTAATAAATAAAATATTTAATAGTATTATTTATAAAATTATTAGCTCAACCGTATAAGTGAATATTTTTAAAATAATAGTTTAGGAGTTAATTAAAAGTTTTCATATTATGATTGATTTAATTAAAAAATAAAAATGAAATTCAAAATAAATTAAGAAGAAAAAGAAAAAAATAATATGTGAGTGAGTGCGAGGGACTATTCATTATTTAATAAATAAGGTGTCTAAGAAATAAAAATAAAATTTCAAACTTAAACAAATGAAACAAAAAGATGTGTGAGAGGAGAGAGAAAAAATAGTAAAAATCAAACTTAAAATACTTTATTAAGATAACAAAAATGCAAAATATAAGTTGTGAGCAATGTTATTACGGACCGGACCGGCTGGTTCGATCGATTCAATCATGAAAAACATCTGGATTGGCTCCAAAATTGGTGTGGGTGTCATACCAAAAAACATCCGGTTGAACCGAAAAAAACTAGCAAACTGGTGAACCGGTAAAAAACCGGGTGAACTTAATTTTGGAAAAAAAAATCAAGTTAAAATGGAAAGAAAAAAAATAAAGAAGGCATGGACGAGTGAATCGGCTAACGGGATCAAAATTTAAAATGGAAATACAAAAATTAATGTAGGAAAATAATTAATACGTAGAAAACAGATTTGGAAGTGAAGTAAATAAGGCATGAATTAGGGAATGATGCAAACATAAATATAGGAAGATAATTAATAGGTAGAAAAAAAACAAATTTGAAAGTGAAAATATAAATGTAAGAAAATAATCAATGATAATAATATATTTGATTAAACATGAAGTTTTTCAATATAATAAATAATTTGAAAAAGAAGCCTAATGCAAATATAAACATGAAAAGAAGGAAAAGAAGAAATAATGGGAAAAAATGAAAATAAAAAAGAAAATAAATGTGGAAGGATATACAATTAGAAGAATAATTGGAAATAAAAAGAAAAGAGATGAAAATAAAAAATGAATTAAAATAAAGTAATATAAAATCACCGATATTATATTAATAATATAAAATTAATAACAATCCACTAAAATTTGGTAGTTTAACTTTATATAATATATATAAAAAATAATTATTATGATTATTAGTATTTTATTATCATAAAATATAATATATTATTTGTTATATTTATTCAAGATTAATATAAATACTATTATTTTAATAAAATCTGATTCTTTACGGTTTTCGATCGAACCGGTCCAACCACGACCCAGTTGAGACGCCAGTCCAGTTATAAAAACATTGGTTGTGAGAGAGAGGAGAGAAAGAGTGAGGGAAGGGAAGAAAAGAGGTATCAAATGAAGACAAAGGGGTTGAATATGATTATTTCCAAGTACAATAGCCATCTCAAAGCAAGTTGCATTTTGGAATTGAAAACACAATGGGTGTATGATGTATTGGTAACTTTATATGTATATATATCTAAACAAAGTAGATACAATATTATTTGATATGGAAAATTTTACACAATAATGTCTATGTATCAATTAAATGTTCGTGTACTCATATTACAATTCATTTGCATTTTTATTAACATATGTATATGTGAAGCATTCATTCAAATATATTAATCTATTATTAGCTTTATATATAATGTTGTTTTGAGAGTTGGTGACCACTACCTTTATGGTCATCCCTTTTACTCTGAAAAGACAAAAAATGTTTCTGAATTGTCATATTATGCATATATGAGTTTTATGGGTAAAAGGATGTTCAGGGAAAGCTAGTCATCTATGTGTACAGATATCTCAATCCAAAAATGTACGTGTTATCGATGGGGAAAAAATGTTATGTGGCGAAGCCAAACTAAATATTGAGTGGGTTCACACACAATTTTACTAATTGTAATATAATAATTAGCATAAATCTTAAAATTTTCATAAATTTATTTTTCAATTACAATGTATAAAAGTATTAGTTTTTAACAAAAATAATATTAAGTTGATGAATTAATATAATGTGCTCCATATTATTTATGTAATGAAATAAATTATACTTATTATCAAGCAAAAAAAATGATGTGGTAACATATTTAATAATGGGTTCATGAAATATATTCTCTTAATGATATATAAATGACACATTATTTAAAGGGATTAATGTACCTCCAGAGCTCCTTCCGCACTGGAGGGAGGGATACTGAGCGCATCTCAACCCTTGATCCACGAATCAATGGACCTGATAAAAAATGATTAAACTTCATCAGTTAGAAATATCAATTGATCAATGAATCAAGGATTTGAGATGCGCTCAGCATCCCTCCAGAGCGGAAGGTGCTCTGGAGGTACATTAATCCCTTATTTAAATTATACAATTTAAACTACTGGAGATAAATTGTAATTATGAAATATATTATTCTATTATTTATTATGTAATATTATAATATTCTATAAAAATATAATGAGGAGAAACACATAATTTAAGAGAGAAATAATATTTTTCATAATAATTAATATAAGTGCCTCCATATTATTTATTATGATAATAAACAAATTGTATCTATTATAAAGTTAAAAGGAAGAAAACAATGGACTACACGAACCTGCAGTAGCCCTTAGCCGGCTTCGAACTGGCGACCTTAAGCAAGATAGCCACGCACTCTACCACCAAATAAAACGCTAACATATGAAATGAACATGCTACTACTGAAGTTATCCAGTGGGTGCACGTGCACCCACTAGCACCCGTGTGGCTCCGCCACCAATACATGTTATGCATATATGATGATTAGAGAGAGAAAGATAATATCTACTTCCATTCTTTTCTATTTTCATTTTATTTTTCGTAGAACTGTAAGGTGAAATCATCTTTTGCTAACTTTTTTTCCATTGAAATTATATGATTGTAACATAGAGAACTGTTCTTTCGCTTTTTTTCCTATGAATGTGTCATAAACTGTGATAATCTTCTTCCATGGCAATGCTCGACATCTGCTGTCACTACCCACAATATCGACTAAAGCTATATTCTCATTTGGAAAAAAGAAGATGACTTCTTGTATGCTTTCTGATATCCTAACGACCTACTTAACTAGCTTGTAGGTGTATGAAACAATGTTTTTCATTAAAAACCATGCTAGTCAATGCATATGGGAGAAATATGCTTGCCTAAATCAAAATGCAGACCTTATTGAGTTAAAAATAATCAGTGGGGCTCTCTGAAATTATACAAGCAATTGAACAGTAATCTTCTTCATTTTGGATGGTTAACATTCTGGTTGATCATCCTTTTTCCCCTAAAGAAAAACAGTAATCTTCTTCATTCTGTGACATTTATGACTTTTTCTCAAAGAATTTGTATTCTTTAGTTATTATGATAAAAGAGCTTATCTCATAATCATGTCAACTACTACCTTTTAGGCACCTCATTTAGCAAGCTGCACGACCAACCCAGTGCGTCGCACACCAAAAAAGTCTTCAACACATACTTCTTCAGTTCTTCCTTCATTACAATTTCTGCTGCATCAAAATGCTATGCAGAAGGTATTACTTCAAGCTTGGCTTTTGTTACAATTTCAAGGCAGTGAGCAGTGTAACCTTTATTTCACAGGATCAACTGGTTAAATTGATCAAATATGTCGAGCAAACTTCTGGCATATTCAATGATACAGAAACCTCAGATTTACACTTTGCTGGTGGTTCACAGGTATAATTTCTGTATCTTGAGGGCTATGTAATTTTTTCCCTGGAATACAAATTTTCTACTTCAATAGAAACAATCTTGCATATGCATTATAAGTATGAGTAGGGATCAAGGTTTAAAGGTCATTTTGATGATTCTTCTTGAGGCCATCGCACAGTAGCTTGTTACAGCACGTGTGTTGTCTGTCATTATTAAGGAACTGCTGATTTTGGTGTTGCTGCTGCTCTTTCTTAAACAGTTTGTACCTCTTGTTTTCTCAACTGGTCTGAGCTTCAAATATTAGTCGAATGGAATTTAGTTTAGTTGTGAATTGTGCTATTACAAGCACCATCTTTGTAGATGACTGGTGAATGATGTACAAGTTCATTAACTCACAATTTCGCCTACAGGTACTTGGAGCTTCTAGTACAGAACGGCAGCTGCAGACTTATGCAGCTCACCTGCAGCAGAGGTATGCTCTCCTCATCCTAACCAACATAACAAGTTGCTTTGTCAATATGTCCCTGAGATCTTTTTCATTTCAGCATTGTGAAACTTGTGGAAGAAGTGCAAAGAGTTAATTCGAAGAATTCTCAGGTAAACTTTTCCAGATCTTTCCCCATGCTGTTTTCGCTGAATAGGCATCTCCAAAATAATGATTCGGATAATTAACACAATTATTTCAAAATGCTGTGGTTTTTCATTGAATTTACCTTTAAAACAACAAAATCATTGAAAAGAAGAAAATGTGGATGTCCCTTTTACTGATGTCTGTTTTACTTGCCTGCGTTTCAGTTGGAGCAGCAAATCAAGGCATTATCAGTAAAGGAGGAGAGGGAGGTAGAAGACATAAGAGCGGGGAGATGACATATGAATATTTGAATTTTGGTTTAAATATTTATGTAAAAAGCATGTGCTTGTCCATTGTGCATTTGGTGTTTCTGCAGCTCCTTATACCTTCTTATATTATGCATTTTACTATTTATATGACGAGGGTCCAATTTTGATTCCATTTCATTCTCTGTAACTTTCCCATTGATTTATGATATATGCTTAATGTAATTTAGATTGGGTTACACAAAATGTACGATTTGTTAATATCTAGAGGGGTAATGGTCGATCCGTAGTATATATACTCTAGTCAAATGGTATATGTACAAGTAGTTAGTTGCAAAATAATATGCGGCTCAACATCTGATTCGTTTATTCTTATTACATATAGGGTTCTCTTGGATAGAAGTAGCTGTTGTGGAAGTAAGACTCTTGTTATTGATTTCTTTTTGAAGTGATAGTTTAAAGTACTTAAATATATGTAAGTTAAAAATAAGTTGGTCCTGTACAATATTATTAAATATTATATTTTACGTTTACCAGATTATTTTAGTTGTCAATTACTTCTCTTACCTTTACAGTTTCATGTTTATTAAATTTTTATTCCATTCATTTGTTAATTTGTCACTCTTTGGCACTATTTGGCATGTCAAAAAAAATATGAAGTAACATATAGAGTTATGTCCAAATCAAAATTTTAATTGAAGTCTTTAATAAATATTTGTAAAAAACAAGTTTAGATATTTTGGGCAAAAAAATTTATAGCTTACTATTATAGAATATAGCGTTGACATTTTATTTCTAATATAATTTCATTATTTATAACACAAAATTAATTGATTTGAAACATCATTCATTATTTTTCATTTTGACATTTGGCATCTTCTGAATTTACTGAGCGACATAAATAAGATTTTGTGTCATCAACGTCTTTTATAGTAAAATAATGTCATCTCATCATCCCACCTAGTGGGATAAAGTTTTGTTGTTGTTATTGCTGAATAAAGTATTAAGATAAAGTATCATCATAAATTAATTAGTGTGAATATCATATGTATATTTAGAGGTGTTCACGCATTCAGATGAGCCGATGACTTGAGTTAATTTAAAACCTATATTTAATTAAAAATAATAAAATAGAACTTTTTAATAAAAATAATATTTTAAATATCTTAAGAATTTTTTTTCTTTTTTAAAATTAGTGATCGAATAATCCGATCAGATTTGATAGTCCAACTTGACCCAATAAGGAACCCTATGAATATTTATCAAATAGTTTTATTAAATTTAGAATCCCATATCGGAGCATTATACTTTTTCCTAAAGATTAAATCTACTATTATCCAATAATATATGTTGTCCTGAATCACGTCTTATTATGAGAGAGGAGAGAGAAAATAATTAGAACATTATACTTTGGTCGAATGGCTAATCCATCAATAATCTTATGAAAACAGGGCTATAACATAAAATCTAACGCATTTAGGGCCTAACACAGAGAGGATTCTCGGGTGTGGCCTCTTGACCATTAAATTTTACATATCTTTGGCATAAAAATATACTTAATATTTATTTATAGTATGAAAATATATTTTAATTTTTATATTTAAATTGTAGTAAGTCTTATATGGAATAAAAAAATATATGTTAAATAAAATATTTAAAAATCGGATCAGGATTCAAGAGGGAGGGGGTTAAAAAGAGAGGAAGGGAAATAATTCTTTCCCCATGTTTGACGTACTCTCCTGAGAGGAAATGAAAGAAAATTTTGCGAAAGTTTCCCTCCATCTCGGTAACTGAAAGAGGAGAGGGAAAGAAATTATTTATGTTAAATTACTTATTATCTTTTAAAATAATATTAAAAAACATAATAAGACATATAAGTGTCCATTCACTTATTTATTTATTTATTTATTTCCTTTTTTTCTTTTTCTTCGCCCTTCCCAAACGAAGTGACTCTCATTCTTTTTCCCCATCAATCACAGGGTTTGATTGAAAAATGTAAACAAATAAATCCTCAGACCATGGACTTTAATCTATACATGACGAAGATGTATTGAAATAAAAAGATTACACTAAAAGATGCAATGAAACAAAAAATGCAAGTAAAAATATGTTTCGCTTTGAGTTGCTATAAAAGAACAAAATCTCAGTTTTCAAGTCAATCATTTAACTGGTAAATATTCACAAGTCACAAGTTCACAATACTAATAACACAAAGCATTTTCACACTTCACGAATAGAAAAAAGGGTAAATTACGACTCTATTTGACAAAGCTAATTATTCGATTAGAGGATACTGATTTGATTAGAGTAAGATGATTAGTTATTAGTGAATAAAGAATAATAATTTATTTATAAATCCAATAAAAATTGTTTGATAAAGTTTTGTATAAATGACAAAAATAGACAAAATATATAATTTATTATCATTTTTATACACATCATATCCATGATAATTAATTTATAATATTTTATTATGAATAGTTTTTAAAATGTTATTTTAATATAAAATATTGGTTATTTGAAAATAAAACTCTTATTTTAGTTGTAAGTAAAATTAAAGATGTGATATATTAAAATAAAATACTATATGATATTTAGTAATTAAATGATTTTTATTTAATGAAATGAGGATAATAAGAATAAAATATGAAACCGCTACCTCTATACTCTATAAGTTAGTATGAGTATCTTATAGCGTTTTATGTTTAAACTTATAAATATTATTGAAAAAAAAATATTTACCAAATATTTATAGTAATGTTTTGATTCTAACAAAACATTATCTACTGCTAAGTACTCTATTTTTTTTACATAAAAAATAATGCCCACATCTTATATTTTAAATATGAAAAAAGAGGGAAAAGATAGGAAAAACGTTTGGAAATTATAATTTTGGTGATCTTGTGATCTGACTAGGGATCATGAATTGAATTGCGGTTGGAAGTAGATTTAATAAGTAAATGTGAAGAAAATGTTGAGCTATTTTAAGTTTCCTCCATAGGTTAAGCAAGATATTTCAAAATGAGGTAAATGGATATGTAGAGCGGCCGCTCTACCATTGGATTTTGATTCAATGGTGTGATGAAAGTTTCCTTTAAGTCATATCATCTTGATCATCCATTCTACAGTCAATGGTTCAGATTGAATGGGAAAAATATTGCACATGATATATGCCCATCCCCAAATTTCAACCATGTGCTCCCTCTCTCAAAATTTCGCCCAAAATTTTGATAGCGCTCCCAAAATCTTCTCCGGACTGCTTGATCAGTGTTGCTGCTCATCGGTACTTCATCCTGAAAGGATGATCGCTCACAGATCTCTTGTGCTGCCCGATCACTGTTGTTGCTCGCCTTTGCTCCGTCTTGAAAGGACGATCGCTCGTGGATCTCTATTGGGCTGCCCGATCACCGCTGCTACTCGTCACTAGTCCTTCTTCAAAAGATGATCGTCACTTCTTATTTGCACGACGTTGTATCCTACTCCCTCCTCTCCCTCTGCCCAATCGTGTATGTTGCTCCCTCCTTGACTGAACCCCGCTATCGCTCCGGGCGATCGTCGTTGCTTCCTGCCACTAATCCCTCCTCCTCCTATGACTTGACGCCATTGTTGCTCCATCTCTGGAGTTCCTTACTTTTGTTGAGAAAGGACCTAGAGCAGAGGATGTGGAGTTGTATGAGGACGAGGCAGCCATGGAGTTCTCGCTCGACTTGAAGTTCTTGTCACAGCTCCTCCTCTGATTGCAGGCAGCCATGGAGTTCTCGCTCGACTTGAAGTTCTTGTCACAACTCCTCCTCCTCTGATTGCTGTTGCGGCTTTTGCTCTCTCATCCTCCTAATTGCTTATGTTGTTGCTACTGCACCGTTGCTTATGTTCTCCCTCCTCTGTCGCGACGTCAATCGTTGTTCCCATGCATGTTCATGATTATATTGGATCTAGGTAGAAAATCATAAGGATCCTACCGTCGTGCCACAAGAAGAGTGTGCTTCCTCTCCATCATCCCTTCTCTATTTTTGGTTTCATTCAATTAATACTCACAGGAAGTATTCGTGTGTGCCTTCCAAAATTTGCATTTACCTTATATGTTATGTTAGTAGATATGTTTGCATTAGCACATAGAAATCATGGTACAAACTTTGTCACATTATTTTTTGTAATTTTTATTTTTTTGGAATTCTTCCATGTTTGCCTAATTTCGTTAAATATTCGTAAAATCTAACTCGTGTTTTCCTACTTCTATTAAATGTTTGCAATGTCAAACTCCAAATTATCTATGTATAGGTCTTCCTCTTATGAAATCAATAAGGATATGGACATTTTGCATTTTGAAAATCAATTAGAAGACACACAAGATATATGTGACATCGAAAACTTAGAAGTCACAAAACAAAGGTTTGTGCTTCCATAGTATCAACTTTGATACTTGTTTGTTTTCTTCGTACTAACTTATGTTAATCTATTTTAGCTTGCCATTTGTTGAAGAAAATGATATCCAATGTGAAGATAGGAATGACAAGACAATTACAACACCTTTTATTGGAATGTTATACGACTTAGAAGAACATGTATACAAGTACTCAAATGCTTATGCAAAATACGTTGGATTCTCTGTGCAAAAGTCTTATAGTTTTAAATCTACAAAAACAAATTGATATTATTGGAAGAAAAATTATTTGTTCCAAAGAGAGGCCTTGAAAATCTTTACCTCCTACTTACCATCATCTCTTACTCCAACTTTTAAGTATGCTTGATATTCAAATCTATCATCCATCTATCTCTTACTCCAACTTTTAAGTATGCTTGACATTCAAATCTATCATCTCTTCTACACTTGACAAGTTTGCCTAAGTCCTTTTTTTTCATAAATTTTGGGAGCGCTATCAAAATTTTGGGAGAGGGAGCGGCGTTTGAAATTTGGGGATGAGCATATATCATGTGCAATTCTTTTCTCATTCACATCGAGCCATTGATTGCAAAATGGATGATCAAAATGATATGACTTAAAGGGAACTTTTATCACACCACTAAATTGAAATCCAACGGTAGAGCGGTCGCTCTACACTACCTCATCCAAAATAGGAAAACGAGTACATAATGTTTGATAGGTAGAATAATTCTCATCAACAATTTGTTTCCTTGGCCAACACAATATACAATTTTTTTCACAATATACAATTATGAAAAGACATGTTTTACTTCTAAGGGAAAAAATATTTCCTACATGAAATATCATCATTTGTGTATAAATCATATAATTTATTAAATGATGTTGTACTTACTTTTATACAGACCTAAACCTAGATAGATTATATAGAGGAAACGATAAATAAGCTGAATCATTAATTAAATCATTGTGTACTTATTTTTATACAAACCTAAGCATAGACAAATGGTAAAGAGGATAATATACGTGTAATGTAATATATTATTGAATTAAAATTTGACAATGAAACTTATTTTAAAAGGTAAAATAATTTTAGCTGGCTGATGACATCATCAAATAATTTAAATTATTATAGATTATTAAACTTTGATCCAATCTTGAATTAACATATGTAAATTCACTTTTGGGTTTACATTCTCAAAAAAGAATATATATATATATATATATATATATGCATTTTCTCACAATTAATTTTTGTGAGAACTAAATATTGGGAGTTCACATCTGCGGCCCGCTACACATGACAATGGCCTGTCTTGCCAAATGGGCTGGTCAAAACCCTAAACTATAACAAGAGTCATTATCGGCCGTCAGATGTCGATCTCACGGTTCTTTTACCGAGATGCGGACCATACACACATGCCGCCTCCACCATTTATATGCTCGCCGTCCTCAACGCTAGGGTTTCCAAGTTCCGAGTCGCGCCGACCAGTCATTGGAACCAGGAGGAGAGAGGAGGAGGAAGCGGGCAGCAATGGTAAACCACGCCCTTCTTGTTCGTCTTCTTTCTCTTGCGATGTTTGAGATTGGCGCCTATTGAGAAATATGATCGTGTTTTTCTTTTCTGTGTTGTTTTGTCCAAATTTTGTTAGGCGTCGGAGAAGAAGTTGTCTAACCCGATGCGGGAAATCAAGGTGCAGAAGCTTGTCCTCAACATCTCCGTCGGAGAGAGCGGCGATCGCCTCACCCGCGCCGCTAAGGTATTCCGCCCACATAGCGTTTTATTTTCTCGAAATTTGGTTATGTTCTTGTCATCAATTGGGATCTGAATGCGCGTCGACTTGCATTTCTCAGGTTTTTATGCTGTGCGATGTAAAGTTTCAAATGTGGTTGTTATTTTTACCGTTTCTTACTTTGTTATGATGGGAACGCTCACTTTGAATTAAATCGATGCTTTGCAAATTTGATTGCTGCAATGTGTCGTGTTTTTGTGTTAATCGGTTACTACTATTTTGGAAATCTCTGATTGTTAAATCTCAATTAGTGTACCATAATTTTCTTTGTTCTTACTTCCCATACAGTTCTGACTTAAAACTAACTATTGTGCTCGCTTTCGGCCGTTTGCATTTGGTATTATTATCCTGTTTGCAGTAGTCTTACTCATGATGTCAGGGTTGATTTCTTGACAGCTTCACGTTGATGGTTAAAATGTAATCTATTTGTTTGTGCTCTTTCACATGGTGATGGTGTTTTCACCGTATTTTCGTTCTGTCTAGTTAATACCTGGCATTAGTTGAAAGGTACCGCATTTGCAGATAGCTGAATTAATGGTCTTTCTACTTAATGGGTTACTTTTATAAGCAATCATTCTGTGATGCACTTTCACAAACTTTTAAATTTGCACTGCCGCATTTGATTCACATTTCTATCTGTTTTAATGTTAGCGACATTTGGTGTTGCTTTTAAATTTATTTTATTGAATGTTCTATTTATGGCAGTCTATCGGATGCGAGCTGAAATTTGTAGTCGTCTCTTTCTGCTTGAGTATTATTTTTTTCTAAATGCATTTTTATCTTCTTTGCAGGTTTTGGAGCAGTTGAGTGGACAGACCCCTGTGTTCTCTAAAGGTTTGTCAAACATTTGGTCAACATATCTGTTTTTTTATTGTTCTCGTTGTCTCATGCACCTTTCTATCTTTTACAGCCAGATACACTGTTCGGTCTTTTGGTATCCGCCGTAATGAGAAGATTGCTTGTTATGTGACTGTAAGAGGTGAGAAGGCAATGCAACTACTCGAGAGTGGATTGAAAGTGAAAGAGTACGAATTACTGAGAAGAAACTTCAGTGAGACCGGATGCTTTGGATTTGGAATTCAGGAGCATATTGATCTTGGAATCAAGTATGATTTTTTATTCCCCTGTGTGAATTTAGTTTTATTTTAAAATTTGATAATCTGTAGCCTGATATTTGTCTTATCTTGTTTTTGCTCTTTTTTTTATGGGCTCTACTATAATCAAATCTTGCAGGATAATTCTATCATGTCCCTCATAATCCAGCTTGTAACCCCTGAAGGAAATTAGCTTGTCTTCTTATCTTACATTTAGCTTCAAGAATTTAATTTGATATATTACTTTTGTTTGTCATTAATTCTGGTTTACAATCTATCTGTGATAAGGTTTTGATGAGAAATGCTTATTCTGACACCTCTTGTTTGAGAAGGGTCTAAACACCCTTCACTGAGCAGAATAGCGAAACTCTGAACATGAACAAATAACTGTTGTGATGTCGTAGCATTTGAATTTCTCAAACTTCCAGGATTTTTGCATGCAGTGTTCTGTAAGTCATTCATATTGGTTATGACGAGTAATGCTTATTCTGACACCTCTTGTTTGAGAGGGGGTTATCACCCTTCGCTGAGCAGAGTAGCAAAAGTCTGAACCTGAACCCATTCACCATTTAATATTTGATGCTCACAAAAAATAGATTTTTGCATGACGTTTGTAAGTTGTATTAGCTTATGGTTTGTTTTTATCGTATTTGTCAAATTTGTCTCCACCATACATCGTCTTTTAGAGTTTTAGCTGAGAAATTCTTATTATATCATTCTTTTGGCAATAGTTTGAATTTGTGATCAATGTGAATTCCCTCGTTCTTTCTCTTAAATAATGATTTTTCTGCTCTGCTAATTTCTATTATACTGATTTCATGTGATATATTAAATTGAGCCTTTCTCTTGGTTGGGAAACTGGCAGGTATGATCCTTCAACCGGCATTTATGGTATGGATTTCTATGTTGTATTGGAGCGCCCTGGATACAGAGTCGCTCGCCGACGCCGCTGCAAAGCTCGTGTTGGAATCCAGCACAGAGTCACAAAGGAGGATGCCATGAAATGGTTCCAAGTCAAGTATGAGGGCGTCATCCTTAACAAGGCACAAGCAACCACTGCTTAGATTTTGTACCTTTTTCAGACAGGCATCCGCGAGAAGTTTTCTTGTATCTTGATCTCTTCTAGTTCAAAAATTTTGCTGTTTTGACTATTGCAAGATGTTGTGCTTTGTTGCTGTTGACGATTTTTCTTCTAGGAAAAGAAAACGTGGCTTGCTCATTGTTTTTTCTCTCTTATGTTTCTTGCCATCTGTGAACAATCTTGCTCTCGATAACGAGACCTCTTCCCAAAGCTAGGTTTCAAGTATAATGCAATTGATAAGTCATTTTTAGTAAGAAAACAAGTTTCTTGTGATATCATCTCATTTTCTTTTACAAAGCAACAAAAAAACACAGCTTTTTCTTTCGTTGTCTCTTTTGATGCATGTTGTCCACGTAAGTTTTTCACTTTTGCCAATTGTTGGTTGATCTTGTACATCTGATCCACGACAACCATATCCAGTATCCACATATTATTATCCCTCTTCAATATTCTTGGGTTGCGTATGGCGCAATTAAATAGCTATGGTCTTGTTTTTTCATACTGATTTTTATGCCTGACTTAGCCTTTTTGTAATACTATTTTTCTTACTACATATTACAAAACAGAGTGAATATATTATAATACCATAAAAACAAGAAGGGCTTCATATATACTCATAAATTAACCTCCATTCAACTCCTGCTTCATTAAAAAAAAAAAATCGGAGCATGTCATGCTTATTTGGCAAAGGAAAATAAATGACTAAAAGAAAGTGAGATTAATCGCATGTTATTAGGGGGATTAGTTTGAGAAAGATGATATTCGATTCTAATTTGGCCTGCAGTGAATACAATGATAGATCATAGAAGCTTTCCTGAGCTAATATTGAACTTACTAGTATTTAGGCTTTTCATCGTTTGCTATGGTAGGTTTTTATTTCTGTGATGCTGGATAGACTAATGAAATTTTTTGTAACTCCATATAAAGGTCAAACTGTCAAAGACTCAAAGGTAGTATTTGAATGATTGAAGACAAAAGTGTCAACATAGAAATCACAGGAGCATACAACTATAAAAATTCTCTAAAAATAATATGGAGAGATTATTTTAATTGTTTTTACCCAATGAGATGGAACATTCTCAAAGGGCAAAATATTTTCTCTCTGTAAAATACATCATTTTTGTCTGTTTGGGCTTTACGCTAACCAGAGGCTTGGGGCCGATTTAGAGATAGCATAGTGAAATTTATATGAGATGAGACTAGAATCTATCTTAAATGAGGTTTCAAGTGTTAAAATGTATTATATTTTTGTATTTGGATTTATGAACTTTCCTGTCCATGTGTGTTAAAAAGTGTTACCGTAAAATATTTGTTTCTATTATTCGTATTATATATCATAATTTAATATTTGCTGTTTTTCTAGATATAAATATGGATGCTAAGCAAGATGAAAGAGAAATTCAAAATAGGAATTGACCGAGGAAGAAGCATAGGAAACGTCGGAAATGAATGCTTTGCCGATCAATTGCATGATAGAGCTAAAGGATGACCAATTTTGAAGTCCGAAGAATTTTAAATGTGAATTCCTTTTACAACTTGATAAAAATGATGGAAGCACCTCTATGCGACATCAAGACTCAACCATACATTTATTCAAGGCATAACTCTTGAAGAAACACCTGTCATGTTGCTTGTGAGCAAGACGTATTCGACCAACGGGTTGAAGGACTTCAATAAATGGAAAGGTAAGATACATACTTTTCTTTGTGTTTTTATTATTAATTTGATTGTTTACTTTGACTTTAATAGAAAGGCTTTCAGAACAAACCATTTTCTTATTGAGATAATTTTTCAAATCACATTTGAAAAAGATCATGCAATAAGATCGTATGCTGAGATTCTTATTGATGTTTCCAATCTAAATGAGAATGTTCACTCAGAAAATTAAAAAAAATTTAGATCAATAACCCTACATATAGAGAACAAGTCACATAGGAGGTTGAAAAGGTCATGATTCGAATTTGACAAATGAAATGATATTTTTATTTTTAATCTTTAATTTTTTTTTGTCTAAAGTCTACGAATCTCTCTGTGTAATCGAAAAAACCCTACGTATTAGCAACCAATTAATTAACATACAAGATCAAAGCAATCTCCGGTCCAAAATTAATTTTCATCTAGAAAGATGAAGACCATCACAAAGGATGCCTTTATCGGCATATCAACTAATTCCATGAACAATTTTGCCTTCCATGTTGAGTACGTGAAATTTAAAATGTTGCAACTATCTTAGAAAGCATCTCCAACTACTACAACAATATTACCATTGTCATCGAATAGCTACAAAAAGTCTATGACGTTGAAGATTTAGAACTACAACAATCACAGAGATCAAATGTGGAAAGAAAAAAAAATTGTGTGGAAGAAGCATAGGTTGATGTGAAAGTTAGTTGCTATAATATAGTAATTTGGGTGAAGCCTTTGTAACCACGAATTCATGAATAATTGTATTATGATTATTATCATTTATGCTAGTTTGAAGCGATACATTGAAGATATAAGAAAATATACAAGATTATCTATTATCACATATGCTATTAGTTTATTGTTTCTTTCACGAATAATCAAATTTACATGATATGATATTTCTATTAAATATCCTCTCTTTTCTACATTCTTTTTTTTATCAAACATAATATATTATTCAATTTTTTTTTGAGAAGATATATGATTCAAATTTGAAATATCTATCGGGAGTTTTGGTTGGGGGGGGAGTGTAAGTAAAGCATACATATGTAATGATTACTTATTTATAACAAACTTGCTAATATAAATTAGTATTTACCAAACATTAAAATATAAAATAATCGATGATTTGATAAGTGATAATCAATTTTGATGGAAATCTGAATTGTCGATTCCGTAGAAGGAATGCACCAAACTCCCATATTCTTTTCTAAACCTTAGAAAAAAAATGTATAGGTCGGGATATTTAGGATTGCGGGTCTTCGACTAGCCTGAACATTGCTGATTAGACGTTTCATATATCCTACTAGACCAGATCAGGTCTCTAACCCAAGTCCACTAAATTTGATCGACTTGTGCTAACATCAATTTGATTCTTTGAACTACGGACCCGATCCATTTCGACTTGCCTCGAATCAGGTTGAATAAAAAATTCGACCACATTTTTTTACATTATTTAATATGAAATTAATATAATAATCATCTAGAAGTAAATTTTATAGTATTCAATTACATTCATACTTAGAAATATTTTTTAATCTTGAATTTAAAACTAACACGCTCACATTTTTTCGCGGGTCTCATTGTTCGAGCAAAATTTTAATGACATATAAAATTATATTTTGATGATACAAATATCGAAATATTACAGTTAAATACTGAAAAAGTTTAAAGAAAAATGGACAACTTATGCATTACACATTGATTAAATAATTTACTATGATCTTATTAGATTCTGAATGAACGATGAATATCAAAATTGTAGAGAATCATGTTACTTATCCATAGAATTCAATATTATCTAATTTGGTTAACTGTGCAAAAAAAATGCTCAAAATAGTACAGGTCGGTCAACTTGTCGGTCGAAGTAAAAAAAGCCGATTGAGGCTATACTGGTCGACCGATTCGAGATACCGATCGACCGATCAATACATGCGCTACCCAGATTCAAGTCAAGATTATACCGATCAACGTCGAGACTATATCGGTCGACGTTGAGACTAAACAGGCCGACTGACCAGTTGATAGTCTGGTCGATCGTTCAAGCGCAGAAGCTGAAAAAAATCGCGCAACAATTACATAGACCGATCGATCAATCCAATCAAAAGAAGATATTTTCCTTGAAGTTATCATTTTAAGTTTACTCTTCTTTCTCTCTTATTTTCTTATGAGCATGATATTGTAAAAGAGAGAAACAATTATTCAGAAAAAAATTGAGAGAGCTCATGTATAAAGGAGGTTTCATATCTTACCTCTTGAACGAAAGAAAAGATTAATTTCCTAGGATAAGAGGTTTGTCTCAAAGCGAAGAAAAGGTGGTTGTGTAAATGGCTTTCTTCCTTACCTCACTTGAAACAAAATGTGTTAGTGGTTGAAAAGTCAGAACGAGGACGTAAGTTAAGGTGTGATCAAATCTCGTCAATAACCATCATATTCATCGTGTTTGAGACTCTCCCTCTCATATTGTATTTGTGATATGATATAAATTGTGTTGATTTAAAAAGTTTAAAAAATCGATTTTAAATTTTTACGATGTATTTTGTGAAATCAATAATATCTCATCACTCGAATTTCTTGTGTAAATTCCCCAACTACAGGGGGAGCAAGTCCAAATAGAAAAATAATCAAGAATCCATCCATCATCCCCTATTCTAACCTCAACTTTTGTTTAGCTCATTCAGAAACGTTTTAAAATAGAATATAAGCTTGAAAATAATTTTTTTTAAAAAAAATAAAAATATTTGGATCTTAGAAATTATTCGACTAGTGATCGGATCATGATCAAGTTGATTTGAGTTATGAGTTCGGTCGGTCCATCGTACATACATTTTGGTTCTAGAACACTTTCAAATGCGCAATTATGCATTAGTTATGCACAAGTTTCACGATCATTTAGCATAAAATATCTTGTTCCATGCCGTCCAGCTCCTTTGTTAAGAAAAATAAGGATAAAAAAAAGCAACGCGTATATATAAACACAAACATGAAATCAAGCATCCACCACGTATAGGATTTCATGTCCGATTCTCAGTGAAGCTTACGTATTTTTTTAAAATACATTTATTATATTTTTTTCGGCTCATTGGCCTCCCATTGTGATCGAGAAAAATCTAAACATCGCCTGAACGCTCACCACGTTCTTGTCCTTTTCTGACTAGTAAAAAAGAGACATTGATTGGTTATTTTACTATTTTTAGGTTGATATAAGTGCCACCGTGAGAGACGTGTTAGGAAGTCGTTGCAAAAACGAAAAAAACAAATAAAGGTGGTCATACCAATTTTACCGGTAAAAAGTTTAACCCATAGATGATAATGCCAAAATATAGTGCAAAATACAGACCATATAACGTTGCATGATAAGAAATACCAAATATGATACTAGACTTGCAATCAATAAAAGGTTCAGGCTGCAAACGGGATAGGCTCGTGAGATAATGGATGACAAGTGCATGTCAACTGCGCTTGGGCAAGGTAATGCCACTAATGCGACAACCCCCACACTTAGTGACCGTACTTCTGGAATTCCCATTCGCTGTTGTCTGCGCATTGTAACAAAGGATTTTCATTGTTAGATAGAGACTTTTAACATCACGTGTCAATAGAAACATATTGTGATAGAAAATTTTTACCCAAGGGGCAAACTTGACGAGTTTTGAGCCACCGACTGATGCAGTGAAAATGGAAGGCATGATTGCATACACCTGAAATGTAAGATAAATCAGCTTTGATCTAGAATGATTATACTTAACAATATACCATGAATAAATAAAACTACGATTATCTTTCGCCTCTTGATGTTTTTTTTACATCTCTAATGAGATGAATGTAGCAGCAACAAATTCATTTTAAGATGTGAAATTTACTGTTCAGATGTACTGAACTTGCAGGCAGAAGAAAGTTTTTATCTTACTGGGAAAATTTCAAACATGAAAAATAGCATATCACGCCCATATTTTAACCAATGCATGGGTTTCAAAGCGTAGGGAAAGGTTCAAGATGTGTCTAGGAATTCTGAATCCTAAACTAGCATTGTAACAAAATAATCCAAGCATAAAAGTAGCCTAGCAGCACAAAACACAGTTAACTTGGCAACATGACCAAGTGGGTGGCAAACATGACGGCTGAATAATTTCGATTTAATGCCTCTAATTACAACGTGTTCTCTCATATGGCAATAAATCAGAAAAAGAATGGGAAGCAAGTTAATGTCAGTCAATAAGCCTTCGGCTCAATTTATTTTTTTTAGGGTACAATAGGCTCAAAATTAATATATTTGTAACATTGGATATTCAAAGTTATCCACAATGTCAATTGCTTTCGAGAACTTTTCTCCAAAAAAAATTGCTGTACACACTATAGTTGCTATTGAAGCTGATAACTTGATATACCCAAAGTCCTTGTAATGATCACTCAGTCATGCTTCCCTGAAACATTTGTGGAATATTGAGAATGAAAAGAAGTGCAGATACTAAATGTAACCCAGATCTGGAACAACAGTGGTCACTAAGAATAATTGGCCTAACCTTTCTAAAAGGAAAGACCTAACCTGAACAGGAAATAAAAAATGTCCCTGAGATAGTTACATGTACCATTTTGAACTAGTCGCTAATTCATGATATTATTTCGTTAAAGTTTAGATGCATTTTGGACACTCATTTTTTTTAGCACTGCAGATTGTTCTGCAATTAAAAAATTTCATGCTACATCATAATGACACATGGTGTCATATTACTTCCAACTAATTAAAATTTGTATAACTTAATAAAAACCCTAGACATTATATATATATATATATATATATATATATATATATATATATATATATATATAACTGATCAACATGTACAAGTAAGGCACTCTCCAAAGGAGAGCGGCAAAAATGAAGGAGAAAAGGTTATCCAGAACCCCACTCCCGAATAAGAAAAGAAGTGTTGCGTACAATATTATCCACCTGACATCTCTCCCAACCAAGAATGACACGATTGCGCCAGAGCCAAATGGTCCTGCCAACGGCCAAGAAAACCGCCAAAGAGAGCCTCCAACGTTGCATCCATCTCCCAGGAATCCGAAAAGGCTGCCAAAATGTCTTTGACGATGGCGGGAAGCTGTCCAAGAAACTCGTCCGCGACCACACCTATCGGGATATAGGACATCCAAAAAATAGGTGATCAACATCCTCCTGTCTCCCCGTAGCATACGCAAGATGTCTCATAATGGGGTGCCCATCTCGCCCTGTAGGCTCTCGTGAGAATCCGGTCCCGCTACAAAAGCCAAGAAAATATCTTGATTTGAGTGATACCTTGGAACGCCATATGAGTCTACAATCAGCCCTGAGGTCGTCTAAGTCCACGTAATCCAAAAGGAAGTGGAGGTAGAGATCACGGGCCGAGGAAGCCGAGATCCACACCCATCTATCCACCTTGGAAGGATTCGGTCGATAGGGGGCAAGATGCAAAGACAAATAACGCAGAAATCCTCTGATCCAACAATGAAGAGCTGAAGATGGGAGCCCACGAACCCGCGCTTGGGTTGCCAACCTTCAACCAAAAACCAGTAACAGTCGCATCCTGATGAGACGCCAAGGCCCATAGCCAAGTGAAGGATTATGAGGGCTGCTGGGAAGCCACTCGTGACGTCAGAAAGAGGTGTCCTCCCCTGATCCAAGCATGGGGATCGTGAGCGGATGCATCATAGGAATAGCGCAAGAACACCGTGCCAAATTAGGAGGCACCATTTCTGATTCCTGTTTCTATTGCATCCTCTGCTTCTTTACTATGAGCTTGTTAGTGAATCAATGTTTTAACAGCCTTACCTTACAAGAGGCATATAACTGAAATTCTACCAAAATATCAGACTTCCTTACAAGGTCACAGAAGAGACATGGCAGGATATTATGGTTGATGAACAATTCACTGCCATCATGGTAAGGCTGAGAGAAAACGAGAACAAATGCAGTAATCATGCTTGAAAAAGTAGCCCACATCTTTCTCAATATGATTGCTGCCATTGTTCTTGGTTCCTCTTGGCCTTGAGAAAGTAATGCACAAAGTAGACCACTATCACAAAAGAGATTAGACAAAAAGAATGCAAGATCAATGATAAAAGGACAGTGGCATCAACATGCTCATGGAGGGAAAAATTGTGACGGCTAGGTAGATAGCAACAGTGCAGGACTTTTAGACAATGAAAGATGGATTATGGTTGGTTGTGCAATCAATGAAAGATGGATGAAGTTTCACAAAAGTAGTGATGCTGTACCATGTCAAGACAACCAAGTAAACTACTACTATTTTGTACAAAATCAAAATAGGGCCAACAGAAAATGTCATAAAGATGTATCCGTACACATAAATTTGTTGATGAGGCACTAAAACTAAAAGGTGTTATCCCGCCCAACCAAATCATGTAATAAAAAATATAAGACAATAAAACTACTTAACAACTCGAAAAATAATATAATTTGGCAATTCACATATAGTTTTTTATTTAGAGAAGATGTATATCATAGGCTTTGTTATCCGTATCATAGGCTTTTTACCCCACCTAGTGGGATAAGGCTTTGTTGTTGTTGTTGTATATCATAGGCATTCACTTGTATTAAGACTTATATTGAACCTCGCATATACTTATAAAGGATGAGCAAAGGATTATAAAAAACAATGCATACCCCAAGCAACCGTGCACTCCTCGCTGGTTGCGCTGGCCTGATTAGCTTGACACTCGATGCCTGTAATCATACCAAGGGCCACACCGAATTACAACCACAACCACAAGAAGCACAATTGAAAGCCGAAAACAAACCCTAACTCTAACCAAACTCTAGAACTCAAACGCATTACATGGCAAGTAATACATGCGAGGCAAAGATCGAACAATCATGCTCTACTCACATAGATCCATGATGTGATTCCGGCATATGGCGCAGTTATCCACAACGATGTCTGAAACAATGCAAACCGTAATTAGGTCATTCACTTGACCAGGCCACAGAACAAAGGGAAAGTAAACCGAAATTCCTAAACCTAAATCTCCGAAAAAAAACAGATAGAAAAGCACTAGAATACGACTAGGGTTTTCTCGAATTGTTAGAACATCTCGAGCTCACCCCAGGCCCAGAGGGCGACGGCGTTCCACTTCTTGATCTCGAATCGCTTGGGCCTCTTTGAGGAGGAGGATGCCCCGGACGCGGCAGCGGCGCTCGAACCCTCGCCGGCAGGAACCATGTTGATATCGGTGTCCAGAGAAGCCATGGTCGGATCCGAGAGAGGGAGAGAGAGGGGGCTGCGGGATTTGAGTGGATTAGAAAAAAAACAGTTAAGGCGAAGATTTAAATAGGAAGAAGATTTAAGTATTCCAAAAATAAAATGAATCCAGATACGTGGATTTATTCTTAATAAATAATTTTAAAAGTAAATTTAATAATTTATAATAAATTTAAAATTGGCATTGATACGTTAACAATGTCGACAGAAAGTTGGACAGCCACTCCACTAAATCAAAATGACTTATAATTTTAAAAATTTCTCCTTATTTGATAATTAAAAAAGAAGGGGTTTAAATTTTTCCCTATTTAATAATTAAAAAAATTAATAAACATTTATTTTATCTGCTTATAAATAAAAAATAAGTTGGATCTGATTTATTTTGTATAAAAAAGCTCATCAATTAATTAATAAATATATTATTTTACTCTTAAAATATATAACTTTTCTTCACATATTTCATCTATTATAATATTAAGAATTTTATTATCATTTAACTAATTATTAAATTATTTATAATATTTTAATTTATCAGCTATTTTATATCAGGTGAGTCAAACGAGCCATTCATCTCAAATTTGAAATTTGATCGCAGGGATGAACAAGGGACCTGATTAATCTAATTATTTTCCTATATTTATTTAAAATACTTTTTATGGATTACAAAAAAACTATTTTATCATATTCAAATCCAAAAACTAAAAATTTGTTTGGTGAGCTCGGTATAAATACAACCACATTTAAAAACAAATTACCGTCCCTCCTACTAAAAATTATAAAAGGTCTATTTTTTCCTACTCAATAAGTTAATATATCGGATGAATTTATTATATTTAGGTTTCCATAAGCTTGATATAAATGCAACCGCGTTAAAAAAAATTATTCTCCTTCCAACTGAAAAAAAAAATATAAGAGGGCTCATATTTTTTTCCCTATCCAAATAATTTAATATAGGATATGGATTTTTTTCAATGTTATGAAAATTGGACCGGACCGGCCAGTTCAACCGCGAACCGGCTGGTCCGGTTAGAGCGGAAAACTGGTTTTGACGTTGAATTAGAAAAAATCGGTTGAACCGGCCGATTGGATTGGGCCGGTTCAATCTCAATTTTTTAAAAAAAATTAAAAATGATAAAAATAGGAAAGAAAAAAAAAGAAAAAAAGAAAAAAATATAAGAAAGGTAAAAAAGGAAGGAATATGACATGCATAAAATTAAATAGAAATGTAAATAAAAAGGTAAATATTTGAAATTGCCTAACATTAAAATAGGAAATTATTAAATGGCATAAATAAAGGAAATAAAAAGGAAAATGTCAATGAAAAAAAGAATAAATTAAGATAAACTTCATTAAGATAGTATCTATCATCATTAAATAATAGATACAAAATTAATAACAATCTATTTATATTTATATATTAATCATTATTATTAAAACTTTTAATAAATAAAAATAAGTTATATTAATTTTTAATATTATTAATAGGCTATTAGTACAATATTCACATACTATATCACATAACTTATATTATGTCTTTATAACTATTATAAATAATAGTATTTTAATGAAATCCGGTTCAATACAGTCGAATCTAGTCGAATCGGTTCAATCGTAATCCGATAAGAAATTCGGTCCGGACGTCGGTCTGGTTATGAAAACATTGATTTTTTATACTTAGGATTCTTTTTCTGTATTTAGCGTGCTTGAGCTATTGAATATTTTTACTTCAAACCTTAAAGGAGTATTGTTCTTCATATAATAATAAGAATTATTATTCAATTTGTTTATGAGGAAAATGTATATGCCGATTATTTGGTATAGAACTGATGTGGAGCAATCATATTATTTATTAGATTAATAAAATAAATATATAATAATATAAAATATATGTTAAATAATAAATATGTCCAAAATCAAGGTCATCGGATTATCTGACGATGATGATCAAGTTATTTAACAAATATGATTAATTCAACGGCTGAAATTTATTTAGCTTTACATAATACTTTTTTGTTATCAAATTATGTCAATAAATATATATTACTTCATCGAAGAAGTATGTATTAATTGAATCATTAATTATAATTATTAAATTAATTAAATAATAAGAAATAAGTGCTCTACATCAAGATGTAGAGCGGGGTGCTCTACATACTCATTAAACTCTTTGATTATATTCTTTGTTTTATTCAAAAGTAAAAAACTTGCGTTCGGATCAAAGGATAATAGCTTATAAATAAATAATAAATGAGATAATAATAGGAAAATTATTATTTAGCATGTGCATAATAATTTAGTTAATATTCAACTTTAAGATTTTTATGTGCAATTATTGTTATGATAGGAGCATGCTTGTCAGGATCGCTTTCCGGGTAACTGGGCAAGTGATCCCGATCTCACTTTGAAGTTAGAAAATTATAAGATTGTAGCAGGATCGATGGTTGGATCGTAAGATTCCACCGATCCTATGAATTTACTTTTTTAATATTTTAAAAAAATATTGAGAAAACTAAAGAATAGAATATTAAATCTAAAAATTGGCAAGAAAAATTTGCAATGAATTAAGTTAAATTCTCTCCATTCTCTCCTCTCAATTTCTCTTTTCATTTTTTTATGAATGATCTAGAGTCAATTAAAAAACTTACGTGAAAAAATGATATTTAGAAAACAAAAAAACACTTATTTTTTATGATTCAGATGAGAAAATTGATTTACCATTGTGATTATCATAATTAGTTTTTTTTCTATCTTTTAACTTTCTATATTGTTATGTATCCCATGAAAATTAAAAGTCACACAAGCATAATGTAGATATTGAGAGTAGAATATTAAATAGTTATTATTATTTTTTTAAAAAAAATATTTTTTTTATTTATAAGATATGATTTTATGATTCTAAATAAAATCTTACGATCATCGATCCTCTGAACACCTCTCAATCCTACGTCGAAAAACGATTCTGACAATCTTGGATAGGAGAACTAATTCAATTTAGAGTTTTAACGGTTTTGAATCATTGACTATTCTTATAAGTTATATGCCTCGTTTGAATTGGGAACAAAGTCTTGGAGTAAGGCCCTGTTCCTAACTTTTTTTTGCTTAACATCATATTTTAGTAACGATGGCCCCACAATAATTATGACGAGGAAAAGAGATGAGTTCGTGGTGTCATTGTGAAACATCTCAAGAAATAAATGATTTTATTCCATTGACTTGCCAAACAGGCCCGAGTTCAAATTTGCTTTTTTTTTATTTTGCATTAGGTGCCTAGACTTTTCTTTCTAATACTGTCTGGCTTAAGGTTTGGTATACAAGTTATAAGGATAATAATTTAATTAATTATTCTTTAAAATTCTAGGAATATAAAAAGTAATTGTGTTTTGCCGAAGATTGATTACGATTTATTTTTATTCTGAGATTACCTTTTCTTCTTTATAAACAAGAGAGGAAAAAAAAGTAATATCAAAGAGAACCAATTGCTAACCTTCATCTTTTTAGACTACAATAATTTGTGTGTTTGGTTCTATTTCAACGAATAAAAACGTATTCTCACTTTAATTCATCTAGGAAACAGCCCTAAATTTCTCATTTTATTTCACTAACATCTTTTTCTATTAACTTTACAATAAAATTAAAAAAAGAAATATATTTATCCATTGTCCTTTTACATTTTAAATGGCCAACTATATATTTGATGATTTGATATTATTTAAAATTGATAGTAGAGGGTAAATTATAGTTGGCTAAATAAAAAAATTTATAGAAAAGTTAAGATATAATTTATGGAAAACAAAAAACTTTGATATTTTAAGAAAGATAAATAAGTAATTGCTTAATTTATGAGTTAAAATAGGAATCAACTATATTTCTGATCAATGTTGTAAGACTCGGCCCAGTCTCAACTCGAAATGGGTCGGGTCAAACCGATTGGACCAAGTCGGATCGGATTATAATAAATTAATATGAATAATAAAAATATGTATGAAATTAACATCAATTAGTAAAAAATTAAGCCCAGATGCATCCCTTGGCAAGCCAGGATGCTTGCCTAGGTTGTCAGGGCATGCCTTGGTCGTGCCCGGCTGGCCAGGGCAACCCCTTGCCCAGCCATGGCTGTGCTTGGTTGGCTTGGGCGCCCCTTGGCCAACTGGTGTGCCTTGATCGGCCATGGTGTCCCCTTGGCCGTGCCAAAGGGCGTCTTGGCCGGTTAGGCACGCCCTGGCCTGTCAAGGCATGCCTTGGCCAGTCATGGCTCTCATGGGTGGTGTGCCCTTGGCCGATCTGTCGCGGCACGTAGGATCATAGGTGATCTTCAGAATGAAGAACTTAACAATGAAGAAACTCATCGGTCACCGTAGGATCGTAAGTGATCGCCAAATCGAATGCGCGTCATTGGATCGTAGGCAACGGTCGTCGAATCGAAGGCATCGTCATCGGTCGTCGAAGCTCGTGCTACCAGATCTGTGACTTCGTGGCTCCGTAGTTGTCAGAGCTACGATCGCCGAAGCCCGTGCTACCAGGTCGTGGTCATCAGATTTGCGGCGATCTTCGTCGAACAGTCGCGCTGCTAAAGATCGTTAGCGAGATGCGGCCGCGACGCATTGTCGTGCATTGCCATGTGTTATCGTTCATTGTTGTGCGTTGTGCGAGAGTCGGGAGTCAGACTAGGAGAGTCGGTCCTAGCAAAAATCCAAAAAGTGCGTAAACATTTAAAAAAAATAGCCGGGTCACTAGAACTTGGCGGGACAAGCAGTCAAACTCGGGTTTTGACCAGTCCAACAGGGTCAAAGGGCAATCCAGATTTGGACTAACCCATTACCCATTTTATTGTCCGGACACTGGTCCGACCGGTCCAACCGGTTGGGCCAAACCGGGTTTTAAAAACACTAGTTCCGATGTAAATGAAAGTAGCCTCATATTTCTCATACTATAATACAAGGTTAGCCAATTAAATATTATTATCTATTACAATTATATATATATATATATATAATTTACTTATATGCTTTAGTATACCAAATAAAATAGTAGGTCCATCAACCCATCATATAAACACATTATGTTTGAACAACTTTCACAATCTATAATGAGTCGCATAAAGTGTGTATATCGCTAATCACAAAAAAAATGTCGAATGAAATTTAAAAATTTAAAAATCCTCTACCATATTACTACGAGAATCACAAGTATACGACATGTCATTGTAGTGCTTCAGCATCAATCCACAAAGATAAAGTCGAATTGTTCACACCTAACTGAACTATTTGAAGGAAAAACATAAGTCTATAGGTATTGTTCAAAATAAGAAAGTGAAATGCTATAAATTAAAAAAATAAAACAAATAATACTACACTAATTTTTATGAGTTTTTAATGCAAAAGTAGACAAAGATCGATATAAATAAATGCCAGGACGAAGGAGGTGTCTTTGCTTAGGATTTACGTTTTTTTAACTTCAGTTTAGGGTAAAGATGAACATTGCTCTTAACATGTGTGTTATTGTAAGTTCGTGATAAAGAACACTCGACTTGTCCACGACACTTTCGTGCTCGTGGCGAGTCCAATTAACACACGTAAAAGGATTCACATATCCAGCGCAACCATCACTCTCGTGCACGATGCTTGAACATATAAATCGATCTTTCCTCTTTGAATTAATCTAAGCCTTCATGGTGTCCCGGTGCCCAGTGTGCTTAAAGAAATAAACTGAGAACAAAGAAAGCTACGATCGGCTTGCATCCGTTTCATAGTAATAAGGATAATCATCTCGGGTAGAACACAAGGAATCAATATGTCGCGAAGAGTGTTTAGATGATTTAGGAGAGAATTCGATTCGAAAATAAAACTTAAGATTATTAAGAGTCCTCTAGATGTAACTCGATCGTCGTATACCCTCTCAATTTGTTAAAGACGAAGTAGGAGTCAGACCTTCCCTTTCGGGCAAGAACTCTTAGAATAAAAGGGAATAAGATATATGACAATGGTGAAACAAAACAGAGAGTGAAAAGAACCATGCACGCACTTCAAACTCGTTTAAGATGGTATGAGTTCTGGTTCAACACGATCATATGTTACCGAAGCTTCAAAATATGCACATCCCTCTTGGACTTCGAGTTTAGAAACGCGTGATATCTAAACTGAATAATAGATAATAACCATTGCCGATACAAAACGAAAACCAAATGGAGAATCTTGACCGGGTTCAACCGCTGAACCGGATGGGTTGAGCAACCGACGTAACAATGTATTTTAAAAAAAATCTAACTATATATGGTGAGAGCAGAGAGGATTTAATCCCAATGCCTCTTTATCTTTCACCAAGACACTGGCCATATGATCAACACACATTATGTGACAACAATAGTTAATAAACTACATTTATGAAGTTCTTTAGCAGTCAATTTTTTGACCATATTTAAATGTTGAAATAAAAATATTCATCCTTTAATAAAATTTTTTGTACAATTCATTTTGTGCGAATTTTAGCACTTTTTCGTAAACAAATATTAATAATTAATTTCTTGGATTATGAGTGTATATATTAATTTATATTCCATATCAAAATAAAAATAATATTTGAACAACTATCTTATTTTTTATTTATTAAAAATTGTTAATAATGTTATTATACTTTGATAAGTGTACTTATATTGATTATCAATAAGTATATGTTCATAAGCATTCCGTTGAATATATTTTATATTCTTTTATTATCATCTGGTTTGACCATCCGGATTAATCGGTCTGACCGGTCCGACCTAACCCAAAAACTTTTTTGGGTCGATGTTCGGTCCGAATTTTACAACATTAGGAGAATCACTTTATCGACGCTCGATGTTTTTACGTTCGGCTGCACATAGCCTATAAACATCCCTTTCGTGATGTGAAGAATTCATGCATATATTATCATCTATGTTCAACATGCATTTATTTCATATTTTACTATATTCTCATGCTTGAACACATGCTTTATTGTAAAATACAATTTTTATTATTTCTTCACATCCATCTTCTAAATACTGTATTTTTTGGATATTATTGTTTGTGTTGATTGCTTTCCATACAAAAATATCAATCGACAATTCATAAGGGCATACGAGTGTATTCCACCAACCAAACATTTAGACGAATTTAAAGACAAACGATGCAGTTCACCAGCCCAGCTGTCCAAAATAGCAAATAGCAACGAAAACATGCTTGTTCACATTAGCTTCGTACATTCCATTGCATGTTGGGACGGTGGACATGTGACAAACTAATAAGGAGCCAGTTATGAAGGACTACAAGAGGGATTCCTTTTTGGTATGACAAATGGTCATGTGGCAAGGAGAAAGGAAACAACCATGAAGGACCGCAAAAGCATCTTATTTTGGCTGGGACAAATGGTCAGGTGGCAAGGTAAAATGAGACAACCAAGAAAGACCACAAGAGAAGAATCCTTCTGGCTGAAAAGTTGGACAAGTGGCAAACCAAGAGGTAGGAGAGATCACAGACTAATTCTTTGCCTAAAAAAGTTGAAGAAGAAGATAAGAAGCCAGCTAGAGAAGCAGTGGATAAGTGGCACAATCCCTTAGGCTATAAAAGCATAAGAAGGTTGTTGAAGAAAGGGTTCCAATTTTGGTTGAGTTTGGTTCTGCTGGAAGAAAGAGCTGAGGAGGAGGCTGCTACCAGCAACATTTCTCCTTGTTTTCTTTTCTTTGTTTTTCTTCTTTCTCTCTTCTTTTGTTTTCCTGATGTGTAGCTGAACAGTCAGCTAGTGGAGGGGAGGTGTATTGTGATGGAACTTTATATTTTCTATTCTTATATCTTTTGATATCATATTGTTTAAAAGATTGTCAGACCATGCTATTGTTTTATTGAAGTTGTTTTTGTTTGGTCTTGTGCTGAAGTATTATGATAGATTTGTATTTGAATTGAGGTTTTGAATCACCTTTGACATGCCCCCGAGAGAGATGTTTATATTATCTACATGACAAAATGCAAAGACTTCGAGCACCGCGAAGTGATTCCCTGTTTGGTTTTCGCGTTGTACCATACATTATTTTTGATTGAGTGATTATCACGGTTGACTATTTCTGATGATGTGATTCTTATATCTGATCATAGTATGATCATATTAGACTTGATTGTTATCCTAATAATCATATTATTATAACCAATCATTTCATTAATTATAATATTGATCTAGTAATTTTCTCTGTTTAAGTCTTGTTAAACCTAAAGTATTGTCAAAGATAGATGTGTTAGGTAAACAAGAATAAAAGATGAAAATTGTTGGGTCTCTATGTTCTCCGATTGTCTCTAAGCCTCATGGGCCATATTGTTATTGAATTGAATTGAATGGAGCAGATAGTGTACCTAAAGATTTGAGACGTTGTTATCTTTTAGAGAAGTTATGGTTGTCCTGTGTTTAGTCATGGTCCCCGCCATTCACGAATTATTGTTAGCGCTATTATTGGAGGACGACTTATTGTGGCTTGATCCTCCACTGGCCTACATGAAAGAGACATAGAGTTTTTCCTAATTGACTGAGCGCTTCTTATTATATTGGATAACTCCAAACATTGATAAATTAAATTAAATTGAATTGAATCGAATAGATCATGGTCATTCGGATACTGGCATTGATTGGCATTACCTCCGCCCATTGAATCGAATGGAATTGTTATTGGCCAATGACCGTTGATATTGAATTGAAATTTGTTAAATGAAATAGTGCTATGGTGATCAGGCATAATTTATATTGTTAATTGTTAAATCGATATTGATCGGTCATCTGACCTCCCTATCGATCTATGACTTTATTGTCCTATTGTTATATTGAATCATTGATCCAATGCTGTATTATTAATTGAGCAATGCCATATTGATCAAGTAATTGTTAATCGTTATCGTTATTGATTGGTCTTTTGATCCTAACATGATTCATTACATTGATCTATTGATCCATTTATATTGACTCATTGCATATTGATTCATTAATCATCATATCACATTGTTCTTATGCTCCATTGATTTGTTGGTTCTATCTTGAGCATTATTCATGAATTGATCCTATTAATAAATTGATATTATTATTGATTGATCTTACGACCTTAGCCTGATTAATCCTATCGATTTAGTGGCATACTGATCTATTAATACATCGGGCTATTGGTGTGTTAATCCATTGATCCATTATTATTATTATTATATTGGTTCAATGTTATATTGATCAATCGATCTATTATTGTATTGATTCATTGATTATCGTATGGTATCGTTCTTATGCTCAATTGTAATTTTATTAATTATATCTCTTGAGCATCGATATATTGATTGATTGCTATATTGATCATTGTTATATCAATCTATTAGTTATTGCATAATATTATTTATTGATTTATTATTTATATATTGAGCATTATTGATTATTATTTATTTATCATGGTTAGACTCACGTACTGAGTATTTTATACTCATAGATATTTTTCTGTACCGGGATCTGTGCATGATGAGATGATGGCAATGATGCGATGGTTGGTGGCTCTTTTGACTAGTGACATATACATGGATATATGATCCATTATTGTATAGATGTGGGCTCTGACCCATAAGTCATTGTATAAGAGTTTTAATAACTTTCGCAATGTATTATAAAATTAGTCTTCCGCTTACGTAAGCCAATTTGTTGATTGGCCAAATTAAGTTATAGAATTGAGTGACATCGCTAAGGCAACCTTCTGGGTAGGCAAAGAAAAAAATATCGGGGCGTTACATTTGGTACTACAATTGATTATGTTGCTTCATAAATGGCAACGGAGCGTTCGATGCAGCAAGAGATCATCGCCCCAGCAACCTCCTCTTCCTCCTTAAACATCAACGTTGATGATCCGATGACATCTCTCTTTCCCTTCCTAGGTCTGATCCGTCAGAGACCGTCGACCACCATAGTGTGGCCACCAATGTCTTCCCCCAATCCATGACTCAATTGTTTCCTTCTCCATTCATTGCATCACCCGTGCATCCGCCATGCCAATGACCAAGTGCTCCACGACCCAACCCTTTGAGTCGGGTCAGATCGGTGGTTGAGTCGGACCCGACCCGACCAAACTCCAACCCGAGTTGACTCGACCCGACCCGATTGACCCGATATTTTTTTTATTTTTTTATTTTTTATTTAAACTTAAGCTTATATTTCATTTAAAATGTTTAAAAATTGAAATAAAATATTATAAGTTCATAAATAACATTAAATTGTTTAAAACTTTATTTTATACTTTAAAATAAATATTAAATAATATTTTTATATTAAATAAATATAAAAAATAGTAAGAAAAAAAAAGAAAATTGGACACCCGACCCAACCTGACCCGACCCGAATTGGGTCGGATTTTCCCCCCCAAAGCACCTTCGGGTCGGGTCCAACCCGACCCGTGATTACCCCTAGATGTGGTTGATAGATGCACAGCTTTGTGCCCTTTTAGCTCAAAATTTTTGTTGATGATGTAGGAAGAGGTGCCTAGGCCAAGGTTCTCCATCGAAGGCTGGGGAGTCGGGAAGGAGGATGATGACAACTTGCTCCTTGGAGGCAACATAGCAAAGGGCGAGTGGGGTTTTCTTCGCCGGTCGTCGGTGAGAGAGGGAGTGTTGTCCCCTCTCCCTCCGGCTGCCAACAAGGCCACCGAAGCGAGAGGCGGGCGGGCACTGCCCTCCCCCTCCCTTCTTTTTTTAATATTTTAATATTTATCACGTCAAACACTTGAACACATGTGAAGGAGAGAAAACTAACACACATGGATGCCATATAGACTGCGCAATTAGGAAGCGGGAGATCGCATGTAAAAATAGCAATTGATAAAATAAGTTCATAATTGAAGGACAATATAATAAAGTTGGGAAAGAATCAAAGCTAGAGAATATTTAGTGAAATTTATCCGTAAGTTATTTATTCAATTCTATCATTACGTGAATTATATTATAATATAATAACTAGTTTATTTACAATTGTTTATATGTCAATTTAAGCAAAATATAAAATCTCATCACTGATGGTATTTATTTCCAAAATTTATCAAGGATTTTGCAGAATTTATTTATAATAAGTTTTAGGTTGTAAGTATAACGAAGATCTTGGTTATTTAATTATTACGTATATATAAATTGCACAATGAATAAATTATTTTAAAATTAATGAATGCATGCATATAAAAAATTTTAAGAAAATGTAGTTGAATGATGATACCGATAATAATGAGAATACAATAAGATGGGTTTGATTAGCCTAAGGAACGCTTTACATTCTTATATTTCTTCGAATTGAATTAATCAGAAAGCACGGCTTGCATCTAAGAAAGAATGCCAATCGAATCTGGTTTCGTACGAAGGAACTACTAAAAGTTTTGAAATGTTGAACTATTTGCTTTCGTAATGCAAACTGCAGGCCATGCACTGTGCCGTGAAAAGAAAGAGAAAAAAAAAAGATGCAAAACGCACATTTGAAACATGAAAGTACGTAATTTTCATTTTTCGTTCAGATCTTTCTGGTTTACTTCCGGTGAAACTTGAAAGTAATGGATGGACAGAGTGCGTCCAGGGGGATGCGGTTGACATGGCAAACACAAGAACAAATGCGGTGCCGATGCTACAATTAGAACGATGCACTGGACTTGCTTTCTTCTCGATTTATTTTTCTCTCCGGACGTACGTAAGATGCATTCGCGGCGGCTCCCTCCATTTCACAAGTCCCAGGATTTATCTTGTTCTGCTTCATCATGTGAGCAGCAGGCTTCATGGCCGAAACCTTGGCGCCGTATCCGGCTTCAACGTCGGCCTTGTTGCCGGGGGCTTGCTTTTCATGCGATCCCTTCGTCGCCGGCCGGTCGGAGAGCTTGCGAGCGCAGAGCCTCCCGACGAGGCAGGCGATGACGGCCAGCACGGAGATGATGCTGAGCACGGCGAACACTGGGCCGAAGGAGCCATTGGACGGAGGCTGGCCGTGAACTGAATGCAGGTAGGCGGGTTGTGGAAGCGAGGACATCTTAACCTTGATATATTTAACAAGAACACATGTAGTGGCCTCTGGCTCTGCGTGGTCTGTGCATCGTCTTGGTCATGAGGGTTTTTATCCATGCCAAAGGGCGACGGAGGAGGCTTTTTATCCTTTACTAAAGTTGGATTCAGTGGCTGTTCTTTTGAAATGCTTAGGAATGAGAGAAAGGTTTGGAGTGATTAGACTTTTGGAGGTGGGTGGGGAGATGTGCCAGTGGAGCTTTAACAACGAACTGGAATCAAGTAAGAGGATGTTATCATTGTTCGGCTCTTTAACAGGTTGGTGTGGGACTGAGAGCAAAGAGCAAGAAAAAACTCTCTTTAGCTGGTTTATGTTGTTCACAGCTGGGACTTGATTTTTCTATACGAGATATAATCGTAACTCACAGGATTTGCAGCTTAACTTAACTTCCTGTTGAAGCCTGTCAGTGCTCCTACCAAAAAAAAAAAAGAATAAAAGAAAAAGAAAAAGAAAAGAAAAGAAAAATAAAAGAGAAGAAGCTTCATGGTGTCAATCTTTTGTTTGAAGCTCTGCATGCATCTGAGAACTGCTAAAATAGTAGAAAAAAGGGAAGAGGTGAAGGAACAAGAACCATTTTTTTGGCTCATCAGACGTGAAATGGGTTCTTGTTCAGGTGCAAGGATTCCAGGCAGTTTGCTCTTGGAAATTGCGGTCTTCTTCTAATGGCACACGGGGAGCTCTTCCCAAGTTCAATAATTTTGTTGGACAATTTATTTCCAGGCAGAGAAGAAGATGTATGTAAGTAAACAGAGTATGCCAGATGAACTGGATAATTGCTTTATGGCACACAACAGCCTTGAAACATGATACCTCATAACAAAAAGAAAATGGAAAGAGATTCTATCTGGACAAGTCATTCATTTCATTCAGAAATCAGCATAATGAGAAAAAACATTGACTGAATGCAAAGAATTGTTGGTTCATTCATAAAAAAAATGGTGCAATATCAGCTGTCTAACAATGGACTCCTCTGCATCAACTTATTTGTAGCAAATAAACATGGTGAAGATTCCCTGCATATATCCTTGCATTTTTTTCCCACAGAATGTGTCATTTGAGCAAGAATTAAACCAAGATAGAAAATAACTTAACAAAGAAACAGATGAACCCGGGGCACGTAAATCCTCGATGTGCTTTGACAATGTTCGATTAATATCATCCTCCCCCTGCATGCTGCCACCAGAATGCAACTAAAATGTGAAACCTCGTTCATGATATGCTAAAGATTCATGATACTTATACTGAATCGAATAATTTTAAGACAAATTAGCGTTCATAAATACAACCACCACTCACTGTAATATTTCTATTAACCCACAGTAACCATGGCACAATGGTTTTGGAACATGAAGCAATTTCATGCTAGGGGCCTAGAAGTATGGGAAAGTCCAAAACCTGGCTCAGAGTTTGATTACAATGGAAGCTGCATATGGAGTCTGATATTATCAATCCATCAAAAGGCTAATGACATGTTTTGCACTGAATACCTCCAAGCTACCGTCGTAAAAAAAAAAGATGGAATGACTACGTTTATATTGTTAGTTCTCATAAATAATCCAAAAGAGGCGAAAAAGATTGGGCGAATTACTAGTAAATACTAATTTTCACTTACAATGAACCTCGGGTCTAAGAATTTTATACTCCTGTACGGCCGTTTGGTTACTTGATAGCTGTTTTAGAACATAATTTCAACAATAATTTTAATTTTAGTTGGAACATGATGTTCAGAGAGCAGGAGCATACAAATTTTTTATTTTTTAATCATTACCGTGGAGGTTTTGTTATAAAAATGTTGTTTGTTTGAAATCTTGCTTCTTATTCTTGATTTATTCCCATAAGAATTATTTGATTGTCACAAGAATAATTTTGGAATAAAAAATTTTGACTTCAAAATGTTCTTATAGCAAAAATATAATGTTGAAGATGGTGTTTGAATGAAAAAATAGGAAGAAGAACTAATTCTTATTTTGTTCCTCTATCAAATAGCCTCGTAGTGCTCTAGATAGATAAATTAATGAGAGGACTAATATATATATATATATATATATATATATATATATATATATATATATATATATATCCATTACGTTATGGCTATACAGCATGAGAAATATCATAACACATGTTTGCCCCACATAACAATACCGGCCCAACATATATGTTATCATTGAACTACTTGCTCTCCTTGGTCACTTACTTTTTTCAAATAGTTGAGTGAAATTTGGCTTGAAATCATCAGCAATTCATTTAGTGATTTTAATATTCTTTTATTAATTAATCGCAATATTGCCTAACTAAATATTGTGATAAAAATAATATTTAAGGTCGGCAATAAGACATGTCAGACTAGCGTTAGACATAAACAAGCCAAGCCTACCATAAAAATATCAATTAGCCTCGGTTTGTGACCTATGATAGACCGAAATAGAAGGTCTACACTATGATCTAGTTTATGTCTTTCTTTTTTAGATGATCTAGTTTATGTCTGTGAGACTCAATTATTTTAAGTTATGATCTAGTTTATTAGTCTATTAGACTCAATTATTTTAAGTTAAATTTTATATCTGTCAAGTATTATTATTTACATGGATGACGTTAGTGAACATATTAGGTTGATGTAATCTAATAGGCTAGGCCACTTACAAATAGGCCAAGCCTATTTACGTAAAGATTACTCTTAAAATATGTCCAGCTAACCTAAAATAGGAGCATTCGTCAAATCGAGTCGGTCTGACTACCTAATCAATTCATGTTGTGGTAGGGTTGGATCTAATGGCTAGACCATAACTCGTCCTATGGTCAGATTATGTATGGTTTGAAATTTGATCCATGACTCAATTTTTACTTTTCTAATTTAATTTCAAGATAGTATTTAATACAAAATTTTAATTACCAAATAATCTTTTAAAAATATTTTAAAAACTTACTTCATACTTTAAACTGAATATTAAGTATAATATTTTATATTAGATAATGGAAATAAAAGTAGAAAAATGGTCAAATAACCTGATAAGATTTGCCAATCCAACCCAATTCCGAATATCAAATTGGATCAGGTCGAAGTCTCAAATAGAAGCAACTACATTGATCAAAGTTACTTAGGTTGAATTAGGTTTTGGGGCCAAATCGGATGAAATTGCACCCATGAAGACTCCTAAACTCAAAGTTCGTGAACAACTTAGGTTATTGCTAACCCAAAAAATATTAAAAAATGAAACTATTATGAAAAATAAATACTTTCGTTGACAAGGAGAAATTTAATTTATGATACACATGCATAAAACATAAATAAAAATGAGTAATAAGCATTTCAGTTCATTTTCAATTGATAACATTTCACACCACATACCTTAATCCAAATAACAATGTCATGCATAAGTGAAGCATTAGAGATGGCATTATCTCAGGACTCCCCGGGCAATTTCTTATTGGGGCTCCGAATTCGAGTTTCTTTTTTGCCCCTGTAAGGTTGGGGATGGAGGAAAACTACCATAGCACCCTCTTTCGGAGATTGAGGCGGGGTGGATTACACCCACGCCATCGGGTTTTCGAATTTTTACACCTTAATTTTTTTTATTAATAATTCATTATAACTATCAATCATCATATTAGATACACTACATCTCAATTGTTCATTCCAATATATATATAACATAAGAAACTCTATTTTTTCTCTTATTTCCTATCTAACATCATAATCTCTCTCCTTCCTAACCCTAACATTACTCACAAAGACACGATCTCTCATGCCACAATCGTTCATCTCAACGATGGCGGAAGGCATCCACATTCGACTCGGTGGAGCGGAGGGAGGTGGTCGTCCTTCTCAGCAGAGGGCGGTGCTCCTCCTCCTTGGCGGTGACTCAAACGCTGCCCATGAATTTCTACAACCTTCTCCCTAAACCTTGCTCCCATGTACTATATAGGGTTGAATCGGCCTCCCTGTCCTCGGTGACGATGTGACGTGCTCCTCTGCGAGCACCTCATCCTACGACATCTCCCTGTGTGCATGATCGACATCAACGCCCACGATGTGGACAAGCTCCCGATTGATGGAATCGACGCCCATGGCGCGGAGGTCGGCGACAAAATCAAGGGGGAATCGAGTGTGGTAAGGGCGATTAAGAGGCTCCCGATTGACAGATCGATGATAGAGAGCGGAGAGGAGCAAGAAGTCATGGCTCGCCGGAGGAAGACAGGAGGAGGATATCACATGGCAAAGAGGGTGGAGGCTCGGAGCTGAGGCGACATCATGAGTGAGTTGGCTCTAGTGGAGGACGAGGGTGAGTCGACACTGGCGGAGGAGGAATGTTTGGCGAGTAAGGTTGCTCTCAGGATGAGAGGCTATAAATATTAAATATATTCTAATTTCTCCACATTTTTCAACCAAAAAATCGAGGAATCGAGCTCCCCACAGAGTTTCGAGGATCTATGGAGATCGGGGCATAAGTTAGGTTCCTCCCACATCGGGAATCTAGGGCGACGATGGGGGTTGATCAACGAGGTCGAGGTGGGGGAAGTGTCCCCCATCCCGATCAAGGTCGGGTGCCATTTCGACTGTTATCTAATAACTTTTAACGTGTTAAATTAAAGAATAATAGCATTAACAATATTGAAAAGCAAAATACATTTAAAGATTATTATTTTGATTTCAAGATAAAATTATTTGAACCAATCAAAGTCATAAAAAATATTTTTATCAAAATGAGTAATTTTAAACAATTTAAAATAACTTATAATTTTGCTAACAAATAACTAAATAATATCAATTTTATAATATTTATTAAGAATTTTATCTAGATTAAGATGATTAATTTTAGACAATTTGAATTACTCACAATTTTTAATCCATAAAAAATATTAGAAGTTAGGTAGCATGCAACCAATTTTTGTACAACCAATATATAACCAATAAATCAGGATCATTAGATCATGATTATATGGTTGAGATTCAACTTTCGTTGAATTTAATATTAAGTTATTAAATTTAATATCAACCATGTAAGCAACATTCAACGGTTCAGATCCATTTGATGCATGTACAACTTTTGATTGTATATTACTTAAACTCAAAATATTATTGTGGAATATCCCAAAATTATTATTTAATTTCCAACAAAAAATCAAAATGCTGATGGTATAGTAAAAAAAAGAAGAGAGAATGGAGACAATCTAATTGGTCTATTATTAAAACCCATCTTATTTATTTATTATTATTTTTCGACCCTCGGTTCGACCTAGCCGAATCAGTTTTGTATCACAGTGTTAGTAAATCCTAAAACTAGTCCAATGGTTTGCATTGGCATCTACCGGTTCGGTCCTGGCCTGGCTCCGAAGTCGTCATGTGGCTGCCGTTTGCTTGCATGCACGACCCTGCCCTGGCTATGAGGTCATCGTGTGGCTACCATTTGCTTGGAATTTGGATGTACCGCAATCACACGGCCGTCGATGGCCTGGTCGTGACTCGTGAAACGATGTGTGGGGAAATTGTCTTTTTTTTTTATCACAAGTTAACACAAATACACAGAAAGTCATATTTAGATATCATTAAAATTTTATGAGCAAAAAAATTCATAAAAATTAAATTAATATGAAATCATATTTTATATCGCATTCTATTTTAATTCTATTAAAGTATTATAACAAAATTTTCATAAAGATATAATACTAATTTTCAAAATATCACTTTAAATGCATTAAAATAAATCAACAGAATATTCAAAGAGTTTAAAGTATCATTTTAATCAAATCTATTTTCAATAATGTTAAAATAGATCAATAGAATGTTTGTAAATATAAGAAAACTTCTTCTAATGGAATATTTTTTAAACCTATTAAATATTATGAATAGAACATTCACATGAGATTAAAGTATTACATTAATAGTTATTTCTTTTAACCTCCTCTAAACTATCAAGATTTTTCACATCTAACTCAAAGTATGAATTTATCTTATGATATTCCTAAACTTTACCGTGTTTTTCATTTTAGTCCTTCCGTATGATTCTGTTAACTTTTTTTATTTTTTTTCATTTGTGAAAAGACTAAAATACTCTTCCACACACTCTTTTCTATTTTAATATTAAAAAATAATAGAAAAGTAAAAATATATATAAAAAATTTCCAATTTATTATTATATATTAATGTCCTCTCTAGGATGAAAGTTTTTATATTTTTTATATTTTTTATTATTTTTTAACATTAAAAGAAAGAAGAGTTCTTGAAAGGGCATTTTAGTGTTTTCAGAAATAGAAAAAAATATATAAAAAAATAACAAAACTAGATGAAAAGACTAAAATAAAAATGCGATAGAGTTTATGGATATCGTAGGATAAGTTCATAGTGTTAGATGCAAAAAATCGCGATAGTTTAAGAGATATATAAGAAAATAACCCTTCGTCTAATTAGGATTTTGTTTGGCAAAGCTTATAAAGTAACATATAAGTAATTTCAAAATTATCTCAGTATTTGGTAAATTTAAAATTTTGTTGATAAAGATATATAAAATTTATTTACAAGTAAAAAAAGAGGATAGAGCTGTTTATTTTTCTCTAAAATTAAAGTTAATTAGTTTAACAATAATTATCTACTTATTATTAACTTTAGTCATTTTGTCTAAACATCTGATTGCATAATTTTAAAAATAATTTCAGCCAATAAATTATTTATAAGTTAAACCAAAGAGACCGAGTCTATTCTAAAATAATTCTTCATGCTTAAATAGTAATGGTCTATATTATCTCCATTAATATCTTAAGATTTAATTGTTTGATTAACAATTCTAATTCAATCAATATTAATATATTTGAGTATAGAGCATACATTTACCCATTGATTAATGCTCTGGTCTATGATAGATCAAAAGAAGAAGGTCGGATAATGTTTACTTTATTTACTATATTTTCAAGGCATGATCTATCGTGTTAGCCTATTTAGATAATTATTTTTAATTCAACCTTTATATATATATATATATATATATGATTTAAATCGATATTTTTTTAAGAAATATATTAATTGTTAAGCCGGCCTTATAAAAACATGTGATGGTCCTGCCTAGCTAATATGGTATTATTTTGTATCACAGGCCTAGTTTTAAATTTTAATAATTTAAAACTCTAATTTTTCTAATTGCCATCATCCCTATCCAATATGATACTATTTTGTATCACAGGACGATTTCAAATTCGACATTTATCTAAGTGAGATTAAATTATTTACTTTTTTTTATTAAGATTCAAATGAGACCTTAATTAAAACAATGACTCTATATATAGAATTTGAAATTACTGGGACACGATTCTAATATCCACATGCGCCATTTTAAATTATAGAGTTATTTCTGTAAACCTCTCCTAAATTATCGTGATTTTTGGCATTTAATTTTAAATTATGAACTTATTTTTTTATATTCCTAAACTATCATGATTTTTTCATTTTAATCATCCCGTTTACTTCTGTTAAGTTTTTCGTTATTTTTTATCTTTTTTATTTATGAAAAAACTAAATTACCCCTCCCTCCATAACACATCAAATAATAAATATAAAAAAGAAAAAGAAATTGGGGGAGGAAATTTAATTTTTTTCATAAATGATAAACTTTTTTGTTTACCACTTTACTCCTTCTAAGGATTTTTTATATTTGTTATTTCAAGTTTTTTTCTAAAGTAAGGGTAATTTAATCTTTTCGTAAATAAAAAAAGTAAAAGTAACGTAAAATGTAACAGCAGTGGTGAAAAAATTGCGATACTTTAATAATTCAAAAGAATAAATTCGTAATTTGATATTAAATGTAAAAAATCGTGGTAATTTAAATGAGATTTATGAAAATAATTTTAAATTATAATCGCCTTGTCAGCATTCTACGTCGAGTTCATATTCTTTTTCTTTTCCCTCTATCAAAGGACTCAAATGGTTTCATGCTCCTGTTGTCCGTATTAACTTTGCGAAGAGCCAATTCCTTGCAACGTTGGTAAAAGAGTAAGCAGATGAATCCAAAAAATTAAAAAAAAAAGTGTAAAGGACTTCTTCTGATACGCGCACGAGTTGAAGAAAAATTATTGTCAACTTGTCCACTAAAGGACGAAGGGAAGTTGGACAAAACGTCTGAAAAATGACAAAAGATGTGAATAGAATATGATGCATATGAACTACTTTTTTTTTTCACGAGGTAGTGCGAGATCGATCGCTCGACAGGAGAACGCAGTTTTGACCAGATTAAGATGCCATTTATTCCGTGAGACCGCCTACTAAGGATCTATTTTAAGATGCTGTTCTTGTGTGCGTCCGTGCGTGTGTTTTCGCGTGAATCAGTGACCGAATCTAACAGCAATCTAAACATGACCCATCAATCCAAATCAAACACGAGCGGGCCGTTAATTTCTCACTCGGGCACCGAACGAATCTAGTCTTGCGAGTTTAAGTTAATATAAAATCTTATTATCAAAATTTCAAATTAGAAGAAGTCTTGAAAATAAACAATAACAAAGTCTTATTCCACAAGGTGGAGTCGGCTAAGTCTTAAAAATAAATGCGTTTAAAAATGTTTAAATCGATATAAAAATTTAAGTTGGTAGAAAGTGCAAGAGAAAATAATTTTTTTTAAAAGACGAATATTTTAACAAATTTTGAACCCATGATATTGATTTTTCTAATATCTCAAGTTTATAGAGAAAGCAATATCATTATATTTATAATATTGGGAGAAGTTCACCAGCGGAATTGCTTGTGGTAATAATTTTAGTTAATTGTGCCTTTCAGAATTAATTATCCAAATGAACCAAATAATTTCGAAAAAATTAAAAGAAGCTTAAGGTTTTCCACTTCTGTGGATATTATACTGAGGGGGAAAAAATACTCGACTTTCTGACAAGTGGTTCGAATGCAATGACGATCACGCGCATAGTACACATGGCTTTCCGTAAATATTTATGAGAAAAAATAATCCTTTTATATCACAAATTATTGGAAATTTTGACCATTTTTTTTAAAACTTAAACTATTAAAAAAATAATATAATTTATTTTATATTCTTAACACTCTTCTTACGACTAATCACAATTTTAGTCCACCATGTGAATAAAAAATGTAATAACATCTTAACAATATTTGAACTTTTGATATTTATGATGTTAAAATTTGATGTGCTGTTCAATTTTTTTTTAAAAGTTTAGATCGTTAAAAAGAGTAACATCGTTTATTTTATAATCTTAATACAATTGAGTATTTATATATTGAAATAATATAAAGTAAACAATAGGAAGGTTACGAGAACTTTAGATATTTCCAACTTTTATACAGTTGATCTATAAAAGGTTCAAGCTAAAGCTAAACACATGTAAGAGAATGATTGATGATTTATTATAAAGAGAGTTGATCGAGTAGCCCATCGATCCATTTTAACAAGGTGGTGATTGATTGCTTCATTTTACCTAAAACAGAGGATGTAGATATGTAACTTGATTAATTCGGTGGTGGTGGAATATTATTAGTGTACATTTGACAATTGGATGATAAGAAAAACATCCACGATCATCTGAGGCTCTGAGAAATTCTTAATGACTTTGTAACCCTTTTTTTTTTTTAATCTTGTTCACTTTGCTAGAAAGCGTAATCATATTGCGATCGAATTATCTGACGAAATTGGAGACTAACTCAACTTGGAATATTAATTTTGTGGGGGTGACACAAATCTTGTACAAGGACTCTAACAATTCTTTTTTTTTTTCTAACATGTTTATCTAATTTTCAAAGAAGAAGATTTGTCGGCTTGTGTACACAACTCGTATATCTAATATTATGTTTGAATTATTATATATTTTTCACTCAAGATTATGAAAAAAAGCAAAATAAAAAATATGATGATAAGGCTTAGTTTTTTTATATAATAAGTTACGGAAATTAATTTGTGTATTGAGCGTTAATGTTTACTATAATAAACTATCGTTTTTCCTCTTATTTTACATTGCTGAAGAGAGTGTTTTACTATGTTAAATGTGCATATCAATTTTTATTTTAGTAGAAAAAAGAATTCTTGGACTATAAGATTTTTTGCGTTTGTCCATAATATACGAACTTAGTGTAATTTTTTAATTTAATCCATTCATCATATTTTTTATTTTCTCATTATTTTTTTTAAAATTTATTTAATGATCAAATTGTCCTATTTGAAATAAATGTCCATTTTTTCTTTATCAAGAGCAGTTTACTCATTTAATAAATAAAAAATAATAATAATAAACTTAATAGAATATGATGAATGAATTAAAGTGAAAATCGTGACATAATTTAAAGGGAGCATTATGATATGCAACTACGTAGATAAAGAATACTCGGTGCGAGACTACCATATCTATTAGGAGTATTTAATTCAGCCAGTAAGAATATGAAAATTAATTCTACCAGCAACTTCTTGGGTAGATTAAACGTGACTTAATTCTTTTTTTTTTCTTTTATCCATGCAATTCCTTAAATCCATATTCCATATAAACTAAGTGACAACTCCATCCACGTCTACGTCGTCCTTGCAATATTATTATTTATTAATAATTCAACCAGCAGAGGAAGGGAAAAGCATCTTGGACGGGACTACGACACGAGATCCTCTTGCCGACAACAACGATTGGTTCCATGAACAGAGAGAGAGAGAGAGAGAGAGAGAGAGAGAGAGAAATCCAAGGTCTCCAGCCGTCGGGGGTCCAGGGGAGGTACGGACCACGCAGGCGCAGACGCCGGGGGTGATGGCACGTGAGCTGGGGCCCTCTTCCTCCGTCGTCCTCCGCCCCACCCCCACCCCCACCGTCGGCGGTGGCATCAGATGCGTTGCTTGCGGGTGGAGAACGAGAAAGAAAGGGGAAAGGACAAGAAAAAAAGAGGGGCGAGGTGGGGGCGCCGCGCCTGATCGCTCCCGACCGCGAGGCCCCACCTTACCTTCCCTCCCCTCCCTTCCCAATGGAGTGTCCCTTAAGTTTCCACCCTTTTTTTACTCTAAAAATAATCATCACAATGATTTTAATATTAATCTGATATGAATCATCAATTCAATTTTTCACAATTTAATATTAATTTGATATAATACTTCTTTTATAATTCAAATTTTTTAATTTTATATTATTTTTTGAATGCCCTATCGACTTCGATTTAGGATTCTTAACGATCTTACTAATTCAATGAGCAAGGGAGACACAATTCTCTTAACCAATTACGTTATCATTAATTTTATATCATTTTTTTATTATAACTAGGAGTTCAATATATTTTCTTAAGAAAAAAAATCATATACACACTTAATTAAAATGTAATCGGGATTGTATCATTTTGAAAATAATTAAAAAAATAAATTAAGTTGATCCATTAATGAGAGAAACAATCTCACCAGAGTTTATCTTTCCGACTTTCGTGATATTGCAATAAAAAAACTTATTAACAATTGGGGAGGCCATCTACCTTTTTCCTTTTCCTTTTTTACATTCAAAATAATATATATATATATATATATATATATATATATATATATATATTATAGATTACTGGAGGACACCTCGATCGCCGGCTCATCATCCGAGGCACGATTCTGACCGTCGGATCGGCGCGGCTCATACAGGTGTCTCTAGCCGGCGGCTCTTTTATGCTGTGGTTTTGCCGTTTTTGGTGCTACGACAGTTTCAACGTTCGAATTTGTTCGCGGGTCGGTCCAACACGAGAAGCATGTAGTTGGCGATTACTTCATTTTATTATTCGTCGCGCGGCCGATTAGAACAAAAACGCTGCTTATGATATTAATCAATAATCAAATCTGACATACAAATGATTTTGATAACATTAGTTGAAATTGAAAAGGACCTCTAATTCGATGCATCAACGGGGCAGAGATCCAAATTAATCAGACATGGATCTGGGATGAGATTTTTGTGTAATTTTATTTGAATTTGTTGTAATACGACAGCGGGAAAGATGCTAAACGAGGAGCCACATTAGTCGTACTGCTTATGCAGGTGAGGGATGCATTTGGGCAGATTATGTAGCACATGTAATTAATTAGTCAGTAATTTATTACAATGAATGATTGTGGTCAATGTTTATGACATGTAAATACGCGTACAACTCTCTCTCTCTCTCTCTCTCTCTCTCTCTCTCTCTCTCTCTTTCTAAAGCATCGATCAGTGCGGCGGACGGGGCGAAATGAAGCCTGAAAGATGGTTTAGGAATATCAAATGACGATAATGATTATTTCAGCGTCTAGATGCTGCAAAAGTAAGCAGATCTTGTACGTATTAGGTGAAGGCACTTGAATAAAATTATTACTTATGTGTCGATATATTGAGGAGTATAAGTTTGATTTCAACGATCGACATGCGATTAAAACACTTTAGTTAAGATACGATTGAACGTTAATTTCCGTCGAATCTCAAGATGTTGAAAATTATGATGCTCCACGCGTGATGAACGAACAAATGTAAAAAAAAAAAGAGTACGTGCTAAACATATGCATTTTACCTTTTTTTTTCAATTACGTAATTTTTTTTTTGTTTCAAATGAACTCAAAGTGAAAGTATAAGAAAAAAAATCCCAAATATTAAAAATATACCTTTTTTAAAACTCAAAATGTTATTGGAGTAATCAGTTACCTTTCTTGAATTGTCAATTTTTTTTATACCGTTAGTCTTTTCTTTAAAAAATTCTATTATTACACTTTTACTGTTTCTTATCAGTTGAGAAAAAAAAAATGAAAGCATTGGGTTATTTAAAAAAGTAAAAGAAACTTTTAAACACATATCATTTTATTTTTTAATTAAAAAAATTCCAACAACTTTGTTTTTAGAATATATAATTGAAGAGAAAATGAAATATGTAGAAACCAAGATTGTTAAGATCATGTTATTATTATTTAAGATAAAAAGCCATATCATATTGATTATCTTAATATTCTACTTGTTTTAAAAAAGTATATTTAAAAGTTTAATAAATTTTTGGTATTTATTTTTTAAATTTCACCTCATTAAATCATGCTTCTATTAATATTTAAGTCAAAGTTCCGTTAAAATCATAATAAAAATGAAAAAAAATATTAAATTTGATCTATCTTAATTATCATATTAAATGTATATGTATATGCATGATATGATTTATTAAATGTATATGTATTGCTTAAATAATTATTAATTATATGAGATCGCGCGTATAGGATAAAATTTATAATCAAAGTTAAGACGACTTCAAAATTAAATACATATCCTCAAATACAGATTGAAATATTGATAATCTTGAGGGGATTTTTCTATAATTGATAAATTTAGGGGAGAAGGCATAGAAATAGCAGTTGAGCCACAAAGCCGGAACAGAGCCGAGCCAACTAATTCAGTTGGCTAGTCCTCGTCTTTGGTTTTCTGCTCCGGCAGGGTGGGACCCTCCGGTGGGGTCAGCCGCCGTGGCTCGTTGTCAGTCGCCACCACCCCCGACGCCAACTTTCTCCCCCCTTCATATTGACATGGGGGATGGACATATCCTTCCAAACCAACCCACTACTTCTTTCTTACACTGATCTTGTCCTCCACCAACTCCCTCCCTCCTCTTCCTCCTCTCTCCTCAATCCCAGTGTTAGCTATAAATGCTACCACTGTGCTGCTGCCTTCCTCCTCCTCTCTGATCTCACCTGATCACCGCATGAAAGCATACACATGATTTTGGAATAATATAAGTAAAGACCAATCGATCACTATATCATTGACCCCTGCTGCTTAGCTCCGTGTTCCTTTTTTGCGTGCAGATGGCAAATCCTCCACTGCAGATTTGCATGGAACCCTCTGACTGGTTGAAGGTGAGTGTTCGATTTCGAGTTCTCGACCTGTTCATTTCATGTACGTGTTTCTGCATGCATGCATGCACGAACTGGCGATCGATCGAAGAGTTTTGCTGTAATTGGCGTCGCCCTTTATCTCTCTCTCTCTCCCTCCCTCCCTCCCTCCCCGTGAGGTCATGCAACTTGGAAGTATACTTGAAGCAATTAATACGACTTTGCAGACTCCAAGCGATCATTCCTCTTCTATAGAAACGATAAAACGGTCTCAATGAAACAGTAACAATTACACACGATCAAGTAAGATTTATCCATTTAGTACTTCCTTGAATATTTCATGAATTGATGTAGGGCATTGCTCGGGGTGTCGATGGTGGCATGGACTCGCAGACGCCGCCTTCCGGCGAGCTTATACCCTGCTCGAAGCCACAGGTCCTGGAGCGGAGACTGCGGCCACAACACGATCAGGCCCTGAAATGCCCGAGGTGCGACTCGACGCACACCAAGTTCTGCTACTACAACAACTACAGCCTCTCCCAGCCCAGGTACTTCTGCAAGACGTGCAGGAGGTATTGGACCAAGGGCGGATCCCTCCGCAACGTCCCCGTCGGTGGCGGCTGCCGGAAGAACAAGCGATCGGGGGCGAGGAACAAGCTCCTGCCCGAGCCACATCGAGCGCCTGCGTCGACGGCGGTGTCCACCTTCCAGGACGCCACGGATCTCCACCTCTCCTTCTCTGGGGTGCAGCTGCCGCTGCTCTCCTCGCTGATGACGGCGGAGACGACCCGCAACCTCAATTTCATGGACTGCAAATACAACCCAGCGCTGGAGTGCCCTGCGGACGGACCGCTCCACCACCTAGCGGACTCCAAGTTCGGAGCCGCGATAGGGCTGGGGGACGCTGCCCATGGCTTCATGTCGACGGCGGGCGCCTCCTTCCTGCAGCCGGGCGGCACGAGCTCGATGGGGTTCTCCGTCGACGGAAGCCACGCGGAGCTCATGGAGGCGGCGTGCCAGAGGTTCGCGATCCCTTTCGAGGAGAACGAGGAGCCGGGCTCCGTGGTCGACACGAAGTCTGCCGACAGGATCCTGTCGCTGCAGTGGCAGGACCAGTGCTGCGCTGACGCTGCAGGGCGGGAGTCGCTGGGGTACGTCTCCAGTGGCCTTGGATCATGGGCTGGAGTGATCAATGGGCATGGCCACTCCGCAGCCATCTGAGATAATTTACTTGACCACCACCAGTTGCTGCAGCGATTTGAACCAAGCTGATAGTAATTGCCTACTTGATAGTTCAGGGTTAATCGATCTTAATTAATCTGATCTCCTCTTTTTTATCATTGACTATAATATGTGTTTTTGCCCTCCAATTGCGATCCATCTCCCTTTAGTTTCTGGAGAAAGATGGGGATGGTCATGGAGGAAGCATGGTCTAATCATTTGCTGCTCTTTGGCTTTATTTTTGTTCTTTTTTTGAACTTCGAGGCTGTGAGGTAGTAGTTCAAGTATCAATAAGTTATTGCCTTCTTTGCAAGCTATCTATGACTATCTATATATAATGCCAGTCAGCACTCTATATATTCTGTAGCAAGTCCATATGCTCTTCTTGATACTACTGTCTGCTCTCGGGTCTTGTGTCCAAAGAGTATGGTGGCATCTGCATCTGCAACCATGCTAAAGGTTGCTTTAGCAGTTCAGCTGATTAAATAATAAATAACATACATTGCTTATCGAAAAAGAATAACATACATTGCCAAACCAGAACGTTATCAAGGTTATGGCGCGGTGCAACAATCTTTATCGTGGAATTTTTTGGTACTTAACTTTAGTTTAATCTCCTAAACTTTAGTTTAATTAATCTCCTATACATTGTATATCCACATGAACCCGGGCCACCCTTGTAATCAAAAGAAAGATCTAACCTTACAGCTTCTCCACTCCACCATATGATCTATCTGATCTGCGAACTATATCTATAAGCAGTGAAGACTGAGCTCAGCCAAGACAGAATCTTTCACTTGACAGAAAAGGGAGGTTGGGCACACTACAAAACATTTAAAAAAAATACAGAAAACAATACCAAGCCAGATAAGAAAACAAATAACAAAACTCATGTTTCACTACAAGAAAATGACTATGTTGCCATGGACAATTTGCAACGGACGAAAATCCTTGACAATTTATGACTGATTTACTTTCTGATGGCCCAAATCGTGGGTAAATAAAAAAAATATAAATTATTATTTTATTATTAATCTTTGCGACGCTTCGGACCATCGGAACTTCCGTCGGACGGCCCGAATTGTTGGTAACTATATATATATTATTAATCTTTCCAACGATTCAAATCATCGGAACTTTCGACGAACAAAAAATCGTCGAAACTTCCGACGAACAAAAAATCGTCGGAAGTTTCGACGACCAAGATCGTCGGTAATAAAAAATAATTCCGCCAAACTCTCCTGCCTTTTCTTTTCTTTTCTCGCTTCCCCCTTTATCTACCTCTTTTTTCGCCTATTTATTCACATTTTTTCTCTCTCCTCTCTCTACCTCTTTTCCTCTCTCCTCTCTCTCCCTCATTGGCGTGGCCATCTACCTCCTTCCAGGCGACTAGCGTGACGACCTACGGCCCATACGACGATGATTGGACGACCCGCCCAGAAACCCCCTCTCTCGCTCTTGGCCGACGATTCTCTCTCTCCCTCCCGGCGGCCTGATCCGGATGCACAACCTGGACCCGTCGCCTCATGGCCGATCGGCCGTTGGCAGCTTGATCAGGCCGTGCGCAGCCTACCTTGCGGTGGATCGACCCCTGGATTAATTAAGTAAAGTGCGATATTAATCAAATAACTATCTTTACCATGTATCTTTTAAAAACTAACAAGTAACTAATGAGTAATTATAACATCCAAGTATGTAGTAAATCAAAATAATAAGAAAGACTCCGAATGATTTGGTGTCGTGCGACTGACCATGAACATCGATCGTCATATACACATCCATTCAGACCTAGCAGGTCAGTTAACTATAAAGTTCAAATGTAGAAAAATAAAATTTTCATTAATAATAATATTCGATAGATAATACAAATGAATTTTATTTCTTTATAAAAGTAAATTAAACTTTGTCAATTCACAAATATCTTATAACAAGTGATAATGATCAAGTAAATCAAATAACAAATAAATAATTATTGTCTTTAACAAATACAAATAACTTTTTCTTTTTGTACAATAGATTTTTTTTCTTTTTTTGATGTGTTGTATTATATCATTTACTTTAAATATAATTATAAATATATAAATTATATGTGTTGTACTAGACGACCTTTTTCCTCTTTTAAATATTTTCATGGTACCTTCATGTATTCTTTAGTCTGGAGGGTGGAAGGGTTAGTTTTACCTGACAAGCAAGTAGTATTTGCTAATACTGAAGCAGGATTTTTTTAACCCAACAAATAATAAATAACAATTAGCGCACTTGACAAATCCATATTTTATATCTTTTATATAATAATATATTTATCTATATTCGTACACTACAAGAAAAACGCGGATTACCGACGGTCCAAACCGTCGGTAATCAGCCCAAAAACCATCGGTAACGCAATTACCGACAGTTTTTCAGCGGAATCGATCCGTCGGAAAACGCTCGTCGCAAACGGATTTGCGACGGTTGAAAAAAATTCGTCAAAAATATCGACGGTTCTGGCCGTCGGAAGAGTCCCCGGCGGTTCGACCCGTCGAAATTTTCCGACGGTTGCAACCGCCGGAAAAGTCCCCGGCGGTTCGAACCGTCGATATTTTCGACGATTGCAACCGTCGGAAAAGGCTTCCGGCGGTCCGAGCCATCGATATTTCCGACGGTTGCAACCGCCGGAAAAGGCCGACGGTCCGAGCCGTCGAAATTTCTGACGGTTGCAATCGCCGAAAAAGGCCGGCGGTCTGAGCCGTCGCAACTTTTTGATGGTCTCAACTGTCGAAACTTTAGACGGTTGTCGCAATCGTCGATCTTTTGACGGTCGCAACCGTCGCAAATAATTTTTTAAATATAAAAAAATTAGCGGCCGGATCCGACCGCCTGACGTTCGGATCCGGCTGGTGGAGGCCGGATCCGCCGCCAGGAGGCCAGATCCGGCCCGCCTGTCGGCCGATCCGGCGCCAGGCGGTCGGATCCGGCGTCAGGCGGCCGGATCCACCGTCAGGAGGCCGGATCCGGCCCGCCTGGCGGTCGATCCGGCGCCAGGCAGCCGATCCGGCCGCTGGAGGCCGGATCCGGCCGCTGGAGACCGGAACCGGCCGCCTGGCGGCCGGATCCGAATGGCTACGGCCGGATCCGGCCGACAGCAGAGAGAGAGATGCCGGCGCGGAGCGGGAGAGAGAGAGATGCCGGCGCGGAGCGGGAGAGAGAGAGATGCCGACGAGGAGCGGGAGAGAGAGAGAGAGATGCCGGCGCAGAGCGGGAGAGAGAGATACGCGGGAGAGGGTCGCCGGCGTCCGGCACGCGGGAGAGGCCGATCTCGCGGCGTAACCGACGTCCGGCGTTCGTGCTCGCGGCCGGGAGAGGGAGAGAGGAGTGGAGGGAGGAGGGAGAAAGAAGAGGGAGGAGGGAAAATATATAAAGGAAAAAAGTGGAAAGAAAGCGGGAAAAGATAAAAAAAAGCGAGATAACGAAATTTTAATTACCGACGGTTTCGGCCGTCGAAAACATAAATAATAAAAAATTTTATTTTATTTAGTTATATAATAATTATTTTTTATTTTACCGACGGTTTGAACCGACGGTAATATTTACCGACGGTCAAAACCGTCGGTAATTGCGGCGGTTTGGATATCCGTCGAAAATTGCGGCGGATTTACCAACGGTTACGACCTTCGAAAATTGCGGCAGATTTTGCGACGGATGAATATCCGTCAAAAATATCGACGTTCCTAACCGTCGAAAAATTAAATAATAATATAATAAATTATATAATTAATTTTTTTATTTCCGACAGTCACAACCGTCAGAAAATCCGTCAAAAAAATTTAATAATAATATTAAAAATATATAATTTATTTTTTTTATTTCCGACGGTCCTAATCGTCGGAAAAGTCGTCGGAAATTACGACGGATAGATATCCGTCGAAAATATCGACGTTCCTAATCGTCGAAAAATTAAATAATAATATAATAAATTATGTAATTAATTTTTTAATTTCCGACGGTCATGACCGTCGGAAAATCCGTCGAAAAAATTTAATAATAATATTAAAAATATATAATTTAATTTTTTTATTTTCGACGGTCGTAACCGTTGGAAAAGTCATCGGAAATTACGACGGATGGATATCCGTCAAAAATATCGACATTCCTAATCGTCGAAAAATTAAATAATAATATAAATTATTTCCGACGGTCATAAGCGTCGAAAAATCCGTCGGAAACGGAACCGTCGAAAAATCCGTCGCAGATAGCGACGGATTTAGAACCGTCGAAAATTATCCGTCGGAAAATCGCGATTTTCTTATAGTGGTAGACTTCATTTTTACATGATTAAATACAGGGGATAAAAAGATTATTTAACATTGGATTAAAACATAAAATAATAATCTACCCAAGTCTAACACGTGAATAATTAATGGAGAAAATTAATTTTTTTAGTAAGAGTTAGTAAGAGCTTAATGAGATTCAAACTCTTGATCTCTTACTTTAATATCATGTTAAATTTCATGTGCTAATCAATTTTTCTAAAAATTTAAATAGTTAAGAAGAACAACGTATATGATTTTATATTCTTAGCATGTCAAACCAAGGTCGAGTATAATGGGCAAATACCCTCCGAAGCCCGGGCAGGTATGAGATGACATGCATGTGCTTTCATTCTACGTTAATACAAAACCTAGATTAGTTGAATGAGAATTCGGGTTGATTGACAAATAACCCAAAACAATTCCACCTTGTCCACGTCGGACATATATAGAACAAACGTTACATATATAACTCTGGCCGAGTTTTGGTGGCATGAGTCGAGTTTTGGAGATGATGAATCTTAATGACATTTTTCTTCAATTTTGGTGCCAGCTTTATCACATTGAAAACCATGCTTCAGGCACCAGAACCTAACTTCTGTAATGACCATATGTATAGGGTAATAATATTAGGCTGCAGTTAAACTTCTTTATCTCGATTTAGTTATTAATAAATTGCTTCCAAAGGTTAATCCAAAAATTTACATGAACTATAATCTATATATTATATTATATATTACAGTATAACACTTTTAAAATGCATGATATATAAAATGATCTTATTGACAACAAATAATAAAATGAGGTCTTCAAATTAACTATAATTAATTAATATTATATTTTTTAAAAAAATTTTAAATGCTTTTATATTTAAAATATTTTTTTATAAAAAAAATTAGACTGAATTAATTGGGTCAAATCAATTTTTTGAACAATTCAAGATGACTTGATCCTGAATACGATCAAGAGCATTTTGGGAATGGGTTCATATTTTTTTAGACCCGACCAATATCGGGTTGAGACTAGGATGAAAGTGATCCAAGTCGGAATTTAATTTTGCTCATCGGTACGAATTGAGTTGATTTCGAACAGATCGAAACTCAAATTTGTGTCAACCCGACCCATCCCCACCGGACAAAAAAATGATCAAATTGGATTGAGTGAGTCTCACAGGACCATAGAAGACTCCTACTTAGTGTTTAGCTAGCTCTCCTCCAACCTCCGAGATAACGAACTAATATGTTAATACTGCATGTGAAAAAAGGACATATATTTCCTTATGTTTAACGGTAATACATTTCCTTGATTTTTATTGATTTGAAGCTATATATATATATATATATATAGCCTAAACATATAAAATACCAGTAAACAAAAATTATATCCTCTTTTTTGTGATATAGAATTTTATCTACACACTATCATTGTATTTAAGTAATTATACAACATAGTTCAAATTTAATATTAATGTACCTCTAAAGCATACGATGCTTTGAAGTTTGAAGGGATCATTAATTCACTTATTAATAATTAGTGGAACGAATGCTTAAGTGATTAAATATAATTTCTCATGATATAAATCATTGATAAATGAATTAACAGTTAGTAAGTGAATCATTGATGAAAACTCAGCATCCCTCTAAACCAAATGGTGCCTTGGTGGCATATTTAATCCTACTAAATAATATATGCTCTTACACTTGCAATGTTTGAAGTAGCACTCAACAAAATAAAAACTTGTATCCACAAAAATCTAAAACTAAACTTTTTTTTTATTTATTTTAAAGATCATCAAACTTTAAAAAAAAAACTTATGTCAAAAAGTTGGGTCCAACTCTCCCAACACTCAAGGTCAAGGTGGGTCCACCTTGATTAGATTAATACTTATTTAATTTGAATGTCGAAATGCCATGGGTGTCTTTTTTTATTTTGAATAAAAAAATAATTAATTTTTTAATTATCATCATAGTTAGAAAGTGGTAGGATAGAAACTTAAATTCACAATGATTAAATTACTTTGAATCGTCTGTGATGAATAAGACTCGAAGTGATTTTTTTTTTATTTGTACACAGATTAAATTTGAAACTTATTAGTTTATATCCTGGTAATGTCGTCTTCCTCCGAAAGTATATTTATGCAATATACATATAATCAACAAATGCCAAAACAGAAAAGAGCTCTTATATGTGATTATGCGTGACGCATCCGAGCTCCTTTATGGCCCTATGTTGTTTATCCAATACATGTCCAATCCACACATTTGGTTTACATTTTAAAATAATAATAATAAATCCTACCGATAATAATAAATGGTCGTGTATATTTACTTTTAAAAATTTACATGTGAAAAGTACACAACCATTTTATTTATTTATATATTGAAAATAAAAAAAAATGAGTATTATTTCAATGATCAATATGCAGTCTTGGCGTTCTTTTTAGTTTTGCCCAATCTTATTTAAGCGAAAATAATTTATTTATCATATCAAATTGGTTCATTAAAAGATATATTTTGTTGTGAGTGGTTGGATAGAAATAAGTAATAAATAATATTATTTATATCCGTCTCCCTCTCTCTCCTCCTCAATTTATTCGCCTTCATTTATTTATTTATCCACCTCTTGGCCGTTTTTGGGTTTTTTTTATATAAAGCGGTGGCCAAGGTAGCAGCGGGGGGAAGGAGTCCAATCCCCGCACACTTCTTTAAATAAAATGGGTCGCGCGTTCGTATACGTTATCCTCGGGGGCGGCGTCGCCGCCGGCTACGCCGCGCTCGAGTTCGTCCGCCGGGGGGTCGCCAGCGGCGAGCTCTGTATCATCTCCGACGAACCCGTGAGTGATCTCTTCCCCAACTTTTGCCCCATCTTCCTGATTCGATGATTTGAATTATTGTGCTTTTTTCATGTCATTCGATTGGGCGGAAGCTGAGCTAAATTTTTTTTTTGGTTGCTTAGATTCATATTTTTATGTCATTCGATTTGGCCGGAAACTGAGCTAATGTTTGGTTGCATAGATTTTTTTTTCTGTTGGTCTCAAGGCGAAGATGGTGATCTCTAATAGGGGAGCAGTTTATGTGCTCGACTTAATTTCCGTGCATAATTGCTCAATTTTGGTGACCTAGAATTAGCTGTTCCTCATGAACAATTCGATCTTCTACTTCTGATCTGCTCCTCGCCTGCAATTTTGCTTACTGCCGATGAACAATGTGGTTGAGTGCAGGTTGCACCGTATGAAAGGCCGGCGTTAAGCAAAGGGTTCTTGCTTCCGGAAGGTAGCCTTCTGTTCTCTTTACCAAACCCTGTCAGACAATAAATGAAGTGGTCATGAATGTTTAGATACTAAAAGGAAACCACATCTCTCTACTTTCCTTTTTTTCTGTCTTCTCATTTGCATGAACATTTCTGCAATTGAGCAGTATTTAGCTGATTTATATGGCTATTAAAATAGTTTATTAAAAAATATCAGTCATAATTGGAACTCGAGACATGCAGCTTAAGTAATATCAGTTGAGTATGATTCCGTATGCAGAAACTTCTCTGCTGTCAGATGCTTTATGGATCACATGCATTTAAATTTCCCTGGTGCCAATGCTTTTGGTCTCACTATGATTCAAATTCTCATTGTGAGGATCTCGTCAAAACTGAGCATGGAAAGTATAGGAGTAAACTTAGTAAAGAACTTGTGTAGCATGATTTTTATATGCTCGTCAATTTGTTATTAAAGCAAGACCATTTTGGAATTATGCTTTGGATATTGTCTTGCTTCTTCTGCATATTTCTCTTAAATACAATGTTCCTTGCAGCTCCTGCGCGTCTTCCGTCTTTTCATACCTGTGTAGGTGCAAATGATGAGAGGCTGACTCCAAAATGGTACCGAGAACACGGTAACTATGATTTTTTTTATGCCAACATACCGTTTCTTATTCTCAAATACAACTTTGGATTTTAGTTTCAACCTCGTAGGGTTTAACTGGGTTGCTTCAAACCCAAAGACAAAAAATTGTGATAATTTAAATTTTAATGAACTGTTAGTATATTTTAGTGATCATGGATTCATGATATCGCTAACTCCTTTGTTGCTTAGCAATGAGTATCATTTTGCATTATATATTGACCTTGCTACTGTGGAATTTAATTACAAGGTGAAGCGCCACATGCAAGTACCTGGGCTTGCTAATTGCTACATATGTTTTGATCATTGTTTAGCTTCTCTAACTGCCGAATGCTCCAATTCAACACTTTTCATGTCATTGTCATTACTTAAGTTTTATTTTTTCCAACCGATCCTTGATTTCATGAATATGATTTGCTTACTTGACATTCTAGGAATTGAACTTGTCCTTGGTACCAGAGTAAAGTCTGTTGATGTGAAGAGGAAAACATTAATCACAGCAACTGGAGAAACCATCAGCTATAAGATTCTTATCATCGCAACTGGTGCTCGGGTTTGGATTCTCATTTGAACTCTTTGTTTCTCTTTTCTTTATTCTCATTTACATTTGATTTTAACTACTTGATAATCAGAACATCATCTTCAAAACTTTTATGCACGAACGCTTCTGGTTTATAGGCTTTAAAGCTTGAAGAATTTGGAGTCAGGGGATCAGATGCTGAGAATGTTTGCTATTTGCGAAACTTAGCTGATGCAACTAGACTGGTGGGAGTAATGCAATCCTGTGCTGGTGGGAATGCTGTTGTAATTGGAGGTGGTTACATTGGCATGGAATGTGCTGCAGCACTTGTTACAAATAAAATCAAAGTGACCATGGTTTTTCCTGAGGCACATTGCAGTAAGTGATATCTTACCTTTTTACATGATGTCTATCTGTTATAATATGTTATACTAGGTTGATTCCGGAATTCTGTCAATAATTTCTGCAGTGGCTCGATTATTCACACCAGAGATTGCCAAGTTTTATGAGAATTTCTATGAGTCAAAGGGAGTCAAATTTATTAAAGGAAATGTGATGACATCGTTTGAAAGTGACTCCAAAGGGAAGGTATTCACTTTGTTTCGGCTGTAACCATAGTTTGTTCAACATTAACCAAACTTCCATTATATTTAGGTATTCATATTTTAAGCAATTGGAAGCTGACAAAATCTTCAAGACATTTTAGACAAGACAGAGAACAGAACAAACAATCTTTAATAAATTATGAGAACATGAAAGCAAATAATTTTGTTCTCGTCCCTTTTACAGGTCAAAGCAGTTATCCTTAGAGATGGTACACGTCTGTCAGCTGACATGGTTGTGGTGGGCATTGGTATCCGTCCAGATACCAGTCTTTTTGAAGATCAGCTTAGTATAGAGAAAGGTGGTATTAAGGTCAATGGTCGAATGCAGACGAGCAACAACTCTGTTTATGCTGTCGGGGATGTTGCTGCCTTCCCTGTCAAGCTCTTTGGCTATGACATGCGCCGGCTCGAGCATGTGGACTCAGCTCGAAGGACCGCAAGGCATGCTGTGGCTGCAATCATGTCGCCTGAGAACACAGGTGACCTTGATTGTCTTCCATTCTTTTACTCCAGAGTCTTCACACTGTCCTGGCAGTTTTATGGAGACAACCTAGGAGAGGCCGTGCACTATGGAGATTTCTCCGGTGGGCGGTTTGGTGCGTATTGGGTTGATAAAGGGCGTATAGTAGGGGCTTTCCTTGAAGGTGGAAGCAGAGAGGAATACGAAGCCATCGCCAAGGCTGTTAAACTCAAAGCATCCGTGAAAGAGAATGGCGAACTTGAAAAGGGAGGGCTTGAATTTGCCATGAAGATAATCAGCCAACAGTCGGTGCCTGAGGTGGGCCTCATCGTCGAAAAACCATTATACGCATGGCATGCCACGGCTGGTGTTGCCGTGGCCATGTCCGTTGCCGCATTTGCTTACTGGTACGGAAGACGCCGTCGGGTATGGTGATGCAGGCTAAATTGAAGCGTTAAAATCGATGGTATAATTGCTTTCATGGGTTGAGAGGAAACTTCGTGATAGTAGAAACCAAGTCCTCATAGCAACTCAGAAAAAAAAAAGGGAAAAAAAATTCATGTGTAAAGCAAACTGGAATTCCCTCTATCTTTATTACAGATCGTGATAATTTGGATAGCGTTCATAGCCTGGCGTTGTACGTGTAAGTTTACCATCAAATTTAAATCACACAAACGGATCGACAAATGTAAAACGGCAATTCTTGACACCCTATCACGAGTGTCCGCCATTTTTAAGATAAATACTTTTCTGTTGATTATAATGTTTACGCAAGTAATTGTTCCATCGTCATTACTCAACCCATTTTGTGGCAAGTAAAACGAAGTAATTTTAAACTCGGGCACCTTGGAAGTAGAGGTATTCCTGATTTTAAACTCGGGCACCAACTAGGTATCGATGCATTTGTAACTTGTAAGTAAACATGCCACGTTGATCAATGCATGATTTTTTTTTCATTAATTGTGATATCTCCAAAATATTGGAAACAAGGCGCTTCTATTCCGAATTTATTAGATCTCGCGAATCGTGACCACCTCTTACCGGTTTGTGGTGCATGAATACCCCATTTCAGAACAGATAATTTGCATCATAAATCACGGAAAGTAGACATCCAACCTCAAAACTTCCTTAATTGGGCGAGTTTGAAAAAGTTACGGCATGATGATGGCATGGTCTTAAATGTCCGAAAGCTTCATCAATATTTCTGTATTGCAATCCCTGGTAAATGTAGGACAAGCTAAAACCAAAGCATTAAACCCACCCTTTATTGTAATCATTTAAATGATTGTTCCTATATTGCAGATCCCTGGTCAATGGCGTCTTTACTCTTACACTGGTTAGCCCATTCTCCGATCTTCTCGCTTGCCATACGCTCCAATGTGCCTGCCATCCAGAAAGCTCTTTCGTCATGTTCTCTATCAATATTAAGTAATGAAGTTTTTTAAAAAGATTATTAGTTATGAAGTGTCAGAGGAATGATACTTTTGCCTAAAGAAAATTATAGGAGGCAGTATCATATGCAGATGCATGTAATATCATCTCTTAACGATGTATGAAAAATGAAAGGTTAGGCTCTAATTAGTATTGGTCAAGACTAACTACTGAGGTGAAGAAGACTACATGTTTTTAATTTTATTTTGAAGGGTACATCTTTCTGATATCTGACAAGACATGCAAATGCTCACGACACACAAGAAATGAAGTGAAAATAATGTTGCAATTAATATTTGAATAATACAAGGAAAAGTGAAACAATTGATCAAGATGATGATCTTTAGGTGTTAAAATGTTAATGAGGTGGTGATGTGGTAGTACCGTGTTATCATGTTGTAGCATAGAGGAAAGTGAACTAAATGCCGATTATGTAAAAATTTCAATGATCCAAATGATGCCAAGGAACCCAAAAGAGATTTTATAAAAGTTCAACGATGTATGACTTAAAAGTCTCCAATAAGATGCACCTGAAAATCAAAATAAAATGAAAGGGGACTTCAAAGTGACAGACAGCTTTCTAACCACCTTACCAGAAATCCAAGAAATGTTTGGGTGGACAAATAGACTATCTACTCTTGTCTCACAGGTTCGAAACGGCAGATGCAGTCATATATGTTTCCATTGAAAAGCTTCTCAGCTAACCTTTGATTCTTGACCATTGCAAGCTGAAATAGACATGTGAGAAGGCAGATTAAATGTGAATATAATTAGAGTAAAGCAAAGAAAATATTTATCTTTTGTGAAAAAACTATATATCATTATGTACAAGAGTATTTTCCCCTAGTTTAGTAATCATTGATGTTAATTTCCTAGTCCATCATTCTGCAAATAAATGATGAGATACAATAGACGCTAAAGTTTGAAGAACTCTGATGGCATAATAACCATCTTTGGTGGCTAGATTTTTTTTTTCGTTATTGAGAGTGGAAAGGATGACTATTCAGTGACTAGACTTCTATTGAGTTTCCCATTAAATTACTGAATTAATCATAAATTTATGTAATAAATATTCATTCGCTAGCCTTTATCTTGATATACATACCTTTAGGGAATCACATTTAAAGCGCGCATTGAGGTTTGTATGAAGAGCTCGGCCCATGCCTTCTAAGATTACCTGCACAATGAGGCCAAATTTAAACTTTTGAAAAAAGATTCATTCCAATTTAATATATCAAAGGGAGCACCACATCCAATCTTTTGATAGTTCCTAATTGAGTACCAAATCTGCATCCTTCGCAGCAGCAGCAAGTTCTGAGCTGACTTGTCGCAAGTCTATGCAAGGGCTGCCACAACCATTCTCAACAACCATAAGGGGGACTGAAGCCGAGTCATCTTTGGATCCATCTTGTACACTAACCATTGCATCCACCAAAAGTCCTCCAGCTTCAGCAGCTTTTCTAAGGATGATACAGTGCTGCAAGGTCATACATAAGGTAACCTAGTTAGACATGCAAATGTTACTCATGCAACATATGAGTCATATTCTCACACTAAATAACTTAATGATCAAATATTAAATGATAGATATGCCCCTTTCATCTGTTATACAACCTCTGATTACCTTAGCAGCTTCTGCTACTATTTCAGGAAGTTCATTGGCAGTAACATCATTCAAAGCAGGTAAGGAGTTTGCCACTAGAACAACCTGCAAGGGCAACAACAAAAACGAACACATGAATACATTATATTTCTAGTTTAAGGATACTTCCAGCATCTATTGTTCAAATGAAAAAAATGTCTTTGGCTGAGCTAAAGAACAAATCTTCAAGATACCTAACGATGTAAACTATAAATTAAATGTTAGATTAGGATAAATTATGCAAGAGAACCTATTCATCACTTAAACTGTGTATCCCAAAATAAAACCCTAAACAAAGAAGGAAAGATGAAAGAAAGTATGACAATGAATTATGAATGTATCCTAACTGCCTTATAAAGGAAAATGAAAGGAACATATGCATTAGGTTTTTGCCAACAGGTCACTCAAAATGGGACACTAGTAGAAGCATGTGACCTTTGTTGAATAAGCATCATGTAAAGTGCTTAAGGCCAACACAAAACCATTAAAGAATCTCCAAAGTTAAGTTCTAGATGTGTGTAAAGAAAATCAGCAATCGATTTGTATTTTCAGTACTTAATGCATTTTTTTCCGGATGATTCATATAATTCCTCAGCTCTTTTTAAAATTGAGAACATGCAAAGGACCAAGTGATAGTTCTGCACGCTCAAGATTTTAAAGTTATTCATGGGATTTATCAGCTCTAATCTTTTTTTTTTTTGGGAGAATCAGCTCTAATCTTGATTAAAAAACTAGTGGTTCTGCCATAGATAATGATCAGTACAAAGTTAATATAGTAATTTCCTTTTATGTAATAGATTGCAGTACTTAATTCTACAGTTGTTTTATAATTTAATGTAATATTGAAAGATATTACATAATGGCATCCCAGCTGGCTCTCAGTTGACTAGTTATTATATGCAACAACTAAAGAGATTTTATACTCTTAATATGTTTGCAGAAAATCCTTGTTAAAGCATTTAACCATTAAAGCAGGGAGGCCAAAAAACACAGCTTGAATGGTGAAAATCAAAGTGCGCAAGCCCATAATGATGACAAAGAATCACGGAACTTGACTCCAAAGAAAGTGTGCCAACACTTGCTTCTTCCATATGTACGCGAGCTCCCGTGTCGGCAGAATCAGATTCGATCGCCTGGTGGTTCATGGGCAGCAGATTGTCGGCCAGCGGCGTATTGGAGATGCTATTAGAGACCTCTAGGAGACAACCTCCAGCCACTTGGAGGTGGTCACAAGCCTCACTGATGAGCACATTTCTCTCCTTTTGCAGGCATTTTCAAAGGATGAGGTCACCCAGGCGCTGGCGGGACCTCAATAGCGATGCATCCCTGGGACCCCCATGGATTCCCGGTGTTTTTCTATAGGGATTTCTGGCATGTGGTTCGGGCGAACGTTATGGCAGTTATTCAGGAGTTCATCAGTGAAAACAAAGGCCTTGAACGTCTTAACAGGTTTTTGCTCTTCATGCTTCCGAAGTGCACCCTGGTGGAGTGATTGGAGGACTATAGACCGATTGCCTTATCCAACACCAACCTTTTGGTGGCTCGGGTCTTGGCTAATCATCTCCGTGAGATGTGCCCCGATCTCATTCACCCGGTCAGCCTTCATCCAGGGGCGATCCATCTCAGATAGTTATGGCATGGCAGCGAAGATCATTGCACACCGGAAGACGACCGCCTGCCCGGATTTTTCTCTGGAAGGTCAACTCCTCTAAAGCTTATGACACTATTTCTTGGTCCTTCCTTTGGCATTCCCTACAACTCAGGGGCTTTCCCATGGCCTGGATTGCTTGGATGAAGCGGTGCATCGCCACTGCTTCTTTCTCGGTCTTGGTTAATGGGATGGTTATAGGTGATTGGGTCCAGCCACAGAGAGGGGTTCGGCAGGGTTGCCCACTCGCACCTATGTTATTTATTCTGGTAGTTGACGCCCTTGCGAGGTGCACTCAGACCTCATGCGGCGCTAGTCTCTTCAGAGGTTTTGCAGGCAGTTTAGTTCTCCTTCTCCATTATGTAGATGACACATTATTTTTCATCGAGGGCACTACTCAGGAGGCCGAGCAGCTGGCTATCTTGGTGGATCTTTTCGGGGCAGCATCCGACCTCCAGATCAACCATGCCAAGTCGTCTTTCATTCCTTTTGGTATGATCCCCGAGGTGGTGGATGCATGCGCAGCTGAGCTCCACACTCCGACTGGCACCTTGTCGATCTCCTACCTAGGTCTTCCACTTTCCGACCGACACATTGACTCCCGGGGGTGGACCCCTGTCATCAAGAGGCTGGAGCACACGTTACAAGGCTGAAGTTCGAGACTACTTTCCCGTGGAGGCCGACTTGTACTTCTTCAGTCGGTCCTCTCCGCACTGCCGATTTATTATATGTTAGCGCTCCGGATGACAAGTAAGGTGCAGAGACGGATTGATTCTTTACCGAGCAATTTTTTTCTGGCAGGGATGTTCCTCCTACCTGCGGGCTGTACACCTTGTCTCTTGGCAAACCATCTGTCGCCCTACCTCCTGGGGGGGGGGGGGGGGACAGTTGCCTCCACATTCTGACGAGGCGTCGCGACTCACCTCCCCATGATCCGCCCATATATGGTTCCTTCTCTCGGCTCAAGCGAGGCTTTCTCCTTTTGGCATCGCGAGTGGCTCCCGGGGGGATCATTGGCAACATCATTTTCCCGTTTATTGGCCCTCGCGTGACTCCTTGGTTGTGGAGGTGTGGTGTGAAGCTGGTGCCCCAGGCACTAGCTCGTGGGCCCCACTTTCAGATCAACTCTTTGAGACAGGCACACACTTGAGTTCAGGCACCAGCTCGTGGGCCCCACTTTCATATCAACTCTTTGAGACAGGCACACACTTGAGTTCATGGACCTTCATCAACGGATTGCTTCATTCCAACTGGACCCTCTTTGGGCCGACGGGTGGGTTTGGCTTTCTGAGACCTCTGCCCGCAGTCTGTACCTCCGCTTCCTCCCGGCCAGCTTGATTCCCGACACCCGCAGGTCTGATTTCAAATATATTTGGCGTATCACGGTACCACTTGAAGTCAAGATTTTTGCTTGGCTTATGCATCACAATAGGCTCCTCACCAGATGATACATAGCGAAATGAGCCCTGCTGATGACACTTCTTGTGTGCTATGTGGAGAGGCAGATGAGGATTGTTAAATTTGATGTGTTGATCAGTTTTCCTAAAAGCTTAAGCCGTTAGGAAGAGCAACATTTATCATTTTATATTCTTAACACTCCCCCTCATATGTGGGCCGCTGACAACTTTTGGTCTAGCCCAAGCCCAACACATGGACAACTAAGGGAGAAAATTACTTTTTAATAAGAACTTAACGAGGTTTGAACTCAGGACCTCTGGCTCTGATACCATGTTAAATTTGATGTGTTGGCCAGTTTTCCTAAAAGCTTAAGCCGTTAGGAAGAGCAACATTTATCATTTTATATTCTTAACACTCTCCTTCACGTGTGGGCTGCTGACAACTTTTTGGTCTAGCCCAAGTTCAACACGTGGACAACAAAAGGAGAAAATTACTTTTTAATAAGAGTTTAACGAGGTTCGAACCCTTGACCTCTGGCTCTAATACCATGTTAAATTTGATGTACTAACCAATTTTCCTAAAAGCTTAAGCCGTTAGGAAGAGCAACATCTATGATTTTATATTCTTAACAAGGATATCACATATCTATTCTTCGGATGCACTATGTCCAGAGAGGTCTGGTCAAGGCTGAGTTTGACTGGTGATCCTTTTCCTACGCCTGAGGCATTTTGGCATGCCCTCAGAGCCCCCGGCAGTCAGAGACACCATTGGAGGACTACATTGGCAACTTTCGTAGCCGATGGCCATCTAGCTACAACGTAACCAGATTATTTTTTTGTGGGGAGAGATTGCATGTTGACAGCATTGTATGCCATAGCTCTTCTTATTCGGGAGTGGGGTTTTGGTCAGTGGTTGTACACTCCTTTTTTTGCCGCTCTCGCTTTGAGAACTTACACTTGTACATTTTCCTTATCATAGTGATATATATCTAAGGATGACACCCTAATTTGGTGTTCATCCTTTTTCCCCTCAAAAAAACTTCACTTAGAACCTAAAACAACTAAAATCTTCACTGACAAAGGGTAAAAAGAAGTTAATATGGCAGGAATTTTGAGCAAGTTCAACTCATAATTTGGCTGAAAAACAATACAATTTGTATCAATTATCTTAACAAATAATTGAAGTTAAGCATTTGCACTAAATTTGTCTTACCTCAGTTCCACGACGAAGGAGTTCTCGAGCTAATGGAAGCATTCCAAGAATAACATCAGCACCAGAGTTATCAACAAATAGTAATGCTCGCTTGTATGGCTGCAGTTTCTTGTCCCCACCTCCAAGCATAATGTTCTTGAAGGTATCAAAATCATCCACCTAGAAATCAAGAAACAAGCTTGGCCAAGTCATTAAAGAAGCAGTGTATGGAAAAGAGATTTCTGTGGCTCCATATGTAATAACAGAATTTATTCCCTCAGAAATAATTTACCCGCCAAGGCCGTCTCATTTTATTACGGCTCATCCGATAAATCTCAATAATAGTTCCCTTATGATAAAGATCAACACAAGCACGAGAGCCCCAGTCGAATATATTTGCAGCAAGGACACCTTCAATAAGAGCAAGCAATCTCTCTTCCTAAGAAAATTAAAGAAGTTTCTTAAGAGAGAAAATTAAAGAAGTTCAACAAGCAAACCAATCATGATGACTCTTAATGGATTTTAAACAAAGAACTTACACCCAACAAATTACAGATGCACCTAAATCTGTACATATATACATCCAGCTAAGCAGGAACCATAGATTAGATCATATAATGAACAAAAGCCACGATCATGTCAGGCCATGATGTTTCATGGATTTCTGGTTTTTAATACAAGTGGATGACAAACAAACAATTTCACTTGCAAGGAACAGACTTACAACACAGGAACAACAAAACAGACATTTCTACAAAAGCAGAATTATGTCATGAAAATAATTTTCTGAAATCTCCTGTAAAAGAAATCTTAATAAGTACTTTGCTATTATGATATAAAATTCACCACATACCTCTTGCATGCTATCAAGTTCGAGCAAAAGGTCAGGTAAAACAGCAAGAGAAGCCTCATTTTCCCTGTACCAAAGGACTCAATTTAGATAATGAGACACGTCATTTTAAAGTTACAATAGTGTTCACCGATAAAAAGAACTAGGAACATAAATAAACAGAAATCAAAGTGATCAAGGATTTAAGAGTCATCAGTCTACTGTATACTCCCTTTAGACCAACATATGAAATGAAATAAAATTTGCACAACTTTTATAAAAATGGAGAGGAATTTTGATCTATTTCCTTCTCCCAGACTACTGGAGAAAGAAAACTAAAGAAAATGGTAGCTTCACTTCATTCAGCCAATCTATCTGCTTCAGTGGTCACACTTGGTTTAGTAGTCGGTGTACATCATGACCTTGTTCTAAAACAAGATCATCTTGCTCAGGCAACAAGTGCAGGTGTTACCCAAACAAAGACACGATCCCCTACTCAAATAGAAAATTTGTCTTCAGTGACAGGTGGTCATCCTTTTTCCTCTCCGAAAAAAAAATCGTCTTTAATGTTGGAACTTGGCACAGTAGGTTTCACCTGCCAAACCTACCTTTAGTTGGCATACCAAAGGCATCCGCTGTCGTGGTAACCATCAAAGACAGAACAAAACCCATGGTTAAAACAGTCTTTACTGGTCAGACATGAAGTCAAATGTTCATGAACTCAAGTTCAGCAGCAGTAATCTTCCACTGATAAATATCCATTAGAAGACAATTAAATACCATGGGAAATTATTACAACCTTTAGCTGAGAACCTAATGGTCACTCATTGCCCTTCTTGATGTAGATCCTGTTGAGAAGAAAAGAGGGAATTCTGCTGCTGTACAGAAGTAGTCATCAACTTAGTTTGATTCAGATTTGAAGAATCTTTTAGGAGTCCTAATGCTGCTAGGATTGTTATTTCCTTTTTAGTTTATTTTTCTTAGGAGTCCTAATGCTGATAGGATTGTTATTTCCTTTTTAGTTTATTTTTCTTAGGAGTCCTAATGCTATTAGGATTGTTATTTCCTATTAGTTTATTTCTATTAGGTTATAAGAGTCCTAATGCTGCTGGGATTCTATTTTCCTTTTGCTATAGGAGTCCTAGTACTAATAGTATTGCAAGTTGTGAGTCCCTATATATTGGTCTGACTTGTAAGAGTTAAAAACATCTTTATCTCTTTAATTAAAGTTCCGGTTCAGAGTTTCTGAATTTCTAAGTTCGTGTGCGCACGATCTTGACCTTGGATTTCTTCTAAGGTGCTGGTGGATTCCTGCTAGTTTATTTGTCGATTATCGTCCGCTTGAACCGGCGACATCGACGTTTGTTTTCTGCATATCTTTCAAGCGTATCAAGCATACTTGCACGGTGCAATAGAACACCGTTCATCGGGCCTAGGGTTTGCTCTTGGCTGTACTTAAATTTCTACACCGAATTCATCCTTAACGCTGCGTCAAGTGGTATCAGAGCGAGGAAGAGATCATGGCTGATATTCCAACTAGAAAAGAGTTTGAAGGATTAGAAGCGAAGGTAAATCGCCTTACTGTTGCCATCGAAAAATTGCTTACGAATCAAGGTCCTATTCAGACACGTGTCCAACCAGAACCCAAGAAAATCGACGACAACGAACAACCACTTCTTCGGTGGACAGCGATAGTGAAGAAGAGTTAGTCATTGACCCAAGAAGACATTTTGCACACCGACAACCTGATTTTAGTATGAAGATGGAATTGCCCCACTTCAACGGTCATCTACCCATTGAAGACTTTTTGGATTGGATTTCGGAGGTCGAACGATTCTTTGAGTACATAAAAATCCCAGAACATAAGCAAGCAAAATTGGTGGCATATCGTTTAAAAGGAGTATCTGCATGGTGGGAGCAAATTCAGTCTTTGCGAGTGCACAAAAGTAAACAACCAATACGAAGTTGAAGGAAAATGAAGCAAATGTTGTGGGATTGATATCTTCCAACAAATTAACAACAAATTCTATACCAACAGCTACAGAATTGTAGACAGGGCGGAAGGCTAGTGCGGGACTATACAGCGGAATTTGATCGTCTAACATCTCGCAACAACTTGGTTGAACTAGAACCACAACAGGTGGCTCGATACTTAAATGGTTTGAGGTCTAACATCAGAGACAAAGTAGAGATGCAGACTCCTAGCACCATGGCCACTGCAATCACCTTGGCAGAAACTGCTGAACGTCAACTAGAACGAGGAGCCAAGGCACAATTTCGTTCTGCTGAGACTATGACAAGTGCACGCAATTCATCAAAACTTCCTACAATTGAAGATGTTGGAAATGCTGACAAAAGCTTAGCCAGCTCTAAATCAAAACTTGCGGGTGCTGATAATGCTAAGGGGACTTCTAACTCATATGAGAAGTCCAATTCTATTGTTTGCTATCGTTGTAGACAATTAGGCCACCGATCCAACGAGTGCCCACAACGTCCAGCACTCCATTCAGCAAGAATAATAGAGGATGAAAAAGAAACTGATGATCAAGAGGCTAATGATGAATATGATATTGAAGAAGAAATCTGTGCTGATGAAGATGGAGAACATCTCTCGAGTGTCGTGCAACGCCTATTATTAATGCCTAGGAAAGAAGAGAACCCTCGGCGACATGAAATATTCCGAACCCGTTGCACAGTGAAAGGTAAACTTTGTAAAGTCATTATTGATAGTGGGAGCTCTGAAAATATAGTTTCAAAAAAAATGGTGGACACATTGGAATTGAAAACAAAACCTCATCCTTCACTATATAAAGTTAGTTGGATTAGTAAAGGCACTAACAAAGAAGTTACACAATTGTGTATCTTTATCAATTGGCAAGAGTTATAAGGATGTGGTCACATGTGATGTATTGGATATGGATGCAAGCCACATCATCTTGGGTCGTCCTTGGCAATTTGATGTTAATGCAACCCATCTAGGGCGAGACAACATCTACAAGTTTTCTAAAGACGGAAAACGCATCTCTTTATTACCATTACAGCATGATTCAGTAATTAAAGAAAATAGCTTGAAGAATGGCTACTTGATTGAATGGGCAAATGAGTTCATTTCTGAGGTAAAAGACCGTGGAAAGGCTTATGCACTTATGTGCATAGGGGAGGTTCCTCCAGATCAAGAACACACTATAGAGGCAATCCAAAATTTAATTTCAGAATTCAAAGACATTACTCCTGAAGAATTACCTGATGGATTACCTCCCATGCGGGACATTCGACATCATATTGATCTAATGCCAGGTTCAAGTCTTCCAAACCTTCCCCACTACCGATTAAGTCCAAAAGAAAATCAGATTTTACAAGATCAAGTGGATGAATTAATAAAGAAAGGATTTGTTCGAGAAAGCATGAGTCCATGCGCAATACCAGCACTCCTTGTACCAAAAAAGGATGGCACAAGGAGAATGTGTGTTGATAGTAAAGCTATAAACAAGATCACAATCAAGTATAGATTTCCAATTCCTAGATTGGATGGCATGTTATTGTTTGAAATTGGTTATGATAGAATGCCTCTCCAGGTCGTAGACCTCATCAATTTACTTGAAACTGTGCGCAAAAGTATTGTTGTTGACAATATGGCTGAGTGTATCCAACATATCCATGAAGAAACCAAGAAGAAGTTGGAAGAATCTAATGCTAAGTATAAGGAGCGTGCTGACAAGGGTTCTTATCATAAATTAATGAACAAGAAGTTTGGTCCTTGCAAAGTTTTGAAGCGTATCAATGATAATGCTTATATCATCGACCTGCCAGCAGACTTGGGAATTTCATCTACCGTCAATGTTTCAAATCTCTTTATGTACCATCCGCCAGATTTGCTATTACCGAGCTCGGGGTCAAGCTCTTTTCAAGCAGAGGAGCCTGATGTAGATCCTGTTGAGAAGAAAAGAGGGAATTCTGCTGCTGTACAGAATTCTAGTAGTCATCAACTTAGTTTGATTCAGATTTGAAGAATCTGTTAGGAGTCCTAATGCTGCTAGGATTGTTATTTCCTTTTTAGTTTATTTTTCTTAGGAGACCTAATGCTGATAGGATTGTTATTTCCTTTTTAGTTTATTTTTCTTAGGAGTCCTAATGCTATTAGGATTGTTATTTCCTATTAGTTTATTTCTATTAGGTTATAAGAGTCCTAATGCTGGTGGGATTTTGTTTTCCTTTTGCTATAGGAGTCCTAGTACTAATAGTATTGCAAGTTGTGAGTCCCTATATATTGGTCTGGCTTGTAAGAGTTAAAAACATCTTTATCTCTTTAATTAAAGTTCCAGTTCAGAGGTTTCTGAATTTCTGAGTTCGTGTGCGCACGATCTTGGCCTTGGATTTCTTATAAGGTGTTGGTGGATTCCTGCTAGTTTATTTGTCGATTATCGTCCGCCGGCGACATCGACGTTTGTTTTTTGCAGATCTTTCAAGCATATCGGAGCATACTTGCACGGTGCAATAGAACACCGTTCATCGGGCCTAGGGTTTGCTCTTGGCTGTATTTAAATTTCTATACCGAATTCATCCTTAACGCTGCGTCACTTCTTCTCTCTTAGGATAATTTCATCCTTATGATTTTAAATGCTTCATGAAATTAGCTTTTTGCTTGAGATCAAGCCAATTACTCAAGTCACATCGACTTCAAGTTCCAAATAATGATGGTTACATATATTTTCTTGGAATGTGCAAACAAAATCCTGACTCAAACTTAGAGATGCACAGAAAAAAAAGTAAAAGATATCACTATGCTGCTGACCTCTGTTTGATGGAGAAATAGGCATCCATAAAGTGGAACTCTCTCAAGCACTCTTCTCTGAGCTCTAAAAGGTTGGCTAGACCTAGCTTTCCATAAGCAGCAGGTTCTTCCATCAACCTGTTGAGTGTTATCAACAGCATTTTAGGTGATATCACGATGATAGCTTGGCAAGACACTTTGGCAGGCTTACTCATCAAACTTATGTTACAACATTTCCATATTAAATAAAAGTTAAAATAGAAAAAAAATAGATACTACTTTAGAATCATCCAAGTGAATTTTACCTTCCCAAATGAGCAGAGAAGGCATGTGCAAATGCATCTCCTCTCCTTTTAGCATCGTCGGTTCCACCTTCACTTGCCACTGCCTAGAACAGAGTGGATAGTGTTTAGTTACAGATGCCTCAAATGAACCTTGTTCTCATCAATCAACAAGGAAATTTCAACTTTCAGCTAAACCTTGAAATATTCAGATATTTCTTTTTAAGGCAAGTAGGATGACAGTCATGATGACTATCATCCATTTTATTAATCAATAAATCTTTACAGGAGCACTATGTACGATGAAGATAGCAACTATATTTAGACCATTCTGAAATGTAGACATGTGCCATGGACACTATATTTCAATATAGAAATGCTCGTTCTGAAATATGAAAGCATTTCGCTGTTGCCACAATAGCCATAGCAAGCAGATTGAAGTAATCCTTCTTTTGTTAGAGACATAAAAGAATCATTGACATTGGATTTTCATGAATACATCAAAAGACCACATTTGGCTTTTATGTCAATCAGATTACCATATATAAAATGTGTTCAACATACATAAATCTTACTCTTCTATTCAAAATAGTTTAACTCGTTTTCCACTCATCAACTGTGTGTTTTATCATGTTTCATGGCTTTAAGTTACTACACTTCAGGTCTGTACACCATTTTCCATTTTACTTTTTTTTTAAAAGAAAAAGGATGACCACCGGAGTTGTGGTTGTCATCCAGCAATGTATAGAACTATGACGAAATGTACATGTGTAGGCTCTCTAATAAGAAAAGGGTGACCAAGGTCACAAAAAGAAACAGCTAGCCCAAACCCCACTCCCTAATAAGAAAGGAAATGTGGTGTACAACACGCTCAGGCTGACATCGCGCCCCACAAAAAATAATCCGGTTGTGCTGTAGCCAAATGGTCCAGGCACCGGCCAAAAAGGTCATCAACGGCGCTCGTCAATTCTATCTCTTACGCAACACGTCCCTAAAGCTCTGCCACATGGACTCTGGATCAGACGGAAGAGTGGTCCCAATGGTAGTTTGTTGCCATATGCCCCAGGGTGTGAGGCAGTTGAAAAACAAGTGGGTGATGTCCTCTGCTGACTCGTTGCAAAGAACGCATGAAGTGTCACTGTGTGGTGCCCATCGCGCTCTGTAAGTCCTTGTAAGAAGTCGTCCACACCGTAAAAGCCAAACAAAGATCTTGACTTTTAGTAATATCCGTGTACACCAGATAAGTCTACAATCCGTCTTGAAATCCTCTCGTAGCGTACTGGTAGGAAGAAAGCGAATATAGAGGCTGCGCCCCGAGATCAACTATGACAGCCAAACCCACCCATGACCGGTCCGGGCGTATCCCGACCAATCGCTGATGACGGGCCAGTAACTCTATAAAGTGTTGATGTGACAAATGTGCTCTGAATAGGAGAGACCAGGTACTAGAGCCCAACTCTCCCTCCACGGACCAGGTGTCCGCAACCGTCGCCTTTGGGAAAGTCGAGAGGGCCCAAAGGCGGGGAAATGCCTCTGCCAGTGAGCCACTAGTTGTTCAGGTGTGCCGCTAGAAGGAGAAATCCCAGAAAGATGATGTCCCTCGGGGTAAAATGAACCTCGACTCCCATGACAGGTCTCGACTATAGCAGGTATCGAAAACTACGCCAGAGGCTTATCCTCCGGCCCATAATCCGCCTAAGCCAACAGGCTAGAAGAGCCCAATTGGCATATTGTAAATCACGGACCCTTTTCCATTTTACTATCCCAACCTTTTTTGGGGCTAGGAAGTACTATTCCAAAGTTTAAAGATTCTAAACCATAAAAGGGTAAACCAAATGGCAAAAGGAAATCAAGTAATAATTAAAGATCCAAAGGGAAATCGAGCTAATAGGATGCCATGCACAATCATTGATAAAGGAGAGGGAAGAAAATTTTCAGTTAGTGAGAACATTCTAACCGATTATAATAGTTGTACTAATATAGCCGGATGATTAGCAACTTTGTTAGACAACATTTTACTTGAGAATAAAAAAGACTTGAAAAAATGAATCTTTCTTTAGAGGGAAAATGGAAAAATGGGTTCTTAAGACCTTGCAACCTACATAATGAATCTTATAATAATAGTGACAAACTGAAAGGACGCTTCGTAAAATAAGGATGATTTTAGGGGACTTGATTAGGTTGGATGGTTTAACCTCTTTGACAGGGCATCAAATGATTCTTGCAAATGAAAGATATTGTTCTATATTAGTATGTATCATTAGATAGGGGGCAGAACCAAAACCTCTTTGTTGTTCTATTCTTTAACAGTGCATGAATTATTCTTGTGCATGGCTTACTTGATGTACAAATAATTTAAAGTGTACTGCCCTCTACAAATTTGTAACACAACTTTCTTTCTTTCTTTTTATTATACTATTAAGGTATTTCAAAGCATAATAACACCATCGCTAAAGCTGTCATCTGTATTTATGGATGTCTCATCAAAAAAAATTATGGATTCGCACTATCACATTTCCAGACTAGAATCAAAATAGTTGGACTTCCATAAGAAAGAGGGAGAACGTTTCCACGTATACAATACATTGTTACACATAATAATCTATTATTTGTCTTGTATTTCAATAAGCATGGATTCTCTCGCAACAAAAGAACTTTCAGGTCCTCATATCATTCACTACTATCTCCAGGTTATGAAAGACAACTCACATTTTAACATCAGAGAAGGATACGCAATCATGTATCTTTAATACATAAAAAATTGAATGTCATAACTGGAAAGGACCTAAGTGACATTGGGTCATTTTTGTATCTTAATATATCTGAAAATCCTCCTCCAAATCAAGAAATAAAAAATAATCTACAAACTGAACTTCTTAAAGTTCATACCTTTTCAACAAGATCAGTTAAGTGGTCTGATAAAACCTTGAGCCAATAACTGCAAATTTTCGCAAAGATAACTGTTTAGCCAACAAGAAAACCATATGAAAGCAGCTTAATGCGAGAAGGAAGGAGTAATTTAAGTAACCATACTCAGATTCACCGCGGTCTGAGAGATCTATTGTGTTAGGTTCATACCTGCAAATGAAGAATAAAAAAGAATCATCTTAGACCAAATTGTTTGTGGAAAACAATGAAAAACACTAGTCTACTAGCAATTGTGTAAAAATTTCTCTCTCCTTCTGGAGTTACAAGAAATGACTGATCTATTTTAGGAGAAAAAATGATTGATTGAAGTGCAAGATATATTGTGTTATTAATAATAGCAGTGGATATATAACATAAGCATTCGAACACAGACAAGCAAATTTGAAGTTCTACATGGGATAAAGGTCAAATAGCGATTGCCAAGGGAGTGTCTTGGGTCATATAACTGATTTATATTATGACTAATGCAAACATCATAGATAGCTTTCGTACCTAACAAGTTGAAAATTAAGCTTACCTGCTGATGCAAACTTACACAAAACTATATTGTGCACTGGTCAACTTAGGTTCTTATCTTGGCCTTTTTTTTTTTGAGAGAGGAAAAAGGATATCATGAACTAGAAAATGTTACATGCACAAAGAAGGCCCTAATATACCTATACATAACCAACTATGTGAAGAATGATGGGATACAAAATGATGTAACAATGCCATCTAAATCACTATGCTTCAATTGCACACATTTTTCCCTTTTTTGAGAGAGAGAGAGAGAGGACCATTTTTCTTTTTAAGATAGGAAATCATAGAAACTAGCCTTATACCATGAAATGAACAACCAAGATGAGGTATGTCGAATTTTGTTGTGAAGACTTACTTCTCAGGGTCTGCCAATAAAGGGAAAACCTCAAGTGTAGGTACGAGATGCAGAACTCCAATATTTAATGCAGCACTTGAATCTGAACGTAAGGTAATTCCATGGGAGGAAGGTCTTTCAAATCCACCCAAACCAGTTGTTCCAGGTGGAGCCATTGGGACAGGGCCTGTGATCTGAGTGCCCTTAAGTACGAACTTCTCCATCCATGATATCTGCAAAGTTATAATGGCATGCATATTTATGTTTGACTTACTAAAAGGAAACTCCCATATGAATTATATTCTTGCATAAAACATGGCTTCAAAGCTGTCTGAGGTCCTTACTTTCTCATTCAGGTTGCCTAGAGGAGGGCCATGAATTTTTCCTCCAATACAAGGAGCTCCCATAGGAAATCTTTCAACCAACTGATGTGCTCTCAAGTCATCAAAACCATGCTTTTCATAACTCATGAATGCACCAAGAGCTCCTAAGAAACCCTCATGACGTAAGAACATAGCTTGTGCTTGTCCCTTGGACCTACAATAGTCGGAAGGACAGAAATGGAATTCAGTGGTAAAGGGATAACATTTTGAGAAAAGAGAAGCATCAAGACTAAATTATTGTGTATATAGGCCACTAGTTCATACAAACAAACACAATAAATTAAGATCATCTTGGTGAGTATTCAACCACTGCATATTTGTAAACATAAATGGTAGTTAACGTACCAGAAATGCACAGCAAAAGAAATTGTATCCATGGTATAAGCATGGCCACGGATGAAGAATCCTCCAAAAAATATTCTTTTGAGTCCATAGCGAAGTGCATTCAAATAGGAGATCTGTTATGTAGAAACAAAATGAGATACAAGAGAGCATATGCATACAAAAGCTTGTAGAGAATTTAATGCAACAGCAATTTGCAAATTACTCTGTAAAAACAACAAGTATTCTGTTCTCCGGAGAAAAAAAAACTTTGAGAAAGCAAACAAAAAAGAGAAGCTTCACTAAACATTATTGAACTTAACACCATATCACTGAACTTTTTTTTTTGAGGAAAAAACCAGGCACAATTGAATCAATAGAATTAATAACGATCTTAATATTGACAAGCAAAAGGCCAGGTACAAGTGTAAGGGTAAAGGGAAAGGAAAAAGCTCGCGGTGTTGTTATCACAAGTTTGAATCTGTTTTCTTTTTCTTTTTGAGGAAAATCTGTTAAATTTTTAACTTGATAAGCTAACATTATCTAAAAGCTTACAGTCCGTCGTCCTTTATATTTACATTTTAACACTATCTCTCTCTAGTGGGTTTAATAAACTTTGATCCTATATTCCAAAAAAAAAATAAACTTTGATCCAATCCTAACAACAACAACAACAAAGCCTTATCCCACTAGGTGGGGTCGGCTACATGGATCATACGACGTCATTCCGCTCTATTAGTAACCAAACCTTTCGGTATATTATTCACTATTCGTTGATCCATGTTCATAAGATTCGACATGATTTTATGTTGGCTGTCGGGGCCTAACACAACCCTCCTCCTTTATCCGGGCTTGGGACCGGCTATAAAATATAGGCGGAGTTTGATCCAATCCTAACATGTCACAAATTATTCGAACTTTTCTGATATCATGCATTTAAATACATGAGCTATTCAATTTCAGAGAAGTTTAAACTTATAAGGACAAAGTTATTTTTATATCGATAGTTTGACGAGATAGAAAATAAATAGTCCGACAATTAGCTACGCCAACTCGAGAAATGTCATAATCAACAACAACAAAGCCTTATCCCACTAGGTGGGGTCGGCTACATGGATCATACGACGCCATTCCGAAATGTCATAATCAAGAACATAAAATTAATTTATATGAAAGAAAAAAAAAATTAGAGAGCTAAATAAGCAGGACAAGTTACCTGCCCAATGTTATATGAGATCATCCGCAGAAGGGAGAGAGAAATATCCTCTGGTCGATAATCTGAAAGTTCTTTTGCCTCAGAAATTGTTTTTCCAAAGCTGGAGGCTATAGTTGACGCTGATAGACCAATCTATGAAAATATGCAATTTTTTTGAGAGAAAGTTATATGTAAGATAACAAGAGAAGATTCTTAATACTGCAATAAACCAAGATATATCCCACATGGTCCTCACAAGCTTAAGGACAATCTCTACTGGTTTGCTCAATGATAAAAAAAAAATAGGAATAAAAAAGGCAGCTGATTTCCTCACCTGGAAATTAAGGACTAAACAATTAAATCGCAATAAAAGTCAAATAAGTTGCATCCTCAATAAATAAACTACATATGGAGTTTTGAATTTTAAAAGATGTTAAAGATTATTATTTTCCTTTGTACTCCTATAGATCTCTTATGTACAGATTGTCTGTATTCAGATATGCATAGACACAAAAGTAGGAAATCGAATTTTCTGGTTCTACAAGTAAAGGAGATTGATTTCTTGATTCTCACTTTATATAGAGGACATACAGTTAAATTTTTCATTATAGATGACAGTTCTCATAAAAAAAATGATAGATGACAGTCGACTTGTAAAACTGGAAAGCAAGACAGAATGATGAGTGGACATAGGGCATAATACAGAACATTTTTCTTGAAAGATCATAATGCAGAATATCGGATATTCTCATTGTGTAATGTATTAAGGTTTTAATGACATGCTACATACCATCATGTACAATTTATATAAAAATTATAACAACACATTGCTTTGACAGAAAGTTATTAAGATGCAATATGTCAATCAGAACAATCGTGACAAAGAAGTCATGCAAAAGTATTAGAAAAGGAAAATTATAGTGTGTATCCACCTTTGAATAATCCATACCGCCATAAATATCTCCTACAAGCATGTCAATATTACCATTATCTCCCCTTTGGCTCAATTCTAACAGTTCATCAAAGCTGCATCAACATCAAATGTTAGTAGAAAGATAGCTTTCCAGTCAAATATATGACAAGAAATCAACCTTTTGCACTTGGTCAGCAACCTTCCTAGTCCCCAATAGGTTCCACCACCAACATTTGTTCCACTAACACGTTGAAACTTCCCATCACCATCAACCTAAGGAAGCAAAACTTTAACATTATGCCTTCCACATTAAAGAAAGTCGGAACGATCGAATTCTGGACATTAGTAATACCTTGATGATGCTAACTCCAGAGCCAACATTTACAAGGAGATAGGGGAACAAGTCATTACGATCTATATGCACAAATTCTTTCTGGCCTTCCATGTGTGTAAAAGCTTCATGGCGTATTGCCTAAAGAATTTGAGGTAAAGATGAACAATAAATTATGTGATAAAATTCCAATGTAACAAGAATTTTTAATGTATTAACATTTGAGAATAAGACTCCAATCCCAGAAGATAAGAAACACTTTACAAAGATATCTGTTAATTAGCAGTAATAGCAAATCCTTACATCATATCAAAGATCAGGTTTAATTCAATAAGATCGCTGATATAAATAACAGAGCTGAAGAATACAAAGTTGTCTGAACACAACAGTCTGCAACGTTCAGTAAGACCATTAGCAATTGAACTTGAAACCCCAAACATCAGTGGATAAGTACCAAAAAACAGAAACCAACAGCTCAAAGTAGACTTTTTAGTATCATATAAATACTGCATGAGTATGCATGTATCAAGAGATACATAACTATTGTAGTAAATACTACAAACACAGACTTTTATGTGTGTTGCAACGCCAAAAGTAGGAGGAAAGTATTACGACATACCTTGAGCAAAAAATTTGCTCCAGCTACAAGGCAATCCATTTCATCTTCCTTATCAAGACTTACTCCGAGCTTCTCTTTGAAAATGTCTGTGTATTTGTATGCTCCACCTCCAGTGGCCTTTAAAAAAGCATCCAAGTGAGTCAATGTAATCAACACATGATGGACCCTACAGTCTACAATCTAAACAAGCAATCAAGCCTACAGAATCACAGATGGGATCAACATGGAATAAAAAATTAAATGTTTACCATAAGACATATAAAACTTGATACAAATCATGATGCAGCACCCGGTAGGCATTCGTTCATGGAAGTCAAGAAAAATGGAATTACCAAAAAGCAATAAGATGATTATAATTAAAATCAATGGCTTCAGTAAAAGAAATTATAGGTATTCTCTTGTTGTTGTGTTATTCTTTTTATAATAGCAAAAAACTAATCACATTACCTGAATTAGCCAAAACATGAAGATTTGAGCAAGAGTTCCAGTGACAACAACATATTGCACAGAAGCAACAATAACGCGGCTAGGATAACTTTTCTTGGAAAATATTGGACACTTTCACAAAGAACAGGAAATAACGCATTCCTGGTCTTGACAAGTTTCATATGAATATCCTTACATATTTCAAGTAACTTTGAGTCTTCAAGCATTCATATTCAACTCATTATAAGAAAGGAAAATAATCTTAATTCATCAAAAAAAAGAAGAGAAATATTGGAAACATGATTTATCTGAATAGATTACCTTGATTACTATATCATTAGGCCTGCTCCCAGACCGCCATGAAGGTGAATCAATTCCTGTTCTAAAGTTATCCATTGTAAGAAATTACATGCAAATAATTAATATCCAAATACAAGTTAAAGAAAAAATCACAAGTAATAGATGAAGCAAAAAAATGAAATCATGCAAACATAGGATAGTCATGCAAAACTCCGCCTATATTTTATAGCCGGTCCCAAGCCCGGATAAAGGAGGAGGGTTGTGTTAGGCCCCGACAGCCAGCATAAAATCCTGTCGAATCTTATGAACGTGGATCAACGAAGGCGTCGTATGATCCATGTAGCCGACCCCACCTAGTGGGATAAGGCTTTGTTGTTGTTGTTGTTGTATAGGATAGTCGGTAACTTATGTTACACAAAGGTGAGAAAAACCATCAGTAGAGTGCCTTATAAAAGGAGTAACACTAAGTTATGATTTATTTCATATAAATTTTTGAATCTGCACGTGGAAAGAAAGAATTATGCGAAAATATAATTAACTTTCCAAGGGGTAGACCCCCATTATTGAGCGGGTGGAGCACCGTCTTCACTGCTGGAGTTCGAGACTGCTATCACGCAGGGACCGGCTCATACTTCTCTGATCTGTTTTGACGGTGCTCCCGACATACTACACTACTGGGCCAGGTCCTGAGGTGTCTAGAAACTTTGATCAGCAGATTTTTTTTGGCAGAGTTGCAGCTCAGATTGGCAAGACACCCACCTCGTGGCGTGGCAGACTGGCAGAGTGTCTACTGACCCACCTCGCTGGGAGGCCTGGACAACTGGGACCTCCGCTACACCAATTGGGCTCTCTTGGCTCGATGGGTGGGTTGGATCATGGGGCCCGGGACAGCCTTTGGCATGCAGTCTTCTTCACCTACTACAGTTGAGACCTCTCATGGGAGTCCAGGATCATTCTCCCACGTGGATCCTCATCATTCTGGCAGGGATTGCAGCACCGTGCCCAGTCATGGTCCCCTGTCTCGGCTCGGGGGAGGGTTTTCATTCTAGCAGCAGGATTGGCTGAGGGACGATTATCTGAGTCCTTCCCCCAACTTTGGGCACTAACTATCACCGAGACCTGGTCAAAGGTCAGTGGCCCCGGCACCGGCTCCTGGACCCCTCTCTTCAGTGCTCCTCTCTTGGAGCAGTGCATTTCGAAGCTTTTGACACTTCATCGATGGCTTGCGCCGCTTCGCACAGACCCTTCCTGGTAGGATAATTGGATGTGGCTCTCGTAGTCCACAGCTCGCAGCCTCTACTTTCGTTTCCTCCCTGTTGATTCATCTTCGAACACAGCTCATATGGTGCTCCCACGTGACCCTAAAAGTCAAGATTTTGGCTTTTACGGTGCAACCGGATCCTTACCAGAGTGTATAGGGCGAGATGGGCGTCCTGTGCACTCTATGGCGAGGTGGAGGATATTGCACACCTTTTCTTTGAGTGCTGCATTTCTCGGAGGTCTGGTCGCAGATGAGCTTGGTCGGCGGTCCATCCCTTGAATGGGAGGCATTTTGATAGTCACTCAGAGACCTCGGTAGTCAAATGCATCAGAGAGCATCATTGGCGACCTTTTTTGCTAGTACCTAGGCCATCTAGTTCCAGCGCAATCGGATCATTTTTTGCGAGCAGAAATGTCATGTTGACAGTATTGTACATCATAGCTCTTTCATTCTTCGGGAGTAGGGATTTGAATAGTGGATGTAGTTTTCTCCTTCTTTTGCCGCTCTCTTCTTGAGAGCTTACACTTGTACATTTTCCCCTTCATAGTGATAATATATATACATGGATGACACCCTAATTTTGGTGATCATCCTTTTCCTTCTCAAAAAAAAAACACTTTACATATTAATGTTGCAATATAGATTTGGGTTATAACTTTTAGCCAAATTGTCATGGAGACCACTGGTTACAATGAATTGCTTAGACTAGTTATTTAACCTCGTAGCTGATGGCTATTACATTATTGCCTCGTAGCTGATTGGCGAAGAATGTATGGTCATGATTAGATATTTTGAGACAAAAGTAGCCAAAGATGAAAGGTTTAAATTCAGATGGGAAGTGGATAAGAATAGCATTGCAAAAAGTGTCTTTTGGGCAGATTCAAGATCAAGAGATAGCTATGTCATCTTTGGAGATGTTGTACGTTTTGATACAACATATACAACAACAACAACAAAGTCTTATCCCACTAGGTGGGGTCGGCTACATATATGACTAACAAATTATGCATGCCGTTTGTGTCATTTATTGGACTTAACCATCATAGACAATCAATTTTGTTTGGTTGTGCTTTCTTAGCTGAACTCCGCCTATGTTTTATAGCCGGTCTCAAGCCCGGATAAAGGAGGAGGATTGTGTTACGCCCCGACAGCCAGCGTAAAACCCTGTCGAATCTCATGAACATGGATCAACGAAGCGTCGTATGATCCATGTAGCCGACCCCACCTAGTGGGATAAGGCTTTGTTGTTGTTTGTTGTATTGTATCATTTGATAGGCTCAACCAAGTGGAGGAAGATAGCTTGACCATGTTTTCTTCTATTGAGTTCTACATCCTTTCGTCTTATTGTTACTAAAAGTTGGCAAAAACACATGCCATAAATTACAGACCACTTATGTGCCAATGACTAACTCCGCCTATGTTTTATAGCCGGTCCCAAGCCCGGATAAAGGAGGAGGGTTGTGTTAGGCCCCGACAGCCAGCGTAAAACCCTGTCGAATCTCATGAACATGGATCAACGAATGAGCGGAATGGCGTCGTATGATCCATGTAGCCGACCCCATCTAGTGGGATAAGATTTTGTTGTTGTTGTTATGTGCCAATGACTCACGCAATGAAAAAGGTGGTGTGTGTCTTACTTCATACGTCAGCCAGAATTTATTGATCTATCATGTAAAAAGTTGTAAAGAAAAACATACTCATTTGAAGTCTCAGTAGTCAATACACAATAGTACTAGTTATTGTCAGTCGAATTCTATGTTGTAATAATTCACCATCCTTTATAAGTGCAAATTTTTATAATTTATTTGAACCTTAAAAAAATATTATTGTTCAAAAACTTATAAATTATGTCTATGTATATCCACTGGATCAAAAGATTAAACACTAGAATTGAATACCATTGCTCATGATATGTACACACTACTTTAATTTTCATTTTTTTTTTCGAGGAGAACTTTATCAATTGAATTAATTAGGATACGGTGAACTAAATCACACCTAACAGATTACATGAAATCTTTTAAACTGTAATGTTTCAGTTGAATACTCACAAGATGGAACAGCAATAGTTTTTTTTAGAAAGACAGAATTGCACATACCACCAAGATGAAGCTGTTTTGAAGATATGAATTCGAGGCATTCATTCAACTTCTCGGTCTCAAACTTCACAAAATGAAGTCTACCACCGAGGATTGGGTAGCTTCTCCTGCTACCATTATATATTCCAAACCTCTTCTTCATGGATCTCTTTCTTTTATCATCAGGTGTATGGTGCTCATGTCGTGAGAAGTAAACCAACTTAATGAGAGATCCTACAATGATTCATGATAAACAAAATAGGTACATCGTACAATATAACCAAACATGATTTCTTTTTTCTATTTTAATGGGAACAGGGTCAATCTCAAAATATGCAGTAAATCATCGTTGGTGTGCAACAACAATAAGCATCCCTGCAATCATTAGGTAAACAGAAAATGAAAGGTAACTAACAAACTTTGAGTACTAGTTCAGCAATTAAAAACCTAAATTTAGAAATAAAAATGCATAGACTTTAATAATAGCAAGAGAAACTTGCATAAAAAGGCATTACCCTAATGAAATAAAAAACCATAAGAGGGCATTTTAAGATTACTCAGAGATAAGTACTTGTAGAAATATAATTATTAATTGAAGAATAACAATACTACAGAATGTAATATTTCTACCAAGCCTACTCAAATAACCCACAATGCATAATAATGAAATATGATTCATTATCCATCAACGAGATCTTTTGGTGTTTGGTTTAAGTATTATTATTCAAGGGTTAAGGAGAATGAATAGTGTAGGATTATTATTCATAAAGCTATTCTTCATTGTTTCTATTGGTTAAAAAGATAAGTAGTGTTGGAATAAAATAGAGAGTAAAAAACCAGGTTAGTAATTCATATTGTCAAAAAGAATAGTAAAGCTAGGTCAGCACATCTTTTTATGCATTTATTGGATTTATTAATCTACATTATTTTTTGTGTGCGTGTTTGTCTGTTCCAAGATGAATAAGGCCTTATTCACGTGTTTATTCATTAACCAAACAACACCAGAACAGGAACTGGAATGAAGAGGGACACAGTTCGTACCGCCAAGATCCAGAGCCAAGTGAGAAATGTCATCAGACTGGTTTGGCAACAAGATGATTGGATTCCGCTCCTCGAAATTGCCCTGTATTGCCGCCCCGCTGAGGTCGAGCTGCGGTCGGGAGCTCGACCTATGCATCGGGTTGTTCGGCGTGGTGATCGACATCATCTCCTTCTCTTCCCCGTTCCCCTTGCTGCTGCGCTTCAGTTCCTCTCCGGTCGCCACATCCCCAGCGCTGCTGCTATTAGTTGTGTTGCTAGCCATCAAGCCGCCAGTGGTCCACCTCCTGCATCACATCACACACAAATTTCAGTATCATCCTTTATTGCAAGCCCAAAAGTAGTAATGGTAAGATTGCAATCATAAAATGATTCAACACAAACAAGAGAGCGAGACCCTAATCTTATCCTAACATCTGAAATCTCTTACTATTCGACATAGGAATTGCAACAATCGAACAAAAAAAACAGCAAAAAGAAGGATTGAAAACCCAATAACTGCTCCCGTTCTTGTGCGTCTTCGATCAACGAGTCACTTGCTTCTGGAAGGAGAACGCAGGTGAAAGAACTTGCTGTTGTTTTTTATTTCCTCTTTGCATAAAAGTAAGGATCGGTAGGTAAGTAATAATATCACTTTCGACCTTCGTCTAATTCGCCAGTGAATGAAACAAGACGAAATTTTTTTTTAAAAAAATGCAGAAGAAAGTATTGAGTAGGTGAGAAGCTGAACCCATCAAATGGCCAGAGAAAACATTATGAGGGCCCGGAGAAGATAGCAGACTCGTGGACGCTGGGCCGGGGTGCGGGTGCGGGCGCGGGTCCGCCTGTGTAAAAGAGTTCAACTGAGCTACGAGTTTGCGAGATGAAATGTATTTTTTTCCGGATAAATTGGGGGTGCTGCCTAATTTTTTTTATTGGATGGGAATGAATAAAAAGGGGTTTAACGCTGGTTCTTCTCAGAATTTGTGCTACGTTTAAATGAATATCAACAATCAAATTATTATTTTTGAATATTTATTTAATAAAAATAGATATTAGTCAAAATCAAAATCTCAACATAATAAAAATAAGAAAACCAGATATTAGCTAGGCAAAAGGATTCTATCAAATTAGAATTAAAAAATTTCAACCAAGAAAAAAATGAACAAGAAGAAGTATATTATTTTAAGGAGAAAATTGTAGATCAAAATATGGAGATGGGTTCCCAATATTGTTATTCATGCGATTAAAAAATGCAAGATAATTTACGGTTCAGTTTACGAATGTCGGACAATGTTCAATTTTAGCAAAAGAAAACTTGGTGTGCATATGTCTAGTATTAATCCGCGCAACATCCATGGACATTTGATCTTGTTGTTTAAGACTTTGGGTAACACACGGAAAATTCTATAAAATTTAAAACATTTTATTATTTTGACGTCGAACTTTTAGATTCCCGAAATTAAAACGGGTGCCTATGTCGGACGAGTCAACAGCTTCGATTGAAATATTTTCGGACGTCTGAAAGTGCAACGGGCAGCACACTAAAAGATCAATTTTAATCTGACTATCTTCTCCATTACACCACAATAATGGAGGGGGATTTGCAATCCTCTACTATGATTTTGTGTTTAAAAAATGCACGAAATTGTCGGAGGTTTAATCATCATAAAAGCTCATTTTTATCCTCTTTCCTTTCTTATTCTTCTCCATTATTGGTATGTTCTTGTTTTGTTCTTGCTCGGCCAGAAGCTAAAGATGGAAGCTCTGCAGGTCCATCAGGCATTGGTGATGCAGGTGGGAGAAGAGCGAGGAGCTAGAGTCAATCCAGCGAGAAAAAATCGAAAGGTGCTACTAAGAGGTGCGTTTTCAAGATCTAAGTCAGAGGTTAGTTTTCGGATGATCTTGCATGTTTTAGGGGCCGGATTAAGGTTAGGATTCATGCTAATTACAAGTAGAAATGATGCCTATGATTTCTAACAAGCTTCATGTTTTGTTTTTGATAATTTTAATGTTGGTCAAGTAGTGCAAGATTGTTTTCATGCGATGTATGATATGTTGAATTGTTTGGATTGTTTGAGACATATTATAATTGATAAAAAGGAAGATCATTCCATGTCATATATTTGAGAAATAGATTGCAACATCAAGTAACTTACATGATGGAAATCGTAATCATCATGCTATGAATCAATTACCATATCATGCTATATGTTGAAAAGTATGCTTAGGATATTTAGATCATATGTTGTGTGAAAAAATTATTTTAAATCGTAAGAATTCCGCAATGACTTACGACTCTACCAATCTAAATGAGAGATCGAAACTTTCTCGAGCGCATGATTTATCTCAACAAGAGTATAGCAACTAGAGTATCAGGCAATCTATCTAGATTATCATGTCGAAAAAGTTTTCGACGATGGACGGAGAACCATATATGATCAATCGAGGAAGATGGATCAGGTTCCAAATGACCAATCAAGTTTCGGCCAATCAAAACTCTCAATCGAAAATTTGAGAATTTTCTTACGTTATAATGAACGACCAAAAATCTTTTGGTTGATCGGTCCACATACGATTTTGAACGACTGACACATGAACTCAGAGACGACCGCACCCTTTTCGGTCGATCGATGAACACAGACAATGGTGTCCGAACCTCTTTCGGACGACCGCTGAATGAATCTCAAATGAACGACCACTCGACCTTCTAGATGTCCGATTTGTGGACAGAAAGAATACTATCTTAACTTAAACCACTTGATTTGACAAACTTTTATCCACCTGATTGATCTCCGATTGATATTAATTTAAAGATGATTCAGAGCCATCTTTGCTTCCTACAGTCTTGATTGATCTAAGTGATCGAAAGATAGGTTCATAATTAATAAGATAAAAGATGAGGGTTATCATTTGTCTATCTAAACGAGGGATTCTTCCCTACAAATATTTTCGTCTCGTGTGAGGTCATCTTGCCCGATGGAGCACTGGTCGTGGCACTAATTCCACATTGGCCCATCATGATCTAGATAACTACACACTTGTGTGTTTGCAATGCTATTCCCTAAAGGTGGAGAGTTCTTCCAATCCATGGATAAGTTGAAAGATTATAAATGGCTAAAGATGAATGGAAGGACTTTGTCCTTATGAACATGAACATGATCGTGGAAATGAAGTAAAATGAAAAGACACAATGATGATGATTTCTTTATTGACTCTCCGTGATGATTCACTCTTATACTCGATTTATATGCTTGCTTCATGCATTTTCTGACATATTACCTTATGACTTATACGAACTCACAAGTACTTAATATGGATGTGTGCTTGGTTGATATGTGTGCAACGACTACAACTCGGGTGGTGTGTGCACATGGTTATTATAGAGTCTAGATGAAATTTGTTTTTCTTCATATATCGAGTTGATTTGGATTATGAATGGGATCTATAGAGTTGTACTTATAGAGTGAACTTTTATATGCCAAGATTTGATGTACTTTTTTATCTATGTTTCACATTTTCTATAACAACCAGTAAAAAAAATTAAATTAAATGAACTTGTTGGAAAAATTTCAACGCTAGAATCCCTAGTATCAAAGGATTATAATGACAAATGAATAAGGTAGAATTAATAAGAAATAATACCCCTATAATTCAGCTTCATAAATCTAGGAAGTTAACAACCCTTTTTATCTCCTCGTGTGGCCAATATCCTACCAATTCCTCCCAGATTTCCATTTTGTTTTCACGTCAACCAGCAAGAATGATTCGACGAGTTTTCCTGCATCATCTCTCTTTCTTTTCTCTTGCACACAACTCTCAGTATAGCAACACATCTCACATTTTTGGGGTGTTCTCGGTTGGATTGCAGGAGGAGGATCTGTGCAAGGGCAGCGAGAAGGGCGCCAGAATGCGTGATCCGAGTAAATTAATGAGAAGATCACACACGAGGAGAGGTGGGTGAATTAGGAATCACCTCGATTAACCTCCTTTTTTAAATAAATTAGATCATGCTAAATGAACCACTACGTCCCTTCCTGTCATCCGTTAAAGGCATCCATGAGATTATGATTATAAGAATACCTATGGTCATGATGATCCACATCGCATTATGGACAAGAGATGTACTGTTTATGCTTCGATTTGAGAGGAGAGTTATTAAGGAACACTGTTTGATATTTAGGTGGTTAGTATGATTATGAAATTTCTATTAAGATAATGTCTTTGCATTATTTTGTGCTATGTATCTGCATTCTTGTTGATTTCTGTGTGTGAAAACCTGATGAAAATATATGAAGATTTACTACCTGTACGCATGATTGAAGTTGTCTTATTATATTTTCCATCTCACGTAAAAGTAGTATAAGATACATACCACTAAATGCTTCTCAGTGCGTTAAATGTCTCACTATTAAATGATTACTATCAACTTCTACAGCAGTTGCTCACGTAGGAGAGTGCATTAAGAACATTAAAATCACATGGGCATGTAGTTCACAATCTTTATATGTTAGTACACCACATTGACAATACCTCTGTTCCATATGTGCATTAGATCATGTGTTAGGAATTATCCCCACATTTATGTGCCAAGCTGATATTTTTTTTATTCTATTTTTATTGTTGATCTATATCTTCTTTCTAGTCCCATCCTGATGTTACCATTGAATCCTATTTGATTGTACAAGACAAAATGTAACTGCTCATTGATAAATCTCATATCCCATCGGTATCAATTATTACAATAAAAGATTTATCATGATGATAATAAAATCAACATCGAGTCGCCAGTCTAAGCCAGTGTTCATCATTTATTGTTAAGGGTCATTCCCTTCCCTCTTTGAGGACACTGTCACGGCTTGATCACCCGTTAACTATTGGCACTCGGCTGCCATCATAATAATTGAAGGATGTGTAACCTCAAAGTCATTAACAAAGACACCATGTTTGGTAGGCACCATAACTTTAGAATATTGAGTCATTGTTATAGATTAAGAAACTGAATTATCGTCATAGTATATGAACATTGAATCACTATGCCGAACAGACTCATTCGAAATATCATCGATTATCGATTCCCATTGTTATATTGACATCGTTATCGTTATCGTCATTGCTCGTTGATTATATGCTTGTTATCTATTATTATTAACCTCTTGCTCTCTATCTGGGCCAAGGTACATTGTCGATCTGCATTATCAATTTATTTTATTGAGGTTAATCATTGTACATTTTATTGTTCCCCACTTGGGCCGTAAAGTTCACGGGAGGATTACCTCCCCTATGTTTGATTTCCACAGTGCTAAGTCGGTGGATGAAGAGATGTGTTGCGACGATGCTCTAGTGACAGAGAAGCACATGAACCTATGGACAGTCTTATTTATCTTTTCTTTTATGTCTTATCACGGAACATCATGTAATAACTTAGAACTATTGATAGTGGTGACTTCCACATCATGGACTATTTTCTTTTGTTCCCCTTTTTATTAGTCCTTTAATTCTATAATAAAATTTATATCTTCTTTTGTTGATGTGTCATACTTGTTGACTGGTCTTAGTCAAATGTTGAGTCAAAGTCATAGCGTTTGTAGCGTTTTCAGGTTGATCCTTGTCATGTGGCGGAGATCGATTTGGGGGCGTTACATTTTTATCATTCACTTATTATAATGTCTTAGTTTAAGTCTTCCACTTATGTGTCATGTTTATTGATCATCTAGGTCAATGAAAAAGTCAAAGAGGAATCAAAGAAAGTGGCACACAGAAGAAGATTTCGCCACGTGACGGGGATCGAATTTTAAAGCATTATACTTTGCACCAAGATGAGGGATTTCATATTGATCTTTACTCAAAGCCTCAAATTTTAAGGTCCGATTTGGCAAATAAAAAAAATTCTTATGATGGGAACAAAATGAATTGAAAGAAAGATGTTCTCGTTATTGTTGGTTAGAACTCAAAATCTCTCTTTTTTATTTATTTTCTCTTTGTCGAGAGGGATTAAATGCAATGATGTCATTTGACCATACAAACCTTATTCTTACTATGTTTGTATATTGCAGCTTGAACATCTTAAAAATCTTAATCCCCGTCTTGCTCCAATGCCAAATGGAGTCTAAGATGGTATAAATTTTTTTGCTTGGAACTGTATCCAATACACCCTCCTTGATGACCTCCAAATAGGAGCCATCGAGGTGAGCTTAACCCAACGTAGATGATCTTCTATCGGAGCCACAATGAATTTTAGAGGCAAGTTGCCGGAGGGGGCATATGTGATAGTGTAAATGTGCTTCTAAAAAAATAGCGATCAACATAATTCTTTTTTTAGATATATTAACCAAGAATAGAGTTTACATATTCAAATTTCATTTTTATCAAAACTATCTAGAAAAAGCACAAGCAACTATTTTAACCTCTAAAATAAGAATATAATTGTTCTTGCAAAGGGCAAGAATAATTATGTTCTCTTATTTTCAATTTTTTCAATCATATTTTATCTTTTTTATTTTGATAGTACATTATTAATAATCTTATTATTATTGTAATATTGTACATAAAATAGTTTGGTTATGCATTTTATTTTCTTCAGAATAAATATGAAATAAAATAAGAAAATATTTAATTTTGAAAAATATGATATATTTTATTTTGTTTTTTTTCCAACCAAACGGCTGGTGGTAGTAGATTCATTAAAAATATAAAGTACAAATGATTAAATATTTTGTGTTTAAGTGTGATATTGATTTGTATTGACCATCAAGAAATGTTGGTTGTACCTATAAAGTAGATGGATGTTATGTAGATGCATTAAACCATTCAAAAGAGAATAATATTTTATTTCATTAGATGATCAACATTTCAATTCCGCTTGGAAGGTAGGCACGTATCTCAAATATTTTTCCAAGTTATTTTTTAGATTGTTTGTTTGGTAATTTAATTATAAAGGGATTGGTTAGTGTCACAAACATGCTCTACAAATTTTATTTTTACATAATTATGTATTTAATTAACATATTAAGTTAGTTTGAATATTCACTTAGTGATGTTTGTATATAACATAATGATTATAAATTAATCAGTAAATGTTATAAAAAAATATATTATAAGATAAAATATAATAATTCATAAATATCATAATATATATTTGACTATTATTAAGTAAGTTTAATTATAATTTAAAATACTTAGTTATGATAAATAAGGTGATTGATCATATATATTATTTAGGGTTCCGAGTAGTTCAACAACTGCTTAACGAGACATTTTTCTGAACATACATATGATCTTAGACAAATTTGAAAAAAAAAGCTATCTATATTTATCCTTTCACAACCTAAAAATTACCAAAGGTCTAAACTTAGTAGAACTGACTAAACTCAAGAAGGTTGGCTGTTTAAGGTGAGTTTCTTAATTCAAAATTGATCTTTGGATTTGTGTGATCATTACTTTGTGATTCTCATGCCATAAATTTTTAAATTTTGTATGGTTAATCCATTTGAAGTTAACTTTTCATGATCGATGGAGTCACATAAAAAGGATTTTTATAGATGATGTTATGGATCTATCTCCATTGGTCATCTTTTTTAAATTAAGACACGATTATGATTGTCTAAATTAGGGTTTAAAATTTGAATATATTTAATTAAACTTTACAAAGGTCTTGTGAGAAGTGGGAATCATCAAATTTGAACGTTTATATGTGGATAAATATTTTTTTTATTTTGTATGGCTTTTTTGCCATGTTTTATAACACTGATAGATCTTTAACTTAATTAACTATTTTTACTAGAAGCACATACAATGAGTTCAATTCTAGAATTTTTATGTGAAGTCTAGTTTTTAAACAAATTAAGATCTCGTCAATTAATGGACAAGTATTGAGGAAGATATAAATTATTCTTTGACACAGTTTGCCAGAATACAAATTTTTTATTAAATTATCTTGACTTTTATGAAGTACTTAATGAGAATTAGTTGATGATATTTATAGGTTGCAAATTTTAGTAAGTCTAATTTTTAATTCATACATAACTATAATATTTGACATTGTGATTAAGAAGTTATGCTGGAATGCTAATATAGCACTTAGTTAAGCTTTGAAAAATTGAGTAGTTTAAAAAAATATCTAAAATTAGATATTAGTATTTAGAATATATTATATATATATATATTAAGGTGAATAAGCATACATGCATTAAGAACATGCATTGAATATTATTTTATTGGTGATTGAAAAATAAACGATAAGAAAATTATTAAGTTACAATAGAAAATGGACAAAATCTAATAAATATCTTTGAAAAGATAAAGCACAAAGTGAGTGGATAAATTTATAATATAACAAAATGATATATGCTACTTCCTTTATTTGTAGTAGTATTTCACGCGAAGATTAATATTATTATTATTATTGAAACATATATTAAGATATGAAAATAATTTATGATATTTTTTAAGAACTTCATATAAGATGAAGTAAATTTTTACATGAAATTATTTTTAGAGAACAATACTTGTGAAATTAAAATAAATTTTACTTGATAATTGATATGTGATTATGACATGTTACTTTAGTATTATGACATATGTTCATCAGTCATATTGGTTGAAAAAGATGATTGGAACTGCATTTGATATACATAAAAGCGTATATTGAGTGTTTTTGTCTTTTAGGAGTTATTTTGTGTGCAAGTGGGTTCTACTTCATTGTATGACATAATCAATATTTTTAAAACCGGACCGGTGATCGAATCGGTCGGCCAATTGGGTCATGATTCGATTTGTTCAACCGGGTTCGACCGGATTGAACCGGATTTTTATTAAAATAATATTATTTGTATTACTTCAAAAAAATATATTATAAATTAAAGTATAAAAGGTAATAAGTAATAAAATAAAAAGCATGTTATCATCATTTTAAATTAATCAAATAGTAGAAAATTGTTTTTATATTTTTGAATTATATATTAGTTAATTTTATGAATAACTTTATTTTTTTATTTGAATATTTCTTTATACTATTTTCCCACTTTTTAGTATTATCTATTTCCTTATTCACAATCATCCTATCACATTTATTATGTTATTTATGTTTCAATTTTTAATATAAATTATTTATAATGAATTAAATTTTATCATCTTATGATAATTTTCTCCTTTATTAAATTTAACTTTATTATTACCTTCTTATCTTTTATTTTCAAATTCAAATGTAACTTCCTTATTACTAATATCATTTTTTACATTCATTCTATAAAATCTAATCCCTTATTTTTCTCCTCCGATCAAATCTAATCCCTTATTTTTCTCCTCTTCATATTCTTCCATCATTAATACTGTAATATACTTTCCTTTTTTCTATTTGTTTTCCATTATTTCAACATTTTTTACTCTTTTTTAAAAAGTCCGGATTGAACCAGTTTTCCGGTTCAACCCGGTTTTGGACAGGTTGACCCGGTTCAATCCGGTTTTTTGACAAAATAATTTTTAATATTAAACTGGACCGGACCGACGATCGGTTCGCGATTGAATCGGTCAGACCGGCCGGTCCGGTTTTAAAAACACTGGACATAATCATCATATTGACTCATGACATGCTTTACACATCGAGATTGATGATTCTGAAGTTCTCTTTAATTGCTTGACACATGATTATGGAGGGATATATATTGATTCATGACATCTACGTATACGAGACTCGTGATTATAAAGCTCTACTTAATTGCACATGATCATGAAGAGATACATGTTTGAGTATATGTAAAGACATATGTGTGGAGTTTAATTATGAGTTGATATCTTGAGTTACTTATATTTATATAAAAGTTCATATGATTTGATAACTTATATTATATGTGTTATGATTTAAGTATTTTTTATATGAAAATTATGGTTATTTAAATATTATATGCATTAATATTGTTCCCTATGTTATATTTGTATTCCACTTAGTGAGGAAATGATCGTTGTTCACACTGTTTTTTTTATTTTTCATATACTTGCAAGTTCTCGAATTAAATCAACTCAATGCTTATTTTGCTCCATATAGAAAAGATCGAGTCACTTAAACACTTTTAATTTTGAAAGCTTGCAACAGATATAATTTATTAGAAACTTTTTGTAATGTTATATGAAACTTGGTCATATGGGGTGTTAGATCTAAGATTATTTGTGGAACAATAGTGACAATATGTGGATATTATGTTTCATGCCTTTTGATTAAGTTTGACGGGTATATATGCATCTATGGTATGTATTGGACATAAGATAAGTAAGGAGGAAGTTTTGTTTATTTCATTTTTATAAATGATAAATAAATTAAGAAATAAAATAATTGGAATTGAAATTAGTCACGAAATTGGATGTGTCAATAGGGATGATGAAATAAAGGTTAGTAGAATTAGGTGTGGTGAATTATTATAAAAATCATATTGGAATATAAATTAATGAGATAGATTAAGTTAGTTTAACTTTTGTTTGAATATAAAATATAATATATCAATCAGGGAACATGAAATTTGGTAAATATCTTTATTATTCTAAAATTTATTATTTTTATCTGATTTAGAATAAATAATAATAGAATGAGAATAATTATTTTTAAGCCCTATAAAATTATCAATTTGATGAATTTAATGTTAAGTCGAGTGATAATATTATGAACAAAACTTTTTAAAATTTGTATCCAAATAAAAGATAGAATTTTTAAATCCACCAACCCAAATTAAAACGACCCTAGTAAATCCTGTATCTAAACACACATTTTTCTTATATTTGACATTTTCCTTCTTTGCATCATAATTTTTTTTACCTAGAATTTCCTTTTTTATGTTCATTTCTTTCTCACAAAATTTTCATGTTGTTTTGCCGAAGCATGATTTGTGATTTGGCATGTTCTATGTGATTTTTTTTAATTCTTGTGCCTTAACTTTTAGATAGCATATCCTTTATTTATTTTTTTGTACAAAATTAAATATTAGTCAATCGATTATTGGATCTCCAAATTTCATGTATATACCTATCAGTTTTGTTTTTGTCAGATTTATAAGAGTATGCTATTATTCTCTCTATTATCACAATCAGAAATGCAAATTTGTTTGATGCTTTATAAAATTATTTTTTAGCATTCATTAAAGATCTGATTAATTCAGCTTGAAGATAAAAAGGTAAAGCGATATTTTCTTAATTAAGTGATGATTTCAAGAATTCAAAATTATTATTTCATCAATTTTAACCAATTGTGCTAATTATATTGTCTCAAGCTTGATCGTCCCTGTTAGGAGTTTTTGTCCAATCTCAACATATGAGAGAATGGTGGTTATAATGCCACCTAAAAAAATTAATGACACTCCAAAGTGCCAATTTTATCCTTCATTTTTATTATAAACTTTAAGTATTTCTTGTATATTCATCTTCCACCCATTTATTTTACACTTATGTTTGAATTGAGGTGAAATGAGAGTAAAAAGGGGAGGGGAAAGTAAAAATTTTTCCCTTGTTTAAAAAAAAAATTAATGGAGGGAAATTTTCATTTTTTCCCTCCATTTGTACTATTTCGTTTCAACTCCAAATTTGAATGTAACAATTCTTTTTCCTCCCTTTATCTTTCCCTTCATTTTCTTCTCCATTAATGACATATCATTAATATGCCCTCCTTTCTTTTGCATCTTCATCTTCCATTCAATCTACATTAATTTAATATATCACCATTTTTATGTATTTCTTTCTTTTTATGTCTCATGAACTCTTAGGCAACTTATTAAATATAATAATATTGTATAACATTAGATGAAGACATATTAGATTAATGTAATATATTATAATATACATATTAATTTTGTAAAAGAGTTCACCAATAAGACAATAATCAACATATGCAATTGTTTCATAAGAAAACTCACTTTCTTTTTTCTCTATAGTAATTTATTTCCATTGTCACTATCTTTATTTTCATTTTATTTCATATACTTTTGAAAATTTTATATATATTTAATGTAATTACACTTTTCATATTAATTAAATTTATATGTATGAATCATATCTCATGTTATATAATCTTAGTATTATATTTTTTACCATGAAAATTATAATACTAATATCCAGAAGAGAGACAATAGAGAAAGAAAAAATGATCAGAAGGTTAATTAAGAAAAAAAGATGGATGGAAATCAAAATTGAAAAAGGTTAAAGAAGATAAATTAAAATTAAAGAAAGGGTAAAATAGAAAGCCTAAAGTCATATTAAGTATTTGAGGAGTTGCACTAAGGATACCACAACATAAAATTGTTTATGTAATAACTTGTAAACATGGAAATTACTTTTTGTTGGATTCATGGGCGCCCAACCCAAGTGACAAACGAATGAATCTACAAATTTAGATATTAATCCATTTATTTATTTTAAGATTTGTTTGGTTCAAAATTTATTAATGAAAAGAAAAGATAAAAAAGGATAAGAGAAAAAATAGAAATATAATGAAGAAAAACGAAGATGAATAATTACTCTTATTTAATTAACATCGTTAAAGGAAAAATAAAGAAATACAAGTTAAATACTAATTTTATTTAGACTATTTTATCTTATATATATTGATATATTTAGTCATATGACTAAAGATAAAATTATGTGTTAAATATATATTTTTCTCATTTTCATGTTGATTTGGAGTTGAAAAATCAAATCTTGTTACAAGAGAATGAATGAGAAATGACTCCTTTTTCCTTTATTTTTCTCCCACTTCAAATTATGAAAAATTGATTTTCTTTTCCTTTTCTCTTTTAGTTCTTTCTCATCTTCAACCACAAATTAATTAATAGAGGGTGCAACGCTGTATGGGTTGCTGCACGATCAGCACCGTCCGATCTGTGCGCGCACGCAGATCGAACGATGGATATGCAATGCTGCGAGTTGCAGCGCCGCAGACTCCTTTTCTCCTAATCTTATATTTATCTTATATTTATATAAAGCTGATGCCCAAGTGACGGTTTCAAACTTCTATCCTTCCTCCATTCTTATTTTTCCTTTTTGCTATTTTTTGCATTTTTGGTACTTTCCTTCTTCTTCTCAATATTCCATTAAGTGCATTATTACTTCTTCTATCCTTCAGGCGTGCACATGCGTTCTCCAAAAGACTGATTTATTTTCCTCATTTTTTTTCCAACGACAGCATTCAACCAATCCACTAGGAATGCACCACTTTTTTTAACGTGCAACCTTTCATATTGGACCCCTTCGAATTCTCCACGTTTTAAAAAGGGCCTCCAACGTTGAACGTGATTTTGGTTCTTTACGTACCTTCCATTCTTACATTTTCATTTTTTTCTCTGTTGGCTACTTCTTCTTCATCGCCATCACTCTCGTGCACCTCCGCCTTATCTCCCTTTCGCCCCTCAATGTCAGCCAAGGCCATCTACATTATGGTGATGCTCCCCTTGATATCTCCTCAAATCCTAAGTTTCTTCGTCGAATCTCATCCTCGGCATCCTCAACGAAGTCGACTTCAGATTCGTCTGATTCCTCTACTCCTCCGGGATGGATCACCGTAGACGCCCACAGTATGAAGAAGTAATGCAATTGGATTGTCATCAATTACTGCAAACATTTGTTATTATCGCAACACGAGATTTGCCTTCGGGGATCTTATGTCACAGTTTTGGATCCACAGACTGCTATTTGTTTGCTTTATTGTTTCACTAACCATTCTATTCGGTGTTAGGTTCCCTGAGGATTCCCTATCTGTTCTTGACCAATGGTAAGATATTTTTCTCCTTTTCAAAAGATTTTATTTAACGTAGTTTACTTTACCATTTTAAGTGACACCATAATGCCTGGTCAAAGTTCATAACTCATTTACTTTTTTACTTTTTCAATCATAGACCAAAGATTTGATGAGTTGCTGAATATTTTTTTATGACCTATAATTTGAAAATCGTTTCGTTCTTTGCTTTTTTTCGTTTGATCTTTTGTCATATGCATGTAATTACTCTCTTCATTATGAATTAGAGTATTTTTACACTTTACGTGAAATAGGTGGTGGCACTCCAGGATCCATATGAGCTTCCGAGCGGAGTGAGCTTTTGGGAGTTCGCATTTCACCTAAGCAGGTAAAATAGGTTATTCTTACAGGTACTTGTATTTGCGTAGCAAAGATTCTGATTTGCGCTTGGCTTATCCATCGTTATTGTGCATAGAGATGGACGTGGCGATGGCGAAGCACAAATTGTCGTTGCTGGCGCTGGCGCACGCATACTGTATCAAGTGGTGTGTGCGAGTCCGGGGTGGCCACGCGGGTGATCACAGAGAACGTGGTGGACGCACTGACGAGGGCGAAGCTGTGCGACGCGTCGAAGCTCTACTTGCGTTGCATGAGGCTCATGGCTAAGGATCCAGCCAGCGTCCAAACGTCGTAAGGCTGGAGCTTGAGTGTGCTATAAGACGGGGTCGTTTCATGATTTTTTTTTTCTACAATACATTTGCTTGAGGTGGAAACTTTTTCTTTTCTTTTTTCTTTTTTTTATTTTTTAGGGGCAGAAAGTTACAACGAATGATTAAATGGATAAAAAGGCACAAAGTCATAGATTCTCCGCTTACTCGAAACGTCATATTTGTTCGATCATTATAAGTCTATAATTCACTTCAGTGAGAAATTAAACTATAGTAAAGAGGGCTCCGATATATTCCACGAGTGTTGTTCCAACTCCCATGAAGTACTGCTCTCCCGAAGTAGTCACAACCTCTCACTATGAGTCCAGTGCGTGCGTCGTGGATGTCATCCCCTTAGACTTGGTACTCACGTTGCGCCGCCTGAGGGAGCTCTTCGACGGTTGCGCGCCGGGGTTCAATCTCAAGCTGAGGACCAAGAACGGCGGCGCTGGTGCCATGCAGGCTGCTAGGGCGGGGAGGGAGCCGGAGTCGTTCGTGAGGAACAACGAGAACCAGATAGTGGATTTGTACTTCTGCGAGGAAAGGAGAGAGGGTGATCTCGAGCTGTTGAGCAACCAGATGCTTATGATCGCCCGAGTGGTGGAGCGCGGCCTCTTCCTCGGGCTAGCCACGTAGGTGAACATCGTTGGCGTGGACGGCGTGACAGTACTGAACAGGAAGTAGGCCTGATGACGGGGAAATGTTTTCACATGCACAATAACAAGTGACCAATTGAAATATTCCCATCGAGTTTATTAATTCTTTTTTTTAATTAATTGTACAAATATGAGTAATAATTATTTATAAAACATTGATTCAATTGTTGGTTTTTATGTTGTATGGGATACTACATGTAGTTTTATTTTTTATTTTGTTATTATCATTAATAATCAGGGAAAAAAGTTTACAAAATACTTTAAAATAAAAGGTTCACATTTCCTTTTATGTTTTTTAAACGCCAAAGTGTTTTTTTAACTTTATTAGTATTATTTTATAAATTGCACTTATTATAAGTTGAAAGTTATGGTAGTAGAATGAAAGATAAAATAAAACGCTTACGCTACTAAAAAATCAAATAACTCAAAGAAATTGTAAAAGAAGAGAGGAAAAAAATAAATTAAAGACACAATGTGTATTGTGCCCTCCAAAAGCGAGTGAAGACATACAAACTCATGCAATTGCGCGCGATTGCTGTGGAAGACGGCGCGAGAGTGGCAGGGAGACGTCACCCGGAATATTTATTATATTATTTATTGATTATTCCTTCTAAAATTATCTTATCTAATTTAATACAGTATTTTCATTCATATATTTATCTTTTTTTCTTAATATTTTGAATTATTTTTATTTTTTATTCATCTACTAACAATTAAAGTTCATGATCCATCATTTAATGTTTCAAAATCTCTTACATTCCAACGTTACATTTTCTAGCTTCAATCTATTTGATGTCATAAATATTATTAACTAACTAATATTGCAATCCACTGCCATAAATAACATTATAATCCATTAATCTTTGCACTTTCTATTCTCTCTCCACTAAAAAACGCAACTAGAACATTTATCATTTTCTACTCCCATCATTAAAGTTAATTAAATATAATCCAATAACTTCTTAATTTCTCTTTGAATTGCTATAAGAGATCTAAAAAGTTATTGTCGGTACCAATAAAAAAAAGTAGATCATTTGGTTAAGTTCTTTTTCCTTTTGTCTTATATTTTCTCCTCTAGATCACATGAGTTTTTTCTTTTGTCTTATATATATATATATATATATATATATATATATATATATATGTGTGTGTGTGTTTTTTTTATCACCGGAGATAAATGTATCGTTTGTCTAATATTCCACTCATGAAAAACAATTAATATTATTACACTTTTATAATTGCGCGATGGGTTTCTCTAGTTTATAATATCTCTCTCACGTACCAAAAGTAATATATCTGCCTCACATTTTAACATTTAAATAGTAGTGCACTATGCCGTTTATTTTCTTAAGACAGGGCGTTGACATTTGTAAAAGCAACTGCCTTAAATGAACACAGTGCACTACTGCTTAAATGCTAAAATGTGAGAAAAATATTTTTTCATTGTTTAAATACTAAAATGTCAGAGCCTTCATCCTTGACACGTATACATATTATTTTCATTTTTTGTGCGACATGTTCTTTCTTTTTTAAACTACTTATTGAGTTTCACTAACTTTAAATATTATGGCTTATTTTCACTCACACCTCTAAATTCTCAACTATCTTTACCTTTTTTTTCTCTAATCACAGTTGACTTTTTTATTTTTTTTACTTTTAAAAATATAAGACCTAAAAATACTCTTTTTTTAAAGAAAATGGAAAAAACAAGTATTCTTAAAGCATAATCTTGTTTTTATTCTTTTCAAAGGACAATAAAATAGTACACATGTAGAATGACTAAAATATTAAAAAACAATAAAAAACTGAATATAGAGAAAAAGTTTGAATGTCCCAGGAAGTTAAATGATCATTTTATCATTTTAGATGGTCAAAGCAAAATATATCAAACGAAGTAAAAAAAACCTTGGTTATCTGTTATCATCTTAGAAGAAAAAATTAGTCCTATATTGTACCAAAATAAGGAAAAAAAACGCATTATGGGCTCAGTAAGGCAAATAGACGACAAAGCCACGAAACGAAGCCCATATAAGTTGCTCTTATATACTTTCGGCCATGTAAAAAGGTGATCATTTCCTTCGAGCGGAAGAGACAACGTTCTTCCTCTCGTCGATGGAGGCCACATCTGCTTCCCCTTCCTCTACCAAGAAACTATTCCAAACCGTGAGGAGTCCAAAGTTTTTGTTTCGTGATTTGATGCTAATTGTTAGTTCACTGATCACTCTTTTTTGCATTTTTTTCCCATCCAGTTGATATATTCGTCAATTCAAAGGTGTCGCATGTCGGAAAGCCTCTGCCGGTTATCCATCGCCATCAAATGCTCCCACACATCCGATCCCACCTCCCTTCGAATCTCCAGTAATTTTTTTAACATTATACTGAAATGTTTGATGGATTCATTGTTCGAAGTATTTTGTATTATTGTGTTATAACATGATTTGAAGTCTTCTGTTTCTTTGTGTGCTCTTCTGTGTTAGAAGTCTAATCTATGATTCGTATAACGTTTTTTCGTCGATTATGATTCATAGAAGTTGTTGTTTGAATTCCTATCGGGCATGTACGTTAAGAAGGTGGTTTATATTAATGATCAGTTTCGGATACTGGAGTCGGGAGCGACTTGGTGGAATTCCAGGAAGCGGACATTGGAATGGCTTCAGCTTTATCTGACGGATGGGGTAATTTTTGTTTGTTGATATTATTGTTGTTCTTGTGGTATTTTCTTCAGAAGGAAATTTCAACTAGTAGATTGCAAATAAGAGTCACGATACGTAATATTTTGAGGGCTCACAGGAGGGTTTTCCTCCTAAATGACATCAGATCTGGATGTTAACTGTAGCTTATAGAAAACATTTGCAGTGAGTTGGTTTCCCGGAAGAATGTGTCTAACCTCAAGTTCATGAAGAATATTGTAGGAGGACACTATAATTTTGGTTGGTGCATGCATGTACTGTTACAATGGTAGCAATATATAAAATCAGATCTTTTTTCTCATATGGTTCTTGTCAATATGAAAGTGTTTTATCAAGTAGTTCAAAAAGGTCCTTCTCAAAAAAGTACTTCAACGAGGTTTGGCAGGGTCATAGGATGAGTTATTCGTGTAATAAATCTTGGGTAGCATTTGGATCCAAAAATCCAAATTCTTATGTTCACGGTAGATTCTAATTTTGTGTTTGGATGCAAAATGTAATGATGAAATAAAAAAAAAAGACTTAATAAATAGGTTCTAGTAGGTGTTTGGATGAAAGTGAGAACTTGATCGATAATTGTTATTTTATGGAGCGTTGATTACAAAAGTTTATTGTTAACTAATGTATTGTTGTTCCTCTCAAAAGAAAAAAAAAATCAAGATAAAAGGAAACTCAATGGAAACTAACAATTCAACTAAATATTTAAATATAACTTACTGTAAATTATATTAACTAATTGCTTCATGTTTTAAATAAAATAATGAGTTAATTAGAAGGAAGAGTTCATTAAAAAAAATAGTACTGAAAATATTTTAAAAAAATAAAAAACAGCACAAAAAAATAAATTTAGCAAAAAAGAAAGCGAAGTAAAAAATAGAAGCGGAAAAAAAGGAAAGTAACTTCAGTTAACAACTTAATTAAATACTAAAGTATAACATAGTGCAATATTATATTAATTAATAATGTCACAAAATAAGATAATTATGATGTATCAGTACGTTTAGAAATATGAGCTACTTAAAAGTTAATACAAAAATGTTTAAACTAATATAAAAACATAACAGCAAAAGAAATAAAGATAAAAAGGAAACAATGTAAAAACCAATAATAAAAAATTAAAAGAAAATAATGAAAGCTAACATCACTTTTACTGAATATTAAAAAAAAAATAAGTCAGTGTAATATTATGAGTTAATTAAATGTTAAAAAAAGTTGCTTCTCTTCTTTTTTTTTCCTCCCATTAATGAGGAGGACCCACTACAAAAGAAAAAAACAAAATAAAAGAAGAAGTTGGTTTTGCCTCATGACCAAGAGCCAACAAGTTCTTGCCTTAGACAAGAACTAAAATGAGCCAGGTTTTTTGGTCACGTGATATTTTGATCAGAATTTGATTCTAGTCACTATTACATTCTAGTTCTAGAGGTATTTATCATAACTGATAGGGATTGTTGCATCTGGCCTAGTTCCGACCGCCAAAAGGTGTCTCCAATTCATCACAAGTTTAGAACTAATGGTATATTCTTTGTTCCAATTCTTCTTCTATGGTATATTATTTTATATTATTTCAATATATCATATCATTTGACACAACAAATTGTTAGTCGAATCTAAGCTGGTGTATTAAATGTTTTTGTATGGGCTGTTACATATTTTATCTCCTCTGTTGTTCTGTCTTATTTTTTTTTCTATCTGGCACAAGCTCTGTCATACTAAACACTTGATTTGCAGATGGAATGTTGCTGATAACAACAACCAGTAAGTCCATTAGAACTTCACAAGAAACTGTTGGTTTTCATATATAATAGAAATTGATATTTCCTTTGGTGTGTCAATCAATCAGGTTTCTTTGACAGTCTGTTAGATATCAGAACAGCTTCATAAGGCATTGAAAACTTCTCTATTCTCTATTTTGATAATTCTCCAGGAATTGATTCAAAAGAGATTCACCATTTCCAACTAAATCTCAGAGAACCAGCAATCTCAAAGTCAAGGTTGACCAAATTATCGTCCACCTGCAAGAATCACCACAAATTCAGGCAAGACATGCAACTTTTTATGGTGCTTTGCCATATCCGTGTAGCTGACTGCTTGATTTCAGTGGGACTGAAGTTTGCTTTTCAACCAAGGAAGACGACAAGGATATTGAACATTTCCTAGCATGGGTGTTCACCTATGTTCAGAAGGTCATTTTCTTTATTTGATAGTCCAAATTCGATATCTTAAATTCGAAGTTGAACCCATAATCTTTTCATTCCCTGATCTCTTCTATACTTTTTCTTTGCAGATGCTCATACTAAAAACCCCTGTTAGTAAATTCCTTCTTTGTTTCATTCAGTGGATTTAGTTGTTCATTTCTGTGCCTGACATCTCTTCAGCCTTGTTACATCTTCGTCTGGCTTAAGTTGTTTTAAGTAAATAACTTCTCTTTAGTTGTTTTCTAGCCGAGATGCTGCTCATTTTCAGGAGTCAGATGTGCATGTTGTTCTATAGTATTTTCAATGATATCATTTAATGAGCAAAGCAATTCCTTTTTTTGGAGGACACTCATAGTTCAAGTGATTTGTATTTGACATTTCATAAGTGGCAAAAATTATAGTAATTCCTTGTTAGCAATCTTTTCTATCCTTGATTTATTGGATCGGTGCAATCAAGTGCAAATAAACATTGTGAACTAATAAATGTTGAAGGGTACACTAAAGGCATTTCAATTGTCCTAATGTTGCTTGCTAATCATTATTTTGAAAATTTGGAATTAGATCAAAGCCATGAAGCTCTAGTATGGCTATATTATTTCATTCTCACATCATATTTACATTTGGGTGGTATGAGCTTAATATTACATCTATGATCTAAACATACTTGAGACTAACTTATACTTTTTTGGCTTATTGAGTAAAATGTCATCAACACTTGATACAAAGAAAACACATTTATCTATGCTCAAACTGCATTCACCATACTTGTTGAATTTGTATTTTGTGCGACAGATATTGGGCTTTTACCACAAAATACATTTAAACTTTTGCAACTCTAATTCTTACACACAGAAAAATATGAACACTGATATTAGACACTAAAAAGGGAAATATGTGCCACACCAAAGGATCACTCACTTGAATGGTTTTTTTTTTTGTTGAGAACTGAATGGATAATTTCTCTAAAATGGCATTTGTGTACTGATATACTTTCAGATTTATTATATGACATTTTTGTTTGAGGCTTGCATAGTATTACTTTCTACTACATGATCCATTTACATTTTAGCACAAGTCTAATTATAAATTGGTTGATGTTTAACATCAGAGCGTTTCTTTTACATGCAAACTGCTTGATTCCAGATGCTGGTTTAGTTTTATGGCACAAGGACAGCACATCTATTATGAGTACCCGCTGACTTGACTAAATTTCAAGTTCTTCGGAGTTATTGCTGATTGAAATATTGCTTATGCATGACTAACGAATGGTGTGAAGTACACTGCAATCTCATTTTCTATGATTTTGAATATTGTCTTCTTAATTGCGCTTATAATCCACCATGCTGCATGATTTATCTGATACTTTACTTTGCATGGTTCTAAACCAACTTTCTTACAGAGTTCTTTGTTCAACATGTGTTTTTATCAGATATCCAATATATTTGATAATTATATTTTTATTCGATCTTTACAGAATGTGGCAGTTGAAGTTTTAGTTGAACATACAGACAACCATGGGACACGATATGATCGACTTATTCAAGAAGTTGAGGATTTAAACCTCCCTTCTTCAATGGCAAGTATTGAACGCATGCTTAATGGTCTTCAAAGCTATGCCTTGAAACATATAAATGCTGCAGAAAAAGAGTGTGAAAAATGTTTAACAAACAGGTAACTCATCAGTTGCTCAATGATCACAGTTGCCAGCTTATAAAGTATATCCAGTTATCCACACTGTACTTGAAAGCTTAAAGTAACTTTGATTATGTTTTTTGGAAGAAAAATTTCTCAGAAAGTTATTTTTCTCATTTTTTCCATTTGGTAAGTAGAAAAATCTTTGTTAAGAGAGTATACTTGGAAAAATATTCTCCAATAACAACAACAACAACAACAACAAAGCTTTATCCCACTAGGTGGGGTCGGCTATATGGATCATACGACGTCATTCCGTTCTATTAGTAACCAAGGAAAAAATATTCTCCGCAAAGAAAAAATTATTTTCCCTAAAACATCATGCCCCATGTTACAAATCAAATATGTTATTACCTTTTTGATATATTTTCAATAAACAACCGGTCCAAAATAGATAATTTTTTGGAAAAAGATTCTCAACATTTTTTCAGGAAAAAAAGATAAACTTTAAGCACAAAAATACTGTCACTTTTTTTCTTATCAATTGAGCATTTTTAGGTATGTCCCTTCTTGTGGCCAAGATCAATTGTTGAATGATTATACAGAAATGTTCTCGCCTTGACATTGGCCCATATCCAATTGTTGTATATGCACCTTCAAGATTTATCCAGGACATTCACTTTGTAATATGAGCTAATTCACTTTTTAGGGTTTTCAATGTAACAATATGTTTTCTCAATGTCATAATATTGCCTCTGACTTGACTTATCACATGAGTAAATATGAAAGCACAACTCGAACACTACGTGTACATGAAATTGCTATTGATTTCCATCATTAATCTGTGTCAGCTCCTTTTCAGAAAAAAAAGAAATAATGTGTTAATTCAGATATTTGCACGTACCCCTGTGCAAGATTCATTTGCATATGATAAATACATGATAAGTGTATTTTCCATAATTTATTGACCAATCATGATGAAAGAGCTACCTGCAATCTTCAGTTACTTTGTCACTTTGTACCTGGTGATTTTATTGACACTGCGTGTAATATGATAGAATTTACCAGGTTCTGATGTGAATACAATTTTGTAATATCGCTGATTTTTTTTTTTTTGCAAACAACTTTCATCCTAAGTATCTGCATCAAGTATTTTATTTAATCGTGAAAAAGAAAAATATATATGAACTGTTAGATTCTACATGATGTTCCTGTTTGCTCTGCAGTGAACATTTAAAGATTGGAACTGGTGTTGCCAGTAAAGGCTCAGGAGAGATAGTGGAAGTGGTTATCATAATAACAGCCAAGGCATCACAGCCTTGTTGTAGGCTTCACTCTTCTTCCTCGCAGGTTTCAACATCCAACATTTTATTTGCGACTTAGCTGTGTTTAAAGTCAATGTGATACCTACAAAAGAATCAGAAAGAAAAATATTAGCTCTTAACCTAGTCTGTTTTGAAGTGTTGTCAAATACATATGTTGTAACATATGATACCCTTGCCAAGATATGCTTCTGTAAATTTGCTTTGACTTTGTACTGAGAATAGCTCTAACAACCAAATTGTATCAGGTCATGGTTTTCCAAGATTTCGCACCTTGTTCAATCTCTCAGCAATCTGGTGGTTCATTGGGAAAGACAGATTGGCAAAGTTATGGTTTAAGATTCAAGGGGAGTACTGTTGATAGTGATGGAAATTTGGTGTTGGAATGGGAGGACATGCCAACATTTGCACAAATTGATATTGCTCTCCACTTCTACCATACAAAATATCCTCAATATAGCATATACACTCATTTAACAATTTTTATTGAAGCTTTTCGACAACAGTTTTGTCAATAGTTTCCTTGACCTCTTTCTAATGTTCAAGCTACCAAACCACGAAAGCCAGTTCTACATGCAAGAAACCTCGTTAAGAAAGCAATGAAGATGGCACTCATTGACTTGAAGGCAAAGAATGAGAGCCTTTTTCTCAGCTCCCATGATCAAAAGGTTTTTTACTATATAATTTCTAGGAAGAAACTAATTCCCTAAAAGCATAAGGTTTTGGATAATATTGTTTTCACATTTCTCTATGTTTTCAAAGATCACAACAATGTAATATCAGCTTGTACTTGTACTTAAGCACCCAATATATATGTGATCCTTGCATAGAACATGATGTGCATATAAATTTATGTGGTAAGCTATTGTTATTTTTCAAATTGCTTTGCTGATTGACAATCATATTGAAGAATGTGGAGAACAGTCTTAGGCACAAAATTACATATACAAAAATATAGAATATCGTGCTACCATGATATAATTGGACAAGATGCCAAAAAGAATACCATACTGGAACGTCAACCCGACTTATTTTTTCTATTCATGCTCCATTTTTCTTGATGTGGTTCAACGTTCCTTGTTTTGATTTATGAGAAGCATAATGGTCACAGGCATTCATTTGTGTGAAAAAGGCAGGGTAATGAAAATTGGTTAACACTCACTAGCTCTACTGTTATTAAATAAGAACTACTTTAACCCTGCTCAATTGCATGAACGGTATTTGATTATTTACTTATAGGTTTGTTCATCAGATGAGAACATATGCACTTAATTTCTATGGTTATTGTTATGCTTATCTGGTTGTTATGTGTATTTCAGATTCTTCAGTATGTTCCTGATCTTTCAAGAGCAGTAGCTGGTTTGATAATGTCATCTGATGATTTAGACTTCCAAGGCGAATGTGCTGTTCTTCTGGGTCTGGATCCTCTTGCTGCTTCCATGGAGGGGATGGTCGAACGTTGCATCAGGGACAAGATCTCTAAGATTATAACGAACAACAATGGAAGAAGTAAGGTAGATGGAGAGAGTGCTCCCATCCTCTTCGAGTGCGAAGGCCAGCTTGAAGAACACTCAGCTGAAGGAGTTGAGGTTGCTGAAGATGTTATCATGCTGGAATTATAACAGTTTGCCAGTTTATGAATTTTCGTTAAGAGAAATCAGGATCTTTTGGCTTGTATATAAACTAATTTTCTTGAATCTCGGGTGGGATACCATATATACACATTTTTCACATATTTGGGGTAGATGAATCTGGGTATTCTGTTTTATTCTGCCAGGTAGATAGAAGTGCGCACTAGATTTGTTAACAAAGTAAGGATCATATGTGCAGGGTCAGTGCTGCCAGCATCATGCTTTTGTGGAATATCCAAGTTTAGTATCCTAAGCACGATAATCTAAACAGCCTTTTCTTGGATCAGATTTGCATGAATAGTTGTTGCCTGTATGTAATCAAAACAAACTCCGAGGTTCTTTTGCTTATGAACATTTTTCTTCATTTTGGTGCCTACAACTGAAATTTGTGTTAGTAGCTGTTGATTGCGTTGATTTGTTCCTACTTTCCATATGAAAATGATCCGGGGGAAGTTTGCACCTTGGAGATGCATCAATTTTCTGTTCCTAACTTCTCAGAATTGTCGAAAACCGATTGTCTATAATTGACTTCCTGATCTTTGTCCTTGGCATCGCGTGCCACCGTACTTCCTCGCAGCCTTGGTGAATTTTCGCAACCGTCTCCAACATAAATGATAAATCCGAATTATTTCTCGAGAATAAAACTAAGGGATGGATTACGAACACGACAACGAAGATACAGATCAAAATAAACACAAGAAAGAACAGTCTTGATTATACGTCATAAACTCATATATATATATATATATATATATATCTACTCAATACAGTATTTTATATTATTAGAAATATATCATATGTATAGTATACACTATTTTTCCTTCACTAGAGTGCACTCCTACATATATCATCATTATACACGTTGACTTATGGGGACAGGAGGATTTCTAATTCCTCCATTATCCTCCTACCTAGGGGGTAAATTGTACTACATGGTATCATCGTATTAATTAATTACCTAATAGTTCAGTATCTTTCCACTTTTCTTCTACAACACGACCTATGTATGAACACTATGCATGTTCCTAATTAATTATGATGATGATGTCTCAGATCGGCCACTTCGCATGTTCTCTCTCTCTCACACACACACTTGTTATAACATAATTTTATGTGATAATTTTAGCTCTTCATCAGGCAGGTGATGGGGGGCTCCGTCGGAGGTTGCAGGTCCCCGAACGCCTGCCAGCAGAAAACGCCGGACCTCGCGTCGCCTCCCTGCTGCAGCTGGAGTTCGATGTCGTTGAGGTGGAGGTTGGTGCACGGCTGGCTGTCGCTGCACGCCAAGTACACAGGCTGCTTCGTGTACGTCCCCGTCACGCCCTGGTACGTGATGTCCGACACCGCCACCGCCGACGTCTGGTTCTTGCACTTGCCCGTGTCGCAGTAGAACTGGTCGATGACGATGGGTGTCTGCACTTCCGACACCTTCACGTTCGAGAACTTAATGTTGCTGACTTCACCTGATCCCCCCTGCATGCAGTACATATATATGTATTCCATATAAAGATACAATTCAGAATTCGGATCGAGAAGTGAGAAGTCCTAATCTATCGAACATACGCAAGGCAGGACCCATCACCTGCCAAGTTTTGATCCTGACGCCTGTCAGCGTGCCGGCCAGGTTCACGTTCTGCACAGTGACATTAGAAACAGAAGCTTGCGTGTTGCCGCTTCCAAGCCCGCCGATGCTGAATCCATGGCCTGGCCCGCAGCTCACACCATGTATGAAGACGCCGGAGCATCCTGTTTGGATGGAGACGCAGTCGTCACCTGTCTCAGGTTGAAGAAAACGCTCGGCGTCAGAGTAGTTTGAATTTATTAGTGTGGCAAGACGAGGTATAACATGATCTGTTTACCGCAGGCTAAGTTGGAATCGTGGATCGTGACGTCGACAGAATCCTGGAGATGGATTCCGTCGGTGTTGGGGCTGTCTCCGGGGGACGAGATGGTGACTTTGGAGACCTCGACCCCTTGGCAGGTATCGAACTTCAAGTGTGCCTTTGGGGAGTTCTGGATTGTGATGCCGGTGACGAGTACGTTCGAGCTCCCATAAAACCTCAGAGCCTGCCATATTAAGACATACACAGGATCCATGATCGATCGATGCATGACCATGAAACTACATACAAATAGCAACGAGTTAGAGCAACATCTCACGTACAGTTGGCCTGACACTAGGAAGCCCGCTAAGTTCGGCAAACTGCATGCATAAAATATAAGATTCAACATATATACATGAGAATGAGGTATATGTGTTAAATGCTGGTTTTGGACCTTTCGGCCTTGTTTATAATTAATTTAGTTACCGGGTCACTGTCGAGTTGCGTTTGGCTTGTCCACCATGGAGACCCATTTCCTTCGATCGTACCTTGCCCCTGAACCGCGATGCCATTTATCTTCGTGAACTCGAGCCACTGCAGCAGACCGGATCCCCATGCGCTTGCGCTCGTCGGAGCCACTATCGTGCCATCCAACTATATATATATATATATATATATATATATATATATATATATATCGCAGTTGCATGCATGCATGCAGACGTACGTACGTTAATTAATTAAGTGCATACATGGTGTAAATATATATAACAATATACCTGAAACACAATATTGGGCTTGCACGCAGTGCCGGAAAACGAGATCGGCCCGACGAGGAACTGAAACTTGGCCGGAACGACCACCGTCGCCGCTGCCACTTTGCATGCATCCGCCCAGGCAGCCAGGAACGCCTACACCGACCCATCACCATGAATATATAAATCAAATAATAATAATGATAAAAATCAATAAAAATAATAATATCACCTTGGTGTCATCTGTAGACCCGTCGCCCTTGGCACCGTAATCTCTGACGTCGAAGGTGGTGCCGGAAGGAGATGACGGCGTTTTGGGGCTTGGGCTCGCGGACGCCGAACTCGGAGGAAACGGGCTGGGAATCGGGCCGAGTTGAGGCGATGGACTTGGGCTTATAGGACTCGGGCTGCTCTTTAGTTTCCTGCTGTGGTGGTGCAACTGCTTTACGCTGAACTGCCCTCGTTCAAGGTGGTGATGGCCTTCGCCAACACAACCACTCTCTCTCTGGTTGCAGCTTCCGGTTTGATCAGAGCTGCCAAAACATGAACAGAATAGTGTAATGGCCAGGAGGAGGAGGGTGACAAGGGCCCTCAACCTAAAGCCAGCCATGACGAATCCTCTTGGTTACGGCGGTGCTGTTGCTGGGGGGGAGAGAGAGAGAGAGACTTGCTTGCTTGTGCAAATGAGGGAATCTAAGGGTTTAAATAAGCGAAACGTAGTCACATCAACGAGTGAGAAAAGTTTCATAGCTCTAAGGAATTCATTTGTCTCATTCTTGAGCGGAGTCCTGTTATTTTTTATTGCCACTTTCCTGATTCAGAGGAGTAACACCAAATTTCTAGAAACATGCAGCATGTCTTTAATTTTGACTTAAGATATCCAAATATAGAAATGAATAGTGCTGCAAAATACGTCTTCTAAATATCACTATATCATTTTTTTTCCTTTTCACCATTAGTCATCAAGAGAGACCTGCATGAAAGATATAACTGAATAAAATGGCATTGATATAGATCACTTTTTTTTATCCATAAATCAAAAGACTAGTCACTGCCTATCTTCATAGACTATACTATACTTTTCTCTTTTTTTTTCTCTCTCTTCATGTCCAATTATATATGCTATTTTGTTTCCTTTCACAATAATCAACATTGAACTAATTGAGATTCTCGACAATCTAATTTTGATTAATTCCGGTAGGAAATTGTTAGAGCTTTTTTTTTCCTTCTTCTGTGAATAAAGTTCTTGGAGTTCTTGGACGCCATTTCTGATATTCTGTCAACTCTGGTTAATATCTTGAAGGTTTGTGGCAACTAACAAAAATTCGAAACAGAAAAGTTAAGCTTGCTTTAATAATTAAACACTTGAGAGCTTGTTACTCTTGAGTAGTTAATAAAAGATTGTACTTAGTGGGTGCACCTGCTTGGAGGGTCGAGGTGGACGTATTACGCCTTGCTTGGGGGACGTATATGGAGATCTTGTGTCTACTCTTCGGCAGCTCCCACAATATATAAATGTATAATCCATAAACAAATTTTTAAAAAGAATGTTTTGGACCTACAAGATAACTTTTAAATCTCCAAAACTAAACCATTACTTCAAGACAGAAAACTGATGCATGCAGGCTTTTTTTTTTCAACTGGTGTATCGACTTTTATATTTACGTCTATATATAGATATATAATGATGTAGATTGAAAAAGGAATATCCTATTAATTTGGTATTAAAAATGACTATTGGAGTTTCTAACAAGTTTTAAAAAAAACAGCAACCAATTGTGACGCAATTAATTACTAGGTGAAACAAAGTTAGAGAATTAACTCGTAAGAGGTCGAGATACATGAAATCGAATAACATCTTTCTATATATTCCGATGGATAAAACTTTGATTCAAAAGATAAATACCTCAATAGTTTAAGCTTTTGAAATATGCAATTATTCTTTTTCGACCATGATTCATTGAGCTAGGAGACTAATTCAATACTTATTCGAAAGCAAAATGGATGGTTGTGATCAAGTTGGGAATGATTATTATTTATGTAATACGACATGAGTGGGAATGGATCAGCCCTAGTGCTACATAACAAATAAAACAAAAAGTAATATTTTTAATTACCAAGCGATATGTGGTTATTGATTAATATACAGTTGGTTTAATTAATGAGCTCACGTATATATGTAACAAAAAGTGAACAAATATAAATTCTCATCTTGTAGTTATTATATAATTATTAAACAAACACATAACTAGGTCACGCATGTGCTGTCCCTTTTTTTTCGCCTGTGTATATTATTTCATGCAATGAATCCACAATTAAACTTATAGTCGCTTGTACGCCACGAGTACTTACGGTAGATAATTAGGCTTGCGCATGCATGCAATGCCATTTTGGACATTACAAAATTCATTAGACTAGAGGATTTCACTATCAGCAATTTGAAAATTAACTATAGTTAATCCTATCAAACTTGTCATGGTCATGCTCATAGGCATGAGCCATTAAATGTTACTTATAGACAAAAAGAGGAAAACAATTAAATAAGTATGGAATAGTAATATTTAAATATTATAATTATTACTACTATTATTATTAGTGGTAGTGCACCATAAATAATTAAAGAATTAAGATGTTCTCTTGATAGGTTATAGATTGTTAGTTAAGTACTTAAGTTAGATGCGTAGAGATTTCGCTCCAAAATCTTTTGTTTGCTACGTCACGTTCAAGCATATTAGTTGCATTATTATTTTCTCTATTAAAGGCCGAGTTTAATAAGAAACTAAGCGTATTATACCTTTTTTTTCAATATTTAACTATTGCGATATTCTGATGGAATTAAGTGAAAATATGGATATAAGGATTTCGAAAACCAAATTATTTCGATGTTATTAATTAACTCTCATATGATCGAGTTAGATGGTGATGATACATATTTAATGGCCTAAACGGATGGAGCCCATTTTTTTGTTTCCTTCTTCATTTGTATGTTTTACGACTTAGCTTGCCCAAAAGTTAATTTGAATGAGATAATTAGTTAACTATTGGGTATTCCCAAGCTACAAAATCAAGTTGATATCTCATCTACGTACGTAACGAATAAATAAATTAATGCACAGGATTTCTCAGATTAGTCATGCATGCACTGTTCAAGCACAATGCCGCCATTAACTGCTCTCGCTTTTGGCCACGCCACCGTTGCCATTTCATGCCGAGGATGAATGGGACATGACGAAAAAATTCAGAGGCGAATGCTTCATTAAAACGGAGCCGCCTGCATATTTTCCGAGCTGCTTGCATGCTCCACTGCCGTTGGGTCCGAAGCAATCTTTGCCAAACAGTTGCAGATGGAAAACGTACTTAATTGTACATTAGTTATTGGCTGCATATATATAATTATTAATTTTCATGTACGTACGTGTTTCAATTAATGAATTAGTTCTCTTTGAATTTAAATTGCTGCATCCGTTGAAATCAACGTTAAAGATATATAGCCTTCCAGAAAGTTTTTTTTTATTCTAAAGGTGGTTCAAGGGCCTAGTAAAAAATACTAATGATAAATTCTCTATATATATAAGTAGTTTATCATTGCATATTTATTAATGTCTCTAAAAATGTTCTCATGATATAAAACAATTAGACACTTTTAAGCTATATATACAAAGCCTGCAAGAATTGCATTTGTATATCATGTATGTGGTACTTAATTCATTATTGGTCTGATGGTGTATACAATGAATTATTATCTTTTTAATAGCTGGTGGATCTTCCAAATATTGTAGAATATAATTTCTATATAAAACCTTTGTCTTGTGCTTTTATGTAATCAATTCGTCCATTCTCTTTTAGGAATTAAATTTCATTATTTTATCTTTTAAATTTTTAGGCATATATTATTTTTGTTTAATTTATTTTTTTCTAAATTAAACTTGATGTCATTGAAAAGGTCAATCGAGATGCGATGAAATATAATGAGGATCGTAAATAATGGAACGACAAATAACTAAGATGTGATGTGATACAAGGAGTCAACGATCAATATGTTATGAATCAATGCAATGGAATATTTTTTCTTACTTAGGTTACTTTTCTTCACTTTAGAATGTATTTCAATACACTCTATCAATACATCATTAATATGATGCCAATAGAATATGTATTCAAGTTAATGGAATGAAATGTCTTTCAGATCCTAAGGTAAAGTCCTTAAATGTTATTTTGAGCAACTATGGAAGTGACTAGCTACTAGAGCCAAGTTGATATATATGGACTTGGGCTGAGTTGACTTTGTCCAGGCTAGGTTGGTCATATATAACTCGAGTTTTTCTATTTCATTTGCATTTTTTACGATCACCAATGAGAAAAATCGAACCCAAATCATCTAAGATCATAACGACACTCTTAAGAGCCTCTTAGGACTTTCCTATTATGATTAGTTCCAAAGTTAATATCTTGTTGTTGTGAAAATACTTTAGGTACTTTGTTCCATTCTTCCTCCTCCCCAACTGTTCATGCACGTTCTCAGGTGCCTGGTATTACTCTCATTACGGAGGACAATGATTAATTTAAATATGATTTGAAACCTTTAAATTTTAATTTAAAATAGATCGTAGGACCCTTTATTTAGTTAGGATTACATTTTCAATTAGATCTTGATTGGAAAAAAAAGGTATGCCTAACTTTTTTTCTTCCTTGATTCCGTTGATTACATCTTATATTAAATATTAATGTTAAGAGTCTTATCCATGGTTTCTGCGAGTATGAGTCGAGATGAGGCAAATGAATTAAAACAATAGTAATTCGGATTTTTATACGACCATTTCTTTAATAACGCCGAAAAAATAAATTTTAAAGAATGGAGGATTACATTTAAGATATCTTTATTTATAATATTTATTTAGGAGTTGGAAACTCTGACTATTAGTGGAGAGGTGTGAGAATTTGACCCATTTTTCAGTTGTGCCTTACGGAACTCTACCTTTCTCGTTTGTCTTCAATTTTCTTTTTTTTTAAAAAAATACTATTTACATGAGCGAGCTGTTATTGCGGCAAGTTAACGTATTGAAGATACAAGGCAATAATGCCATTGACCTTTCTGCAAAATATGCATTTCTTTAACGTCGTCCAAACCTAGAAACTTCACATCTTGGCCGGTTTGCTTAACTAATTGATCACTTGCCTTGGTAAACGATGTGCATGCAGATGCACTTGCTGCGGTCTATAAGTTTCCACGTCTTGTAATTGCAATATCCAATGCACTGTTAGGAGGGAACTCTTCATCATCCAACTACATGCATTGGCCTTTTTGTCTTTTCCATTTTCTGGTGTACGTTCCCCTCAGTCTTAAACAAAGTGTTAAAAGAACCATGCATGCATGCATTCCTTTTAAAACCAGTAACCTAATGCAATCAAGAATAGGAACTATTTAAGTAACTTGACTAGAGGCATTGTTCGAACTGGAGATCTAGATCTGATGAATCAGGAAATTTCCATGAGATGCAGATGGTCTATATATATTAATTATAATGTTTAAGTAATCGCCTCAAGATAACAAGTTTGATGTTTCAGTGTATGCAAACGTGCACGGCCACGGAAATTATCAGAGCCATAGGTTCTTAGAATATTACATGCATACTGATCACTTGATCAAGTCCAGAGGGAGGGAGGGAGGGGGGAGAGAGAGAGAGTTGTCAAGATAGAACCGACTGTGTAGAAATAGGATGTGCATGCATGCATGCAATAATCTTAGCTAAATGCTGATAAGGTAACGTTTCAGACGTTTGATCAGTAACCTATATATAAAATAATCCCTTTGAAAAAGAAATTACAGAGCGACACTGATCGATCGGCGATCGCCGACATGGATCTTTGTCATTGTCCCCCAACTATTGATCGCACACAAATAAATGACACCAAGTTAACTATACATACATATCTGATTATAGATATTCTTAAGCATTTGAACTTCCAATTGTTACATATTCCTCAATAATTCATCGATCACAATGTTAATATCACCAAGGGTTCAAGACGAATTTGAATGCTAAGTTTAGGATGTCATGCATGAGTCATGCAGAGGTGGCGGACGTTGCCAAACTACAGGGCTCCACTGGTTCGCCCGTCAGCACATCATATGCATGTAAGGCGCCATTGTTGATGAACAGTACCTTCTCCTTATCTGCATTCGTGGCTTAATTTATTATTCATTGATGCCCTTAATTAGTTTGCTACGTACATATCAAGCATTTGTTTGATGATGTGCGTTGATGTTTAATTTCATACATGGCTTATAAGTCATAAACATTACAATCCATCCACATCTAACTGATGGTTTCTGTATGGAGTTATTATATACATTATTTTCAGATGTAATGAGCAAAAAATGCATTTTAATGCATTTTCATATGGAATTATTGATGGCATGCTTTTTTTTTCGGTGTCTAATATCTAATCAAATTATAATCTGTTTAAGTTTTTAGATCAAATTCGAAATGCATGCTCTTCACGTCTTTAAATGTTGTAGTAATTGTAAGAAGTGCATGCTTACCCACCATCTCAATTTTATTTTCTTTTTCCTAGATTCTTGGAGGCTAAGAACACAATATTTGCAGGTATATCAAAGCACATCAGCACTATATATAACAGATTCAGTACATAATATCTGCACTACAACAAACGCGGACAAATATGAAATGAAATTGATTCCAAATCAAATCTGTTAAGCTATACCATTAAGCTATGCCAAATCAAATCAGAATTAAGACAATAAATTTAATGGAACCATGACAGAGTAGTAAACTTGTTTACCCCTGTTAAATTTTATATATTTAGTTTTGACAATTTAGAAAGAAAAATCAAATGGAATCACGACAAAGTTGTGTTTAGGTGTGATTTTGAAATTTTTAAAAATTAATATTGATGAAAAGTTATAAATATATTTTACACGTGATGTTAAGTGAAAAGTTAATGAAAGAAGTGAATAATATTAAAATAACTGGCATTATTTTTTACTTTTCTTCAATATTTTGGGTCCAAAATGACTGATTGCTTGGAGCAATTTGTTTATGGGCTTATCATAAACAGAGAATTTGTTTATGGAGCACTCTCCCGGCCCATTGTCTTTCTACTTAACAGAGAATTATCAAAAACAATTATAGTTCAATTTATGTGTTTAAATAAGACAATAATTGATTAGAAACTTATGAACACAATAAACAAAAGAAACAAATAAAATTAGAAGAAATGTCTCGGAAAACTATATAATTACCAAATAACAAAGGCGTCGTAGTAATTTATCAAGATGCTTCTCTCAACATTAATAAACATTGACAACCAAGCTAAGGTTATTAAGATCGAAATATTATTTAAGATATTAAAGGTGTCAAGATAAAGAGTCATAAAATCGGATCAATGATTCATCTTATATATTAATAAAAAAATTTGAATGTTAAAAACTATTTCGAAGAAATTTCGCAGTCAATGTCACAATTCAACAAGTTAAAAAGGAAAATATATTCATATAAAATTATAGGTAATGTATGTTATCTAAATTAATTATTATTACCATGAACATGTTTATATTATTTAAATATTTATAAGAAACATGTGTAGAATGAAATAAAATTTTAAGATCCCAAACTCCTATTAAGATCTATACAAAATATATCAAGAGATTAGGTTCACAAAATTATACAATTTTAATAACTAAATGTGTTTAATGTTTGTGCTACTCATGTACGTCCCAAAATTCGACCTGCCACGTGACGCGATCTCCTCTCGAGCGCTATCCTTTTCATCTTTCTTTGACTCTTTTTTTAACCCAATTGGTCAAGAAAAGTGACACGTAAGCAGAAGACTTATTAAATAAAATAATACAATAATAAAGGAAAAATGTGGAAGCAAAAATGGTAAAATACGTCAAACTGTTTCGATAAAAAAATTATAGTGCGGAAGTCAAAAGATAACATCCCATGGTCTGAAGTAGTATGGATAAGAGTATGAGTACTAAACATAAAAACATCTACGGCCGACTATAATCTGATAAGACCCATCCAAGTAGATATATCATTTACTATAATGGATAAACACACGACTCATACTAGATATGACCATAACAACATGCACATGTCACTTAAAGCGAAGTCACTGCGCGCACACCATCATGTATATATGGGGATCACATAGAGGAGCAAGCTCAACCATTAGCATAAATCTAAGTGTGAGTTCGTATAAATCATAGATCAGTTCTGTCAAAGTAAGCATGAAGAGATCGTATAATGGAATGTAAAAATGCATCATAAGGTAAAGAGCATGATATGGTTCATGTCTTTCTTTTCGTTATACTTTCTTTCTTTTTTTCGCTCATTCATTCGTTCTTCCTTTCTCTTCATTCTTTTCTTTTCATTCTTTTCTTTTATTTTCCTTTCTTTCATTTCTTTGTTTCCTTTGAAAAAGTTTTTCATTATTTTAGGGAATACCATTGCCGGCACTCGTAATGCTACTATTTAGACTATTATGAGTCAGTGGGTGATCAGTGTCACGGTCAGCTCCGTCGGGCTGAGATGACCGTGCACCAGGCGAAAAACATCCGAAAGGGAGAGACTCCCATTTAGATAGAACAATTGATAATCTGTAGGAAGTGTCTTGCTCAGGGCTCGTTTAACCATCACAGTAGACCTTTCTTTCGATCCAAAGACCGATCAAGGTCGTATGAAGCATAGCTTCGAATCATGTGAATCTATCTTCCAATTCATAGATTGGTCAATGTCGTATGGGACATTCTTTCAATCCGAAGATCGATCAAGGTCGTATGGAGCAAAGTTCCGTATCATCTTTATGTTCTTTTATTCCTTTAACTAATCAGGTGGACAGAAGCTTTAATAAAAAAAATCAAAAAGTTTGATTAGGGTCGAATTCTTCAGTCCACATACCGGACGCCCAGAAGTCAACGGTCGTCCATCATTAATTCCTTTCAGCGGTCGTTCGGAGATGGAGCTGGCGGCCATTTATCATTTCATGGATGTCATAATCAAGTTGACATTTCATCCTTTCCATGCAGTTCAATTATAGGAGGACAAACATGGTTCTGTTTAGCACAATTAACTTCATATAAAGATCAGATCTCAATGATGTAAATAGGAGTTTGTAAATCGTAAAGTTTATGTTCCATTGGCCAAAACCCGAGCGGAGTACAGGTGAACCCAGACCAAGTTTCTTGCTAAATTAATCTCGAAAAATCCGAGTTAGAACCCGGGTCGAATCAAGGCCATACCCGGGCGGAGTTGGACACGCAATCGGGTCGGAAGAGTCTTCCCATGCCTGGATCCGCCCGATCGTCTTCTCCGGGGCAGGTCCGAAGGTACGGAGAGCTCAGAGCTCCACATTAATGGCGGGTCTGTGCCGAGTTAGGCAAAACTCAGTCCGAAATGGTCTGATCCTGGGGTCCGTCCACCGATCTCCATAGCTCAGTCGATAAACTCTAGGGTCGGTCGACCTATCTGTGAGGGTCGATCGATCGATCTGTGTTGGTCGGTAAACTACAGGGTCAATTGATCGATCTGTGAGGGTCGATCGACCGATCTGTGTTGGTCAATCGACCGATCTGTGTTGGTCGATCGATTGATCTCCTTAGGTCGTTTGACCAATCTGTACATTTCATGGGCGACGCTCAGGTAGGACGTCGGTCGACCGATCCTTTTTGGTCAGTCGATCGATCTTTACATTTCATGGGTGGTGGTTAGGCGAAGCGTCGATCGATCAATTGTTATAGGTCGGTCGACCGATCTGTGTGACGTCGGTCGACCGATCCTAAATGCTTTAGTACATTCTAACAATCAGCAAGCAAGGTAATTACAAGCAGGAACTAATTTCTAGACTAATCAATAGGCAATCATGCAATCAAGAGCAAAGAAAAATATAGATCGATTCAACTTTCGTTCTTTTGATCACTTTTGACTTGTTAACACAATCAGTGGAAGCATAATACTATTCTACGAAGATGATCCTGAATTCATACCTTAAAGCTTATGAATATGTGATTCGGCCGTGCGTGTGCTGCTGCTCACTGTCGTCCGTCGCGTCGTCCATGTAAGCAAGTCTTGTCGGAACACTTCTGCCTGCCTCTGTTGGTCGTGTGCGCCGAAGGGGAAACAAAGTAAGAGAGAGAGGGAGAAGAAAACCGTGAGAGGGAGTGCATAAAGGGGAAAAATCGAAAGGAAGAATGGTGAGGAGATTTTTAAGGCGATTAAGCTGCCCCTTCCTCTTTCCATGTTGTGGCCGGACACAACAATGAAGAGGGGAGAGAAAAAGGGAAAACGGCTTAGTCGTTTCTTCGTTTCATTTTTTTTAACGTAAGGTGCTACAACCCTTTTATGGATAATATCATTATACTCGTATTAATCATCATCCAGTTCATAATGGATGGTGGCTTGATTAATTGAATAATTTTTTTATCCACCATTTATTATGAAACGGACTATGATTAATAGGGATATGATGGTACTAATAGATATCTTATCAACCTGACTAATAGTAGTCTTTTCATGTATCTAATAGTAAAATATAATAACTTTTAAAACCGTATAAAAATTTAAGACCTAAAACAATATCTGATCATAAGTACAAACTCAAATTAATAGTCTTCATTTATGTGTCTAATCTTTTCAGATTGAATTTAAAAAGGATAAATGTTTATTGAATAATTATATAGCATTTAAGGGGTAGTACAATATTTTTTTCCTAACTAAATAGATATCTTATCAACCTGACTAATAGTAGTCTTTTTCATGTATCTAACAATAAAATATAATAACTTTTAAAACCGTATAAAAATTTAAGACCTAAAACAATATCTGATCATAAGTACAAACTCAAATTAATAGTCTTCATGTCTAATCTTTTCAGATTGAATTTAAAAAGGATAAATGTTTATTGAATAATTATATAGCATTAATAAATAGTGTTCATTCTTCTGATTCTATTATAAATTTATAAATTCATGGAGTTGAATAATATTTACATCCATATTTAAAATGATTATTTAACAACATTGGTATAAAAAATTGGTACAATAAAATTTACTTTCATTTTTATATATGATTTTTTTTCTCAATGTAACAACATGTTTCGTTCATAAGTAGATTAACTAATATTACAGTAAAAGATATATGTCCGATATGTGTGTAAATCATACAAATAAAATATATTGAGTAGTATCTTTGTTATTTTATGTTTATCACCATGTTTAATAAATTAAAAAATATTAAAAATTAACACTAAGTATTAATATTAATTTTTACCCAGTGGCTTAGATAATAAATTTTGATAACCTAATAACTCAAAATATAATCTTGCACAAGTACTTTATTTTCTAATAATTATATTCCAGAAAATGCTTTCTTAGTTAATTTTTTTCCTTATACAAGAATGTTTTCGTATTAACTTTAAAGACAATATTTGTTGTCAACTCTCAGATTAAAAAAAATGAAATAAAATAACATTGTATATTATTAAATTTTATCAGAACAATTTATCTGAATAAATTTTGATAGAATTACAAACTGGTGAACCATTTCCTTATGGGAATTGTGTAATGAAATAATGATGTCCGTACGTTTGAATTTATAGGTTAAAATTTTCAAATTAATTAAAAAAATGAACATTCAAGAGATGCTTATTTATTCTTTTCATTGATATTACTGAAAAAACAATATCTTTTTCATTTTTATATTGCATTTATATCATCGAATTATTATTATAAATTATTAAAAAAATAAATTGTCCGTTCTTTAATATTGTTATTTGAGGAAAGTGTGATTTAATTGTATCAGTGTGTGTGTAATGACAAATTTTGTATGTGACAGATAATTCTCTAAAATTATTGTACTATTTAGTTTCTAAAACAAAAATAAATTCTTGATTTAATTAAGGTCATATTATTGTGTTGATACGACTTATGTGAGTAACCCGGTGGCCTGCCATAGTAAAAGGAATGAAGATCTTTAGTCAATATACATCTATCACTTAACTTAGTCACTTTACCTTGAAAATTGCATTAATTAAGGATTCTACTGATACCTTTCATTTGCACAAATTTGATAAATTATGAAAACTTCGTAAATTAGTGGGGGCGTGTTGGATAATTTATACTTTATAATTATATGAATTTATATAATCATACTATTGATTATATAATAATAATAATAATAATAATAATAATAAAGGTGAAATAGGTTTCCTTCAAACGAGTAGGAAATGATGAAATGTCTTTTAGAATAAAAGAACTGCTTCATAAGTTATATTTACAAATAAACAAACATTTTTAAAAATAGTTTCAGTTAAATAAATTTATAAATCCTTCCTTATATTATGAGTGAGTATTATTAATAATATTATTCCTAAAACTAGTAAGTGAAGCAAAAGGTCCCTTTATGAAATCTTATTATTTTCTTATTTTTATTTTATCATCATTCAATTGTATTCCTTTTGTATTCGTATATAATTAATTACAAATTAGCTATTTATTAACAATGGATAAAAAATAATATATTTATTAATATTTTCAATCATGTATGCATTATATAAAATTTATTGTAAATATAAAATTTTATGTATTTTAACACAAAATATCATTTGTAAAATTTTATTTTATTTCATTGAGATATTAATTCACCTATTAAATTATAATAATTTTTTTATAGAGATTGAATTGAATAATTTATTATATGTCAAGTATGTCATTTTAAGTTAATTTTACCGTTAAGTTTATCAAACACTTATTTATTAATATTATAAATGAACCGCTAAATATTAATTATCATCTGCTATTCGTTATTTAAATTGTTACTCACTATCTGCTTACTGATAATGTTAAATAAAGTCGTAGTCATGCCTTAAAACTTTAATATCGGTTATTTGATAATGTTATTAAAACCAGATCGGACCGATCGGTTCAACTAGGAACCGACACTTGGTCCGATCCGGTTCTATATCAAAAATATTTTAGTCATTGAACCGGCTAAAATCCGGTTGAATCGGAAAAACCGATGAACCGGGCGAACCAGCGAAGAACCGGTTCAAGATTTTTTTTTAAAAAAGTCAATTTAAAATGGAAAGAAGTTAAAAATGGAAGGAATTTTTAATATATATATATATAAGAGGAAAGACGTTATTAGATGTTAAAAGCAAAATTAGGAAGGGAAAAGTAAATATAAAAAGATAATTAATAGGGAGAGAAAATGATAATTGGAGAAAATGAATGATTAGAGAAGATGATTAGGGGAGAAGAATTTGAAATTAAAGAAAATATAGAATTCAGTGGAGAAGAAATAAAGAATGAAGAAAAGAAATTAAATAAACTAACAAAATAAAAACTAATAATGATTTGAGATAAAATATATTAATATCTTATCACTAGAACTATATTATAATAATAATGTTTGAATAAGTATTAATTTTTTTAAATATAATAAGTAATAGAAAAATAATAAAATGAGCAACACAAAATGAAAATAAAAAATGATGAATATATGAAAATAAATACGAACCAACAATTTTAAATGTGAATTAGATATAAAGAAATTAGTATAGCATCACAAATAGTATATAAACAATAAAAATCTAATAATGTATCAATTATGATAACTTAAGATAGCTTAAATTTATAGAATATAATAAATAATAAATTTATACTAATTTATTATTATTATTATTATATTATATATTAATTGTGATATATATTCATAATTAATATATATAATATTATTTTAATAAAATTCGGTCCAATTCGATTGAACTCGGTCGGACCGATCTTGTTATGAAAACATTAATCTTACCCCAAAATTTCCAGCAATGCCTCATGATACGTATATTTACATGTAATACGCATGTCTTGGAAATGAATTAAGGTCAATATAATCCAATTAATTGAATACCTTGTTGTAATAATTAAGATGGCTACGACTACGAGAGACTTGAGAGAGATTATATCATTATACATTATAAATATTCGCGTAAACGTCGTGCTACCGCACTCCCTCGTCACGCCCGATATAACCGACACAGTTCACGGCTGGGGGATCGCCACGCATATCTTCGAATCTTATCTCGTATCGTTCTCCGTGTACGTCTAACGTACTTTCTACAAATTGTTATATTATTATTCCCTTAATTAATTCTCCAAAAATTGAACGTGATTAATTATATAGTAACAAAAGCAGGTGGACGGATATTATAATTAACTTTGGACTCAGCAGCAAGTGCCTATAATTATTAATTATCATCATAAAAATGAAGACGTGCGCGAGTCTACATTCGCAAGGCCATTGAAAAGGCAGCAAAAATGTTATATGTTGTTTTGACGTTGCTGTTATTTTTTTGTCACTAAAAGATTGGTAATAAATTAATAAGTACATTCTAACAAGATTTTTTATAGAAATTATATAATAAAACTATAGCTAGAATTGTTTAGAACTTTAGATTATGTATGATTCTATTGTAGTCACGTTTCTCTCATTACAATTTTTTTAGAACAATTTAATTCATTGCGTGGACACTATGAAAAAGAAATCAAAAGGCACATATGTGCCATTTGTTTATATATCAAAATTTATTAAGAGAAAAGAAAGATAAAGAATGAGAAGGAAAAGAATGAAAAGGAACGTAAGAAAATAAAGATAAATAATTATCTCGTTTAGTTGATATGAGAAGTGAATGAATGTTAAATTGTTATTTTGTTTATACGCTTTTATTATTTACATACGTATAGTTTTATGTTTAATTTATTTGGTCAAAGATAAAATACATATTAAATATATATTTCTTCTCTTTTTTTATCTCAAATATAAACATGGAAGAAGAATGAAAAAAAAAACATTTCTCTCCAACTTAAAATTAATTAAACTAAAAGAATGGATTCTCCTCCTTTCTGTTCCTTTCTTTACTCTTCTTTTACCCCAACCAAACATTCTCTTCTAGTCGTATAAAGATCTTGCATGCAACTTAAACAAATCCAAAATAAAAAATTACCAAGCAATAAAAGTCATGGATTACGTATCTGTAATTCGAATTTGAATTCCAATGCTGAACTCTTGGATTATGAACTCGATCTTAGATGTTAATTTATAATGTTCGTCAGTTGATCATATGGTGCTACTTTTTTTTTATGTTTCTGCTTATCAGCTCTCAGTACTGCAGCATATAGCATCCCATTGCAGATGACTTGACAATTGTAGTGCTCCAAAAATACAAACTACAGCTACCTAATTGCAATAGTAAAATGCGATCATGACCCATAAAACAATAGTTAATTAGGCCATTCCCAAGTTGTGCACTTCCTGATCAGATTGTTAAATGCCATGATGCAAACTTTGCCAAAGGTGTGCATGTGATATATGAGCTAGCTGATAAGTATACGAGCTCCTAATTTTATAATTGTAAGCTGAGGAGGAGGTTGTATCACTAGAATTATAATACTTCCGGGTCTCAGTTCCTTGCGTATCAGCTCCTAAAACAGCAAACAGCACCATGTATATGAATCATGGCATGACCTAATTGCCGCAGGCCAGACATGATAAGGCAGGAAGGTGAGGGAGACTGACCAGCTCCCTGACTTCTTAGTGGAGTCTGACATCTGCAAGGGCGCTGTTTGCGTTGGCGTCCCTCTTGGCTAATCAAGTTTGCGCCAGTCGACCATGACAAGCCAGGCCAGGAGATCATGGATGAATGCAGTGCTACTGTGTGTGTGTGTGAATGTGAGAGAGAGAGTTATTATAAATATTATGTTCCCAGTCGTGGATGGCAGATGGTGTCCGCAGGAGAAAGCCGCCATAAATGAATCCTGATCTCGCCCACCTTCCTAAGCCTTATGGTAGTGTTTGCATGCCAGGAGAGAAATAGTTGAACAAGGCTTCAGTAATGGTAGGATTGTGGGGAGCCTATTCCAGGATGAAACAAGGACCTGCCGGATGTTAGTGATCCGAGGCCCATCTAATCACTCATACTCCGATCTCTTTTTAGGTTTAAGATCTTCCTGTAAGTGATCACCACCACCGACGCTTCATCTCTTCTTATTCCTTGATCCTTTACGTTCTTGCTACAAGTACATACAGTTAAAACACAAATCTTGTGGCAGTTTGCTATTAAAGATCATACAGGAATAATTAGCTAGTATCATCTAAAACTCTTCTGTCAGCTGACATGGAATACAAGAGAGAGGTAGAAGAGGAGGACGAGGAGGAGGAAGAAGAAGAAGAGATGGAGGTCTCAACTCCTTCCTCCATCCAACACCATTCAGCATTCACCAGGCCTTTGTCCTCCTCGTCCGCCTCACTCCTCTATATAGGGCCCCCACCTGAAGCCAGGAACGGGACTGCGTCTCTTGCCCAGCACATGTCCCGTCCAGTGATCTCTTCATACCACGGCTCACCTGCAGCTGCCAGAAGCGCCATTGCTACTGCCGTCGCTGCTGCTTCTGCTGCAGCAGCTGAGCAGACGGAAGCGTACAGGGAGTGCCTCCGGAACCATGCCGCCAGCCTCGGTGGCCACGTCCTCGACGGCTGCTGCGAGTTCATGCCGCGCGACGGGGACGCGCTGAGATGCGCGGCGTGCGGCTGCCACCGGAGCTTCCATCGCAAAGAAACCAACAACGGGGATCCTGCTACTCCCGTAAACGGCCTGATCCATCAGAACGGCGGCCAAGTTATGAGACGACTCCCTCCACCGCTTCCGCAGACTGCTGCTCAGAGTTACTACTACCAGCGGACGCAGTTCAATGCGCAACTGTTTACTGCCAGAGGCAGCCATTACGGTGCAAGTGGAGGAGTACTTGCCATGAAGGAGTCGTCGAGCGAGGAGATGATGAACCTTGGAGCTGGAGCGGGGACCAAGAAGAGGAGTAGGACTAAGTTCACGGCGGAGCAGAAGGAGAGGATGCTGGCATTCGCTGAGAGCTTGGGGTGGAGGGTCCAAAAGCAGGACGTGGTCGTGCAACGATTTTGCGATGACGTTGGTATCAGCAAGCAGGTGCTCAAGGTGTGGATGCACAACAATAAGTCCATGCGGAAGCAGGAGGAACCGCACCAAGATGTCTAAAACCTCTCTCTCTCTCTCTCTCTCTCTCTCCATTCTAAGATGATGACAGTATGCTGAATAATATGTTTCTGCTGTTGGATGGTAAATGATCGTTTCTGTCATGTTTTGTAGTTGATCTTGTTTCTGATGCAGAAGACATTCTGATTTTCATTGATGATTGCTTTTTGGTTTATGGAATCATTTACTAGAAAAGGTTTTTTGGTTCAAAATTCATTAAGAGAAGGAAACTTAAAGAATGAGAATGGAAAATAATGAGAAGAGAATATAGGAGAATGAAGATGAATAATTATTTCTGTTTGGTTGATATTATTAAAGGGAATGAATGTTAAATGATTAATTTATTTAGATGATTTTATTCTTTATCTATATAGTTATATGTTTAATTTATTTGATTAAAATTAAAAATACATATTTAATGTCTTTCCTCTCTTTTTCATCCCGATTTGGAAAGGAAAGAAAAATAGAATATTGGAGAAGAATGAAAGAAAAAGAGGAGATTTTTCTTTTCTTCCAATTTAAATTCAACCAAATCAGGGAACTAATTCTCCTTCTTTCCTTTTTCACTCTTTGCCTTCCTTTCAACTCCAATCAAACATACCCTAAATCAAGTAACATTATCCAAAAGGCAATTCTACATTCAAAATATGATGGATGTAAATTTAACAACATTAAAAAAATGTGAGAATTTTTAGGCTAAATTTTTAAGAGGATTTAACATTTTTCTTATCCAAATACCAAACATGCATAAAAATTGTGCAAATTATTCTCGAGCACATACAACATGTTGCTAACAAGTAGTAGACCACCAACGAAATCATCGTTATCCAATTAAAAGATCATAGACGGCCATGGGGTTGGGATGTTTAATCGTTATCCAATTAAGGTCATAGACTATCTAAATTTTGGCTCCTTTGAAATCCACTCATAAGACAACCGCCGCCACATCTGGATATAAGATCCCCAAAAGGTTCTCATGCATACTTCGGGCGGCAATCGGGTAAAAAATTCTAAAACCAAACTCTGAAGAAGTCTGAGATCTGTTGGCAACAATGTTTTAGAAGTGTTAAGCCTTTAGAAATTTCTGTCCATCTGATGCAGAAGAGTTCCTGGACATGCATTGGACCAAGTACCGACGCTGTCAATGACTAGTTACTCATGAACTTATGTATGAGCCTATAAAACAACAGATATGAACTGCAGTTTGCTAATACTGTAATCCATCAAAGGCATTCCAAGCCCCAGCCTGATATCACAGTCAAATACATTTGGCTGGAATCTTTGGTGCACCACATTCTGGCGTCTAAATCTTTTTTAAGATTAAGAAAATATACTCAATCAACAATTGATTTATGATATCAGAGAGTACAAAATCGGGGGCAGTATTAGCAGCCTTTCGAGAGTTCCATGACCCTCGTAAGCAAAACGCAATGAACAAATAATGCTCGTTGCTCTGCTCTCTCATCTTTTACAGAGCAACATATAAATGTTACAGTTCAGTACAGAAATGAAATAAAGTGAGGAACAGCTGCATATTAACTGTCAGATCCCTTCCCAGATGGCTTCCTCGCTTAATTACCACGACTGTATGCGGATGTGTCTCTTACTATGAAGTGCCAGCAGCTAGCTTAATACGCTGATGATGCTCTGCAACCTTATAATCCACTATTTCCATGAAAAGTTGTGAATCCAAAATGCAGTCTGGACGCCCATAAACTGCTGCTTGGATGCTTGCAACAAGCTTGGCAATTTCTCGGCCAGAGAATCCCTCTGTTTTCTTTGCAGCTTCTGAAAGAACATCATCTGTCACATCCTTGATAACTATATTTTGCTGGTTTTTCTTGAATAAAGAGCGCCACCAAGGTCCTGCATTTTCTTCACGTGATATGTATTGGTTGAGATAAAGTTTTAGCAACTTAAATCGTTCCTCTTCCCCTGGCAGTGGGAACCCTAATACTTCATCAATGCGATCTGTGACAGCTGCATCTAGGTCACCTGGTCGGTTTGTAGCAAGGACAAGCACTATATCTCTGGACTGATCACCAGTTCGGAAGAGCAGTGCATTCAGAGCACTGCGTTGAGCTTCACTCATATGTATGCTATTTCGTCTGCTCAAAGAAGAAGATAACACATCAACAATGCAACTCCAGAATCAAGGGGAGAGAAGGGGAAACCAGAACACAAACATAATCAAAATTCAACCTAGTATCAAAATGATAATTTAATTCTAGAATTCATATGGCCAACACAATCTATTTCAATGTTTCATAACAAAACTAACTCAAATGTCCGTTTTAAAAAAACTGTTCAGACTACTAAATAACTTTCTGGAGCATAAAATTGTTTAAGCATGACAACTTGACAGACATCAACCTCAGAAAAATAACTCATCCTGTTTTTAGTTACAAACTTGATAGATTCCAGTCTTTGGCAATGTCATTCAATGTCAACATGCATGTAAACTTCATGTTTATTTTCATTATTTCACTGAATATAAAGTCACGGGTAAAGTAAAATATCTTTCCTCACAGATAGGAAACCTATTCCAGATGCAAATTTCAAAAAGGCAACGACAGAAATCAAAGATCGCCCTAACATGAATTATCAATCATGGTTAGAATTGATGGCAGAATTGTAATCTTTTATTAGAGTGGATGACAGCTTTCATTCTTTGTTTATATTTTTGTACATGACGAGAATATGATATGTTTTCAAGAATAAATGTGCATTACTGTGCACCTCAGCAGTCATCACCTTTTCTCTTAAAAAAAGGAAACCTCAGGAAGAAAAGAGATAACTTGACAAAATTCAAGGAACATTTCTTTCTAGCTATGATAGAAGACGTAGAAAGCAACAAGTACGATGCAATTCTTGAATGTCGTCTAATTCACTTTCAAATATATAAGTAAAACTTTGCTCAAGGGTTTTATGTTATGTGACAATCCTCTTTTTCTTTCTTTGAAAGATGAGAAGGCTGTGACCAACATGTAGCTGATTTAATGAAACAAGATAAACACAAATCTAATGGCTATAAGCATTCAAATTTCTATTTGGGCGATCATACCCAACAGTTTGATCAGCCAGCATGAGACATGGAATATGGAAAAGCAATAGGGATATCGATATGTAATACGGAACTCACTCGCAGAGAAAAGCATCAGCCTCATCAATAAAGAGCAATAAACCTTTTCTAGAATTTTTAGCCCAGTCAAATATCTGATGGATCTTGGTTACTGCCTCAGATCCCAAAGGTGCGACATCTCCACCTGTCATCATTGCATAATCCAAACCCTGTACCGTAACTATAAAAAGTCAATCAAAGCCATCATAAATTCTCAGGTTATGGTTAATATTTTATACCATCCAATAGTTCAAAACTCATTGAGGTGACTTGACTCCCTCAAGTCATCCATACTTGTGCAAATTGTTTTGTATTTAGAAGAATACTTGTGCAAATTGTTGAATTATCAACTTGAAGAAAATGCCACTGATAAGTAAAGATCAAACTCATCTTCGATGGTTGATATCTTTACAGGAAATAAAAAAGCACATACTTTAACCATGCACCTCCATCTACAAACAAACACAATGTTGAAGTTTACAAGTCTACATACAATAACCTATAATGAAATATCATTCCCTCAAATAAATAACAAAAAAACATCATTTTCCACTTTTTCCAAACTAGATCATGTTACTATGTTAGTACAGACATCATAAGTAATTAACTGTTATAGAATAGATATCTATCATTAAATAATATAATAAGTTGACCAAAGGAATTTTCTCTACTAGAATAGAAGAAAGGTGCTTCAAATTTGCAGGTATACCTGATAGTTCAATTAAAAGATTTTTCTATGCTCCTTAATAACTTCATCTTTTACTAAAAATATTTTTTGTATATTGTTGTATCCAAAAAATGAATATAAAAAACACAATGTCAACATGTCCTTCCTCTAAAAAAATGTCAACATGTCCTTCTATTTGCTAGAGTTAAAGATCAGTTCAGCTTTTAATTAGAAATATCAGTTTAGTAGATGGGAAATATCAGTTTATAATATCTGCATTTTTTCCTCAAAAAAAATTCTGCATTTCATTTTCAAAGAAATCCTCGTTTTCTTTTTTGTAAACTCATGTACAAGGTTTGTTCAGATCCCTGAATTCTTTCACGTCAACATTTGATTACAGTGTATACAGTTACGCTGCAATAATTATTTTTCTAGGGGATATGACCTTAAGAAAAATATACAAAAAACTCAAATATGAAGCAGACTTGTTTTAGATTAAGAATTTCAACATGTCTACCCTACAGAAAGCAAGACAATTTACTGGTAACAAAGAACAATGGAATTATAAACATGCCCATACTAAAAGGGAAAAAACATTCTCAGAAAAATTATTTTGGTGAAAAATAAAAAAGAAACAGAAAATCATATCGCTGCCACATATGAAGTTGTTACAATTTGTTAATATTCAGAAAGGCATGAAGTGAAGTTTAAAATATCATAAAAGGTATATGGCCTACCGATTTGCGAGCCATTTCTCTGGCAACCAAGGTCTTTCCGGTACCAGGAGGACCATAAAATAGCATATTACGAAAAGGTGCTTCATGAGATTTAGTATTTTCGGTTGCACGAGCAAGTTGCTCAATCCTTCTCTTCAGTGAGGGATGAAGGATGATTCTTTCGAAAGAAGCTCCATTTCCAGATGATGTTGCAGAACCAGAAGCCTTTTTAAGTATACTTGAAGAAAGTCTAGACCATGGAAATTTAGCCATGGATGATTCACGTATCAAGGAAGGTTGACCTAATATCCTATTGATGTAACCCCATGTAACCCGTGCACCTTCCCTGTATTAGATAACAAGAATACTTGAAATCAGAAAATGAAGGAAAATACTGGAAATATCAGTAGTAAGAAGTTGAATTAATCATGATATGAGAAAAAAATATCCAGCAAAAACCTAGTAGTGTAGACACCAGCAGCTAAACCCGTGACAGCCAGAACAGACATGGTCAACTTACTTCGATCTGTCAATAATGTCCTAAGACCGCCTGGACAACCAACAGAAGAAAAAGATGAAGCATACAATTTAATATCAAAGCAACATATCATTTGATTATACATTCTCAAGGAATAAAATACTAGGTTGATACAATTGAAACTTTAATTACATTGAAAAAGAACAGGTTTACTATAAACGACCTCATATACTAGAACAATAAAGAATTTAACAAATTTGAAAATTTGCCATTGCAGCATCTAGACGTGTGATAATTATTTCTCACTAGACCTAATGAAATTGCACAAAGAAAGAAGAAATAATTAACCATGAAAGATGCTACATTAACTTTAACCAAAATAACAATCACTTTGTGGGCCTCATTTCTACAATAAAAGTATATTATTTGTTTACTTACGATGCATAGGGATTTCAGATTCATCTAAAATTTTCATGAATCATCTTATCTAGTGTAGTCAAAAACGTTTTTCAAATCATAGAAATGGACGATTCTACGTCCCTACCCCGGAAAAATGTGATCGATTCAGCATGCGCTTTTTGCCACCATGCAGTAGATCGCGTGCTGGCCCAATCTTAGTAAGATGGTGTAGTCGCACAACTCCACCGATCCAACAATCTTTCTTTTACCTTTCATAAGTCGTGACATCCACTCATCTCTCCTTTATTTGCTGTCTGCCACTGCTGCTCTGCTGCTGCCATAGCCGCTGCTGCTCTGACTGCCGTCGCCGCCACTGCTGCTGCCCCCGCTATTGTCGCTGACGCTGCTGCTGTCGCTGCTGCCACCCGGTCATATGCTGCTGCTGCCGCCGGTGTCCTATCGTCGGCTCCGCTGTTGACCTGATGCCGCCACCGACCTGACCAGGTTCTCTCTCTCCCTTTCTCTTTCTTTCCATATCCCTCCCTTCCTCTTTCTCTCCCTCTCTCTCTCTCTCTCCTCTCATCCCGCACCTGAGCAGGTTCCCCTATTTCCCCCCTTTCTCCGCACGAATTTTTTATTTCCACAAGACTCGTGCTCTCTGCTCGTGGACAGAGGGAGGCTTCCTCCGTATTTTTTCATGTTATAAAATATTTTCCTTTATTCATGTTAGAGCGGAATGGCGTCGTATGATCCATGTAGCCGACCCCACCTAGTGGGATAAGGTTTTGTTGTTGTTGTTGTTGTATTCATGTTTGAGTTATATGCAAAAAAGTGAAAATAATGAGGCGATACAAAAAATATATATTTTTAAGACAGAAAAATTATTGTGCTGCTATGGTTAATATTTTGTTTAATAAAATAGAATCACCAATTACTGTTCTTATTATAAACTAACTATTGTGTTAATCTTTTATGGAGTAATAATGAAATTATTTATTGATGTGTTAATTCAGTTATTATTATAAATTTATGATGCATTAATTTTTCATGAATTAAATGTAACATTATTTGCTGATGTGTTCTGTTATTATTATTTTATTGAGGTGTTATTTTTTTATGAATTAAAACTTTTAATATATATATATATATAAGTAAATAGGTATCAATATCATGATAAAAATAGAATTTTGCACATTTATTGCTGCATTTTGTACTTAAAAGTTCAAAAGAATTGACATCTCATCACTAATATTATAGATATATATTTTATATAGATTAATATATATAATATATAAATAAAAACTGGTAGAATCGCCCATGTCGTGTTACGTGTTCACGGTTTACATTTTTCCCCGACCCTGCATCTCAAGTCCATTTTACGTGTTTGACAACATTGATGTATCAAGTCGAAACATGTCTGACTGTTCCCTTTAGAGGATGCGAGAATAAAGCAAATGCAATGAGAGAAAGGGACTTATAGATAAAATTCCCTATTTCCTTGTTTGCAAGCTCTCCAGTGTCTTTCTTGAGCAAATTAATATTGATCAAATACAGTGCCAAAGGACTATTCCTTTTTCTGTGATTAAAAAGTGACCAAAGGCCAAAAAAATTCCACTTCAAATGAGTGTTAGAAGTTTCATTCTTAAAATATTGAAGAATGAAATAAGAATACTTGCTAAATCTCCTTTTCTTTGTTCCTAACTAAGGAAAAAATATTGTGGTCCTAGAGTGCAAAAAGTACCTTCTATGTGGTTAAAGGTTGTATTAATTGCAGCCATCCACTTCTCCTTTTCTCCTTTCATTTCTTCCAAAAGCATTGTCCTTTGTTGTTCTTCGGTTTGCCTTTTCTCATAGATCCCAGCTTCAGCCTCTGCCATTTTCTTGTCTTTAAATGTTTGACGCTCGATCACAGCTTTCTCCTTTTCTGTTTGTAGCACTTGTGCCTGAATTTTCTCTTCTGCAGCCCGTCTTGCTTGCTCTTTTCTTAATGAGGATTCCTCTTCCATCTTCACACGTTCAACATTCAGACGCCTCTGGGCTTCATGATCTGTCTGTAAAATAGAAACTCATAATGTGGCTCAGACAGAAGTTTCTAATGGAAAAGAACTCGCAGAGTGTCTCTTTACAAACATTGTTAAAGTTCAACACTTGATCATGTAAATAAAATAACCTGCATCCTTTTTCTTGCCAATTCATCTTCGTTGCGCATATTTTGTGCCTTCGCTTGTGCTTGTTGTTGGAGTAAGTTTCTTTGCTCTTCAGCCAGTTTCCGCTGCCTCTCCTGCCAGTGGAAGATACCCTTTTTTCATGTATGCACATTTCACATCTAGATATTGGAATTACAAAAGATCAGACGTTAAGCCCCTCCATTGGAAAATTCGGTCTAATCAAGCTATCACCTATTTCCTTGAATTCTTTTAGCTTGGGATAATAAATAACAATAATCCAAAACAACTACTTGAACAAGTTTTACATCTTTACACTATCAAAAGGACACTAAGTTAATTGTGTGCCCAGAATGAATAAATGTAATTTGGATGCAATGGCATGCGAACGTTAAGGAATTTTCAACTCCCTCCGCCTCTGAATTCATCATCACGAAAGGCTTGCATTCAAATGCATATGAATATAAAAACTTGAGCAAACAGTGACACAATTAATTTAACAGTCAGGAAGTTAAACGATGCGCCGTGATCAACTAGAATTCTTTGCGGAAAATATATGGTCGATGAACAGATAACGTAATTGCTTAATTGCTTACGATGTCCTCTTGGGATCGAAGGGCATGAACCTGGGACTTCTCAGCATCGACTTCAACCAGTCGAACCTTCTCCTGCTCCCTCATCAGCTTAAACACCTGGAAACCGATAACAAATGCAGTTAAATCAACTTTTTCAGTTCTTCAACTTTAATTTGTGGAAGAAAAGAAACATTCTTGGGGTGAGCAGAAGGGCACACACCTCCTTAGAGTAAGGGGAGTTATTGATCTCCCTCAGGTGCTTGGCCATCTGCTCCAGAGCCTCCGGGTCGAACGCTCGGGTGGAAGAGGCGCTTTCGCTTGAGCCATCGGCGGAGGGTTGGCCGTCGGAAGCTTCGGGTGGAGGGTTCGCCGCCGGAGACCGGGAGAGATAGGGAATGCGGAAGGGGGAGTCGGCGTAGACGTTATCTCCGCGGGCCACGAGAGATGCCGCCGCGGCTGCTACGACCGCCGCCTTCGCGGCGGCCGAGGAGGAGATCGCAAGCCGTAACGGCGGCATGTCGGCGATGACGAAGAACGGGAGGGTTTTTGGCGGTGGGGTTTATGGAAATTTTTATTGGTAGGGTTTTCTAGCGGCAGCATTCGCCACTCTGCTCATTAGCTTGATGGACAAGAAATAACCTTCTTTTCTATTTATCAATTTAACTTAAGAGAATTATTTCTAAGTTTTGGAAAATATTTGTTAATGAAAAGTACTTTTGGGGGGATCAATTTTTTACCTCATCATTTTTTTTCTTGAATAATTAAAAAAAATCAAAACTCATCCTAAGATGAAAAAAAATCACTGGGTCATCAAACAAGTGGAAGTATATAATATATTAAATAAGAGTTCCTTAATATATTAATAGAACATAAAATTATATATAAGTACTATATAAAAATAATATGATTTATAAATTAATAATATAAATAAAAAATGTGTCTCCTCGGTTGTATTTCTTTTTGGATGGGGCATCCAATTAATTTGAACGTATCAATTTAATTTATTAAAAAATTCTGAAATTGAATTCAGCTGCTCATTTTCTCGCATTCTTTTATGAAATTTTCTTCTTGATATCTCTTTATCCAATAATACTTATCGAATTGGATTCTACGGTCCAATTGCCAATTCTATGTCATCAAAATTGATTCGATATATGTGTGTTTGTTTGCGTGTGAATTTAAGTAATATATAATTAAAATAATCAATATGGATTCAAATAATTTAAACGGCTGAATGCCGATTATGTGATTATTATGAATTTAACAAATTAATCTTAAATTCAGCATGAGATGCGCGACTAGAATTATTCGATCTCACAAAATGCACCTATAGATTTAGCACTACACATAAAATCCATTAAAAGTTCTCTCCAATCCGGATATGATTCACAACCGCAAGGGTATCACAAGATAAAATGCACACATATATATAACATATAATATAATGATACTATGCGAGCCCCATGTCATATCAAAATGACTCGAAATTTTCATTTTATCTCAAAGGCGTCGTGCAAAAATTGTAAAAGTATTATCATAAAATATTATCAGCAATCACAATATGTTATAATTATGTCGAACTTAGATTTTCCAGCACTAATGTTGGCCCAAGCTTCTGTATTTTTTTTTCCACCAATGTATAAAGAATAGTGCATGTGAACATACATCAACAGCGAAAGTCCCTCAAAAATACATTGTACAGTAGAGTAATAAGTTCATTATGAACACATTAAGCACACATTGGGTCCCTAACAATAACCAAGATCCAACATTCTTTTGTTCAAAGCAGCCAGATGAGGGTAAAAAAAAATGTTTTCATGCATGATGCATCATATGAACACAGAAATTTAATTTTATTTAAATCCAGCTTCACGGGATGAAAAACAGTTGTATTACACAACAGTGCAATACGGTAGCTCGCCGCATGTGCAGCATCATTATACATCAAAACTTGAGTTTACAAGTCAGCTAAATGAAGAAAACAAGGTAGTCACAGTGAACCAGTCATCTCAAACTCATATCGAGATCATCTTCATCATCCAACTCCTGTTCACTCGATGGTCGGAGTTTTTTTCCCTCCCTCAATGCAATTCTCCCTCCCTTCTTTGGTTTTCCTCTGGAAAGATGGAAATTAAATGAAAAGAGAGTAGAATAGTAATGTGAATCTTACAATGCATATTTAAATGAAATCCAGAACAAAAGTTGATGGTAAATAAACAATTAGGACATGAATGCAACAATTCTTGAAACATTGTATCCGTGGCGGAGTACGAAATATTCGGATTGAGCTCTTTATAATAAATACAATGATAAAGAGTCTAACTGCAAAAGAATATTGTATATTCAATTTAATTAACCAAATAAGATTAATAAATGTGTGTGACAAAAGTTACAAAAATGTAATTCTGCAGGTGTGTTTAACTTTGGGATAGGCTTTTTCGTTTTATCACTACAATAGATATTTGTATAAATCCACTTACAAAAATGCCTCAAAGTCTAAAACAAGACAACAGGATAACTTGGAGAATAACATGCATTTACCGGTCCATCACAGGATTTAGGATTTTCACTAGAGTTTGTGGATTTAACAGCAACTACAGTTATTTCTTAAAGAAAAAGCAGCTACAATTGTGATTGGATGGAGAAGGAATAGAGCAAATGACCTTGGTCGACAACCGAAGAATGGTTTTGTTCATCCTTCTTTTCAACAATTACAAAAATGCTAGTAAGGTTAATGAAAAGCAATAAAGTATAATCATCATACATTAATACCTTGGAAAAACATTAGAAAATAATCACCATACATTAATACCTTGGAAAAAACATTAGAAAGGAGTGTAACCTTACAACGTGTGTTGAAAGGAAAGTAATTAGTAAATATTTAAGTCTCTTGTTTCCCTCAGTGCCTATTTTTCTTTTCTGACTAGAACTTGAATGCCAATGTGAAGTTTAGAACTTGAATGCCAATGTGAAGTTTCAGATTATGTGGACTGTACTTTAACCACCCAATTGTGCTCACTTACATTGTTGGGATTCACATGCCAAAGTCATCAGATAATGGGCATTGTAACCTTCATAAAAAGACAATGGCCATTTGTTATATAATCTTCTTTTATAAAAAGACATGATTGCTCCACTAAATTCAGTTGCATATTTTTTTTACTTTGTTATTATGGCATATTGTAATATCTTTTGCCTAATTATGTCACAGAATATAGGTACTTCCTGATATGGTTTCTTTACTATATTTGTTTTTTTTTGAGAGAATACTATATTTGTTTTTTTTTTTTGAGAGAATACTATATTTGTTATAGGAAAGTCATACAATCTCTTTGCGTTCCCTTCTGAGTGCAATTTTTCTGGTAAAAAAATGTCTCTTCATTTGGTTAATGCTGTGAAGCGAGATGGGTCATCATGAGTTCATCCAAGAAAATATGCCATGCATGAGTTCATCCACCGATGGGTCATCATTGAGAAGCAAATATCTGACATGTAGCAACTCAGCATGCTGTCAACTGGACTACTTGGATAGTTGGACATTGTGCTTGCTTGCTGGAGGAGGACCACAAGAGTATGGTAGCCAGACAAATCTCAGCATTCTCATGATTTCTGAAGATAAGGAATGAAATTTGTGTTCTTGCTTTTCTTTCCGGATGGTTAAACGATTAATTTACAGTGCTTGGAAGTACTGCTTGAAACTCCGCCTATGTTTTATAGCCGGTCCCAAGCCCGGATAAAGGAGGAGGGTTGTGTTAGGTCCCGACAGTCAGCGTAAAACCCTGTCGAATCTCATGAACATGGATCAACGAATAGTAGAGCGGAATGGCATCGTATGATCCATGTAGCTGACCCCACCTAGTGGGATAAGGCTTTGTTGTTGTTGTTGTTGTTGTTATGCAGAATACATAACAGATATTTAATTTTGTTAACAAATTAACAAAGAACAACTATCTTGTATTAATTTTATACAAAATAAGAAAAGTACAGCATGAAATAAATAATATAAAAAGTTACGGAACCAAAATAACTAAAATAAAGAAATAAAACGCACAACTCTTTGAAAGAGATGAAAAGAATTGAACACAAGAGAGAAGAAAAAAGTATGATTGTTCAAATAATCAATTATCACATGGTAATAAAAATATATGCACAAATAAATGATATATACGTTTTATAACTTATTAGTACAATATGGAAGAAAAATCTACAAACAAAAGAAATTTACTACATTTTACAATGCATATAACAAGTAAAAATTCAAAGAATGAGTAGATCACCAAAGAAAAGTAGTAAAAGAAAAGAGAAAAGCCTAGGGGGAAACGGAAAATATATTCGAAGAAAAGATCTGTAGGGGGAAAATATGAGTGTTGATGGGTTTTATCTGTGATCCATGGCTTCACTTTCAATCAGTTCAATCACTAGGCTATTACAGTATATATGTTAAATTAGCATGCTACAGAATATATTTATAGAATTCCAGTGCCTGCACTTGCAGGCATGGAAAGGCACTTCGCTCCACCCTTGAGAGAACAAGAAATGATCAAACACAAATTTAGACCTCAATTATGCATATCCAAAAGACAAGAAATGAGATACATTAATAGCAGCCTATTCAAGTATGCACAAAGAAGAACTGATGTTATAGTTGGGAAGGTTATTGCCATAGTAAGACTACACAATAGAGGACGAAAAGAAAGGAAATCACCAGAAAGAAAAGAAAGGCTGAACTGATGCACAGAAACTTTCTATTTGTAGGATCATGTGTTCAAGTCTATCCATGCAGGATCTTATGCATTAATAAGTAAATAAAAAACAGACTAATTAGTTAACCATTGATTACATTATATTTGTACAGAATCATGAAAACTGATAGTGACGTGCACAAATATTCAGCACCATTATGTTCTTGGTCTAAAATCACTTGAGGTACATGTGTTTGTTAAATCTTAACATGTCTTAATTTTAAATTTAATATTTGTATATCAGATGGTAGACTTGAAAGGGAAATATATTGTTGAATAACAAAATAACAAATAAATTATATTTTTAGATATGATATTAATTTATCATAAATTTGTATTTCCATTATACATTTTCTTAATTTTTATTAGAGCATATTTCCATTCTATGTTATGATCTTAGTACGATGATGTAGTCAATAAAAGATTGTACTGCATTTCATTCACGTGGTGCTGTCGTGCATTGCAACGAGACATAAATATATTCATATTCTTTTTATATGATGTTAAATTTTCATCAATGGTAAGTGAATGTATTTAGATTATCTAATATGATGTTAGATTTCTTTAATATATGTATTGGGGTTGAGGAGTGTATAGAGCAAGGGTGCACTACATGCATGTAGCCTTCACAGGGTGCCTTGTATCCAAAAAAGAAAACAGATGCATGTAAGTAATCTTTCACATAGGTTACAAAAACCCTGCACTACCCGTTCACCTTTTCCATGTATGCGTGCACAAGTGTGTACAGTTTTAAGGCTCGTGATATTTTGGCTCTATGCATAAAAATCCTTTCCTAGTGGGATTGTGTTAGGCCGGATAAAGGAGGAGGGTTGTGTTAGGCCCCGACAGCCAGCATAAAATCCTGTCGAATCTTATGAACATGGATCAACGAATATATGGCGTCGTATGATCCATGTAGCCGACCCCACCTAGTGGGATAAGGCTTTGTTGTTGTTGTTGTTGTTGTTGCATAAAAATCCTTTCCTGAGACTCCCCTAACTTTCCACCCTGGCCTCTCCAGGAGTATGCAGATAATTTTTTTAGATGGGATATGCTGATAAATTATGCATCCATAGTTAAAGATACTCTTACAGGAAGCTAACAAAGTAGCCTGTTACTACATGATGACCACTTGTTAACATGTTTTGATACTTCACGACATAACATTAAAGTATTTTCCTTTCATCTTTAGTGATTTCCTAAAATGAAATGCTTGATAATTACAGAAATAGGGCCATTCCTCAGTTTTGTTAAATTTCTAATACATGTCCAGAATAGATCGAAATTCATGCTAATGTCATACAGAACAAAAATTTAGGGTTCCATTTCTTCTTTTCCAACTGCATATTGTCCACTAAGAGAAAACAACTTGCATTGCCCTTTGCCTGGCGAATGAAACATGCACTTGGAGCCAATGATATCAACTTTCGTAAGGTTTACTTACTGTCCATTTGCTGGAGTTGTTCCACCCTTTGACCGACCAGGGCCATATTCACCCCTTCCATCTGTCATATACAGACAAATGGCTCGTTATGAGCTTGAATGTAAATCAAATGGACTTTTAGGAGGAAAACTAATTGGATTAGGTCCAAACTTACCATCCCGTCCAGATGCATGTTCTTCAACCTAACAACATGAGCAGAAAAACAATTACCAAATTGAATAGCAGGAGTAATGCTTCCTGGGACGGTTCAAGAAGTAGTAATACATACTGCAGGTGAGGTAACAGATGACAATGAGAATAGCCTATCTTCTGGCTGAAGTTTCCTGGAGCGCTTCAGGCTGGAGGCACAGTTCAGATAGTTTACATCACGTATTTTGGAGTTTAAACTAACCCCACCCCAACAAAAACAATACTAATCAATTGCAATGGCATACTCATGCCTATGGGCGAGTGGAGAACCATGTACAATCAATTGCCAAATCAAGGAAAATCGATCATCAGCAAGAGGAAAATGAGACAAAAAAACAACGATGCTATTATTTTGCAGTCCATTGAACAAGATGACTACTATTCCCTACTTCCCTATGATGATCCAAAATTGTTAAGTTGATTAGTTCTTTGTGTAGTTGGGAAAAAAATCAATGGGTTTTATTATATTGAACAGATATTGAAGAATGTGCACGTGTTTTTTGGTTCAAACAAACAAAACAACAACAAAGCCTTATCCCACTAGGTGTTTTTTTGTTCAACGGAAAAAAAAAAATTTGAAATGGACTTTTAACCTGTAGTCACTAGAAATAGAACCAATGATAGTATGACATAATGCAAGAGCATAGGCAAAGTAATAGTTCCAAATGATGAACCTAGGTTAAATCTTACTTGGCAGTGCTCTTTGATGACGATAGAAAACCTTCATAACCTTTCAGTACACTTCCACTCTGGTTTGAATCTTGCAGGTAAGACGTCTCTAAGTCATAGACCTAATAAATGAAGACGCGGAAATGTTAACAATCCAAGCCATGAATTATTATTTAAATCACAATTGTTGGTTGCATCGTACAAGTCCAGAAGATACACCTGACATATAGAGGCTGTTATAAGTCTTAAATGGTAGAGAGTAGATGTACAAACCAATTCATATATACGTAAATCATAGGAACATATTGTGATATGTGTTTCTAGAAAAAAGTAATAAAACAAGAATGAGTTACTCAATTGTTCATATGAAAAATTAGCTCTTGCAAAATTCTCGAGTTTGAATAGCTAACACTATCATCAAATGTTTACATCCACACAGAAAAGGTAAGCACACCTTCCACAAATACAGAGTGATACCTCAATATTTTCGACAGTCTGACACAGTGTGGATCGCTGGACAGAAGTGACAGAACAGATACTCATCATAACGATCATTCACCGATTTCAAGTGTTTCAAACTTAAAAGGAAACGCAAACATCAAAATCAAAGCTTCCTCGTTGGATTATCTTTAGTTAACGAAAACTAAACGCATTGGCAAAGCTTTCAACTTGTAGAAAGCATGCAATCAAATGCTGAACAAATTATTATGCGTTCCGCCAGCAGAAATAAGTTTACAAGAAAACATTCTTGCACGCAGAAACACGCGTAAAAAAAATTATTAAAAGGGAAATTGCATGGCTAACTTGTTACTCGGCATAGAATTAAATCCGTAACAATTAACGCTTGCGATGTCAACCAACAAACAAATCAGAGGAAAACATGAGATTTACTTGTCTCTCGATGTTTCGGAGCTCCTCCTGCAGCTTCTCCCTCTTGCTGAGCAGGTTTGCCAGTATGGCGGAGGGATTCGACGCCCCCCGTGGCCCTAATCACCGAAACAAAAGAAAACAGCGTCAGCGCGAAGAGGGATCAAGAATTTAGGGTTCCAAGATACTATAACTGAAAGGAGAAATCGCGACTCCAAATCGAGCGAGGGGGAACAACTGGAGGGGTTTTGTGTTGGGGAGCATCCTCACCTTCCGAATCCACCATTTCTGCCGCGGGAAAGTTGGAATTGCGAATGCGAAATGCGCGAAGTCGAACTTTTTTGAAAAAAAAAATGATGCGCTCGTTCAAATGCTTCTGCCGTGGCTGACGGCAAAGGAGTGTTCACGGGTAGTGAACCGATTCGACCCGTGATTGGATTGGGTCCGGTCGAGTTAAACCACTTTTAAGAGGCAAATGCGATTCATTCGGGTCGAATGGTCGATCTTTTTTCATTTTTGTCTTACTGATTTATATTATTTAATATAAAAAATATCATTTAATATTTATTTTAAAGTATAAAGTAGGTTTTCGAAATATTTAAATATCATTTTCATATTTAAAACATTTTATTTTAATACTTTTTAACATTTTAAATTTAATATACGCTTAAAAATAATTATAAATGTTAAAAAATAAATAAATGGTTGAATTTTCGAATCAGGTCGAATCCATTCGAGTTGAAATTTTCCAATTTATATCCAATCCGACCACCCTTCGAATCATGATTGGGTCGGTTCATCAGGTTCAACGAATCAATCACCCCTTATCAAAAATGGAGTTTTTATTTGGTTTGGTCAATAAGTAATACATTGATATCACGTTTATTATTGTCTTATTTTTTTCCTTTTTTGAAAAAAAAATCACAGGTGTGATCCAACGTACCCTCCCAATTTTATTTTATAAAGAAATAAATTTTAGTTTCCGTTTGTTATTTTAATACCTGAATTATATTTCTTTTTGCATTTGATATAAAAAATATAAAGTTATAAATTTTGAAATCCCGTCATCAAAGTTTTTATTAATTTCCCTATTATATGGTAATTATGATGCTTCTAATTAATGGAATTTAAGAATTGCGCATAAAGAAAATAAGTGTTAGAAAACTTAATTGAAATGTGAATTTGTAAAAAACTTATTTTTTTAGAAATCAGCCCTTCATATAATTGGTTCGTCGAAAACACTATAATAAATATACATAATTTTTATAATGTTTTAAGAAAACATGGCCTGCTAAAAATGCTTTTATATGATTTAAGCAACATTTTCATGAAGTCAGGAGGGTCAAACACTTTAAGTAACATAAATCGTATTGAAGCAAAAAGGAAATAAAGAATACATTGAATATATTTTTGCTTTTCACATGAAATTCATTGATCCAAAAATTAATAATTGAGAAATGAAAGAAAATCATTGTAATTAGAAAGTTAAGTTATATCTTCCATCATTAATATTAAAAAAAATCACAGGGACAATATCTTTCAATAGTCGATTTCATAACTTCATTTTTAGATTTTTTTTTCATTTAAGAATTAATTTGCTAACTATGAAAATTAGTTTATTTATTGTAAAATGGTGAAGGGTGTGGTGAGGGTCTCTTTACTTTCTTTATTCTCTCTTCTAATGATGTTTATGTGGCCATTAACATAAAAGACATATAATGCACGTAATACATTGGGATGCTTGTTAAGTGAAGAAATTATATGGTTTCTCAATATTGTATTATAGATGTGCAGCAAATTACAATTGGATACATTAATTTAAGAAGAAGTTTTTTTTTCTTTTTTTGTTGATCCCAAAGTGTCATGACAGAGGAAATGTTCTTGTTTTTTAAGTTGTAATCAGCCATAGGATACCAATATTGTTTTGGAAGTCTTTTTTTTGTTTTTTTTTTTGTGCTAGTGACTTATTTGAGTAAAGAGGGACACATCTCTCTCCTCTATATATAAAGAGCAGACATTCTCTCATCCCCCTTTCTTTTTTATTTTCTTTTATCCCAACAAAGTTCCTTTAGTGTGCTTCTAATAAAAAACTACAACTAGGAAAATAAATCTTATAGTACATCATAAATTGGTTTTGGTCAGATAATGGATTGTTGTCATTAGGCGCAAGTATTGTATAATTAATAAGGGTTGTGAATCTGCTAATGAAACCAATTTTAATTAATATATCTTATTTTGTTAATTATAAATTATTATTGTCATTATTCATATGTTGATGATTTCTAATCGCGAATCACAATCAGAAAATTAAAACATGATTATTAGGAATAAATATCAAATGGTGCTAATAAATAATTGGTTCACATAAATATTTAATATAATTAATATAAATATTTCTAAATACAACAATAAAAATTAATGGTTTATATAAGAAGTCATTACGTAAATATTTGAGCAACAATTTATGTTATATAGTGTAGAAGTTTTATATACTTCCTCATAGTAATTCAAATACATATAGGATACATAAAAAAAGTGATATAAAAATAATAAATATTAACACCAAATGGATTAACCCTATTACACAAAAATATCAACATTTCTAAATAAAATAAATAATATGAATATTAACATAAGTAATAAAACATACAAGTAATTATACGAATTTCAAATATTACAAAATTGTAGGATATGTTCATAAAGTATTTTAAAGAATAGTTGGATAAAGGGAAGATATTTTTCATGTAAACTAAAAAAAATAGATATATGAGCCTAAGAAATTGTTATAATGGAATAGTTTCTTCACGTAGTGCTATAAAAAAATTAAAGATAGGGTACGTAATGTGGCAAGAATTTCTTTTAACAAAAGAAAACATGATAAGATATGACAATAGATACTCCGTGGAGAACACTTTTGAAGTCACTACAAGAATATTGTGATTTTGCAATGGATATATCCGTTGTAAAATCTTCAAAATCCGTCACAAATATGACTTTGCGACGGGTTTTTTGACGAATAGTAGTTAGTTGAAAATTTTATCGTTGGAAAAACTTATCGACAGTCCTCAAACATCCCATTTTGTCGCCCGCACGAGAGCCGGATCCAAGGAGGAAATCGGGTTCGCCGCCTCCGCCGTGGGAGAGAGAGGGGGGAGAACGAGTAGGAGAGAGGGGGAGGGAGGAAAACATAGGAGGGGGCGCAGGAACGAAAAGGTGGATGGAGAAAATCGGACGGGGAAATATTAGAATTAGCGATGAGTATATCTTTGAGAATTACCAAATTATTTAACATTTGTCGGTAATTTTGAAGGTAGTATCCGTCGATAAATAAAATAATATTATTTTTATCAATGTTTATATAAGAAATCTTATTATTAAACATTATAATAATATATATATTATCATATCGACTAAAAACATTAATAGTCATAAAATTTATAGCATTAATATAATTATAAATAAAATTAATTGAAAGACTTAAATTTTATAAATTTATAATTACGGTGGAAATTTAAATGATTTTGATAATATTAACGTACATATAGAACTAATGTTAATCAATATGTCTATAAAATGTGTTGAAGACTTATGTTTAAAATTAGTTATCAATAATTTTTATTTTCTCATCATTGTCTTTAATTTTTTATATTTTTATCTTTATTTTTCTCATATGTGTTATATTATAAATATTAAAATAGGTGACAATTGCAAAACATATGCAAAAGTACAATGTCTATGAATGAAATACGATGGCCTCTTAGTTAGATGACCTCTCGTCAATTGAACAATATAAATGGATGATTGTATTATTTTCAAAATAAAGTTAGATGACCTTGTAGTTATAAGAGTAAAGTTAACTTAGAATTTTGAAACTAGATAATCGTCTCAATTTTGAATCTTAGAGTTACGACAACCTCCGTTCCATGACCGCGAATTTTAGAAGCTTAAGTTAGATGATCTTATTGTTATAATAATTTAAAGTTGACGACTGCAATATTTCGAAGTTAAAGTTTGATGAATATTATTTTTTTTATAAAAAAGTTGATGTTCACTCGAGAAATTATTCCAATGACAATCGCTAGACCTCTCGGTATGACATAAAATTTTATTATTAACATTAATAATTTTATATGTATTAATATATATATATATATATATGATTATAAACATTAATAAGATCATGTTATATTATGAATATTTTGAAGAGAGATATGTATTATATTAATTGTAAACATTAATAATAAATTATTATTTTAATTACCAAAAGATGATAATTTTGGAATTATCGAAGGATTTAAAATCCGTCGATAATTCCGAAGAGAGTTACCCGTCCGTAATTAAAATAACATTATTCATTATCAATACTTATACATAAAATGTTATTATTGAGATTAATAATATTATATGTATTAATATATATGATTATAAATATTAATAATATCATATCACATTATGAATATTTTAAGTAAATGGAAGAGAGATATGTATTATATTATAAACATTAATAATAATTTCTGATTTTAATTACCGAAGGATAATTCCTTCAGAATTACTGAAGGATTTAAAATCCATCAATAATTCCGAAGGGAGTTACCCATCAGTAATTAAAATAATATTATTTATTATCAATACTTATATATAAAATATTATTACTATGATTAATAACACTATATGTATTAATATATACGATTATAAACATTAACAATATCATATTACATTATGAATATTTTAAGTAAATGGAAGAGATATATGTATTATATTATAAACTTTAATAATAAATTAGGATTTTAATTACTGAAGGATTTAGAATTCGTTAGTAATTCCGAAGGGTGTTACATGCCAGTAATTAAAATAATATTATTCATTATTAATACTTATATATAAAATCTTATTATTAAGATCAATAATATTATATGTATTAATATATATATATGATTATAAACATTAATAATATCATATTATATTATAAATATTTTAAGTAAATGGAAGAGAGATATGAATTATATTATAAATATTAATTATAAATTATGATTTTAATTACCGGAGGGAGTTATGAGTCTGTAATTAAAATAATATTATTCATTATCACTTTTTATAATACATGTCTATCTTTAAACATGTTTATACATTCTTTTTCTTAATATGATTAAGTAAGTTATCATTATTTTTTAATTTCTCATAAAACATATTTATTTTTTACCTTTTTACTCATTTTCCTTTTAATATACTTATAGATATAGAATACAAATTATAAATAAATTTAGAACATTAAATTAATAAATTTTAATATGCACTAAAATTCTAACATAACGATTTCTTTAATATTAATCACAATATGACTCTTTAGTAATATATTACATATATATTATTATTAAAATTAATTATCGACGATGGAACCTTCAAAATTATCGACGAATCAATATCCCTCGGTAATTTCGAAGGTTAAATCTGTCAATAATTTTCATCATAAAATATTAACTATATAACATATATATTATTATAAATATAATTACTGACGGATCTGACATTCGAAATTATCGATGGATTTAAATCTCTCAGTAATTTCGAAGGATATTTTTGTCGGTAATGTACCGACGGATATTTTATCCGTCTATAGTAGTGAAGGATATTTTGAAAGATTTTTTCTATCAATTACAAATGCCGTCGAAAAATGCGAATGATTAATGTCCGTCGAAAACTTTTTGTCGCAAAGGGACAATTTTCTTGTAGTGAGTCAACTTGAGAATCCATGAAACTTTTCCATTTTTCACTTCAAGAGCTACGAAAGGGGAAAAATAGAAAGAATAACAAGATGGAAAAACATAAGATAAATCAAATAAAAAATAAAAATATTATAATGGTTAACAAAAGAGATCAAATGTTGATTAAATTGTGATATTCTAAGAGTATTTATTAGACTTCAATCTTATCTTATTGGAAATAACTTTATCATTTATTCTTCTAATTATATTAAAACATTATCCTAAATTTTTATATAATTTGTCCTCTAAAAAATCTCACGTTAAACATTAAGATAAACAAAAAAATTAAAATATAATAACTTTTGCGAATCTCACATTACTATAATTGATAATTGTTCATTTGGTAATCGATAATTGATAAATAATAATTTACAAATTGATATTGTTTATTGATGATTCTTAATTGATTGCGGCTTCCATGTGTGAAATTGCATTTCATACCTCTCCATGTATTTTATATGCGTTGACTTAACGTACTGAGCTTTTAACTCATTAGGAATTTTTTCTATGTATATCTACAGGATAGGTATATGATGATGACATTTTATATTTTTATATATTTTTTTGTTTACTTTGACACTAACATGCTAGTTTATATAAGTAAAAGTTTTTCATACAATAAGGTTGATCTTAGTGGAAATGAAATTTTCAATATCCAATGGTTTATGAGTTTCTATATTTATACATTGATCTCTAATATTAATGTTGTTCATATTAATGTGTAAGACAATCATTGTAAGAGCCATTAATTATCTCTTCATCGTCAATTTGTTATTCAACAAAATTCAAATGCAAAAAAAAATCATAATATAGTATACTAAGTACAAGTCTAAAAGACAATGAAATGCTTCATTAAAAATGGCAAAGAGATTGATTAATAAAGCATCACAACTAATGACACAATCAATTTGTATGATCATCGTAATAAATTTCATTTAATCATTATCATTTATCTTTGATTAGTTGATGTCTATTTTAATTATCCATGTTGATTATCAAATAGTGTTGATATAACTGTCAATCATTTAATTTTCTTTAACATTTGTCAATTAACAAAATTCTTTAACCATTTTTGTTTTCTTGCCTAATTATACTTTTTAATTTTAACTCATCATTTATCTCTTTCAATTATTTAATTATTTAATTAAATTGTTGAAGATATATGGGTGACATTTTAAAGCTGATACCTAAAATTTGTTTATTTGTACTTATGTGTTATAGTTTCATTGAAAATTAAATGGGACTCCCGCTCACCCGACTTCATCGTTTATTATTATTTTCTTTCATTTTTTAGTTTTAACATACGAAGTTAAATAAAGGTAAGATTTAAATGCTAAAGTAAAAAAAAATTAAGGATTTGGAATTTAGTTTAGTTTGTTTGGACTCGTAAGAAAGTACATGGATATCAAATGTTATGAAGTGAAGTGGACATATCAATGGTTTAGGAGAGGAAAATTGAATTATTCATTATTTTTTTATTACAATAGGAGGCCTATGGCCCCATGTACTTAATAAAAAATGGCAATTTTGAAAATGGAAGGGTAGAAAAGTCTCACTAATAAGATATATGTCTTAATATTTTGGATTAAAATAATAAAATATCATTATCTTGTCTATATATATATTGAAATTAAAAATATAAATGTAATTATTATTGGGGCCGTTTAAATACTAGAATCGTGATTCTTCCCAATTTCATATGAATAGTTGAAATTAGAGATTAATTTGGGGTGTATTCGGATAGATTGGAAGATAAAGATGAAAAATCAGTTGTGATAGAAAAAAATAAGTGCAATAAATTAATTTTATGAGTGTTTTGATTAAAAAGTAAGTATCGTAAATATAAAATATAATTTTGTTAAAAAAAGAAATAAAAGTATAAATTTAAAAAATTGAAATATAAAAATTTGGTATGAAATATATTATTTAAATATAAAATCATGTTTAAATAAATTATATTTGATGAAAATTTAAAGTTTTTAACGAAATAATAAATAATAAGCATTAGTATATTAATTATTTAATATAAAAATATTATATATAATAAATAAATAGTATTATATATAAACATCCGTTATATTTTATCAAAATTTTAAATAAAGAAAATATCATAAAATCATTTTAAAAGATAAAAACCACTCTCTGATGGATCAGTTTGATCCGATAAACATTTTTAGAATATCTAAAATATATTAGAAATAACATAAATATATTTAATTTTATAAATAAATATAAAATATACTACTAAAATTTTTAAAAAAATCAAGGTCTGGTTACGACAGAAAAATTATGAGTTACATACAAAAATTGTTATATCTATAATAAAATTATATATGAATTAATGGTATAAATAAAAAATGGGTTTCCTGAAATTTGGGGCTTATTTTCAACGGATGAGTTTAATTTATTAAAAATCATTCTATATCACAAACTCCTATTTTTTTTCCAATGAAGTAGAATTTTTGTGATCAAAATTTTCTTGCACCCCTATAATGCCCCATTCACTTTTTGTAAAATGAAATAAGATTCTTTCTTTCACCAACCTCTTAACTTGTTTTTTTTTGCATGAAAATTTAGTCTATAACTCGTCCGAATTTTACAGTTAATTTTTTTGTTATTTTTTAAAATCTTGAAAGTTATTTTTAATAATTATGAAATATTAATTATACTCTTAAATTTTTAGTATAAGAATAAAAATGAAAATATCACAGCGTGACACAAATACTTCATACTTATTAATAGTATTTGTTAAACAATAATTTTACCCATATTGACCATTTTTATTTGATAAATATTTACAGGATAGTCAAATAAAATAAATATTTTATAATTGTTACAAAAATAACTTAAGAAGAATTTAGATGCAACTTAACGAAGTGTTAAGTTCCGATAAGTTTATGACTGCGTCGATGAAATAAAAATAGTAGTTGAGGGGATTTAAAAAAAAAGCCAATCAGATAAGGTCATGGAGTTATACTTATTCCCTGAAATAAAATTTTTCTTAAACCTCCTCAAAATTATTATAATTTTTATATCTAATTTCAAAATACGAACTTATCTTACGATATTTTTAAATTTTACTGTATTTTTAATTTAGTCCTTTTGTCTAATTCTCTTATAATTTTTCTACTATTTTTTATTTTTTTTCTCATTTATGAAAAAACTAAAATATTCATCCATGAACTTGCTTTTAATGTTAAAAAATAATATAAAAGTATAAAATTTAGAAAATTTATACTGGTGGGAGGAAATTAATATATAATAATATATTAAAAAAAAATACAAATCTTAGTTCTTTATATCATTTTTAATATTAAAAAAAAGAAGAGTTCGTAAAAGAATATTTTAGTATTTTTATAAATGGGAAATAACAAAAAAACAATAGAAAAAAAATAACTGAATTAGAGCGAAAGCCAAAATTGAAAAATGATGTAAAGTTTAAGAATATCGTAAAATAATTAGATGCGAAAAATAGGAGAGATTTAAAAAATAATAATCTCATTATTAATTGAAAAACAATTATTTTCTAATTTATCGAAACTAGTTAGAACTGCAACAGGATGTTACTCATCTTTTCCCCCCTCTACGTTTCAGAGTGTGAAGCTGGTGGCTCTCATACGACAACGAATCATTTTTTTTCTTTTATTGAAACATAAAGTGGTGAATTATATAAATGTAAGAAAGAGAGTTTACGTGTTTAGCTGTGAAGCTTCAGTTGGTGCGGTTTATGGGGTCCATCTCCAATTCCTTTTGGTTGAAAATTCTACAGATGCTAAATTTACATTGCCAATTTTATATATTGGGGTATTAAACACCAATAAAAAAAGATAAAAGGACTAATTTTGAGAAAGGAAAAAAAAATATGAATAATATAACAATCATGATCAGTGACTATTTATGATCATCACGCGTTTAGAGGCAGCTTTCGGTGACAATTCAAATTATGATAGAGAGGGTCATACAATCAAAACACATATTATTTAATTTTCCTCAAGGTGGAAGTCATGAATTAATAAATAGAAAAAAAATGTGAGGTATATATAAAAATGCGTAGTTCACATATATGAGAGTCATTTTTCCCGTTCACAAGGAGAGGCGTGGAAAAAAAAAGCGAGTAAAAGATACATTAAAAATAATATATACATATATACGTATATTTCACTAATGAAAGATATTTAGTTTTTAGATTTGAAGAAATTAAAGAGTCAACGCACTAAAATATTATGCCATAATAAAATTACCTCGTGAATTATTCAAATTATGCCTTCTGTCTTTTGTAGGAGTGAGAGTAGTTTGAGTCGGACCGAGTTTTCGGTTAAAAAAAATCGTTCGTTATTTTTTGAGTCAATTTTTTAAATTTAAAAACTGAAATTAATATTTTTAAAAATTGATTTGAAATTACTAGCTCTCACTAAAAACAAAAATAATTCCGACGACAAACTGTGCTAATCAAATTTTGTGAATTAAAAATCAATTTAAATTAATCTATCAGAAGAAAAAAAAAAGAAATGATGTGATGGAGAGATTATTGTTATGGAAATCAACATGATAGAGAATGGTGGGGGTCAAATAATTGTGCATTCGTGACTCATGGAGCAAAATCTAACCAATGCGCTTCAAGATGGTCTCCCTCACCGGGTCAAAAAGTTGGACCACTTACTAATTTCACAATTTCGTGAGACACATAGCAATTCGTTCAACCGATTAATTAGATTTGTAAATTATATATAATTCCGAATACAGAATGTTTAATTTTAGTAAATTTAATAGTTCAATTTTCTCATGATATCTACATTCATAGATCGTAAATTGACAATTAAGATTAAGATTTACGAATATACACAAATATTTAATTATTTTATTAGGATGCAAGTAAAATTTATGATACACTCGGAATTGCACTTATTGGAGCTAGTTACATTTTCCTTTAATTTCGTTTTTTTTTTTGTAAGCGTTGTGAATTGTCCAAAGTAGTCATCGAGGAAGACGCGCAGAAAGGTCAGAAATGGCAACTAGCTAACTACTTGAAAAAAGAAATATGAAGTAGAAAAAAAAAAGTGCGGCTGCTTGTAGACAAATAATTGCAGAAAAAAAGTTTTGATATATAGAAATAAAAGTAAGCTGCCTCTTATATATTATCTATATCTAACAGCAATCGTATTATTTATATAGATATATTCGTTATATGATACAACTCATGTTAAAATTTGATTATATATACTATTTGATAACTCGCAATATCGGATATGTGTTATGACTCACGATGCTGCAAATGCAAGCCCAACCTGTTTGCTCGTGCAACGCATGCAATGATGATAAGTGCCCCATCAAATTATGAGGATTTTTTTTATCTGTGCATAAATTTATAAAATTTTAAAAATAATGAATATAATTATTGATAGTAATTCGAGTCGTATTTTTTATTACTATCATCAAATAATAAAAAAATATATTATTAATAATAAAAATATTTATAAAATTATTTGACACACGTTTTACGCGAAAAACGCTAACATTAAACTCATATTCTCGTACCAAACGCAACCTAAGTATATATGAAGACATGTTTTAACTTTTAAGTTGTCTGTTCTTCCACACGTTATTTTCGTCCGTTCAACTTCTATCTTGTAATTTTCTTTAACGAAAGAATCAATCTTATTCTTTAATAATACATTAAAAACACGATCGTTTGAAGACATATTAGTTATAAAGTATAAAAAGAAGCTATCTAGGTCTATGACCATCTTATGTTATCATTTTCATTTTTTCTCAAATGACATAAAATATGCAATTCTAATTTTTTATTCGGTCAGAGAGTAGAAATGTTTGAAAATAATAGGACGGCAAGTTCGTAGAGGGGCCGACACCTCCCTTTTCTCAATTGTCAGTGCGACAAATGTCGCTTGGAGAGGAGGAGATGCTGATGCCTCCCTCTTGCAAAGATGTTGATGCTGAATCGGAAATCCTTTCTGATACTGTTGCTTCTTAAAAATTCTCGCACAGAGAGAAGACACACGAAGGACCTTGCGATATGCAAACCGAACGTACATATCTTTCGCATAAGGACTTTTCATTAAAATCAGACGCCTTAGAATTGTAAGGTGCCCGGTGTTACACTCTTCGTATGATGGTACACTAATATTTCTCGATTATATATATGTATACATACTTATTTTCTTATCTTATGCCACATAGATTGTACGATTGGAAAAAAAGTATAATGTACGCTCATATATGAAGAAATCAAATTGAGTAATCATAATATTTAAGTCAATGACCCAAAAACTAAGTTGAAGGGTATGACTTTGAACATGTCTACCAGAAGACAAATTGTCTCGTCATCCAGAACCAGTTCTTCCATTTTTCCGATACAATATTTAAGTCAAATGCGCGCGTATATTAATTAGAGTTTGCCAATATGACACGCCCGTCATTTGAATTTGTGAATCATGTACTACACGTTCCAACCTGATTAATTAATATTCGTTTCAATCATATATATAATATATTAAAAACAATAGAAAATATGACAAGTTCAGGTCAATAATAAAGTTTTATGAAATTGTGAGCCAAACAGGGGATTTACCTGTATACCTCAGACCCCTCCATACTGTTAATATATTTAGCAATATATTGATATGTTAATTTTAAAATTTGATCTGATTCCATTAAATATTGGTATTATTTTATTAAAACATTAACATGTAATTTGTCGTCGCTTAACTTATATATATATATTTTATGAAAATAATGCAGAGTATATATATATATATATATATATATTTGTGATCCACATGGAGAATAAATATATCGTTACTTAACTTTTCTATATAATTTAAAATTATTATTTTTTTAACAGGTTTAGTTCAAACAAATTTATTATCATGGTTTTTATTTTCAATCCAATCCGAAATGAAGGGGTGTTTCTTTATAAATAAAATTTTTAATCTGAATTATCTATGAAATGATAATTCACATTTATTAAAAGGAGGGTGTCCATTCATATTATCAATAATTTTGATCTTCGTTTAATTTCTATCATTTTCAATATTATATAAATACAATATGAAATAGTATAAGGAAATGATCAAATGACAATAATAATAAAAAATATTATAATTGTTATTATCATAATTAATAATATTAATTTACTTAAATTAATATTTTTTATTATTCAAACAAGTATAATATTATTAGTTATTATTTTTTTAATATTGCATATATATTACCATGATTTATACTTAAAATATATAAAATATTTATAATTAGATTTATTTAATTGATCAATTTTATAAATTTTTATTCAATTTTTTGTCGGATTACATAAACTTCAACTCGAGCATATTTTATTAAAAAATATACATTACTTACTAATCTTTTATTGTAAGTAAATGATGGTGTTTGAATTGCTGAATAAATTATTTGTATATAGTAAATAAGGTAATGTATATTACTGATAATTTAATAAGAGATAATCTTTATGTCAAGTAATATAAATTATTAAGTAATGTTTAAAGATAATGCTCCTAAAATATTATATATAATATATATACAAACATTATAATGAGGTAGTTTTTAATTAATATCATTATACTCCGTTTTTATAAAATAATAACGTCTTTGGATCCTTAACGTCACTCTTTTAAAAATAATTCTACCCTTTAAATTTGATTATTGATATTTTGAATATTATTTAATATAAAGATAAATTGGTTTTAAAAGAAGTTAGATAAGTTACAATAATGAGATCTTTTTTTTTTGTGAACGTTTAATTAGTTATTCTCGTCACCCGCGGAGGCCGCGGTTTGTTGCCTTCTTGGCGTGGTCGCTGGTTTCGTCGTAACGATGCCTTTTTGACAGCTCCCCCTTCCACTAGCCCACCTTCGACTCGTCTTCTTGCTTCCCAGAACCCTAGCCAGCAAATTCTTCCCACTTGCTTTGCTTCCGAATCCTCTCTCCAACCCGCCGGACAAGGCTTCTCCTCCGCCTCCGGTTGATTTTAATTTCATCAGTCATGGTCGCCGTTTGTTCATGACGGGGCGCCAGAAATTGCAGTGCATGATAGAATTTTTCTGAAGGTACTTTCCACTTCCGGTACCGTCCGAACGATTTCTCTGCTAAAGATTTGAACGATTTCTCTACGATAACCATTGACAACAGTTGAGGGCTTTACTGTCTTATTCGTTTGAATTGGGGAAGTTTGGCTTATTTATTTATTTTTTCTGTTTCTTAAGCTATTATTGCTCTAATTACATGAGTCAAAGAAGTATTCTTTTGTGATGATTGTAAGAATTTAGTTGCCTCTAGGCCATGCTCCTTGCTTTGTCACTGTTAAGTTCTTCTGTGTCTCTTGCTGCTGCACCCTAGCAAGATGATTTTACGTAGAACCTGATTTCATTTTCAGTGGTCTCGGCACATCATAAGGGACATACATATTGGTTGTTGAATCCTTATTGCATCCAAATTCGATTATTGTGTTAATCATTTTGAAGAAAAAAAGAGAAAAAAAAACCCACTAGTTGGATTATTGCAGGAAATAGGTTCGGTTTGGATGGGTTCATCGAGGTGAAGGGAAGAGAGTACCAAAATGAAAGTTTAACTGGGATGGTTCTTGGTAAAAGGCATTAATAATATAAAAGGCTCGAATAATCTATCCTACTGCTGCCCCATCTCTCTCACAGGAGATGCTGGGGGAGAGAGGTGAAGGGAAGAGAGTACCAAAATGAAAGTTTAACTGGGATGGTTCTTGGTAAAAGGCATTAATAATATAAAAGGCTCGAATAATCTATCCTACTGCTGCCCCATCTCTCTCACAGGAGATGCTGGGGGAGAGCAGCTACTCTCTCAAACACTGCCTAGTACTAGTGGCAGTTGAGACATAACGCCAAGCTCTTCTCTGTTGGCAGGGAAAGAATTACATCCTAGAAGCAGAGGAAGATGGGATAATAGTATCCAGTCTGTTCTTGCTAAGGTTTTCAACATCAAACTCTTTATAACTTTCATTAAATCGATATAATTGGTAATGTAAAATAGGAGGGACAACAAAAATTATAGATTCATTATCTGTTACGATATGAAGGTAATGATATGCCAATGTTTTTCAAATTCTTATCTTTTTCTGCCAATAACTAGGTAAATTGTTAATAATTATGATATTTACTGATGTAAACCACTGAATCTTCTTGAAATTTTATGCGATGCATTGCAATTTGATGAATTAACATTAATCTTTGCTAGAGTTTTGTGGCCAACATACATTGTGCAGTTTCATTCTTAAATTTCAGATTGAGATAACTTTCTTATTGAATGGGGACTGATGGTGCTGAAGTAGAAAAGGTTCTGCAAAACCATTCTGACGCGAAGGTAACAATTGCTGACTAAACTACAATTTCCAAAGGCATACTTTATCATTTGTTCTTTCTACAGTAATATTTATGTTCCCTGGTTCTAAAAGTTTCTTTTGTTCATTATTTTGTATAACGCAGGTTAACAGTTCAATATGCTCTGAGCTTATAAAGTTAATAGAAAATGTCCATTTAGTTCTTCTTGCAATTGAATCCGCTCAACCTGGACATACATCTGGGATACAAGCACTATGCGCTTTGAACAATTCAGTTGACAAAACGAGGCTACTTCTTGAGCACTGTAACGAATCAAGCAAACTTTACCTGGTAACAAATTCTCTTCATTCATGTCTTCATCATAGTTATTGTTTTATCTTCCTTATAGCATCCAAAAAATTTACAGGCCATAACATGGGAAGCAACTTTACTAAGATGCGAAAGGATAAGGAGCTCATTCATCCAAAGTTTTTCCGAAGTTCAAAGTATGGTTCCCCCATCTTTGGCTTCTAAGGTTAGTTAAGTTATATTTCTGGTTGCCGATTTTGTTCTCTACATTGTTAAAGTTATAAATTATTTTCTTTTGAGAGAAAAAAGTTTTAAATTATGGTTGTTGGTTATTTGTGTAACCATTATTTAATAGCGGTATAGCGTTTTTATTTGTCAGTTTTGGCATATAGGATAGTGATCATTACTTACAGGATATACCATTCGGTGGCTTAATGAATCATTAGGTTATGCCTTTCAGAAAAAGAAAAAAGTTCCATTATATGCAAACCTTGCTTGATTTTACTTTCAAAACCTGCCGCCAAGAAACTTGCAGTTCATGAGAGGTATATCATCTTGCTCACGCAGCATGACTACTCAAAACTGGCTAGCTCTGGGTTGCTATGCAAGAGCTGTCTTGAAAAGTAGATTACCGTTACTTATGGTGACCTGGTGGGTTTTCAATGTTTAATAGTTTATTTGGTCTACTTGGGTTCAACGAATGGATGTATTTTTAAAGTTGAAAGAGTATATCTGGAAAATATCATAGCTGTAGATAAAAATTTAGTTCGAGAGTGGATGAAAGTTTAATGTTGTATTCTAATATGCACATGTAAATTTGCAACATATAAATAAAATAGATGGGTACTTGTGGTAACCACCCTTTCCCCCCTCTCTCTCTCAAAAAAGTTTATTTGGCACTTATATTTCAGATTCCCACTCATTGAAAACAATAAACTAGTGATGCTACCGGTTCACATGATTATGTTGCATTACATTGTTCACATCAATATATCATGTTGATCAACATAATTTTAACATGATTCTTATTTCTTGCATATCCTTATGCTTGCATACCATTGCAGATTGCTGAAGTTCTCAACTACCTTAGACATGCAAAATTCAAAATCGATTCTGCAGAAGAGGAAGCAGGCAGAGTTTTGTTGGATCTGCTTCAGCAGACAAACTCGAATGAAGATTATGAGTTTGAGGCCTTCCAAATTGCAGCTTTAAGATTGAAGCTGACATCACCAAAGGCTCTTTTACTAGAAAGAAGGTCCGTGAAAAAATTACTTGATAAGTTGAGTGGTTCTGGATCCAAAAAGGAAAAGATCCTCAGTTTTTTCCTGTACCTCTTGAAAAAGCATGGGAAAAATATTGGGCAAGAGGTTGTCGAACTCAATGATAATGGAAATTTGAAGAGCAAGAATCTGACATCTGTTGAGCTCAGTGATCCATCTCTCTCAAGAAAAAATGAGCTCAGTGATCTGGATGATAGTTCAACTGATACATCTAGAGCTATTACACCCCCTGAGGAATACTGTTGCCCTATTTCATTAAGACTGATGCAAGATCCTGTGGTTATAATCTCTGGACAAACATATGAAAGGAAATATATAGAAAAGTGGTTTGATGAGGGTCATGATACATGTCCAAAGACTAAAAAGAAGCTGGAAAACCTGTCTATGATTCCTAATGCATGCATGAAGCAACTTATTGATAGCTGGTGTGAGAAGAATGGTATCAAACCTTTAGAACCCTGCCTTGAAATCCAAGATGCAGGTTTTGGTTCCTGGGAATCCTTACCTAGCAACTCCATATCAAGTTTGACGAATGTTTGTGCGGCCCTATTAGATGGGAAGATAGGAGATTATTATCTCCAGAACAATCACAGCAATGTTTCATTTGTGTCTGATGCTAGCTATGGTTCCGATTTATCACACATCAAGATTGTTGAGAAGTTGAAGGTTAAACATAGTCAACTGTTCCCATGGAGTGAGGATTACCTAAGATGCCAGTCATTTTTTAATTTCAATCATGATATGTATATGAAATTCTTTGTCCATCTTTTGGAGCTTCCATTTGATACCCAACAAAGAGCAGTGGAAGACATGAAATTTATGTTGCAGAATGAAGAGGAAACATATTATGCTATGCTCTCTAATGGTTTCCCAGAGGCATTAATCGATTTTTTGAAGAATGCTCAGAATATGTCTGACATTCAGGCACAGAGGACTGCAAGTCAACTATTTCTTGCTTTTCTTACCAACAACAGGTAATTTTCTTTTCTTTCTGGATTGTTTTTTTTTTAAAAATCTGTTGGTGATTTTGTTTGAACATCAACCAAAGCTCCAGCTAGTGACTTTGCCACAATGGACCATTTTGTTGAGACAATGTCAGTCATTTCCTATTTCTTTTATTCGGAACATCCTGGCCTGATTGATTACCGTTTCTTTTCCTACAAACATATGGAAGCTTGTTTCATCCTCATTTCCATCTCAAATCCTTTTGGCTTATTGTTTCTATTGTAGTGATTCTGAATCCTCTCTCGAATGCTTGTGCAGAGTTGAAATCTCTTCCCTGGCCGAAGGTACCTTTGAATTGTTAATATCCCTTCTCGAGTCTGATATAACTACTGAGGCGTTAATGATACTTCAGAAATTGGCTCAACATGCAAGCTGTCAAACCAACATTGTGGCATCTGGTGTTGCTCCATTGCTTATGAGGTTTTTGGATTCCAATGATGCAGAGATCTCCTTGAAAATCCTGGTTGATTTGTCAACTCACAAGGAAATAAAATCTCTAATCGTATCTTCTGGATGCGTAACAAAATTGAGTTCATTTCTGGCTGATGGAAGGTTGGAAGAGTTATGCTTACGAGTTCTTCGGAACATATGTGATAACAACCAGGGTAAAACCTCAATAGCTAAAACCAATGGATGCATTACTTCTTTGGTGGAGCTGCTTGAAACGGGGAGTGATTTACAACAGGAACATGCTGTGGCTATCCTCCACTCCATATGCTCAGGGAGTTCGGAGAATCGCTTGCTGGTCCTGGAGGAAGGCGTGATCCCGTCTCTCGTTCATATATCTGTAAACGGGAATGACGAAGGAAAGGAGATGTCCAAGAATCTGCTCCAACTCCTGAGAGATGTTAGAAAGAATGATGATAACGTGAATTCATGCGACAATCTAGGATCCTCCATCCCTGAGCCATTAGAGTGTATAGTTGATTGCCGTGCAAGGCAACAACAAATTTCCAAATCTTCTGGATTCTTCAGAAAGAAACTGAGATTATTTGCAAAAACAAGATCTTGACTTCCTTTCTAAGAACACATTGGTAATCCAAGGTACAGCCTTCTTGTTGTACATATGTGGTATTTCTGACTACTTGATGACAATCTACTAATGAAGGTGTTCTTTAGGGCTAGCATAATTTTTGGTGGAATACTTTGTTGAGATGTGCTCATCCACATGTATTTCCAGTATTTTTCTTTGTACTTGTATTCATTCATTTTATACTCGGGTGTAGAGGGAAGCCAACAATTTTATAATATTCACACTTGTTCCCTGCTATGTTCTTTTTACATTACTATACCACTTGAGAAAAGAAATCAGTTGGCAGAGCATTTGTGCATGCACGGTTTTGAAGGAGTGATTGGTTATGCTATTGCTCTGTTGTGGGCTAGGGAACCACCTCATAACCTTCTCTTTTTTTTGTACCCAGATATTGCTATTCACTCTAACTAAAACAAAATGTTACAAGTACTGATCGGAAAAAATGCTATTTAAGTAGTATAAAATGTTGTGGGCTTCTTTTGGAGCAAATTGCAGTGGAGCTTTCCAAACTAACTACTTTTTCTATCATGTCGCAGTTGTGTAATGAAATTTGCCAGATAATTTGGACAGATGAACTGCTGATTACCTCGTCATCTTTTCCTTAACATGGACATTACCTCACACCAACTCCAATTCATAGGAATTCTCAGCATTGATTGGTGAACATGTCGGCTCTTTCCAGTGAAATAAAAGTACCATGGATTGTGAAATGCTGATTTGAACTGGAACCAATGGTGGTGATCTGAAGCAAGCATCCAAGTCCAGAGCCTATCTGGCTCCTTTTGTAATCATGCTAACCTCACTGTACGAGGCCCCGCCCTTACTTAGCCCCCATGCTAACAATAACATTATGGCATACTATGAGGGAACCTTTTCATCTTGTGCCATCTTTACAGTTGTTCGGTGCACTGGGCAGAGATGGACCCCCGGAACATCTCTTGTTTGCTCGAGAGGATCTCGACTCAAAAGAGATGTTTGCATTATGAAGCAACACTGTAGGTACGATTGCAACCATTTCCACCTTTTTTTAGATTCCTAGGCTCATAGGTTTATCCAGAACCATTCGAGTACTTTATAGAGCATTACTAGTAAGATTGGCCTAATGGGCACAAGATCGAATCTGACAGAGCGCTGACTGCTGAAATATACGTTCTCATGAAATGCACAGTTTCGATCGAAATTCACAGAAATAAACATATTTCAACAGTTTTCTGCGTAAGCCTTAGGGTTGCTCTCTCCCCATATCATATGCAGACATGAAGTTGCACTGTCATTTAGAGGTGATCGGCAATATTTGTGGATTACTCATCTCCACTTGTAAACCTTTTATAGAGGAGCCACGATCAAGAAAAGGCTCAAGCTTCGATTACATTCGAACCATTGCAAGAATGGAGATGTTGTTGTGTGTATCTGCGAGTGTTTATTGGTGAAGAGGCCACACTGAGCTGGTCAATTGTCCGTCTGAGGGGTGCTGAGATTAGAACATTATGGAGGATACAGAGATTGACACTTGATAGAGAGAGAGAGAGAGAGAGAGAGAGAGAGAGAGAGAGAGAGAGAGAGAGAGAGAGAGAGAGAGAGAGAGAGAGAGAGAGAGAGAGAGAGAGAGAGAGAGAGAGAGAGAGAGAGAGGCGTGCCATGGAGGGTCTGAGACAAGGTCCAGGTTGGAAGGCATGGAGATTGGTTAGGGGGATGGCCTTCATGGCACCGTGAAACGGGGACAAGACCACGTGTACAGGTGGGTGGGAGAGAGAGAGGTCTTCCACCAACAATCTCAGATCTCTGTGCCCTGCCACTTTTGGTCTCCTCTTACACAGTGTTCACTGTACATCCACAGTTTCTTTGAAGCAATCCATTAGTCCACGGGCCAGTTAACTTGTGGTGTATGTTAATATCTTAATTGCTTGCTCCCTCGGTAATATCTATCGGTTCAGTGAAGCCCTTTTGTTAAGCTTCATTTGTGACATCTGTATCAAATAACCTCTGCAGCATTCATCTTTCGGTAATTGGATCAACAAAATTCTCATTGAATTGCGACTTTGATTTGGGTTCCGGCTTGGAAAATTATTTTCTTTCTTTATGGAGCTATGTTGCTGATTTAAGCTGAAGAAACCATAAAAAAAGTCCTTTCGGGTGATATGGAACGCTTAAAAGTAGAAGACTTGAAAAACAATCCAATGACTATGAAGCCCATGAGTTTTATGAAGAAATTATTTAGACACGATCAGTAGGAGGCATTCTTCTTTAATCGACGTGTCAGAGCCATTGGCAATGGGGCCGGAAGTATGAACATTGAATTTGGCATCTGACATTCATGTGAAGTGATCAAAGATTATTTTAAAAATCATCCAAATCAGCTGACAAAGGTTGAGTGCTTATTATATTAATCTCATCCATTTAATTTATGAACATAGGATGTCTTCTTTTTGTTTCCTCTTCTTTAGTGCTTTCTTCCGGGTGCAGTGCACTTAGGGTGTTGTCCCTTTGAAGATTCATCTGAACTGTTTTTAATCAATGATAGATTAATTGGCAGCATTTGTCTGTCAACCTTCGTTTCATGGACAGAGTGAGTCCAGATTTACTCAATTTCTCGAAGCTCTCCAATGTTCATTTGTACGGAGATTATCTAAATCTTCCTGTCCATTTTAAACTCACGTCATCCATTAATTGGTCAAAATGGCATCCTTTTGCTGATAGTAGATTATTGTATGTCATGATTGAAATGAAAGCTAGACAACTAGCGGTCAGCACCTCTCAGCATGATCATGCTTAGGAGAGATGTACTTTCAGGAATCATGTCTAGAATTGAATTAATCAAAGCTCTTAGTTTTTATTTTCAAAATTATTAACACTTTACTAACAAGTTTGAGTTAGAGCAAAAAAATAACCAAACTGATGTCTCTGAAAATCAAATTCAGTGCTATTAATTTTCCGAACCAGCTTCCAACATATATGAGACTCAAACTCACTAACTGACTCAACCAAATCTAATTAGAGTCTTCGGCAACTTGAATCTAAAGTTGAGCTATTCACGTATGATAAGCAAGAAATTTTATCTTTTCTTATCAGTTTGAGCCATCTGACATCATGTCGGATATATGAAAGATTAGCAACTGAGATCAAGTTGAAGGTTGAACTGGTCATCTGTTCCTTCTTCATTTGAATGTGAAACTTTCAAGCATACACGCATGCCCACCTTTTGTTGCCATTGCTAGGAAAAAAAAGCTTGATTGCTACTTCCTAATTCCATGATGTTATCTTGTCGGTTCCATGAATCTTCCAGTTGCTTTTTTTCTTTCCAGCTAAATCTTTCTTGTTGTTTTGTCTTAATTATCCCATTCTTTTATCTGCACATGTCAATGGTTTAAACATTAAACAATGACGCCGAACAGTGAACTATGAAATATGACTTGTATGCATATATTATTAGTCCTTTATATTTGTACATGTCAAAGAGGCGTGCATGTTACAGCATAATTAAGATTAATTAACCCTTTCAGCTTACAGTAACCATCTACAGTTCCAGTTCTCAACTAATTAATCGTCATCTGCTTGAGATTTAAGGTCCACCTTTTCACAAGGGTCAAGGGCAAGTAGATGAAAAGGAAGCCCTAACAAACACACACACACAAGATATACCTACCGTTTGAAGTGGGAGCAGGTCTTCAATTACTCTAGCGTAGGCACAATTAACTTCAAACAAACTAATATGGCCCAATTGTAGTTTATTATAAAGGTATAAATCTTATTATTCATAAGCGTAACAAGTCTTGTTAAGATAGATAATGACGGTGAAGATTACGACTTTACAACACGATTTTATCGACGTAAAACTTTTGAAAAGTTGAATGAGGGAACGTTTCAATGTCGGAAAGAATCAGCCAGCAATCTTCCTAGTTATACCCATGCCAATGGCCGTGACGACGGTGGGTCTAAGAGTCTGGAGCACACCCCTCGACTTCACATGATGCTGCTGTTGAAGTCGTGACATGGTACTGAAGTGAAACCCTAGCTAGTTATGGCAAGTTGCGTTCGCTGCATGCATGCATTGCATCTCCATGCAGTACGCTCTTGCGCCATTCGTGGAAGGGGAGCCAGAGATCCAACCCCAGACACCCCCACTGCGGTCCTCCCGTGCGTCCTTAACGTAGTACAGATTCCATCAAGGCGCTGATGATTTGCCAGAGGATCTGAAAGGTTTGTCCCTCGACTACCGATTCCATCCATTCATTCTCAGGGTCACTGTGATTCGAGCATCTCCTCTGGACCTCATATGGGTTGTCAGCAACAGTAGTCTTCTCCACCGGATGATAACTTCGCCTCCGACTAATCCTTCTTTGTTCTACCCAGTGTTCTTACTTGTGCCGCGCTAACGATTACGGGTTAAAATAAACTCAGACAATAAACTTAACTATTATGAATGAAGCTCCCAACCTAAATTTTTGCTTTGCAGAATTAAACTCTAAAATTTCTACTAGTGTAATTCATACGTCTAGAAGAACCTTTGTATAGCAACAGTAGCTAATTTGTAGTCCAGTGTCATGGGAACAATCTGCTAGACCATCTTTCTACTGCACGTACAGGAAAAAAAAATGCATCAAGTTGAGAATAGAAAATTAAGCAAGAAATTGATAAAGAAACTCTGAACAACAGTAAAGAATGAGAGAACTTGATGGTTTTCTGTATATATGCTAGAGTTCATTCCTATTGGAAACACACAAAAAGATCTTTCTGCTGTACAGGAAACAGTGTTGGCGGTTCACTTCTTGAAAGATGGACGTTGTGTGAGAGGAACCGATGCGTCGCCACCGGGTAGTGGTCCTGAGAGATTTGGCATGATCTTTCTCCTTTATGATTGATGGCCCCTCGCGCTCCAGTCGCCACTGTTTGTGTAGTCTTGTTTCAGCCCCTGGATTTAAATCGCTCTCTTCGCAGACATGTTTTCACTAGTCACGGCCTTGAAAGTTTTACTGCTGTTCTTCTTCTTGCAACGGTGTGATTTGGGGTTAATCGTCATCTGCACTTTCTGTTCACAAGTCTGAATCAATCAGAATGCAGTATTAATGAGCAAAACAAAGCAGATGATCAGAGGTGACCTCACAGTGTTTTTCACCTCTCTAAGTAGATGATCAGAGGTGAGCTCACAGTGTTTTCACCTCTCTGCAGCAACATTAGTTTCTTATTATAAAATTCAAATATATTAAATAATTATATTATATTTGTAGTTTTTGTAGACGATGGGAAAAATAGTTTCTTATTGTAAAGAATATAATTAGTGTTAAATATTATAAAAAATTAAGAAAAATAATCAGATAATCCGAACATCTGGGGCAAATGTGCAATTCAATTTGGATTAGTGAGATTCGGGGGTTGAGACTAAAATTGATCGGGTTGAGTCAGATTGTTTTGAACTACAAATTGAAAAAGAATATAAGTATAAGCCATGTATGAAATTAATGATAACATTAAATTCAGATGTATATATATATTGCAAAATTACACAACTTAAATTAGATGTTAATTGAAAGATAGATTTTAAAGTTCAATATTATTTTTTATAAGTAGCTAGTACTCGTAGTAATTTTGTCCATTTCAAAAGTTCAAACGAGAACATGCTAAATTTTCTCGCTTTTTTTTTCTCTTAATAACAGAATAAATTATTTCATCATTTTGTCTTGTTTTTTTTTAATTAGAAAAAAATAATTCAACAATTCTTTGTCAAAGAAAAAGTCTACCATAAGACATTTTCTTAAGCGCATGGAATAAGGATTTGGTTGAGTAGTGAAACATTCAATACAAATTTAAACACATGCGAGGCTATAAAAGGTTCTCAGAGGTTTAACAATAATTGATTTTTTTTTCTTGGAAGAATCATGATGGATGATTCAAGTATACTTGTGGTGAGCAATATTTTCAAAATCAGAAGACGATTCAAATGATTTCCAACCCCTTTGACCAAATTTTCATATAATAATATTTGTAATAATTTGAGAGATAAACTATACATAAAATATATAATTCAATCACTATCATTTTATCACGAAAATATTAGTTTCAAATAATATTATTCTGAATACGTTATCAGTATTCATTTGTAATACAATTTTAACTTAAAGTCAATGTTCTATTTTCTACCCCTTCCTTTCATATTTTTCTTTTCTTTCTTATCTTCTCAACAACATGTCGTTTTATCTTTTCATTTCCTCCTCTTGACATCTTTCTTTTCATTTTCTCCATTTAATTATGTCAATTCCTTTTGTTTCCTTTTTAATATTTCCTATCTAATGTGTTATTTATTTCATTTTCTTATAAATTATTATCTTCTTATGTTCTTCCTATTAAAAAAATTTGGTTCTGGTTTACTGGTTAAACCTTTTTTTTTTGCTTTACCCAATTTTTTCTATTGCAAATTTGATGCTGAAATAAATTGGACCAGATTTTCTATCCAATTGGTGGAACTGATCGATCTGCTTGGATTAAAAAAATGATGTTGAGTCCAATTTTTTTTAACCTAAAATGAATGAGGCATTTTTTATGCGTCTCGACATTTTGTAAGACTTATAGAACTATTAGCACTTGATTAATTTAAAATTATAGTGAAAGAATAATAAACGTCATCTTCCTATGATGACTTTAAATATTAATTTCGAGATTACTAAGATATATCGAATTACTTAGGCTTTGTTTGGATGATCCCTCATTAAACGGAACGAAGGAAAATAAGACGAAGGGAAAAAAGGGGAAGGGAGGGAAAAAGATAAAAAAAATTTCTATCCTCTACATCCCGAGATTGAAAGTAATAAGGCCAAATGGAGGAGAAAGGAGATGAACACTACAAGAAAAACCCTGATAATATAATTATCAACGATTTTTCAGACGGAATCGATTTGTTGGAAAAACGCTCATCGCAAATCGATTTGCGACGGCCGAAAAAAATTCGTCGAAAATATCGATGGTTCTAACCGCCCCAAAAATTTCGGCCGACGGTTCCGTCAGAAAAGTCCCAGCGGTTCCAACCATCGAAAGTTTCCGACGGTTGCAACTGCTGGAAAATTTCGACTGTTCCAACCGTCGAAGGCTTTCGACGGTCGCAATTGTCGAAACTTTCGACGGTCGTCGCAACCGTCGATCTTTCGGCAGTCGCAATCGTCGCAAAGAATTTTTTAAAAATAAAAAAATTAGCGGCCAAAGAGAGAGAGAGAGAGGCGAAGAGAGAGAGACGTCGACGGGAGAGGGTCGCCGGCGATCGACGCTTGACGTCCGGCCAGAGGCTCGCCAGCCGGGAGAGGGAGAGGGAGAGGGAGAGAGAGAGAGGATGAGGGAGAGAGAGAGGAGAGAAGGAAAGAAAATTGGGGTTATATATATAGGTGGGAAGATGAGAGAAAGTGGAAAAACGGAAAAAAGCGGGATAACGAAATTTTAATTATCGACGGCTCTTGCCTTCGGAAAAGTAAATATTAATTAATTTTAAAGTTACCGATGATTGTGACTATCGAAAATATATTTAGTTATATATAATGTTTATTTTTTTATTTTACCGACGGTTTGAACGGTCAAAACCGTCAGTAATTGTGACGGTTTATACCATCGCTAATTATATTAATAAAATACTTCTCATACGATATTATTATACATTTACCGACGATTTCGATCGTCGAAAATTACGGCGAATTTTACGACAGATGGATATCCGTCGGAAATATCGACGTTCCTAGTCATCAAAAAATTAAATAATAATATAACAAATTACATAATTTAATTTTTCATTTCCGACGGTCGTAACCGTAAAAAAATGTGACGGATGAATATCAGTCAAAAATATCGACGTTCCTAATCGTCGAAAAATTAAATAATAATATAACAAATTATATAATTTATTTTTCATTTTCGACGGTCATAACCGTCGAAAAATTCGTCGAAAATTACGATGGATGGATATCCGTCGAAAATATTGACATTTCTAATCGTCGAAAAATAAAATAATAATATAACAAATTATATAATTTAATATTTTTATTTCTGACGATCGTAGCAGTCGAAAAATCCGTCGTAAAAACTTTTGTCGTAAAATCCGTCGCAAATTACGACGGATTTCTATCCGTCGCAAATTGCCCGTCGGAGAATGGCAACTTTCTTGTAGTGGAATCTCTCCTTTATTTTCCTCCATTCTTCTCTTTTAAAATTTAATTCAAATTAGGGGAAAGTTTTTTTCCTTCTCTTCCCTTCCCCTTCTTTGCCTCTCTTTTCCTTCAATCCAAATATAGGCTTAGTTGCGAGACATTTTGATGCTCTTATTTTTTTGGTTCAAACATAAGAGGGCGCACAAGAAAGAGCCAACCAAGACACCCAAATCTCTCAGCACAAAATTCTATTTGCATTTCCCTGAAATGCGCCCATGGTATGCACTTCATTATTGGCACAACTTCAATGCTATCATTAAGATTCTATTGATTCACTTCTATAATTTGATTGAGTGTTCGAACATGTCTTAATTTCAGCACTCATATGATGATAGACTATAGTTTATTTTAGAATGAAAATAGTGACGTCCTTTCTATTGACCCATTATTTCATTGTATTGTGTCAACCTACCATAAGACAATAATTAAATGATTAGTTCATTAAAAGTTACTTCATTGATCATAAGAAGTTACCTGACAAAGGTCAGGATAAAGGAAAGCATATTGTTAAAGGTTTCAGCATATTATCATAAGGGGCTGATAGATTTGGTTTATAAGTAGGCTAAATTAGCTTATAATTTGATTTCAGGAAGAAATCAGTGTTTGGTGAAGAAGATGTGGGCTAATAATTATTGTAGATAGTTATTTGATCTGAACAACTATATTATTATTTTTTACCATTTTCTGTTGAAATATTATAATAATTTATTTAATTATTTTACCTTCTCTTCTACTACTTATCTAAATATAAAGAAAAAAAATAAAATAAATTGATAGTTATGAAGTAATATTGAGTTTATCAAATTAAGTATTTAATTACAATTTAATAAATTTATAATTAAAATATTTTAGTTGACTTTGGCTCGAAGTGTATCATGATAAATTACATATAAAAAAAATTCAACAATACTTTTCTTGATAAGCGTTACAATAAATTATTATACTATCAACACTTTTTTAAACAAAAAAGAAGTTTCAAAGTACGATTCTAACGGGAGTTCGTGAAATCTCAATTCCAAGCAAATTGCGTGCAAAGGAGAATGGTAAAGAAGACAATTATGACAAGTTAGTTGGCCTAAATGAGGACATGCCAATGATGAACTTAGTTTCAAGTCATGCAATGGAGCCATGAGGATTATATGTGGGATAATCATTTACATCAAATGGAATTCATGGTTGGATGGCATGATAATAAAATTCAAGCCTCAGTTACAAAGAAGGGATACAAGTTTCTTCAGTTATGACAATTTGCTACAGGGTATGCTTGCCCTCACTAACTAAATTAGAATAGTGATTATTCATTACATTTAAAAAAAATGATAAATTTTTTTTAAAAAAATATTCATTACACTTGGATATCATGATCTACATGAGAAAAAAAAAGATAAGACAATGAGAAATTGACAGACGGGGTCCATAAATTATGAGGAGGCTTCATGAAAGCTTATCTTGTCATGTACAGAAAATACCATGCATCAACATAACATTCCTCTGTTCTCAACTAAGGAAAAAGAAAGAATAAATTTATATATATGAAAGGCCTTGTGATATGATTGGATATCTTTATCTCGGCACCCAGAGGTGCCACTTGGAAAACAAGTATGGGCTGATGGAATTTAAAAATCATTTAGCAGCTGGTTTAAAATATGTAGAATGAATTTTCCACTTTGTTACTTCTCTGTCGACTGACAATGGAGCAGCATGCTTAGAAAATCTGCCTGCCTCCTCCACTTCACATTGATTGAAATTTCCTTCAAAGACATTTTTTGGATAAAAACTTTCCCTCTCACTTCTTTTTTTACTAAAAGAACAAAATTTGAGGAATGGTAAATCTTCAACCTCAAGCTACACTGAAACTAACTTGTGTGATGTGAAACCAGTAATACAGTTTTCTTCAGAAATCAAGTCAGAATTCTGAATTTGTCAGACAAAATTCATCTTTCAATGACTAGGATGATTATTTATTATTATTCTTTTGGTGATACAGATAACTGCCAATTAGCTTTGAGGTGGTAAAAATGCTGATCGAACGGTATAAAGGAAAAAGAAGAAGAAAAAAAAGTAGAGTTCAGAGAAATTAAAACTACGACATCTTATCAAGTTGAGGGCTGATTCATATAAATCCTTATCCTCCACTGGACAGGAATAGAATAAATTAATTCTTTTCTGCAGTGGCAGAAAGAATGCTTTCTTTATTGGTGAGATAACGAAAACTGCGATGCCACCCGACCGAAGCATAAAAATAATACGGCAAGTTTCGTCTCTCATGATCCCCTGCATGCCACTTGTTTCGTAGCCACTTGAACGTCCTCCAACTTGTGGACGTCCACCTGCAGATCGATGAGATCACTAGTTGCATGTATTGGGTTCGGATGTGTTCCTTTCTTCATAGTTATTAGGACGTCGAGAACCGGGAGCCCCTCAAGGAAAGGAAGAGGCAATCCCGCTGCTCCAGAGAGAGGGAGAAGGGAGGAGAGAGAATGAGGAGATATCTATCAATGTATGATTAAGTAGGTAGCTGCCTGCACTCATAGCAGTTCTCATCAGTTCTCACCTTTGAGTGGCTTCTTCGTTCTCTATCCCCTCGTGATATCACGTGAGAGGGCCATCAGATTCACACATGCATTTCAAATCACACTTCTTTTTAAAATCTTTCTTGTCCATGTAATAAATAGATATAAAAAACATAGAGAATATTGCTTGGATAAACAAAACAATGTTCGAATGATAACAAACATCACAGAAAAAAAAATCTCTTTAATATCCATGCAAATAGCGACTGATCAATATGTCCATAGACGTGACTAATAGAATCCGTAATCTGCAGATCGACGGAAATGATCTGAGATGACGAGGATGGACGACGAAATGGGAGTCCCTTAATCTCAATCTTCTCTTCTTACATCAAAACTCAGATTTCGTTTTCTTTGTTAATTTGTTAAAGAAGGGACAGAAGTACAGATAGCGAGTGAAGTACAGAAACAATAAAGATAACTGCAGTGTGATTGATTAACATGCATAGCAGAATGCAGATACGTAGTATGGGCAAAAGAAGAGTTGCAGCTTGTGGTTTGATATGTAGCATGCAGTTTCTTCATTTGTTTTTTTTTTTCATATATGTCGTCAAGGTGAAGCAGGTAGTATTTGTGGGTTTGTAGAAAGCACAGCACGCTGGAAATGCAAAGATAGCCAACGGCCATTGCATGCATGCAAGCTTTGTGCCCTAATTACAGCGGTGCAAGAATCCTTGAATAGACGTTAGGATAAAAATAGCATTAGGATATCACTCGGGAAAGATTTTTCAAGAAAATATTTTTCCTGTTCTTTGTTGTGTGTTCAGTAATTAATTTAAAAAGATTAATAAATGAAGAACAATTAAAGTTTTTTTTTCTGTTGATAGAAACTTGCATGCAATCATGGTAAGAGTACTTTTATCTCTTGTCAAGAGGAGAACATTGATATTTTGAATTTTTAAGAAAGCTGCATTATCTAGAAATTATTACATATCTTGGATTTGTTCAAGAAATTAATAATTTGAGTGTGGTGTGATCGACAAGGGCTTTATTGAATCAACCATAGCATTAAAGAAATATGACTCAGACTACCTGATCAGATCGAGTTCCACATACTGATATGACAGACATAGCTAGCAATCCACTCAACATGTTTTATTGCACAATATCTACCCATCTTGATCACAATTATATATGTGACCAAGCTTGGCATGCAATTCATGCTTAATCTAGCCCTAATCCAAGTAATTACGAGATTAAAATCCCAGTTAATCTGGAAACCAAACTTTTTTGCCTCTAACACAACCTTGGACTTGATTAATTCCACATCCAATTATAACATACCTTTGCCTCTACCAATAGGCGTCATTCTCAACAATCTCAAAAGAAAAAAAAAACAGCAAGAGCAACTTGAGTTTGCGTCCGACGAAGAAAGAAAAAAATATTTATTCAACTAGTGAAACAAAAGAGTATATATATACATATTTATTTATACGAAGAAGGAGAAAATAGAGAGAGGAAAAGTAGAATGGTGCAGCCTATAAAGAGCTAAGTAGCCATGTCAGCCATCCGACTTGGCGATACGGTAGGCTGTGGAAGTGCCACCTCGGATAGCTCCATGTGGAACCTCTAGGGTCCCGTTGGGACTCTCTTTATATTCAGGTGGGTTACAAATTCTGGACAGGGCCACGTGTCGGTCATGTCACAGTGGAGCCCTCGTCGTTGATGGCTGAAAGGAGACCCCTCCGTTCATGCTTCGGGTAGACAGCTGGCTTCCTCCTATTTACTTTGCTCTCTCTCTCTCTCTATATCCTGATCATTTGATCTACTTTCCCTGGCTCAGCCCAGTCGCTATATATGACGCCCTCATCCTGCGCCATCACCAAAAAGAACAGAACAGGTTGCTCTTTCACAAACTTTTCCTCGCTACGTCAAAGCAGCAGAAGCAGTAGAAGTGGACGATCGAATCGATCGACAATGCAGTGCCTACAAGCTCCTGCCGCGGCCGCTTGCTCCGACCTCTCTGTGCTGGAGAGGCAAATAGCGCGTCTGAATTGGCAACAGCAGCAGCTGGCCAGCAGTTACAGCGGCTGCTACGACCTCGAAGGCTTCGTCCCCCTGTCGACGCCGGCGTTCCAGATGGTTGCACCCGCGCACGTCGAGCAAACCAGCGGCGCCGTCGTCGGCAATGTGCATGGTCCATCCTTCGCCGGCCTTGCCAATGGGTGGCCCGACCTTGCCGAAGGCTCCCAGTACAACCCTCTCGACGTTGCTGTTGCTTCTAACGTTGGACAGGAAGAAGAAAGCTTGAGCAGTAGCTCCAAGAAGAGAAAGGCTGAAACTTGTCCCAAGCCAGTAAAGGTGTGTTAGTACTTTGCATTCGCGAAACTTGGGCATAAATGAAGCGCCCTGACTACAGAAGAGTCGTCGACTGCTGGAATTCATAACAGTTCTCTGTTCTCTTTGCAGCAGCAGGAAAGCAGTAGCAATGGCACAGAGGACAGCAGCAAGAGAATTAAGGAAGAAACTGGACGCGCAGCGACGGCGGACAGCAAACCAAATAGCAGCAGCAAGAAGGACGCATCAGGAGACACTTCAAAGGATAACAGCAAGCCACCAAAGACGGATTACATTCATGTTAGAGCTCGCAGGGGCCAAGCTACTGACAGCCATAGCCTAGCTGAAAGGGTATGTGCCTGTCTCCCTGCCTGTTTTACTCCTCTCTTTCTCTCTCCCCCCTCCCCTTGTGATGCATGTTAGTTAATCTCGTTCTCCTTCCTTCCATGGTACAGGTGAGAAGGGAAAGGATCAGTGAGAGGATGAAATATTTGCAGGAGTTAGTACCCGGCTGCAATAAGATCACGGGGAAGGCAGGGATGCTCGATGAGATCATCAACTATGTCCAGTCTCTCCAAAGACAAGTTGAGGTAATTGTTGATCAGTTCATCTTTAAATGAAAAGATCAGAGCTTCTTTAGAAACAATTGCAAGTGAAGGAAGCGAAGTATGAGACAATTAATTAAGTTTTTTGCCACTGGAAATTTGACAGTTCCTATCGATGAAGCTTGCTGCCGTGAATCCCAGAATGGACTTCAACGTCGACAACTTCTTCAGCAGAGAGGTGAATTCTTTAAATCCTGACTATAAAACATTTATTTAACAGAGCTCTGTCATGGTGTCGCCACTAACGCTCTCGCGTGGTCCTTGCTGCTCTACTCCATTTATTGCTTCCAATTCAAAGGAATAATACCCAATGCAGCAATTTCCAAAATATATATAACGTTTTTTCTGTCCGAGTATTTCCGAATTGTCTGAGAATTTCTACAGAAACTATAATAGATTCGAGAAAAAGAAGACTAGACTTCCATGATTTTGATTAGGTTCCTCCCTGAAAAAAGAAAAAGGAAAGACATTAATGCTTCTCAGGAATGCTTGAAACTTGGTCGATCACCTAAAACATAATAATATTTATGTTCATGGCCTCCACAATTATTAAGTTTCTCCCCTGCTACAATTATTGCAGATGAATCCGGTTTGCAACTCAAATAGCATTCCCATAATGAGCACGGCGCCGGAGCAGCTGGACGCAGCTTATCTCCAGTTTAACTCCATGCAGCAGGCCAGCGGCGCCTGCGACATGGTCATGAACGCCTCAGAGCTAGGGCTGCGCAGGACGGTGAGCGCCCCTGTAGGGCTGCCTGCTGATGCATTCTTGGGGCCATGGTTCAATGTAAGTTAAACAGAAACCTTCACCCGATCGGCAATCCTCAGCACCATCTACTCGTACTGAGATCTCATGAAACGTTTCAGGTTCCTGGGTCTTCTGCTTGGGACACCACCTTGCACAACATCTATAACGTGGAATTACAGCAGGGAAGGGGCTCAAGCTTCCCCGTTCAATCATTGCCAGGTGACTGCAGCTCTCATAATTAAAAATAATAGGTGCATAGCTGTTGCTGAAAGGACAATTATGAGCAGCAATTTGTTGCACAGCAGCTGAGTACAGTTCATAATTAGGATCTCTGTAATTGCAGATAATGGGTTGCCCCAGACTCTGAAGATGGAGATGTGAGACGTAGATGGACATGATAACAAACCCCAGCGGCCATGCACCATTATTCTTTTTACTGATTCATGTATCACAACTTGTATTCATACACGATGAACTGGAGCAATAAGAAGAAGAAAACATGTACCATATTTAACCACCATTATTGCGAAATTAAGTTTCTTGAGGTTTGATCCAATGGATTCATGTCTTCCACTCGTAATGTAAGCTTTAATCATGAGATCTATTCATCAGGATTTGAACTCTTTGCGTAAGAAATGGCAAAAAAATGCAAACTTGCGTGACAGCGGTAAAAAGCAGTATACATTTTTATACTGTCGCACTCTGCCATGTATAATAATAGTTCGCTGCCACTAGAACAATCTGCAAAATCTACCAAGAATCTTGGTAGCTATGTTTGGTCCCGGGGCATGTCGGGGAGTTGTTCTTCCTCCTTACAACTTGCAGTCATCCTTCGCCAGGGACCTCTACTGTGCGTGTGTGTTCGTCTTCCTTCACTTGATAAGGACGGAGGATAGAGCAGGGGCTCTCTGGTCCATCAAACTATTCATGGCAGGCCACCAGGGACCGGGCTCATCCATTCAATTTGTTTCAGTATCCATCACCACTCTTCTTTTGGTTCCTCTCTCCTCTCTGGACAGCGAAAGGTGATCAATGGTAGCTTTCATGGACCGCTGCGTTAGATCCGCGATCAAGCTCCATGCAGCGGTTTGGACGGCGCTTTGGCTCATATGGGGCCAAGAAATGGAGAACCAGAATCGGCATCTGGCTCTGGACATACAATACATAGCCGCATATGGCCTAACCGGAAAGATTTTTTTGTTATTTGTTGCCCTGTACAAGCACTGTTACATGGCCATATAATGTGATGATGATGCTGAACCTTTGCAGGTATGACTTGACAGCTGAAAAGGAGCAGCCTTTGATCATACCTGAACACCACAGAACATGCTTGATGTCAATGGAAAAATGAGATATTCAGTTAACAGATAATGTCATGGACAGCAACTCTGTTCTTTTACATCTAGAAACTATGAATTCTATTTCCAAGTATCTCATTTGTTTAAACCGAAGAGGAAATGTGATTTCACATATGGAAGCTGAAGGCCAACCTGAGATAACAAAATTCAGTATTGATATCTTGATAACTTTTTTTGGGGGGACCTATTTTCACTATCTATGAAAATGGACTAGTTGTATGTAATGTAGCTGGATTGAATTTAGTGTCAAGAGGTCGGGTTTTGTGAAACCACGATGATGGTGTTGTGCAAGGAGTCGGACTTGACTTTAACTAGACTTGGCTTGGCTTCTATCGATAGAAAATTGATGGTTGAGAATTGAATAACTCGACCTGGATTTCGTTGACTTACTGAGAATTGGAAGTAAAAGAACATGACTTAGAGAGAATGTGTTATAATTTTGAATTATATGAAATTATAAGTGTTATTATTATGTATTTCTAACTTTCTTGCAAATTAACTTTGTTTAGTATCATCATTGATAGCATTCATGCTATGATATATAATATATATGGCCATCTTATGCACCTATTGCATGATCATAAATTATAATTATTATGTTATTTGATTTTTATGATTATAGATTAATATCTAATTGATTATTTTGATTTTTGATTGACATGAAATGATAATCCATAATGAATAAGATAAAAATTAATACAAAGATAGATGTCATGAGATAAACAAAATGATACACCAAAGTTGTGGATCACTTCACTATAATTACGCATTGCCTCTAGGTTTATGTTATGAAATTTTTATTAATTTAAAGAGGCGGGTAGAATAAGTGAAGACAATATTGAAACTGTCTGCATGAAGTTCACACAACACTTTCAATACTATTGTTTGTGCATTATTTCCTATCACGAGCAATGCATTTCAAGAATCCACAATTGAGGATTCTTCACTCCAAAATATAGTCCGAGGTGGAGTGTACACACTAGTAATTTTAGACATGAACGTAATATGCTGCACCGTTAATGTGAGAGTTCTCTCAATTGTAGTATTTATGATTGATGGATAACATTCAAATACAAAGTTTTTTAAAATATAACTTCTAGATTGAAGGCAATTGTTAAATTATAGTATTGAAGGTTAATATTTTTAACGATTGATAATTATAATTAATTAATTAATATGGTTGATAGATAATGATTAATTCATAATTTGATAATTAAGGGAAAAACTAATCTCTTTCAAATTGATAATTATCATCGATAATTTAGAATTGAAAATTGGCAATTGATAAGTGATCTATTTTGAATAATGAATGTATTACTAATTGATGATTGACAAATTATGTGAATAATTAGTTACTATTAGTCATTACTTTTTTACTATTAAATGGATAATAATTGATATGATTATGAAAAACTTCTAATTTTTATTATTAATTTGATAAATTATTATATTGTTATTTTATCTTTGCACATTTAATTTAATATTCATGCAATTAAATTATAGTCATATGCTAAAGGTTTATACATGTTTTCTATGTTATTATCGGATGACTTTACATATTGAGCATTATGCTTATTGAGAATTTATTCTCCATAATTGGATTCATGTAGAATGAGTGGATATGATGATGAGACGGTTGGAGCCTTTTGTGATAGTTGATTTACATATGATAGTAATAAAAGCATGATCTATGGTGTCAACCTATAATCCACATGTTATTAAATAGTATATAGTTTGTTTTCATTAAGATTAAATTTATTGTATGTAAGCTTTTCTCTTATGTAAATATATACTTTGACTAATTAAAATTTAAAAAGTAGTTATAGATAAAATATAATGATTTTGGAATGACCTCTTAGGTCAATTTAGGGTGCACATTTTTTGTGGCTATAAAAGATGTCAACTAGATAATTGAACACTAGCTGAATCCATTATATTTCATATGCATTAGAGTTCTAAAATTCCATTAGATGCTTATTTCGCATGCATTTCTACTTCGACATATTATCAACATAGACTTGTTTAGAATTTTAATTTATCTCCATTTGTTTAAATTTTATTTGGAGAATTTTCTGCTTGTTGTTTATTATGTTTAATCCAGCTCATGCAAAAAAAAAAAAATCGCTGATGGAAAACAAAAGGATACCATAATTAGCTAACTACAAAAAAGTAATGAGAAATAATTTTTTTTCGAAAAAAAAGCTAGAGGGGAGGTGGAAAAAGTAAGGAGAAGGAAAGTTTATGATTTGCAATCAAAGGTGACGTGGAAGACATATAAAAGGAGGAATATTAAACTAAATAAAGGAGAGAGAGATCAGTTGGAACTTGAAGCTCAAGAAAGGAAGGAATAACATATGAGAAGAATAAACAAGAATGACATTTTTGAACAAGATTTAGTAGCATTTTTATTATCACGATGTTATTGATCTTATTCCTCATCTATTTTGTAATGCATTTGATATAAATGAGAAGCTAAAACTTAACTCTCTTAAGAAGGGATAGTAGTCTAATTTTATGAATGGATGATGGAGCAACATTTATTTGCTGTTGATATTAATTTATAATCTCTAAATATTTTGGAATCGATTAATGTGAATCTTATGTTAGAATGCAATTGAGAGGTTAATTTTTTATCCCTTTCTTGCTCAGAAATGAGTTGAGTATTAGCATTAACTTTATGCTTCTAATTTATCTATGATGTAATCTTATTTATCCATTTCAATTATGCAATAGTCATTTTTTTTATTATATAGTAGATTGCTTTTATTGATAACTATTGAAATCCTTCATATTGTTCTTGCATCTTAAAGGATTTCTAGCATACTTGTGGATGATTATAAGTTATGCAAGCCAATGATATGAAATGAATCTTCTCATAATCGACCTAACTAATGGTCATATGAAATGTGATACTTAATTCTAAATTTAATGTATCGTGAGAGTAATTATTTTATGTTGAATTCATCATGATTATTATTGTTAAATTATTCTAATCCATACATAGCTGAAATTATCATTAATTGTTGAATTGAGCTTAAGTCTTTGAGCTTGGTAGTTACTTAACATTTTAGCTCAACCACTTTAAACCATAAAAAGTTAGTTGGTTAGCTTAATCTTACAATTTCAGCTTGATTTCATTAATTGATCACTTGCCAACTATTAGCTAGTAATTTAGCCATTTAATTAACAATTAGTTTAAAGTAGTTAGTGAATCTTTAGTTCAAACCATCATGAATATGACACTTGATTTTACTACTTCGATTTGTGCATTTGCAACTGAATGTAGTGAGGAGTTAGGCTACAAAATTAACATTCCCAACTGAATTAAGTAGATTTTAATTTTATTTTATTTTAATTACATCTAGTTAATTAATAACTCTCACGAGCTTATCAATAATATAGGTGGATGAGTGTTTTATGGAGCATGTGGTATCTAATTGGGCTATGGCTGATGAGGAGGAGGATGTCGCAACTGCAATGTTGTTTCTTTGTCTTGTGTATTAGCTCCTCTTTCAACATATCCACTGGGCTCATCTTCTTGCTTTGATGCAATAGCCAATAAATAATTTATATTGCTATATGAAAGAGGTTCTTGATCTTTAACAACAATAGGTTGGAACAATTTGATGGTTTGCTTGTTCTCATTTATTATTTGAGTAAATTTCATATATAGTTATCCAACTTTGGAGTCGTTACCAAATTGTCATCCAATTTCAATTCTTAATTACATTGTTATTTATATTTTGAAATATTTTAATACAATCATAGTAATGAGGGATTGAAGGCTTACTGATTAAAAATTTGACGTGGTACTTGCATTAGCGCTAACTCTATCCTTCACATCACAATTAGAATAATAAAATAATAAAAAAGAAAACCCTCAATGTTATATTTTAAGTATTAAAAAAATAAAAAGTCCTCCATATATATATATTTAAAGTTTTAAAAATAAAATAAAGAGAGAAAAAGGGGGAGGGGATTCCTCCTTCCTCTCTCTTTTTTTGAGAACAAAGGGCCCTCCTCCTCATTTTTAAAATTTTAAATATGAGTAGAGTTTTCTTTTAATTTTTTATCACTTTGAATATGATGTGAAGTTTTTTTTCTTGTTTTTTTTTTAATTTTACGAATGGGAATAAAAGTGCTTAGTAGATGTCACATCGTTTATAGCTTTGTGAAACCTCAAATTTGAGTGACATATTTACTCTCAATGACGTCTAATATCATTATCTTTCTCTACCGTGAAAAAAAGAGACATGTTCTTGTTTATGTATGAAGATATTAATGTTTTCTTTTAATTTAATTTATTTTTTTCTGGTCCTCTCATCGGATTCAATATGGCTTCTACAATTCGTAAATTTTTATTTAATTTTTGTGGCGCTCTTATGTTGTCAACTTATTATTATCCTAAGAGGACTTTATCCAAGAACAATAGAGCAATTAAATACAATTCATCTAGCCCGAACTTAGACCAAAACTTGGCCCAAGTTTCAGAACTTGGCCCAAACAACACACGTGAAGAGAATTTCAAAAGTTTTCATCATGTGTCTAAAGTTCTCGCGGAAAGCGAGAACTTCATTTTTTCTTTTAAACTCTTTATTATATTTTAAATAGTGAAATATTACTAATTAATATTTAATGTTAATATTATTAATTAAAATATTTTTATATTATCTTAATATTTATTTATTAATATATTATCATTCAGCTTATGAAATTAATTCTTTAACTTAATATAAATATTAGTTTTAATTATAGTATTAATAGCATATGAAAATAATAATAATATTATTTTTCATAAATTATAATAATATAAATATTTTCATAAATTATAATATGAATATAGTTATTTTTTGTAAATTATTATTTTAACTAAATAAACACATAATATTTTAATTTATTCAAATTTTAAACTTCTTAAAATAATAAATTATATCCTTAGTTCTTAATTTTTATCCAAACATCCACTAAAACTTATCTATCAAATTAACTTTTAAAATTTTCATCCAAACACCACACCTAAACTTTTTTTTATCAAATTAATAAATTTCTAAGTACTAACGGGAACTTAAAATCTCCAATCCAAACACAACCCTAAATGATCAAGTTGTCTTTCTTAAGAAAGAAGAAATAGAGTTATTGATCAATTTTTTTGTTGGATTATAGACTCACAAAAAGTGTGCATCTTAATGCTTTGACATGTCCGTCTTAAAAGCATCTCTTTTGTTTTGGAGCTAGAAAACATGCGCCACAACCACGATTAAAGTCATGTCTCCAAGGAGTCATTAGGTTACAGAATAAACACTGGAATATATCATTATTTTAATAATATAGTCAAACATCTCCTACAATAGAAATATATTGGTCAAACTTAAAAAAAAACTTGAAACCATCTTGAAAAGAAGAAAATCATTAGTTTTAACCTCGTAAGAAAAATATATCGATTATTCTAAAATAGAAGAATACACTTATTGTCAACTTTGTTCAAAATTTTCAATCATATTTTATTTTTTAAAAATTCAATCATATATTATTATATTAATATTTTTTGTTATTATAATATTAAACACTAGCTATGCATAATAAAATATTTTAAATATAAATTATTATATTTTTTAATTTTATTCTCTCCGAATCAAAGGATGCATAAATATATTATCTTTTTTTTAAAAATACGATATTACACTATTTTATTCTCTTCAATTTTATTAGAACGACCCATTGAGACAATAAGCATGCTAAATTATTAGGGGAAAATTCTGCCATTACATTGGAATGGCGACTCACGGAGACACATGGAGACGCTCAATCTCAATCTGCCACCGAAAAAAATTCATCTTAATTTGATCATGGAGAGAGAGATAAGGTCAATAAACAAATTTCAAATACTTTATCTGATCAAGGGAGGCCACTAATGTAGTACCTTGGACAAAAGTGCCCTTAACTGCAAGTATAATTTTGGATATTACATAAATGAGAGGGTATATAAAGCTAAACCCCAAATTTTCTTTTCCCCATTTTCCCATTTAATTAACTACCAAAATCCAATTTTGCCACGGTTGATTTTGTCTCGTGTTTTCAACGAGAATAATTTTGCTCTTGGGTCAACGAGGAATATTTTTGTTTCTACTTTTTTCTTGTTCTCCCATTTATTGCACTGGGGTTCACAACATAAACAAATGACCGTTTGAATTAATGAATAAATGAAAATAAAGTGTATGTTCTAGTGTTGCTATGATACTAAACTAGTGAACTCATTCCTATTCCATTTGGTTGGTGTTAGGATTAATGCGCGAGAAAAATTATACACCGTAAGAAAAAAAATTCAAAAAATTTAAGACGATACAAAATTTTATTAAATTAAAAATAAAAGAGGATTATAAATTAGATTGCTTTTTGTTTGGACTCTAGAGAGTTTATATAGTCACTCATTTATAGAAATTTTATATCAATTGGAACTCTGAATTAATTCTTTAAAAATAGAACACTTATCTTGTTATATGAAAATAAATCAATTTTGAATCACATACAAAATGCTCTATAAAATTTTCGCCCAAAGGGCTCCACCCCCACCCCGAATCCCTAGACCCTTCTTATCCCCATAAGCTCGCTGACCAGATAGCGAGACACCTATAGTGCAGATGCGTTTTTTATTTCGGAGTGTCTTGGAATCCAGACGAATTTTCAATGAATTTTCAATTGGGATATGATTCAAAACATTGGAATATGAGATCTCACTATCTTAATTTCCTTCTCCTATTTTCATGAATGTGATGGATTAATTGGCCGTATGTGTTAGGAGATTTGCTCTCATTGTTACATGAATTTATATTAGTGTTACATAGGTTGAAATCAAGCCTTACTATGCAAGATTTTATATATACATATATATATTTATAAATTAATATATAGCTATATTATTAAACAAAAAACTACTGCCATGAGGCAGTGGATGTAAAACACATTTATGCATCCTTGGAAGTATGTTTTTTTGGGTATTACTGATATAAACCTTTTTATGGATATATGGGCCGCAAGGCCAAAATGATGTTTGAAATTATGTTGAACCTTAATTAATAGTCAAGTTCTGTTTCCACCGTGATGTTTTATGTTTATATTGTTATCATATTGATGTATAATCCATTTATATTGTCATGTATAGATTATCGCTTTGCATTTAGTGCCTCTGGATCCCTCTCTTGACACATGTTGCCGGATTGGATTTCGGAGGCATTATAACTAGGAAACAAAATTTCAGGTACTTTATCTGAACAGGTACTTAATCCTCATTGGTAACAGAAATACTCACAAAATTTGTAGTTAATTCTTGCATGCGAGCTTTGAATATGTTGCCATGAAAATGTAGAGAAGACAAAAAATTAAAAAGAAAGAAGTAAGCTTCGGTCAGATTTGTAAGACTAAGGTATGTTCTTAGGGGATTCTTTTACATGTTAATCAAGGCCATGTAACAGGACTGTCTTCTTTTTTTTTTTTTTTTTGAGCAGATGTAACTGGACTGTTATGCGCCGAGGACATGTGCAACAGGACTGAACAAGAAAAAGGTCCAATTTGGATCACATTCAACTTTGTCACAAGGCTATTCAATCAGATCACAGACATCAACTTATGCCATGTGTTGTCAGAAAAAAAAAAGATATTTTAGGCAATAGTGATCATTAAACAATTATGCAATCATATTACATACGACTTCAACTGGCCTTTTGAAGTCACAGTAAGAGCATCCTTAATAAGATCATCTTACCTACAGACACTCAGTCCTCTCTATGTAAGTATAATCATCAGGGTGAATATGGAAATGGATCCTAAGTTCTCATATATCAGAAAATAAAATTGCAGCGTTTTGGGTCGAATTCAGAAAAACACTTTTCATGATTGACAGACTAGGTCGATGCTTTAAATATAGGCATAATCATTGTGAAACAAAAATAAACAGACATCCTAGTAAGAAAACAATTGCCAAATGCATGCCTTGAGTGCACAGCAAGCAAGAGCATCTCAAGGAATTTTTATTTTCAATTGGGTTTTGTCTACAGAAACTTAGAATTCCCTATGGGGTTATCCAAAATCTGTTTGCCAAGGATATACCAATCTTAACACACTATACATCTTTTTGAATGAATTATATATCCACAGTTATATAATTCTCTTTTGGAATGAACTATACCAATCTGTTTTCCAAGGATATGCCAAGGGAACCAGATGCAAACCTATGATAAATGTTTCTGATCAACAGTTATATAGTCATGTAAGTATAGAAAAAAACAAGATCCAAGTAACTTCATCTTCAAATTGTTTCCATAAAATTCCTGCTATCCACATTATTGAACTTTGTCCAAAGAACCAGCTGGTATGGCTAGTGGGAGGAAGCAGGCATTTGGCTTCTGGTTTTGGAACAACCCAACTCCACAACAACAGCCACCAGCTCCAAGGCGTCGCCCATTGCCACCGAATCTGACATCCATTAGAACCTCAGGCTGGAGTTCAGTGCAACAGAAGACATCATCTCCATCTCAATCTTTCAGCTAATCAAGCACAATCGGCAACAAAAGGTGATGCTCCTCTAAAAAATAGAAACAAAAAAAAAAGTGATGCTCGATCAACGACGCCTTCGCCATCACCTTCATCTTTCCCAGCACCATCAAGAAAATCACGTCAGTCACAGTCACTGCTTCAAACATCACAAAAATCACCCCTACAATCTCCTGTGATACCCCTCAGCTCTCAACAATTTTCAACAGAATCACCATCTCCGCAAACCTCAAGATCTCCTTCGCCATCTCACGATACCACTCGACAATCTATTCCATTGCCTCCACAAATTCAGTCCCCTGGAAAAGATCATTTAAAAACCCATTCACTATCTTTCAGGTCAACCATATCACATCCACCCTCCCAGGCTGAAGTTTCCAATACAAGCACAACCGAAAACACATCCCCAGCCAATTGAAACACCCTTCAAGATATAAAGCCTATGACTATGACACAGCCTATTGTTGGAAGTACTCCTAGAAACCATACATCTGAAGAGAAACATGATAATTGGAACCTCCCATTATATCAGAAGAATCGAAACCTGAAATTGCTGTAATGCCTATCAAAACTGTAGATGCTAGCAATATATTACTAGATGAAAGAGCTCCCGCAGCAAAGCCAGAACCAACAAGAGACTCTCAAGCTTCAGAGTCACCACTGGAGGAAGAGAATCCCAAACAAGCTGTCAAGGGAAACTCGATGGTGAGGTTTGACGTGATGACAGAAGTTGGATAGGCAAGAATCAAATACAACTGAAGGCCTTAAAGAACTGCACCAAGCTAAGAAGCCTCCAACTGTCTTAATTGAAGAATCAAAGAGCAGAATGAAAAGCAACCTGCCAGATACAACCAAATTCCAAGCCAACTAGACTTCAACAATGGATCATTGAACCTCCGACGGAAGCTGGAAGTTGAATGCAGCATAAAAATGAAAACGGTTCCAAGGGGATGAACACAATATGATTGGTTCCACGGATTCAGGGCTTTGACATCCCATGGTAAACAAGCAAGTTTGCATAAAGATATTAAGGAAGGTAGAAGTAAGTTGGTTCAGAAGCTAAATTATAGACAATCACAAAGTTAAGGGAATGAAAATGCAATAGGCATCATATTTTTGGCAGATGAGAACAAAGGCATTCCAATGCAGATCAGTCATGAAACCTTGAACAAGGAAGGCCCTATTCCTATAAGGAAGGATTATATGCTTCAGAAAGAGAAGAGTAATGGAAGCAGTGAGAAGAAAGCAACTTCTAAGAAGTCAGATCAAGCAGCTAATCTCAAGCAAACAATAACCATCAATAGCAATGTGCAGGACATCAACAACTCACTGTTCAAGACAGTTTTTGTAGATAAGACGATCCAGGGGTTCGTTTAATTTTCAGTGGCAAAGCATATAAGCCAGTTAACACAGAGGAAGATGAAACAATAAAGATTCTGAAGAGTGCTATTTGCCGAACCTCAGGGAAAGATTCATGGATGATCTGAGCATTAGCAACTAATAAGAACACTGATAAGAACACTCTCCATTGTTGTCCATGACACATTTACAAACAATGATAAGAACACTCTCCATTGTTGTCCATGACACATTTAAGAGCAATGATAAGAACACTCTCCATCATCTAAATACCATGGGCACCAGTTAAACAGCAAAAAAATCCATCAATCACTAATATTGGATGTCAAATGCATACCAAGTAAGCTGAGATTAGAATTGTTCCTGCTGATTCTGATTAAAGGATTTGATAACTGAGTCTCAAATGACTCCAAAATAATAAAGCTGGCATTATTGTTCGGTGATGTTTCATTCATAAACTCCGCCTATATTTTATAGCCGGTCCCAAGCCCGGATAAAGGAGGAGGGTTGTGTTAGGCCCGACAGCCAACATAAAATCATGTCGAATCTTATGAACATGGATCAACGAATGGAATGGCGTCGTATGATCCATGTAGCCGACCCCACCTAGTGGGATAAGGCTTTGTTGTTGTTGTTGTTGATGTTTCATTCATAACCAGAGTTCCTTAGCCTTTTTATAAACTATAAGGTTTAATGATAATATCACTTTCATGTGATAAAATGATATAAAATAAGTTTAAAACACAATAAACAAGTTTTAAGCATGCGAGAGACATAAGGATTACCTCATTTTCTGCAATAACTTAAATATGCGTAGGTATAAAGCTCCAGCTAATAACATAATTACCATAGGTTCCTACTACAATAAGAGTTCAAATAGGAATATCCACAGCTTGAACTTTTGAGAAAGCAAATTTCCACCAAGAAACAAAGAAAAAGCCATTTACCTTCAGCAATGACCATTTCATTCACATGCTGGTTTAGTGTCAAAGCTTGTTAAGCAGATTGCAAATGCCTGAAAAGCAGATAATGGGTATCTATAGTCCATTGTAAATATATCCTTACCAATTTTACCAAACTGGAGAAGTACTTTCTCTTGTTCTGCTAGAGAAACCTGGTGTGAGGGGTTCACAGCTGCGACTAGTTGAAAGTTCTTAACAGAAGCAACTGTGACTCGACCTCTGAAGTTCAAGCACCAACACTGAAGTTGTTCATGCCACCTAGGAGCCTTGTTCTTCAAAATCAGTGGTTCCCTATTGGTCTGCACAGGTGGAGGTTGTTCAGCAAGGCTCGTAGAAGAAAACTCTATAAGTGGTTCTTTGCCCTTAATGACTACTGAAGTTGAGAATTGTTCCTCAATGGAGTGAACAAAACCAGTAGGCGTTGGGGCGCAACCACCCTCTTGAATGGAAGAGATCGGTATAGAATGCATGACACATTGCATTCTCCTTGGTCCTCGAGTTCGCAACACATTTAACTCATAAGAGATGCTAGCGATGTTATAGTTGCCAGCTGGAACTCTTGGAGATACTTGCTTGGAGTGGATCCTTCGGGCGGAATGATTGTTCGAGAATATTGCAGCATCATAGGGAGGTTGGCTGTCATAAACCGTGAACTTGGTTCCAAGGAAATTCGACCTAGTGAAGATGCCAATGCACAATCAGAAAATGAAAAGAAAAGGAAGTAGAATGTTAAAATGGTCACTTGCCTCAATTTTCCAATATAGGTGCTGCTAGCTCGAGAGAAATCATCCGAGGACAAAGAGATGATAAAATCTGTACTGGTGGCACGTCTAATCTTTCGAGCTGCTAGCAAAAGCTTATCATTCTCTCCCTGAAGAGCTGCAATAATCGAAACTGAGATATTAGCAAATCATTCAGGAAAGGCATGCTAGAGTTGTAACTGGTAACTACATTTTATCACCAGCTAAAGATAATCATATGTAGATGCCATGCACGAGATTTTGGATCATTTTCATGCATGTTTAATTATGAATGGATTATACTTAGAGGGCATAATATTTTTCTTGATGCGATGAATGATATCAATTTTTTTTAATGAGGTGACTAGAAAGGAATGTCTTTGATGAATTCTCTGTCAGACAATTGTATTGATCAACAGAAGAACTACTGTATAGATAAAAACATGTTAATCTGCAAAAATTGCTTACACGGGCTCAATCCCAGATACAATCGATAGGTTGAGGTCACTCGCTCCCTCCGAATAAAGCACTGGATTGGATGATCTCTTGACCCGGGCTATTGTAAATAATTAGCAACAAAAAGAAATTACCTTTAGACAAACAGAATCTCCAATAAGAATCTTAAAGAGTATGAAGAACTTGCAAATTGAGAAGAATGGTTAAAATAGCAAAAGGGAAAAAAAAAAGAGGCAACTACCTGCTTGAGGGAGATCGGAAAGGTTATCCGGCTGCATTGTTCCGGGGTCCTGACTACTTCCTTGGTGACATCCCGCCATGACCGGCAAACTGCCGCACAAGACAACACATGCCTTCTCGCCGGCCACAGGACCTCACTTGCCTCAACCCTCTGGATTACATCGAGGAGCAACTCCGGCGGCAGATTAGCCCATCTTCCCTGCTGTTCTTCCACCTCCTGCTGCTGGTGCAAAAGCTGGGGCCACGGATGCCGAGGCCCTCCCCGGAGATTTCCGACTACCCTTCCTTCCGACGCGCCTCCTCCACTCCCTCTCCTGGACATGCTCCCAATCCCGTCCCTCATCTCCTTCAGCTCGCGGACGATGCTTTTAAAAGACATTTCAACCTCCCTTTCTTCACTCCAAGATCCTACAGTACTCCCGTTGCAGGACTTGGAGTCATGGCAGAGTTGTTCAAATCTCTGGAAAGAAGCATCTTTTCTTGCATTTGTGCAGTCCTTGGTGGGGCGAGTGCGATTCCAAGATAAGGAAGTCAGATCTGAAAAAGGAGACTTTAATTCCCCTTTTATGAATCGGGAAGGAAAACAGATGAATCACTTTAGAGGGGGCAAATCTCCGAAAACAGATAGCTGGGATATCACTAGAAATGTAGGATACAAGAAAAATGGATACTGGAAAGGCTTGATATTATGTACTGATTCCAACAAGGAAAGACGTGTTTCTTTTGCTCGCTATATCAGAAATTTCACCCCTTTGTTCCAGTGGATACGGAGCAAATCCAGGAAGAATATTCAACAATCGCAAAGAGCCATCTTTCAGCAGAACTTCAAAATCACCATATTCTCTTAACTCTCTAAACCTTTCTTCCTGATCCTGAACGCACTTTCTCCCCGCCAACAAGAACAAGAACCTCCCAAAGACTGATTGAAAAGGATAGAATATTTGAAACGTGAATCCTCTAAATTTATCAACTTCAATCTCAGAACAAAGGAAAACTTTGATTTTTGCCCCAATTCCTATTGAAGAATTGGGAACTCCCGGATCCCGCAGGATAAAAATGCAATCTTTTTGCGTCTCTCTTTAAGCTCGGATCCGAGGAAAGACCACACAATGCTGCTTGGCCTCCGTATACCTCCAGCAGCCTTCACTTCTTTTTTCTTGCTCCAAAGCCGGAACGGGCTCGAGTTGTCGAAGAGAGTTCCTTCAAAAAGATGGGGCAAAAGAAGCGAATCGGGCTTCCTTTATGCAGAAAGCGGCAACCTTTTTTCTCCTTTTTCAGCTGTGATTTGATACAAAGGAAACCATGTTGGCGACGAAGAGATGACACCACAGAAAACTTGAACACACACAAAAATGTTTTTTCACAAGAATCTAGCAACCATTTCTTTTTTTTTCTTCCATCTTCCACACCATCTCTCTTTCTCACACACACAATTCGAATCTGGTGCTACTTTTTCACGTCTTTTTACTCGTTTGTATATTATTATTTTTCTCTTCTCTGGCTTGTCCAAAGCTGGGGGCCGAGACGGCTTTGTAAGCTTTGTTTGCTTATTATTTACAGATATAATATTTCCCCCATCTCTCGTCTCCTTATATTTCTCCCTGGACACGACAAGCTTGTTAAGATCCGCAATTAGCATGTTAAAGAATAGGCATGAGGCAGTTAAAAAAGGCATGATAGAGAGAGGAGACGAGAACATGCCTGTCCTGATACTGACACAGACCACCACCACCACCATTAGACTGTTGGAATTTTGAACGAGGAATAAATATATTTTTTCGGATAAGGTGCTTATAAGTTATAATTGCACAGTGCATGTTATTTCCTTTAAACGAGGATGGTTGGGCTTATACAGGATTGCTGCAGATCCAATGCGTGGCTAATTTGGGTTGCAAGCAAAGGTCGGTCCATTTTACCTTTCTTGTGCCTTCCTGCTTGATTGAGTTGAATGGAAACTAATAAAACCTGAGCTTTTTAAGCTCGCATTCAAGCGCTTGGCCTACTGTCCCTTGCGTCATCAATGACTGATTTAAAAGTAGTGAAACAGAACAAGGACATGGGAAATTAACACAGTAACTATCAGAAGGGAGAGAAAGACCACACTCCATTCAGGTTAGAGAGAGAGCTGCTTGCAGCCATTAATGGACAAAATTGCTGCACGAGGCTCTTCTCCATGAAAGCAGAACGACCTCGAAACGTGCAGGTAGAGTGGTCCAAAGGCGCCAAGTCCGACAATTTCCCTTGAGCTTACCGATTGATTGGGACCAAACAGAAGAACCATTCTGAAGGAAACTAACAAGACATCGGAGCCACGGCCATGGCCGAGCCGAAGGATTACACCAAAACTCATGTCTGTCCCAGCCTCGGTGGATTTTGCTCAAACAAGCGGGTCCAGCAACATGATTGTAGGCAATGAGTGGAAGAAAACATGCACAGACCTGCTCATTCATTTGAGCGGAAGAAATCAAACCAGCTCACAGGAAATTTCCTGCTAACTCCTTCCTCAGACCTCACGCACCTCTCTCCACTACAGTCCCCAGAATCTTTTGCGTGGTCGTGAGTTGAGACTGCGTTCGTGCGAGACAGTTAAACCTAGTCATGTCACGGGCCACGTCCTCCTCAGCAGAGGGGCGTTGTGCTGTCGTTTTAACTTTGGCATTTGAACCCCCCCTGCGCTCTTGTCAGTCAGAATCTACAAAAGTTGCCCAACTGTTGAGGCATGTGAAGGAAAAGGGCGAGGTTGGTCGCCCACTTCAGTTATGGATCGCAGCAAAGCTATATTTTGTGTGAGTTGAGCGTTTTACTTTTAATTTATGGTTTGGATCAATGCTGTAAAACTCGATCCTATCGATCCGTATCAGGTTGAATTGGTCGGATCGAATCGAAAGGTTGAATCGAGTCGGATCGGATCAAATCGATCCATTGAATGAAATAATATAAGTTATTAAAAAATAAATATATTAAATAACTTTCTTTATTATTCTTAATATCTTTATAAGATGCATAATAAATAAATTAAAACATAATAAAGTAAAACAAAATGATATAATAAGTTAAAAAATATAATAAAGTAACTATCAGATAAATAATTATTATCTAAAAGATGATAAAATCTTCATAGTTATAAGTTAAAAAAATATTAGTGATATTATAAAGAAAAGTTAGGGCATGAATTTAGTCGTCATAATTTTTTTTTCATACTTCATTTTTTTTATGTTGACCCGACCAGCCACTCAAACTCGTCGGATCGATCGGTTGAACATGAGTTTTGACCGAGTCAAAATGAGTCAACCTCAAGGACGGGTTTGAGGTGACCCACGGACCCTTTTGATGGCCGGACACCGATCCGGCCGATCGGGCCGGACCGAGTTTTGATTTGGATGTCGAGAGCATCTCAAAATTTTTTATTCCTCTGACGGTTTGGACAACAAACAAATTATTATCGATTAACCCAACACTTCCATCTTCCTAACCAATCGAGATCAAATTGTTTCTTGTAAAGAACACACAACTCTTAATTTATTTTTATTGGCTTGAGAATACATTTGATGTAAATGCATGATGAGTTAACTTTTTTTAGGATTTGAGTGAACAAATTTAAATAATATCAATTAAAATTTTATATATTTTATAAAATGCATCGTTTGATATAAGAGATAGGGAACAATGACTTTATTCTCGTAATTTTATTCAAACAATCTTTTTTCTTACCTCGGGCTAAGAATATGACGCTCTTGACGAGGTTAAAAATGAAATTGGAATGGAATTAAAACAATTGCCCTCAAATACATTTATTTTACATCCAAACAAGGCATAAGGATTTTTTAAATCCTACCATCGAAAGCTTTAGTTAATGTTCTTTTTTATCACCAATTTAGTATCTAGAAGCAATCAGGATGCTCAAACAGTCAAACTCAAGTGATGGTATAGTTGCCCCACATTATAAGAGAATGAGAACTTGGATGGCTATTAAGTTTGTGACTATGGCAGATGTAATTTTTACTAAGAACAATTTACCTATGAACAATTTTTGCTTAGGAGAGTTCATGGCTGGGACAAAGGCTTGTGATATCCTAAGGATGAGCTAACTCCAAAAACCCAATCAGATTTCAAAAGGGCACTTGCTACTATTCCGATTCCATTCCATCTCTATCTATGTTGAGTTGAATTGAGCGTTACATAGATCAAGTGGTCAAATCATCATTTTAAAAAACCATCTACATTATAAGAATAAAAATAGTTTTTATATATTTAAATATTTTATATAATTAAAATACTTCATATTCATATATTTTAAATTTTGGATTACATAAAAACTTAAACTTAACAAGAATATTTTTAGAAAAAGAAAAACTATAGAGTCAATGGTTGGAAGCGGATCAACTTGGGTTAAAAAAATTTATTTGTACATAATTCGACTTAATATGTGTCAACTGAGGTCGAATTGTTGAGTTTAAACCTATGAAACTTGCTAAGCAATGACAAGTTGATTATTTCATTACTTAAAATCCTTTGGTTAAATAGTATCTTATGATTTTCAAATTATAATAGGAAAAAATGCAGTAAATATCACAATAATTGAAATGGAGCAGTCATGGCAAAACAAATGAGCATTTATCCACTATTTCCTCCTCATTATTATGTTGTATGATAAATGTGGTGAATGTGAAAAATGGCAAACACCATGAGGGTTGAAAATATGCTATTGGCACAAGAAAATTGATTTAGAAATAATTTACCCGAAATGTCTCTCTTTAACTCAAATAAAAATTTATTGGATTTAAACAAATGTCAATATACGCCTCAAATGAGATGTTATTTGTTCATATAAAATTAACAAGAAATCCCACATGCAAAAGGATAGAGATAAATAATAATGTATCGACCATCATGAAAATTTTTATATCATCCATTAAATATTTTGATCCCTAGCTAACTTCTGCAATCAATAGAATCAAATCAGTTTACAAACTATAATTCCAAATATAGTGCAAATATAATTTTTATAAAAAAATGAAGAAAGAATGGAAATATAAAAAGGAAAAAATAGTTAGAATTAAACTAAAAATATATTAATTTTCTTCTTCCTTTAGTTTGGAAATGGATTTTTAATGATTATATACATCAATTTTGATGACACAAATGATTAAACTAGATGATTTTATAATATTTTAATTGATGGTCATCTCCAACTTATCCAAGTCATGTTGAACAAGTTGCATTGTGATCATGCAATTGCAACTTCTAAGTTCCATCTATATACTTGAGCTTCATTTATATTTTTTCTAATAATACATCATGATTAAGTATATGTAATAGGAAGGTTGAACAACACTCCTATTACATTTTTTCTTCTTTTATGGGAAATCCAAAATGTGTCCACAATAATGAAAGATGATAAGAATGTTAGTGTATCATGATGATGCTTACAATGTTATTCTTATTCTTGTAAGGGTGCCCATATCTTGCAGAACTATCAATTTGTCATAAATTGAGTAAAACATTGAACGTAAAACAAGTTCAAAAAAAAAAGAAAAGAAAAAAAGACGATAAAAATGAAACCACTTACATTATGATTATGCATCATAACACAAAGAACAATTCTTAATATTTTCAGTTCTATTTATCATCAACAATTTTACGAACAGAAAAAAGTAAAATGGAACTAATGATATTAGAAATATACAATGCAAAGAACAATGTTTATTTAAACACATATCTAATTATCATCATAAAATTTGTGAACATGCTACATATACACATGTGCTAAATAATGAGAAGAAACCAAATTATGACAATTAGAAATATTTAGTACAAGCGTATACCTATCTCTCCACCACCTTGAGTAACAATTCCATGTCATGACTAAGGTAAGATCAAAGTATGAACTCCATAATAGATAGAGATCACAAGAAAGTAGTAATTTCAAACATATATGCTATCAAAAGTTAAAACAAAGATTAACTAGAGAGGATAAATAAATGAGATCAGCCTCCATTTTTCTAAGAATAAACTACTCCATAATTATAAAATTATAATAAAATAGCCAAAACAATTTAAATAAGAAAAGAAGAGAAAAAATTTAGTGTTCTTCCTGTTTTTTGCTTCAAAAGATGTATTTTGTAGATGACACATTTAATTCTTGCTCCTTGATAATCATTTTAAAGGCCTCATCAAATATATTTATTCTTCATATAGGTTAATAATCATATGGAAGTATTTCTCAAATAAAATAAGAAAAGAATCAATCCTCTCTTTCCGTTAAGATTTATATATCTCCTTTATGCAAGATTTCAAAGGCTTCAAATTTTCCTCAAATTTTGTAACTATTCCTAAGGTTCAAATTTTAGATTTTAAAAGACTTTGAGATATATTAGGAATTAATTTCCAATAGTTCCCAAGTAGTTGCATATGCTTGGGGTACTTTTTCAATTAAAATTTTGCAAAAGAAAAAAAAATATTTTCCTCCATTTTGACAAATTTGCATAATGTTTCACACAACAAAAGTTTAGTGTCTTATATATTGGAATCTAATGACAAATGATTCAAATCATTAATTTACAAATTCAAATGATCTAAAGTTGATTATATAAACGTCGACTTGCTTGACTATAGAAAATGAATATTTCGTGATCAAAATAATGGTTTTATAAAATTTTCAACTTTAAATCATATATATGTGATTTGAAATCGTTTTCGTAGTCCAAATATCGTATCTCCATCTACCAAAGTCCAATGGCAACGATGATTACTTGTTTCTCACTCCAATGCATAGACATGGCATAGTGTGATAATCAAAATTGAATTGTGTTTCTAATGAATTTTTGTGAGAAATGATTATATATTTGAGATAAAAATAGAACAAAAGTTCAAAATGTTAGAATCTAAGTCAGATGATCCGATTGTGATATTTTTGGTTCTTGCTTTTAGTGGAACCATTCCTCCAGTGTAGTTGGACCACCCTTTCTTTTCTTATCATTTTTTTTATTATATATATATATATATATATAGCATTTGATGTAGAACGAGTGTAGAGTACTAATTTTATTTATTAAATTAATAGAATAATTATATATTAATTTAAACTATATAGTAAACAGTAAATGTAATTAAAATTAACATAATCGAATTATTGGATGGCCATGATCAAGTCATGTTAATAAATATAACTAATTTAACGATTGTAATTTATTTATTCTTAAATAATATATTTTTATTATCAAATTACTAAAAAAACATATTATTTCATCTAAGTAGTATATTATCAATTTAATCGTATATTCTACACCCAAGTATAGAGTGGAGTGCTCTACCTACTTATCAACCTCTTATATATGTACGTATATATGTAATGATGGCAATAAGACTAGTAATGCACTCACAATTTAGATGGTGGAAGAAGATATCACATCTTCCGATAGCGACAATAAATATGGGTTCCTTTCTCTGGTGTGACAATATGAAGTGGATAAGGACTCAGAGGACCTCGGTCCATAAACTGAACTATTATGACTACTATTCAATAGCAGCAATCCTGCAGCTTAAGATGGGGATGATTGAACAACTAAACATTTAAACTCAGGCTATTATCTTTTATGTGCATGTGACTAACATCTGAGCTGAAAGAAACTGCAACTGTTAATTATGCAAGAGCTGTTCATTTCTTGTTCTTATTGCTTTCTGATGTTATAACTTCTTCTTTTCATATTAATCACTCGCTAAATTAATAATAAACCTTGTTTTGTGTAAAAAATAGTGCATATTTATTGAAAAAAATAAAGAAAGAAATATCCTGTTTTTTGGGTAACAAGAACAGTTGGATTAGAAACTTGCAAATGGCCCGTTAATGTAGAGGGCTTGAAATAATATTGGCCCAGCACAGAGTCACATGGGCTTGATCCATCTAGTGGAAAAAAAAAGATGACCTGGCTTTCAGTCGGCTCACCTAAGTGCGATTACCGCCGGGAAGGTTCGAGGTTCTGGAGTTTTTTTATTGGGTTGGTCTCTGAAGCGGTGGCGGTAAACTCACTGCAGTGTTCGTTACCGTGATGCGATCGCACCAGCGTTCGGTACAGTTACCGAGGCGGCGGCTTTCTGGGGTTTTGACGTCGGCCATTGGGTGTACATTTTCTAGATCGGAGGAGGTAACTTCACCATTTGGTGGTCGTCAACTCGTAGGAGGTCACGTGATCGGAGGACAGCACATGCCACAGATTCCATTGGGAGTAGTAAGGGCAGGACACGTGGCGTCGTCTAAACGATCGGTTGTTTGGATAGACGAAGCTATTGAAATGAATAGTGGGAGATAGTGGCAGACGGGGATAAGGAGCTTCGTCAGCTGTCTCATCTTTATTCCATCATTATTAAATTATTTTCTTCGATCATTAACATATTTTCTTCCCCTTTTCTCAGTGCAATTATCTTTATCATTTTTTTTTATCAGCATTGCAATCATATTTTATTGTTCGAAAATGGAACAGAACAAGAATCCCAATCCAATTATCCAGCGTTCATATGACGTGGCGTGCAAAGGAGTGGGCCAGATTGATCATAGGACACTGCAGAACAAATGAGTTCCTGGCACGTACCAGATTTTGCATGTTAAACTCTTAAACCCTGCTCATCATGTTCGTCTCTAAAATCCTTTAGGTATATATAAATTTACAACACGAATAAAGAAGAGAAAAAGATAAGAGAAAGGATAAGAACGAGCCCTTGTCTGTTGGGGCACTGTGTCTGTATATATACTTGACGATGAGGGTACACGAACAGGGCAGAGAGATGCGATTAGTTATGCGCTATACGGAGTGCAGAAAGTGCAAGTGTTCAGGAAAACAAGCACACAGCATCCATGGGTTCTTTAATGGCAGGATGGAATTCACCGGTCAAAGATCCCGAGACTGGTATTCATCATCACAATATAATGGATCTCTAATCACAGCATCTTTATGCTTTGATTTTCCATTATTCTGTTCCAATCTTAATTATTTATGTCTTGTGCACTCAGTAAAATTTCAGAGGAACAAGTCACTGACAAGAGGAGAGATTGATGCGTACTGGAGATCAAAGAAGCCAGAGAATGATGGTGAAAGATGCAGCAGTGGACCCGCCAGTCCAGTGAGCAAGAATCAGGTAATCATCCTAAATCTTCGACATGGAAACATGAAGCTTTGGATCACTCGTGGTGATAGAAAAATACTGAGAGTAGGCTCTGCTTGATGCAGGACAAAACTTACACAAGATCGAACTCGTTACCCGTGAGGAGGGACATCGTGCTGAACAGCGTCTCAGTTCGAGATGCAGAGAAGGTGGTTTCAAGGAGCTGCTGGTAATCGAGAACTCACTACAGACACTTCGATATTATAATTTTAGTAGAGCTGTTCTTGAAGTTTGTTATTTAATTCTACAGGTGGACTGGGTGCAGCTCTGCGTTTTTGAATGAGACTCCTGTTATCGACGTAGGAGTTTACAGGCGCCCTTACGTACACCATGTTTCCAAGTTTGGCACGGCAAATTGACCCAAAAATTAAGAAGAAAACGGGGCAAGCAAGACGAACCACAGTGACCCAGATGGTGTCCAAAGACTACGATGGTACAAGCATGCAAAATGCAGATATATAACTATGATAATATCATAATAACAAGCAGAGCCTTGTAAATATGGGTACTTAACTTTGCCTTTATATGGGAGTACGCTGTAGAACAAGCAAAATCTTCGCTTGTTGGAGAGTTTAATGTAATGTACAGCTCTTTTGCCTATGCTTTTAAATGCAGTTGTTGTTGTTGTGGTGCTGCCGCCAACATGGCTTGTTCAGCCTCTAATTTTCTAATAGTCGAGGAGCTCATCTTGGTTCCTGTGGATTCCCCTGGCAACAGATCCACCACTTCTATCTGTCGCCATAGAGTCATCTCAGTTAGCACTAAGTTGAATTGCAGGAACAAGGCATATTAACAACACGCTGTGTTCTAATATATCATATATTTTGGACCTTCAATTGAGGCAGTCCTCTCTCAGCTCTCTTCTTGTTGACGGCCATTCCACCTGGCAGTGTCTCCTTGCTGTTGTATTAAGATAATAACAAGTTTCTAGTTTGATTATTCTTGTAAAAGTAGAAACATCAGATCGATGTGATGATGGGGAATGATAACCTGACGACAATCGCCTCCAAGTCTTCATCCACGATCGATGGGCCGTAAGGGTCAGTGATTGGTTCAATCAGAACTTTCAGCTCTGGTTTCACGCGCTGGAATTGGATATGTAAACAACAGATGACTACACTAAATACTACACTAAATCTGAAGTAGAGAAGTTTCATTAGATTTAGAGGTCTTTAGCTCTACCTGGAGGCGACTGCATGCAGCATGAAAAACAGAAAATAAGTAGTGTTAAATTATTTTCTACAAATTGTTTAGGGGTGTTTCAGATTACTGTTAACAGAATATTGATACTGTTAAAATTATTTGGCCTCATTGTTAAGAGAACTCGCACAAAATTTTATAAGATTCATCTTAATTGAGTTGGGTGGGTTCTCGGATGATGATGATGGAATATTATTAGGTGAAAAAATAAAAAAAAAATTGTTAGACAATAAATTTTTTAAAACATATATTATATAATCAAAATTCTTAAGAAGTTTATATAGATCGACGATAAGAATTTTATTCTAATTAAGACTTTGAAATGGTAGTCAAAATATAGGATATTTATCATAATATTTAAAATTAAATTAGGATTTTGCAACCAGATTTCCGTAGTGTGGAGATCATTTTTAACTTTGAACAGCGTTAATGGCAATTGAAAAAAAATTCAAGCATTATTATTTTTTATGAATTACCTAAAAATATTAACGCTCATCACATTTTGTTCATTGTAAGTTGTAGACAATATGCATTACCTAAAAATATAGATTGTGTAATAAGTGATCATTTATATTGTCTTAGATGTTACCACCTAAATAGCAATTTGATTTACACCTCCTTTTCATATTTGCCCTCATAATTAATAGAAGACAAAAGATATAGTAAATCCAATAACAACACTATTAAAATATGTTTTTAATTATTATTCATATTATATTATCAATTTGTATTACTAGTTATAATAATTATTATGAAAATTATTTTATATCATTATCATTTTATTTAAATAATAACAATATGTACATATTTACCTATTATAAATTTAGTATTAGAATTTAGAAGTTACAATAGAATTACATAAAGCTGACATTATTAACAGAAGTCATTTTAGTAAAATATGTATATCTTATAAATAAATATAGTTATTTGATTTTTAAGTATATTTCTTGTGTATGTTAAATAGGGTAATACACGTTATTGATCATTTGATAAGTAACAAATTTTCTGAGTTAATGCAGTAGGCTGATGGACATAATATAACAAAATTGAAATCTCTAAAATCAGACTGGGTGGCTACCTTGATGTAATCCTTCACACTTTGCATGCGCCTCTCAACAGGTTGTATCAGATAAGCATACTGCAATTTGCAGAAGCTAAGGAATTAGATATGAAAATTTAATAAATAAAGAGAAGATAAAAATAGCAGCAGCAGAAAGTGTAGGATGAAAATAAAAAATAATATTGCAGAGAGAGAGAGAGAGAGAGAGAGAGAGAGAGAGAGAGAGAGAGAGAGAGAGAGAGAGAGAGAGAGAGAGACCTGTTTCTTGATCAACATGGGTCCATCGCAAACACCCACAACCAGCCTCTTTCTGGCAAAGTCCGTGGCTGCCTGTAAAAAGATCATGTTCATAAGAAATTAAAAGGAGACACGAGAGAGCATCGTCATAGTAATATTAACGGATCTACGAGGATTCCAGTGTATAATTGAACGAACAGTAAGGAACAAGTGGTGGCCTTGATGCAGTATTGACAAACATCAATGTACCTCATGCACGAAGGGGAGCCAGTACATTGCCAAGGAGGATGACAAGTTTTCGATAGATAGCAAGTCACAGCAGGTTTTGTTTATTTAACTCAGGTAAAGTTTAATCTCCATCTAATTCAAAGCTTTAAATCTAGGCATTGAATCAGTAGCACCTGGAAGCTGAAGTTTAGTGACAATGAAGATCATAAAAAACTTTTGAGGCAAGAATTCATTTTCTGATACCTGAGTATCTCGAACCATTGCATCTTAATAATAAAATAACACAAATTTCTCCCATAGAGAATTCTAAATGAAGAGTTTGAATCCAGTCTGCTGCTCCAAGAATTTCCTGATTTTCGTCTGATAGGTAATCCAACATGTAATAGCGTCCAATTTTTCCACTATTCAGATTCAAACAAGATTTACAATTTTCGAAAACCTACCATGTGGTGGCATCAAAGTTTCAATCTTTATTTTTTTTCCCTCTTCCTGAACTATGAAAACCAGAAATAACACGATGTACGTTCTTTGCAAACTTGCATTTAGATAATGCAAGTTTCCTGAAGAAAACAGGGATAAGAAAACGGAACATCTGGAAGATGGAACAACAGTCTGTCTTACCTTGTCCAAATAGTGCTGATGGAGGTGTCGCACCTCTCGGACGCCCTTGGCGCACCGCAGCTCCGCCGTCGTGGAAGAGCGAAGGCCAAGGCGCCCCATTTCCGCTGCAAGGTCACAGATCTCCCTGTGAGCAAAGCAGATGCCTCATTCGGATAGGAATCAGATAAATGAAGTCTCGGGTGTTAAGAAGAAGGCGGAGAGGAGGAGACGACTGACGGTGAAAGCGAGGGGAGAAGGTGAAGCTGCCGGCGGCAGCGTGATGGGGTCGAGAAGTTAAGGTTCAAGAGGAATCGGAGGAGCGGGTTGCGGTCATGTACTTTTTGTTTCTTTTCCCGGACCGTCGTGTAGTAGGACAGCCACTCGCAAATGACATGGCTTAAAATATGCCACAGCTCCCAAACCCCCGCCAACCACACAAAAGAACAAGTGCCTTTGCATGCGCCACCCGCGACTCCAAGAAGCTGTTTGTTTTCTTGCCGCCTCTCTCATCTCGGTGTTGTTGGTGGTGCTCTCGAAATCTCCCATCCGGTCCTCATTTTTGTGCTGCTAGGGGGTACCAAGTCAGCTGCTTCTTCAATGTCTGCTTCCGTCGCTCCCTCGACGGCTTCAACCATCAGAGATTTGGTCTCCTTTTCCGGTCGCCGCTGCCCGCCGGTTCCCAAGCGCAGGGCAACGGTTTACCTTAATGGTCGGATTCCAAGCGAACCCTCACCGATTCGATTCGTATTATGGACTCGTCGTCGTACTTTCTCTGTCCTTGGTTGATTAATAATGTGACCTTACACTACTTTTCTTGGCCGTGTTACAGGGAGCGAACGTGGAATGCTAAGAAGAAAATTTGTATCCAAAGGGATCGCATTCTCGGTTTTCTGTTCTCTGCTAACCTCCGATCCAGTCCAAGGTGTGTTTGTAACGTTGCCTCTGAGACATTGATGCTTCTTATCGCAGAATAAGTTTATGCAACTTGCTCCTGTTGTGTTGGATGTACCAATCGATGAAGGAAAAAACTGAATGTTTCATGAACTAAGCTTCAATGTTTTCCAGAGTCATAATTACTTGGACAGAAGAATTAAGATCAAAACTAGTAATTTCTCTTCACAGAATCTTCATGCAGTGTGTATTTTTGTTTTCTAGTTGCAGGAATGGAGAGATTGCCTTTCAGACCTGAAGGCTACAATTTTTGGACATGGAAAGGTCACAAGATACATTATGTAGAGCAGGGAAAAGGGCGTCCGGTTGTCCTCATACATGGATTTGGTGCTTCGGCCTTTCACTGGAGGTGAATCTTGAGGATCCCATTCTTTTGTTTGTCATGTATTAACTAGCAATAGTTGTTTAGTTCATTGTTAAAGATAATAAATCGTCTTTGTAATGGTCTAATAATTCTAGGTCTATATTTCGTATTCAAATTTTATATCAATAATTCAAAGGTGAGATTGATTTATCTCTCTTTTTTGGCTAGAATTTCGGAGAGATCCTCACAAGGCTATAGAATTCCTTTTATGTGTCTCTTTCTATCTTAATATATAGATCCAAGCAACGCAGGACTGTGAAATGTCTGGGTTATATGCACCTCAGAAAAACTATAAGTTTGTGTCAAGTGTTCTCTTCCTTTTCTCTTGTTATATAGTGGTGATGTACAAAAGCTTTTATTAGTATATTATGGGACTTGATGAAACAAGATTCTGATTCCATAACCGGAGTAAAGATCTTAGTGGTGTGAGTGTGAACTTATTACATTGTCTATAAGGAACAGAATGATAACCTCTTAATGCTAACAATGTTTGCAGATATAATATTCCAGAGTTAGCAAAAACTCACAAAGTTTATGCCATAGACTTGCTTGGGTTTGGTTGGAGTGAGAAAGCTTTGATTGAGTATGATGCCACAATTTGGAGAGACCAATTATCTGATTTCCTGAAAGAAATCGTGAAGGAACCTGCAGTACTAGTTGGAAACAGGTAGTATTTCCATACATGCATGCATAGTTATATATGACCGAGAATTTCTTACATTTCAGTTTAGATTCCTTAACAATGCTTGATTGGCTTATAAATATTCATGCATATTTATATATGACCAAGAATTTCTTACATTTCAGTCTAGATTCCTTAACAATGTGTGATTGGCTTATAAGGCAAAATTTTCAAAAACATCCTGAAATGAGATCAGAATTCCATTCTTAATAACAAAATTTTCTACCTACGAAACTATACATCAAGCTTCTGAAGATCTGCCACACATGAAAAGGCCGAAAAATAGAAAATGTTTAACAGGGAACTTGAGTCAAAGGCAGCAGTAGAGCTGCTATCTTCCTTTTTAGTTCACTAACGTTCATTCAACCATGTAATGCATTTGCAGTTCATTTATTTTGGCAAAATCACTACTCTGTGCATTGAATCACCTTGGGTGCCACTTGTGGAACATATTTTGTCTTGTTTCCTTCTATCACGAACCAAAAGAAAAAAAGAAGAACAATGTAGCATAGCCTCCAGCCATTTATCACTCTTCAGCACAACTGCAGAAACTTGGCGACCTATGTTTACTATCTGATGCATTTCTTGTTACTATCATGTGTATTATAATATGATATTTAACAGAATTAACTGGTAGTCTATTCTTGAATCTTCAGCCTTGGAGGGTTTGCAGCATTAATTACTGCGGCAGAGTTGCCCCAGCAAGTTTATGGGGTTGTGTTGCTTAATTCTGCTGGTCAATTTGCAAGTCCCAGTGGCCAAGCTGACAACAAGAAGGAAGAAACAGCCTTAGAGAAGTTCTTTGTCAATCCACTGAAAGAAGTCCTTCAAAAGATAATACTGGGTTTTCTATTCTGGCAATCGAAGCAACCTGCACGTGTCGAAAAAGTCTTGAAAAGTGTATGACGCATCTCTGGTTCCTTTGCTTCTCTTTCTAGAACACTTAATTGGTTCATCATACAAGTTAAACATGTACCTCTCAAACTAAAAAGAAAATGAATATTGGAAAGCTCTATAAAATTGGATGGCTATCAAGTCTAATGCTCCACAGAATGCTGACATGACTGATATTACTTGGTCATCTGGCACAGGCTTATGTCATCTTTGAAGAGCATCATGCCTTGTTTTCTATTGTGAAAAAGTAGATCAAGCCAGGGACATTTTCGTTTTGACTGCAATTTTGTGCATGGACCTTTTGACACTCAAAACGTTATGCAGTGTCATGCAGTTCCTGGTTGGTCTCAACATCTTTGGCACGGAGAAAATTTCTGTAGTAATCTAGACTAAATTGTACTATGGTTTCTATCAAATCCAACGGGCTGTGAAACTTTTTATTGCACAATCTTTGCGCCATTTGTACAGGCTTTAATTACTAATCATATTGACAATTCAGGTATACATAAACACATCCAATGTGGACAGCTACCTTGTGGAATCAATAACCAGACCAACGGCGGACCCTAATGCAGGAGAAGTTTATTACAGGTAAGGAATAAGATTGGTGACAAAATATTGACATCATGAATTTAATTATCTTTTTTCTTCAGATTGATGACAAGATTTATGTCAAATCAAAGCAAATATACACTTGACAGTGTGTTATCCAAGCTCTCTTGTCCACTGTTGCTACTATGGGGCGACTTGGACCCTTGGGTTGGTCCTGCCAAGGCCAACCGGATCAAAGAGTTCTATCCGAATACGACTATCGTCAATCTGCAGGCTGGTCATTGCCCCCACGATGAGGTCCCTGAGCAGGTCAATATTGCTTTAATGGATTGGCTATCTTCTCTGTAACCTGTACCCAAGCTTCCAAGCTCCACCGAGTCGCCGACCTGATACAATTTCTAGTGATTAACCTATGGATGCTGGATTTTATGGTTCTCCAACATTACTTCGGTGGTCTAGAAGTAAAGAAATAGACTTGTGCATAGTTAGTTACATTTTGCATATTTCCCTTGCCCATAAGCTGGGATGAGTATACTCACACATGTATTGTCTAGTGACTTTGTAATGTCACTTAAATTACTGAAGAAAGGCAAATATTGTCTTTCAGTCTTATTTACTCGGAATCTCTTTTTCAATCAATCTTTTTTTCTGACTTTTATGCTAAGTCATTAACTCCGCCTATGTTTTATAGTCGGTCCTGAGTCCGGATAAAAGAGGAGGATTGTGTTAGGCCCCGACAGCCAGCGTAAAATCCTGTCGAATCTCATGAACATGGATCAACGAGAGCGGAATGACGTCGTATGATCCATATAGCCGACCTCACCTAATGGGATAAGGTTTTGTTGTTGTTGTTGTTTATGCTAAGTCATTATCGGCCGTCTGCGCACTGCATCCCATTTACTTTCTTTTTAATGATGAAACTTGTGTCATCAGCTAACTTAAATTAGAATTATTAGCAGCATAAAACTTGGTAGTGACTATGCATGTTACTTTCAGTCGTTTTTCTATCCAACCTTTTGGCTTACCCTTTGATTACTTAATTGAAGCTGCCGGACGTTGTTTAGTAGCATGCATGAGTGGTGACTTGACTTCACTATGTTGTAAAAATAACATTATATGCATGTCACAACCTATTAGTAATTAAAATGTATTTTTAGCTATTGCTTTCAGCCCTGAGTTTTCTCCTTGTGATCACGTTTCGTGCAGAACTATTGCTAGTCGATTTGCTGCTTCTCAACTTTCTAAAATGTTCTCTCTGGCAAAGACATGAAATTTTATTGCAGTATCACTCGATGTATGCAATTAAAATATTATTGTTTTCTTCTATAAACTATAAAGCAACTCCCACTCTACTGGAAACTGGTCAACATTGCATTACACAAACATCGATTACTGACTTGAATTATTGTTAGGTGTACTCCTGCTTTAATATATCAACACGCTGATCTGATCTAGTGGATCTTTCCAGGAAATAAAGAGCAAAGCATGATGCACGTCATGGCTCTTCCACTTTCACACCCATCAAGTGGGTTGCAGGTTGCTACATGTCTCTTTCTTATAGGATAGTAATAAGATAATGTTAAAAAAATCTGTCTTTATCGGCTCATAGCAACTATATGACTTACCTACTTCAATGAATTAAGCTCTCTTGATGGATCTCATCCATGTTGTTGTTATATAGTGACTATGTCAACAAAATGACATAAATTTGGAAACAGGACAGCAAAGCAGTACCTTATTTTTTGATTTAATAAGGTTATTCAGGGAAGGTAAACAGAAGAGGGGAAAAAAACTAGTTCTTCCTCTTTCTCGTCATCACTCGACTGTTCCATCTTCCAAATTTCAGTTACCACTACCACCATTAAAATATTTTAATTATTCTTTTCTAATAAATCATATACCCAAATCAATATTTTAGAAAAAAAATCTAATTATAGATCCTTAGCTCTATCCTTTTTCGATAAAAAAATAGTACCTCTAGTTACCAACACCGTTAATTCTCTTTGTTTTAGTTTTGTCTGTTTCATATGCCAAACTCCATTTTGGTCATCATGACGGCCGGACACCTCCTCAAGCTCCGTATAAATATTCCGCTTTCGCTTTGTTCCCGTAGAACCCTCACCAGCTGATCGAATATTACATAGAGACGACACGCACATCAACTTCGATTGTCCAGTAGCAGCAGGAGAAGAGCCAGATGGCGATGGCAGCTGAAAAGAGCAAGATCTTGATAATCGGCCCCACGGGGTACATCGGCAAGTTCATCGTGGCGGCGAGCGCTCGCTTGGGCCACCCGACGTTCGCCCTGGTCAGGGACACCGCCCCCTCCGACCCCGCCAAGGCCGCGGTCTTGGAAGGCTTCGAGAGCTCCGGCGTCACCCTCGTCAAGGGGGACCTGGCCGACCACCAGAGCCTCGTCGCCGCCCTGAAGCAGGTCGACGTGGTCATCTCCGCCGTGGGATTCCAGCAGACGGAGGACCAGGTCAAGATCCTCGACGCCATCAAGGAGGCCGGAAACATCAAGGTAGCCAAAAGTAGCCTCTCAATTTAACTCATCACGTTCGTTCATGATCACAACTTTGTACTGAGACATCTTGCGGTCGTCGTTAACTGGTCTTCTGCAGAGATTCTACCCCTCGGAGTTCGGAAACGACGTCGACCGTGGCCACCCTGTCGGGCCAACAAAGGGCGTGATGGCCATCAAGTCGCAATTCCGGCGGACCGTGGAGGCTTCGGGCATCCCGTACACGTTCGTGTCCAACAACTTCTTCGCCGGTTACTTCCTCCCGACGCTGGCGCAAGTAGGAGCCACCTCCCTTCCCACCGACAAGGTCACCGTCGTCGGCAGCGGCAACGTCAAAGGTGACTAACCTTTAGCTCTCTCGATTCCTTACAGATCAAATGAAGTGGTAGGATACACGACTTACTCATGATCTGCCATGATTAATTCAGCTGTGTTCGTGGACGAGGACGACGTGGGCACGTACACCATCAAGACTGTGGACGACCCCAGGACCCTGAACAAGATCGTGTACATCCGGCCGCCAGCCAACACCATAACGCACAACGAGCTCATCGCTCTCTGGGAGAAGAAGACCGGCAAGACCTTCGAGAGAGGGTGCACATCTCCGAGGAGGAGGTCCTGAAGCAGGTCGAAGGTGCGTGAATTTGCACAGACAGAGGAGGAACCCTTTCGCTCTCTCGTTTGCTCCGATTCATCAGACATGTACACATATATTCATATCGTCGTCCTTCTAAACTTGCAGAGCTGCCGATGCCGATGAACCTTCTGTTCGCGCTCCACTACTCGGTGTTCATCAAGGGCGACCACACCAACTTCGCCATCGATGCGTCCTTCGGCGTGGAGGCCACGGAGCTGTACCCGGACGTGAAGTACACCACCGTCGATGAGTACCTGAACCGATTCCTGTGAGTGGAAGAAGGCTGTTTGCTGCCTGCGCTGTACGGATCGTACCCTGTGTGGTGTGGCAAATAAACAGATTACTATCTATCTGATGTTAATGTTAGATACGGATCCTTTTATAGTGAATAAGATCCAGGTTGAGCATAGAGAGAAGATTGTGTTGGATGAATTTTAGGTGCCTTAATTCATTTAATGAGATTTTGTATCAAAACTGTGATCTCAATGGATACTCTGCTTTTGCATTCCTTTTCTTGATCCAAGACTACTTGGGTGGGTGATTACTTGGAGTCTTTCCTTCTTTGGATGGCAACGAGGGAGATTAATTGAATCAAAATTTTCCTATCAAGTAGCATTAGCAAGCACCAGATAATTTAGATTGCTTCGTTTTAGTTTAATATTTCAACTACTTTAAACTTAAAGCCTATCACAATAAAATATGTTATATGTATGAAAATAATTTAGGTGTTACAAAACATGTTCTTATTCTTTTTTTTTTAAAACATTTAATATCAAAACTTTTAAAATAAAAAAAATAATAATTGGGCAATCCAATTAATGGCACGACCTGATTCGATGGGATTTATGTTGGATCCATTTGACAAATCCGCTCCAATTTAATCCGATGAAAAATAGACTCAGGTGAATAGACTTTGAGTTCTGAATCTTCTGATTGGATCACTCCCTAATGGTAAATGTTAAAGATTCAAGTTTCTAAATAGACACGTTTAATTTTTATTTTACTTTATGAACTTCTCTTTGTGGCAGGAAAATATATATTTTTCTTCTATAATGTCTGAACTATAAATATCTTTTTACATTTAATTATGAATTATAAACTTATAACTTTGATATCCAAGACGTCAACACTTTAAGACATGTTAATATGTTATATCGTTCCACTAAGTTTTCAGTTAAACCAATTTTAAGAAATGAGACTTTTAGCTCGACTAACTCAATTATAATATAATAATGATATCATTTGTATTTGTCGAAGTCAACATTCTCAATTTGCACTATTAATTATAAAAAGAAATCCGTTTTTAGAATCACGTATATCACATGAAGTGTGAGAGGATAAGTAAACTCGTTAAATCCAAAGATAATGTGTCTGAAATAAAACTCTAGGTTTAGAAGATGAGCTAGATTTTAAAATGGATTTAATTACAAGAGATCATTCCGTCATTTATAAATCTTTTACTCTTCTTATCATTAAAAAATCAATGTATTGTGTTAATATAAGTTTTTTATTTACTCCTCTGATTATTGTAGTTTTTTTTTACTTATCATATGCATTAATGTTAAAGTTTTTCTAAGGACGCATTTCATTTTTTGTTTAACTTTTTAAAAGATTGTATATTAAAATAGGGTAAAATGCGCCTCTATGCATTTCTTCATAGCGCATCTTAACCGTCCATCGGAGAATCAACGGAGGAAATGAGAAAGATAGATTAACAAGGTTCCTCTTGCTTGTCATCCAACGACAGTTGAACATCTTCCAATCCTTCTGGATCCATACTGCTAGTCAAATGGAGGTGGCTCGATTTTTTGTGAATAATTCTGAAAGCAGGACCGACTCGACGTTGCATAATTAAAAGAGAAGGAGAAAGGAGAAGACGAAAGTTCCCACTATCACCATTAAAATATTTTCATTATTCCTTTCTCATAAATTATATATCCAAATCAATATATTTTTAAAAAAATCTAATTACAGATCATTAGCTATATCTTTTTTGGATAAAAAATAGTACTTCTAGTTACCGATTAGGGATGTTGCCAGGTCGGATCGGATTACTCGATAATATTTTTTTCTTTTTTTCAATTTATTTTAATTTTTAATACAAAAAATATTTACTATTTTATTTAAGATATAAAATAAAGTATTTTTTTGTCAGAAAAATATTATTTTAAATATCTACATATTATTCTCTATTTAAAATATATTATTTTTTATATATTTTTAATTTTAAATGATATAAAACACTTAAATTAAAAAATCATTAAAATTAAAAAAAATAAAAAATCGGGTTGACAAATCGGATTGAAAAATCCAAGGGTCGAATACTCGAGTTCAAGGTGAACACCCCTATTACCATCACCGTTAATTCTCTTTATTTTTAGTTTTGTCTGTTTTATATGCCAAACTCCATTTTGGTCATCATCTGCGGACACCTCTTCAAGCTCCGTATAAATATTCCGCTTTGTTCCCGTAGAACCCTCACCAGCTGATCGAATATTACATACAGACGACACGCACATCAACTTCGATTGTCCAGTAGCAGCAGGAGAAGAGCCAGATCGCGATGGCAGCCGAAAAGAGCAAGATATTGATCATCGGCGGCGCGGGGTACATCGGCAAGTTCATCGTGGCGGCAAGCGCCCGTTTGGGCCACCCGACGTTCGCCCTGGTCAGGGACACCGCCCCCTCCGACCCCGCCAAGGCCGCGGTCTTGGAAGGATTCAAGAGCTCCGGCGTCACCCTCGTCAAGGGGAACCTGGCCGACCACCAGAGCCTCGTCGCCACCCTGAAGCAGGTCGACGTGGTCATCTCCGCCGTGGGGTACCAGCAGAGGAGGACCAGGTCAAGATCCTCGACGCCATCAAGGAGGCCGGAAACGTCAAGGTAGCCAAAAGTAGCCTCTCAGTTTAACTCATCATCGGATCGGCGTGCCGACCCAGGTTCGACCGGTTCAACCGAATTTTTATATAATAATATTAATTAAGAGTAATTTAATACATAAATTATTATAAAAATTATTAAATTAATTAAATAATAGATTTCTTTTTATTATTACTAATATAATAGTATAAATTTAATTTCAATATAAATTTATTTACTAATATATTATTACCAAAATTTATTCTCTTTTCATATATAACTCTCTTTTATTTTAATAAATTTTTTATTTTTACTAATATAATAATCTAACTTCAATTTCAATCTAAATTTATTACTAATATATTATTACCAAATTTTATTTTCTTTCCGCATATATCTCTTTTGATTTAATTTGTTTAATATTTTGTTTCTATTTTAATTTATTTCCTATAGTCACATCTTTCCTTTTATTTTCTTGTTTTAAATTTTTTTTGTCACCTTTCACTTTCACGTCCAAAACTTTCCAATTTTATAAAATTATTTAAACATTCATATCCCCTAATATATACTTTCCATATTTTATTATTCTCTTAATAATATATATTTCAATTTTTATTCATTCTCTCCAACTACCATCTTTCCTTTTATTTTTTTATTTTAAATACTTTCTTTTTTTCTCCCTATTGCATTTAAAATAATTTAGTAACTTTAAACTTTAATATCCCCTAATAAATTATTTTCATATATATTTTAAAAAAAATAAAAAAAATCGGGTTCAATCGGATTCACCGGTTCAACCTGGTTTTTCCGGTTTTTTCGAGCCAACCCGATTTTTTAATATTTCCAATTTTATTATTGAACCGGCTCGCTTTTCTTACCGGTTCGCGATCGGACCGGTTGAACCGGCCGGTCCGGACCGGTTTTTAAAACATTGGACATCATGCTTGCTCATGGTCACAGCGTTTTACTGAGACACCTTGCGCTGTCGTTAACTGGTCTTCTGCAGAGATTCTACCCCTCGGAGTTCGGAAACGACGTCGACCTGGCCACCTTGTCGGGCCGACAAAGAGCTTGATGACCATCAAGTCGCAGTTCCGGCGGACCGTGGAGGCTTCGGGCATCCTGTACATGTTCCTATCCACCAACTTCTTCGCCGGTTACTTCCTCTCGACTCTGGCGCAAGTAGGAGCCACCTCCCTTCCCACCGACAAGGTCACCGTCGTCGGCAGCGGCAACGTCAAAGGTGACTAACCTTTAGCTCTCTCGATTCCCTACAGACCAAATCAAGTGGTAGGACATACGACTAACTCATGATCTGCCATGATCAATTCAACTGTGTGTTAGAGTTGGTGAATACTTCAGGGCCCATTGTTTCTCACACCGGGTTCGTCCACGTGAGCTTAGGGGAATCTGAGTATTACCCAAAAACCTAGACGGGTTTTGAGCTTTTGTTTAGCCGGTCCGTGTGGTTCGGATTAGGTTTTTTCTCTGTTTGTTTGGGTTTTAAACCCGGTTCGGAGAGGCTATTAATAGCCTAATTTCTGATGTAATTTTGTGTGGCGGCTGTAAACCTAAACGATATAGTGGAACCTCTTTGCAGGACGTAGCCTTAAATCTCAAGGGTGAACCTGGGTAAATTTCGTGTGTCTCCTCTATTTTTCTGCAATCTCTTTGTGATCTTCTCTACTTGTTCTCGGATTTTCCCATCACTGTGTTCGTGGACGAAGACGACGTGGGCACGTACCTTATCAAGACAGTGGACGACCCGAGAACCCTGAACAAGATCGTGTACATCCGGCCGCCGGCCAACACCATAACGCACAACGAGCTCATCGCTCTCTGGGAGAAGAAGACCGGCAAGACCTTCGAGAGGGTGCACATCTCCGAGGAGGAGGTCCTGAAGCAGGTCGAAGGTGCATGAATTTGCACAGACAGAGGAGGAACCCTTTCGCTCTCTCGTTTGCTCCGATTCATCAGACATGTAGAGTTGCTATATTCATATTGTCGTCCTTCTAAACTTGCAGAGTTGCCGATGCCGATGAGCCTTCTGTTCCAGATCCACTACTCGGTGTTCATCAAGGGCGACCACACCAACTTCGCCATCGATGCGTCCTTCGGCGTGGAGGCCACACAGCTGTACCCAGACGTCAAGTACACCACCGTTGATGAGTTGTTGAGATTATGAGAATGTTATAGGTTGTATATATCTGTAGTTAGTAGTTTATATCATTTCGTTTTTTACTGTAACATTTTTATTACGTTATATAGAATAGGTATAAAATCAGATGGGTAGCGACAGTTGTATTTTGGGATTCATCTTTGAATGAAATTTTTGCTCTGCGCGCTTCCTCCATTCTGCTTTCCTTCCTTCAGATCTGAGACATATGGTGCAAGTGTGATGAGAAATCCTCAAATCTGGCAAAGTTGACATGGTATCAGAGCCTACTTCATAGATCAAATCTGGTTAGTATCACTCTTGTTGCTGCTGAGTGTTGTTTTCTTTCGATCTGAGGTTATTCGATCGATTTTATTTTTGGATCTTGAAGTCTGGATTTTTGGGGAGTTATTCTTGAGGTTTTCTCTGATCTCCGATCATGTCATCGAGTTCTGGCACGAGTTCTTTGAATCTGATTGATCCCTCGAGTCCTCTATATTTGAATGCCTCTGATTCACCAGGACAGATCTTAATATCTCATCAATTAACGAGTTCATAAAACTATGCTATGTGGAAATCGTTTATGTACAATGCACTTCTGGCAAAAAATAAACATGTGTTTGTGAATGGATCATTTACTTTGGATCAAGTAGATACATCTCTACGTTTTCAATGGCAAAGGTGTAATGCATTGGTTATTTCTTGGATTTCGAGTACTGTGGCTAAAGATTTAATAAGTAATGTTGCATGTGATCTATCTGCGAGTGATCTTTGGCTTGATTTGAAGGAAAGGTTTGAGAAAATAAATGGTATGAAGGTCTATTCGATTCAAAGTGTGATTAACTTTTGTGTTCAAGGCTCTCTGCCTATTTCAGATTATTACACTAAACTCAAGAATCTATAGACTGAATTAGCCATTATCATGCCAAAGTTGCCAGTTATAGATCTGAACAAACCATACTTGGAATCTATCAATCAACAAAAGTTGTATAAGTTTTTGATGGGCTTAGAAGATAATTATGTCCATACTAGAAGTCAGATTCTGCTTATGAATCCTTCACCGTTTATAAATCAGACTTATGCTCTTTTGATAGAAGAAGAGCAAAGACAGAAAAAAACTAACAGCACTAATCCAGTCATTATTATTTGCTGGTGCAAGGACATCGAATTACTATGTCAAACCCAAAAGAGATTATAATGTTATCTGTGAATATTGTAAGAAGTCAAGGCATAAAAAATCTCAGTGTTATAAAATCATTGGTTATCCTCCAAATTTCAAGTATAATAAAGGAAGAAGTCAGCCAAGTGCTAATGTTTCAGCAAATCAAGTTCCAGAAGTTAGTGCAGAGAAGTCTGTTGAATCAATTTCTACAATCAAGGCTGATGGATTTACAGAGGATCAATTTCAACGAATTCTTCAGCTAATTGATAAGGATCCTGGTGCTATTAATATAGATCCAGTTGTGAATATGGCAGGTAATATCTCTGTGACAAATTCCAAGCATGTTTGGATAATAGACACAGGAGCAACCCATCATATGACATCTCAATTAGACTAGCTTTCAGATGTAAAGTTATTAAACAGTAATAATTCTGTTACTTTGCCAAATGGAAATACTTCCTTGATAACACATTCTGGTTCATATCATTTGAAGTCTGGACAGAAAATCATTAATGTGCTTTTTGTACCTGATTTTCAATTCAATTTGATATCGGTGGCACAATTGACAGTGGAATTGAATTGTGTTGTAATGTTTACTCCTGGTTTTTGCCTACTCCAGGATCGGTGCACTGGCAAGGTGAACCAGATTGGTAGAAGGAAGTCTGGGCTTTACTACTTGGAAGAGGAGAAGAGAGGATTTGAGAAGTTTGAAGCATGCTTAATCACTGTTGATAAAGTGTCTGAATTAGAAGTTTGGCATAGAAGACTAGGTCATATTCCTTTTAATAGGTTACAGTACATTCATGACTGTAAGAATTGTAATTCTGAACAAGTTGTACATTGTGATATCTGTCCTTTGGCAAGACATACTCAACAACAACAACAACAACAAAGCCTTATCCCACTAGGTGGGGTCGGCTATATGGATCATACGACGCCATTCCGCTCTATTAGTAACCAAACCTTTCGGTATATTATTCACCAATAGATCTTGCTCTATTAGTTCGCCAAGTGTCCGCCTTGGCCTCCCTCTCCCTCTTTTAATCGGACTCCAAATTATTTGATCTACTCTTCTTACTGGCGTGGCAAGACATACTCAACTTCCATATAATTTCAGTTTGACTATGAGTAATAAACCTTTTGAATTGGTTCATATAGATACCTGGGGTCCTTACAAATTTCAGACACATGATGGGTACAGCTACTTTATGACTGTAGTTGATGATTTCAGCAGAATGTCTTGGATCTTCTTGATTAAATCTAAATCAGATTGTAGTAGAATGTTGCTACATTTTATTGCCTTTGCAGATAATCAATTTGATGCAAAAATAAAAACTATAAGAACAGACAATGGTTCTGAATATGTAAACAATTTTTGCAAGGATTTGTTCAGCTCAAAGGGTATTGTACATCAGTTGAGTTGTTCTTATTCTCCTCAACAGAATGGAGTGGTTGAGAGAAAACACAAACATATACTTGAAGTTGCCAGGTCCTTGTTATTTCAATCAAAGCTGCCTATTATTTTTTGGGGTGAAGGAATTAGAGCTGCAGTTCACATTATTAATAGGACTCCTCTTAAAGTCCTTAATAATGTGTCACCATATGAAAAATTATATGGAAGACTGTCTGACCTTAAACACCTCAAAGTGTTTGGTTGCTTATGCTATGTTACTAATAAGCAGATTCTTGATAAGTTTGACAAAAGAGCATTACCTTGTGTTTTCATTGGCTACTCTCTTAATAAAAAAGGTTATAAGTTGTTCCGTTTAGACACTAAAAAAATCATTGTGGCTAGAGATGTGATATTATGGGAACATTTTTTTCCTTACAGTCTAAAAGAACAAAAGACAGAAAAATCTTTTGAGCAACAGTTTCAAGGACAGAATTTACAATGTTATGATGAAAACTTGATCTCTATTGAAATTCTTACTGTTGTAGAATCAACAGATCCTCCTATTTCAACTGGTTCTGAGCAAAATCAGGTAACAGAATTACCAATTCAACCTAAATTGGTTCCACTTTCAGATGTCAGGAGTTCAGAAATAGTACCTATGGACAGAAGTAAACGAATTACAAAACCTCCTGCCTGGTTAAATGAATATGTTACAAATAATGTTACTGCTTCCAAAGTCAGATATCCAATTTCTGAATATACTTGTTATTCTGCATGTTCCAAGTCTTGCATGAATTTTTTGTCTGCATTGTCAGCATTATTTGAACCTTGTTCATATAGACAGGTTGTTCAAGATGATAAATGGATTGTGGCTATGAATGAAGAATTACAAGCATTGGAGAACAATAAAACTTGGGAAATTGTGAATCTTCCTTTAGGAAAAAAAACCCATTGGTTGTAAATGGGTTTATAAGGTTAAATTCACAGCAGCAGGAGAAATAGAAAGATACAAGGCTAGACTTGTTGCTAAAGGGTTTAGCCAAAAAGAGGGGATATATTATAAGGAGACTTTTTTTCCTGTTGCAAAATCAGTTACTATTAGAGCTCTCTGGATTGTTGCTGCACAAAATAATTGGCCATTGTATCATATTGATGTGAATAATACTTTTCTCAATGGGGAGTTATTTGAAGAAGTGTACATGTCATTACCAGATGGTTTAGATACAGGTGGCATTTATAAAGGCAAAGTTTGCAGATTACTCAAATCTTTATATGGTTTTAAGCAGGCTTCTAGGCAATGGAACATTAAACTTACTCAAATTTTAGTTCAAGCTAGTTTTGTGCAAAGTTCTAATGATTATACACTGTTTACTAAATCTCGGGATTCTTCCTTTGTGGTCTTTTTGATTTATGTGGATGATATTCTTGTCACGGGAAATGATAGTACAATGATTCAAGAGGCCAAATCTGCTATTGCAAGTCAAGTGAAAATCAAAGATTTGGGTGAACTGAGATATTTTCTAGGCATGGAAATTCTTCGTGCTGTTAAAGATATCTTTCTCACCCAGAGGAAATATGCATTAAGTTTGCTAGATGATATTGGTTTCTTAGCTGCTAAGCCTCCTCTTGAACAAAATAAAAAATTCACCACTGTTGAGTTTGACAAATCTCTGGCAGATTCTGGTATTCTCTTGTCCATTGATCCAGTTTTGCAGGATCCTCAAGAGTTTCAGCTGACTCATTGGCAGACTCGTCTACTTGTTAACACACGGCCAGATATTACTTCTGCCGTTAGACACTTGAGTCAATTCATGCATTGTCCCAAACAATCTGACTGGGTTGCTGCTCTGCGAATTGTTCGATATCTTAAAAAATCTCCAGGAACAGGGTTGCTATTTTCTGCTGTTTCTGATACTTTTGTCTCAGCCTTTTGTGATGCTGATTGGACAGCTTGTCCATTTACTCGTCGTTCTATATCTGCCTTCTGTATCAAGATTGGTCCATCCTTGGTTTCTTGGCGAAAAAAAAAAACAAAATACTGTTTCGCATTCGTCTGTTGAGGCTGAATATAGAAGTATGGCTCTCGCAGCTTCTGAACTTGTCTGGTTGGGAACTCCGGTTACCTCTCCAATTGCCTCTTAATCTCTTTTGTGATAATAAAGCTGCCATTCAAATCGTCGAAAATCCTATTTTTCATGAGCGCACTAAACACATAGGTGTGGATTGCCATTTTGTTCGTGACCTTATTTTGCTCAAGGTTATTCGACTTTTTCATGTTCGCACCGATGAGCAGCTTGCAGACCTTCTTACTAAAGCACTATGTCAGCAGCAACATGACTTTCTAATTGCTAAGTTGGGATTGTTTGATCTCTTCCAACCACGGGGGGTGTCGAGATTATGAGAATGTTATAGGTTGTATATATCTGTAGTTAGTAGTTTATATCATTTCGTTTTTTACTGTAACATTTTTGTTACGTTATATAGAATAGGTATAAAATCAGAAGGGTAGCGACAGTTGTATTTTGGGATTCATCATTGAATGAAATTTCTACTCTGCGCGCTTCCTCCATTCTGCTTTCCTTCCTTCAGATCTGAGACGTATGGTGCAAGTGTGATGAGAAATCCTCAAATCTGGCAAAGTTGACATGAGTACCTGAACCGATTCCTGTGAGTGGAAGAAGGCTGTTTACTGCCTGCGGAGTACGGATCGTCTCCTGTGTGGTGTGGAAAAATAAACAGATTACTATCAAAATTTTTCTATCAAGTACTTTAGTTTAATATTTTAACTACTTTAAACTTAAAGCCTATTAAAATAAATATGTTATATTTATTAAAATAATTCAGGAGTTACAAAACATATTCTTATTTTAAAAAAATACATTTAATATCAAAAATTCTAAAATAAAAATAATAATTGGGCAATCCAATTAATGGCACGACCTGATTCGATGGGATTTGTGTTGAATCCATTTGACAAATCCGCTCCAACTTAATTTCTGATTGAATCACTTCCTAATGGTAAATGTTAAAGATTCAAGTTTCTAAATAGACACATATTTTATTTTTATTTTACTTTATGAACTTCTCTTTGTGGTACGAAAATATAAAATTATTCTCTTTAATGCCTGAAGTATAAATATTTTTTTACATTTAATTATGAATTATAAGCTTATGACTTTGATATCTAAGACGTCAACACTTTAAGACGTGTTATATCGTTCCACCAAGTTTTCGGTTAAACCGAAATTAAGAAATGAGACTTTTAGCTCGACTAACTCAATTATAATATAATAATGGCATCCTTTGTATTTGTCGAAGTCAACCATGCTCAATTTGCACTATTAATTATAAGAAAAATCAATCTTAGAATCACGTATATGTAATGAAGTATGAGAGGATAAGGAAACAATGTGTCTGAAATAAAACATAATGAAATAAAAATCTAAGTTTAGAAGATGATCTAGATTTTAAAACGGATTTAATTACAAAAGATCATTTTGGTGATTTATAAATGTTTTACTCTTATCACTAAAAAATCTATGTTTTTTAGTGTTAATATAAGTTTTTTATTTACTGCTCTGATTATTGTAGTTCTTTTACTTATCAGATGCATTTATGTTAAAGTTTTTCTAAGGAAGCATTGCAATTTGTTATTTAACTTTTTTAAATATTCTATATTATAGTACTGTCCACATGTCAAATCATTAGTGGTAATTTTCATTAATTCAATGTGGTGAATGTTTTTTAAAGGAAACATCAGAAAATTATCCGATCTTTTTGAAATGTCTCCAAAGAATAAATGAATCACAATCCTATGGAACCTGAATGAGGGCTTTTTCGACGCGCCGCCGGACTGTGCGGCCTCAGCCTCCGGCCGATAAGTCTGTTGCACCGAATGCATTGGACCGGGGCCGGTCCGCCACGCTATAGCCTGAACTGGATCGCAGCAACGTCGTGGATGCCTTAATCCTCAATGGCCCAGATCACCCTTGTGGCGACCCCCCACCGTCGGATTCCACAACGGCTACCCATGGTGGTACTTCCCACGTGATCGATGCGGCCAAGGAGGGGGAGATCTTTCCACACCCTGATGATGGCCACGTGGCAGATCAACACATTTCGAGTACAGTTGTAGCGCTGGGATACACGCCCAGTGCTTTTGTACCCCCACCCACCTCATCGAAGGGCTCGGATTGGAGTGCTTCAGTCGAAGCACATGGATATATGCCACGTGCTCCTGAAACCCCATCCAACCCCTCAAACATACTCTCTGATTCCCAAACCCCCTCAGACACTACCCTATCTGTGATGGCGGGCGCTCTTTCTCTAGATCCCGTAGCTTTCCCTCCACTTCCTCCTTCTGCAGGTTTCTCTCCGCATAAATTGGGCGGACGAGGCCCGAAGATCCAATCTTCTCACGAGGACATAGTTGTACATGTCTAGAGAGTCTTTTGCCATCCGAACAGCTTGGAGGGCCAGATCATTTCAGATGAGGACGAGCTCGAGGAGGTCAATGCGGATCTCATCCAAAACATCATCCTGGAGTCCAAGAGAAATCGCAGGGCAACGAACTGCTTCTCCCCTCCGCCACCTCAACTTGGAACGCTTTTGAAGTCTGGGCGGCGTAAATCGGATAAGCGAAATAATTTAGTTCATCTAATTCTAACCCTTTCCATGCCCTACAGAACCGGGCAAACGATGGCTCGGAATCGCTACTCATCTAATGGTAAAAATCCTCACTTGGAACTGTCGAGGTGCCGACAGAGGTGAGATCCGTGATTCTTTATATAACTTTAATCAAACTCACCACCCGGATTTCATCGCACTCTTGGAAACACATACCTCTCAGTTTGACTCATAAAAAGTCATTAGAAAATTAGGTAGATCCTGGACAGGTATTGTAATGACCGACTCCTCTATCATTTAAAATTCAAAAGAAAAACGAAGACCGATTCTCTCTCCCCTCTTTCCCTCCCCCACTCTCTCCCTCACTCTCCACTCCCCCTGTCACGACTCCTCCACCAGATAGGGAAGAGCAACAAGGATAAAAGGGAGAGGACGTGAGCTCTCACCTTTTTTTTTGGACTCCCTCGACCGCAGCTCTTCCTCCCTCTCTCTTCCTTGCGTTCTCCGGCGATCAACAAACCCGCAAGTGGACAAACGAACGACGAACGCACGAGCACGAACGACCCAAACCTTCTTTGACGCCCTCACAAGGACTAGGCGCACACCATCGCCAGTCGAGAACCTCCGGCAATCGACCCAATCGACGACAAAACGTCTAGCGACCGAAATTCGACCAAAAGAGGTACCGTAGACGTAAAAATCCCTAGATGAAGAAATGTAGATTAAACATCGTAAATTTTTATTCCATTATGATATAGAGACATGTAGGAATGTTTTTTCGTATTATGTGTATTGCAAACGGACGATCGGAGGTCGGCCGAAAATAAAATTTCCGACCGATGGCTCTATTCGCGCGAAGAATCGGTCGACCGACTTCCCCATGTCGGTCAACCGATCTTCGACATCCTATGTCGTGATTTTGGGTCGGTCGATCGATCCTAATTAATCGGTCGACTGATCTGGCGGAAGTCCGAAGAGAGCTATTGATCGGATTGCCGGTCGACCGACCCATGCGATCGGTCGACCGATCAGGCAGGGATAGCCGAAGCAATTCGCGCAAGGTCGGTCAACCGATCTCCGAGAGCCGGTCGACCGATCCTGTGCACACAACGATCGGCCTACCGATTCTAAATTCGGTCGATCGGCTCAGTGTGAAAAGAAACAGCCGACATACTTACGGTCGGTCAACCGATCCAATGATATCGGTCGATCGGTCCCACAGGAATGATCGATCGGTTCAGAATAGAAGTGTCGCAAATCCTAGTGTAAAATGACTGAAATGCCCTTGAGTGGCCATGTCCAATACAGTAAAGCAAGTAACCGACTTTCTGCAGAGAGGGGATTATATTTTACTTCTCTCTGAATGTTGATTGCAAACTCACACATGTTAAAGAAGATAAATAATATAAAGATAAAAGAATGTGATGGCTATGTATTATTCAGTGTAGAGATCAGAGTATTGTATAATGTGGGGCAGGTAGCTGTATTGAGGAGACAGTACACCTATTGGTGCTAACCACCACTGTTCCTGGACCACAGGCCCTCTCCCACCTGTGCTTCTGAATAAGGGTGACATATTGACGCACTCTTCCCCCACGTGGGCATATATGGATTATATTGTTTTATGCCAGAGGGACAGATAGCTCAGCTGAGGAGACAGTGAACCTACAGGTCCACAACGACCATTGTTCCTGGAGTGCAAGTCCTCTCCCGCCTGTATTCCGAAAAGGGTATGCCTGAGCATATACCTTCTCTTTCATGGACATTCTGGTAACATATGGTAAAGGAACACCTCTAGCTTTCCACTTAATAAAGCCGAGCTCGCATAGGATAACAAACACTAAGGACCTCATAGTAATGTAAAATGCGTAGTACTATACCGAACATATAAGAGCATGGTAATGGATAATAAAGAATGATATCAAATAGCAGAGCAAGGTAAAGAATAGAGTAAAGTAAAGTATGGTATTGTATAAGACATTGTTAAAGTACAGGATAAAGTACATAACTATGTATGTATGGTCCAGAGCCTACAGAGATCAAGGTATTGGAACCAATGATTAAAGTAACTGATTGCTGATTATCATTTATCGATATAGATTTCATTAGATTATCATTTCATCATCTATGAATCTATGTGTACTGGACGTTAGCTCACGGGCATTCCATGCCCCTGTTTTGAGATTTTGCAGGTGAGAACCCTGCTTAGGAAGGAAGTGGATAATGCATAACTTCAGGATGACAGCACATGACTTATAAAGAACCCACAAGCTTTTCGTCATTTGTTTTCTGCATTGAATTATCTAATTTTGTACATATGAAACACTTAAATTTTCCTTTTTAACCTTGCATATGTTGTTAATTCCTAGAACTATTTGAATTATTCTCATTTCCCTATTTTCTTGAACTATGTCATGTCATGCGACACCTTTGAATTTCAATGATATTTCTTTCGCATTCTCTTTTCATTATTATTTCTCTATCGTTTCTCTTGCCACGTGTATTATATGTTGACCGGTCAAAGGCAAAGTAGTAGTAGGCAGTGTAGCGCTCCCTTGGTCAGTCTGACTGTCAGCGTGACGGAAGGGCTGATTTTGAGGCATTACAGTTTAGTATCAGAGTCTAAGTTCTTGGCTCCCATTGTTCATAGTATAGTAAAGACCAGTGTCATTGTTGTTCATACCAGCGTATAAGTCATTGCATTGACCTCATTGTCCATTGGACTCATAGTCAGAGTAAAGTCATGTGCAAGCTTCCTGAACAACTGCAACTCCACTCCTCAAGTAAGTACTAGTTGAATTATTCATATGGAGTATTGTATATTGAGATAACTTGTTTTTATAGATGCCTCCATGCCGCATAACTTCCAGAGTAGTACGTGGCTGAGAGAGAGTCACTACAAGAAAATCGCGATTTTTTGACGGGCAATTTCGGACGGTTCGAAATTCGTCGTAATTTGTGACGGATTTTTCGACTCTTTCATTTTCGACGAATTTTTCAACGGTTATGACCGTCAGAAATGATTTATATTATTAATTAATTTTTTGACGGTTAGGAATGTCGATATTTCTGACGGATATCTATCCGTCGCAATTTCCGACGGATTTTCCGACGATCACGATTGTCGGAAAAGAGAAAATAAATTATGTAATTTATTATATTATTATTTAATTTTTTCGATAGTTACAACCGTCGAAAATGAAAAAATTAAATTATGTATTTTTATATTATTATTTAATTTTTTCACGATTAAGAACGTTGATATTTTCGACGGATATCCATCCGTTGCAAAATCCGCCGCAATTTTCGACTGTCCTAACCATCGGTAAATGTATAATAATGTCATACGAAGAGTATTTTATTAATATAACTACCAACGGTCCAAACCATCGTAATTATTGACGGTTTTGACCGTCGGTAACGATTACCGACGGTAACGATTACCGACGGTTCATATTGTCGGTAAAATAAAAAATAAACATTATATATAACTAAATATATTTTCGACGGTCATAACCGTCGGTAATTTTAAAAATAGTTAATATTTACATTTTCGACGGCCGAAGCCGTCGGTAATTAAAATTTCGTTATCCCGCCTTTTTTTTTCCTTTTCCCGCTTTCTCTCATCTTTTCCCCTTATATATATATATATATATATATATATATATATATATATATATAACTCCTCCTCCTCCTCTCCTCTCTCTCTCCCTCTTCTTCTCTCTCTCCCTCTCCCTCTCCCAGCTCGCGAGCACCGGTCGTCCCTCTCTCGCACCGGACTCCGGCGACCCTCCCGCGCCGGCGAACCTCTCTCGCACCGGTGACCCTCTCCCGCGCCGGCGAACCTCTCTCGCACCGACGACCCTCTCTCTCTTTCTCTCTCCGGCCAGAGGCCGCTGTCGGCCGAATCTCGTCGCTGGCAGTCGAATCCGGCCTCAGCGATCGGATCGGCCACCGGGTGTTCGGATTAGGCCGCCTGGCGGCAGATCCGGCCTCTCGCGACAGGATCGGCCGCCGGGCGATCGGATCCGGCCTCCAGCGGCTGGATCTGGCCCCCAGTGGCGGATCCGGCCCCTGCGGCCCAGATCGGACGTCGGCGGCCCGGATCCGGCCCCCAGCGGCCTGGATTCGGCGCCGACGGCCCTGATCGGGCGCCGATAGCAGTATCTGGCGCTAGGCGGCGGATCCGGCCGATCGCCTGGCGGCCGGATCGATCGGCTGGCGGTCGGATCGGCCGCGGGCGGCCGGATTTGGCCGCGGCCCGATCCGGGACCGTCGAAAGATCGACGGTTGCGATGACCATCCAAAGTTTCGACGGTTGCGACCGTCGAAAACTTTTGACGGTTCGAACCGTTGGCCTTTTTCGGCGGTTGCAACCGTCGGAAATGCCGACGGTTCTGATCGTCAATGTTTCCGACAATTTTTTTTATCGTCGAAAATCGATTTGCGACGAGCATTTTTCAGACGGATCTATTTCGACTAAAAAACCGTCGGTAATTGCGTTACCGACGGTTTTTGGGCTGATTACCGATGGTCCGGACCATCGGTAATCTGCGTTTTTCTAGTAGTGAGTATTCTGGGTGGCTAAATCCATTATGCACCCCAACATCATTGACCCAAGAGCAGGTACAAGCACGAGCACAGGGCTGTAAATGTGGCTGTGACAGCTCCATCCAACCATCCCAGCTCCAGAGGTGCAGGAGCAATCGGATTTGGAAAGTGTGGGAAGCAACCACCCGGTGATATCTTCCTCACCTTCTGAAGTGTCTGAAGAGAACAAATAGAAAGATGTGGTAGCACGCCCAGACAGCCCTCCAAGTCCGCCTTGTTGCATCATCTGTATACAATTCGGGCATTACTTAAACATTATATATAACTAAATATATTTTCGACGGTCATAACCGTCGGTAATTTTAAAAATAGTTAATATTTACATTTTCGACGGCCGAAGCCGTCGGTAATTAAAATTTCGTTATCCCGCCTTTTTTTTTCCTTTTCCCGCTTTCTCTCATCTTTTCCCCTTATATATATATATATATATATATATATATATATATAACTCCTCCTCCTCCTCTCCTCTCTCTCTCCCTCTTCTTCTCTCTCTCCCTCTCCCTCTCCCAGCTCGCGAGCACCGGTCGTCCCTCTCTCGCACCGGACTCCGGCGACCCTCCCGCGCCGGCGAACCTCTCTCGCACCGGTGACCCTCTCCCGCGCCGGCGAACCTCTCTCGCACCGACGACCCTCTCTCTCTTTCTCTCTCCGGCCAGAGGCCGCTGTCGGCCGAATCTCGTCGCTGGCAGTCGAATCCGGCCTCAGCGATCGGATCGGCCGCCGGGTGTTCGGATTAGGCCGCCTGGCGGCAGATCCGGCCTCTCGCGACAGGATCGGCCGCCGGGCGATCGGATCCGGCCTCCAGCGGCTGGATCTGGCCCCCAGTGGCGGATCCGGCCCCTGCGGCCCAGATCGGACGTCGGCGGCCCGGATCCGGCCCCCAGCGGCCTGGATTTGGCGCCGATGGCCCTGATCGGGCGCCGACAGCAGTATCTGGCGCTAGGCGGCGGATCCAGCCGATCGCCTGGCGACCGGATCGATCGGCTGGCGGTCGGATCGGCCGCGGGCGGCCGGATTTGGCCGCGGCCCGATCCGGGACCGTCGAAAGATCGACGGTTGCGATGACCATCCAAAGTTTCGACGGTTGCGACCGTCGAAAACTTTTGACGGTTCGAACCGTTGGCCTTTTTCGGCGGTTGCAACCGTCGGAAATGCCGACGGTTCTGATCGTCAATGTTTCCGACAATTTTTTTTATCGTCGAAAATCGATTTGCGACGAGCATTTTTCAGACGGATCTATTTCGACTAAAAAACCGTCGGTAATTGCGTTACCGACGGTTTTTGGGCTGATTACCGATGGTCCGGACCATCGGTAATCTGCGTTTTTCTAGTAGTGAGTATTCTGGGTGGCTAAATCCATTATGCACCCCAACATCATTGACCCAAGAGCAGGTACAAGCACGAGCACAGGGCTGTAAATGTGGCCGTGACAGCTCCATCCAACCATCCCAGCTCCAGAGGTGCAGGAGCAATCGGATTTGGAAAGTGTGGGAAGCAACCACCCGGTGATATCTTCCTCACCTTCTGAAGTGTCTGAAGAGAACAAATAGAAAGATGTGGTAGCACGCCCAGACAGCCCTCCAAGTCCGCCTTGTTGCATCATCTGTATACAATTCGGGCATTACTCCAGGGATTGCCCAGATCTTGCTGAGTATAGAAGGATTTCCAAGGATAAAGGGGAGTCTTCCCGACACGATGAGTAATATGGGATAAAGGGCATTTTTAGATGTTTCATTTTGTTTTCTGTTTTCTGAAATAAGACTTCACTACGATGGGTTTGTCATTGTGTGAAGCACATTGTTCAGTTGTTTAGTGATCATCGCTTTATTGTACCTTTAATCACTACAATTTCCATGATTTTTATGTAAAAATTAAACATATTTAAATGCCTTTTTATATCATTTTCCAGTAGAGAAGTTGAACGAGTAAAAGAGGGACTAACAACTTTTCGAAATTGAAAATGCAGGACAGGGAATGAAACAAAAGGGAGGAAAAAGAAGCCGAAGAGGGGGGGGGGGGGGGGGGGAGTAAAGGAGGAAGGGAAGGAGAGGAACTTAGCTGGTGAAGAAGAAGATGCAGAACTAAAGAGATATTTGGTTCCCTTAGGATGAGACTTTGTCGATGCTTTGATTTCCTGATACTATTACTTTGATTCCTCGCTTCGTGTTTATGTGATGCATAACTACAAGAATTTCTAACTGATTTGATTGGATCGAGAGATCGGCTGTTTTGGTTTATGCTAATTTCATCCGAGAGGAGAATTTGGTTATATTAATTGCTGTGCTTTTCGTAAACTGCTGATTTGTATTTATCAAAAAGATTGAGAGATCTGAGATGAGAATCCTTACAATCGTGCGAGGAACAAATTTTGTATTTTTTTTATCATTTGATTAAGATTAAGGGCATTATTATAAAAAGATCGAGAGATTGCATTCGACCTGACTAAAGACGAGAGTCTTATTAATCGATAGTCTTAATAATCGGTTAGGACCCCTGCTATTCTTGATCTCTATATATATATATCGGTAGAATAGAAGGGAATCCAGCACTTAGTAAATCAGATATGGTTATTGTCATAGCATCGACTAGTTCATTCCAAGGGAATTTCTTCCTCCAATTGCTTAAAATCCTTTCTTGCATTCCTTTATTATTCTTAATCCATATTCATTTCTCTTTATGCTTATTTCTTTTATAATTTCGTGACAACTTTTGGATATAAGTGGACAAAGTAATTAGTCTAAATCAACGGGGTTACGACACTCAGGATTTCTACTCGACCAGTGCACTTGCAGCTACGTGAACTCTTGAGTAAAATTTAAATTGTGATTGAACTTATTTCTTGTACGAAATTCGTAATTCTGCAACTACGTTTAGTTCACGTCAATTTTTGGCGCCGTTGCCGGGGATTCAGATTAATTATTTACCTTTCGTTTATATCCTTACTTAGTTTGTTAAAGTGCTATTCATGGCTGACTATATTATCTCATTTGATTTCAGGGAATAGTATATGCCCAGAAGTATTCGTAGTCAACTACTCAAATTAGATCCCGAAATTGATCGAACTTTTAAGAGAAGAGTGCGAGAAAACAAGTGTAGAACATCACGTCTTGAAGGTACAAGTAGCACTCAATCTATAGAGCTCGAAGAGAATTCTAATCCTAAGATCGAAATGATGGCTGAACAACAAGAACCACTCCAACCGCGACCACCAGTCCCATCATTAGAAGAACTCTATACTCCTACCGTAGATGGACTAGAGTCTGCAATTCTAAAGCCTGTCATTCAAGCCAATTTTGAGTTAAAATCATCTTTAATCTCTACGATCCAACAAAATCAATTTGGAGGAACCCCAAATGAAGATCCAAATCAACACCTTAAAGATTTTCTGGAAATATGCGAGACAACTAAGTTGAATGGGGTGTCACCAAAAGCATTAAGACTGAGGGTCTTCTCTTTCTCGCTAAGGGGTAAGGCCAAACAATTGTTACAATTCTCGGAACCACGGGAATTAACTACCTGGGAGCAACTAGTAAAAGCATTTTTGTCAGAATATTTCCCTCCCAGCAATAAGAATCAGAAATCAAGTCATTGGTTTCGTGCAAAAAGACCAGGAGACGTTGTATGAAGCTTGGCAAAGGTTCAAGACATTGCTGAGGTCGTGCCCTCATCACGGCTTAAGCAAATGGATTTTGGTCCAGTCCTTCCACAATGGACTCAATTACACCTAAAAAATGGCGCTTGATAACGCTGCAGATGGTGTGTTTATAAAGAAAAATGTAGATGAAGTCTATCAACTTATAGAAGAAATAACTCGGAATCAACATTTCTTGGCTCATTCAAGGTCTAATGGGTCCGCAGCATTAACTCAAACTCGACTTGACGGTGAGGACTTTACTTCCAAGGTGGAGTATATAGTTCAAAAAGCAATTAGTCGATTGAGGCTCAACGAAGCTACACCAACTGTTAATATGATAGCGAGATGTTGTGAAATATGTGATTCATCTGATCACATTTCTGTGCACTGTGAGCTGCTAAAACAGCAAGTACACCAACAACAAGCTAATGCTATAGGTCCTTATCCATCGAATAATGATTCATACTCTAACACTTTCAATCCAGAATGAAGAAACAATCCAAAGTTTTCTTACAGAGATAATCCTCAACAAAACCAGGCTCCCATTTGGTAAAATAGATTCAATCAGAGAGCACAACCTCAAAATTCCTCGACAAAACAAGGGCAACAAGCTAGAAGTAATGATGGAGAAATATATGTCAAAACATGACACTCTGATGCAGAAAATGTTTGAGAAAATAGAAAGTCTCTCCATTCATAACAAAATGTTGGAAACTCAGATAGCTCAACAAGCTGCGTCATCTTCAAGACTACCAGGGATCTTACCTGGACAGCCAGAGAAGAATCCAAAAGAGCAAATCCAAGCTGTGACTTTAAGAAGTGGAAAGACAATTGATAATACTAAAAGAACAAGAGTGGAGGTCTCGACAGAGGTAATAGAGGAAGTTGGTGACCAAAATCAGTTAGTTCAACTAGAAGATACAATGAATAGATCAAATAAATACAAACAACAGCTTGCTGAGGGACAGCCTAGCTATTCTTTGCGGATACCATTTTCTAAAGCCCTCGAGAAATCTCGACAGGACCAACAATTCGGCAAGTTTGTAGAAATCCTAAAGAAACTCTATATCAATGTACCTTTTGTGGAAGCTATTCAAAAGATGCCAGCATATGCCAAATTCTTGAAAGACGTTCTATCAAAGAAAAAGAGGATACAAGAAAATGAAACTGTCGCGCTAACTGCTAAGGCAAGTGCGGTGATTCAAAATAGATTACATCCGAAGCTAAAAGACCAGGGGAGCTTCTCCATACCCTGTGAAATTGGAAATCGAAAGATACGAAGAGCCTTATGTGATCGTGGTGTTTCAGTAAGTGTTATACATTTGTCATTGTGCAAGAAACTTGAAATGTGTGATATTAAGCCCACGAATATATCCCTCCAATTGGCAGATCCATAAAATTCCCACAGAGAATTTTGGAGGACATACCCATCAAAGTAGGCAACTTCTATATACTAGCCGACTTTGTGGTTCTGGACATGGATGAAGATAATCAAACTCTCATTCTGTTAGGGAGGCCCTTCTTAGCTACTGCCGAAGCAGTAATAGATGTTAAACAAGGTCGCCTTACCTTTCAAATAGGTGATGACACGATTGAATTTCGACTAAATAACTTTATTAATTGCCCAGACATGGAAGACCATTGTCTTCAACCTGAGCAACTAGATTCCCTCGTACAAAAGGTAGCATCAGTTATTCACATATCAGACCCTCTTGAAGTATCTCTTGAAACCCAAGAATCATCTTTGTGGACAGAAGAAAAAGCGGGCATTCTTACGAGGCACATGCTCTCAACTGAAACACAACACCCTACTAATGCTCCACTAGAAGACCAATCTGCAGAAATTATGCAACAACTTAGCTCAAGCAAGCTAACAAAGCCAGAATTAAAGAAGCTTCCTCAAAATCTCAAGTATGAATTTTTAGGAAAAGACTCCATTTATCCAGTAATTGTGAATGCAGATTTAAAGACAACCCAGCTTCAGCAGTTATTGGATAAGCTAAAAGCTTACGAGCATGTCATCGGATACACATTGAATGATCTCAAGGGAATTAATCCTGCTATATGTATGCACCGTATCCATATGGAAAAAGATCATAAACCCATCATAGAGGGACAAAGAAGGCTTAATCCAGCAATGAAAGAGGTAGTGAAAAAGAAGTGATTAAACTATTGGATGCAGGAATTATCTACCCCATATCGGACAGTCAGTGAGTAAGTCCCGTGCAAGTCGTACCAAAAAAGGGCGGAATGATCGTAGTAAAGACAAAGTCGAGCAAATTCATTTCCACGTGAACGGTCACCGGATGGAGGATGTGTATCGACTTTAGGAAACTTAATAAGGCCATAAGGAATGATCATTTTCCATTATCTTTTATTGACCAGATCTTAGAAAGACTGACAAACTATTCCTATTTTTGTTACTTGGATGGATTCTCTGGATTTCATCAAATCCTCATTCATCCAGAAGATCAAGAAAAGACTACATTTACTTGTCCCTATGGAACCTTTGCATACAGAAGGATGCCTTTCGGATTATGTAATGCTCCAGCCAGTTTTCAAAGGTGCATGATGTCAATCTTCTCTGATTATATTGAAGAAATAATGGAAGCATTCATGGACGACTTTTCTGTGTATGACACTTCCTTTGAAATCTGTCTTCAGAATTTAGGAAAGGTGTTACAAAGATGTGCTGAATCTAACTTGGTGTTGAACTGAGAGAAATGTCACTTCATGGTACAAGAAGGTGTAGTCCTTGGCCATATTGTTCCAGGTCGAGGTATTGAAGTTGACAAGGCTAAGACAGAAGTAATTGAAAGATTACCTCCGCCTACTAATATCAAAGGAATCAAAAGCTTTCTTGGACATGCCGGATTCTATCTGCGTTTCATCAAGAACTTTTCTCTAATTGCGAGACCTTTGACAAAATTACTATCCATGGACGTGGAGTTCATCTTCGATGAACACTATTTAGAAGCCTTTAACACTCTGAAAAAGGCTCTCACAATAGCTCCAATCATCCAACCACCTGATTGGTCTCTGCCATTCGAAATTATGTGTGATGCTAGTGATCAAGCTGTGGGAGCAGTGTTAGGACAAAGGAAAGATAAAAGGCAACATGCAATCTACTACGCTAGCAAAACTTTGGATGACTCACAAATCAATTATGCCACAACTGAAAAAGAGTTTCTACCAATAGTTTTTACAATAGATAAATTCAGATCCTACCTAGTTGGCTCCAAAGTCACTGTGTACACTAATCATCAAGCCGTGCGATACTTGATTACTAAAAAAAATGTCAAACCAAGACTAATTAGATGGATCCTTCTATTACAGGAATTTTATTTAGAAATCAAAGATCGAAGGGGACAGAAAACTTGGTAGCTGACCATCTCTCTCGACTCCAACTATCACAAGGAGACGTTAACTCTGAAGGCCATAGTGAAATCAACGACTCTTTTCCAGATGAACAATTGTTTTTAATCCAGAAAACACAACTTCCTTGGTTTTCTGATTATGCCAACTACTTAGCCTCTGGAGTCTTACGACCAGATCTTCCTTACCAACAAAAGAAGAAATTTTTCTCCGATATCAAATATTACTTTTGGAATGAGTCATTTCTGTTCAAAAAATGTGCGGATGGGATGTTTCGCGAATGTGTACCAGATGAAGAACAATCTGCTATATTACAGGAATGTCATGCATCTCCTTATGGTGGCCACGGAGGATATCAGAAAACATCTGCTAAAGTTCTTCAAACAGGTTTTTATTGGCCAACCTTATTCAAGGATGCAATCAATGTTGTTAAATCATGCGATGCTTGCCAAAGAACTGGAAATATAGGTAGAAGAAACGAGGCACCTCAGCAACCTATACTCGAGGTAGAAATATTTGATGTGTGGAGAGTGGATTACATGGGACCTTTCCCTCCTTCATGCGGGTACAAATTCATACTTCTAGCTATTGATTATGTCTCAAAATGGATTGAAGCTATTTCCACAATGTCAGCAGACTCGAAGTCAGTAGTCAAACTTTTTAAAGACATAATATTTCCAAGGTTTGGTATGCCAAGATTAATTATTAGCGATGAGGGATCACACTTTATTGAACGAAGTTTGAAAAGCTGCTGTTCAAATACGGGGTCAAGCATAGGATATCCACCGCCTATCACTCTCAAATCAATGGACAAGCAGAAGTCTCGAATAGATAGATCAAACTAATCTTAGAGAAAATTGTGTCAATAACCAGAAAGGATTGGAGCTTGAAACTTAACGAAGCATTGTGGGCATATCGGACTGCTTACAAGACACCAATTGGAACAACACCATTCAGGTTGATCTATGACAAACACTGTCACCTACCGGTTGAATTAGAACATAAGGCTTTTTGGGCAATCAAAACACTGAATTATGATTTCCAAGCAGCTTCTGGAAAACGTCTTTTACAGCTTAATGAGCTACATGAATTGAGATTAGATGCCTATAACAACTCTCGCATCTATAAAGAAAGAACAAAGAAATGGCATGATTTGCAAATATTGAGAAAGAATTTTAAAGAAGGCGACCAGGTTCTGTTATTTAACTCCCGACTGCGACTTTTCCCGGAAAGTTAAGAACGCTATGGTTGGACCGTTCGCCATTGAAAAAATTTACCCTCATGGTGCGGTGGATATCAAAAATAGTAATTCAGAAACTTTCAAGGTCAACGGGCAAAGGTTGAAACGTTACAATCTTGAAGTAAAGTTCGAAGATGTGATCTATCTGCAATCAGATTATTAGAAAAAAAAAGGGTCGAGCCAACGACGTTAAAAAAAAGATGCTATAGGGAGGCAACCCAACCGAATAAATGGTCAACAACCACGTCAGCATTGGCAAGGTCAGGAATGTCAGAAAATCAAGTACATTCCCAGATTTAGTTGAGAATTCCAACATAATCTAACACCACATCTACCCAAATATCCACTTTTCCAAGTCTCACACGAACTCCTCCCATGTCGCTTCGTTTTCCACCCGATCATCGAAATACTCATCGCCTCTCATCCACCTTTTTGTTTCGAAATCCCTAGCAGCTCCCTAGTGCCATCCACGAAACCTCCGCCGCCGCCCATCTTACGATCATCGAGACTTTCACATCGACAATATGAAGCGAACACGCACCTCGTCCGACTCCTCGGCCAATAGTTCATCGGAGTCTATCAAGCGACGACTCCGTTCGGACGGCCTTCTGCAACCTACAACTAACCTACAACTGTCCACAGACGACAATGAGGCTCAGCGTCTTCTGAATACCAGGTCCAGAGATTTTTCATCTACCCGATTTCTAGATTTTTCTGCCCTTAAATCTCTCGGATTATTTGAGGATGTCAGGACTATACTCCATCGCTCTCGCCTTCTTCCCTTCTTCATAAAACGTTGGGACCTCTACGAAGAGGTATCAACAGAATTCCTAGGAACTATGTATCCCACCGGCTTTGACGAAGATGGAGCCCCCGATCATATCGAGTTTTGGCTATGTAATCATGAACTCGCTATGAGTCTGGACACCTTCGTCAGCCTACTGAATCTGCCTAATACCGACCATCGAACTCCTCCACCTTCTTTCCCTACATATGAAGTCTGGTATCAACTCACTGGCCAACGAGCTGATAACATGCTCCACCTCGTCGACCACCACCTGAAGAACCCTGTTCTCCGATATCTTCACATTCTTCTTACCAACACTATCTTGATCCGGCCTAATGAGTATGAGCGGGATCTTATTTCTACTGATGAGCTTTTTATCCTCTGGTGTTTGCTGGCTAACACAGAGATTAACCTTGCTTCATTCCTTCTGCAAAGTCTAATCAAGGAATCTACCCGTGAATTTAGTCCAATCCTCTGTGGCAACCTCATCACCCCCCTAGCAGAACATTTTGTCTTCTTAGCCAACACCACTTCCACTCTTGCCACACTCATCGACCTGGAATTTTTGAGTAAGGAGCGGGTTCTACTAATGGTCAATGGCCAGCAATTTTGGCGGCAATCTAATTCATCCTCCCTCCTCCAACTGCCTAACCCCAGACGGACCTCAATTCTAGAAGGCCGAAATTGGTGGATGAACGATTTCATCCAGGTCACAAGATCTATTTCTACGCTACCCTCGCTACTTCTAGACTATCGAATAGCCCCTCAACACCCCTCTGGTCCAAGAAACCCTCGACGACAAATTGTTTCATCTTCCTCCTCCTCAGTTCTGGATGTTTCCCCAGTTGTGCCACTTACCACCAATAAAAAATTAGACCTTATTTTGCAACAAGTGACACAACTGGCAGACGCCACAGTCCGCCATCACTAGGACATACAAGCATTAAAGGATCATCTCCACCGACTGGAGCAACAAAACCTGGTGCACCAGCAGAGAATTCAAGGGGTAGAGGAGGTGCAGATTTATGTCCTAATAACCCTCAGTGACATCCAACAGGTCACTGACCGAATCCTTCAGCTCCAACCAACTCCGGGTCCCTCTTCCTGGCATGATCGACACTGAGGACAGAGTCGATTTTTAAGCTTGGGGGAGAGGGCATATGGTACATTTCTACTCTTCACTATTCTTTACTTAGCTTCAATTTTTATAAAAATTTTTAGCTTTGAACTATTACATTATAGATTGGTATTGCATTATGTTAACTTCACACAATGAAGAAACCTGGTGTCTACACCTTATTTTCAATCTATTTTAATGTTAGATCATCAATTACCATGGCTAACTTGACCATTAGTCTTCTTGCTTTAATTGACTCAATCATTCAGATGCATTTGGATTAAATTCAGCTGAATTTTCTTTTGTGGGTAACACTAACCGACATTTATAGATGGAATTGATAATATATTTTGTCTAGAGGGGAATCAAGGTTTTTGCTGCCATGTTAAATAGGAAAACTTGACTTTTTGGATTAAGGGATCTAGACCTTACATTAGTTTGAACTATTGCTCACTTCATGAACATGATAGAAAAATGAGAAAAAGGAAAAGTAAAAAAATTACATTTTGCATTGCATGCATGCATAGAAAAAATTTTTAAGAGAGCAAAACTTCCAAAGGAATCTCTCTTAAAGAAAGCAAAGAAAAAAAAGAGAAAAGAAAAAAAATTAGGAGAGCAAAACTTCCAAAGGAATCTCTCCTAAAGAAAGCATGAATAAAAATCAGGCTTTGACATGTTTACTTGCATTTCATGAATAAAAGTCAGAAGTTAAATCTGTTTAATCAATGTAAAATATGTTCATGAAAAAATTTGTAGTTCAACCTCTTGTAAAGTTGACAACTCTTGAAATTCAACTTGTTATTGTGACTACTTTTTTCATGGCTTAAATTCGCTTAGCCTATGTGATTCCCTAGCTAGAAATTCAAGTTTTTGAAAAGATTGAAGTGTTGGCAAAGTGGGAAACTCATTGAACTTAAATTAGCTGATTTCTAATCCATTTGTGGACTGCTAATTCAAGTTTGTCCTTAATTTCTGAATGTTTTGCTTGAGGACAAGCAAAAAACTAAGCTTGGGAGAATTTGATCATCGCTTTATTGTACATTTAATCACTGCAATTTCCATGAGTTTTATGTAAAAATTAAGCATATTTAAATGCCTTTTTATATCATTTTCCAGTAGAGAAGTTGAATGAGTAAAAGAGGGACTAACAACTTTTCGAAATTCAAAATGCAGGACATGGAATGAAACAAAAGGGAGGAAAAAGAAGCCGAAGACGGGGGGGGGGGGGGGGGGGGGGGGGGGCAAAGGAGGAAGGGAAGGAGAGGAACTTGGCTGGTGAAGAAGAAGATGCAGAACTAAAGAGATATTTGGTTCCCTTGGGATGAGACTTTGTCGATGCTTATTATTATTCTGATTTCCTGATACTATTACTTTGATTCCTCGCTTCGTGTTTATGTGATGCATGGCTGCAAGAATTTCTAATTGATTTGATTGGATCGAGAGATCGACTGTTTTGGTTTATGCTAATTTCACCCGAGAGGGGAATTTGGTTATATTAATTGCTGTGCTTTGCGTAAACTGTTGATTTGTATTTATCAAAAAGATCGAGAGATCTATTATACCGATTGTTATGAGATGAGAATCCTTATAATCGTGTGAGGAACAAATTTTGTATTTTTTGATCGTTTGATTAAGATTAAGGGCATTATTTATAAAAAGATTGAGAGATTGCATTCGACCTGATTAAAGACGAGAGTCTTAATCATCGGTTAGGACCCCTGCTATTCTTGATCTATATATATATATATATATATATATATATATATATAATCGGTAGAATAGAAGGGAATCCAACACTTAGTAAATTAGATATGGTTATTGTCATAGCATCGACTAGTTCATTCCAAGGGAATCTCTTCCTCCAATTGCTTAAAATCCTTTCTTGCATTCCTTTATTATTCTTAATCCATATTCATTTCTCTTTATGCTTATTTCTTTTATAATTTCGTGACAACTTTTGGATATAAGTGGACAAAGTAATTAGTCTAAATCAACGGGGTTACGACACTCAGGGTTTCTACTGGACCAGTGCACTTGTAGCTACGTGAACTCTTGAGTAAAATTTAAATTGTGACTGGACTTATTTCTTGTACGAAATTCATAATTCTGCAACTACGTTTAGTTCACGTCATTTAGCAAATGCAATAAAGGAACGAAAGTTATTTGGATTTAAAGAACTTTCATTATAACTTATCATCAATTGTGCTGTCTCTCAGAGTTTCTCCTTCAAGCAAAATGCAACAGCCAATTGATGAGGAAAACTCTTCAACCTGGAAGAGAATGCCCAACAGAATGACGCTGACGTCATTCGAGGTACGCTCTGTATCGCAAAACTATCTACTATAGTATTATTTCATTCTGGAGCCACTCTTTCTTTCATATCAGAAGAGTGTGCTATAACCTTGGGGTTACCTGCTATGAATCTAGAACCTAGCATGACTATTCTTATCCCATAAGGAACACTATGGACTATTAGATACCTACCTGAGGTATCAATAGAAATTGATAAAAAGAACTTTCCTGCTGGACTGGTTGACTCATCACGATGCTTCCATCATGTGCAAGCAAAAAAAAGTGGTGATAGGAGCAAATATTAAAGAAAAAGTCATAGTTAGAGGTATACACCGGAAAGAACTCAAGATCATAGTAATGTAAAAGTCAAGCTCGCATAGGATAACAAATTCCAAGGATCTCATAGTAATGTAAAATGTGTAGTGCTATACCGAACATAACAAAGCATGGTAATGGATAATAGATAATGTATCAAAGAGCAGAGCAAGGTAAAGAATAGAGTAAAGTATAGTAAAGTATGATATTGTATAAGACATTGTTAAAGTACAGGATAAAGTACAGAACTATGTATGTATAGTCCAAAGCCTACAGAGATCAAGGTATTGGAACTAATGATTAAAGTAATTGATTGTTGATTATCATTTATCGATATAGATTTCATCAGATTATCATTTCATCATCTATGAATCTATGTGTACTGGACGTTAGCTCACGGTTCATGCCCCTGTTTTGATATTTTGCAGGTGAGAATCCTGCTTAGGGAGGAAGTGAATAATGCAGAGCTTCAGGATGGCAGCACATGACTTACAGAAAACCCACAAGCTTTTCGTCATTTGTCTTCTGCATTGAATTATCTAATTTTGTACATATGAAACACTTGAATTTCCCTTTTTAACCTTGCATATGTTGTTAATTCTTAGAACTATTTGAATTATTCTCATTTCCCTATTTTCTTGAACTATGTCATGTCATGCGACACCTTTGAATTTTAATGATATTTCTTCCGCATTCTCTTTTCATTGTTATTTCTCTATCGTTTCTCTTTTCACGTGTGTTATATGTTGACCAGTCAAAGTCAAAGTAGTAGTAGGCAGTGTAGTGCTCCCTTGGTCAGTCTGACTGTCAGCGTGGCGAAATGGCTGATTTTGGAGGCGTTACAGGTATCATCCAGCCAGGCACGGGTGCCTCAAGTGGCATCATCATTGCCTGGAAAGTGGACTCTGCTCAGGTAACTCTCATACCTTAACAATTCCAATTTTTGCATGCAGTCGTTACATTTAAGGATTTTTCTTTTTTGTTAACTGTTATCTATGCCAGCACCATTCCAAACCTTCATAACGATCTTTGGCTTTCTTTTTCGAACGCATCTTTAGATAACTTACCCTGGCTAGTCATAGGGGATATGAATTGCATTCTAAATCCTGAGGATAAGAAAAGGGCGCTTCTTTTAGAATAACCAAATCAATCAGATTCTTCAGACACATTGTTGAATCAAATGGCCTTTTGGATCTACCTGCCACAAACAACCGTTTCACTTGGTGCAACAACAGGAAGAATCTTGCTAGGGTCCTGTGTAGATTAGATCAATATTTTGTGAATGCTAAAATATCCAAATATCAATCTCTCCATCCTAATTAGAGGCCCCTCTGATCATGCTCCTATATTAATCAACTCAAACTCTAAAAAGCATACCCTTAGACCGTTCAAATATGAACATTTTTTGATTGAATATCAAGAACCCAGAGACATTGTCTCAAATGTGTGGGCCACCCGTGACCCTCATTGTTCTCTCCAGCAATCCCTTCTGGATGTTAAAAAGCAAACTCTAAAATGGAACAAGAAAGGTCTAGGAAAATTGGAAAATAAAGCAGAACAGATTAAGCAAGATATCCAAATCCTTGAATGGAAAGATGAATGCAGAGCCCTATTTGAAAATGAATGTATTAAACTCAAATGTCTGTACAACCAGAATGCTGCTATCTTGAGACAGATAAGTGTTAAGTGGTGGAGTAAGTCTAGAATTAATTGGCTAAGAAATGGGGACAAGAACACCAAGTTTTTTCATTTATCCATAATCATGAGACAAAAACATAACAACATTTCTTCAGTTCAAATTAGTGATCGAACCACGACTACTGATACTAATGGAATTAAGGCTACTTTTGTATCACATTTTAGAACCTTATGGGCCATGAACCTCTGACTTCTTCTGATTGGCCTCCTCTTCCCACTATTCATGTTCAGTGGAAAGCAAGCCTTATAGCCCCTGTCACTCCTGAGGAGATTAAAATGTCTTTCTGGTCTATGGTCCCTGGGTCAGATGGCTTTACTTGTGAGTTCTACAGAAACTACTGGCCTACAGTTGGCCCTGTAGTAACCAAAGAAATACAGAATTTCTTCCATACTGGGATCCTTCCTAAGATACAGCTTTGATCTTCATCCACAAAAAATCTCATCCTGTGTTGGTAACTGATTATAGACCAATATCACTTTGTAACGTTATTTATCGTGCCATTGCGAAAATTCTGGCAAATAAACTAAAACCTATACTTCCTGATATAATTGTTAAAACATAGTATGCTTTTGTGGCTAATAGAAATATTCAAGATAATATATTTTTAGCTCAAGAGATAGCTCACTCCATGACTAAAGGCCGCAAAATGTTTTTAATCCTCAAAGCTGATATGAAAAAAGCATTTGATAGAATCTCTTGGGAAGCTATTATCAATGTACTTACCATTATGGATTTCTCTGACAAATTTATCAAGTGGATTAAATGTTGCATCCAATTTCCCTTTTTCTCTTGTTATATAAATGGATCCATGTCTCAACCTTTCCTCGGTTCCAAGGGCCTTCGCCAAGGTGATCCCCTCTCTCCATATCTCTTCATATTAGTATCTCAAATCTTCACCTCTTTAATAAACAAGGATGTGGATGCTAATAAAATCAAGCCTTTCAAACTAGAAAACTTCTCAATTAGTCATCTTTTCTTTGTTGATGATCTCTTGGTATATATGGAAGCTACGACTAGTAACTGTAAAAGATTGCTAAAAATTTTTGCCAATTACAAAGCCTTGTCAAACCAGCAAATCAACATTGCAAAAGCTGCATTTTACCTCCCTCCAAATTCAATAGCAAAAGAAAAGCAATTCTCAAAGTAATCTTAAACATCAAAGAGGGCTCCTATACTTTCAACTATCTTGATGTCCCTATATCTTATAGATCTCTGAATTCTACAAACATGACTCACATTACTGATAAGTTAACCAGTAAATTGGCTGGATGGAAAATGAAAACTCTCACGCCTGCGGGTAAAACAACACTCATCAATACTACTATGCATACCTCCCCCAACTACTCTCTTAGCTCAATTTACGTCACAGCGGGCTTCATTGATTCCACTGAAAAGATGTCACGTGGCTTTCTCTGGGCCTCTTCTGGAGAAAAAAAGGTCTTCACTTAATTAATTGGAATACTGTCCAACTTCCAACAAATGCGGGTGGCTTAGGAATAAAAAAACTTCACCATATCAGATCTGCTCTTTTAGCACGAAGAATTTTAAACATACTAAATAAAAAACCAGACACGTATGTTTCCCTAACACGGAATAAATATGATTTTCCCCATCCTTGGTCCATAATTGATTCCTCTTATCACAAAGTGGCACCATGCTGGAAGTTAATTCTACATTGCTTGGATGATATTAAGCTTGGCCTCCGCAAGGTTATTTGGAATGGTTGTACTACAAATATCTTAACTGATTCATGGATTTTCAATACTCCCTTATGCTTAATGCCTACCTTTATTAACATGGATTATCTTGACTTCTCCTCAAAGGTCGATAATCTCATTTTAAATTCTACATGGGATTCTTCAAAACTTGCTACTCAGTTTGGCCCTGCTTTAATGGAAAAAAATTCTGAGATAAATCTGTCTGTTCTACCCTATGATGACATGTGGATCTGTTCTACCCTATAAATCAGTTTATAACTTTATTAGAATGCCTCCTCCCACTAATCAGTCTGCAGGATGGTATGGAAGGAAAGAGTTGTGGAAGATTCAGGCTCCTCCTAAGATTCTTCATTTTTTCTGGAAACTGGTTCATCATCGTCTGCCCACTACTGTTATGCTGGCTCAGTTCAATAATTCCATAAAACCCTTTTGTTCACTCTGCAATCACCCTTTAGAAAATGTCTATCATTTGTTTTTCGAATGCTCTTTTGCTGCCCAAATTTGGAATATTTGCCAGCTTAGAACTCACTTCACTTTTAATTACTTCTCTTCCTAGCCGGAGGGGGATTGGATCAAGGAAGGCTCTGTCTTGGACACCCTCTCCCGTTCAAAAGTCTTAACACTTATTGCTCTCTGCTTTTAGAACATCCGGAAAGCCCACAATGATTTCCATTTTTGCTCTGTTCAGACAACCGTGACTCTTACATGGGAAAGGATTTTGGCGAGCTTCTATGAGTTGCACCTGATCCACAACCCTGAGGGTACCTCCCCATCCATCCCTAGTCGAGTGCGATGGGAGCCTCCGAGCAGCCGGTGTTTCAAACTTAACATCGATGGCTCCTTCGTGAGCCACTGTTTGGGGGTGCAGGCTTTCTTCTTAGGTCTGCTAATGCTACTTTTGTGTTTGCAGGTACCATTACATGGTGTTTCGCCTCTGCTTTAAAAGCTGAAGCCAGAGGTTTTTTGGAAGGACTATGTTATTGTGCTGATAGAAACTTCACCAACATCCAAGTTGAGACTGATTCGAAGCTCGTGACTGCTATGATAAACAAAATGAGGATGACTCACTGGAAAATTTGCGCTATTATCTCGAATATTTGGACTATCACCCAAAGTTTTGCTTTTTTCTCTTGTAAGCACCTTAGTCGCAATGCCAATGGTGCAGCTCACTTTTTGGCCGGTGTTGCCCAGTGATCGCATGACGATCTATTTTGGGAAGCTGATCCCTCCGGGACTCTTCATATTTTGTACAAGGATGCAAACTCTTTAAGCACTTAATATATCTTCATCCTTTTAAAAAAAAACATTCACTGGGAAATTTAATAGTTGCTATAGGAAAAAAGTGACTTATAGCTTATTTAACCGTTAGATAATTAAATCTTTATCGAATATTTTTTTTTTGAACGAACTAAATAAAACTTAGCCAAAAATAAAAACAAACAAAATCAAACTTAAGAATAACAAAAAATAATATCATCATTATATTTGGTGCTGATATTGCCAAAAATAAAAGATCATGTAGTAGGGAGAGGAGAAAATTGACGAGAAGTTTGTAATATTATTAATAAGTGAAGGTACTTATATTATAACTCGAACGACATTGTACATGGATTTTTGGCAATAAAACATGGCTTGTATTCGTGGAGAAATAAAAAGCCTTTTACCTATATATCATAATAGTAAAACTAAACCATCTTTTATGACTTAAATTCAAAATCATTAAGCCATCAAAATATGACGAATGTACGTTCGGATGGTGTGAAGTGGAGTCATACAAGTCTAAGTTCACATCCCGATTTGAACGGAAGAAAAATATTCTTTGATGTCTGTAAATTAACAATAAAATACATGTTTCCCCGATAAAATTGTGTATGTTTTGCCACCATTCGTTGACCACACATTTCCCATTGACCAGGTGACATATCACATACGTTTCCACCCGTCCATTTGTGGCGGCCATCGCTGACCACCAAGGCGATACCTCCGTTCCCCGTAAGGCTATAAATATCATTAGCGGTCCACCTCACAGACTCACAACTCGCAAGCAACAAAGAACCGTTTGATTTCAAAAACTTCGTTGCCTCCTTACGTGCATTACGTAGTAGATTGCTTACCCCAACGCCCAGACGACGACAATGGCAGCCGAGAAGAGCAAGATCTTGATCATCGGCGGCACGGGGTACATCGGCAAGTTCATCGTCGCGGCGAGCGCCCGCTTGGGCCATCCGACGTTCGCCCTCGTCAGGGACGTCGCTCCCGTCGACCCCTCCAAGGCCGCGGTTTTGGAAGGGTTCAAGAGCTCTGGCGTCATCCTCATCAAGGGGAACCTGGCCGACCACCAGAGCCTCGTCGCCGCCCTGAAGCAGGTCGACGTGGTCATCTCCGCCGTGGGATTCCAGCAGACGGAGGACCAGGTGAAGATCCTGGACGCCATCAAGGAGGCCGGAAACATTAAGGTGCGTATTTAATGTAGCTCATCGAGGAGCCTCAATCGTGGTAACGATGTCGTGTTGAGATCTTGGCCATGGTGCTCTCCTGCAGAAATTCTACCCCTCGGAGTTCGGAAATGACGTCGACCGTGGCCACCCCGTCGGGCCGACGAAGGGCGTGATGGCCATTAAGTCGCAGTTCCGGCGAAACGTGGAGGCTTCGGGCGTCCCGTACACGTTCGTTTCCAACAACTTCTTCGCCGGTTACTTCCTCCCGACGCTGGCACAAGTAGGAGCCACCTCTCTTCCGACCGACAAGGTCACGGTCGTCGGCAGCGGCGACGTCAAAGGTAGATAACCTTTACCTAGCTGCAAGATCGCAGGAACTGATCCGATCTTATATCGCGTAGCTATAACTATAATTAACGATCTGCGTGCATGATTCAGCTGTATTCGTGGACGAGGACGACGTGGGCACGTTCACCATCAAGACAGTGGACGACCCGAGAACCTTGAACAAGGTCGTGTACGTGCGACCGCCGGCTAACACTCTGACGCACAACGAGCTCATCGCCCTTTGGGAGAAGAAGACCGGCAAGACCTTCGAGAGGGTGCACGTCTCCGAAGAGGATGTCCTCAAGCAGGTCGAAGGTGTGTAAACCAGACGACTAAACCTTCACTCTCTTGTTTGCGACTTCGCTTCAGCAGGCGTGCATTAAATATGTTGTGCTTGCTTTCTTAACTTGCAGAGCTGCCGATGCCGATGAACCTTCTGTTCGCGCTCCACTACGCGGTGTTCATCAAGGGCGACCACACCAACTTCGCCATCGATCCATCCTTCGGCGTGGAGACCACGGAGCTGTACCCGGACGTCAAGTACACCACCGTCGACGAGTACCTGAACCGATTCCTGTGAGAGGGGAAGTTGTTGCTTCGTCCATGCATCATGAATGAACTTAGCGGATGGACGACGTGTGTGTGTAGCAGAGTGCAGTAGTGGAGCTGCTGTGTTTGCTCTGTGGTTCATTTTACCCATGCGAGGAGAATAATTTTGTGTACTACTTTCCCTTATTCATCTCTTGTTTCTTGTAGTAATCATGTGCATCCTATTGATATTTAATTAATAAATCATGTGCATTCTTTTCTTTTCAAATAGCATTCAATTTCCTGAAAACTTTCGGACAGATTATGGAGCAACGAATCACAAACTCTTTTATATCATGAACTGGGAAAGCATATCTTTTGATGGAATCATCACTGCATCAGAGACAAGAGCAAGTATATATATGTAAATGAAGATGGTGGATCGTTATATAAACCCTGGTACTGGATGCTTGTGTAATATGAGATTAACTTAACAAATTATCTGGTACAAAAAATAATGACTTCTTAATTAAGAGTTTTAAACAGATTTTTTAATGAAATGAAGAAAAGTTGGCAGAAATTTTAACTTCTTAATCAGGTTTGGTGCTGGTGTCATCCCTCAACCGAGGTTGTGTTGCATTGGATATTATATTAGTTATGATTTAACTTATTAGGATATTGATTCTTCTTAAGACTGTTTTTTATGTCATAATTAACCTGCCATTAAGTTCAATCATTGCATTTGCATTTTTTAATATTTTGCTGCAAATACAACGACTACGAAATTTAAGCACGATTTATTTTATTTTTTATCTACGTTTATAACCTGAAAAAGAAATCGAAATTATATATGATGATATGTGGTATGAATGTCTTCCAGAATTTATCTGAAAAAAGAACAAATCAAATAAAGACAATACAATTAAAACTAAAAGCGATTGATTGTTTTTTTTTCACACTTTCTTAATGAGTTAAACAAACGTTATTCTAGAAGATGTCATATAAATATGTTATGAATTTATCACTTTTAAATATGACCCATGCACCTTATAAATTAACTTATAAATATGATCATGTCACCTTATCATTAATTTTATCACTTTTTATTATAAATAGACCTTCCACTTACAATATATCTACTCATCCCAACAGTCTCTCTCTCTCTCTCTCTCTCTCTCTCTCTCTCTCTGTTCCTCCTCCGCTCCCTCTTTTTGTCTTCTAATTCCTTTTCTTTGTCAAACGGAGACGACGACGATAATGATTTCAGGATCAAAATGGGCATGCAGAAAGGAGAAGAGAGAGAGAGAAGGGCAAGATCTTGATCATAAGCTGCAGAGGCATAATTACTAGCTTAACATAGGAGCAGCATCAAGGAGCATATGTAATATGCAGGTGATCTATGCATATATCGCCTCTGCCGCCGATGATCAAGATTTTGCTCTTCTCTGTGCCCATTAATTTCAGGGATGCTGCTTCTGATTGAGGAATTGCCAAGAAAAAAGAAAAGTCCCACATTGTTTCATTTTCCAGTTAATCTGATATGAGATCACCATAATTAGTTAACTATACTATGTTTTATATTGATAAATTTAATTCTTCCTCTTTGCTAATTACTGTTAAATAATTCGATCTTTCAAGCGACTCGTTGCATGCAGTTAGCCCGTGGATCGTCTTCTTCACGAAGTAATGATCTACTAGAAGATGCAGCTGCACAGAGAGAGAGAGAGAGAGAGAGAGAGAGATGGATGAGAGAGATTTGACATAAGCTTGACGTTGCTCTACCTCATATTTCTTTTACTTAGCAGTATACTTTGTTATTGTGCATGTAATTAACAAATTACGTCAATCAAATCGAACGAGTTGTATATTGATTTCTTTCTTTTGAATTCTCTATTTTTTTTCCCCTGCCATACGTTTCTAACCTGATGATATCTTCATGATATATATTTTTTTCTTCAGCTGGAGTCCTAATTTCCATGTACGACTCGAATTAAATAAAAAACTCTATATGAATAGGTGCTAATTAGCACAATTGATTAATGCAATTATTTCGGAATGTTTAAAGAATTAGTAATTTTAATTTCGATTTTTTTTATATCACAGCTTAGTCACGTTCCGTTCCCCTCAAATCCTAACTTCGTTGATTTTTCTACCAATGAAGAAAACAAATTCCTCTTGTTAACATGTTTATTCGTTCACATTTGATTTTTTTTTCAAACTCAGAAGGTTTCGCACTAACTAAATAGTATGCTGATTAATTATTTACTAATCACATTTTCAGAAACATTTACTGATATATTATCTTAAATTTTTAATTATTTATGTGTTTCCCGGGAATATATTGTTTCAGATATATATATATTAAAATCTTAATTAATAAAATTAAAATGTTACGTCTATTGATCTCTTCAATTAGTGTTATCAATTTTAGTATCGTAATAAATTAGGAATTCCGAATTATTGATTATTGAAAATATTTATTGATCTTTTTACATATTTCTTTTATCAATATCATTTTGTCTTCTAATTCAGTTTCATCGGAACGAGAAATAAAATAAATTCATTACTAACAAAATGCATTATAAGTTCACAAAATTAAAAAAATGATAAGGCCATTTGAGCCAATTTTTTTTCTTTACCATCGTTTTTTTTTTCATACGGACAGCACGTGACTAGACAAAATAAGAAAATTATATCAATTAATTTCCAGTGATCTTCTAGCATAATTTTATTTATCGATTATATTAATAAATTTAATCAATTAATTATTATTCTTTAACTCTTGTGATGCGTGCATGCATCATGCATGTGTAACATTTTTTCTTCTTTTTTTGAATAATGACAAGTTGCTGACGTCAGTTGTTCCGGATGTATTGACCCTCTTCTTGTGAAGTTAATTTTAGGCTGCGTTTGGTTTGGGAACATTTTGCGAAACATCGCGAAATATTTTCATACAGTTTGCGTGACGCATGAGCTCGACGAGAATATTTGTCAAAATGTTCTCGTTAAAATGTTTTTGTCGAAATTTGCTTTTTTTTTAACGTTTGACTTTTTTTATTTTATCTATTTTTTAATTAGTTTATATGTATGTATATATAATTTATAATATATTAATACATTATTAGGAATATTATAAAATGATTTATAAATGTTATTAATTAAAAACTATAAAATAATTAGTTCTAATAATTAATAGATAATTTATTAATTAAACTATTCAATTATTTTTTAAAATAATATATTATATTTGGATCTTAAAATATACATAAATTGTAATATTAATAATATTTAAAATATTTAATCAAAATAAATAAAAATAATATTAATAATATAATGATTTACGTAAATTATAATATTAATAATATATTCTTATTTACTATAATTTTATACCTCATAAAATAATAAATTATATTCTTACTTCTTACTTTTTATCCAAACACACACTAAAACTTATTCATCCCATCAACTTTTTAAATCTCCATCATTACACTTTTTCATCCAAACATCAACCCAAACTTTTCTATCACATCAATTAGTTCTCGAGAACAAAAGTTCTCTCAATATTCCCGTACCAAACGCAGCCTAAAATAATTAACGTAGCAGGCAATATATTATTATCACCATTAAATTTATTATATTACATGGTAGTGGACAGTGCTCCTAGCCTAACAGACATGACCAACTTCCTTTTTATTTGGGCATGTCTTAATCAAGTTGCTTGGAAAATTATATCAAAATTAAGTATAAAAAAACAATAATTGAGCAGCAAGCGTCCACTACTAGTGCTCAATTATTATTAAGTATAATTGTAGAAATAAAAAAATTATGTAACTTGAAGTCGAAGATATATCTAATTGACGATTGAGATGCCCGTGGACCAACGGCGGCGTACGTGATGACTGGTGACCAATTATTATTATTATTATTATTATTATTATTATTATTATTATTATTATTATTATTATTATAAAATATTTTAAAGTTTTCATGAATTTGAGGGATAAAAAGTGGTTGAGGAGGAAGCTTCCCAACATTTTCGTTCCTCTCTCACTCCACTGTACAGTTTATTTATTTATTTTTTTAGAAATACGTAACTTTCAATTCAAACTTTTTTTTCCACGAATTGTGATCATATTACTATATAATGCTCTTATTTTCATCGTTTAGTTATTAAATTATTGCATTGATCAATTTAGTTAGTCGATAATGTGACTTCCTATTGTTTCTTTTAACAATAAATAAGTTTTTTATTAAAAAATAGTTCAATTGCTAACGAATTATATTTTTTTTAAAAACTACTACGAAATTAAATTTGAAATTGTCAAGTTGGAAAATTGGACACTCGAATTCTTTAATATATCTTGTTACTACTCGTGTAGTATCGTGACTCCATTTGTCCTCGTAGATCTGTGGCCTGGTCATAAAATATTTAGATTTTATTATTTCAGACTTACTTTTTAACTATAAATTAAAATACCCGTCGACCGACTCCTCCTTCCGAGTGAACTGGAGTTTTCAATTTTACCCCAACATCAAGTCACTAACTTTTCAATTATTTAATCTCTTCTATCCCATTACATTTTAAACTTTTTCTTATGATTTAAAAAAAAACTAAAATCAATAAAATAATAAGATGAGTGTTAAACTATACGATTCAATAATATTTTTAGTTTTCTTATTTCAAAAAATATAGTTTTGAATAATTGCAATTATATAAATGGGAGCAAAATTATAAAAAAAATCACAAAAAAAGATTGTGGGATGGAAGTGGAACGAAGAAGATGGACTAATTGGGAACGAGCAATTGAATATTTTTATAATCCATAACTCAGGAGACCAAAAACGAAAATAATCTTAAATATTGGAATAAAATAATGATAATTGATAAGTCCTTATCGTTGGAATAAGAACGTCAATCTCGTCCTCTTTGATAGGATTTAAATAAAAAACAGCTTATTACTTAAATATTATTATACTGGTTCTCAAACTAAATTATTTAAAATTTATCAATGGCCCAATGCTCCTTTGTATTTTCTGTGTAATTTCTCTTCATCATTTTCGTTTGCATTTATTCCACGACGAGGGGTCACATTTTCAGCCTTTGCGACTAAATTTACGGGTCTGCCCCGTCACTGACCGAGACATGAACATTGATTTTAATAAAAATATCTTTATTTTCTTTATTAAGGAAAAGTAAATAGTCTAGAATCTTCCAAGCATCGGCACGCCACTTGTAGGATTGTAGCGGTAGGTAGCATTAATTTAACTCGTCGCAAATTTGCAATGATGCCATCGACATCATTATTATTATTTTTTTAATAATTAACTTTTCAGATAATAATCCTAAAGCAAGGCCAAAACTTTGGGAACAAAGGAAGAGACTTATCAGTCCCTCGAGGGTTCTGATCCCGATGCAAATTAGTAATTAAAAGAATGAAAGCAAAGTTTTTTCCTTAAGCCTGCACTTATTTCTGAAAATTATATTCGTTCCACAAACTTTTAAAGAAGCCTTTATAATAATTAATCATGTGTTAGTAGTTAGTAACACCATTAGTCAAATTTGACTAAAATTCTATCCAAATTCTATCCGTTGATTCTTCTAGCTTTCGATTTGAACAACATTATTGAGAGAGTTGATATTTAATATTATTTTTCGTGTTACAGTAAACGGAAATTAATAATTTTTTAATATGAAATGGATCATTCCTAGTCTGCTTTTCAACTTCCGTTGGGATTAATTATGTGAACTTAAAATAAAATTCAGCTATAAAATATGAAGTTGTTCTAGAAGAAGACGGAGGGAGTCATGATTCGGACACCGGGAAAGATGGCGACGGCCGAGATCTGTCGACCAGTTCGTCCTCAAAGTACCCACCTGTGCTGATGGTGTT